>OU911088.1:35615000-38015000 GCA_918358865.1 Melinaea marsaeus rileyi
CTGTTGTTTCCCAGCTGAGCCCTCCCACAAAGAGTTTTCTGAAAACACAATAGAGTAATCAGATGTGGAATAAAACAAGAGTGAAGTTGGCGCGATTTAGAAACTGACTTAGGTATACATTACTATTTAAAATTAACACTATGCAGTACTTGTTTACAGTACTTTACAGCTACTATTTTGTTAAAAACAAACTCCAAGCACTGCAGCAAAACAAATTCAGAAACCTGTAAGTTACAAAAATTAAACTGCAAAATTTTACATTATCAAGACAACGAGAAATGAAAACAAGGATGTTACAGTGATATATCGCAAGATTTGAAATTGGCAAGTGTGAACGAGGCCCAAAGTTAAGTGGCCAAGACAATCTAGTCAGTTTGGTCGTTGTTTACTTTAGTGTGAGCCCTTGCGGATATATACCATCACGTCCTGCGGCGGCTGCGGCGGCGGCGGCGCAGGCTCACACCTGCAGAGAGACAGGGCGTTAGTGGCGCTCCAAACTGACCGCGTACTGAGCCGTACGCACTACCACCGATTTAAAATCTTGCAAGTAGCTAATACAATCAGCTATCACGGTCCTTGCCCGAGTGACCGTAACATTCAAACCACTAATCGATTGCAAAATAAAATTTGATGCGAAAATCAATAACGGGACCGCGCCGGCGGGAAGTATAGAATGACGCGCGAGTGACGCCATTTTAAGTAGAGCAGTGACAGTATGAATTTAATAAAATTGGTTTCCTGGAATTAATCTGAAATAAGAACTATAACATAGGTGACTTAATTTAATACGCGAAGAATCCACTGCAAGAATAAAAACACTAAATTTTGAAAACGCCTCATGGATTAAAATAGATTGCAATGCCGATAAAGATAAAATGCCGGACCGACGCCGCCATTGCGGCAAGCGGATAATTACTGTGAAAACAAAGTTACAACGCAAATTACTTATTTTAATCATTAAAGTTAACATTATCCATAACTGATAACATAAACAATACTTTCAATCCTAGTAATCACTCAAGTTTATTAAAATAGTACCTGTCGTCATCGCGTCCAGGGGCGTCGGCACTGTTATGTTCTTGACCATCACCTCCACCATTCTCGCCGTTTCCATTCACTTGATTTTCAGTAACATCTTGTGCAAAATTATCGTTAGAGGCCATTATGACTAAATATAGACTTATAAGTAAGAATAAACTAAAATCTAAGGTCTATGCACGACCTTCAACGCCGAATGCCAAATGCAGAAGAATGAAAGACTGCGTATGATGAGTCGGCGCGAACTATTTCGGAATGTTGGCTCATTGTAAAGCGACGCGCTTTTTTTGCAGACATTTTCATCCCTTCCACCATGCAGACCAATGAACAGCGAGCAGTTAGTATGAGGTCAATGGCACGCACCGGTATCAAGAGAGACAAACAATACAATAGCCCTGAGTGTAAGAGAGAACATAAGATGCAATGAAGCAAATCAATACTTTACCAACATGAAGGACAGAATCCCGCCATTTCATGAATAAAATCGTTCAGAAACAATGAGAGCGGACTGCAAAATAAAATAAAAAATAAGATCTTTAATAATACAACTATATTTTAAAACATATTATACCCCATAAAAAAACATTTAAATTATAAACAAAAATTTATATATTCAATGAAAGCAATTTTAACTGAGGTTTTTAACTCTTTATACCTCCTATAATCTTTTAAAAATAATTATTTCAGTTCTGTTGCCGATAACCTATAGATAAACTTTTTATTTCTAGTAATTAAATCAAAATGTTGTTAGAATATAAATGTTGATATTTAAACTAATGTCGAGTTATTAATATAGTTTTACTGTAGACAATACTATGACTATTGAGACTACTACTACTACTACTGCCACTAAAATTTGGATTGAAATGTGAATACTAATAATTTTGTAACTAATAATGACCATCGATAATTATACAACATCCATTGTAACCTACAAATCGATTATATTCCGATTCAAATAGATTGGAAATTCGGAATATAAAACTAAGATGAAGTGTATAAAGCAGTTATTTCATTATACAATTTACCAAGCATTAGCATACTAATAATGTATTGTGTAAAATTATTACTATTATTGTAAAGCTAGTGACTGGTGGACAATTTTTAACTATTTTTTGGGGTCTAATAGTCCGCTGATAATTGGATAATGAAATGGACGTTCAATCAAATGATAATAAGCCCTAAGTACTTTCAAGAGAAAACACGAAAGTATGTTTGGACTATTATTAAAAAAAAAATGTAAGAATGTGTTTAAATCTTAAGAATATATGTTTATTATTTAACTCAAAATGGTGGAGAGACGGAGTCATTAGCATGTTAAACCCTTTTTAATATGAATAAAATATTACTATGTAATTATAAATTAAATTAATGATATACCTATAATAATTATATATAGATTTGTATATTAGTGTTTATCTTTACTTTTGTAGAAAAACATTATTAGTTTTATACTTTAAGATTTCATTTTATATTTATTTCCTATTTATATTAGTTTATTATTAATAATATTTTTATAACTTTGTAAAAAAAATGGTAGATTTGATTTAATTTTTTGTTTTGGCAGCACTACAACAAAATTGACACCGAACGGTGAGGTAGGCTCTTTTTCTGTTTTCAGCCCTTATTTATCTAGAAAATTACGCGAATTTCGTGACGATTCGTTGCAGATTACACTATTTTGATGCCTGTATTTTACTGAGGTAAGTTTTTTTCATACTAAAATCGCTATCAAACTCAAAATAATATATTTTAGTTGTCGGCAGAAGATTTTTTCTATAGGTTAATTCCCTAGTTTCTATGCTATATCTATTTTGCTTTTTATTATATGACAAAAAGTAATATATGTCACACATGTCTTTTTCAATGAAAATATATGTTTCTTAAAGTTATTTAACAATTGCGTCTTCAATTTGGGAATAAAATTGGTTTTGAGTCGCCATGCGTTGTTTGTCAAAGCCCAGTACGATCGCCTCCACAATATACCGATGGAATAAATGAGGCGTCCTGTCTAGTAACTTAATATTTTGATTATTTATTACCATTTTTAATGTGATACGATGCTTATATTAGTAAGATATTTATTTGTTTAACTTGAAATATTAGTGTTGTGTTGACTTTTAACAACATACAGCAAATTAGTTAATAATGCAAACAAAGTGTACTTGACAAATGCAACTATATCTCATTACATTTAAACTGGCATTCTATTGACACTTTTTTATTCTTATAATGTAAACATCTTGATTATTAATATCATTTATATTATGGTAAGATTTTTTTATCTTAAAAAAACATTAACTTTACAACAATAAGAGACATACTGAAAGTTAATTAATTATTTATATACACCATTGTATATATCAATAAAAATCAAACCAGTGATATCATTTTCAATAAAAAAATAACATTCAAGAAAAACACCATATGCACTGAAAGTGATAAGAATAGTTTGGGATTTCTTTGTCCATGACTCATGACTATTAATAAGTTGTTTTTATGTTTTTTTTATTTTTTATTGATAATTATTATTATTATATATTTTTCTTTAGCAACAATCAACAGCAGTGTGAAATTAATGTACCAATTTCAGTAATTTCATTAATGCCTTGTATTCTATTATAATTAGTATGAAGATACATTTTATCTCTTTGAATGGACCCTATTTATCTGTATCTTTATAACATTATTACATTTTTTTTACGATTTTTTAAATACAAAAATATTTTAATTGATAAATTGATATAACTTTATTATATATTATTTATTATAATAAACAATAATAATGTTATTTATTAGGAGTCGGCTACTTTCAATCTTTCATAGTTATTTCTTTCATTTTAAAAGAAATGATTTCGGAAATGTGAATAATTAGCTTATAATTTGATGACAATATCAGTGTACAATGTGATATAGTTGTTTATTAGTTGTATATAATAATAATAATAATAATAATAATAATAATATGAAGATAGATTGTATAGGAACCAAAATATATTATTGGAACTCTGAAGAGTAGATGTTAATCTTAATAAAATATGGGATTTTAACAAATCCTTCATAGACTTGAGTATATTTAAGTTCCACAAGATACCATGGACCTTCCTTTTTTTAGGTTTAAATCTTAAATTAAAAGTATATAATTAAATAAATCTTATTATAGCATTCAAGAATTTTTAGTTGATTGAAATGTCTGGTGGAATTTAGGTTGTTGACTCATTTGCAGTTGATATTACAATGTTTACATCAAACATTGTTATATTTCTTTTAAAAAGAACAAATGTTGAGTTTCTCTTATGTTGTGTAGCTCTTCTCACCAGAGCAGCATTCCGAGCCTGTAAATGCTTACTTGATTAAAATAAAAAATAATTTAAATACTAATACCCTGTATCATTACAGCCTAATATATTCCAAGTATATTTTAATGTTTAAAACATACTCTATACAATTGTTCTTTGTAATCGAAGGTGTTGAAGTGATGTGAATTAACGTGTGTGTGATAGGGCAGCGTATAGCGGAGGGCTGTATCAGCGCATAGTGACAACAGCGATGGTAATGGAGGCGTCCCCGTCCCCGCAGAGCGTTGGCCGCGAGTTCGTCCGCCAGTACTACACGCTGCTCAACAAGGCGCCCGCCCATCTGCATAGGTGAGATGTACATTCATAGATGATTACACCTTCCTTCATGTGATCGCCTAGTATTTAATCTATTCTTACACAAAAAATTCCATTTAAAACAGTAAGTTTAATATGTACTATATTACTGTTCTATTTATAATAATTTCATTCACATTTTAACCAATATTGAATTAAAAATTATGCATTTAGTATAGCGACACACCAAACTATTCTAGACCGAGACAATAGGAACAAAGTAAAATGTTTTAAAAAGAAAACGAAATGTGTTTGTTTTGGTAACAACCTTTGCAACGCTATCTCGAGGTCTTTAATATTATTATCAGCATTATCGCATCTGATGACGTCATCAGGACGCATTCCTGTACACCATTTAACATGCTAATGTTATTCCTTAATATACTTTATAGATAAGGCAAATCCAAATGTATCATATATATTTATGTATATTATTCTATGAATGTATGTTTAATACAGAAATTATCATACATGTATGTATTTTTATTTTTAGGTTATTGATTAATTCGGAGTTTGACTCTCTGGTTTTCGTATTTAGTGCTGATTTTCCAGCTTCTTGTTTATTTACACTAACACACACATATATATATATATATATATATATATATATATTATTCTGTAATAGTTAATGATTTATAAACAAACAAAAAGATGCTTGATTTATTATATAAAGATTAAAATTTTAATATCCATCAATTCGAATTAATAAAGTAAAAAATGAAACTGGTTTGTTCATTCAAATATACTTCTAAATATAAAATCGTATGACATTTATGTTTTGTGATATGTATATATATAAAATATCAATTAAGGATTACAAATTCTACACTAAAAAAAACATTTTAAAAATATTTATAGTTCTGTTAGACTGTGGTAGGTACTGAAGTAGGGATGAAACGATACGAGTAAATAATAGTACTTACTCGATACTTTGAAACTTTCGAATAGGTATCGGTCAAAAGTACTAGTATCATATATTGTATACTTTGGACCGTTACCTACTTGATTGTATCGTTTTTTTTTTTAAATGCATCATAGTGCTAATTTTGTGCGGTTGGCAAGATTGTTTGCCTTTGCCTTAACATAAAAAAAACTACATTGCCACTTAACTGTCACTGTCAGTCACAATAATTAATTGTCGTTATTTTTGTTATCATTCCGTTCCGCCTTTGCTAATTCTAACCTCTGAACTAGCTCTGACTGTCGTCGGGATATTATAATATTTTTGGGGGCACCACAAAAGCTAATATTTCTCATAACATGTTTTTAATTTTTTTTATTTTCATTCATCAATTTTCGGTTTTTATTTTTTTTATTAATCGATTTTTATTTTTTTTTATTCTAAATTTTACAAATAAAAACGATACCGAGTAAATATCGATACCTTAGGATCGTTACTGAATCGAACGATCGAGTGGTATCTTTTTATCCCTATACTGAAGGAAGAAGTTACGAATACGTACAAGGCAAATGATATACTTGGCGCAATCTATTATAGTTAGTAACGCCATCTAGTCTATACATCTATATTTATTATTTTTCAAAATTATTTATAAATTAAATACCTATATATTATTTTAGGGTAACCAAATTTGCCCAGTAAGTTATACATTACATATATTATTTCTATATGCTTAAAATTTTCATCTATACCCATGTCCGATTACCAGATTTTACAACAACTACTCGTCGTTCGTGCATGGGGGACTGGACGCACCTAACCGCGAGACGCTCCCCGTCGTGGGTCAAAAGCAGATCCACAACCGCATCCAGCAGCTCAACTTCCGCGACTGTCATGCCAAGATCAGCCAGGTGGACGCGCAGGCCACGCTAGGCAACGGCGTGGTGGTGCAAGTTACGGGCGAGCTGTCCAACGCGGGCGCGCCCATGCGCCGTTTCACGCAGACCTTCGTGCTGGCGGCGCAATCGCCCAAGAAGTACTACGTGCACAACGACATCTTCCGCTACCAAGACGTAGTATTCTCGGACGAGGAAGGTGAGGGCTCGGGGCGCTCCGAAGGCGAGGAGGAGGAGGCTGCCGCGGCGGGGGGTTATTTCCCTCCGGCATTTCCGCCGGCGCCGTTCCCCGCTCCCCCCCACCCGCAGATCCTGTCGCTTCCCGCCTCCCCTGCCGGCGCCCCGCAGCCGCACCTCAACGGGCTGCACGAGGATCCTGCGCGACATCTCGCCGCCGCGCTTCAAGGTAAGACGCCACCACGATGCGGCCGGCAACAGTAGATTTGATACGGTAGTATGTAATGTCTAAATTCGATTTGTGTCCGCAGCCGGCACTATCGCCGCCCCGGCACCCCCGGCGTCGGCGGGCTCGGAGCGTGAGGACGAGCCGACGCAGGAGCCCGAGCGGGAGCCCTCTCCGCCTCCCACGCCGCAGCCTGCGCCCCAACCTGCACCGCCGCCCGGTACGTAACCTTCCTTGCCGGCGAGCATTCGACGTCGGTTTTGACAGATCGGTACTGACGTCGAAATGTATGTCATTTCAGTGGCGACCTCGCCCCCGGAGCCCAAGACGTATGCCAACCTGCTGAAATCGGGCTCCACGGCGGGCGCAGCGCGTGGCTCACCCCCCGCACCCCCGGCCCCCACAGCGGCGCCCGCACCCCCCCCGGCGCCGCTCCCCGCATCTCATGACCGCCCCAACGCGCGACCCCCTCGGAGCGCACAGCCGCCGCAACAGGGTGCGTCTTAGAACTATCAGCATTATTATCTTATATAAGAAGCTCCATACCCATTGAAAGAAGTTGAATAATTACATCGCATCTCCCCTAAAAATAATAATTTTATAAGGATTTAATGAATCAGTGCTGATAATACAAATTATAGTGAAATAATGCAAAGCTGTCTCGGTTGATTAATTTTATATTGGAAATTCTCGACAGTCGGCAACCCGGACGGCGGTCGTCGGTACTCGGATGCGCAGCAGCTGTTCTTGGGCAATCTGCCGCATTACGCAACCGAGGAAGGCCTGCGGGCGCTGTTCGCGCGCTTCGGCCCCGTCGCCGAGCTGCGAGTGCACAGCAAGCCGGCCGCCCCCGGAGCCCCGCGGCATCCCAACTACGGCTTCATCACCTACGAGACCGCGCAGGCCGCCGCCGAATGCCTCCACGCCGCTATCAACGATGTACGGCCCTCTGATCACTTAGTTTCGGTCTTCTTAGATCTTAGAGCTGATGCTGCAGATATCAGTTTTTTTATTGATATTTAATTCAAGTGATTAATAATTTAAGCTTTATTGGGCTCTTACTCAAAAGAAGAAGTTGAAATATAATTATATCAAAAATTTAATAGAAATACACGTTTAGTATCAGATATCGGTGCGGTAACAGCCTCCGAGTCTCACACTAAGTTAAATTGAATCAACAACACCACATCTCGTCCACAGCCGCTGTACTTCCCGGGCGAGGGTGGCGAGGGCGCCGGCGTGAAGCTGAACGTGGAAGAGAAGAAGACCCGCGGGCGCGAGCCGCCGCGCCGCCGCCCGCTGTCCTCGCACCGCGCTGCCTTCCAGCAGCGCCAGCCCTACCGCCGCTAGGGGCTCCCCTCCCCCCTCGAGCCCCTCCCCCGCCGGCCCCCCCTAACGCCGCATACTAAGCTCCCCGTGCTTCGCATTTCGCTTCTCTTTCGTTAAGTAGTTAGATAGTAAATTAATTTAGTCGTTCGGGTCGTCGACTCGTCGTCGCTCCGATACTCTTCTGCGGTTCGTCGTTTCGCGACCGTGATCGGACCGTCGGTACGCGCCGGTGAAGTGAGATGCTCAATTTCAGTTGTAGTTCTTTTTTGTTTCGTCCCGTAGACTCCGACTAATGCGACGGCGCACCGACCGCCCGGTCACACGCCGCGTACCGATGTCACCCCTTCTCCCACACGGCGGATAATAAATGTATGTTTTGTAATTAATTATAATAGTTTTATATTAAGCACTTTAAATTTAATTTTTGTTAATTTTAACGATTATCCTGTACACTTGTAACTTGCGTGTGAATATTATTTATACTGATTGTGAACTCTGCTACGCTGGTGGCGCGGTTCTCTCTAGCGTCGGACGCACGGGCCGACGCGTCGTCGGTGGTAATACAGATTGTGACTGTAACTTCATTTTTTAAATTGTTATTATAATTGTACCGTGTCCGAGGTCGCCTCGACACTCTAAATGTAGCATTCTCTTGATTATTTTTAAGAAGTGAGGAGATCCGCTTTTGCGGAGCGTCGGGAAGACCTCGTGTGATCTCTCTTATTAAACGTACGAAACATTTTTGTCTATGAATTTAGCGATGAAACCTACTCTCCGTGAACTTTAGTTGGATTTAATGTTTTGATTACAGAATACAACATTAATTTAACATTCACGTCATATTTAATCAGTTGACAATTGAATAAAAATTAAAATATTATTTATAAAAAACAATACAGAGTAGCGTTTGATCGTTGATTCTTTTTACGGTTAGAATGTGTGAGTGGTGGGCGGCCCGCGCGCCTCCCCCGGGAGGGGAGGGCGGGCGCTCGCGACTCAGTATGTTACGGCCCAAGGCGACTCCACGATTTGTTCAGATCATGGAAACAATGTGATTTTACAAGTTTTGTATATTTTAATTATATGTTAGGTTATCATCGTCTCGTTCATAATCTCACTGGTCGACCGGCAACATTGGGAAGCAAAATTTAGTCAGTTGTATGTTAGAAAGAGAAATCCATATGTGTAATACATCGACTGTGACCGACATATTATAAAAAAAATAATCTTAATACCATCTTGTTTTTTTTATGACCTGCTCATTATGATACGATAAATAATTATATGGAAATGAACTAACAACGAAGAGGTAAACTAAAAAACGTTAGAACGTGTCCTCTACGAAGATTTTATAAAAACTTTTATAAAATTAAAATTTTTGCAAAATTTTAATTCAAATATAATTGTAAGTATTTACAAATATATTTTCCTTTAAAAATATTTCATTATATTTTTATGTAATTATAAAATCTCTTATTGCTTGACTTACAATTTTTTTGGTTGCTGCATTTATTAAGCTTACAAACGGACAAACATTTTAATTTATATATTTGTTTATTTGGTGAATACAATAAAAAAACTTCACCCGTCCTAGTATTTAAAGAATTCTAGAAGTCAAATTAAGACTACGGGACTGGTTTTATCGTTTATAATATTGTGAATATCAAACATATTTATTATAAATATATATATATATATATATATATATATACACATTTATATCAAACTAGCTGATTCCCGCCCGCTTTGCTGGGCAAATAATAATAAAGAATCACAAATTGTATGTAGGTAAATAGAAAATAATCACTAACTATGTGGGTTACGGAACCCTAATCCTATGAATAAACATAGTGAGAGGGTAAATAATTTTAATTTCTACTCCAATGGAATGGGAGAAGGGAGGGAACGGGGGGTAAACTTTGCAGTTGTTTAGTTGTAACTTTGGAGCGGTTTGGACCTTTGCAAAATTCTTTCTTATTGCACCTATTCAATATGTCAGGAGTCTTGTGTCCAAATTTCAGCTTTCTAGGTATTACGGTTTGGGCTGTAGAGCGATGAATGAGTCAGTGAGTGAGTGTCTTTGTGCTTTATATATTAAGATATACAACACATTGATACACACAACGACTGAATCAGTTTAATTTTTTTTAATAAATTCCTAGGAGAAAATTGAAAAAAAATTGATAAAATTTTATATTCTAAGCGAGTCAAAATATTGGTGCTTTTCACACGTGTAAACCTTATTGCCACGGGAGAAAATTTATTTGGTCTATAATAGTAATAAAACAGTGTAGGGATTTGTATGAAGATGGGAGGTGCAGTCACAGGCAATAGCTAGTATAATGCATATACGAATATATTTTATCTCCCATTGCAGTTCGCGCATGTAACGTTGCCTCGCCATTAATATAGAAATAACCTGCAATGTTATGCAACCTAAGTATATTAAAGCCATCTTGTGGTCTTCTGGATATTGTATTATATTTTTGATATAATGACTTAAGAGTTTTACACTGTTTTTGTCGATGTCGTTGTCGTATCGTATCGAGTCGTGTCGGATACGTTACGTTCTACTTAGTCTATTAGAGATGCAATAAAGATTTTTTTAATTTTTATATGCATATGATTATTAGTAGATGTCTTACTCGTATGAAAATACTGGAATAAATATAAAATTATATTATATGCAAATAAAGAGGACAAGTTAGATATAGCGAGTCCCTGGAGTCGGGTGCGCAAGCGCAGTTGGCGTCAGTTCTTCAGCGGAGACGGTGCCTGCAACAGCTGCGGCGGTGAGTATTATCAATTATAAGTTTTATTTAGTTTGTTGTTACTATCGATGTATAAAATAATATTATTTAATGTTCTTTTTAAACAGGAATCATTTTTAATTCAGTATAATTATAAATATATTTTAAATAATACAAGAATATCTTTAGAAGATGCCTGTAAGCATAAAATGGCCTAAAACTCGTCGAAAGCTGAACTTTTTGTAGTTTTGGTTTAGGGAACAGGTTTCGGGATTCAACTAACATATACCTGATTCCAATGAAGTAACTCGTACAGATAAAATAAAAACAGTAAAAATATATATATTTTAAAAGACCACAGGACGTACTGTATTTTTTATATATATATATATATATATATATATATATATATATATATATATAATTATAGTAACTAATTGTGAAGAGTGGGTGTGGGAGACCGATTTGTTATTAATTAAACAATGTATCATATAAAATATCTAATTTCACTCTTGTTTACGTCTCGGTCACAATCCGCAGTGCTCACTCATCAGAAGTGCAATTAATCTGCATCGGTATTTTATTTGTGTTGGTAGTCGTTACTGTAAACAATCGCAATTTGCAACTAGGTCGAATGCTGTAAACGCAGTGCTTATTACCTAGGTTTAAATATTAACTGAAAATCAATTTAACCTATATTCCCATTTACAAATTCTTACATAACTTATGTTTAAGAAAAATGTTTTTGTTGGTTCCGATATCGTCCCAGATAAGAGGTCAAATGACAGACCTATAATATCAATTTGGATATATCTGATACGCATTTCAAGTACCCAATGACATGGCGATGTGGCACAAAGCCGATTTGATTGTTTTTTTTAATTTTTTATCTCATGTCGGGGTCGCGGCTCGTATCGGCGGACACGATAGCCGTGCTTCCGTCCGCACTGCGCGAATTATAGTTATATGTTTGCGTGATCATTGTCAGTATGACCCATTTATTTTATTGGGAAACAAGTTATCTATAACATTGAGATTGACTACAATGTACTGATTAGTGCCGAAGTCGATAATGCATCTGTGCAAGGAGAATTCCTTTTGTTGTTCCAAAAACCTAGGTGGCTGTTCTAAATATAGGATGGTTTAGCGCGCTTACAAAATGGCGGTATATTTTTTGGAAGTCGTAAAACATTGGACGGCACAGATCGGTAACGAGGTCGGTCGCAGGTTATCGCCGCTCATATCAATAAGTAAAAATATTTCTGACATACTTTATTTAATCTTGCACTATTAATAAAAACAAATTTTTTTTATATTAATCAACTTATCTTACAATTAAATACATCACAATTATGAGCAATATGATTTTCAGCAGGAATAATAAAATCAAAGGATCCCTTAGGTATTTAGATGATATCAAAATAAACAAGTTATATTAAGCCGGAAAACGGATACTGTAGTTGCATACATCTTTATTATCGAATGAAACCATTCAATTCAATTAGTTCAATACATTGCCTTTTATATTATCTACTGGGTATGTCCTATTGATTTAATTCAACAAATTTGACCGTTCTTTGAACTATACTTTTACTAGGATACGCCAAACGTGCGCGGCGGCTGATTAGCTGAGCCCCTCTCCTTTCTTCTTTTCTTGATAACTTTTGAATGGCTAAACATTTTTTCAATCTGTTTCCGCTATAAAATCCGCGTTAGGCTCAAACATACATAGGAAAATTTTTACCTAATTATCTCGTCGCATTCTGGAGACAACTAAACACAAAAAAAGGTTTCCCAAACGGTTAAGAGCTTCGCTTACGCTCAGCTCAATAAGAGTGAGGTAAGACGAGGTCAGGGCACATTAAGGTCAATAGAAACAAATGAACGCGATGTGATTCTTAACATTACACCAATTATTAATATCATGTTCTTACTTTAATAGAAATAAACTGAAATAGGTAAATGGGTCGCGAACGACGTACGAGATAATAATTTATGATCTCTGTGCTGCTGACACTAGAAACTAGATATGTCGATAATTCAAATTGATTCATAAAGAAAAAATTATATAAAAGGTTTTTTTATATCGTTTTTAGTTCGGAAATTGAAATATAAATTTCAATGTTACAAATAGTAAGCTATTAAGTTATTCATTATTATTCTATTTAATTTTATTACTGTATATTAAAGTACTTATACATGATATATATTTTAAAAAATTCGTTAATTTTTATTTGAATTCAGTTAACGGATTGAATTTTGGATCTATGGTTTTTAATTTATTAATAAATCGTCACCTGTAAAATTAGTTACATCAAATAACAATGTACAACTATTTGAAGTTTGTTGATTGCATTTTAAGCAAACCGCAGACTTAAGAATATTTTTATTAGAGGAAAAAATGCTATATTTAAATGTATAAAACACATGTCTGTATACTATGATGTCATTATAATTTAAATGACAATAGCAGTCTTATGTGGATGTAATTAAATATATCTTTGAACTTTGGTGGTCAGCTTTTTTATATGGCGATGACTTGTTACAACAGACGTGCTTTATTGATGATGACTTTAAAAACTGAAGCTGTTTGTTTACTATTTGATAAAATTATTTGATCGAAGCGAGCGGAACGTTTTACTGGAGACTTTTTCACATTCTTTGTCTTTTACTTGAAGGAAAAATTTGAAATTTTGCAATCAAAAGAAACACATTAGGAGAGGGTTTAAAAAAATTGAAAAATTTCATGACGTTGAGGAATAATTGTCAAAAAACTGAAATCAATGGAAACGATGATTTATTACATTGGGCTCGCTTCGCTCAATATGCAAATGGCACCCGAGATTTCGCGAGAGCAGCGAGTCGAAACTGAGGATCTGTTGGCGCCCCTAGTCATAATTTACTTAAAGATATTCGAAATGATTGACCGTCACAAGTCACAACATAGTTGTAGAATTATAAATTTAATATTAATTTTGTCGGAAAAAAAAGCGACAAAGAGAAATTTGAAAATTCATATAGTGATAAAATAAACTTTAAGATTATATGATAATTATTCTTTTTTTATAGTCATTTAATTATTTTGTTAATATGAAATCATTTCGATATTAAATATGAAGTCGTTGTTTGATGGCAACATTTATAATTTGTATTAACAGCGAAAACTGAACGAAATCTATCAGCAAATCTCAACGCGGGTGTGTGTACTTAAGATCGATGCACTTTACCCGATAGCTATATGAAGTCTAGACAAAATCCCAACTATAACAATAGATCCCAGACTACAACCGCTTCGTTAGTTATTTAATATTTATTATATATAACTAGAATATCGCTGACGAATAACTCTAACATAATGCAATGAAATATATACACAATTTGTAAATTGATACTTAGGTATTTTATTATACATATATATATATATATATATATATATATATATATATATATATATATATATATATATATATATATATATATAGGGTGGTGCAATGCTGATGATTCAGTGCGCTGCCGGGATACAAGCGATAAATAAATACCAGGAACTATACATATTATATTACATCAGAATATTGTTGTGTATTGTACATGAAGTTCGTTGCTATCCGACGGTTAGTGCCCGGAGAGGGCAAAGACCTTTACTGCTTGACAGCTCCGCCTTATGCACAGAAAACCAATATTAAAATCATCTTAATATGATTAAATCTCCAATATATACTGTAGTAATTTATTTTTTAGGTTAATAAAAAAAATAATTAATGGGATGTTTTGTTTTTACAGAAATAAATCACAATGAGGGGACACATCCTGTTGTTGGCCTTGCTGGTCGCAGCAGTGTGCACTACAGAAGCGGTAAATATAATAAAAATGATAAAATAATATTTATTTCATATCCGTTAACTTAAATATATCGCAATTATTTATATAATAATATCTCCTATGTTGCAGTGTATGCAATATATCGAACTACAGTTTGGACTTTAAACGTTTAAATACCTACTTGAATGTTTCGTAATAATATTTTATGTATACCTGTCTAAATATAACAAAATTTCATAGTAAATACAACTAAATATACTCAGTCACCCCAATTTTTGTTTGAAACCCATCCATCCCGTTGGGATGATTTTGTATTACATATAATATGTGTCGTAGCGTCGTCGTCGTCACCGGCGCCTCCGAACCAGCACCACGGAGCCGACCATGTTGGCTCACGCGCGGCTGTTCCCAGGCGTGCGAGAGGACACCGAGGCGGAGCACCTCGAGCTGGGCATGGCGGAGAGACTGGACGAGAAGCGCTTCCAGGTAAATAGAAATTAAAGGCTAATTGACCGAATATCGACATAGGTATTAAATCGATTTTTTACAGGAATCGGAAAGAGCCCGTATCAACGAACTCATGAACGAGATTGCCGACTCTGATCAAAACGGAAATGAAATATTTTTGGATGGTGAGTCATCTAACCGGAGTATTACGTTGTCAAAATTGTAGAATATTATAATTATTTGTAAATATTTTTCTTTTCCCAGACCCGTGCCTGAAGGTGCACTGCAGTGCCGGCCGCGTGTGTGAGATCAACGAGCACGGTGACGCCGTCTGTAACTGCATCAAGGAGTGTCCCTACGAGACCGACTCCAGACGCAAGGTTCTTTAATTTGGAAATCCTTACCTAATAGAGCATTTGAAGTCCAGGCAATCTGGCCTAATAATTAATTATTATAAAAGTTTAATTACGTCAGACAAAACTTCATACAGATTAAATGTATGTTTTGGTCTCTTTAGTTAGAATCGCGTTCAGATGGACAAAACTTATCAAGGTATTTCGTTTCATTCAATATAACGTTTCCGTCGTCAGGTGTGCACGCACCACAACGAGACTTGGTCGTCGGACTGCGAGGTGTACCGCCAGCGCTGCCTGTGCCTCGACAGCTCCGAGCTGTGCCGCGGCCCGCAGTACCACCACGTGCAGATTGAATACTACGGGGAGTGCCGCGAAATGCCAGTACGAATCATCATTGTGCAGTTCAATATACAAATAAAACTTGTCAGATAGCATATAACCCCACATTCCCCAGGAGTGCACGGAGAACGAGATGGCGGACTTCCCGCGCCGCATGCGGGACTGGCTGTTCAACATCATGCGCGACATGGCAGAGCGCCGCGAGTTGTCGCCGCACTACCTGCGGATGGAGCGTGAAGCCGAGAGCAACCTGACTCGCCGCTGGACCAACGCCGCCATTTGGAAGTGGTGCGACCTGGACGCGCACGACAACGACCGCTTCGTCTCCGTGCACGAGCTGTTTCCCATCCGTGCGCCGCTCATGGCGCTGGAGCACTGCATTGCTCCCTTCCTCGACCGCTGCGACGAGGACGACGACCATCGCATCACGCTCGCCGAGTGGGGCAAGTGCCTGCAACTCGAAGAGGTAACGAACTCTCCCCGAACTATATACCTTACTTATAGCGTTTATACTACTCTATCGGTATTGTGGCACTCGTCGAAACAGAGGAATTTTATATTTACCAGTTAAAATATAAAATGTTACCCCAGTAAATAGATATCCCAAATAAGCTAACACCATTCCTAATATTCAATTTCAAATGTCGTAAAATAAACAAATACTTCATATTGAATATTTTGATATTTTTAATAATAATGTGCAGTTTCAGTTTCATAACTATAATATTATATATGAAGTAATACGATACATAAATGTCGATGTTACAGTACGAGTTGGAAGATCGCTGCGACGAGCTCTCAGACGAGGCGTAAACGGACTTGGGGCGACACTCCACTATCATATAAATTACTTTAATCACTATTTTTAGATCCTACAATTTAACACTAATAAATAGTACACTAACCAGTCAATCTAATAAACATTGCCATTTATAGTAATAACTTTCTTGATTATCATTATATTGAAGTTTGTTATTATTTTTTTTTATAAAATTATAAACATAAGATAAAATCATTTTGTTCACTGCCAAGTAGTCCTAAGTACCAAATTTTATTTTAGTAAAAATAAAGATTAAATAACATAAATAAAAAATATATCTCGTACACACATTAAACTGTGATTTTAAACCAAAAATGTTTTTTGTGAAATAAAATATAAAAGAAACTAATAATATAACTATTCATTTATATCCCTAACCTTTAAGAGACTCCTTTAAATTTTATTTATATTTTAAATGATACATTGTAACAATGTATCATTTATATATCAATTTAAAACGCAAAAAGTTTTCACACATAACTCTTGATAAAGGAAATGAGTTATTTGTTTTGGAATAGAGGTACCCGTCACAAAAACGACCATTTTTCTTTGTCTGTGTTGAAATTTTGTATATTATCAGATTGTTGTTGTGAATACACTATAACAAGTAAATAATTTTATTGGATTCCCTGTAAGAATTGATTGTCAAAAATAGTTATGAAACACTATAATCTGTAATCGATAGAAAAAACTTGATAATACTGTTTACGAATCGACATGTAAAAATATCGATCCTATCACGATACCTAAATAATTGTGAAGCTAGTAATAGTATAGTATTGATGGTTTAGGAAGAAATAAATTATATATTATCAATTGTTTAATTTTAATACAAATAATTCTGTAAAAAAACTAGGGTCCAATCTTTTAAAATATAATTAAAATTAGTTCTAATTTGTTATGTAATGTTTATGTACTTATATATTTAACTGAATAATAACGACCTAACTACATTATTATAATAAATATCGTTTAAAAACATAAAATGTTCGTTGTTATCAAAATGTTTTGGTGAAATAATATTATTCGCTACAGAAATCAGTTAGAATAATATAAAGTATATTTTTAGCTACTGTTTGAAATACTAAAATTATTAAAAAAAATTATTTTATGGTTATAATACTCCAGTAGGTTTTGAAACGAATGAGATAAAGATATTAATTACATCAACAAAGATTTTTATGATGTACATTACTTAATCGATTATAGTGTTCTAACATCGATGATGGCCACATATAAAAAAAAACGATTATTCACAATCGATTATTGAAATCATTCACCGAACAACTTTAGGATACACCGAGATTCTCTAATTCCATTTATGAAGAGTGAAGTAGTTTTATAAACGAAGCAGAATTACTTTATATATTTTTTTTATAATGTCAGACAAGTGTTATAACAGATACAATTATAAATAAACAACAAAAAAAATTAAGACTTACATATATTCGTTATAAATTATTTATCAGTTGTTGTATTTAATATTTTTTATTAATATATATTTTTTTTTATTACCTATAGAACATATCTTTTTCTTATCTGTAGTGTAAAGCAAAACAATGACCATTCAAACATAACCTACTAACTTTAAAAAGTTAACATAGTTTCTAAAACATCCGCTACGTGGCTTGGCAGCACTCCTCTGCCCGCCATTTTGTACTGTTCTTATTGGTTACCTACATGTAGATCGGACTTGTTTGTTTTGCGGCACTTCCGCTTGCTTACGATTGGCCAACCTGTCAGATCATTGAGTGGTGCGGCGCTGCCATCTTTGTCCCGTTGATTTAGCTTGGCGCCTTTCCTGTATTGGTTGCTCAGTAGTGGTGATAGTGTGTGTTACACGTTTCAAAATGGTGAGTTTTGCAAGATTTTGTGAAAAATGATTGGTTTTGTGCAGTTTTTTAAGTGCGTTTCGATAGATAATACTGTGATAAACTACCTGACGAAGTTTCAGCCTCGTACGATTAAAATTAATAGTTTTTTTCACGATTTTTAGGCTGGTGGTAAAGCGGGTAAAGATTCAGGCAAAGCTAAGGCAAAAGCAGTATCCAGATCGGCAAGAGCAGGATTGCAAGTATGTTTATATCGTTTATTTAATTATTTTATGAATTTAGAAGTATAATTTAGTTGCGAAATCGTAATGTTACATTATTTCATAAAATTGAATAATACGCATGACCTCTAGTATGGCGGCCAGCATTGTAAGGGGAAATCAATGAAATTGTCTACATTCTTATATGTTTTTTTAGTTTCCCGTAGGAAGAATTCACAGACATCTTAAAAATAGGACAACTAGCCATGGTCGTGTTGGTGCTACAGCGGCTGTATATTCCGCAGCTATTCTTGAATATCTTACTGCCGAGGTAAGCGACGCCTTGTCAATATGGCGGCTGTCTAGCGCAATTAGAATATGAAATTCCGAGCGTTTTCTAGAAAACCTTTCTTTATATGTCATTTTTATGCTAAAATAAATGTACTTGTACTTCAAAGTTCATTTATTATGAAATTTTTTGTTTACAATGTATTTACTACTTACTACTCAATCTGCATTTTGGCGGGAAATTAATTAATTGTTTATTTTCATCAAAATTAAATAATATGTATTGTAAAATAGTAAATTCAATTGAGTACAATGAAATCAGTTTAATATTTGTTACAACAGAAATTGCATTTTTTCTTTTCTTTATTTACAATATTTTGGCGGGAACATTTTGTGTATTGATTGAAACTTCAAATCATTTACATTTAGGTTTTGGAGTTGGCGGGTAACGCGTCAAAGGATCTTAAGGTGAAGCGTATCACGCCGCGGCATCTGCAACTTGCCATCCGTGGAGACGAAGAACTGGACAGCCTGATCAAGGCAACTATCGCGGGCGGCGGCGTCATCCCTCATATACACAAGTCGCTCATCGGGAAGAAAGGAGGGCCAGGAGCACCCGTCTAATTGAGGTGATTAAAAATTCTACATAATTATAGTTTTTAAATGTTTTCTTAATTACCCTCATTAATAGGTAATTAATTTATTATTATGGCTTGTTAGTAAAATAGTATGTTGAATCTGTATTTAAATTATGATCTGATATACTTCTTTACTTAATGTGATAGTGAAACATGTTTTTTTAAGTAAACAGTACATGATAGTGTTTACTTGTTTAAGTAATCCATAATATTTCTCTCCTTCAGGCTACCTACAGCATTCTCACTGCATTTGACCCGGATAAAGTATCAACATTGTAAAATTCATCGGCCAATTGTAAACATAGTTTTCTATATGGGTAGTGATGTTGACAGTGGAGTGACTTCACAGAACAATTAATCCGGACTAATCTTGTAGCTATTAAGTTTTAGACATATTTTAGAATAAGGAGATAAATATGATTGTATTAGAAATAAGATTTATTTTCATGGTTCATGATAGGACATCTATATTTTGCTAGACATTGTGTTCATTTAATTCAACCATTACTGAAATTACATCACTGCGAGTTTATTCTTTCCTTGGGGACTGTGAATGTTCTACTCGGGGGCTGCAGTGATTTAATTTTACTCTTTACATGCAATTGTTTTAGCTCTAAGCTGTCTTTAGTATAATTTGCAGCATTTTGTAATTTTTTAAGTGACAAATTGTAATAAGCAATGGTATAATATTGTTCTAAATTGTAATTTGGTATGATTGAACTGTTACGCGTTGTAAGAAATGTATTTTGATCTTTAAAATATATTGAGAAAACACTGATGTTTGTTTATTCTACGCATTTGTTTCTCTTTTTATATACCCTTTTCCCAAACTTGAGTTATTAATAGTGAAAGAGCATTGCAATAAAGTGAATTTTGAAATATCAATACCAATATTTAATTTGGTTTTAATCTTACTCTAGATTCTATTCAGTATTATACAGACTAATTAAAGTAGGCAACTTTAAACTTATTCATGACTAGCCGTCCTTCTGTAAAGGAAAAATATCCGCCCCTGATAATAAATTTAAGGTTTTCTATGGTCACAATGAAAGATGATTAATGTAATAGAAAAAAATGTTTAATCATTAAAGTTGTCTTATTCGTAATTCGGCGGCAGGCATCAGATCAAATATCGCTGGAACCCACTGAGATAATGAGTGTACTCTCGAAGAGCGACGATAGGACAAATGGGGTTTTCTTTGCGGTAAACACGCAAAATTAAGTCTTAGGGAATAAACTGACCGCGGTTCAGTTCACACCAATCAGACCATTCCCAGGGCGGTCTCTATAGAAGAAGCATTTTTTTTTCGTCACTCCTTGACGTTTATACGAAAGAGCTCTGCACGGCAGGAATATACCGCATCCCCAGTGCTGTCACCCGTATAACGAATGTATGTTAGAGATATCCAACATATCATTAATGTGCAGGAGGAACCGAGTTGGGTATAGCTCACAGCCATAGGGTACACCAGCGTTGATGGGCTTGGGATTCACACAAAAACCGTCGAGAACGATCTGTATTCACCACCCAGTGAGAAAACTGGTAATCCACTTGTATAAACTCTCGGAAAGCCCATAGGAAGGTAGCGTCCAAAGAAGCCCCTTGTGCCATACGCGATCGAAGGCTTTTGTCATATCCATACTAACTGCCAGACCCTCTCCCTTGCTTTCAATAACCGCTGCCCAACGGTGCGTAAGATGTAACAGAAGATCACCCGATCGTCTAAGGAAAATAGAGCCTTTCGTGTGGTTTCTTGCCTGAAAATTATTTGCCGCATTGAGCTCTGATACCGATAGGATATTTTCCTCTCGGTCGTCAAAAGTCGAGTTTGGGGCAAAAAGAGTGCTCAAAAGATCCGGCTTTCTCTTTTGCCGTATGGCCCACAGAGTCATTCCCCAAATGCAATGGCGGTAGGAACGGCTGGAAAAGTTACTCAGAGCGCCTTTGGAGAGCGCCTAAAACTTGCGTGTGCGGGGGTGTACCTTGCCAGATGATTCCCAATTTTAACGACATGCTTTACTTATAGCTTTGCTCTAACAATTTGCCGTTTCAAGAATCTGGAAGTACGGTTTGCTCCGTATTCCTCTTCAGAACTCGAGAGTTTGGATTCTTAGTGACTAAAGTTTATACCCAGCCTCTTTTACATGAATATGAAACAGAAGAGGGTAAATTAAACTGCAGTGATTTCTCTGCTATTTTGTTATAAGTTTTGAAATATTTCACCCAAAACAATGTCTTACCCATTTTCTCGAAATTTATTTTCCAATGTTTCCTTCTGTAACTTATCTAAATTAACATGGAATACGTGTTAGTGCGGTTGAAGGTGCTGACGGCTGTAAGGTGCTGTAAGGTGGAAATGATGTGAAATATTTGTTTTCGTGTCATTATTAATAATATATCTACTGCATAATTCGGGAAAATATTAGTAATTCGATGGCTTTGTTAATACTTTACGATCCCAAAGCTGTAACTTTTCAGTAAATGTCTTGATAACATCGATGATACATTATGTTTGAGTTTCAACTTTAAATCAAACATATCTGATAAATAAGCCCATGCTACTTGGACATTTGGGCTTTTGCATTCTTCGTACAACTAACTTTGTTTTTTTTAAATAGTGTTGCAAATTACAACATACAACAAGTTGTGTTTGAAAATTACAACATTTATACCTAATTCTAATACTTATTCAGTTCGCTGGGTATTGCCTGTATCTAATCAATGTATAAAACACAAATGTAATGTGTTTTTTCTGAAACAACTATATATCCGGAACAAAATCTAAGCATTGCTGGAGCGCCATCTGTGCCTAATACCTTTTCCTACAAGAGCTCATGTTCGGTACAGAATTCAGAGACTACAGCGATCATATACCTTTGTTGATGGCAGTTACCTCAGTAGAAAACAACATTTCGGCTTAAATTGTTTCATTATTAAGTTAATATGCAACATCTATGCTTTCATAAATTTTTTGTGAAAAAAAGGTGATTGTTTTATTGCATCTACTACTAGATTTTTTATATATTTTACAGTGTTTTCAGAAAATGCAATATTTTGCAATATTTCCTTACTTCTGGTCCAAGACCGATCTCAGCTGCTTTCAATATACATGAATGGTAATGGTTTGTCAAGTAATTCTATAATAATATGGCTTATTTTTTCTTTTGAGATGAGCCACCAAATATCTTACGATACTTCTTGGTTTGACTGAAATAAACTGGTTTGTGTGTTAGTCGGTTTGTCGCCTTATCTGATTGAAACAAAATTAAATTACGTGGCAACAACCAAAATTCGATATTTAAACTGACTTGAAATGCCTCCTTGCGGGAAAGAACAACCTTATATTCGAGTTCAAGTCTGATTTGCGACTGTACGACCCACGCTGAAACTCAACCAATAGAGAGGTGAATGGTAACGATATTTCTAAAGCGTAATTCTATCGACCAATAGGCGCGCCGAACTCGGTGTCAGTCAACATTACCTATAAGGTAGTTATTTATAAAAGTAATTAATTCTATGAGGAGCAATAGTTTGCTCTTCATGAAATTCAAAGAACAACTAAAGTACCCTTATATAATAGATCTTTTTATTGATTTTTAAATGGAATGGACAATACGGCGTTTCTACGGATAGGATTGATTGTCATCAAAAAAATCCGCAACTACACTGGTATCCCATTCCCCCCCTTTGCAAGGCTCTGCGTCCCCCTGGTTGGGCGCTCCCAATACTTAAAAAAACCCTGGATTAGAGTGTAGACGATTAGGTCGTAGATATTCAAGTTCGCTTATGCCGCGATAAAGTAACATTTAATCAATATAATTACTCCATTGATAAAAATGAATATCGTATAACTGAATAGTTAAACAAGAATTGGTTCAATATTTGTCTAGGATTGTTTATCACCGGCCCAATTTTTAAAGTTCTTATAATAACAACTATTCTTATCTATTTTTACCACTTTTAAGCCATTCGTGCCACTTCATTTCAGTGTATTACTAGGTGAAACAAATTAGGGCATAAAACTAATCCCTGGTTCAAATCAGTCACTTTTGAGAAACTATACATCATATTGTTAGGACTCGCGACCATGGCTTTTCTGAACTACTACAGCCTTAATTAATAAATTACTGAAATAATTTATATTATTTTCAAATAAATACGACAACGGCTAAAATGGGCAATATCTTATCTACGTTGCTATTTATTGTAAGATAATTATTTGATGATATGATTTATAGTATTTTTATTGTAGTACATTATTCAAATATGTTATTATTGTAATACTGTGATACACACCATAAAGTAAATTATTGTATATGGCAACTGGAGAGTGCATTGTGAAAGGGGAAAAACGTTTTGTGGTCTGGTAAAATTTGATATACAAATATAGTGTCATTAAGGATTGAATCGTTGAATTGTGAATACAAACATTAAAGTGAGTAAATAAGTGAATTATGAACAGTGAATAATGAACAGTGAATAATAAAACAATAGTTAAATCTTGTTCTGTGTTATTACTGAATACGACCTGAGTTGATCTTTTAGCTCAGAAGTGGGATTATTAAGCCCAAAAGTGATTTACGTATTAAAAAGTTTCGAATAAAAATTCTTGTGAACGCTCAATATGGACAGTGATAGAGAAAGTGCCGGCCGAAAGCGTAAAAAGTCGCCCCGTAAACAGGGCCATCGTCGAAAAACTCTACGTTATCGTAGTAAAGATCGTGAAAACATAAGTCAAGGTGAACATGATGGTCGAATACAATCATCGAGCACTCGGAGTCGTGATTCCCTGACGCCTGAACGAAAGCGAAAAATGAAGAAAAGTGACAATCGTCGCAATAGCAGCAGTGAGGTTGAGTCAAGTTCAGCAGCGGACTTAGATGTTCACGAGAGACGACGACACGGATCGAGAAGACAAACAAGGCGCGTGAGTCGTTCAAATTCAAAATGTGAAAATACTCAATTAATATTAACTGAATTAATTAAGTCAATTGTTTGTAATCGTTCCGAAGGCAATAAGTTTCCTGTATTAGGTAATGTGATACCAGAGTTTGATCCGATGGTCAAAGGGCAGACTATGGATACATGGCTTAACAAAGTTGAAGAGTGTGCACGGTTATATAAATGGAGTGATGATCAAGTGATTCATTACGCTCTTCCAAAATTAAGTGGTGTGGCCAGAACATGGTATCAAACTCTGCCGTCGATGTCGTTTTCGTGGTCGGAATGGAAGGTTAAATTAATTGAATCATTTCCATCAAGCGATGACTATGCGGAACTTTTAACGGAAATGTTAGCTAAGCGGGTGAAATATAACGACTCACTGGAGTTATATTATTATCAGAAAATTAATTTATTAAATCGATGTGATATTAAAGGTAAACGTGCGGTAGATTGTTTATTATACGGATTAGAAGATCGTAATTTAAGATTGGGAGCTAAAGCCGCTAAATGTGAAGAACCTGAACAGGTTTTAAAATATTTTCAATCTGTCAAACAACAGCCGCGTGAATCGGATAGTAAATCAAGGGTTAATTTTGACAAAAGATTTAATTCAAATATTATTAATACTACTAATAATCAAATAAATACGTCATCAATCCGATCAAATACTGAGAATGCGAAACCAATAACGTGTTTCAATTGCAATGAACCCGGTCATTTTAGTTTTAGATGTACAAAAAAAATTTTAAAGTGTAACATATGTAATAAGCTAGGTCATTTGACAACTAATTGTTATAAATTATCAGTTGATAAACCCAAACCACATATAGATAGAGAAAAGTCAGTTTTGGCGTTAGACACCATTTCTAATACGAGTAATGATAAATATCTTGTAAATCTTAAACTTAATGGTCAGCTTCAGCAAGGCTATGTTGATTTAGGCAGTCAATGTACATTATTGCGTCGTAGTATTGCCGAAAGCTTAGGGATTCAATGGTCAGTAGGTCAGATGCCAACTTTACGAGGCATAGGTTCAAATGTCGTTTTGCCAATCGGAAAAGCTTTAATTAATATCGAAATACAGGGAATAACAGAATTGATTGATGCTTATGTCGTTGAGGACCATGTCGTTAAATACGGAGTATTGATTGGTCACAATTTTACGGAAACACCAGGTATCACTATAATGAAAACTAATAATTCATTAATATTTAGAAGGACTTGTTCTTCGAAATTAAAACTTACACTTTGTAATAACATCGAGATTTTGCCTAACAATATAGCTATCGCTAACATTTCCACGGATATCGAATTCTCTGGTACGGTGTATGTTAATGGTTCTTTGAGAGGGTTACCCGGCAAAGAATATTATTTGATGCCTGGTGAATATAATATTTTAAACGGCAAGGGAGCTTTATTGATTCAAAATATATCGACTGAGGTATTAAAATTCGGTAGAGAATTTTTGTTAACACGAGCATTACGAACGGATAAAAGTTGAAATGTCAATTTACTGGATTTTAATGATTCTAAAACGAGTGACTTGCTTAACTATGACAAACATTTGTCTCGAAATGAGGTCCATCAGTTAAAAGATTTACTACAAAATTTTAATGAATGTTTTTCACATAATTTGACAGATTTAGGTTTTACAAATGTTGATAAAATACAAATAGAATTAACTGATACCAATCCTGTAGTCTATAGGCCCTATCGATTACCTTACCCAGAAAGAGAACAAGTTAAATCAATGGTTAAGGAAATGTTAGATGCGGATATAATTTGTGAGTCAAATTCAACTTATGCTAGCCCAGTTCTTCTGATCAAAAAGAAAACCGGTGATAAGCGTCTCTGTATTGATTATCGCGCTCTCAATCGAAAGACTAAAAAAGAGCATTTTCCTTTACCATTGATCGATGATCAACTGGACCGTTTGGCGGGAAATTCATTGTTTATCAGTCTGGATTTAGCGTCTGGATACTATCAAATTGCTGTCGACGAAAATTCACAAGATAAAACTGCGTTCGTAACTCCTGATGGTCAATATCAATTTAAAAGAATGCCTTTTGGTTTGGCAAATGCGCCATCAGTTTTTCAAAGAACGATGAATAAAATTCTCTCTGACGTTTCTTATGTCTTAGTTTTTATGGATGACATATTAATACCTGCGCGTACTTTTGATGTAGGATTAGTTAGATTAGATGAAGTGTTGAGTATTTTTCAAAATGCAAAATTAACTCTTAAATTGCAAAAATGTTTTTTCTTTTTTAAGAAAATAGATTTTTTAGGTTTTGAAGTTAGTGGTTCAGGTATTCGACCTGGTTCCCAAAAAATTGCTGCAGTATCTGACTTTCCAATTCCCAAAAACATTCACGATGTTAGACGTTTTATTGGGTTAACTAGTTTTTTCAGACGATTTGTCAAAGATTTTTCTTTAATTGCACGACCGTTAACAGACCTTTTAAAAAAACATTTTGCTTGGAAATGGACAGACGAACATCAGCAAGCATTTGAAATTTTGAAAACTAAGCTGATCGAACGACCTATACTTGCATTATATGACGTAAAATCAGAAACCGAGTTGCACACAGATGCATCGAAATACGGTGTCGCAGGTATCCTTATGCAACGTAACACTGACGGATTCATGAAACCTGTAGCTTATTACAGTCGAAAAACTACAAACGACGAAAAAAAAATGCATTCATATGACTTGGAAACTTTGGCTGTAGTGTCATCTTTAAATAGATTTAGAGTTTATTTATTGGGTTTAAAATTTAAAATAATAACAGACTGTAATGCGCTACGGACAACAATGACAAAAAGAGATTTAATTCCTAGGATAGGTCGATGGTGGATGCAGCTACAGGAGTATGACTGTGAAATAGAGTATAGGTCAGGGTCAAAGATGTCGCATGTTGATGCTCTAAGTCGTGCTCCGGTCAGCGAGCCCACTCTTGTGGACAAGGTTCACGTAATTGATATTCTTACCTTAGACATCCAAGACTGGATCGCAACTGTACAAAATGCAGATGATGATGTTAAGAGAATACGAGAAATTCTAGTAGACAAGGATACGAAAAATATTGTAGACATATATAAAAATTACCAATTGAAGGGTAACCATGTATACAGGATAGTAGAAGGCGGAATTCGTTGGGTAGTACCTAAATCGGTGAGGTGGCAGCTATTAAGAATGAATCATGATGAAGTGGGTCATTTCGGATATGACAAGACATATAAAAGATTGTCACGTTCATTTTGGTTTCCTAAAATGCGTCGCTTCACAAAAAAATACGTTTTTGCGTGTTTACAATGCGCTTACCACAAAATGCCTGGAGGTCCAAAAGAGGGATTGTTGCACCCTATTCCAAAACCTGATAAACCTTTTCACACGTTACACGCAGATCATTTAGGTCCTTTCGTTCGTTCACGGCGAGGCAATACGTATTTATTAATAATTATTGACGCTTTTACAAAATATGTCAATATTACTCCCGTTAAAAACACAAAGACTTTAACCGCCATTCGTATATTTAAAGATCATTTTAGTTATTTTGGGACACCTTCACGATTAATTACGGATAGAGGTACATGTTTTACGAGCTCAAAATTTAAATGTTTTATGAAAAGTGTCAATATTAAGCACATTTTAAATGCAGTAGCAACGCCTCGAGCAAACGGACAAGTAGAGCGTTACAATAGGACAATATCGGAAGCTTTGAGTACGAAATGTCATGATAAGAATGATAATACTTGGGATGAATATGTAGGAGAAGTTCAATTGGGCATAAATACATCAATAAATAAAACAACGGGAAAAAGTCCGTCCGAGCTATTATTTGGGTATAACATTACAAGTACAGCATCAAATATACTTAATGATGTTATTAATGAAACTGTAGATAGGGTTAGCGGTAACGATTTGGTAGATTTGAGAAATGAATCGTTAGCTAAAATCGTAAAGGAACAGGAGTATGCAAAAGACCGATTCGACAAACATAGGAAATTACCAACGAGTTACAATGAAGGTGATCTTGTAAGAATAGAAAGAACAATGTTTGACAAGGATAGAGTAGGGAAATCTAAGAAACTTATGCCTAAATTCCATGGGCCTTACCGAATTGTTAAAATACTACCGAACGATAGATTTCTAGTCGAGGATACTCCTCTTACTAGAAGAGGAAATAAAAAGTATGAAAATATTATTTCAATTGATAAAATTCACCCATGGTTAAATTTTAAAGAAATCGACAGCGAAAACGACAGCGACACTAATATTGTTAATTACGAAAGTGATAAATAGTTTTCGATTATAAACTATACATATACGATAAGATAATGAACGATTAGGCATGTTAAGTAAAAATGAAAAGAGTTGAGATGAGTGTGAGAGATGTGTTGATATGATTATATGATGTAACAGTTCCAATAGAAATACAAAGTGTTATTAAACTAAGTTTATAATAGATGATTGGTGACTGGACGAGATGTTACAGTGAAAGAATTGATTTGCATTATGGAGTCAGTATTGTGAGTAGTCAGCGTTAACTACGCAGATGATTACAGATCACAATAATGATTGATGGATGATGACAAAGGAACATGGGTTATGAGCTTACAGTGCATTATGGAGTCAGTATTGTGAGTAGTCAGCGTTAACTACGCAGATGATTACAGATCACAATAATGATTGATGGATGATGACAAAGGAACATGGGTTATGAGCTTACAGTGCATTATGGAGTCAGTATTGTGAGTAGTCAGCGTTAACTACGCAGATGATTACAGATCACAATAATGATTGATGGATGATGACAAAGGAACATGGGTTATGAGCTTACAGTGCATTATGGAGTCAGTATTGTGAGTAGTCAGCGTTAACTACGCAGATGATTACAGATCACAATAATGATTGAAGGATGATGACAAAGGAACATGGGTTATGAGCTTACAGTGCAGAAAGGGAATGGTATCGGTTTTGATATCGCACAGATGTTCGCAGATCATGACAGACCATGTGATTTTGTGATCGCACAGATGTTCGCAGATCATGACAGACCATGTGATTTTGTGATCGCACAGATGTTCGCAGATCATGACAGACCATGTGAATTTGTGATCGCACAGATGTTCGCAGATCATAACAGACCATGTGATTTTGTGATTGTGAATAATGATTAATTGATCGATTAAATTATAATAAAATAATTAGACTGTATTCTTGAGTAAATTTTAAAATGGTTATAATTAAAAACTATGTAAAACTATTAGGCGAAATAAAATATTGATTAAGTATGTAATAAAATTTCATTGCAATGTTAAAATAGCATCATAATATATTAAGAATGTAAAATTTATTTTAACTGTTTTGATGTAGATTAAAATTTGGTGTGAGGACCCACCTTAATAAGGATGGCCGAGCTGTAAGATAATTATTTGATGATATGATTTATAGTATTTTTATTGTAGTACATTATTCAAATATGTTATTATTGTAATACTGTGATACACACCATAAAGTAAATTATTGTATATGGCAACTGGAGAGTGCATTGTGAAAGGGGAAAAACGTTTTGTGGTCTGGTAAAATTTGATATACAAATATAGTGTCATTAAGGATTGAATCGTTGAATTGTGAATACAAACATTAAAGTGAGTAAATAAGTGAATTATGAACAGTGAATAATGAACAGTGAATAATAAAACAATAGTTAAATCTTGTTCTGTGTTATTACTGAATACGACCTGAGTTGATCTTTTATTATGAATAATAAAAGTATGTTCAAATCAATGTTTAAGTCTCCATGACCAGAAGACAAAGTATATGACTTTAAATGTACTATTCTAAAATAAAATTAACAAACCTTTTAAAAAGAAACTATAACCTCGTATTTAATCATTTGTTAAAATATGTAAAAAAAATTGTTAGTAAAACAAAAATGCGAATTTATAGTTATATGTCAAGAAAGCAACAATATTATGAAAAAAATATTGGTTTTTAAGAAAGTATATTGCCATCTTTAGTTAGTTCATTTTTTTTATTACAGACGATTCTCTTGACTGAATTGTTATGAATCCATAGCTGTCAAAGATTTCTATAAAAAAATAATAGAAACGTCACGAACTAAATCAATTGAACATGGTTTTTCGGGTTCTCCATTTTGTTTATTCTTGTTGTCGATTAGTTTATTGATTCATTATTAAGTGATTAATTGTAAACCTCGTCATTAATATTTAACAGTAATTTTAAAGATTATATATAAAGAACAGTCAAACATATAATAATAATTTCTAGCGATAATAAATAGGGACAGTGAATTGTTAGATATAATTGGAGTGAAGCTTCATTGGCAATGAGTTCTCGGCACAGGGATAGAAGTCGATCACGATCACGCGACCGTGATCGTCATAAGGAGAGGGACAAAGGCCGAGATCGTGATCGCGATAAAGACAGGGATCGCGAGCGGGACCGCGATCGTGATCGTGATAGAGACCGGGACCGGGACAGGGATAGAGATCGCGATCGTAACAGGGATCGTGATCGTGACCGTGATCGCGATCGTGATCGTGATCGGGATAGAGATCGTGAACGTCATCGCTCCAAGAGGTGAAACTTTTTGGTGGTTGTGTTTAAATAACCTTATTTTATTTACTATTGTTTGCTTTCTTTTTTAGGGACAAGGATCGCGAACGAACCCGCAGTCGTGAACGCCACAAGGAAAAGAGACGCAGCCGGTCTCGAAGTCGTAGTAGAAGTCGGGGCCGAAAGTCAAAGGACCGGTATGTGATAACATATTGCGGTAATTGTTCACCACAAGTTAAATACATATTGTGTATTTAACATAAGTGTATATTCACAGATCAAGTCTTTACATAAAGATATTTTTTTTCCATTATAATGATGTTATATCTGCCAGTTGATAAATGTGAAAATTTATAAATGATCTCCCTGTATAACCCTGCAGGTCTCATAATTGTATTCCCAAAATGGAACCTCTCTTAAACCAAGTCCAACACAGCTATTGACATCATGTACTCATAACTCCCATCTTTCATTATTGTTGAGGACTTTAATGTACATTACACTGTTACCACTGACCATGAGGAAATATAAATATTAGATTTTGATAGGTTAGTTGAAATATTATTGTTTCTTAGAAGTAGGCACTTGCTTTGTTTGATAGATCTTCTGTTAACTCTGTTCTGTTAACTGCACATCCTGAAAAGTAACTGGTAATTATCAATTCAAGAATCTTTTGACAATTACAAAACTTAGAATACAGATTCTAGGCATAAAATTTTCCTCAAACTCAACTAAGGATGGTCAATGTAAGACCTGGTGTTTTGGCAAAAAATAAAAAAGAACTGTTTTCTTAGTGTTCCTAATTTGAGGGGCCATATGAGTCACCGAGTAATGACATTTCCCAATCTTGTTTCAACTTTTGTCTTCTATTTAAAATTCCTAAGGAAAGGCTCCAGAATGAAGTGAAGTGAAGTGAACTGAAATCTGAATCTATTTGGGCTAGTGATCTTCAATATTACGAGCAATACTTAGTTTCATGGTCATATATGAAATTGGTAATGATCATTAGAAAGAGATAGCGTTTCAATCTGGAGCACTGCTTTCATCTTTTATTGTGAATGGACAGTTCAAGTACACACATTTATAATTTCTTACTTTGTACAGGGATGGCACAATAGCTTTGCTGGATCAGATGGTGGGCACTACAACTAAGGCAACAGCTCGTCAGGTAGCCGCCCCCACAACCATCAACCCGGCAACACAAGCCGCCATCCTGGCTGCAGCGGCCGTCGCACAGGTACAGTACCTAAGCAATTGTTTGTTAAGGTTACACATTATATATATTATATAATTTTAATAAATAAGTTAACAAAATTTGAGTTTAAGTAGTGTATGGTTTGATTATTTCTAGCACAATGCTGAAGAGAGACAGGTAATCGCTATATGGAGTGCCCCTGTGGTGTTATATATCATCGAAATTTATTTATTTTATTGATATTATTTTTAGAAATATATTGGCTACATGGTGAGATTCAATTATTACATAGCATATTTACTATTTTATTTGACTGTGAAATATAATATAACGGAGCGGGTGGCGGGCGCGTAACAGACGTTTGTGGCGCAGCGTCGAATGGCGGCGCCCGTGCAGCCGGCCGCCGCCGCCGCCGCCGCGCTGTCCGCCGCCACCGCCATCCCGCCTCCCACCTCCGTGCAGCAGAAGCTGGAGCTGCTGCAGGCCCGCAGCGAATCGCGGTACCGCGAGCGGCCCCCCCCCGACCACCACCCCGACGACGACCGCGACGACGGCCAGGGCCCGCCCGGGGAGACGGCGGCCGAGCGCCGCGCTCGCAGGCGCCGCACGCGCTGGATGGGCGGCGAGCACGACAAGACCTTCATCCCCGGCCTCCCCACCGTCCTGCCCTCCACGCTCACCCGCGAGCAGGAGGAGCAGTACCTGTGTGAGTATCTACGTTATCTTTCATTTTATCCCTTCCCCGTTTGCTCTCCGAAACGTAAATCAAAATTCTTTTTTTTTTCATTTAATAGGCACGATTAGTCTCCTCAGAGAAGTTAGGTCCGAGAGGAAGAGCCGGCAAAGAACTAATTTTTTTTATTTATATATTTTCTAACCTGTATTATATGTTTACTGCTGCAGGTCTATGTTGTAAGCATCTAATAAATTTAAATAATTTAATTAAATTTTTCACACAGGAATACGATGACTTACATCATCGTCGTTATTGGAAAACACTTTGTTTACTTTGTTACGTAATATTTACGATATTACCCCATTTTACATTTTAACTTAAGACATTTGAATAATCATTACTTTTAATTATGTGTGTTAAATATATAGACACTGCGAGTGTCATGGATTTCAGAGAATAAAGATACATCGAGGCCGTACATAATATATTGTATCGTATAATCTTACAACGGCATCGCTATTCTCTATCCATGCGCTCCCGTACTGTTACCGTGCGTGTGTGCGTGTGCGTGCGTGTGTGCGTGCGGCACTGTTCTAATGCTGCTGCGGTGGGCTCGCCGCTAACCCGTTCCCTTGCAGTGCAGCTGCAGATCGAGGAGGTGAGCCGCAAGCTGCGCTCCGGCGACCTCGGCATCCCCCCCAGCGTGGACGAGAGGTGCGCATGAGTATTATATCTTAACGTAGCTTAGCCCCGCGTAGGACGTCGGCGTACGTACGGTGTTAATCTTTCTTGCAGGATCGTGATCTTGTTTTTAACGATATTTAATGTCGGTCTATTGTACAGACAATGGTGTCGCTCCCGGGCCCTCGTTACTGTGCTCACTAATGCGACACTTTCTGTTGCAGGTTGCGCACGGCCGCACGTACTATAACGTTCCCAAATAATCGATTTAATGATAACTTTTTTCAGCGTTTAATAATAACGGTTCTAATTATGATAATCCAATTATTTTCAGTGCTAACGATATTAAAATTTCAGGTTTATTAATATGACAAATAATATATTTTTTCTCAGGCACTTATTCACTGTAGGAGGTAGTCTAGGGCAACGGAGCTTATTCGTCAAATCCAATGTATTTCAGTTGATAGTGTCCTTAGTGCTATATGACCGAAAGATCTAAAGTAACCTTTTTCCTAAAAAAACGATAACCGTTAATATTATAAAACACAAGTAATCATTCTGATTTTACGTAAACAAAGGGTCATGAAAGAGATATGTGTGTTTGAAAAGAATTAAAAATATGAATGCCTGGTCGACGTAATTTCTTAAAACCCAATTAGTTCCTCTATGACATTAGCAATGGATACACCATCAGTGTAATCACCGTGTAATAGTATAGAAGGCCATTATACATACGTTCGTGTGCGTACGTAGTTGCGTGCGCGTGCGTACGTGTGTTTGTGAGTAGAATTCTGTATGGCGGATTTCGCAGGTCCCCGTCGCCGGAGCCCATCTACTCGACGGACGGGAAGCGCCTAAACACCCGCGAGTATCGCACGCGGCGCAAGCTGGAGGAGGAGCGACACCGCCTCGTCACACGCATGCATCAGATCAACCCGGAATTTAAACCACCGCCAGATTATAAGTGAGTCTCTATCCTTTTTTTTCGAGACTCTTCTTTGACCGATTGATTGATGTTACATTTTTCCTTTACCTCCGTTAGGCCGCCTATCATCCGCGTGCACGACAAGGTTATGATTCCGCAAGAGGAGCACCCAGATATCAATTTCGTGGGTCTGCTCATCGGACCACGCGGGAACACGCTCAAAGGTATAAATTTCTCACTTATATATATATGTATATATTTTGTATATCAAAATAAATATATACTTTTATTTCTATTCGCAGCGATGGAAAAGGAGACCGGTGCGAAAATAATAATCCGCGGCAAAGGTTCGGTTAAGGAGGGGAAGGTGGGACGGAAGGACGGCCAGCCGCTGCCCGGCGAGGACGAGCCGCTCCACGCCTACATCACCGCCACCAACGCCGACTGCGTCAAGAAAGCTGTCGAGAAGGTACCATTTGCAATACACCATATAGCTTGCTGTATTTAATATCTAAATTTCAATGTAGTATGGGTTTTATACATTTTATAAGAAAAATAATTTCAATGTGTACATTTATAATCGCAGATAAAGGAGGTGATCCGTCAGGGTGTGGAGGTGCCAGAAGGGCAAAACGACCTGCGTCGCATGCAGCTGCGCGAGCTGGCGCAGCTCAATGGCACACTGCGGGAGAGTGACGCGCCGCGCTGCGCCAACTGTAGCGCCGCCGACCACAAGACGTGGCTCGTGAGTAGCGAATGCCTAATTCCCTCTCACTAATCTTCAACTCCTCTCTAATATTCCTTCCTATGCCGTAGTGCCCCGACAAGCCCAACGTGACGAACAGCATCGTGTGCTCGTCGTGCGGCGGCGCCGGCCACATAGCGCGCGATTGCCGCGCCAAACGACCCGGCCACGCGCCGCCCGCCCTGCATCACGACAAGGTATGTGCGATTTACACTTTCCGTTTCTCTATATCGTAGCGCAGTTGTTAAGTGTAACTTGTAATACTTCCACAGGCTAAGATCGACGAGGAGTATATGTCGCTGATGGCGGAGCTGGGCGAGGCGCCGCCAGGAGTAGGAGGGCCGGGTGTGGGAGCGGGGGCAGCTCGACGCACCCACGGACCGTTCGCCCCCGCACCACCCCCCCGTGCCATTATGGCCGCACCTGGTAACTGAATGATCTCAGCTTAATAAATAATAAATATGGTTTTCCATAATATTTTATTAACTGAAAAAGTATCAACAATTTATTTCTATACTGTTTGGTTCTCTTCAGTCGAATTTCCTATATATTTGTTAATTTTTGGCTTCTGTATAGGCAACATGGGTGGTTTTCATGGAATGACACACCCTCCGCATCCGCCTCACCCTCCGCCTCACGCACCCTGGCTCGGTGAGTAAACTTGTCACATGCTGCGTTGCGCGTGATACAGTGTGTACTAGGAGACATACACTTTCCACTGTGTAGTTTATCTGTAGTGAAATGTCTCAATGTATGTGCGTGTGTGTGTGTGCAGGTGCGGTATCGACGGGTGCCAGTGTGAGCGCGGCGCAGCCTCCACCTCCGGGCAGCGCTCCGCCATTCCCGCCGCCGCCGCCCCACCAGGTGCGTGACACTAGACCACTCAGAGCGCTATGTATTGCAGTGCACAATACAGTGTGTCAGTTTACCGCATTACATTATTATTGCAGGGGGATAACCACAACTCGATGGGCCCGGGCTCCGCTCACATGCCGCCGCCACCCGGTAAGGATACGGTTTTAATTAGTTTGATTGTTATTTGTTAATTGTCATAAAACATTATTTCTGTGTGAGCAGGTATGATGGGAGGCGGACCGTGGCGCGGATTCGCCCCCCCGCCGCCCTGGGCCGCGCCCCCCGCAGCACTGTTCGCGCCCCCGCCGCCCCCGCCACCCGTGTCATCGGCGTGAACATAAACGTGCACGCACACAAACGAATACACACACACACACACATACACAAACACACACACACAGACACAAACAAACACACACACACACACAGAGACACAAACAAACACTCACACACACACACACAAACACATACACACACACACATACACACACCAATTCACATGATATTGTATCTAGTGTTACAATCAACTACCAGAGGGTAGTTTCTATTGCTATACTAATATTTAATTTAAAACCTCATATTGACGAATTATCATATATTTTTCTCATATTATGTTTTCTAATCATTAAATCCATTCTTTAATATGAATTGTGCCCTTATATTAAGATAAGCATAAAACAAATGCTATATTACGATGATTATCGTATTAACTTCTATAAGACATTTACATCAGGTTTAGTTTATAACGAAAATAATTTTAATGTAATTGTATGGGTAACGCGACAACAGATTCTTATTACCAAATAAAATAAATAAAAAATTTATGAAACCATTTTTTTATTTTAAGCATATATCCTGATCGTTTATGATTTTCAGCAACTCGCAATGTGTGTTTTAAAGGACGGTTTTTTGTAGTATACGATAGTAGTATTTTTTTGGAAGAGTAAGGAGTAGTAATCAGTCATTTCCCTACAAGATGGTAGAACAGCTACTAGCTAGTAGTAAGCTTGCTGCGTCATGTGTCCAGGGAGTTGTTAAGCGAGCGCCCAAGGAGCAACATCTGAGACAGTTATCAAGATGACGTGTCTCACATTAGCCAGCGACTTTGAAATTTTTGAGGTTACAAATATTAGCCCATACTACATACAGCCCAGATTTAGTTCCATGCGATTTCTTTTTATTCCCTACAGTTAAAAAAAGCTTCGTGGGTGAAAATTTAACATTACATTAGGAAACAATAGATGAATTCATAATTGTAATTTAATATGCTAGGATCTTATTAGGTGTTTAGAAATAACAATATTTGCAGCTTAAGATTAAAAGATAAATAAGTATAAACAATTATTAACAATGATTATTTACTTATTGAGCGAAGCGAACGAAGTGAGCGGAGCGTTTTACTGGAGACTTTACATTCTTTGTCACGAATTGGCTCGAAAACTACTTGACGGAAAATTTTGACACTTTGCAATCAAAAAGACACACAACAGGAGATGGTTTTTATAAGAAAAAAATATATAAAAAAGGCCCTCACAATATATATTTTTTTTAATATCATGTCAAAAAACTGATATCCCATTGAAGTCAATGGGAAACGATGAGTCAATACACTGGACTCGCTTCGCTCAATATGCAAACGGCAACGGCAAACGGTTTGTTGGCGCCCCTAGTCTTTAAATATATTATACTGTCTGGTAACGCAAAACATAGGTTAATTTGATTCGAAAGTAGTTTTAACACGTTAAACGCCGATAGAAAAAATTAAAAATCGTAAAAATACTTTTGGTCGTAATTTTTTTATTATGTTACGATACGTATAGAAAATAAGTTTTATTCAATTCTGTACATGGATTACATAGTTACAGTCAAATACATAGCTGAGGTCACCGGTGCACCCCATGGCGCACAAATACAGAAAATATATTACTTTTTTCGCTATCTTTCAATTCCTTACAAGGTATGTTTGTCCCACTGCGCAGTATAGTTCTACAGCGCCGTGCCGGTCACGGAGTACGAATAAAGTAAGTCAGTATGGCCGGCGGCGAGAAAAAGTAGTTTGAATATGACTATACGTTGAGGTCACCGGTGACCCCCATGGCGTTTAACGTGTTAATACTTAATTCCCCTAACAATGTCCGGGACTTATTCGGAGACGAGGATGGACCTGTTTAGGCACTACTAATACTACTACTAGGTTACTTATCCCTGTCAAGGCACTTTCTGAAAATATATTAACAATACGAGTACTATATCAGAATTATTAAATTATAAACGGGTTTTATTACTGAAAATACGCAAAACACAATCAGCTTATTTTAAACATTACCACCTGTTGACCGCTCCTAAGATTATACAAAGACCCACTGACAAAATAAAAAACACGAAAGCAATTAGATAGAAAGAAGATGAACAACAGCTATCAATATCCAAGAAAACTGAAGATGAAGGGCGACTATATTCTAGTTAAAAAACCGGAACGTCTTTGGAAAAAGATGGAGGTATTTTTCTGTATAATATGAGACAACACTGAAAAATTGTTAAAACCTTATGAACAAAATATTAACTTTTGTCTGAAATGACAAGATTGTCGATACTACCCCCAATAAATATAACATGGCACATTTTCAAAGAAAATTAGGTTTCAGTGAAAATTCATGACATTCGGATAGTTCGTAGAGAGCTAGTCAATCAGAATAAAAGACTTAACGACCCAGCCTCTAAAAATCACCTGGAGGTAGGAGGAGGAGGTAAATGTACAACATATGTGAAAACCAGCCGTTTACAACGACCGGAACCTAGTTTTCTTTGAAAAAGGGCCATGTTCTTTAACAAACAAAGGATATTCTACTACTATTAAGAAGTAGATAGAGTAGGACAGGAACGCCATCTTTTAAAAAACGAAACCGTTGTGAGTGTTCATTTGAAAGATGCTAAAGTACTCGGAATCGTTCCTCAACTAGCTGAATATCAAATAGGAAAAACTGCAAACTAAAACAAGCAATTTAAGATTTTAAGATAAGAACTACGTCTGAAAAAAATTTAAACGTTATAACTCGATCTGAGGTAGAAAAAAAATTGCTACCCACGGATTATCTGATGTTCTTATAATTTTTATAATGAAGTAACATTTTTCATTTACACATTTTAAAAATAATTATTACTTTCGATCCTTTATTGGAGGGCACTTCAAGCTTCAATTATTTATTTATTTTTTGCAATGGATGCAAGAAATTAAATTTATTAAAAATGACTATCGGTAAGCACTTAATAGTGATATAATTATCACACTATAAGATTTTTGGCATCAATCAACGCCATGTCTATATTTCCACTTATCGGCAGAGATTATAAAACCTTATCTGTAATTGTAATAAGTCCTTAGTTGTAATAAGTTATAATAATCTAATATAATAAGTTATACCAATTCCTCATCCCATGAATAACGAAATGGTGCAAGTTCCTTCAGATGATTATGGCTCTTGACTTTAACAAAGATGTCTTTACCACATTAAATTTAAAGTTAATAATAGTAAGACATATTTGTGTGAACTACAAGAACCAATAAATTATTTAAGCGCCACAGAAAAGTTTTGTCAACTAGAATATATAAAATGCTTCTTAAACAAATCTAAACTAAAGATAAAAAATGAGGCAACAACATACGGATAAAAATCAATACACCATTGACATATTTCTATTGCTATAATTATATATTTCCATTAATATGGGAAGATCAGATTACAAATAAGTAATTAATGAACGCTGGTAAACTTGAAACCAAACAATGCATCGCGAATGGATGTGATTTTACTTTATATCCTTAAAAAAGATTTAAAACTCCGAATATTGATATATGGCTATAGCGGATACAAAATTCAAATAAATTTAACACATGTTCAATTTATCATTGCCGGAGATAGAAAGTGAGATACACAGAACATTCATAAACATCTGGAACTTATAATGGTATGTATAACCAATTCATCGATATAGGGCTGTTAATTACTAATATTTGATGATAAATGATATCCGGCTCGAAGGACCAAAATATTTGGGTTGTTCATTCCGATTCCGAAATGATAAATAGTTTATAGATTTACTAATATAAATTATATAATAAATGTTGTACTGATGTACTTGACTGATACCGACGCGATTGTCGTAAATACACACTAAATTACATCAGTAACTTATATCTATATATACTAAAGATAATTGTTGATGAAGCCAATGCTGCATTGTACGATGTAAAGTCAATACAAAGTATAACAATCTTTTTTTTCTACTTTTTTACTTTATAACCTAATTTGAGAGTTACGTAATAGTTGAATTTAAATAGAATAAACTTTATATTAATAGTACAATTTCAGTTTCCTAGACTACAGAGTAGACCATTTATAATATTATTTATTAGGTGTATACGCGGTATTCCGCTATTTTTTTTGAACTGTAACGACACGTTCAGGCAGAACACAAAATCAATGTTGATTTTAAAGGTAAATATGTTGAATGTATGCAATGGCGTCTAGTATGTGGCTGCTCTAAGTCTTTATTCCAAACCTAGATTAGATCTATATTAAAATATTTAAGTTTTGCAACACTTATAAATCGAACATTTTTAACAATTGGATTATGGCAGCACTAACCAACACAAACGTCAAAAAAAGCGAAGCTCAAGCTTGTGACTTGAACATTTGTTTTTTCTATTCTTTTAATGTCCGTATAAGCTATGTCCGTTTAAGCTATAGAAATCAATTTATTTGTTTAATTTAAAAATACTCTTGTTAACTTATATTATTTAAGTGAATAAAAAGTGTTGGTTTTGTGTCAAAAATTAGGATTGGAATGTGTGTTGTTTGGCTGCCATTCAGACATGTACTTATGTTGGAGAATTCCTAAATAGACCTTTCATGTCGGGGCCGAGTACAAAAATAACACTGGATTGTCGCGACCGGTCGGGCGGTTGTATCTAATCCCGCCTTCGCCCCTTCTAACGATGGATCGCAAGATTATATTGCATATATCTCTAGTTCTGCTGGGTAAGCAATGCATCACAAACATTAGACGAGGACCGTTTATTCAATTTATACAGCTTTGTGAATGTGCTTATAACGCATGCAATTTTAATGTGTATTCATTTACTTTATGACAAACAGATTTATTGTTTCTTTGTATGCATTAATGTTTATTTTGATATGATTGCATTTTTATTTAGATTTTTAATAGATTGATTTTATTTAGTAGAATCCGTAATTTGTGTACTTTTTCACTATCTAGATATTTTATAATAAAATATATTTTTATATGGAGCTGTAATGCTACTATTTAAAATGTTATATATTTTTATTATTTTAGGAGGGAAGTCGTCTTTTATCCATTATTATTTATAATGAATATAGAATTTATTACTTGTATGTTTATTGTAACTACTATGTCTGCTTGTGACCTTATTTAGTTGTTAGTATGTATTCTGAGTTTGGAAAAATGTGTACATTATCTGTCTTTTTCGTGAAAGAAAAAACCCAAATATCAAAAAAAAACAATGACAAATAAATTGTATCTCTTCCAAAATTTGTTAACAAATAGTTTCCCGCCAACGGAAATGTATTCAAAAATATTCTATATTTTTTTTATTACATATGATAAAATTACTTTATCAACTTCATTAACTAATGCAGAATCAAGATTTCATAAATTAAACTTAAATTTACCAAAAATCAACTTGTTATTCAATAATTAAAAACTTACTCTAAAACAAAATCAAATAAATAATAAGAAGCAACAATATTTTTTTAAGAATCAATACTTTCATTTAGTGTAACTTTACAATTTAAAATCTTAAATGATTTTATTTAAATTGTCTTAAAAGTATAACGTATACAATAGACTGGTTCAAAAAAAGTGACAATTTTTTTTTTTTTGAAACAATTTCATTTATACCTTCGAGGAGGTGTAGAAAGATGCCTGTTAAAAGGAAAGCTCTTAATATTAATATTTAGAGGTCGCTCATCGCAGATTTCTATTTCCCATTGAAATAACATTGGAAAAAAAATTTTTAAACTTTGGAATTTTATATTTCGGTCTAGAAGCAAAATGCCGAGATGAGCGATATGTACTTTTATAGAAAATTTGTTGCTCTACAAAAAGGGTTTCTTATCATTTTTCGACAAATTCACTCCTTCAAAAGTTATTCAAGGTTAAAGTTTAATTTAAAGTAAATTCAAGTTTTTTTCTTGATTTCTGACAAAATGTTACAACTTATCATTTAAAATCATAAAATCATTCATGAAAATTTAATGAATGATTATCTAAAGAAAAGTAGAGCCAGTTTAAAATTCTAGATTTAGAAATCACCTACTCTTCCACTTTTTTTACAGTAACAACAGCACTATGTTTTAATGTCAACTTGAGTTGGTTATGCTGATACAAGAACACAGACATAACTTCTCCATTGGTCGGAAGTTTACGTCCAGTGAAATTATCACTCAATTCACCAATTAAATATACTTTCTTTTCCATAATATTAATAGTAAAATTTTAAACTACTCAAAACGAAAATTATAAATTTCTATTAATTGAAATCTTAAACAATAACATACAAGTCGGAATTTAAAAGAAAACTTCTCAGCAATTTAAAACGATAACGAACAAAGTAATAACATGCTTCATTTTTGGTCCACCGATAAGAAAGTGACCGATATTCTCCATAAACTACTGTTGGTAACTGTTTCAAAAAAATTTTACCATTGAAAGTGGAATTAATATGAATTAACATGGAACTAAACTTCAATTGGGGTTATTTATGATTTTAACTAGAGATTTCTAAATCTAGAATTTTAAACTGGCTCTACTTTTCTTTAGATAATCATTCATTAAATTTTCATGAATGATTTTATGATTTTAAGTGATAAGTTGTAACATTTTGTCAGAAATCAAGAAAAAAAACTTGAATTTACTTTAAATTAAACTTTAACCTTGAATAACTTTTGAAGGAGTGAATTTGTCGAAAAATGATAAGAAACCCTTTTTGTAGAGCAACAAATTTTCTATAAAAATACATATCGCTCATCTCGGCATTTTGCTTCTAGACCGAAATATAAAATTCCAAAGTTTAAATTTTTTTTTTCCAATGTTATTTCAATGGGAAATAGAAATCTGCGATGAGCGACCTCTAAATATTAATATTAAGAGCTCTCCTTTTAACAGGCATCTTTCTACACCTCCTCGAAGGTATAAATGAAATTGTTTCAAAAAAAAAAAATAGTCACTTTTTTTGAACCAGTCTAGTATACAATATTTACATATGACTGGCGCCACACAGATACATTGTCCTGCCTTTAAATTAAAAAACAATCTAGAACCCGGCAAATAAAATAAAATCTATATTTAATATTTATTGAAAATGGCAAATCAAATAGTGTATTTAGGGTTAATTAAACATTTAATTGCAAAATAATAAGTGACAGGCCCTATTTTAACATTAATATATTTGGGCTCATAGACAACCTTGTCAGAGTCCTTTTGGATATGTTTTCTGTATGGTAATGTAGAACATTTTTTTTAGGACAATTGTATTTTTTTTTAACAGTTATAGCAACAAGTAAATTAATAATAATTAATAAGTAAAGAAGTGAATTTTCTAAAAACTGTTTGTAAACAACAATCATATTGATCTTGGGAGACCTACTAAGAATGAATGACAACATACTTAGTACCTTGTCAAGACTTTTAGTTTTTTTCAAAGCTCCTGTTGGCACCTACGGCTAGGAACAACACTGTATGTTTCAGCAAGTTGTACTGCTATTACAATGGTAAATTTTCATTGAGTATGAGTTATAAGTCAATAAACCTTTTGATGAGGGAAGTCGATTTATCCAATTTGTTTGTAAATAGGTAAGCCTTTGAAAAATTTACAAAAATGATTGTGCAATATTCATATGCAGAGTTCTTTTACTGTTACAAAAATTGGAACTAACAATAAAAAAAAGAAAGATAAAAAAATAATCATTACAATGCTTAAAGACAGCTGCATTTTTAATTAAGTTACCCGAGGTATAAATTTTCCGCCGTGATTTAAAAAATAGGCTAAAAATGTCTTCTATATATCTATATGTATGTATTACATACATAAGATATATATATATGTTTTATGATGTTCCTAGTTTATTTATAGTCTCAAAAGGAAAACACTAAATAGGATAGGTGTTACAGTATGGCGTGTCTTATTGTTTACATATCACATGGCGATGTAGCGAACTTATTGCTTCTATAAACTTTTCAATACAACATTCGTGCATCTAGAGGCTAAAGTTTTATAAGCATAATGATCCTAAAATATTTCCAAGTTCCACTTTTACCACGGAGTGTTAAGTAGTCGTGCAGGATGGAAAAAAATAAAGTTATAGTTAGTTCATTTTACATCATGTAACCAAACTATTTAATAAAAAGGAAAAATTTAAATAAATAATACTTATTTCAATACTAATTCTACAATCCCTAAATAAGCTTTGATAATATATAACCTTAAAACAATAATTACGAAATTATCTTAATGCAAAATGAAAATAAACAATATAGATCAATTCCGATATCTCCAACGTATCTAGATTGGATCTAGATTTCATCTAAAATATTGTATCAAACTATTTTAGGATTCAATCAATATCTATCTGGCGTTATGTAGCACAACCCTAATTTTAACTTCGTTATCGCCAAAAGGTCAGAATACTAATTCTTTTCAGTATTTGCAACTTTCTCGTTTTAACATACTTTTTGAGATTTTTATTAATCTAAAAGTGTTCTAATAATTATAATTACTTTTCAGTAATAGAATTTTTTTTTTTTTTCTTTTGACATGTGGGGTTTTGTATAAGTGTGAGAATGCTGATGCGAGTATTTGCACTTGTTTGTATGTGTGTATCGTGTGGTGTACATTAAAAGCTTGATATAAATAAGAAACTACTAACCAGTTGGCTTTTAACATCCGAGAGTTTCACTTGTGCCCGACATTCTCATAGTGGTGCCTCGACCGAACCCGACTGAACCGAGTTGTACCGAACCCGACCGAACCGAATTGAACTAGGAGATCAAAAACTGCTGAGGTGAATGAAGGAACTAGCCAAGGGAAAGAAAGACGAAACCTCAAAAATTTTGCGGCAAGGGCACTTACCATCATCAGTTCAGGGCGTACTGACTGTGATAGCGATATCTGCTATAGCTGTCAATTCTTCCAGGTTGCTCATAGTTGCAACCTGGAAGAATTGGCAGCTATAGCGGATAAAATCATGGATACTCACCAGCCAGCGCACAAGTTAGAAAAAAGCACGTCGTCCGTCCCAGCCTTCGCCGAGCACAGAAATAGTTACATTAAGAGCAGAAATCGGGGAACTTAATCTAAAAATTTGTGAAACAGGAGCAGTTATATAAATTTTTCGCGTGATCGCTCCCAGTCAAAACAGCTCAGAACTCCGGAGAGTTCAGATTGGCTATGCTCCTACCACTGGAAGTTTTACAGCGAGCCCGAAGGTGCTTGTTCTTCTGTAGCTGGAAGAACAAAGGATAGTCTCCAAGCTCGGAAAACTAATACAGCTGCAGCAGATGGCGAGTAGCGATGCAGCTAAGGATCACCGCCTTATTGTAAGTGATAGAATATCTAATAGTAAATTTTTAGGTGACTCAGGAGCCTGTATTTCTGTGTCACCTAAAACTTCATTAAAAATAAATCCGAATTAAATGTAAATTCCAAATACACACTTTATGCAGCAAACGGATCAAATATCAACGTATGGAACAAACCTTAGATTTAAAATTAAGATCTTGTAAATGGTCTTTTATTGTGTGTGACATAAAACAACCGATCCTAGTCGTAGATTTTTTAAACCATTTTAATTTAATTATAGATATTAATGGACGTTGTTTAGTAGATAAGATAGCTAGCCTGACCATACGTGGATCGATTGTAAACCATTTCGAGACCACGATTTCTATGCTACGTATTGATCACCCGGTATATAATATATAAAAAAATTATCCTGACATACTTAAGCCAATGTCTTTCAAGGAAGTACCAAAGCTTGCGGTCTATCAGTATATCGATACCACGGGTCCAACTATCTTTTGCAAACCTAGACCATAGGCACCGAAGCGTTAGAAAAAGATGAATTCAATAACATGTTAGAAGCATGTTAGGCATATATAGGCCATCTAAGCGTGTTGGGCAAGTCCAATGCATTTAGTACCGAAAAAAGACGGTCAAGTTTGTCCCTGTGGTGACTACAGAGCTCTAAACGCAATAACCAACCCGATCGATATCCTATCCCTCGTGTACAATATTTCACATATTTACTGTCTGGAAAAACAATTTTCCCAAAAATCGACATATAAAAAGCGTATCATAATATATTGATTAATCCGAAAGATATTTGTAAAACAGCTATTATTACTCCGTTCGGTTTATATTAATTGGAGCCCACGACATTTGGATTGACGAATGCTGCACAAAAATTTCAGCGTTTGATGACAAATGACTGCGCTGTGTTTGATGACAGTGCTATCAGGTTTAGACTTTCTGTACTGTTATTCTGACGATATATTAGTAGGTACTGATAATAATACTTTACATGATGAACATTTATTTAACTATTTAAACGAGTACGGGATAACTATAAATCTAGAAAAATTTACGTTCAAGGTTACTAACATAGAATTTTTAGGGTACAAAGTCACTACAGACGGAATTAGGCCTTAAAAACCAAAGTACAGGCGATTATCAAATATCCGAAACCAAAAAATGTTAGTGAGTTAAGAAATTTTTTAGGCATGGCAAACTTTTACAGAAGTAATTTACCCAGAGCAGTAGAATACTTAGAATTATTAAAAAAAATATATTCATAATTCCAAAAAGAACGACAAAAAATTATACTTTGGAAACCGGATGCTGACAAAGCATTAGTAGAAAGTAAAAACAGTCTCAGATATGCAGCCACATTATAGTTACCTGTCGACAACGCGCCATTCGCACTTTTCGTAGACGCATCAAATAGTTGTGTAGGAGTCGTGTTATAACAATATGTCAATAACAAATGGAATCCATTAGGATTTTTTTCTAGAAAGTTAACAGAAACACAACAAAACTATTGCACGTATGACCGAGAGTTACTTGCTATATTTCTAGGTGTAGAACATTTCAGAAGTTTCTTTGAAGGCCGGTAACTTAATTATTTTCACATATCATAAACCGTTATCATTCGAATTTTATAAATTGTCTAAAAATAACAAGAAAGAAAGTCCTAGACGTATGAGACAACTTTTTTCATAAGTGAAATTACAACCGACTTACGACAAGATTGTGTGTGGTCAAGATAACATTGTAGTTGACGTTATCGCGCATACAAACCATAGAATGTGTATCGATTATAATAGATTAGGAGAAATTAGCTTTAGAATGAAACAAATATGTCGAATTTAAAAATACTTTAAGTAACCCGAAATATAACTTTAAGAAATTTTCAATGCCGAATACTTATTCAGTCCATTTATTGTAAAATATCGAGCGAAAATGCAAGGCCGTATCTAACAGAATCTTTTAGTAAAACTGCATTTTGCGCCATACATAATCTTAGTCATCCGGGACTGCGAACATCGCGCCGAATGATCAATGAAAAATTTTTATAGCCAAATATGACTCGAGACATAAACGTATGGACGAAAACGTGTATAAATTGTCAAAAATCTATAATAAATAGGCATACATCTTCTAGCTATGGTACATATCCGCAGGTTGATAGATTTCAACATAAACACACATACATAGGCACGTCGATCTGGTAGGTCCACTTCCGATCACAGCAGATGGTTATAGGTACCTACTGCTTAACGATAATCGACAGAGGTACAAGTGGACCAGAGGTCTACCCAATAAAAGATATTTCGGCTGATACAGTAGCGAGCGTTATATATAAAGAATGGATATGTAGATTTGGCTGTCCTGTTAAACTAACTAGTGACCAGAGTAGGCAATGACGTATTTAGGTGTATAAAAGACAAGAACGACCCCGTATCATCCGCAGAGCAACGGAACCGTTGAAGGTGGCATAGATGTATGAAAGAATCCTTAATGGCAAGGTTAAATGGTAACAAATATTGGAATCACGAACGAACTGAATAGTATTATGTTAGGGCTTCGTGCAGCCAGCAAAAATGTAACAGGTGTAAGCGCCGCGCAAATGGTTTACGGCCGGTCACTACGGTTGCCAGGTGAATTTTAAGTAGAAAATAGTGATAATTATGATCCGCATACTGTAACACTGAACATTAGATATAACATTAGACATTATAAGCATACTAACGTAAAATGTCATAGTTCGATAAAAATTTTTGTACACCCAGACCTCAAAGATTTTTCACATGTATTATTAAGAACAGGCCGAATTAAAGTAAAGTCTTTAGTATGTCCATATGAAGAAGGTACATATAAAGTTTTTAAAATTCAGGAAGAAGGTCGTCAGTTCGGTATATATAAACAGATTAAAACCAGCATATTTGTTAGAGGAAAACATTGAGACACAAGATCATGTAAACAATCTCAAAGTCACAAAATCTTGTAGAACAATTAAAAAACTTGTTAGATTCATAGATAGTTAAAGATATTTGTTCAATTAGTATAAGTAAAAATAAATTAATTAAGCAAGCAAACCCTCGAATTAAAAGTAGTATACAAAATATGTTAACGTATCAATATTGTTATGATTAAACAAGTACAAAGTTCATTTGATGAATCAGCGATGAAAGAAATGTTGCAGTAATGTAATTATACTATTACCATTTCTTTAAGCTGTCGATGACAGCTCCATGTAAAAATTTTAACGATAGTCTTTTTTAAATTATGTCAATGCATACATAATTTTAAAAAGACGATCGTTGAAATATTTTTTTTTTTTATATGACGTTATTACACTAAGAAGGTTTGTTGGCGTCCCTAGTTTTAATCAAAATCTGATGAATCGTCACTGTAATTAATATATATGATCGATATCATTACTTACGACCAAGTAACAACAACAACACCACAATTATCAAATTAAAACTCACCGAGAGCTTAAAGATATTATAGTTGAAGAAAGAATATTGTTATAGTTATTTTTTTTAATCGTACAGTGTAGAAAAGAAAACTGAGGAAGTTATTATCGCCCAAAATGTAGCGAATAGTGCAACCACTACACAGTTTAAACAAAATTTAGAAAAGTATGATACGATAACCATAATCATTGCAGTGGTATCTAGCATGTATATCATATACGTATTGTATAAAAAATGTAAACAAGATACCAGGAAGATCTTACATAAAGAAATCCGTCCATTCAAATGACTCAACAGGCGCAAGAACGTCACAATGTAATATGAACATAAACAATGTGAATATCGTATTATGATTGTAATATGATAAGAACAAGTGAAAAATTATAACATAACGATATAATATTACATAGTATAATTAAAATAAAAAATAACAAAATTGATTTCATATTTTGTATTTATATTGGTGTTTTGTGTAAAGTAGGGTCTATCATAGTATTGTATAAACGAAATTATTGCAAAATATTAAATAAATTGTCTTCAATTGGATGATATAACAAGAATTAACTTGTATGGAATGTAATAAATGTATGACTACTTATAAAAAATGTGTTTTTTTTTTTTAAACAAAAGGAGGGAATGTTGTGGGGTTTTGTATGAGTGTGAGAATGCTGATGCGTGTATTTGTACTTGTTTGTGTGTATCGTGTGGTGTACATTATAAGCATGAAATAATTAAATAATAAACCACTAACCAGTTGGCATCTAACATCCGAGAGTTTCACTTGTGCCCGACAACCTCATAGACACATTACAAGTAATTAATTGAGTATTTTGAATTTACCGGTCCTCCAGTGCCCAGTATAATTTATCGTCAATTATTTATACTAAAATATTTTATAGGTATGCATGGAACCACAATAAAAACACTACATGCTTCACCACCATCTGATAACCTACCACCGCGTCCAAAGGAGGGCGGAGTGGAGACCAAATACTGTGAATTCTATAATAACACCCTACCCCCGCACTGTGACCAGACAAGCAATGAAACATGCTCCCCCGCGCCCGTTATAAAGGAGGAATGCCAGCCCATAGAAGTGGACAAAAGTAACCACTGCTTCGTCCTTTGGTATTTCGACAACATAACCAACACAGCCGAGGTGAAGGTCAAAGGATGTTTCCTGGACACCGTCACCTGCAAGGACCGCGGATCCAAGTGCAGATTGCACAATTTAAAACTCCCCCTCCTCCACTGCTGTTGTGAAGGAGATATGTGCAATGAAAACGCCACCTTTCCCGGATTGCAGGCGGTAATGCCCTCTCAGACGGAGCTACCTCCGGAACGCGTTCCGGCTTCACCGCTGCCCACGTCCGAAGATGATACGAAGGCAGTAATTGCGTACACTTTGACGCCTCTATTCTTACTGTTCGCGGTGTTAGTGGGATGTTATCTGCTGTATCGTAAACGTAAAGGTAGCTCGTTTGCCGAGCTCGGGAATGGTGAAGCGTCGCTGTCGAGGCCTCCGTCCGCGTCTGCGGGAATAGAAAACGAAACCGGTATACTCCTCGGTCAAATAACTTTGTGCGAAGTTCGAGCTCGAGGAAGATTCGGAGCCGTCTGGAGGGCGAAGCTCGCTCAGCGGGATGTAGCAGTCAAAGTGTTCCCATTACAAGATAAGCAGTCGTGGCTGGCGGAGCAGGAAATATACAGACTGCCTAGAATGGACCAACAAGATATATTGCATTACATTGGCGTCGACAAAAAGGGCGACAATCTACAAGCAGAATATTGGCTTATCACTGCTTATAACGAGAAGGTATATATGATAATCTATATTTACTAACATGTATTGAATAGCAACACGTGGGGGCGACCAATATTCAATAGCTTTTAATTTATTTACATATCACAATATAGATAAAGAATATTTTTCAAAATGATACATGTAACATTTCCAGACCAAAGATGTTTATTATTTAGTTTAGTTTCCTTTGATAATCAGGCAGCCGTGATAGTTATTTCGGCCTCGATTGAATTAGTTCTTTGTTTTTGGTATTTTCTGTGTACATAAACCTACAAACTTTTATATCATACAAATATACATATATATCAAATCCAATACGGTACCAGGGGTCCCTCTGCGATTACCTGAAGAGCCACACTCTGTCGTGGGCGGAGGCTTGGCGGGTGGCGGCGAGCGTGGCTCGGGGGCTGGCTCACCTGCACGAGGAGGAGGGGGGGAAGCCCGCCATTGCGCACCGGGACTTCAAGTCCAAAAACGTGCTGCTCAAGAACGACTTGAGCGCCTGCATCGCGGACTTCGGGCTGGCGCTGGTGTTTGTGGCGGGCCACGGCTGCGGGGACGCGCATGGGCAGGTCGGCACCCGCCGGTACATGGCGCCCGAAGTGCTGGACGGGGCCATCAACTTCACTAAGGACGCCTTCCTGAGGATAGACATGTACGCGTGCGCGCTCGTGCTGTGGGAGATCGCGTCACGGTGAGGACGGCTAGCTCCGATATATCGATCGACATTTTCGAGAATATTCTAAAATAAATACTTTTTTTAATTGATAACAGTTGCAACGAGAGCGGAGTGGAGCCGACGGCGCAGTATCGTCTCCCGCTGGAGGAGGAGGTGGGTCCCCATCCCGGCCTCGAGGAGATGCAGGAGGCGGTGGTCCAGAGGAAACTACGACCGCACATACAGCCGCAGTGGCGCGACCATCCCGTGAGTATCAACTTTTTATCGAAAATACACTGAACACATTCAAACCAAAGTTTCTTTTTTTTGTGATATATATGATAACTTTTTTTCGAATATATTATGCTAAATTTATCGAGCGTATACTGACACGGGAGTTCAATCGCCAGACTTCATTCCCGAAGTCGCAGGGTCGAAGTTATAGAAATGTAAAACATATGACAACATTGACATCTTTATTTCTACGATTCCCGAAAAGTAAATTCTTTTTAAAATACTCGCACTGTCGTAGGGTCTGTCGGTGCTATGCGACACCATGGAGGAGTGCTGGGACCACGACGCAGAGGCCCGCCTGTCAGCGTCGTGCGTTTTGGAGCGCGTGGCGGCGCCACCCGTACGCTCCCCGCCTCCCCCAGACACCGCGCCGCTCCTTATCCACGAGCTGGACTGCTGACCGCCGAGGGACGACCTGCCGCTCATACGGCTGTGACCGGGCGACGCGGCGGACATCCAGCAATATAGATCCCTCAATACATACCGCCGCCTCCAGGACCGGGACCTACCATCATTGATCGGCAATCGTGATCGCCGGGAACATAATATAGTCGTCGTGTGTGAGAATATTCTTTTGTAGTTCTCGGAAATGATCCGTAAAGGAAGCGGTCGGGACGCCAACTGGCCTCCCGCGGCGGACATCTAGCAATATAGATCCCCCAAAACATACAGCCGCCTCCAGGACCGTGATCTACCATCACTGGTCATCATCACAGTCGTCATCGGTGGGACCATAATATAGTGGTCATATGTAGAGCGAGGGATCACCGTGTGTTGAATATTTTTTGTATATCTTGAATTGTTTAAAGAGAAGCTGCTGCTCTAAAAGCTGCACGTGAACTATAATTTTAACTCTCGAAACTAGGAATCTTTCGTTTATTCCGCTCCTGACGGTACCAGGGGTCTCTATTAATTGGTTATTATTTTTATTTCCTCTTTTACTTCATCCGTAGTAGTGTTATAATTATAATTATTTTCTAAATTCTAACAATGTACGTATTTGTCTAGTTGTATAATTCAATGTAACTTCTTGTAGATCTTATACACACTTTTACTTAAATTGGAAAATTTTAAGAATTGTCATATCAGATAATGACATTATAATAAGAAGTAAATCTCTAAAAGTCCAACCACTCTTTAAAGAAACCCGAACCTTTATTATTCAAATCAATTTGTCAATTTTAATATAATCTATATAATTTATTATTATTTTTATAGTCAAATGTAAATACTATAATATTTTTTTTCTGCATTTAATACTTTATTTATATTTATACAAACGACAATACAGGTTTTGGATACAGAGATTATAATATAATTAGTAAAATTATAATTTTACTACTAAACCGTAGGAACTTTTGACATTAAGAAATGAAATATTACTATTGTATGACGTATATTGTATTATTATTATTTTTATGTTATTTTATTTAGTGTTCAGTATGATTTAGTATAACATCCATCCCGAATTGAGACTGTTTGTTACTTCCATTTCTTGCCCCCTTGCTGGATTGAAACTGCTATCAATCCGCCATTTTTAATTTTATTTCAGTGAACATTCAGTTCAAAATATAATTATTAGCAACGATGCTAGAGTGGTCGGCCATTGTAAATAATGTTATTTAATAAACAGTTGAAATATACTAAAATACTAGAAAATTTATAGTTAAAGATGAATTCATATGTAGTTATAAGATATGTCCACATATATTGTGAATTCGTACAACAGTCCGCCGCTCGGTAATGTTAAGTTATATAAGGTAATAGAATCACATTATCTGAAATAAATGTATCATGTGATGTGATTGTAAAATAATATCAACAGGAAACAAGGTTTGTTTTCCTAACCGGCATATCACCACGCATAGACTAAGAGTTGCCAAATGTACATAGTATAGGTAAATATTAGTTAGGCTGTGGACACACCGAGGACGGCTTTGTAGATAATTGTTGATTTTAAAATATTTTTATATTAAATTTTTTTTACCTGCCCTCTAAGTAATTGGGGGGATTAAAAATGTTGTACATATTGTATTGATTTAAGCAATTTCGCATTAAATTGAGCTTCAAAATATTTATATTAAAATATTATTATTATGTATTAAATACAGAGCTAATTATTGTAAAATCGATTCTGTTAAATTGTTATTGTTAAATCTGTTATGTTAAAGATATTTTTTGTGTAGCTTTACAATATAAGGCTTAGTGTTCATTTAATAATTAAATTAAATGAAATGGATTTTTCAAAATCTTTTTAAATTTCATTCTGGGCATTTTCACTAATTATTTGTCTTATACAAAAGATATTTTTTAAATTTGCTATTGTCATATAACGAATTTGCTATTGTCATATAACAAATTATATGTAAGGTAACATCCAGGCAGGTGGTGTCCGCAGCGTTAGTGTAACTAATATAATATATCGTAGATACGGAGTTAGAATGTCTAGTGTAGCCTCTTTGAGACATTTTGAGATTCTTGAACAGTAGTCGATTTAAGATTGTCGTTGACTCAACGATGTTTATCATTTATTTTTTATTTTACATTAACAAATATAAATGTCTGTTGAAATTTTAATGTACTAAAATATATTTTCTAGACATAATGTCATTTTATTTTTAGTTTTTACCTATAAACCTAATCTAGAATAAGACACTTAAAGAAGTCTTAGTTTTGGAGTTCAACGACCCAAAGTACATCTTCATAATTGATAGTTTAAAAAAAATGGCATGAACAAATTTTTGTTTAATTAGTATCAGTACTTTCTTGTACACTATTCATTTTATTAAATTGAAACCCATACATACACATTGAAGAGTGATTTGAGTGATTGAATTTGATTGATTTGAATGGTTTGGAGTTGTCATTTTTTATAATGGTATTATGTTTGTAATAATTACTACGGGCGCCAACAGACCCTCAATTTCGACTCGCTGCTTTTGCGAAATCTCGGGTCCCATTTGCATATTGAGCGAAGCGAACCCAGTGTAATGACTCATTGTTGTGGACAGTGTCGGTAATATAGGAGAGTTCATTGTAAAGTGAATTTTTCGAGCGAATTTTTTTTCTCATTGACTTCAATTGGATATCAGTTTTTTGACGATTATTCCTCAACGAAATGAAATTAAAAAAAAATAAAAATTAATACTCTCACCTAATGTGCGTCTTTTTGATTGTAAAATTTCATAATTTTCCGTCAAGTAGTGTTCTAGCCTATTCGTGACAAGATTGTGAGTCTCAAGTAGAACGCTCCGCTCGCTTCGCTATAACATAATTGTAAGTACCTATTTCGAGTTCAGGGCTCTAGCGTAGATAAGGTTGATAGCAACATTAAAAAATAAACATGAAAGGTCTGATTCTTTATTCAGTACTTGCACTGTACAAGACGTCATGTTCACGGCCACGGCGGACCATCAACTTACATATTTGAATATTATGTACACATCAGACTGTTTTAAAACATCGAAACTGACAATTATTTTGACTGAATATTAAAATAGGATGATCCGTTGGTCTGCTGCGCGACTCGAGGACGCGGATCGTACAATTGTATTTAAAACTCGAAGTAACAAAGACTTGTGCATTATTTCATAACTCATCTATAAAATGCGCTGTACATCAATGGAAGGTACTCTTATTGCTTTATTGTCTTTAATACTATAACGAATAAATAATGACTTAGGTCTTCACGGGCCGCGAGTGTGGCGGGAACGGAGCTCACTCGCACCGGAGAGATATATCGCAGACTGTAGTCAAATTTATAAAAGGGTTGAACAAAATTACAACTTGAATTGCATCGAATAAGACGTGATATTAAAGGGTGGAGAAATCGGTGTGTCTGCGAGGGGACGGGAACTCAAACGATGCTTTACAGACTGTTCTATTTGTACTAGGCGATTCGTTAAAGTAGCACAGTTCACTGGACTTGCGTCGCTCGGGCCCCGCTAGGAGCGGTCGTCGTCGGAACGCGCGGGCGCGAGTCCCGGCGCAGGGGCGGCGGCGGGGGGCGCAGGGGTCGCAGGAGGCGGCCCGGGGGCGGAGGCCCTCAAGCAGTCCCCGTGCGCCTTGTACTCCACCGGCACTGAGGCGGGCAGCTGCAGGATGCGGCGGAGCGCGTCCCGCACGCGCGCCGCCGCCGCCGTGTCTGCGGCCGTCCGGTGCCATACGGCCAGGTGGTCCTCCTGCGGGGGGGATTATTAACTTATGGCTTTAACACTAATTACGCTCAACGTCCATTATTGATAGAATATGTTGTACCTGATAGCGCACAGATAAGACGACACCACACAGCTCCGCCCCCACCATGAACTGCTCCCCAAGCATGGCCATGCACAGGTCCTCCCACGCGCGACCCGTCTGCGCTTTACGAAGTCGGACCACCTGTAATTAAATAAAATTGATTTGAGAAGAAGTAGGTACATGGAACATTAGGCATGAATTTGACTTTCACAATGCTATGGAACAACTATGTTGATGAAGTAAATAATTTAAAAAAATTAAAACCCACGTTTTATAAATGCACTCAAAAGCAGAAAATAATTTTGCCCTATGGCAGCTCTGAGCTCCACGTCTGCCTCACTCCATCACCCCTCCTGCAGCTGTTGCCTTAATTTGTGTCACTCACATTTGGTGATTTGGCTTATACATGTGTATTGATTAGTTCTAGGTGGTTTTAAATTTTTAGTCAATTGAGTGTGAATTTCTATGTATGCGTTTGATAGCAAGGCTGCAAGGAGTTAGAGAGTTAAGTTTATGAGAATCACGGGAATCTTCCATCAGTGAGTTTGTATGAGATGTGTGGATGTTTAGTCTAGGAGTATAAGGAAAATGCTTAGTAATTGATACTGTTGTAAATCTATATCAGCATAATTATGGATTAGAATGGACAATGAATTTGATTGGAAGAGAAATTAAAGTTGACATTCTCGACGGATGTACTTGGAAGGAAGATTAGAGTAATGTTTATATGAGAGAAAAGATGTGTGTTGATGCGTCCCACCTTAGTCTTCAGCTTAGTACAAGATTACGAGGGACACAAATTAAGGCAACAGCTGCAGGAGGGATGATGGAGTGAGGCAAACGTGGAGCTCAGAGCTGCCATAGGGTAAAATTATTTTCTTCTTTTGAGTGCATTTGTAAAACGTGGGTTTTTAATTTTTTTTTATTTAATTATTTTCTACATTTTAGATTTTTTTTTTATGCTTGAATATTTCATTGTCATCGACTTCTTGACGATGCTGAAAATTTCAGCGCTCGAGCTAGCTGGAAAGTGGGTGAAAATTCGATTGCAAGATTTGATCACCAGAAACAGACAGATGTGACGAAGACGAGCTAAGTAAAACGTGGTAAAAATATATTCAAATATCAGTTACATTTATTATGGCTCCAATAATTTGTAACTCACCATAAATAATAGACAAATTAAATAAGTGGCAGTTTGGTACAGAAGGTGACATAAATATAATAAAAATAAGCATTTCTTTTCTAAATTCTCAAACTAATATAAAAACAAAAAAAAAGAATGGGATTCTTAATATGTTATATGATATATTTTTGTTACATATATTAATTCATAAAATATCAAATTACAGTTCCTTTTTTACCTTCCCTATTAATTTATTTTTCTACTTACATTTATCAAATATATTGGTATAAAGACAAGCTGCAGGTATTTTTATTTTACAAGAACAACAATGGTCCACAAAAATTGTTCACTTCCATTTAAAGTCATCTTTGTAAAATTATTCTTAAATGTAAATTTAGTAGAGATACTCACCCATTTCCCACCATTAACATTGGCAGGGTCTTCCCACATCGGCTTGATGCCTAGTTTGAAGAGATGCAGATCGGACAGCGGGGGGAGCTCCGCTGGACGGGCCAGGTGCGTGTACATTCCCCACCACTGCTCCACCGACGCCACGCGACCCACCAAACGAAGCGCCTGGAACATATGGATATATAGTTTTATGTCAAAAAAATATTATTTCAATGGTGTGTTATTTATTAAAGAACTTTTAGTTATATAGATCATTTGCCAGTACTAATTGCAGACACATATTTTAAAATCTTTTTTTATGGCACTAAATATCATAAAAAAAGATTTATGTGATAACTTTCTAATACATATATGCATTCTAATATATTAGAAAGTTATCATTTGTATTAATTGTAGGTTAAAGTTTTTGGATATATAGTAAACAAAATATAAACTATAAAAAACGATTATAATTTTGTATACAAAATATAATTCTGGGGTACTTTAAATAATTTTATTCTAAAGTTCCAAATATAACCAACCTGCCCATAGCCAGTGGTGGTAGATGAGAGTTCTCTAGCGGGAGGTCTTTTAGAGAACCACATCCAGTAACTATATTCTAACTTATGTTCGTGTGGAGGCACGTAGGGTTGCAGAGGGTCGTCGGTGTTGCGATCGTCCTCGTCATTGTTTATATGGTTTTGATTACCAGGTTCTCCAGATCGGCGTTCAGGCACATTCAAGTTATAGAACTTGCACATTTTTCTTTCAGTCATGTTACGCCAATACTAACATGATTCCCCAACGGCCTAACCTAGGACACGTTGCTTTATATGTATCAGACTAATCACAAAATGCAAGCTTTATTACTATTAATTCTTATGAATTATTATTTTTACGAACACTTATTATATTCGATTAATATTTACAAAATTTTAATCATAATCAGCCTATTCCCTCTTTTTCTATGTATAACCTTTTTCTTTCCGTCATCAAAATTCAAACTGTCAAGTGACAGCATGGGGGAGTGATAAATAGGCCGTGGTCTTATAATTTATTTCGTTAGTTGTAATTGGCATAGTGTTTATAAATAATTTTAGTTTTCTTGGATAAATTATTTTAACACGACAAACGATATTAATTTTAATTTGTTAAAACCAATATCTTAAACTTTTTAAAGTACAAGAAGCAGTACAACTTTTTCAACGCAATACAAAAAGTCACAATGACGTTTATGTAAATAAATAGGAAACGGTCGAAGACTCGAAATTTTGATTTAAAACATTCCAAATATTCAAGATTATTTTATAAACAACGATAAAAAAAATAATAATTATTGGAATATATAGTTTGATAATAATTATTTCCAAATAAGTGCTATTTATATAATAAGTTTAAAATGGCAAAAGCGGAGTCAACCGGTAGAAATAATTTAGATTGCCTTAATGTAGATTTTATGAGATCTTTAGTAAAACAATACACAGAATTAGTAAGTAGAAACAAGTATATTTGTCATCTTCTACGTAATTCGCATAAAATATAAACTTAAAGCGTTTGATTGTTTGATTTAGTATTATATATTACATGAAAATGTTATCCTTCATTGATCGGACCGACTACACTGACCTTTTGTTTATTGTAATAATTGACATTTCAAAAGAGTGTGTAAATGTCTACTTGAATAAAGATATTTTGAATTTGAATTTGTTTTATAAAAATGAGCATTCTGCAATAAAATGGTATCATAAAACTAATATATTACAGGGTCAATGGACGAGTGCGTTCTTCTGGGCAGATGCGGCTGCTGCGTCAAGTGGCTCTGCAGTAGCTAGTGGAGATGATGTCTGGCTGCTGGCAAGTGCCATGCTGGCGAGGGGCGAGCTGCACAGGGCAGCCCATGCTGTCACATCCAGGAATCTACATAGGTGAGTATCCATTAAAATGGCATGGCTATGATTATAGTATTAATTAATAATCTGACACTACTAATGAAAATAAAGGAAGAAGAATAATTGATAGACAAGGTTAATGAACTTATTGGTCTTTAAAGGATTTTGCAATATTTACTATTTTAAATAAGTCAATGCAACCAAGAGACTTGAACAATTGTACACCTATCCCCCAATTTACATGGTAGATACGTTCCTGAGAAACACATGTAAATTGAAAATTAAAAATTTTCAAGTCAAAACTGTGTAAATCGAAAAGCTTGTAGAAAATGCATAATTTTGCTATTAGTTGTAATTTTTTTCAATATTTTTATGTGTATACAGAAATAAAAATAAAATGCATTGACAGGTTAACATATGTAATATATTACGGAAACCCTGTTTTTTTATTTAATGAAACCTACATGGTAAATTGCCATCATTTCCCTTCAAAATTTCCTCATTTTTTTCCTCTGAATTTTACTTTAGTTATGGCCGTTAATTTAAAATAATCTAAATTATGCACTCACTTGTAATTAACAAATATGGAAAATTAAATCTTTCTGAAACTGTGAAACTTTCATTCAAATACAATTTTCCTTAGATAAACGTTTAATTTTATGTGAAGAAATACGGACACAGTGTGCGTGTGCAGCAAGTCAGCACATAAGCTCGGGATTCCCCGTGAGATGTGTACACAGTGCACGTGTTCAATCAGAGTAGCATTTAGTAGAGTGTGATAAAAACAATAAAAAACTTACTTGGAAAATTGTGTAAAAGCGAAAACGTGTAAATCGGGGGATAGGTGTATTATTTTTATATTAATGTTGTTAGTCATTTGGTTAAAATAAACCTCATTCAGACTCCATTAAATAAAATTCAACCTTTTCTTATAAAGCTTTTCAAAACACAAAAGATTAATATAAAACATATGTCCGCTGTTACATTTATTTTTTCAATTAAGTAATTTAATTTAAATTCTTCATCCACTTTTTCAGTTAGGTATTAAGAAATGCTTCAGTTACTCACAACATTATTATATCTTTATCTTTAATATTTTTTATCAATTTGCAAGGAGACACCTCCTATGTCTTGGAGTGGCGATGAGAGCATACATATCCGCTAAGGAACCACAAACAACTCTCAACATACTTGAAGAGTGTGAACCAAGTTTATTAGAACCAAGAAGTATGGATCAAACGCATAATGTAAGTTAAAAATATTAATAAAACTAATCTGTATAAATTTGAGGGCGTCATTTATAAACAACTGCCTTTTTTCAAGTTGGTAACTACATAGTATTTGTACATACAAGTAATTGTAACCTTGGTATGCCTCTGAAATGAATTAAGATCAACTTATTTCTCATTTAAACTGTAGCTGTAAAGAATGCATTTTCACACAAAAGTAAAAGGATAAAGTTTGTCTTTGAATTATTTGTGCAATATATAATTAAGAAATTGAGACATGACAAAAAATATGCTCATTATGCTTTATCTCACACAGCGAGCTCTAGCGGGTGTGTTAGTGTGGCAAGCTCGTGCTCTATCGTCGTTAGAGCGTCGCGAGGCCGCCGCGGACGCGCTTACTGCGGCTCTACGTGCGGACTGCGCGTGCTACGAGGCTCTAGATCTGCTGTTAGAGCAACACGCTCTCACCCCCGGACAAGGTACGGATAAAGTAAATAATAATAATATTATAAACAAGAGATGACCAATTGTAATGTATTACAGAGATAGAGCTGATAGAGTCACTGCCAATCAACAACCAAATGAGTGCGTCGGAGGCGACTTTAGTACGAGTGGCTTACCGCGAACGACTGCTGCGGTACACGCCGCTGCAGAGCACCTCGCCCGACGCACACAACAACGTAAGTCACACACACGCATACACCTTCACTCACACATGAATGCCGTTATTTTATTTCGTCCGTATTTATATGGTAATGAATGTGATCTAATTTATATATGTCAGCGCATCAAGTCGTCGGTGGAGGCCGCTCGCGCACGCAGCGCGGAGGGCGCGGAATCCCGTGCGAGGCGCCTCGCGGCGGCGGGGTCGTGGGCCGAAGCCTTGCGGGCGTTGGAAGCGGCGGGGCCCGGCGCCTGCGCCGACGTGCGCGCCGCTTGCCTCGTGGAGCTCGAGAGGAGCTCCGAGCTGTTCGCATTCGCGCACGCTCTCGTGGACTCCTACCCGCAGTCCTGGACCTCCTGGTACGCCGTCGGATGCTACTATTATCTGATAGGTGAGTTGCAGAGCAGGGCAATCGTAAATGTTTTAATGATTGTTTATTTCGCTCCGTCTCGCTACAAGTGCCTCCTCTGTAGGCAAGAGTGAGCTCGCCCGTCGCTACCTGAGCAAGGCGTGTTCCCTGGAGCCGGGAGCGGGCTGCGCCTGGCTCGTGTACGGACACAGCTTCGTGGCCGCCAAGGAGCACGACCAGGCAATGGCCGCGTACTTCAAGGTGATCAGTTAAGGCTGTGTGATATTTTTTGTATACTTCAATCCGGAGATAAGTTTCCTGTAGCGGCGTGTGGTTGCAGGCAAGCCAGCTGATGCCGGGGTGCTACCTGCCGCCGCTTTACGTGGCCGTGGAGTCCTCTCTCCTGAACAACGTCAGCATGTGCGAGCGGTTCATGGCCCGCGCCGCCGCCCTGCACAGCGACACGGAGGTGCGTACTGCGACCTTTACCACTAGCCAGTTTTTAACATCACTCTGCGTAATTTAATAAACATGTACTTTAATTGCACGGTTTCAAAGGGCAGGCCAAGAAAATATAAAGTATAATAAAAAGTATTTTTTTATTTAATAGTAATATGAGAAAGAAAAGTACCAGTAGAAACGGACAATAGGTTCGACGATATCATTCTAATATAACCCAACCGTTCCTCAGGCGGAGGGCGCGTGCGCGGAGCCCGATGGGGAGTCCCGCGGCGGGTGGGAGCGCGTGTGTCGTACGGTGTCGTCCCCGCTGGTGGCGCACGAGGCGGGCGCGGCGGCGCTGGCCGCCGGCCATCTCGAACCTGCACGGATGCTGTTCTTGCGCGCGCTGCACGCCGCCGGCCCTCACGACCGCCTGGCTCCCCGCTGGGCGGCCACTTTAGACGCGCTGGGTCACGTCAGCCGCGCGCTTAACCGCCCGGCGGAGGCGCTGCGGTGGCACGAGAAGGCCCTGGCGCTCCGCCCCGCCCGCGCCTCCTCGCTGGCGGCCAAGGGGCTGTGCCTCGCGCTGCTCGGGAGGGAGGCGGAGGCCGCGGACACCCTGCACGCGGCCCTGGCCCGGGACCCCGACAACGTGGTCGCCCTGGCGCTGCTGGACGCCATCATTGATAGATTGGACGCCGCGCTGACGGAAGAGGAGATCCCTCAGTTCGCGTTTCCGGCGGTGAACCTGGCGGTCTCCTCCCCACCCTCCCCCCTCGTGCGTCCCCTCGCCGCCCCGCCCACCGACGAGACCAACACCTCTGACATGAGCATGAGTTTCGACTGAAAAAGAGAAAGCAGTTCAATATTGTATATATTTACAGAATTCTGAGGATAATTATGCGTATATTATATTTGAAGATACCACGTATAGTATAACGAGCTCATAGTTATATCACACTAAGTCTCCACAGCCCGGTCTGTCCGTGCTCGCGCATTCTTAGAAGCGGTCACTCTTTAGTTTATTATTATTATTTTCACACACGGCCAACAAAGAGATAATAAACAACATGAAGAAGCCATGATTAAAATATTAATTCAATACTTGAAGAACATTTTTGACTCTTGTATTAATTAGTCAGAGATATTACATTTGTGTTTCAATGTGAAATATTTTATATAGTTAGTGTTACAAGGAGAGATGAAAAAATAAGTGTTAAGAGTAATTAGAGGTTTTTGAAACTTGAATACATGTGTGTGTGTGAATGCGTGTGTGTGTGTGTGAGTGTGTGTGTGAGTGTGTGTTTACATGTTGTAAATTTGTTTTATTTAATAAATTGTTGAATAAACTATTGAATTACAATTTTTTTTTATTAAAATTATTTTAGTTTATTTGGTCCTAAAAAATGCTATTATATAATGCAATTAATAAATAATAAATATAAAAAAAATAATTTAAACTCTATAGAATTTGTATTATCTTAGTTATATATTTTATTTTATTAGATATTTTACAAAAACCATTAAAATATAAAAAATAAGCCTAAATCTGTTTTTAGCTGTTTAAAAATTATTTCTTAATTAATCTTGTAATAATCTTAATTTATTTAAATACACGTAAAGTTACAAAAACTATCTTCAATCTGAGATTGATATTGATTACAGATTGGTATTGGCACTGTAAAATTGAGGAACATATTTAAATCTCTCTTAACAGTAATATATATATATATATTTATTTTCACGCCATTGCGGGGTAGCCAGAGACGACAGAGCGTCAAGCGCTACGGTCCCTGCATACCTCTTTCGCCTCGGCTACAGACATCAACCTCTTCATACATGACCTCCGGGGGGTCCTTATGTTTTTTACGTGACCTTCCTCCAGTATTATAAATACTGTGTTTTAGAACAACATTAATTATTAATTTGACAAAATTAACAAAATATCAACAAAGTATCACAATATTTATTGAAAGGAAGTTTTGTACAAAATATATCTTGTCTATGATACCTCCGAAATGTATTACCTCACATAAAACGCTGGGGGCAGAAACACAGCAAGTTGTCTTATTTTAGTGACGCCGTTATAAAACCTATATTACATTTATACTAATTTATCAAGTCTACCTACTTACACACCTATAGTAAGGGATATTATAGAATAAGCCCCAAAATATAGTTTTTTCGTTCGGAAATATTGTAATAAATTTTACTATATAAGTACATACATATTCAGATAGGTGTCGTTTAGACGCACCTTTAGATACCTAAATCGTCCGTATCGGATCATGCCTTAGGATGATATTACGGATTTTGCATAGATTTTTAGCGTTTTACTTAATAAAAAATATTAAATTTTAACTTATTAAATATATTTTAATTCCATATTTTACGTCAAATATTGACACATATATAGTAAGAAATATCATAGAATAGGTCTTAAGATATAAGTTTTTAAAGGTTTTTTTTAACAAAAAATATTAAGTTTTAACTTATTAACTATATTTAATATTTAACGTTAAATTTTGACACACATATAGTAAGAAATATCATAGAATAGGTCTTAAAATATAAGGTTAACAAAAATTAAAAAGTGTAAACTTATAAAATATATTTTAATTCCAGTTATTACGTAAAATATTGACATTCCTATAGTAACAGATATCATAGAATAAGTCTTAAAATACCAAATAAGATTTTTAACGTTCTTTTTAACAAAATAATTAAATTTTAACTTATAATGAGGAAACTGATGATGATGATGATATCTATAATGAGGAAACTGGAAGAGCTCAATCTCAGTGAAGCGACTTCAAGTTAAATATAAACAATAAATAAGTCAGTTCTGACATTGAGGTTGCAACAGTTTTTGATAATTTCTTTACAGATATTCCACTTACTACTACTAAATTTTTAAACTCCTCTACCGCTACAGCACTGACATTACTTGCGGTGAATGTAAATGATTGTGATATAAATTTTAATCTTAAAAAAGTTAATGCAAAAAAAAATGTTTTTAAATTAATTACTGTTAAGGAGACAAGTGATCTATGGGGAATATCAGTTAACATGCTTAGGCCACTAGCAGACATTGTTGCACCACAATTAGCATTAATTTTCAACAACTGTATTGATTGTGGAATTTATTTATTTATTTATTATATATTTTCCACTTTGAATCCATACCAGTGATCGCTTGTGTACGTCAAATGGAAGTGACAGGAGGGCCTATTTTGATATCATATGTATTAAAATAAGCTTTTCTGTAAAGACACTCTCCAACTTAAAATAAGACTACGAGGGTTCCAAACGCGCCCTGGTCTGAGAAGAACCACACAACAAACTCAGCCGGGTTTTGGGTAGACCTCGAAGAATTCGGTCTGCCCATTCATTTGTACCCGACTTTCGAATTTTGGAGGTCTTCACAGGAGGTCTTCTTATGACCCCCTGAGTCCGAAATGACCATTGGTCAAAAAGTTTACTCACGCACGCATATATATATATATATATATATATATATATATATATATATATATATATATATATATATATATATATATATGCGTGCGTGCGTCCAGATTCGACTTTTGTCAGCACCATAGCGTTCGCAGTTTCACTTGGATCGCTTTCAAACTTTGCACAAAAATCAACCATCCAAAAATGAAGGTCAAGTTCGTTAACCAGAAACATCCGGCCACAGGAGGCGCTAGGGCCTCACTTTTTCTGATTTCAGTTTTTCGACCATAACTTTTTCCCTATACAAAGAAGATCAATCGTGTTCATATTATATGATGTCTTTTATGAATACCTATAACTAATGTAGATAAAGCGAAAACCTAACTTCAATAACTTAGGGGTGGGGGTAAAAAAACCGAAAATTAAAAAAAAAAAATCATATCTTTTTTCTGGTAAACATTCTTACATCACAAGTATTTTTAATAGAAAGGTTATTTTTTACTCTAAATTAAGATACCAAAAGTTTTTCCGTAAAAGGTACCGTTTCAGAGAAAAAAAATAAAAACCACTTTTAGTTTGAAAATTTAAGGTAGGTAAAACCACGGCAACTTTTTTCTGGTAAACATTCCCTCCTCGCAAATATTTTTAGTAGAAAGGTTATTTTTTACTCTAAATTTAAGTATCAAAAGTATTTCCAAAAAAGATACCTTTTCCGAGAAAAAAAATAAAAACCGCTTTTTGCTTGACAATTTTGATGTAAACAAGGGCATCATGTGTTATTCTTAGGTAGTCAGTTATATTTTAAAGGAGTTACACACGAGGTCTACCCACGCGTGTCCCCCTGCGGGCACGGATTTTTTTGGGTAGACCTCGAAGAATTCGGTCTACCCATTCATTTGTACCCGACTGTCGAATTTTGGAAAAATTTCTTCACAGGAGGTCTTCTTATGACCCCCTGAGTCCGAAATGACCATTGGTCAAAAAGTTTATATATATATATATGCGTGCGTGCGTCCAGATTCGACTTTTGTCAGCACGATAGCGGCCGCAGTTTCGCTCGGATCGCTTTCAAACTTTGCACAAAAATCAACCATCCAAAAATGAAGGTCAAGTTCGTTAACCAGAGAAATCCGGCCACAGGGGGCGCTAGGGCCTCACTTTTTCTGATTTCAGTTTTTCGACCATAACTTTTTCCCTATACAAAGAAGATCAATCGCGTTCATATTATATGATGTCTTTGATGAATACCTATAACTAATGTAGATAAACCGAAAACCTAACTTCAATAACTTAGGGGTGGGGGTAAAAAAACCGAAAATTTTTGGAAAAAAATTCATAACTTTTTTCTGGTAAATATTCTTACATCGCAAGTATTTTTAATAGAAAGGTTATTTTTTACTCTAAATTTAAGTACTAAAAGTTTTTCCGTAAAAGGTACCATTTTCGAGAAAAAAAATAAAAACCACTTTTAGCTTGAAAATTTAAGGTATGTAAAACCACGGAAACTTTTTTCTGGTAAACATTCCCTCCTCGCAAATATTTTTAATATGAAGGTTATTTTTTACTCTAAATTTAAGTATCAAAAGTATTTCCAAAAAAGAAACTTTTTCCGAGAAAAAAATAAAAACCGCTTTTTGCTTGAAAATTTTTGATGTAACGGCATCATTTGTTATTCTTAGGTAGTGAGTTATATTTTAAACGAGTTACACACGAGGTCTACCCACGCTTGTCCCTCTGCGGGCACGGATTTTTGGGTAGACCTCGAAGAATTCGGTCTGCCCATTCATTTGTCCCCTACTTTCGAATTTTGGAAAAATTTCTTCACAGGAGGTCTTCTTATGACCGCCTGAGTCCGAAATGACCATTGGTCAAAAAGTTTATATATATATATATATATAAATATATGCGTGCGTGCGTCCAGATTCGACTTTTGTCAGCACGATAGCGGCCGCAGTTTCGCTCGGATCGCTTTCAAACTTTGCACAAAAATCAACCATCCAAAAATGAAGGTCAAGTTCGTTAACCAGAGAAATCCGGTCACAGGGGGCGCTAGGGCCTCACTTTTTCTGATTTCAGTTTTTCGACCATAACTTTGTCCCTATACAAAGGAGATCAATCGCGTTCATATTATATGATGTCTTTGATAAATACCTATAGCTAATGTAGATAAACCGAAAACCTAATTTCAATAACTTAGGGGTGGGGGTAAAAAAACCGAAAATTTTTGGAAAAAAAATCATAACTTTTTTCTGGTAAACATTCTTGCATCACAAGTATTTATAATAGAAAGGTTATTTTTTACTTTAAGTTTAGGTACCACAAGTTTTTCCGTAAAAGGTACCGTTTCCGAGAAAAAAAATTAAAACCACTGTTAGCTTGTAAATTTTATGTAGGTAAAACCACAGCAACTTTTTTCTGGTAAACATTCCCTCCTCGCAAATATTTTTTATAGAAAGGTTATTTTTTACTCTAAATTTAAGTACCAAAAGAATTTCCAAAAAAGATACCTTTTCCGAGAAAAAAAATTAAAACCGCTTTTTGCTTGAAAATTTTTGATGTAAACAACGGCATCATGTATTATTCTTAGGTAGTGAGTTATATTTTAAATGAGTTACACACGAGGTCTACCCACGCGTGTCCCCCTGCGGGCACGGATTTTTTTTATTGTGATCACTGTTTCACAAACGTCAATATATTTAGTGAGCAAAGTACGAACGACGAGAACCATCGCAATCAATTTGATAAGCCGTCATAATAATAATAATAAGAAAAGGGAAATCCGTGGTTTAGCAATACCACCAGAATATTTCCTGATCCAATGAAACATAGTAAAATAACACCATTATTTAAATACGGCAGTACTTAGATCCAACTAACTATAGACTTATTTCATTTTTACCAACATTTAGTAAGATCTTTGAAATAATTATTCTCACTCAACTAGTTACACATTTTAATAAAAATAACCTTTTGTATAATAAACAATTTGGTTATACTCCTGGTCGCTCAACAACAGATGCAGGTATTGAGTTATTGCTGAATATTTTCGAAGCCTGGGAGGAATCACAAGACGCGTTTGGCATTTTCTGTTATTTATCGAAGGCATTTGATTGTGTTCAGCATGAAACTATTTAGAAAATTATATCATTATGATATTAAAAATAAAGCCCTTGATTTGATTAGATCTTATCTTAGTAAGATAATTCAAAAAGTAGATGTAAATGGAAAGCGTTCCCCTGGTTCACTTGTCAAAATAGGCGTGACATAAGGCTCTATATTAGGACCTTTCTTATTCCTCATTTATATAAATGACTTGCCTAATCTTGTGAGGGACAAACATGTTTGTCCCTCACATTAACCCATGGGATAGAGTTGTTGCAAAAATACTCTTACCTTTAAAATTGATAGACAACAATCAGTAATGGACGATATAAACAATGCTCTCTCTGATGTTTTGCAATGGTTTCACGCAAATAATCTTTTATTGAACGAAAAAAACAAAATGTATTAAATTTACCTAACCTAATGTGAATAAAAGTCAGAACCAATGTACTTAAATAATGTGGAACTGGATTTAGTGAATTCTGCAGTTTTTTTGGGCATTACCTTAGATTTTTTTTTCCAGGGCCAATTTTTTCTGACGCTGTTTGTTACTCTTGTTAAATCTACTGGCTGCATCACACCTCTCTTTTCATCATTATGGATTGAATTGAGCTGAGTCTTTTTTGTCCTTTTACTTTAAAACTATAAATTTTATATAATTGTTTGGAAAAAATTAACACATGGATGACTTAATATCATAGTCGATCGGAAATATACGAGTATGTCCCGTCCGTTCCAGGGCGCAAATTAATTTTAGAGGACGTATTCATATGTCCTACCCGTACCCGATATTGTTTATGCCTGACGCATTTATGCGTCTTGTCCGGTTAACAGGTTAAAATATATTAAATTTTACTGTATAGGTACATACATACATATTCAGGTAGGCGTCGTTTAGATGCACCTCTTGATACCTAAATAGTCCGTATTTTAATCGAAATTTTAATCCATTTTTAACGTTTTTCTTAACAAAAAAATGTTAAATTTTAACTTATTAAATATATTTCAATTCCATATTTTACGTAAAATATTGACACAGCTATTAGAAAGTAAGAGGTGCGTGAAGCCATGTGATTTCGCTTCGAGAAACGCAGCCGGCAATCTGTACTAGCGACCGCTGATTGCCAATGTTCCGGTCGCTTGTTCATCGCTGATCATGGTTCGAAAATGCAATTCCTCGCGATAGCGAAGTCTGTGTCTTCCCACGGTCAGCACTCTAAGAATGACGACAGAAGACCAATCTTTAACTCTGCGCAGCGAATGGTTCAGCGCTTCAAGATATGAAGTATTTGTTACTGCTATGAGTATTTTTTTATTTATGGCTAACTTAACGAAATGACGCTCACTGATGTTCTCCTTACTTTATTACCTAAATTTAACTTTTCAGTCTTAGTTTATAGTTTTAATAAACGTGCCACGCGATGAAACTTTCCACTTGGTAGTGAATGGTCACGGTATGGAACACAGTCTTGTAGTAGGACAAAGATAGGACAAGGAGAGGAATTATTCAAAAAGACTAATAAATAAAAGTGCACATCTCATATAAACTGTTTATTGTTTCCTCAACTGTACAAGCAGGCTCTGTCTACACAGATGGGATACTGCGCTCTCCTCCTTGCGTCGTAGTTTGGCGGCTAGGCGAGACAGACTGAAGCGGGACTTAGGTCGCTCTCTGCGAGGTGCTGTGGATAAGGAAAGATGTTTAGTTAAGTATATTTCAGGTATATAAATGGATCGGAAATTCTTTGATGCTAGTGCAATTGACAAATCAACTGCAGTTATTAAAGGCTTCAACTTGTGCACTAAAAAGTTCCTAAAAGTCTATTTCTATCAAATATTTTATTTTTATATAGCAATAAGGGACAGCAATTTTCTCATATTTCTGTACTATAAATACATGACCCGCTGCCAGTTTTAGTTAGTCTTATTCTGTTATACAACACATACATAGGTTTTTTTAACTGTAACGCTATTAGTAGGTGTACTCAAACCTTCAGCGACTCTCTGCCACGCCTCCCTGTCCACGTTGACCATGCCTGTTGATGCGCTACGTCCGAGCTGTTCCGCTACAGGTTGGCTCGTAACGGAGTTGTCGCTAATGCGACTCGAGCTAATTGTGAACATCATTAGACTCGTTACGTGGTGCATGCATATGACGCGGGGATTTGTATAATAATGAAGAAAAACATTACTTTATGACATTCACGTGATCCTATTTTGTAATAAGTGGACTGATCCACCCTAGCATTTGAGAATATAAAAATCAAGTTAATTTAATAAATAAAGTATATAAGCGGAGGGAACCAACTTTCTAAAAATATAATAACAAAAAGACAGCGTCTATAGAATATTAATTTAGAGATTAAATTATATTCTTACCGGTCGGATGGTCGTAAATCACTAGCAGAACTCGTTCCTTCTCGTCTCATAGAAGTGGAAGAAGATAGAAATCTCTCTCTAGCTGCTCTAATTCGTGCCGCCCTTTCGGATATTTTAGCAGACATTACCTCCACTTCCCTCGAAGGAGCTGGTGACTCTATAGCTGATAGTGACCTCTCAAAATAACATGGATTCTCTGCCATAAACCTGGATAAACTAGGTATAATTGATTCCGAATTTTGCCTTAAGACTGGCAATTCAGAACTTTTTTCTATATTACTTGTCGAATAATCTTCACTCTTATTTGGAACAATAGTGTCTGTGCTAGCAGTTGGGTTATGTATAGTCTCTTGACTATCCTCTATTTTTGGTAAAGATTTGTCTTTTCTCGATTTTTCTGGATGTAACGCATTGGCACTGTGGGATTTTAGAACACCCTCATGTACTTGACAAGTGGGTGTAAGAGTTTTTTCTTCTGAAGTAGGATCACGCCTTGAAAGTTGACTAGCGCTTGCCGATTTTTGAACTTCTCTCTCAAGAAATGGGTTATTTCTATAAAAAAAGGATGAATGTTTATGAATAAGAATTTTTTAAAATGTCAAATCGTTAATACCTGATATTAACACCAATGGGCATATCCGGAGGCCGCCGTCGTTCAGATTTAGGCGACCGCCAGGCTGGAGAAGACGCACCGCTACTGGCTCCGGACGGAGGACCTGGAGTTTGAAATTTGAATTAATTACCAATTTTTTTTGTAACAAATACTTAGTTAAGTATTTTAAATATGTTATGTATAAGAATATTGGAAACAGTACCTTCCTCGTTTATTTTCTTATTGTATCGCTGTATCATTATGCGTATGGAAGGTGAAGTCTCTTTTGGGGGCGGTTTGCGTTGCGATGGCGGTGACAGTGGAAGAGGAGGCCTATTTCTAGGTCTCTGTTCCTCTTCCTGAAGATCACGCATACTCCTTGATATTTTGTTGGATTTTGTATCTAATTTTAGTTTTTGTTCTAATTGATTCCGGGACTCGCAATTGTGTTTCGATTGAACAGGGGATCTGACTTCGTCTAGATCTTCGACATCCACAGGTATTACAGCTCGGGGTATGGATTCACCGCTACGGACAACAGGAGAAAATATTTTTCTTGTGGTCTTTACTATAACTTCAGGCGATATATCTCGTTGATCTGGAGCCTTTAACTTTAGAACAAATACCTGCAAAATAATTTAGTTATTTAAGGTTAAAAATATCTATTTTAAATACTTTTTTTAGATACCTCTCCATCAGAATCTGAATGCAGTGAAGCTGGTGGCGTTCTGGGTCGTTCTGACGGTCTACGAGGTCGTTTTCTTCTTCGAGGAATCTCAACAGTAACAGTATCAACCTCAGGTTCAGTATCACTTTCAGATGGTTTTGATTGCTCTCTTTCTAGTCGTGCCCGAGACTTTGATTTTTTTTTACCGTTACCTTTATCTGCTTCTTTTCGCTTACTTTCCTCCTTTACTTCCTCGTTAATATCTTTAATGTTCTTTAAATCTTTGAAGTGATCAATTTGTTTTAAGTTTTTTATGCTAGAACTTTTGCTAGTGGATGGAATCGCTATATCATTAAAAGGTCCTGATTTATCATATTCTGATATAACTTCTTCTTTATAGCGATTGGAACTTCCTCTCTCTATTTCCTCAATTGTTCTTCTAATGAATTTAGCGTCTTCTTCTATACTAGCTTGTCTGTTAACCTTTAGTGTACTTGATTTTTCTTGCACTGTTAACTGAAATTATAATAAGGTTACTTGAACCCAATAGTTTCTTTTAAATTTATAAATATAGAAATACACACACCTGTTCTCGAGAGGTTTTGATAGTCGTATGTTCTTTAGACGAATACTGTTTTATATTACGGGAATCTGAAAAAATAACTGCGAAAATTCCATAAATGAAGCTTAAATCTTCGTTCCAAAACGTATGTACTCGTATGAATAAAGTAAGGATTAAAGTTATACATCTTATATCATGTCAGATCCTTACCTGCACCATTGGACTGTAGAACAGCAGTCCCAGTAACCGCAGATCTAGTCTCACATAGGTGTCGCGCTTCAGCTTGTCCGTATGTATAGACAGGTTTCTGTGGCGTGTGTCGCGGGGAGACAGCTACTAAAGGCGCGGCAGTGCAGATCTCTTCTGCTTCTACTTCAACTAGCACGGCCTCCCGTGCAGAACCCTTATTGCAGTCGGCACAATCCAACTAATATATAACAAAGAGTTATCCATTTATAGCATGGACTTTTTAAAATATTAGAAAATGTAATCAATATCAACAAGTTCAACAATAATAGATACCGGAATTAATTTAAACTTACAGAATGTTCTCTCTCATACTCTGAATCAAAGTCGTCCACGTCGTTTACACTGAGACTCGAAGCGTGGACTCTACCCGAATTGGTCGGAGCTACGCTGCCGTCGGACTGCGTGCGGGTGAGGGCGGGCAGAGTTGCCTTTGCGCGAGCGGCACGGAGCAGAGCAGATGTGGATGCTTCTGGAGCGATACCACGAGACTTTTCCCATTCGTGCAGTTTACGTGTGAATGATCGGGATATTCCTGAAAATTTTAAGAGCACTTTAATAAACAATTTCCGTCCAAAACAGTTGTACATGAGCTCATATTAAGGGTAATTGTTTTAAGCCCTAGTTTACCATGAAATTTAAATAGTCCCGTAGACGTTTGTACTAGAACTTCATCCGGTTTCTCTTCTTCTTTCCAAGCCGGAACTGAATTTGTTTCTTTCATTCGCTTCCATGCATCTATAAGGTTGGCAGAGAGAAAAATCAGTTTTTGTGTAAAAAGGAGTGTTGCATATTTTTTAATTTTAATTTTTCAAAATTTATTGAAGAAAAGCTAAAAAAAATATAAATATATATATCGGCGTAAATTGATGACAGTCGTAATATACTAAACAGTTCCGAAGTAAAATACAAAACCACAAAAAGTGATACTTGTAAAGGTAAAATTTCTACCCCATCTTTTCAGGAAATCTTCACTAAGGTCTTGTCTGGCGGGAACTGGTGGTGGCTGCCTCACTCCTTTCATCCTCTGCCATTCCTCCAACTTTTTGCGGAAGTCTGCTGACAGCTGCTCTTCAGTAGCGACGGGCCTGATAGCTGATTTTCATAAGAATAGATAGATTAAAAAATATACTGAATGCTGTTTTGTGATATAATTGTATTCATAAAACATTTCAATTTCGTTCACTCTTGTATTAGTTACCTGGATAAAGTTTGCCTCGTCTGTCAGAGAACTCTCTTCCCAGACGAGTTTGCAGCGCTGCGTAGTCGCGTGCTATTTCATCCTTCACACCGCTCGCTTCGCACCCGCTGCTGACTCCTTCTGTGTCTAGAGTAAGAATATTCTATAAGAAAATGCTTTAATGCCAAAAATTCGAGTTGAAAACACAATATGCAGTAATCATTAATACGTATAACATAATGAAGTAAAATTAAAATATATTTATTTGTGTCTAATGTTTATCTAAAAATATTTGTATCATCTAACATAAAAAAGCACACAGGTTTCATGATGACCATTTAAAAAAGCACTACGGTTTATGCCGAGTTGTCATATTATTGTCAGTTTTGTTGTAAATATGTAACTAAGAGTCATAATCAATCTGCTTTATCATTACAAAATAAAAATAGCAATATTTATTTTGATAATGATACCAAAAACTTAAAAAACCTTACACGTTTTCAAACTAGGTAAAATGTAAAAATATGTACGTATTATTTCATAAGTTTCAAATTATCAAATAATGTTGCTTTAAATTTACATTTAAAGCCTTCAGGTATTAATTAAAAATATTTTCATGGAGTTATAACAGATACTTTGCAGGAGGTCCAAGCGTCGACAATCAAATGGTTGCAAACATCTTTGTTTACCTCTTGTTAGCTTCTTTGCTTTATGCTTATGTAAGATATGGCTAATTATTTCACGCTAAGAATCGATTAAGTAGTTCCCTAACCACGTTGTACATTACAGACTAATCACAACAGAGAATTTTCGGCCACAGCTTCTGCGATTCGCCAAATTTGGTCCGGCACTTGCCGCCTCTCTTGCAGGCAAAGCGAATACAGTGGCTTTAGTGGTCTGAGTGGCTTAGTTCCTCAGAACCAGGGCCGTAGCTCGATAGAAGCAGAGGTCAAACAAGATCAGACCTCAATCAGTAAACAGGCCGGTCCAAGTAGCACTTGCGTTTGTGAGACCTGTCCGTGTGCGCTTTTAGAAAATGTTCTTAGGTACGTTACAAGTTTTTTATAATATTAATGTATTATTTTGTTTCAATATTATTTTACTCCAGAACATGCAGACCCGCTACTAATCTGTATTCTGAAGTAATAGAAATGTTGTCCAATATATATTACGAAGCAGTAAAAGCGGTGAGTTGAGCCTTTTAATTTTAATTATAAAGTAAGAATACTTTGTATAGATCTGATGTCTTTGTTATTATTTATTATAATTAGAATACTTTTAATTATTATTTGTTACAGTTGACGGATCTGTATGTGCACTTGGAACGAGTGGTGAACTGTGGAGTTTCGTGCCAGAGACCGGCTCAGGTAATGTGTACGTAAATGCTTGCAAAAAATGAATATTAAAACGTATTTTAATTATTTTAAAATACTTAAATGGTTTATTATAATAACTGAAAAGTAATAATTTTTAGAATTCTCTTAAATTAAATTCGATGGAGAATATCAACTTTCCGAATGCGTCTTCTTTGGTAAAAGACGACACAGCGAAACAACTCGGCAAAGAAATATTGAACCTCAAACCGTCCGGAATATCTTTTCGCCGACAATCCGAGGATGGAATGACGAAGTCCGAATTGCACACTAGTACAGGAGCTCACAATATAGCTTTAAATTTGGCTCGTGATTCTTTGAAACCTACATTGGAATCGAAAGAGTCCGCCCAACTTTCAAATAGTTGCTCCAAGTGCAGTGAAAAGGGTAAAGTGTGTATGAACAACTGTCCCCGATCTAAAAAAAAATAAATAATAAACATATACTGAAAGAGAAAACTGTTTTTTTATTTTAATGACTTCGGAGTCATGTTATGACAGGGCTGACGGATGATTTGGTGTTTAAAGAATTTCTTAGAGCATCCATATTCCGACTGCATCGCGTTCCTTCAACGTATTTTGAAACCAACTTGATTTTGTGTTTTGACTGAATGTGACGTGTAATGAATTTCTAATGTATTATTTATAAAAACATTATTTTCTGCTCTTCTTCATATAACTATAATTCCTTATACTATAACTGTGCCAAATTTTATACTCCTTCAAAACAGTACAACGTTATGTCACGTATTTTTCCGGACATGATTTAAAAATCATTATAATATTTCACGGTAATACCGCGTTAAAATTGTCAGTGTTGAAATGTTAATATTACATAAACAACCCCATAGTATTTTTTTGCCTGAATGTGACGTCACATACATGATGTATGTTGGTCTCAAGGTATTTTCGTATACCGTCTCTCGTATATGCTTGAAGATTTTCCTAGATTAATCCTTTTTATTTTTTTGTCTGTAATACTCTCCGTCACTGTTGACATTTCATTTTTCATTGTTTTTAAATTCGTCGTTACGCTTTAAATTTATTTATTTTTAAATTCCTGAAAATGTTTAGTCAACAATAATAGCATTTACTTACTTGAGATGAAACAGACATTATAAAAAAAATGGAAGTGGAAGCTATCGCCGTTTCTCCTCGCCCAAGTAAAATTTTAGTGATTTTATACATTGTTATTTATGTTGTAGTTAATTTAATATTTTTAATAATAATAATAATAATAGTAATAATACTTACCTAGTAATTTAGTTTAGGTCAAATGTAAGAAATCGAAAGATAATTAAATTTAGCTCACATAGCCCCGTCTATTTGTCTATCTGTACAATAAAAGATGGATCATGCTTGTCTTCAATTATTTAATACATTAAAAATTTTCTTTATCTCCTTCCAGAAACTTTTTGTCCAATATTATGTATCGTGAAAGCAACATTATTTGCCCTCGTAGCTGTATTTGTACTGGTAATATGAAATTTAATTAATTTTATGCCTTAATAATACTAATGAATACTAATATCCAGCACATTTTAGTATTTGCCCATGGGTGACCCCAGTAATTACTGCAGTAATGTCGGTGCATCTCAAAACAGACAAGTTGCGATGTGTTGTCTATGTGATATATACTTATTATCAGTAAAGTGAGTATCATTTAAAAAATACAAACTAGGAAGATTTCTTAAAAATTATATTATAGAGTATTATGATTTTATATAATTTTCTAGTTTATATTACATAATGAAAATAATAAATAAAATCACTCCTTCATCCACTTACAGGATGCTGGAGACATATCTTTCTTTTTCTAACTCTAAATTTATTGTTTAAGTCGCGCGTTGTCAGTTAAGTTTTGTTATTTCAGAGTTGCAAATAAAACGAGGGAGATGGTGGAGGTGATGTTTTGTGTTACGATGGACTTACTTTATGAGGCCAAACTTAAGGTCATAAATTATAATAATAAATATAATTAGATATATTGTAAAAGTAATTTAAAGTCTTTTTTTCTATACAGTTTTATTCGATTTTAGAGAAGATTGACAGAGATGATTTATGTCGATCTGTTTGCTGCTCTGATAGCTCGGTAAGAATTGTAACATATGCAACGAGAAGATCCCAAAGGTTTATAGTTTTTGATTATGTATTTTGGTCCAGGATTCACTGGACCACAGACGTCCTGCCTGCCGGTGCTCAAGAAAGTGTAGTAAAAAGAAACTGGAGAGAGCCTAAATCGTCGTAATGGAGAAAATAAAAATCTTGTACGAGGAGCGTTAAAACATATGCTGTTGAAAAACTTTCAAATATTAATTTTAAACAATACTATCATTTATTCTAGTATCATTTCCATACATGTATTTACCGGGTATTTCAAAACGAATATCAGCCAATCCCAAACGACGCAAAAAGAATTGTATTTCCGCTCAGAAATCATGTAAACTTCTATGGCTATAAAGTTTACGATTTTGATATCGCTACAATTCTATATAATTTGATATCGTAACGCGTTTATTTCTGTCGAACTATTTTTAACCGATATTGAGAAATTAGCGACGCTATGAGCCTCTACAAGAATTCGTTTTACATTTCTATATTGGCGAGTACATTATTATATGTTATATATATTTTATTACACCGATGAAACCAACACGTTATTAATTATGACTGTTGCTTGAGTGTCTGTTGAAGAAGCTAACATGATGTATAACATTTTACAAATATAATTAAATGTTATTAATGTTGGACATTATTCTTGACATTTATTTTTAGTTTTTTTTTTTTGTAATTATAAATTGATATGGCCGACACGCGCCGTTGACGCGAGTTGATGTGACACTTATTTTTAGTTTGAACATTAAATTAAATTTCTTACTGAGAATAAGAAAATCAGTTTAAATTGTTTTGCAACATTGAAGTTAGTTTTTGGTGCTCGGACATCGTATGGCCTCAAAGCGGGAGAGGAAACAGTGGACAAAATCATAGAAGACGAAATAACTCATAAACTAGGAGAAGATTTGTTACAGAGTCTAGAGAGGAAATTTCAAGTTGATCTTGAAAGGTAACCATTTTATTTTGCTTTCTTGGTGATATTTATAGAGTTCACCTGGACTTGGTCATGCTGGTAAAAAATAACTGTGAATATAATATAAAATATTGATAATAGTTAATTATATATTTTGTAATAGGTCAGTAGATATGGTGCTAATGAAGATAAAGTTATTGCTACAAAATGGCACCCAGCACATCCAGGATAAACTCGCTCATATACAAGATGCATTGGATATGATGAAGAGTAATGGCGACAAAGAGGTACAAATAAAAAATAACATGGAAATAACAAAGGAACTTAACCAATCAAAGCATAAGACGAGAGACGTTGTTATAGGTGGAGTCTTGTTTAACAAAGAAGCAAAATGAGACATCAGTTCTGGCTGAGAAGGCTCTTCATCAGATGGTTGTGTGTGGATACGCGCTGATCGGCCAGGATCCTGGGAAGGCTGTCCGACATGTCGTCTCCTTGAAGAACATGATCAGAGAAGGAGTGAAACCGGTGATAGTATACCAAATCCACACTCAATTTATATAAAAGTTGTGAATAATTAAACTGTTAAGTCGTTTCCCTTATTATAAGAATGAAAATGTATCCACAAGAATCTAGTTTTTTCTGTTTCATAAAGATATTTCATTAGTTCTACTTAAGTCGTCAGATTACCCACGTAAGCGTGTAAATTATAGTTGAATTAATAATAACATGTTATATATCTGTATTATACGAAGTATCCAATAAAAAGTAAATTTTCAGTTATACGAACAAAAGAAAGAGATTTATGGGCTTCTAAAAGTCTGCGGCCACGATCACGACTCTTTGAAGAAGGTCGTCAAATGCGTCATATCGAAGGTGAGTTTCGGTTTAATTGTGTTTTATATGACGTTAAAAGTATTCGTCTGAGACCACACATCTGTTTTGAAGTAGGTGATCTGAGTTATTTCTTTCTCGGTTTAAATAAGATTGTTATAAACCTAAAATCATCTCTTAATTGACATTAATTTCCTGAAGTGTACGAGATCTTTTTTTAGTCTTTTTAATGTTTATCTAACTAAAATTCGTTTTGTATAGTTAGGTAAGATCGAAGTATTTTATGTTTATCATATTTTAGGAAAAGTTTAAATACGTCAAAGAAAACATTTTTTTACATCGACGTTAACCAGACCATGTTATAAAAAGTGAGAAATAAAATGCAATTGTTTGAAAACTTCCACAAGAAAAATTACTCATCTCCTATAAATTTGAAATTTTGTATCAATAGAATATTAATATATACAATAAACTGATATTAAACAGATACAGAACACATTTTTGCTATTTATACAAAGTGCCGGTACCTCGCAAGTAGGAGGTAGGTCTTGATAATATTGCGATCATCGTCTGGCCCAACGATACTTACGCTTGCCTTTAAATAAACTGATTATGGTTCGATTTTCGATTGAGGTAATTTGATATCTTATCCGTAAAGAAGTGTAGTGAGTAGTGAAGGGGCCCCACGCATTCCATATTTGGAAGGGATAGCTATTGTATGACCTGCATTACTTTTTTATTTATGTATACGATTAGATTGGGCCCGTTGTTGTCTTTAACAGTTTTACTTTTATAAACTGTTTACTATTTCCACGAATCCTCATAAAATTCAACCTTCGCCATTCTTGGAAAGCTTATTGATATCATCATTAATAGATTATTATGCCGGAAATCAATATCGGCAACCGTTAATTGCTTTTATATCTTTTTATTTTCGTTAACTGTACTTTTTAAATATTATTATTATCTCCCAATGATTGATTATCATTTATTTTGTTTCAACAGTCTCCTCTTATCAAATCAACTATGATGGAAATAACTGGCAAACTGATTGATGGAATTGTTGATTTAACTAAAATTATGGCACACGGGGCGATGCACGAGGCTTGTCTTATCGAAGTTATAAAGACAATAGAGGATGAAGCTATTGAGGTGGTCAAAGAGGTTAGAAAATGTGCCTTTGGCGATACTGTTGATGAAGTTGATAACTTTATAGCTGGAAACAACGCAACGATACTGGATATACCAAATCATAGAAACAAAATCGATAGCGATAATAAAACAAATGTTAGTGAGATGCAAGATCTTTTAAAGAAGATGTTAGAAGATAACAACAATACTATAAAAGAAGATTTAAAAGATAACTTGCTAAATTTGCATCAAAGTTCTAATTCTATTTCAAATGTTGTCTAACCTTTGAGACTATAATTTAAAATATATCACATGTGATTTTGTAAGGTTTTAATTTTGTAATTTTAAATTATTTGGATTAAATTTTAATACCCAACCTTGCGGTCAATAATGGTGTATATGAGTTGAGCTCGATTTAATCTTATATTAACAGATTTATGTGTAAAAGAGGTCAGTTGCAAAACATTAATGTTTACGATAGATGATAACATCAGTTGTGTTTATATTATAATATCTGTTTGTCTGTCCAATCATAAATGTGTTCCACCAAGAATATGGGTTTCCATGCTTTGATATAACACTTTGATTTTTTTAAGTGGTTCTTGATTTAATAAATGGCTATAATTAAATATTAATCACGTTTTTTAATGATAAAAGAAAAATATATTTTTATTAATAAACTGAAATACATAACTTGGTATGTGGTATATTTAAGTATATAAAACAGTTTATTAATAGTATTTTAGTATTTTAGTACCCACCTATCTATTGACTGCAAAAACGATAACCAATTTTTTGTTATACTTATTAACAAGTATTTGTGGTTAAATGTATATACATAGGTATAATAGTAAATGTATCTTAATAGATATAATAGTAATTTTAATATTTTCAATTGCTTAAAAAGGAAAAAGAAGAATTTAGTACAACCTACATCTTCACCTTATAATTGTCCTTTACCCAATTCTTCATAAACGGAACAAATTCACAAAATGGCGTTGAACCTAAAAACCTAAAAAGCAACCAGGTCTGCCTCAGCATCGAGCTGGCGAGCAGCCAACAACCAGAAATGAGTTATATACGACAGACAGGACATTCACCTTCGCTAGAAATGAAATCTGAATTAAATGGATTTGGATGTCTGCCGCCTGTGGCTCAGAATTACTGAATACATTGTTTTAGTTTTAGTATTGCTCTTCAAAATCTGTCGCTCCAGAAAATTTGTCACCTTTGCACGTAATAGTCCTAATTAGCCTATTTGGAAATCTTCCAAACTGATTATTTGAAATATTATGGCGAGATATTGTTATGATAAAAACATTTACAAAGAACATTCAATTTATTTCGGTGTAAGAATAAATATTTTTGGGTTTACTGGTATGAAGTTCTCTCTTAAGAAACTTTATTAACTCTTAAAACTTTTTGTCACTAGATAAGTTTATACTGTTTAGGAAAAGTTGAGTTGAGTAACAAAACCAAAGGAAAGAAAATAATTGAATTCAAATTATAAAAACTGTTCATAGGAGAGGCTCTAAAATTAATATATTAATAGTGTAGACTCAGGGCATGTATACAAGGGATTAATATTTCTGTACAACCGTACTAAAAGTTTCATTAAACATGCAGATAATAATATGATAGTAGATTTATAAATATTAATGTCTCTTAAAAGATAAATAAATAAACACAATAATAAGCAATATCTTGTGAAAGAAAATCCTCTAAATCTGAATATAATTTAAGGAATACATAATATTTGTATTAAACATTAAAATTAAACCAAAAAGCGGATACCGCGTTCATAACAGGAAATGACATCTTAAACAGAGAAGCGACGTGACTTTACTAGAAACAGTTAATCAAAAAGAGCTTTGGAACAAACAAAATAAACAATGTATTAAGAATTAAACATTACAAGGATATTGATGATTAATGACCGGATATTGGAATTATCGAATGTTTTATGGAACGAAATTGTTATTTTTATATGAGTATAAATTTTTGCTTGTTCCTTCAATAACTTCCTACCCTAGAAAAAATAATAGAGTAACTTAATTTTCAAATAAGATATTCTCAGTTCTGTAAACATTTTATATATAGTATTTATTCTCATTGTTGTGTGAGTGTTCAAAGATATTTTATGACGGATTAAACGTAAACAATATTGATTCGTCGAATAATCACTAAAATGAAGCACTCGATGCCAAGTATTTTATTTACATTTACATAAATGCACTCGCGAAGGAAATATGTTTGTAATTTTATGTTTTTGCATTTAATATATTTATTGGAACCATTTAATATATATTTTTAATTTCGATTTGGTCATTACCAATTGTCAATGGTAAATTATCTTTGGATTGGCCTTGCGTCGTAATTTATCACCAAATCCGAGCCAATCATCACCATTCGTTAGTATTATCATAATATGATTGGTTTGTTAGTGTGTTTATTTTCGCATCGTTACTCATGCAGTTTAAGTGGCTTCTAGTATCCCTAAACGATTGAAAAGCGCGTCATTTGGAGCCTTGGCATCGGGTTTGGATATCGAATAATGTTTCGTTATATCAAAATAAAAATGGTTATTTATGTTCCATTTTATAACTGATGTATTGTTTCGCGAATTCCAACGATGTGTATCTTGTAAGTGATAATAATACTCGCGATTGAGGAAACCCATTTTGATTTAACTATGAACTCAATAAAGTTGCTATGAGTTATTCCAAATAATGAGAAATTCTGTTTTATTTGCAGATAAGAATCTCAAATTACATTAACTTATTTGCATCCTAAACTTATCCTGAGTAATAATTTTGTCGAACACGATTTTGATGACTGTTGTTGTTGTTGGTGTTGGTTTGGTGGATAGTATTATCAGAAATACTGATCCAAATGGTGCGGATTCGATGGGATAATTGTTTGTGTGATCCACAAATTGTAGTTGATTGGCGTTTTTCGTGTATTTATATGTTCAAAAACGGAATGTTATGGACATATAAATTTAGAGGCAGTCATTACTCTCTTATGCAGTAGATTTTTTAATCTATTATGGAAATTATTCTACTCACCTCCATCAGTGAAAAAGGCAGAATGTCTATTGGGGCTGGACGGTACAGAAGCTGAGGCTGAGGTGAGGAACGCGCGCTTGACTCTCGTCCACTTAGAGTCCCGAGGAGTCCTGTGCTGTGGAGGACGAGCTCCAAGCTCCAGAGAACGTTGCTTGCGAAGAACTGGGTGGGAGCCTTCGGATTCTAGATTGACATAGTCGAAGTAAATAATATCAATCAAAATGTTGTGATTACAAAAAAGGGTAGTTGAATTAAAAAAACTTTAAAGGATATATTTTCAAAAAACATTTTGTAGATTTTGTGAGAATTATTTTACACGGGATAATATAGGCATTGTAATGGAATCTCTTAATATTCTATAGTATTTGTAAAGAGGTATTAATGAGATTTATTTCGACTTTGGAGGCCACGCTGCCCCACTTCGGCAGTTGAATAAGAGCCAGCGTGGATGACCGATAAACAATTTGCAATTTGAATGTTTGTAGGCCAAATTAAAACACTAATAATATCACTAATACTATTAGACAAGACATTATTACCATTATAGTATTATAGAAACAGTGTTTTATAAATAGTTTTCGGAATATTTTGTGAATTGGGTTACGTTTAAAAAAACACTTACGAGGCTTGCTGCTTATATAAATATACGTTTATATAAGTTTGTTCATTTAGCTATGCATTATTATAAATATCTATGTGGAATATGCATTTATTTGTATGCGGGGTTGTCTTTCTAAAATTTTAAATAATTTTCCGTCATTTCGTAAGACTTTAATTTAAATTGTATGACCGTAATTTGTGTCTAATTAGATATGTTTTTAAAGTCTTCGGAAATTGTCTTCAGTGCTCCTAATTTTAAACTTTTAATATTTTAAGCTCAATAATGTGTAACTTCAAGGTAGGTAATAAAAGAGTGTCGATCAAAAGAATTTTCTAGTTATGATAAATACAAATACATCAGGTCAGTTTTGTATTAATAGGTATTATAATTACTAGGTTTAGCCAGAATTGCCTTAATAGTAGCAATATTACGACTACTATGCATTACTAAGCATAGATTTTTATGACTTAAGTTTGAATATTTTACACAAACGAGTATCAATCGCAGTTAAGGAATTCTGTATATTAAGGCTAAAAAAGCCTAAAATTTTGTTGTGTAAGAGATCTGAGTAGTCTAACAAATATATACAATACTTAGGTTATACCAAGTTCCTCAGAGGAGGGAATCGTGAGTGTCAAAGCTGGTGGTGCGTCGCTGTCTGCACCGTCACTGAAGGATCGTCGCCTCGAAGGTACAACGTCAGGTGAACCCTTCGGCACCCTGGTCTTCTTCTTTACTGATTCCCGATGTGTTTGGATGATGTGACGCATCTTAACCCACGGACTTTTATGAAGCTTGTTTGGAGATGGGGACGTTGAACTATCGTCCTAGTGAAGAGGAATGAATTGTAACATTATTTCAATTATAATTACTTTATAATCATTATCAATATCACCTGCATTGGTGCTTGTAAATATATATTGTCTTGGTCATCACTCCGCATGCCGCTGCGTCTGCAAGCTCCTGAATGAGATGCAACTATGAAGTTAAATATATTAAAAAATTCACAGCAGTTTTTAATATCATAGAAAACAAAGTGAGCGGTTGAAGACATTTTAATACATCTGGAAAATATAATTTAAAAGTTTCAGTTATTTATTAGCGTATCATAAAAGTGTTACTTTAGTTATTTACAGTATACATTTATATGTTTCCAAGCATTTTAAAATTATTGTTTTTATCATCAAAATTTCGTTAGATACGTTTAAATATTTAATGTAAAGATATCTGGCAAGCGATTGCAGAAAAAAAGTAATGCATTTTTAAGAATCACAAAAAAAAAATTCTAACCAGTTATGTAAAATAAAATTAAAATGATTTTAAATGTGTTTTAAACTACTTATAAGACATTCTTAGCTATTTAAAATAAAACTGATTAAGAATTGAGAATAACTAATTTCAATTTGATGTTTTTGATAGGATTTCACTTGTTCCTGATTCTATTGCTATCTAATACCGTATATACAGATATAGAAACATCAAGTGGATATACTTTATACAACCGTTATTGTTTGATCTACATTTATAGTCCAGTAAACCAAATTAAGAAAAGATACTTGAAAGTTCTCAAAAAAACACATTAAATAGATGCGTATAAAAAAACCTACCTGATTCCATCCTAAGTTCTTCACAAGAGGAGTTAGGTGTCAAAGATATTGCGCTGCCGGGGGTCAAACTCGCGGAGTCCCTGGGTTCGGGGTTAGGAAGTGTTCCTGGGGTGGAGCCGGCGAGGGCTACTGCCCCCACCATGGCACCAGCGGCGACTGCTGCTGCTCCACCAATTGTAGAGGCTGGCCATTGAGCTTTTTCCCATCTTTAAGTATGTTTTTTATTTACATAAAGGAATTTTATTTTTGAGAAACAGGTCCAAAGTTTTTATTATTGGGGCTTCAACCCGCAGCAGGACATTCATAGACGGGTACATTATATATATTTATATATATGAGGAAACTTAATTCAATTGACGGAAAATACTTGATCTGATGTTGCATTCTTTATTTTTGGTTAAGAAATGTTAACCTATAAACCATACATTTACTTTCTTATAATTCTTTAGAAAGTAATAATTTTTATTTGATAATATGTGTGAGTGTGTGTTTGATCAGTACATTCTTTATGGCAGATGGCACCTAGCTGCCGATCCAGGGATGGACGGAGAAAAGGATAAGGTTGCTATTGTCCTCTCGCATACAGGAACAATCATTGAATTTGAATATATATGGTATACATAAAAGTATTGTTACATATTATATGTATATATATGTATAACAATACTTTTTCCGCATCCTAGAAATATTAAGTATGAGCCCTTGAAACAATTATGGTTATATTTCTGTATATATTTTTTTTATGTCAAAAGAAAATAATATTTGAAAAATCGATGTATCAAAAACAACATTATCTTTTTTTATGAATAACAAATCTTTGTAGTTTTTAACATTTCATAAAATAGATAAATATCAGAAGCAGGAATTTTAAATGAAATTTAAAGTGCATCATAAATAAATGAACCACCAACAGCTATTTCCGTTATTACATTTCATTGATATTTGCAGTTATGATGCATAATATTGTTACTTTAACTATTTTCGGGAAATGTCATGACATGTAGAACAGTGTTGAACTAGATTTAAGATATAACACGCAAATAGTTGTTGAATTTTAATTACACATATTTGAAATTACTTTTATAATTATCAAAATAAAACTAAATAACTTACCTAAAAGCTGCTTTAACCCTAGTCCAATTTGAAACTTTTGACTTCTCCACTTCTTTGCAAAAAATCCCGTCAGACCTTCTTCTCAAGGGAGTGCCAGGACACACATCACTTTCCTCCCCCCCGGCAGATGTTGACCTTTGTTTTCTTAACAACGAACTACCAAACTTAGAGTGGCCCTTCCATCTTGAACCAGTTCTTTTCATACTTCTACCACCAGAGATCATGGAGTCAAATATCGCTTGCCCATACTCATATTCCAACTCCGCATCTAGTGCCTCGTTTATAAGCTCCAATTCCTTAGCCTCATCTTTCATTTTTTCATTCTCCTGATCAATTCTTTTGTGAGCACTGTCGAGACGTTTTAAATGATTTACATCTCTCAGCCGTTTTAAAAGACGAGCATTATGCTCCTTCAGAGTAACGAACTGGTCCAGAAGTTCTAGAAGTTTTTCTAACTGATCTAAACTTTCTAATGTATCTTTTGTTCTGGATGCTAAGTCTTTTCCTCGTTTAGACAAAGGGTCATCTCGATTTTTGAGCCTTTGAAGCATATTTTCGCATAAGGCTTCGGGATCTGTGGTGTCTCCATCTGGCATGGTCCAGGTATCTTCTGGAGTCGGCCCTGCCGTACATGGTGAAGAACCCTCTGCGTCTGATGGTGTCTGCGGATTTTTCACCGACAACGTAGCCGGTGGCTCCCCTCTGCGTCGTTTATGTAAAGATGTTCCACTCGGCGGCAGTTCTGATAACTCTTTTTGTTCTTTTCGACAGGGCCTTACCGGTTTCTCTTCCTCTAAATGACTTGTGACGTCCCCACTTTCTTTTGATGATGTCATCTTGAAAAATTGCGGATGTCGACTTGTGCGTGAGCTATTTTTGATTGAAAATAAGCGCACGCGTACAACTCAATGTAGGGCAGATGTGAAGAATGCTATTGGAATGCATCTGTAATTCTTTATGAACTAAAGTTGAACGATACAATATATTCTTTCATGTTTCGTTTCACTTAAAATATAAATAACACTAGCTACTTATAACGTACAACACTATTAACTAAAAACTAGCTCATGAAAATCATTTAATATCGCTAGATATCAATTTATTTCTAGGCACGCCTGTATTTTAGCTTCAGCATTACACAAATAACTGAGCGTCCACTGTAGATACGGATATCACTACACTATTGACTTTAAAGTTTTCACTTCAGCTCTATATTACAATGTCTTACGGGTTTAGTGTACTGGTATATAAATTTAAATGAAATGACGGTGTTAATGGTGTTTCTTAACACATTTCCCGACTATGCGCGGGCGCAGCTCACAAGGCGGGCGGCCGTACTGCCCCGGACTTTCACGAATCTAAACGATGCATATTTTTAAACTAAAACTTTCTCAGTCGCGTTAGGGAATAACAAGCCGTATTTATATAAAGTGTTTTTAAGTATAACTCGATGAGTATTATTAATACCTACTTTCTTAATGCTCAAAACTGAAATCTTATTAACCTACATTTTTTTGTAATAAATTAACAGCTTGAGTTGCTGTCTGGTAAGATACTTGATAATGATATAATTTATTGATATACACTTTAAGTAACACTTTAGTAACAATGAGAAATTATTACGGGTTGTAATTTTGTTTGCCTATTATTTTGTATATTATATTTAATTAGGAATTTACTTAATAAAAGTATTTTCTCCGCTAAAATAGTAGTATTTTTTGTGAAGCGTTAACAAACAATCGGACAACATTTGAAAACAATGTTAAGGGTTCTAAAAGATATACTAATAAGTTAATTTCTTTTATTATAAATGTACAATACGTTATATGACACTGGCCACTTCAATTTCTAATTAGTAAAAAGAAGGAAAAATAATATTAAAATAAAGAAATTTTTGTAATGTCAAGTTGTTGGTTGTGATAATTTTGTGCATATTTTTCAAAATTTCCATTTAAGTGGTTACCAATAATGTATTGGCGGCCGTCTGCTAAGTGGTAAATAGTATTAGATAGCATTAGTTATAGGTTTGCTTCTTTACATTTTTAATACAAAAATCATAAATCATAAGTTTAATGATGCACTAGTGGTTCTGTTTATATAAATAATTAATTTTAGCACTCTCAAGGTAATAGAGTAATATAGATTTTTCAATATACGAGTGCGCGTTGGTTTTTGTATCCATCAGAACAACATCGTCGTAGCCATTTCTAAAGCTAAAATAAAAGTACATCGACAGATGGTTCTCGAATACAAAGTTAATGTTATAAGGCTTGAATTAGAGATATTATTTATTTCGTTCATGGTACGAAAAGAGAGGGATGGCAATAGGCTCAGCTCTGTTAGTTATTTGGTATATACACAAGCTGGATCGATCAGATCGATTCGATCTTGATTATATTTTACTTCATTGAAATTAAATCCTAATTTTGATTTCAATTAATAATAATGGGTACATTAATAAAATAATAATAAAGGTAATGGTGGGTGAATGCAGCGGCGGTATGGAGGCCGACGAGGAAAAGAAACTGAACGATGACTTGGTGGTGTTCATGCGTAAACGTAGCGAGACCGACGCTCCGCGTTACACCGCACGACTGAAGACTTATGTTGACTTTCAACAAAAGTAATTTGGTTTCCTAGTAAGAATATTGTCGACAGTTTCACTATATTATTCTATCATTTAAAATATGACTAAATAATAATTGCTCTAAATTTAATAGCAATAGAACAGAAATGTAATATTACAATATTGTTAATAAAAAACCGTCAGGCGTCGCCGAGCGGCGGCAGCGCGTCGACACACCGAGTATCTCCACACGTGTGATAAAAATGCGACGGGAAAGAAAAAAGCTGACAACGAACAGTTACGGGAAAAGTCAGCTGAGAATAAGTATGTAATAAAAACAATACGAATTTTTGCTAAAACATATTGTTATTTTAGTCTGATATTAATCTAGTTAAAAATATTTATAATTTATTATTTCAGTGACAACAGAGGAGCTGAAGACGATCGGTTGAGTAAAAGGTATTTATTTATAATTACATTTAAACGTATATTAAGGTGTGGTTATTTTACCTGGTCATTTATTATTTAAGTAGGCGAGGTGGGGAAAAGTGTTCTCATCGCCCGCGTTCGTTGTCCAACTCGAGATCGGAAGAACCGGTGGACGCGTGTAGAAGACGTCGTCGGCGATGTTGTCGTGTGAGTACTGCTCTATAAACATTACTTGTATGTCTATAAGTATATCTACTACGTAACCTTTACTTTATTATGTAAACTCGAGCAGCTATTAAAGTGGTTCAAAGTATTCGTGATTAAAGTTTAGGCTAGTATTTAGGCGGTAATATTTGTTAAAGGTTTATTTAAGAATAAAATATCATAAAAATGACTACCTTTTTAATATATCTAAGATATTTCTAATAGTAAAATGGGTGGAGCCGGTCTCAAGTGATAATCTTATATAATCGTATATTGAAGTTGTCTTTTATAAACATCATTAAATATTAATATCTATACGGCCTTCTGAGCGTTGGTTACTTAAGAAGTATAAATTTTTTAGCGTAATCTTCGATATCCATAAATTTGTAATGCTCTGTTTATTCTTAGTATATATTTTTTATGATAAATAGAATATGTATTTATTTTTGTTTATATAACTTTTTGTATCATATTTTAGCGTCGTAGTCGCCGCCGCCGCAGCTGTCGCCGTCGCCGCCGCAGCTGCAGTCGCCGTCGCCGTCGCCGCAGCTGCCGCCGCCGCAGACGTCGCCGCCGCCGCTGTCGCTAAGCATTTTGATGCTCAATGTTTTTTATTTTGTTTTTATTATTTTGAAAACATTTTTGTTTTGATTATTAAATTTTGTGATTTAATATTGTTTTGTTTTATATACAAACAGCACACTATGCGTGTTTTATGATTTGTGCCCCGCGAATTTTACCGTATCTGAGATAAACACAGAATTATTAGAATGACATGAAAAAAATATATTAGTTTTAATTAGTTAGAAAGAACTATTTCTTCTTTAAAGAACGATTTCCTCTTAATCCAAAATAAAACACAAACCCGTTTATAAATTATTTATCACTAACTTATTTTCAACGCTGAGCAATATACAAATATGTACATAGTAAGTCACACATTAATCATAATTTCATCTAGATTCTTCCTCCGTATATCTGGAACGGTGACGTCCTTGTGAGGTCTCCCCACTGGTAGGAGTAGTTCTAGTCTCTCATTGGAAGGTCTAGATAACAGATCTCTGAGACGAGCGTTACAGTTCAAGGGGGTAGAGGTCAACGCAACGAGGCCGCAGTACTGGGAGAAAAGTTATCAAATGAGGTTAAATAAACCGATGATAATAGAATAACATATAATATTTAGTTTAATCTCAAGACGGTTATTGTATGTGTATTGTTATTAAATATATATCACCTGAATAGCCGCCAAAAGGAAGCCGGCCGCTACTGCGACACTAATCTCATTATAATAGTGCATTCTCTTCTTTCCGTCCGACCTCCAAGAGTACGTCTGCCGGAAGACCAGAATGAGCGCTGGAGCTTCAGAAATGTATGGCTTTTTATGGTTTGTAGCGAAGGGTTTCAGGTCAGTCACCCACTGTCGGGACATTCTTCTACTATAGTTCTCTTCTTCCTCTTCTTCCACTATACCACGGATGGCCGCTTTCACACTTGGGTCCTGGACTACTACGTAAGTCCACGGTTCAGTGTGAGCACCCGAGGGAGCAGTGCCTATAAAATATAGATAAAACAAACTATACCAAGACAAAAATAATATTCATGTATATTTGATGTTTATTGTGCAACAGCGTTTTTGTTATCAAGGCATTCAGTTTCTCACTACATATATGAATACTACGTGTGTGAATATTTATAGTCAATAAAATAATATAAAAAAAGGCTTGACAAAATGAAAATATTTTGACAGCACCAATGAGTATTAAGTCTAATATATAGCGAGATATTTTGGATATTATTTGATGTATCAACGAAAAAAATACGTGGTAAAATATTTCAGTGAGATTTATTGTTATTAAAAATGAAAATGCTCTCCAGAAATGTGAAGTTTAGGAAATCGTTTCTGTATCCGGTTGTGGCGTGTGCTATGTTGATATATATATACTTAGAAGTCATGTCTTCACTCGCCAGCAGACCAACTGTTCTATTATACAACAGTAATGAAGAATTGTTTACTGATTTTCCGACCAACGTTCGGAATCGAGATGTTAAAAATATATTAAAATTCAAACAACTGATACGGGATGCGAACAAAAAACAAAGTATCCAAAATGGAGACATCGATGAGATGACAGTCAACCTGGTTATAGTTATACAAGTGCACGATAAAATAGACTATCTCAAGCACCTGATATACTCCTTGGAGCAATCGAGAGGTATCTCGAAGGCTTTAATCATATTCTCTCATAGTTATTATAACGAGAATATAAATAGAGTGATTTCGAGTATCGCCTTTGCTAAGGTTATGCAAATTTTTTATCCGTACAGTGTACAATTGCATCCTACCGTGTTTCCTGGTAATGATAAAAAAACTTGCAACGAGGTTATGGCATGTCGGAAGTCAACCAGGCGAGCTCTTCTTAGCCAAGATAAACATCACTGGTGGTGGAAGGCAGCTCAGGTTTTTGATAGAGTTTCTGCTATCAAGACCTACAACGGTTCCGTGCTCTTTCTTGAAGAAAACCAATACGTTACAGAAGATTTTATTTATATTTTCAAAGTTCTTGAGGGCCTTTTAAACGCGTCGTATCCACATTGCGATATAATTAGTTTAGGAACAGATAAACCAAACATATCAAGTTATCTGGCAAAGAACACATCAATTCTTTTAAAACCTTGGAATACTAGTGACAATATTGGCATTGCGTTTAACAGACATACATGGAATACACTAAAGAACCTGTCTGATGATTATTGTCGCTATAATGATAACCGGTGGGACAAATCCTTAGCATTTCTTGCGAGTAAAACATTGTCAGGAAATTTTTACGTTTTAACAATTGAGGGTTCAAGAGTTTTCCGATTTAATAAATGTAAAAACAAGGTTTGCGATGTTTTAGAAAAGATAGAGCAAGTAAATACATTTGTAAGTCAAATTAAAACAGGACTTTATCCATATAAAATGCACATAATTAAAAGCGAAAGTATAGATGAAATTGGAGAGGGTAATGGAGGTTGGTCTGATGCAAGGGATCATGAACTATGTCGTTATTTTACGGCTAAAAGACAGGAATCTTATTGAATTTATACTATTATTGTTTATAGAAATAAAGCTATTATTCTCTGATACTTAGTTATTTACAATATATATAATAATACATCTTTCATCCTTTGTAATCCCGTTCCAGTAGTATTTCTATACCAATGTATATATGAACTTCCTTCTTAAATATAATTAAAATACAAAGACACACCCATTCCTTTTGTGAAGACACTATTGAAGATAAATTTGTGTTCATACAAGATCGATCGTAAAAGTTTTGTTAAAATCAACTGTTAATTTGAACGGAACGTAGCCGAGACTGAAACCAACAAAGTTACAAAACACTAACATAACACCATAAACAATTTTGTGAACGTTGAAATTACCTGCAGTCTTAACAATATTGTCCAAAACTTCCTGAGGGATAGGTTCGCTACTGAAACTCCTGACCGTTCGCCGTTGACTCATCAGCTCGTAAAAATCGCTCGATCGTTTAAGAACTTCCTCTGGTGATCGTTTTAGTGGTGTGTATGGAATGTGGGGAGTGTCTTCAGAAATGGCAGGTATCAGGCAGTCTTGATCGTCTTCATCATCGGGATATTCCTTTACTGTAAAGAAATATTTTCATAAAAGTATATTATATAGTATAGACATATGTATAAACAATAGTGAATAGATAAGTTAATAATTACTAGGTCGTATGCACTAAACATCTTAAGACCTTTTAAGGTTAAAAATATTATATACCAAAACATCTAATCTAATGAATGCGTTATCAACTAAAGTAAATATAACTATTTTGTTGTACAGTTTTCTTATGATGCCAACGATTATATAAACTAAAAGTAACATAAATATATAATCGCAAAACATGGATTCTTTTTCAATAAAGATTTAAGTCAGACACAAATTATATAGTGATAAATAAACGTAATACAAAATGTAGTTTGAAGCCAAAGGGTCAGTGACTTGAGTCGCTATTGTTTATAGAATTTTTAATAGATAAAAGAACATATTAATATGCATTTGTTTTTAAGGAACAACGCGAAATATACTAGTCAAGTTATTATAAAATATGTACATATATATGTCATTTATTATTATTTTTTATTATCCTGATACCTACAATGTACTATAAGCAATATTTATAAAGTGTAAACAAACAGGTAAAGAAATACTAAATAACTAAATTTTTAGCCTTATAAATTACGATTTTTACTAATATCTGTATGTCTGTTTTATATTCGCTCATCACATAAAATAACTACTTAACCCAATTTTAATCGGGACTGTTTAGACTAAATATTATTTAATTCTACTTCAATATAGGATTAAAACCGGGGTTACAAGCTAGTATAGTATATATTTATAATCGTATAGCATTATTATTCTCAATTACATATGCATTGCAGGTACATAACGGTTGTTGTGTGCAGTGCGCATACTAATTCATTTATTGTGATTAATTTACAATCTATTGAATTATTCAATATTATAGTGATTGTTAACATTTCGTTTATAAAACAGAATGTATTTTCATCTAAGTTAATTTCTTGCAACACGAAAATGCGTTTCTTTTCCTCTTGTTGGTTGTTTTCTGGATTTGAGTGCAGCAAATGTGGTGTATTAATGAAAAAAAGGAGACGCGCGAATACAGTGAATACGAGTTGAGAGTTGGGAGCTTCGATCTTGAATGATGAACTTTAGAAACTCGCGAAAGAACCGTAGCTGATGGAGAGACCGGCGACACAATAGACGGACAACCGGTCGACTGATGTACTCCAGCTGGTCGACACAGGTGCGCCCGCCTCCAGCGATAACAACAGACGGCCCGCCGGTCGTTAGTTATAGTTGTAAAGTAATAAAAATATGGATAACAATAAAATTTCAATTTAACTAAAAACTATGAGATATATACAAAGAAATAAACTAAAATATAATTCTGTAATAAAAATTAATTACTTTAATACTAATAATAATAATCATGTCAATGCCACACTGGCTTTCTCATTCATAACAATAAAGTTGCCATAATAGGATTTTCATGCTGATTTGCAGGAAGGGTGGTACTCCTCGCTGTAAGTAAGACCGAGGAGTACAGAGTAGTACACCACATGACTTATCAAGACATTTTTGCACAAGTTATCATAAAAATACATAATCTTAACTTTTATCTTATCTGATTGGTGAAAGATTAATACATTTTAAGACCTGGTAACAGATACAAAGAAGCTTAACGTAACATAGTTGTAATGTTGATATTAGACATAACATAATATAACATTAAAATAGGTATTTTATTTTTAAATGAACATTAATAATGACTGCCTTCATAACTCCTCTCAGGATCATAGTGTTAAGTTTGTATACACAAATGATTAGGTGTTGTCTTCTACACCTATCCTTATCACGGGGAAGAAATTTAAGTACAAGATCATAAAACGACATTGTATTGAATCTAATTCGAAGTCAAACTTTTTGGATAACAACCATTAGACTTAGGAAATTCAGTTAAAATTAAAGAAAATTTACCAGAACGAAACTAAAGATATTGTACAGTTAAAAGAACTAATTTTTGCCATCTTATAGAAATAACTCTAATGGCGTCCTTTTAAAGGTACGAGATATGAATGTTTGTAAATAAAGTAGAATTAAATAGTAATGCTTTGAAATTAAATTACTTTTAAATTGCTTTATAATAACAGGTATAGTTGTAACGATGAGTTATTATTTGATATTGTACGGTTAAGTGCGTTATATTTACTCTAAATATAATATTATATTGAAATGAAAATTTACTAAACTAAATATCAGCTTTTTAAGAATTCTCAATCATATATAACAAATTATTTATACTGAACTGTCTAGTTGTTTTTGTTTAAATGTTTATCTGTGACTGTTACGTAAAAAGTTGTTACGTTCGAAGTAAAATTTGAAAATTTGCCATTTTAATATGAAATTACAAGTGTACTCGATCAAAAAATAAAATTATACGCATCGATATATTTAAATGTAAAAAAAGATTTAGGAAACCTTATATTGTTCATAATTTTCTTCTTTTTTTACAAACACACATAGAAACTCATTTTGTGAATAGACCAATAGACTTAACTGGATTTTTTTATTTAGTGTGGTTCTGCTTATAGGTATTAAGGTGAAATGCTTCTCACTTCGGAGAATTCTCTCATTGTTACGTGTACACCCCAAAAATTATAACATGCAGACAAACATGTATGTTGGAAGGGGGGATTGGAGGGGGAGGAAATCGCTGACAACAGCCAGTAGTAGTTCCTTTTTCTGGTGATTATTTAGATAGATATTATTAATAAAAGAGCTATCGCACTAAATCCAATGTAATTGTATGTAAATTTAAACCACAACAAATAATTCCTTATCTCAAGTTTTTAAATGGGCCGAGCGATAACATTATCAATAATCGAAAAACAAAAGTGATGTTCCGTCAACATTATATATTTTTAAATACTTTGATTATATTGCAAACAATGTTAGTGGGACGGAGGAGTGTTTTAATGGCATTTACGCACTGCATTTAATTCTGTTACGAGAAATATAGTCACAATACTATCTTAGGATGTCTCGGCGTTCGAGTTTTGTTACCAAAACGCAATTCTGATACTAAGTAGCCCTTAAGTGTAAATACTCAATGCAAACACTAAAACGTCAAATTATATGATACTATTTACCTAGTGGTTAAGAAAATGGTGTATGCAATATATGTTTTAAATTGACGACTAACCAAATACAAGGAAATATGTTTTAAAAGACTGAATCGTAGTAAACAAAATATAATGTCATTATGTATATATTAAAAAGTAGTTTTTTTTATTCACAATTACAAGTATGGTTAAGGAATAAAGTAGTTCTAATAAATAGTAGTCTAGAGTGTTAGAACTCTTGTTTTTCCTGTTTGGTCTGGATTCCTGTATCTGTTTTATGGAGCACTATTACCTTATTAACCTCATAAACGCTAAGAGAACTTGAAACATAATATTAGTTATTGTATATTATAGTTCATAAAATAAAGGGCAGTGGGCACAGAATATACAAATATTCCTTTTATATAGATTATAAAACGTAAAAGATAAAAAATGTACATAAATATTGTAACTCAATATGTATATATTATTTGTCTTTTACCATAATACACTTACTGTGACATACTTCTAAAGTTTCATTATTAATACCGAAGCATCATAAATAATTAATATTATAATAAGTTATTAAAACAACATAGTTAATAATAATGTACGAACCTCTCCCGCCATCTTTATTCGCAAATTTCCTTTTCGCGCCAATTCTATTTTGATGTACCTCCAGTCTATTCTTATGGAACATTGTAAAAGCAATAAAAAACGTTATCATGATTGTGTAAATTATAAAACAGTTGCTTTCTAACGTCCAGACGATTAGTGATATCGTATTCATTATTTCAATTTGAATTATCCCGCGATATATTAATTTTGTAACACGCGACGACCATCCTCGCACACGGTCCGATATTCACTAAGTTTGTTTAGTAATTTATAATTCGATAAAAATCTTTATGCGGTATTATTTTTATCTCGCCTTTCAATTATATGCATTATGATCTTACAATAAGGCACTTTTTGTTAGATTGCTTGTAAATCGGAAGGGTCAAAACTGTTGTACAATTTTGTAATCTTTTGCAGAGTGCGTGTTTAGATGACCTTGAGTTATGTGCAGACTATCTACAAATAATATGAAACTTAAATTCCATTTGTACAGTTTGCAAAAACAGAAATAATGTTTTAAATTGTTACTATAAATATTCAATTTATTAATATTATTAGTATAAAAGATTTAAAAAGTGCTATTCTTTTTATAAAAAATGTATGTATAAATATATGTTGAAATTTATGCGTACCTCTAATGAGGAGACAGACCATCTTATGCGTCATGTTTATACTCTACCCCAAAAATATTTTCAGAGTTGATGTGGCTTTAAGAAAAATTTTACTATTTGTCTCATAAGTTATATCATTATAAGAAAGCATGATTGACTGATATGCTACTCTTGAGGTTTGGAAGAAATAAAAAAACATTTTCATCTGTTAATATATTTAATAACCATGTGGCCTGATAAGAGATGTCAAAGTGACTTATTTATCGGCTAACTGTAGTTGCATGCAAAGCGAAGGACCGTGGAGAATTAACAAGAAATTCCATGTTTTTATGTTTGTTTTTTGTGACTCAAAGATTAATATATGTTAAATAAATAATACTTAAATCATTGTGTATGTACCCTACTATTGTACAATAAACATTAGGTCACCTACATATGAGCTATTGAAAAGTAGTTTGTAAATATACTATTGAAATGAAAATCTATTGTATGCAGAGTGAAGATTAATTAGGCCTTGTTTCGTAATAATGAATAATACTTACAATAAATATTACATGAATAAGTGAAACTTTGAATTATCATCCAACCCCCCCTTTTTCCAATAATTTGGTATCAAATATGTCAAATTCTTTCACTTTTCTACCATATTTCATCTCTATTGAGATATGCGTCTTGGCCAAAAATTTTTTTATGTATGAACGGTTTAAATGATTTGAATTCATCAATAATTTTTCTACTTATTTGGGGATTACAATAATTAACACATTCGAGACCGCTGACGTGAATTCACGTCATTTCAAATTCTATACCTGGTTGCCGCTGACGTGCATTCAGATCATTTCAAATTATAATCCTGGTTGCCGCTGACATGAATAAAAGTCATTACAAATTCCGTTTCTGGTTGCCGTTGACGTGAAATCACGTCATTTCAAATTCTATACCTGGTTGTAGCAAACAAATTTTTTATTTTTTATCCTCCTCTTGACGATACAAGTTTGCGGCAATCAGATTTAGATTTTTTTATAATATTAGCCGGTACTCAGAATATGAAACGTAGAAAACTAGCCGGGCTCGAATGTTTTAAGTTATAGGGGATAAGGACAGTAATTTATTTCAGAAGTAGACGAACCCTATCAATTAATTCACGTGGAATCAAATAATAAGAAATATTCACTTTAGGTATATATTTTTTTCTCAAAATAGCAACAATATGAATCTGTTATAACAAATTTTGCGACATCAAAGTTCAATAGGTCAAAGACCTGACCACTCAAATACCACGTGACTGTCTTGAACCTTAGAAATCTTATATAATATGAATCTCATAAAACATATTTCCTCTTTGAAACCGATCTAAAGCTCATGTTAAAATAAATATCTACGGTTAAAAGACATTTAGTATATTACTGTATATTTTATTATTAAACCCGTTATGAAACAATATTTAAAACATTATTATTAAGAACGCCTGATTTTTACTATTAGCAATTACTCTAACTGTCAGTTTTGCTTAATACTTTTGGCGAGGTTCATCCATATACTTTCTCTGACGAATTGTTTTTAGAAGCCTTCGTCTGACCCCCTCCCCCTTTATCTTCTCAGGGGAAAATATAAACCATTGACATTATCACTATCGTAGCATATTTATAGATAGAAATAAAATCTATGTGGATGTTTGTATATTTTTGAATACTTATATTTACTCAAGTTATCGTATGATATTCAAAACCTTTTGATCTTTGATAACAACCTCTTTTTTTTGTGTGAAGGAAACTTTAAAGGGAGAATAAACTTTTGTACTTTTAGTTTACGTTTTGTTTAAGAAACATTTCAGAAACATTATCTTAAAAATTACACAAAATTTCCATTTAAATATGTAAGCTAATAAATGTCGCCTAGTATAAATCGAAAATAATCAATTATTTTTGTAAAATACACTTAAACAGTAATATTGTAATGGTATATTAATTTTGTCTGAGGTGGGGCGAATGAAGCCGCTGACAACAGTTATTTTAATACTATTTATTTATTTATTTATTTATTTATTTATATCTTTTCCACTTTGAATCATTATCAGTGATCACTTGTGTACGTCAAAATGGAAGTGTCAGGAGGGCCTATTTCGATACCAGATTTATCGTAATAAGCCCTTCTGTAAAAGCACTGTCCAACTTAATGTTAAAGCTATGAGGGTTCCAAACGCGTCCAAGTCTGAGAAGAACCACACAACAAACTCAGCCGGATATATATTTTTTTTATATTGTGATCACTGTTTCACAAATGTCAATCTTAAAAGCTATTTTGGAACAACTAGAACCGTCGCAATATAATGAAAAAAATAATAATTATTATTACAATAATTATAATAATAGCAAAAAAAAATTAATAATAATGATAACAATAATAAAAAATAAAAATAGGCCTGCTACACAACCAGTCACCGCAAGCAGCACCCGTTCACGAGCATAACGCAAGAGTCAGCCATCACCCCCTTCGCACATATTTGAGGGACGAGCGCAACCCGACTCCCGACGCTACCGCAAGTAATGACTTCTAAGGAATCGGTGTGATGCAACAGGTCGATAAAACGAAATTAATCTACAACAAAAATCAAATTGCGGAGATTACTAGTTATTCGCAATATAATACAATTCATTCCCAGGCCATACCGTCGTTGATGTAATCCTGTACACTATAGTAGGATTTTTTTATCAAATTTATTTTTATATATAATTTAAATTTATTTAACGATAAACTTAAGGCTTCATTTGGGAGCTTATTATAAAAACGTATACAATTAACCTTAAAGGATTTACCTATTTTATGGAGCCTAGTGTTGGGCATAGCGAGTTTATTTTTATTTCTCGTATTAATTTTATGAAAATCACAATTTTTTTTGAACTTAGAAATATTTTTATGAACGTAAATTAAATTTTCATAAATATATTGATTATAAACCGTCATTATTTTAAATTCTTTAAATTTGTTTCTTAAGGATTCTCTAGGTCTCATATTATATATTGCTCGAACAGCCCTCTTCTGCAGTGTGAATATGGTATCGATGTCGGCTGCATTACCCCATAAGAGTATACCGTAAGACATTATACTATGAAAGTAACTAAAGTAAACTAATCGAGCAGTTTCCATATTTGTCAATCGACGTATTTTTTTAACCGGGTATATAGCAGAACTAAGTCTACTTGATAAATCAAATATATGAGGACCCCATTGCAATTTTTCATCTAAGGTAATGCCCAAGAAAGTAGTAGATTTGACCATGTCCAATTCTTCATTGTTTAATTGTACATTGGTTTTAACATTTTTAACATTTGGTAAAGTAAATTTAACACATTTCGTCTTTTTTTTATTGAGCAACAAATTATTGGCGTTAAACCATTGTACAACATCTGAGAGAGCATTATTTACATCGTCAATAACAGATTGCCTTCTGCTAACTTTAAAAGTAAGAGAAGTATCATCAGCAAACAACACTATCCCATGTTTTTCCCTCACTAGGTGAGGTAAGTCATTTATGTAAATGAGGAACAAGAAAGGCCCTAAGATAGAGCCCTGTGGCACACCTATTTTTACCAATGAACCGGGGGAACGTATTCCATTTACGTCTACTTTTTGAATTCTATCATTAAGATATGAACTGATCAAATCTAGGGACTTATTCTTAACTCCATAATGTTCTAATTTTTTTATAAGGATTTCGTGTTGAACGCAGTCAAACGCCTTAGATAGATCACAGAAAATGCCAAGTGCATCCTGGGATCCTTCCCAGGCTTCAAATATATTGAGTAATAGCTCAACCCCAGCATCTGTTGTAGAGCGACCGGCAGTGAAACCAAACTGGTTTTTGTGCAAGAGATTGTTTTTACTGAAAAAATCAACAAGTTGATTAAGAATTATTTTTTCAAAAATCTTGCTAAATGTAGGTAAGACTGAAATTGGTCTATAATTACTAGGATCTAATGAACTGCCAGATTTAAATAATGGAGTTATTTTACTTTGTTTCATTAGATCAGGAAATATACCACATTCTAAACAATTATTAAATATCAATGCTAAGTCTGGCGCTACAATGTCAATTATGGACTTGAGTACGTCAACAGATATTCCCCAAAGATCACTAGTCTTTTTAACGCTAATTAATTTAAATACTTTGATTACTTCTTGAGCATTAACTTTTTTAAAATTAAAAATGCTAACACATCGATCTACATTATCTCTAAGTAATCCTATAGCTGCAGCGGGAGAAGAATTTAAAGATAACGTTGTAGTCACTGGAATATTAGTAAAAAAGGTTTCAAAAGCAGTAGCAACCTCGAGGTCAGACGTAACATATTTATTATCTATATTTAATTTAAAGTCGATCCTCTGGGATTTAGCTCTTCCAGTTTCCTCATTAATTATTTTCCAAGTTGTTTTTATTTTATTATTGCTACTTCCTATTTTTTTATTGATATGTTGAGATTTAGCTTATTTACATTGTTTTTTAAAAGATTTGGAAAATAATTTTACCTCATCCCTAAACTCATTACTAGTATTATACATCAATTCACTATACATATTGTATAATTTTTCTCTATTTTTGTGTAACTCAGCAGATGCCCACTCACTAAATACTAATTTATCATTAACAACCACTGTTTTTGTGGTAAATACAAAGTTAAATAATTTAATGAAAGTATTGAAAAACTCATTATACATAACATTGGGATTTGATTTTTTCAACGAGGGCAAATAGTGTATTAAATCATTTTTAATTTGACTAATACGTTCTACAGTCACTGGTATAAAACTTACTTTCTGTTTTGATTTTCTTATCTTGTTACAACTGAATTTAATAAATTGGCCATAGTGGTCAGAATCTAATGTATTGAATAAACATTTAAAATTTGGAATAACACTTGTAAAAATATTATCAATACAAGTGGCACTAGTAGTTGTGATTCTAGTAGGCTCCATAAACATGTGTAAAAGATTATAAGATTTGAATAAATTTAAAAATTTTATACTTGTTGAATTTTTTTCCAAGAATATTAATATTGAAGTCTCCACAAATGATTAGCTTTTTACTAGAATGTGATAGATTAAACAATACCTCATCCATAATCTTTTCAAATTGTTCAAAGTTAGATGACGGTGGCCTGTATACATTTACAATTATTAATTCGTCTAATTCAACTGATGCTAGTTCAGCTGTTCGCTCAACAGAATGGCTCACTATGTCTTTACGTTCTTTAAATTTTATTTCTTTATTTAATAGAATTAAAGAGCCACCATGTATGGAATTAACTCTGTTGAACGAACTACCAACCTGGTGGTTATTAAAATTAAACATTATTTCATCATTTTTAAGCCAGTGTTCAGTTACACAAAAAATATTAATATTAAAATTATTCAAAAATAACTCTATTTCTAATTCTTTATTTCTCATACACTGGATATTCTGATGCACCAGGTTGATATAATTTACATTGTTATTTTTCTTACTCACATTGACAATATTTTCTTTTCTATAATAATTATTGTGATTGCACATTTCATTTATTCGGCTAGAGAATATCTCTTCTGTCTTAGAATCTAGTTTAAACTAATATTGTTTGGGATAGCATCCAAACTTGTCTTACTTACATCTATATATTGCTCAATAAAAGCAGTTTGTTTAGCCAAATTAATTTATTTAATACTACGAGTTAATGATTAACATTCATATTCTTGATTATTTGGTAATATTTTTGGTTAAAAAAGTTCTGAAAATTATTTCCAAAAATTTAAATTTGCTGTTTATGGCATTCTAAATCAGTCGTCAGAAATTTAATTTATACATTACCTACTTTATTAATTAGCATTCTCTCATAACACGTTTATAACAATATTAAATAAAATATTCAAATCATTATAATTAAACTAAAATGTCAAAAAATATAAAAAAAAGTAAAATACCATAATCATAATAATAAATTAAAATACGTGTCGTTAAATTATTTATGTCAATATTATTTAAATTATTCTTTAAATATTCGTCAAAACTATAATAAACCTTTGATGTCAACATTTGTTTAATCTTAGTATAAAAAATAGTGCCCCTTTTATATATATTTTTTTGTATGTAATTCTTATACCTGATATTGCACGTATACATTGACATTTGTCAATGTCAAACTGTCAAACACTTCACGTGCATTTGTCGTACGTCAATCCAGGCGTACGTATAAGCGTAATACGCCGAAAGAGCAACATTTATATTCGTCCCCTTTTTTATGTCTCCTAAGCCGAAAATTTATTTAATTTATGTTTAATTATGTGAATTCCATGTCATATTACTGTCCAAACCTATACCTAACAAATTAAAATTATCAGGAAGTAAAATGTTATTATTATTAAAATTAAACGTAAAATTCATTGCAAGTTTTTGATTTGGATAAAATTGCATCAATTTAGTTTTGGTAACATTTATAGTCAGATTGTTGTTGGATAACCAATTTGTAATAACTTAAAAATTAATAAAATTTTAATTCATTTTTTGTCTTCAAAATAATTGAAATGTAATCAATAAAATTGTATGGGCATTAAATAATGTAGGAAAATGATTTAAATAAATTAAAAATAACACACTTCCTAGTACACTGGTACACCTTGTGGAATAGATTGAGTAAGTGTTGCTTCTCTCGATTTTGTTGACTTGTTCTAAGGTATCATTTCTTTAATTTTTGTAATCTATAGAAACGAATTGCTTTCTGTTGGTTAAATACGACTTTAGCCACTCGTAAGCTAATCCCCGAATGCCAATGTTCCAAATTTTTACCAATAATGTTTTATGACATACCCGGTCACACGCTTTTGTCATATCCAGCAATATGCCGACTACTTAGTGCCTCTCATATAGGCGTTGTAATATTTTATTGGTATATTCAAAAACTGCTAGGGTCGTGGATTTATTTTTTTGATAGCCGTTTGGTTTTTATTTAACAATTGAAATTTTTCTAAAAATGAGTACAGTCTGTTACACATAGATTTTTCTAATATTTTTGCGGCTATTGTTAACAAAACGATCGGTCTATAACGTATAATTGGGAGGACGTTCGTTTCCACGCAGAAATTGGATTGGCTCTTATAGCTGAATGGCTGAATATCAATCTCCTCTCTGTTAACACCCTTAAAACAAAGTATATTTGTTTTACTATATCTGAACGACCAGTAGATAATTTTGTATTAAAAATGCATAATAATTGCTCCCAAACACAAGGGATTTGTTGCTGTCCTATACTGACTAAAGTAGCTTCAATTAAATATCTTGGAGTAATTTTGGACCAACGTTTATCTTGGCATCCGCATATTGAATTGATCGTATATAGAGTAAGGAACCTTGTATATATTTTTAAGATCTTAAGACACGTAGCCTCTAACACTATTTTGAAAACGATTTACCTAGCTCTGATTCAATCAATCTTGACTTACTGTATACCAGTCTGGGGTGGTGCCACTAAGACAAGATTTATTGAATTGGAAAGAGCTCAGCAGACAATATTAATGGTTATGTATTTCAGGCCCTACAGATTTCCAACTGATCAACTATATATCACGAGCAATGTGCTTTCCGTCAGAAAATTGTATATCATTAATGTTATTTTAAGGAAACATCGAGCACTTTCGTATGATAATAATAAACAATTTATGAAACGAAGAAAAGATCTTGCTGCTCCTACTAGTATCACTAGAACATCTTTTGCCGGTCATCAGTTCATTAAGCTATCTAGCCATCTTTACAATATTGTTAATCGCAAGTTGCAGATCTATTCAATGAATCCATACTTTTGTAAAAAAACAGTAGCAGAATGTCTTCTTACTCTAAGATATGAAGAAGTGGAGTTGCTTTTACGTTTTATGATTTTTACAACCACACACACATATGAACAGACGTACATACACACTTACACATACACATACACACACTCACACTCAAAAACACAAACACACACTCACACATACATTGTACCTGATAGACTATTGTAATGTTTAATTAATAATTTTGTTTTTTGTAATATTTAATTATTAATTTAGTTTGCTATAATTACGAGTATGTTGTTATGGAAGAGCAGAGTCTTCTGGCACAGAGATAAATTAACTATCTTTAAAAGAAGATTTCTACTTTATTTGTGTATTTATGATTATTTGAAGTGAAATAAATTATTATTATTATTAGAACTTGATGGATGTTCTTTATTCCCGTTTTTAAAAAGTGGTTTTACAAACAGTAAAACGAATATTAGGTTAAAACTCTACTAAATTAGTATATATATATATATATATATATATATATATATATATATATATATATATATATTTATGTATAATTACCATATATAATATTTGTCATATTTGAAAACCGGCTCACAAGGAGTGGTTTTAATAATTTTAATAACAAAAGAGGGAGTGTATATACGTCTGTAATTTAAATGTTTTTGCTATTATATTATAATAAACTTGTTGTAATTTATTTGCTGACATTAGAACTCAAAAAATTATTCACAGATTAGTTTAATCACAGATCAGAATGTTATATAAAACAGAAGCGTCCGGTTCATAGAGCAAGGATATTTATTAAGTATATTATATACTAGTTCTGCCCCCGACTTTTTTCCTAAGTTACTCCATATAACACTAGCTATCTGCCACTGAAAGTCCCGTTAAAATCGGTCCATTCGTTTCAGAAATTAGCTGAACAAATTAAAAAAATGATTTATGTAAGTGACTTTGATGCATTTAGTGAACTACTGTAAATTTGGATTTACAAACAGACACATAAATTTTATTTATATGTATAGATGTATGGACTGTAGAATATTTTACTACACGTGGTGTAAGTATATAAAATAGCTATATACATTCATGTAATGATCAATTGAAACACAATAATATAATAATATTTTCAAAACTTTATTCTAACTATTTTACGTCGTGGCTAATGCGATGTACTCGTATGTATGTTTATGATGAATGACAGCTTTCTAGTACTAAACGTGGACTATAGACAGACGCACGGGCATGACGAAACTATAAGGGTTGCTAGTGGACTACTGAACCCTAAAAACCATCAATAGAGGTAAGTATTCTAAACCGGTTACAACAGGAAAACTGTCAAATCGCTTTGCCGTATCGAAATAGTTTTTGTGTTATAGACGAACGAAAAATTCTATTATATTATACAGTTTTCGTGTCATTTCTGTTTTAAATGTATATATATATATATATATATATATATATATATATATATATATATATTATAAATATTGTAGGTGATGATGATAATGAAAATATATTACGTAATAAAGTAGTTAACTATGAAATAAATTAATATGCTTTTTGTATTCAAGTAATTTTGTTATAAAGTAACATTTAAAACTAATAGATGTTATATAACATGAAGTCTTATTGTTATAGTAGGTACGTTATAATTACAGGTTTTTTAAGGAAAACGTATCAGTATCGTAAACATTAAAATATTTCATTAAAAAAAAATATGATTTGTTTTTTATTACATTTGTTTAATTCTTTTGTTAATTAAAAATATTTTTTTTTAATCGATGATAATAAATAATTAAAAATTTAATTGGTTCCTAGTATTTCTTAAGCGTATTTAAAATTGTGATACAACAATAAAGTTAAATCGTTTTTTCCTTATTAAGATAAGTTTGTTGTTACGTTTGTTCAAATATTGCTGTTTGTGACTTCAAAAGAAATTCAAATTTTAATGAAGTTTAATTTATTAAGAAAACTAAATACTATTTAAATGAAAAGAGTCCGGGGAAAGGTACTAATCGGGTTTTGTCTTTATAACTTTATTTACATAATACAGAAATGAATTCAAAATACACACATTATTTAGACAATAGTACAACAGCTGATATTATGAATAATGCTGCAAATTCTAACTAATTTTGTATAAATTATTTTTGGCAGTGCTAGTTCAAACTAGGCCATAATTGAGTTCTCTACTCTAAGGGACTAACTAACCGAAAAACTAAACTATTTACTGATATGTCGTACATATTCTAATAATATTCTAAAGATTCCTTAGAATCGTGAAGGGTTGACTGTAAAAAACTGAAGTGTGTATATTAGAAGGACGTAATATACGCCCACTTTAAGATCGCGTAATTTGATATCTTTTAAATTCTTTTGTCATTATAATTTATTTGTATTGAATGGTATTTTTTTTATACATAATTGGTTCAAAAACAGAAATGTTAAATTAATTTATTTTAACTATATGTAAACTATATTAGTATGCCGTAATCCAGACAACAAATAATTTTTAAACACTGGTAGTGTTTAGAGTGTGTACTTACTATACCATTAATATTATAAAATTTTAAAATTAACCAGAACATTTTTTGTATTGGCGTAAAGAAGGTATGGGTTCTTTGAAATGATACAACTTACAACTAAAATATACTTTGATGACACTGTATACAATACTAGCTTATTCTCTCCCGCTTCGCTTGGTATACTATTAATTTGGATAAGCTTAGGTTGCTATGGTAACCTTTGTCATATTGTCCGTTGTCATCGTAACCGTTGCTATAGTAACTCTTACCCCCGCGTTAAGTGTATAGCTCCTTCAGGTTTAAAACTTGGTGAAATGAAAAAAATTGAAATCCGTTGGGATAAAAATTCCGTAAAATCCGTTCTTAGTGGAATTCCATGTCATAAAAGAAATAACTATTTAAAATTTTAAGTTAATCAAACAGATAGTTTCGGAGATTTCGTGATGAGTAAGTGAGTGGTAAATCAATTATATACATATAAATTATAGATTTATTCCTTAATAACGAGGGAACTTCCCGGCCCGAAGGGTCAGCAGTCACGTATGAGGTTGGCACCCACTCTATTTTGTAGCCTGATTCAATAGCTTTTTTTTGATGTATTACATACACATTATTATGTGATTTGTGGGTGATAAGTGATGCGCGTGCATACAGAGTTAATTAGCTCGTTATTATATAAAAAACGAGGGAACTTCCCGGCCCTTCGGGACGGGAAGGGTCTAAGGTCACGTATGACGTTGCCACCCACTCTATTTTGTAGCCTGATTCAATAGATTTTTTTTTATATATTACACATTATTTTTTGATTTGTGGGTGATAAGTGATGCGCGTGCATACAGAGTCAATTAGCTCGTTATTATATAGTAAGGATAATAATAAGGATTCTATATGGATATATTAATGTCACCTTTAAGTAAGTACTATGACCAATCAATGACCCGGATTTAACACTACATTAAAACCTGAGTTTTGTTATTAATTATAGCTTGTTTTTTTTTATAATGTATAAATAAAAAACTATGACGCAAACAGAGAGGTCTACGGGTTTGCTGCGGCGTAGGCCCGTCACAGAAAGATAATAAAAAAGAATTAAATTATACATATTAAAAGATATGAATAAATTTGGCTTTGATTGAATCATTGATTTATTAAGTTGTTAATTATATCTAAAAATTCTTTGGTAATGGTTTAGAATGATATGACCTGGTAGGCGGCGCTGCGATCGGCTGCCTTTTTTTCAGGTTTTAAGCGATGATACAGTTCATTTTGCAGAGGAAGAGATTACACCCAATACCTTTTCTACCAGATATCTAGTGTATATGATACACATGATTTGACACAAAAGTTTATATAAGGTATTATTATAAAGTATTTTTTTGACGGTTTGTCTTTTGTTTGTTACATTACGCAAAAAAACTTAATTTTGTTAATATATATAGGTTGTATTATATTCAGTGGGTAATAAATATTTAGTTAATAAGTAGTTTCAAATATTTATTCTATTTACCTGTTATTACAATGATCAAGTGATGTTTTTATTGGTAGGGTTGCGAGATTTTGTTGTACTTAAAAGTAAGTTGTGACGTTGTTGATCAAATGCGATGCCATGAAAAGTGGAAACAGATGAAGTTTAGAGAGAGACGAAAGATATTTGGATTCTAACTCATCGAATGAAAAGTAGTTATAATATGATCATCGTCTTTGCAAAAATGCCAACCCAAACCAAACTAAGCCTTATACAAAAATTATATAATATACTACATTATATTATAGAAACACTAATAAATTATATTATGTATGAATGTCTCGACCATTTGCTGTTACATGTACCAGTAAAAATTCAATTCAAATTCAAAATATCTTTATTCAAGTAGGCATTTACACGCACTTTAGAATCAATTATTACATTAAAAAAGTCAGTGTAGTCAGTCCGTGAGTAAGCTACCACTGGCTCGGAATTTATTTTTATCTATTTATTTATTTACCCTTTATTGTATATTACAAAAGGCGAACTTAATGTCTGTTGGCATTCTCTACCAGCTAACCTATGTGGATGGTGAGAAATTGCGGTAGGCGTAACAAAGTAAAATTCAAAATAAAACTAGTACTAAGTGAAATTAAATATATATATATATATATATATATATATGTAATAATAATAATAATAATAATAATAAAATAATAATAAATAAACTATATACGAATGCTGCTCTGTTGAGAAGAGCCGCCCAGAAACTCAACAGTTGCTCTTTTTAAAAGATTGTTTGTACTTGGCATTGTTCTCCATTATTAACAATTAATAAACCCGTGGCTGTTAAATTATGTTATTGACAATTTATCAATGATTGATTTCTTACATCATATTTATTGCATATTATATAAATTTAATACGAACAACACGTGTATATTAAATTACACGTCATTAATGTATTGTGGTTGTGTAATTTGTAATTATAAGGTTTCTCGGAAACGCCTTAAAACTGAATGGTTTAAAAGAATTTTGCAAGTCATTTTTTATACAACATATAACATAATCGAACAACTAAGTAAGCCACTAAGGTCTCTTACCCGGGGTCTGAACCTAGGATTGTACGATTTAATAATAAGTAAATATGTTGGTTCTGGTTTTTTTATTATAGGAGAAAAAAATAAAATTTCAAATTTATCGTTCAAATTCCACATTTATCGTTCGTTTCGTATCGTTTCGTATCGTCGTTCGTTTGTCTTTCTGTTTGTCTGTATGTCTTTCTATAACTCGAAACGCGTTTGCTCGGTCTTGATATAAATTATATATTAGAAACTAAGATAACGCAAATATTAGGCTATATAAGAGATAAGTAAAGCTATTAGTGTCCCAAATAAATATATAGTCTGAATCGTTGGGTTTCGTCAACAGATATATACATATTTTATATTGTTTGTTTCAAATTGTCTTAATTAATTATTCATGACAATGTTTTATGTTGACGTTGCAGAAAGGCAATAATAAAATTACTAATAAAAATAAATAACTTATTTATTAGGAATCAAATTCTCTGCTGATTTTTGAATCAAAAAGCACACGGTGATTGAATGAAAGGTAAGATGGCATCAGTTTCTCTTTAATTTTGGCCAAGCCGGTGGGGCATAGTGGGGTATGCTGCCCGGGGCAAAGCGGGGTACTCACACAAAAGCCCCACTTTGCCCCGTTTTAAAGACTTCTAAGTAGTAAGATTTTTTTTTACGTTTTTAGCTAATATGGTGCGCACATATAAGAGGAAAACTGAACAACATTCCTAGTCTATGCAAGCTATGAAACAAGCTGTACAATTTTGACCCGTAACATTACACAACCATTGCAAAAACAACACAATTGGATATGAATATGCAAACTCCTCCTAGGCAGCCTTCTCCACAACCAGGTTGTTCGTGGATGGTCCAGACAAACAGACTGCAGAACAAATAATCGCGGTGAGGAATGAAAAAAGAAAAAATATAACTATTTAGTTTGGAAATTGTGTTTCGTTATGACCACCCCACAATGCCCCATAGGCAACCCCACTTTACCCCTATGCACGGGGCATAGCGGGTCAAATGCCTTTATTTACTTAAGTGTTCACATCTCTTAGATTAATTATGTTATCAACATAAATGAATCCATAGTCATTCGAAATGAATTAGGCTATGATTTAAAGTTAACACCATTAATTTAATCACATTATTATTTTTTTTAGAAATGTTTAAACATTAAGTACCCCACTCTGCCCCCTCTTCCCCTATATACATTTAAACCACGAACGTGTTTGAGATTAAAATAAGTATCCCGGGAGTTTTTTACCGGCTCTTTTTTACAAGTCTAAGATTTCATGTATTAGTATTTTTTATTTTTATTTTTACTGCTAATTTAATTTTGTGATAGGTAATGGTAAATAAAATACACTTTTCAATAATTAAGTCAATGAACCTGTGTTTGAGCAATAACAACTAAAAAATTAGATTAAAAAATCGGTCCCATAGTTTTTGTGATATTTCAAACATACATAGAGATGAACAAAAAGTTATTTATTACATTTACATCTGACCTTCCCTATTAACTATTCTTAACACCATATCTAATTGCAGTAATTAATGTAACATCAGCCTTCAACACATCGATAGTTGTGATTTCCGATCACACATCCTCCACACACAATATACCAGTTAGAGGTATTCAGTGTGGTGTAAACTGCACTTAATAAGTTAATTACATATCTATCAATAATATCAGATGAGATTGTTTTTATTGCAATAATTACGTTTTTTATAATATAATAAATGTGTTTTGGTCACGTTTTCTCGACGAGGGTAACAGCCTTTTTTATGAATATTTAGCTTATAAAAAGAGGTTGCACTGCGTCAGTAAAAATAATTAACTATTATTACATAAGGTCAATGCGTGTGTGAGTGTGTTGTCTGTCTTGTGAGAGACTGTATTTTGATACTTTAAATTGTGTAAAAATATAAACCTTGTCCGACTACTTATATTAAACAGATAAAAAAACAATAAAAATAAGTCGGATTCGAATGTGAGACATCTGGGCATTCCATTTCCCATCGAGCCACTGAGTTATCGCGTTACTTGATGCAGAGACATTCAATATTATATTAAAAACGTTATAGAACGGAGATGACTATTGCGTTAGTTAGGGTAAGGATCAAAGTCATATGTAGTAAATTTCATACTAAGCAGAAGATATTGATTTTATTCTATAAGATTATTTATTATTTAATTATTATTTAATTAATATATTGACAAGCTAACCTGCAAATTGTAAATGTATAGTATTTGTTAATGCATCTGTGGTAAAAAACAAAGAAAATGAAATTTATTTAGGAGTTTTAAAAGAGGGACATATAAGTCAAAATTTCCAGGTTTATCCCGTTTAACTCTCTTCTCTTTCTTTCTCTTCAGTATTGAAATTTGCAGTTTCAATGGCGACTATCTCGAAAATATGAAACATTTTTAACATTATCATACATATACGGAAATATTTTCAATTAATTAATACATTGAAATATAAAACACATACGTTTGTTTAGTTTATTTATAATTAATTTGTTTTTTATTTATATTATTTATATTTATTCTATGATAAGTGGTGAAACATTTGAAAAACAATATATATATATATACATTTTTCCTTTTCTTATATCTTTTATTATCTTTATCTTATCTTCTTATTAGTTATGATGTAATGAGGGGAAGGAGAAGACGAAGTCTTCAGCTGCGTCTAAAAATATTTCAATACAGAGGAAAGTAAATAATAAGAAAAAAAAGATTACAAATGAAACATGTGTTTTTTGAAGATTTTTCTTTTAAATTGATAATAATAGTAATAAGAGTCGAAGGGAAAAGTTAAAGTTAATATAATATAATCATTAGGGTTAGGTCATACAATATATGTGTTAATATCTGATGACGTGTCACACATCTTATAGAATTTAAAGGCGGAACTGATTACATATCAATAGAATGTGTATTTGTAGACAAAAATGTATTCTTTTGCATAAATACAAAATCGAAATCCAATCTTTCAAATTGAAGTATTAATAATAATTTATCGAGAGAGGAGTCGCGATAAAAGATTGTATTAAATTATAGTTGGTAGTTAAGGTAGCGCGTTGATGTCTTCCTTACCGACGCATAAACGCTGTTATATTGTTTGCAAACGGAATATTTAAGAACAAAAATTTACACAATATTATATAAAATATGTCGTACTTGTCTGTCTGTTTAAAAGTGGTATAAAAATCAATTCAATATATTAAATGATGTATTTTATAAAGTTTTCTTTTTTTAGTTTGTTTTTCTTTAGTTTTTCTTCAAAATACTAATCAGATACTAGTTAGAGTTGTTATAAATATCAAATAAAATATTAATTGAAAGACAGAACTCGAACTTGATTATTAGTGACTATTTTTTTTTTCTAGAAATGTAAAGACGCAAGAAGAAGATAAGTATAAAATTTTTGAAGTTATTAAAGATGGCTGACCAGGATACCAATTAACATGTCACCCGTCAAATACGTGAGGTATTTATTTTTTGTTTCATTAAAGTATCCGATTAAAACAACGATAGTCTTCCTTATTTTCTGATCTTACTGATAAGGTAGTAGTAGTGTGTATTCGGGGGTTCTGCCTCATTGGTATTGGGGGATGTTCTGGCTCAGCGGGGGTCTCGCTCAAGTCAAGTTTGGGTCTGATTAAGACTAAAAAAAAAAAAAAAAAAAAAAAAAAAAAAAAAAAAAAAAAAAAAAAAGGTTTTGCTATCATCTAAATCGTTTGCTGCTATCCCCGTTGCGCTAGCTCTTACGGTTACAGAGATAGCTTTTTGAATTCGACTACCTGGCCGAAGGCTGATAAGACCATTCATTCCCTACTCAACTCGCCCGGCGTTATCGCCGCTGGCCGATAAGGCCCACCGACACTAATTACTACAGTATTTGTTTATATACATGTTTGTTTTATGCAATAATACCACAAATTAAAATTTATATTTTATTTAAAATCATACTTGATTAAATTATCAATTATTACATCCTAACCAAATAATCTATTTTATATACATTTTTATTTTATGCAATAATTATTACATCATTGTACAGGGTTTCATCTTCATCGAATATCCTAAACATAATCTATACAACCTAACATAACCTAACCAAATATAATCTATACAACCTAACATAACCTAACCAAATAATCTATTTTATATAGATTTTTGTTTTATGAAATAATACCACAAATTAAAATTTTACATTGTATGTAAAATAATACTTGATTAAATTATCAATTATTACATCATTGCACAGGGTTTCATCTTCATCGAATATCCTAAACATAATCTATACAACCTAACATAACCTAACCAAATATAATTAAAATTTTACATTTTATTTAAAATAACACTTGAATAAATTATCAACTATTATATCATTGCACAGGGTTTCATCTTCATCGAATATCCTCACGAAGTTCTGCATGCTCTGACCGTAGAACATATGATGTAGGTATACCAAGCAGTATTCACCACACACCGAAGTCCACTCGTTTTGTATTTTCTTACTATTAAAATACCATATTTTACAGTTTCTATTAAGAAATGCTTTATGGAAGCCTTTCGGTGCTCGGCCAAATGAATCAAAATATTGGCCGATTTTGTTTTTGTCTACATGTATGGCTACCCAGTGAGAACCTGGCTGAGTATCATAATCTAGATTGCTTACTAAAAATGTAGGGGCTTCAATATGTATCGGCAATCTGTTTGCAGGAAATACATTCATTTGTAACAATGGATTAATCCTATTTAAGCATTCCTGAATTTGTAGGGTATTCATATTTTAGAATAGATATGTGTACACGTGCTCTATCATGCATAGACATGTAATGAATAGTTAGGCATCTTAAAACATGTCTTTATAGTAAGGAGATTATGTACAGCAAGCAATGCATACGCTAAATCGTTGGAATTTATAAACTAGTGACTAACGTTGAAATACCAAAGAAATAGTTTTAAGGAATTTTGAATAGACAAACCATTACTTATCAGGTTTTACTCATAAGTCAACAATGTAAATGTTTCGTTTAGAGTTATCGTTTTACGATAATAGTAAGCACTTACTATCGCTATATAAGTCCAAAACGAAAGAGGACCACCACATAACAATATTCGTCTACGTGCAGTACAGTGTATCCAAGTTACAAGTTATTGTGTGGTTACATTAAATTTCTTTGGGGTCATCATGGAGGTAAGCTAACTATTTTTAAATATTTATTCGTGTTGTATTTCTTTCAATATGTCTTACATGGATCTAATCACTTTTAATCTAGTGCGTGTGTTATGTTTGTGCTTAAAATGAATGTTATTGTTACAGAATAAATTTGAAGAAAATACATTCAAAGATTATTATTACAAAACCCTATCGGATGATAGCAACGATAGTCTTATGATTGCCAGAGATTCGTCAAAACTTAAAGCGAAACGTGGAGAAGAAGACCGGCTTGACGACTTGTTCAAGTTAGCTACTAACAAAAGGAAAAAGCAGTGCTCGTCTGTATCGCGAGCGCAAGCAAATGGAGGCGTAGCATTCATATCAACAAACAGAGAAGATGCGGCCTCATCATCTCACTTGATAAAAATAGAAGTGTATGATATGAAGAAACTTGCCAACGTGCCACAAGAACAACATTGGAAGAATGCAAATATTAGATTGAAATATTTTACCAACGATACTAACCAACACATGGAATCTATCAATAAGATAATTTACAGTATAACGAAAGAAATAACACAAATAGATAATTGTAAAAAAATGTGTTTCAATAATAACAATTAACGATATGAATGTTTAGATTTTTTTACAACACAAAAACTGTTGCTTGAATATACTGTTTCAATGTAATAAGGTATTATAAAAAATAAAGGCTTTAAATTCATTTTATCATTTTATTTATAAACAATAGGGACAACTTAACCTAAAATACAATAGAAAATCTTAACTACTATAATCTACTATTACATTGCGATTCTTATCTATTTCAATAACATTATCGAATTCAGCATAAACAATACAGTTTATAGTTTGCGTTAGAGAAGATTCAAAACGAACTTCTAATCTTACACTACCATTCCTTATCAAATTCCAATGACTTGAGGAGTTAGCTGATAAATCAGGTGTTAAGTCAAAAGCTAAAAGACAATAACCATTCGCATATTGTTCTCTAGATATTCCAATGCCCTCATTTAAAAAATGTATTCCTGTTCCAGAGAATAACGAATGGTAAGCTGAAGTGAACATGTTACTTTCAAATGATGGCTGCAATGCTTTAGAAGGTATTTGCTGACCGTCAACGTATAAACAAAATGAACTCATCTGATAGTTCTTGAAATTAAAAGGATTTTTAACAAGAGTACCATTGAACGCTGCATTATTGATAAATCCAACAATACATCTTTTTGGAATTTGGCCAAGAAAGATATTATCCAGAGTTTTTCCTTGAACACCTGAAGGTATAGTTAAAACTTTAACTTCAGCACGGGTAATAGGATACTTTGCTGTTGTAGAGGCTAAAACTTTTTGATGTGCAAGTAATACACTTGGATTAATTCTGGCTCTACGAATTATGAGAGTAGCATCCGAAATACATACTTTTAACTTTAAATCACTTGAAGATGCCATCAAATTAAAGGTTTCTCTAGATCTTACTAATTTAACAGACATATCAACCCCATTTATCAAAAATTTTTCTTGATTGAATAAATCACCATGTAAATGTCCAATCATTTCAACTTCTTTGCTTTCGGCTATAAGCTCTTGACGTTTTGTAAATCCTTTGTTGGCTTCGTCGGTTGATTCCATCTTTTCAGAAGTATCTTCATACCAGAGACCGCAAGTCAGGTGAGACGTTTTAGCGGCCGGGGCATAATTAAGTAATGTCTCTATATATGAACGGTAAGCATATGTGTTATTAGGAGGTGAAATAAGTTTTTGATTTAAATAGATATCAAGCTGACTGAAAAGTGAATGCAACCAATTATTAACTGGAGCCACAACTGCTGATGAATTAAGTTTTGTAGAGTCTTGATTTATAACTTTTGCTTTTATGTGTATCAGCGTGTGAGATAAATCCATGTAATCATCACCAGCTCCCGGTACTTGGAACTCTATAGGTCCATCATCAGCAAGTGAAGAAATTGGTTTGTAATGTATCCATGACCCATTTTCTATACTAGTTTGAGTAGAGGGCAAGGCAAACAAATCTAATTCGGACTTAATACATTCACAGGAATGGTTATGTAAAAATGACATTTTATTATTTAAGAAAAAATGTCTTTAGTTACTTTTTTAGTAAATTTCTTGCTCTTATTAACTTTCCCGTTGGCGGTAGGCGATGAACTGAATGAAGTCAGACGTTTTCTCTTCGTTATATATCCTGAACCGGACATATTAATGCGGTCGATTTTAGCATCTGCCTTTCTTTTCAAATTGGAGCCTGCTTCCTTTAACCGTGATTTAACAGCTTCTTCCATAGATCTAGAGGTCACCATATCAGATAAAAGTCCTACACCAGCGTTTAAAGCTTCTTTACCGATAGCTCGAGCACCACTAGACAGCAATGGAAAAACACATCGAAACAACCCTCCTAAAAAGCTACCAATTCCGTGACCTCGTTGATACGGGACTCCCTTATAAATAACTCCAATACCAGATCCGGCTTGGTGAGAATAATAATGTTCATAAGGACAAATAATTTTATTACTGTGAGAATACATGATTATAATTTTCTAAAATGGAGTTTAATACACACTGTTCCAAACTGAAATGGTATTTTTTGACCGGTGCTTGTTCTTATATCTATCTCAATTGTATCGAACTCTCTTCGCATTACTGGCAAGTAGTGAGGTGGTGAAAATACATGCATTTTGTTGGCTCCGTAAATATACTTAGATGGGTCTAATGGTATTATTCTTAATAAGGGTGTCATAACATCTCCAACTATTTGTGGTTCAATAATATCGCAGTAAATAAACAACTGTGGTGGCAACCCCAAATGAAGATTAGCTGGACATTTTCCTAGTCCTTTTTCTACTAGATTCTTATTTGGTTCGAACCCAAGTTGAAGCGATAGCTGAGTTGATAAGGATAATGATTTTATATTTTTGTCCATTACGACAACATGAACATACTTTGATAATTCATCATATCGAAATTTTACTTGTTCATTTATATTGTTTAAGGCCGTCAATATATGGTTAATATTATCATAGTTTGTTGCTGGAATATGTTTTTTGTAGTAAACGGTTGAAGTACCTATTTCATTGGGCATTTCCATTGTTTTAGTCACATATACCATACTTTCTTGTTCTTGCACAGTAAACATTGTACACGGATATTGAAACTCAACGATACCAACATCCCACGTTCCTTCAAGTACTATTGGTTTCGGTAACTTTGTTGAAAAGCGTGTTGTCGTATTGTTAGGAAAGTACTCCATTGAACTGTTACTGAGTAAAGTTAAATAAAAACTTATTTTCGTCATATTTGTTTTAAATTTGAGGCTAAAACCCAACTGTTAAATTTATCTGGATAACCTTTCCACTTGACTAACACTTCCTTTCTGTTTCCAGAGAAGCGTGAACGAATTATTTTATCTATTTTATAATTTAAAGTGGTGTCATATGTTACCTTTTGTAATTCTCTTTCATAAAACGTTCCTACTATCGGCTCTTTTACTAAATCTGTCAGTGTGTAGACCACCCATGGAGAACGATCTACAATTGATGAAATAATGAATATTTCATCACTCCAATTAGATTCATATCCCTTTTGAAACATATGTTTAAATTTAGTTATTCTGACATAATCTCCTACATTAAATTTTGGCTGTGAAAGGTATGAAGTTTTTGTATCTTTTGTTTTCCTATCATATAAATTTCTCCAAACTGTCATTATATTCCCTGAGCTAACATCGCTAGGACTCATTTTTATACTAGAGTGACGACTATGATTATATGCATACATTAAATCTTGTAAAACATCTATGTACCTGTAAGTGTTCCTGTGAGTAAAATATCGCCACATTTTCATTTTTAAAGTCCTTTGAAATCTCTCAACAACACTAGCCTTAATGTCAGGGTTGTTTGTAGTATAATAATTAATATTCTTGGTTTTAAAGTAACGTTGTAAATCTTTGGAAACGAACTCCGTACCTTTGTCGGACTGTATATGAGTAGGGGTACTGTTCGCTTCTTCAAATATACTTTCAAAAGATTTTTTTATAGTTTGAGAATTTTTATTTTTTATTGGTCTAGCATAAGCATACTTAGAAAAAACATCAATAACACAAAGTATGTAATTATAGTTGTCATTATATTTCACATAAGTTCTCATATCACTTAAATCAACTTGCCAGAGTTCGTTAAAATTTGATAAAACATACTTATTTCTAGGAAATTTTCTATTAACAGGTCTATGGAGCGTATATGTTTCTTGAGACTGCAACCAATTTCTTACTTCATTTTTATTCATATATTTATTCATAGCTTTAGTTAATTTTTCAATGCTACTATAACTAGCAGGGTGCGATGGATTATAATAAATTTCGTTAATCCGTTCTAGTGGATTGATTCTATCATTATCTAGTAGGGAGTCCATTTTTCCCAGTCAAGTTTTTTATGGATTTTTTTATTCACAAGTTTGTTTGAAGGAGTAGAATATTCTTCATCCGGTGAGAGATCGCCAAGGTGTCTCAATTTCAATTTGTTTATAAATTCAACTCTCTTTGGATTGCCTAAGTATGTGAGTGGGATTTTTATTTCATGTAACGCCTTTGCAAAGTGTTCCCAACCTATTGGATCATCTCTTTTAAGTGGTCTTAGTAAATCATTAACCAAGTCTACAATATTGCTTCCCGAAATACTCTTGTTATCTATGATAATCGTACCATTCTCATTCCAACGAATTTTATTTTTACTTAAAGATATTAAACGTAACAGAGTTTCACCTTTTTTCACATACGTTTTTGGTATATGACTCAGTATTTGATTTGTTGAATAAAGAGGATCAATTTCCGATGCTGGTTTAAATTCAAGCTTTTCATCCTTCAATGCTTGGTTCGAGACTGAATCTTTAGTATCAATTCCATCATTTATATTCGTTTCCATGTTTATTTCATTATTAGCCATTATTGGTAATTCAATAGGTCGTCGATTTTCTTCATTGAAATGTAAATATCTTTGTAAAATTTGTAAGTAAAGAATACATTTCTTTCTGTCATCCATATTGCTATTTAAAATAGTTTTCATCTCACCATCTAATCTAGATGTTGGATTATCATCATTATTATGGTTATTTAACTTTTCAATAACACTTGGTTCAATTAGTATCATTTTCTTAGCATGTTGCATTTTACAATCTGTTAGTTTACATAAGCGATTGAACAATTACACTCAAAATTGAACCTAATATTATTGGTAAAAATGCACCACCTTTTTGAATAATTATCCTCTTCCTTAATTTATTTGCGCCTTTTTTGACTAACTTGCGTAGAACAGATTTATATTTTTGTAACTTTTTCTTATGTTTATCTTCGAGGGGTACTTTCCCTTGCAAAACGTTATGAATACACTCACAAATACAGTTTATCTCATCTTCATCACAAGATTTTAACAAAGCTGCTCTATATTTTGGTTTGAGCTTATGCAATGCTAACAATAAGTCTTTATGCGTGTTGACACTTCGGGACATTATTTATAAATGATTGGAATTTGTTGGTTATCAGCGTATTTAAAACCCTTTGTAGGTACGTATACTTGACAGTAACCATCCGAAGGAAAAATATTTGTTTTTATACGACATATATCGCTTGTACCTTGCTTTAAATCGATCATTAAGTATCCATGAGCTTCTTTTGTTGCATCTCTGTAAGCATCTTCAAGGAATTTTGTATTTTCTGGTAATATTTGTCGTGCCAAATGTCGGATTTGAGTTTTGTCTCGAGGATTTTTGAAATAAATTATATAACTAGAGTTTAAAGAAATATCTCTTTGTCCCTTCCCTTGATGAAAGAGATTTTGTGTTATGTAAAATACGCTTAAGTTTCTATGATGACTACCCTTAGTGAATATATCGACAATTCGACCATCGGATTCCCTCATGAGATCATCAATTATGATAAGATTTGGTTTTTTACCATCAAACATATTTAGATCTGGAATGCCCTGATAAAAATTTACATTCTGTAAATTATTGTACAAAGGTTGCATTTCATCAAAACACCACATTATCTGAGCAAATGAAGTATTACAAATATCATTTGTAGACTTTAAAAAGTTTTTTACAAAATTCGATTTTCCACAGCCACTTGGCCCCGCTACTATTGCAGTGAATGGATGTACAAAATGAAACATTTTGTAATACGTGTGAATTATTAAAAGAGTAAATTAGAAGTGAAGACTTTTATTGGATAACAACCATTTTATTTTATTTCATAAAGAACTTAACATACTATACATATAATAATTTTATTTTATTACATTTAGTCTAGAACATAACATTTTTTATATCTTAATATTAACAACCTTACAATTTAAAGATAATACATGTCTGAATAACAATGATAATAATTGACAATCAATAAAAAATATTAAAGCTTCGCTTACATAAACATCGCTATTTCAATTTATAGTGACCCCAAGCCAATGTGTCCACGTTATTTGGTAAAATGTGCCTTTTCGTATCATTATAGGATAAACATACTTTATTAACTTGCTGTGTAAAAATGGCGTGTTTAATTGATCTGAATCTTAACATTTTATCATATTTAATATTTTTATTATAAAGACAAGATTTATAACTCTCCATCGTCATTCTTTTTGTAACGCTTTTGTTAACACCTTTTGCTTTAGTTGTTAATTTTGTATTCGTTTCTATTGCATACATTTTTGATCTTAAACCAACGAATTCCTTAACAATATTTCCGTTGTTTTCATCTTTAAAAAATCCTAACTGTTTTTTATTTATTAGCGGATAATCAAATAAATTATTTAAGGGATAATCGGATGTATCAAATCGCAAAGCAAGATCAGGTTTTATATCATCATAAAAATCCTCAGTAAAAATTTGATATATTAAGCTATCAGTATCGGTATATAATAATTTAGTTTTGTTTTCAAATTTTGGTAACATGTAATCATAATGAAATTCGTACATGAGGGTTTTCGACATATCTAAAATGGAAAATCCTAAGTATATTGGTTTGTCATAACTGATTTTAGTTTTTTGTAACTGAACAGCTACTAAATTTTCTGAAAATATCGATAAAGTTTTAAATTCAGGTTTAGCTATTAAATCTTGGACACCTAAACTTTTTCCTACATTTTCCCAATGAGTTATTAACTTAACATTTACTCTTTTTTCAACATTTTCCATGGTTTTACCGAATACAGAATTATTCATTAATTTAAAGAAATCTTTTTCGAAGTTAGATTCTGCTTTTTTCCTTAAATCTGTATTTAAATCAATATATTTTTTTAGCCATGGACTCTGTCTAAATTTTAAAACTCTATGTACTTTTGTTAATTTAAGACCTAATTTTAAATATTGTTTTAAATTTCTATAGTGAATTTTATATTTTTCTTTGTTGTTTAAATTTGGGATGAGTTTTTTGTCCTCCGATCTACCTATGGATATATTTTCTGGACATAATGGTAAATCTGAATGCAAATCATGAAGGTGTTCAGGATATTCCAAATCAACTTCTAAAATGAAACCAAACTCAGATGTGTCTTCAACTTCAAAATTGGTCTCTGGACTAGTCCACTCAAATTTATCTAGAGGAAGGTATTGTGACATAGCCCATCCATAAAGGTTATTAGCATCAAAGTAAGTTATATAAGATGAGGGTTCGTTTTTATTAAAATCGTTTAAGTACTTATTATTAGCTTTTGCATGACGATTACTACATTGAGATACACCTCCTCGAATCCCTGATTTAATGAATGATATTTGATCTATGTCCGTCAATAACTCTAATCTAACTTTTGTTAATTTTAACATTGCATCCCAACTAAGTCCTGGTGCTGTATAATAGTGAGCAGCATCTAAATCATACGTTTTGAGACAAAGATTTCTGAAATTTTCAAAAATATCGACTAACAATAAAACATCTGTCTTTAAATATAAGTTTGAATAGTCTAACATATTGCGACAACCAAAATGTTGCCAAACGTCTTGAGCTCGATGGTAATCGTCTGCCGTTATGTTTGTATCATTGAATGAGTCATAAAATTCATCTTTACTTGGTAATTGTGTACAGTTTAATAAGTCAAATGATTTCATGAACTCATAAGGATAGACTCCTTTCTTTCGTAGGCGATTGAAATCTTCTATCTTTGGAAAGTTTTTTTTAAGATCATGAAATTCTTCATCTTTTAAATTTTGAGCTAATTTATCAAGACTACATGACAAAAATCTAAACGAATCCACAAATCTCAAACTAACTTTTTGATTGTTAATGCAAATGCTTTTAGAAAATGAAATATATTTTTCTTTATTTTGTGGTATTAAGTCTATTCCACCTTCTACAAAATTAAGAGCATGAACAATGAAATGAGCATCGTAATTGCTCAAATTATGTAAAAAAATAGGGATGTATCGCGGGACATGACATTTATTTATACAGATTTCATGTACAACACCTTTAAAATCACCAGTTTGCCAGTCAAAATCTAAGGAGTTTTTGTTATTCAAATCTGTTTCACAAATGTGACAAAGTTTGGCGTTACTTATTTTATAATTATCTACTTCTGACAATGGTTTTGGAGAACGTCGAAAATTATTCTTTTCATATATTAATTTTATATCATTGTATAATCGTTTCATAAATACTTCTGAACAATTTGGACCACTGTATGACTCATATTTACTCAAAGTATTATCAAAGGAACATTTTATATAATAACCAAAACTGTAAGGTTCATGTTTTTGTATGTTATTTGTAAATGGTTTTGATGGATCATTAGCACATGTTTGTATTGGGTATAAGAATGCTTCAAAATCAGCATAAACTACGAACGGGACTTTAATTTTCTTGTGAAATTTATCAAATTCTAAATAATCACTAGGTACAAACTTTCCGAACCAATTTTTAGTTAACTTATCACTGCTAGGTAAATTAGCAGTGACATGAGAGCAATCGTGAAGTTGGTGGTTACATAATTTTTCTTTGGTAGTAAAATGTACTAAGCACCCATCACATATATGTACAGCTACTTTTTTCTTTATTAATTGTGCGCTTACTAAACGAGATAAGTTTTTAATATAACAGTAGTGATAATTACTACCATTTTGCAAGAGTAATAAATTAATATGATTAGTTTTACGACATTTACTAAAATAAAGTGGTCCAACTACGGAATGCTTTTTCGTCTTGATATCCCATTCTAAACCAAAGACATTTATACTAATATTATTTTGTTTTTCTACTTTAGGTATATCATTCAATTTGACCGGGAAGGATATCCCATTAAGTTTAATTCTATGAGAATTTAAAGTGTAAGATGATGGTCGATCGGAATTTTTGTTCACGGGGTATAAAGCCGAAAGTATAGACCACTTTAAGCATAACTGATCTGAGTTTTTAACATTTATAACAGCTTTTTTAAGTTTTATATCTTTTGGTAAGTCAATGTAAGAACCACTACGAAATGGGGTAAATTTGTTTATATTTAATTCTATGTAATTTATATGTTTTAAACTCCAACCACTATCTTTTCTTTCAAAAGAACTAATTTTATTTGACAGCATATCTTTCAACGATATCATAAAAATGTTTAAATTGTCAGCTTCAGTTATTATAAAATTACTTGTTTGAAAATCAAAGGAGTTATTTATTTGTTTTGTTTCATGCACAAAATCAGCATGTAGAACAAAGTTAATCTTTAAAGATCTATGTTGTTTGATGACTTCATTGATTAAAAAAATAATATCACTTTTGATAGATTGCAAAAATAATTCTGGTGTTTGAAATGTTATGTCAGATTCTTTTTTACTTTCAATTTTAAAAGATTTTATGCGCTGTCCAAAAGCGGAACCTACAACAGACACATTGGCAAGGGAGCAGTGTGATTTTAAAACATTATTTTTGTGTAAATTACTCTTGGTATGATTTACAAAATATCTTCTATTAACGTAAGTGTTACAAGTTTCACAGAGTACCTTATTCCCATCTTCGGTTGAAGTTGACGGTTCCTGGTGTCGTGGTCTCTTGTCTTGACTGCTGCTTTGTCCGGAGTCGTCCATTAATTTTTTTGCTCCACAACCCGTCTGACATAGTAATAATGGTTGCTGACTGTGGATGAACTATATTGATTACTTTTAATACACCAAAATACATTATTTACACTACTAAACCGATTAGTCACTGATTTCACTAAGTACATACCTCTCAATATCTGACTGTGTTATTTCTTTCGTTATACTGTAAATTATCTTATTGATAGATTCCATGTGTTGGTTAGTATCGTTGGTAAAATATTTCAATCTAATATTTGCATTCTTCCAATGTTGTTCTTGTGGCACGTTGGCAAGTTTCTTCATATCATACACTTCTATTTTTATCAAGTGAGATGATGAGGCCGCATCTTCTCTGTTTGTTGATATGAATGCTACGCCTCCATTTGCTTGCGCTCGCGATACAGACGAGCACTGCTTTTTCCTTTTGTTAGTAGCTAACTTGAACAAGTCGTCAAGCCGGTCTTCTTCTCCACGTTTCGCTTTAAGTTTTGACGAATCTCTGGCAATCATAAGACTATCGTTGCTATCATCCGATAGGGTTTTGTAATAATAATCTTTGAATGTATTTTCTTCAAATTTATTCTGTAACAATAACATTCATTTTAAGCACAAACATAACACACGCACTAGATTAAAAGTGATTAGATCCATGTAAGACATATTGAAAGAAATACAACACGAATAAATATTTAAAAATAGTTAGCTTACCTCCATGATGACCCCAAAGAAATTTAATGTAACCACACAATAACTTGTAACTTGGATACACTGTACTGCACGTAGACGAATATTGTTATGTGGTGGTCCTCTTTCGTTTTGGTCTTATATAGCGATAGTAAGTGCTTACTATTATCGTAAAACGATAACTCTAAACGAAACATTTACATTGTTGACTTATGAGTAAAACCTGATAAGTAATGGTTTGTCTATTCAAAATTCCTTAAAACTATTTCTTTGGTATTTCAACGTTAGTCACTAGTTTATAAATTCCAACGATTTAGCGTATGCATTGCTTGCTGTACATAATCTCCTTACTATAAAGACATGTTTTAAGATGCCTAACTATTCATTACATGTCTATGCATGATAGAGCACGTGTACACATATCTATTCTAAAATATGAATACCCTACAAATTCAGGAATGCTTAAATAGGATTAATCCATTGTTACAAATGAATGTATTTCCTGCAAACAGATTGCCGATACATATTGAAGCCCCTACATTTTTAGTAAGCAATCTAGATTATGATACTCAGCCAGGTTCTCACTGGGTAGCCATACATGTAGACAAAAACAAAATCGGCCAATATTTTGATTCATTTGGCCGAGCACCGAAAGGCTTCCATAAAGCATTTCTTAATAGAAACTGTAAAATATGGTATTTTAATAGTAAGAAAATACAAAACGAGTGGACTTCGGTGTGTGGTGAATACTGCTTGGTATACCTACATCATATGTTCTACGGTCAGAGCATGCAGAACTTCGTGAGGATATTCGATGAAGATGAAACCCTGTGCAATGATATAATAGTTGATAATTTATTCAAGTGTTATTTTAAATAAAATGTAAAATTTTAATTATATTTGGTTAGGTTATGTTAGGTTGTATAGATTATGTTTAGGATATTCGATGAAGATGAAACCCTGTGCAATGATGTAATAATTGATAATTTAATCAAGTATTATTTTACATACAATGTAAAATTTTAATTTGTGGTATTATTTCATAAAACAAAAATCTATATAAAATAGATTATTTGGTTAGGTTATGTTAGGTTGTATAGATTATATTTGGTTAGGTTATGTTAGGTTGTATAGATTATGTTTAGGATATTCGATGAAGATGAAACCCTGTACAATGATGTAATAATTATTGCATAAAATAAAAATGTATATAAAATAGATTATTTGGTTAGGATGTAATAATTGATAATTTAATCAAGTATGATTTTAAATAAAATATAAATTTTAATTTGTGGTATTATTGCATAAAACAAACATGTATATAAACAAATACTGTAGTAATTAGTGTCGGTGGGCCTTATCGGCCAGCGGCGATAACGCCGGGCGAGTTGAGTAGGGAATGAATGGTCTTATCAGCCTTCGGCCAGGTAGTCGAATTCAAAAAGCTATCTCTGTAACCGTAAGAGCTAGCGCAACGGGGATAGCAGCAAACGATTTAGATGATAGCAAAACCTTTTTTTTTTTTTTTTTTTTTTTTAGTCTTAATCAGACCCAAACTTGACTTGAGCGAGACCCCCGCTGAGCCAGAACATCCCCCAATACCAATGAGGCAGAACCCCCGAATACACACTACTGGTAGTTAAGATATTGATGTCTCAATTTAATTATTACATTTTGATGTGATTTCTTTCAACAGTGTGGTTCTCATCAGAAAATCATAAAAGTTTTCATCAGAAAATCATAAAAATGTACAATATAATGTATGATTTTCCATCTATTTCATTTATTGCGTTCATTGCAGTTTGACAACGCGTTTATTAGCTTCATATGTAACGGTATCTTTGAAAAGATTTTGATGTTATTCAATGTCGGATTAATTGTACTTTGCATACTTATTAAGGATAATGCAATAAAAAACATAGTTTTATGAAATACAAACAAAAAAATCAATTATAGTTAAAAAAACGCTTTAATAACGTTTAAAAAAGCGTCTGGTGCTTTTTTGTTCTTTAAGTGTATTGACATTTACTCCACGCTTTTTTACATTGTAATACATTTTTTCTTATTTACACTTTATTTCAGAGTTTAATTTTATAAGAATGTTTTTTTTTAATTTATTTATTTTTCTTTGTGCTTAAATATATAATTCACGTTAATGCGTGATAAGAATTTTCATTATCTTATTTATTTATTTCTCATCTCGTTTATTCACATTTTTACATCTTTTTTGGCACTGCTGTAAGTGTTAGGGTTATAGAATAAATAACTGATACTCATTATTATGAAATACAATACTGTAAAATAAAATAATAATTCATATGTAGCAAGGAATTACAAAGACATCCACACTTGGTTACAATTGACTTGGCACTTGGTTGGAGTCACCAAACCTCATGCCAGGATATCATCAGCTCCACGGCGGGGCAGTGAATGTGAAAAAGTGGACGAGGTGGAACACCATGGGGTTTTAGTGGGTATGCTGCCATTCTAGCGGAGAATCCTACATAACCATCGGCCTCCGTATTCACCGATGGGAGCAAAATCGAGGGAAGAGTTGGTGCAGCACTGAGTGGTTGAGAAGGCCCCAAACGTTTTACAAGTCGTTTCGTCTGGAGTCTTACTGCACCGTCTGCCAGGCGGAGCTGTACACGATTCTCCAGGAATAGCGAGGAACAGCAAACATCCCACAGTGAATATTCATAGTGACTCTAGATCCTCGCTGAAGGCAAGGTAGAGAAGTGAGGCTTTATTGGATAAGGGCCCACGTGGGATCAACCGGAAATGAAAGAGCTGATGAACTGGCCAAAACGGCAGCACTGAAACTTAAGACAGCCCCTCGTTACTCGGAATGCCCTATATCATTTGTTAAAAAGTACATATGGGAAGAGACTCTGGACATCTGGGAAGACCGGTACCAGGGCGGCGATGATGTAGCGTTGACAAAGATTTTCTTATCGTCAATGAGAGAATCCAGGAAGGTGACAAGAAGCGCAGTACTGACACCGAAGATGTTGCAAGTCGTCACAGGCGACGGTGGGTTCAGTCATTACTTACACAGTTTCAAGTGCAAATCCAGTCCAAACTGTGATTGTGACAAAGTAGCTGAAGAGACGGTTTTACTCATCCTGCTGGAATGCCCGAAATACCTGCAACCTAGAACAGAATTTGAATTAAAAGTAGACACAGATTCAATAAAACATATTATGACACGAAAAAAAAGACATTTATAGGATAGGATAGATAGAAATTTCAGTTAAGTAATAAATATTGTTATAAAAGTGTATAAGTAGGAAAAATGTATTAACATATTAGTAAAATAATATGGTTTAAATACATGAGAAAAATAGGATAACTAACTTCATAGAATTGTAAGGATAAACAAGCAAAGATTGTAAGTAAGAGTAGACAAAGAAAAAAAAGAAGTAATAATAAATCACAGACTGCACATGCAATTGCTTATTATATTGTTAATGTTAACAAAACGTAATTATTACTTACTTCGACAGTATATTTATGAAGTTTGAGGAAATTCAACAAATCTAAAGTTTTATAATATTTTTATCGACCCCAAAACAAAGGTTGTACAAAAAAATACTATTCTTTAGTGAACATTACAATAATGCATCAGTGAAAACCACATTCAAATAGGATCATATTTTAAGGGAACGAAACAAAAATTATTAAAAACTTCGTATTGGATTCTATTTGTTACTAAAGATAAGTAATGATTTCTCCCAAATATCTTTTATGTACGCATGGATTATTTACAGATTATTTTATAAGTTCTAATAATGTATAAAAGTACTTTGATTATATTATAAGTTTTGTTCAATTTATAATATATTTTTAGATTTATGATTCTATGTAATATGAAAATAAATGCATACAATATGTTATGTATTGATATGCCATACTTATCAAACCGACTCCCATTCATTAAAGGGCTTTGCTATATTAAAAATATTTTATAAATCTTTAATTTTGATTATTCATATTTTTGGGAAAGAAACAAAAATAAGCCTTTGGGATTATTAGCAATAAGTTTCATGATGCAAAAATATAATATATAAAACATTTTTCTACTAATAGTTTTCAATTTAGTTTTGTTTAGTTTATCTGAATTTCTCATTCCCCAAAATTTGTTTAAAGACGAAAATTCTGTATATAAATACCAATTTATAATAAGGGTATTCATTAGTATAAATACCCTATCCTAATAAGAATCCCATTTAGATGGTCCCAGAATTTAACTAATTGACTGTTTTTTTTGCAAAATCCCATCGAAATTTCTCAGACCTTAATTAACTGAAGTTTCAGATATTTCATGAACTTATATTTAATTAAATAATTATTTAAAATAAATAAATGAATAGCTATGTTGGCAGATTTTGAAATCCTTCTTTATATTCTATATTAGCTAATTGTGTTCTACAATAAAAAAAAACATTTATCAAAGCGAATAATTGCATCTTTTTACCTACTTCGAATTGGACGAAAAACGCTAGACACTATGGCGTCCGTTATATCACGCCTAAGTAAATATTACATTGAGTGTATGAATGAAGGAAGTTAATAAAATATTTTATATTTTCGTGTATTTAAATAAATTTAATTGAAACTACAGTAATAGTAAGCGACATTTTGATAAGAATAAATAAGATTGATTAGATTAACAAACTAATACATTTATAATAATTATTTATACAATTTATTAATACTGTCTTCATACTTATTACTACTGGCTAGTAATTTTCAATAAAAAATACAACTGCCGAGGTAAAAGATTTTTTAAATATTTTAATAATTTGATTTATCTCTTTGTCAATTATTTTTTATATTTTTGTAGACTTTTCCCGCTGTTTTAATATTTTTATTCTGAGTTAAATCTGTTATTACAATTTTACTTTTAATATTTTAAACCATTTCAAACGGTTTAACAGAATTTAATTTATGCTCAGATTTAGGGAGTTGTAATTTTTATGAAGATTTTCAATTTTTTTTATATGGCTACTTCTTATTGGATAAATTTATTCAAGACGAGGCCTATAATAACTATAGGAAAATATACAGTAAAAATCGCCTCCTAAGTGTCAATTTTTTTATGAATGTATTACAGTAACTTTTTAATATTACTATATTATAAGTATTTGTGACCTCATATTTCTCTCCCCTGTGTAGATCGAAAGACTTAAAGAGGCCCAATGGTAATGAACCATCATTCAGATGCAACTTTCTTTATATAGAATAGTAGAATGTATTGTTACGAGGCATTTATCTGAAAAGGTAAAAGTAAAGCACCAGCTTGACCTTATTAAAGAAATTATATCAGGTCAGGAAGTCCGTATCAATACCTACGTATAACATGACCTATAATAATATAATCACAGGGCGTGCGTCCATTGAGAATGGAGCAATGCGTCAGAAGCACATTTGTTGAGGGATGGTTTAAACTCTCGAATAAGACATTTACACAAATTTTAATTGTTTGCTTTTGTACTACGAACCATTTCAGTGTTTCACTGAGGTTTCGAGATCCAGAAAACTTTTAATAAATTTAGTTTACTTACATAATAATAAAAGCACTATAAAAATTACAGTTTTCCAGCAATATTTGATGTTTCCAATTTCATAGAAGTCAATTATTATCGTGAGTACTTTTTTGTACCCTTGGTGATACTTGGTGAAATACCTTATAGTCCGTCCCTATTTTACCCAAATTCACGTGTTTTTTTTTATGGTAAGTATATTACAATCTAATTTTAGAAAAAGCACCATGATAAAAATATTCAGATACACATTATGGGTGGTTGCTTCTGACTGCTATAAAAATAATTATTTAAACACTGGTTGTAATGACAGAACTACCATAATAAGATACGCCATTGAAAATCATTATTGTAAGGAGAAAAAAAACAGTTCAAAGGTCAATGAACTTCTGCCAGTAACGATGACAATGCATATAATCAATAAAGACAGTTAAGTTTGAGCAATCAAGCGTAATTAATATAAATTTATCTCCCCAAGAGTTATTTAATGACACCTTATCCTTTTTTGTTTATTTAATGCGATACTCTTCCGGTATTAAATTGATTTGTAAATTTCTTTATATAACCTAGTTGAAAACAAGTCGCCTTATTATATGCTCATGTGTATAAGAAAGCTCCCACCGGGACCTCGATTAAGTATTTGAATTTCAATAACTCTATTGAAGATTAAACTTAAGACGTATTTTTTAAATTATTCGTCCTGAGTGTCTAATGACAGTTAATGACAGTAACGAGTTAATTAATTAATAATAATTGACGAGTACTACCATTCAAAGCTACAAAGTTTATAATGTTGATTTAAATATTTATTTGCTAAGAAAGTATCTTTGGAAATTCTTTCCCAAGGAAACGGAAGGGTAATATAGTTTCTTTAAACTTACTGACGTGATAGCCATGAAAACTGGTAAAACCTTCTATTATAAAACCATGAATACTCCAGCACATTTGTACATTTCTTTAAAGAATAATTTTATAAATTACACCCGAATACGAGGTGGATTGTGTATATGCAATGTGACGACAAAAATGATACTTTAAATTAGGGTTAGATCTTGAGATATGTGTATGTTATTGAGAGCGACATCACTTGATATGCAACACCAGGAATCCTTTATTATTAACATTCCATTGTACGTAATCGTGCCTGCTAGTATTTAAGGAAATAAAACATGACTTCTTCTTTCTCTGTTAACTGAATTGTTCTAGAACACTGATTATTGAAAGAAAGTCAACCTCTTGTGATCGAAGTGAATCGCTATCTCCTCGCCTTGGACGTATCCGCGGTCTTGTGATTACTTTGAATGGTGCAACGTCTTACGCAAAGCGGTCAGTCAGCATTACCTCAGCGACAATCTTCAACATGCATCTGAGAATTTTATTAGTAATAATATTATTAAAATAAAAGTGTAAATATATTAAACACAAAATACTATTTTCATGTTAACGAGCTAAGGTTTATATGTGATCAAATTCATAGAAGGTTGCAGTCGGAGACTTGTTACAAAATTTGTTACAAAACCGAATTTCATCACTTAAATGACTAATTTAGTTTTTTTAGCGGTTAATAAACTAGTTTATAGCTATATTCTATGTAATTTTCCTAAATTTTATATTTATTCAATAACAAGTAAATGTTGCAAAATGAAGGCCAATTTATAAAATAAATAATTTCATCTGCAACATTCAACTTTAAACATTAATAGCTAAGATCGGGTTTACCCAAATCCTTGATCATCTAGAAAGTAAAGTCAGAAACAATGCAAGCTTAAGATTATTTAATATTGCACACTGATGACGTATGGATAATAACAGTAAGTGTAAGTGATAAAAAAAGATAATAATACATATGTGGAAAGGTCATTGCTCTGACGCAGATCAAAGTACTCGGATCCTTTCGCCAACGGTCTGAGAAGTATAGAAGACATGAAAGAGGATATTCAGTTCTGTAATACCAGATTATGGTGTTTGTTAACAGCCGTTAGGTGTCCCTAAAAATGATGGTAAACAGAATCTCATCATAAAGAAACACCGCCGACATCTTTGTATTCGCTAAAATTTGCTCGACAAAGAAACATTACAAATAATTGAATATTTACATCAAGATATTTGATATTTAGGGAAGTAAGTTGAAATATTCTCCTGTTGTGTCTGAGTTATGAGATTGTTATATTTAAATAATGAGATTCTTATGACGCACGCATTTATGACAACCGGATAGTTATCTACCGATACTGCATCTTGCTGCAGCGAAAATTATATATATATATATCTTTAATAATGTGTTAAAAGAGATTATATTTATAGATTTTGTGACAGATTTAACCGTTTTGATTAAATTGAAAATGGTTTTTAAGCTTTTTAAATCTTCGATGGATCAACGGACAGCATCCCTTGAGAAGGACTCAAGAAGAATTTATAATTTACCCAACATATTCTTTTTGTTAAGAGTTTGGTTAACTTGTAATTTCTTCACTGTCATAACATATTATTTACTTGGTACAAAGCTGATTGTGTACAGTGTAAATACTTAATTAGTTTTATCATTTTAGTAATACCTAATATTTATAAAGATAAGTTAATAATGTTAATTATATTTCTTTTTAATGAATATTTTTCTATTCATTCTTTAAAGATACGAACTTAAACACGTGTATTCTTTATAATTATTTATTTGTAGAAGATATTAATAATGCATTTAGGACTATATATTAAAATTCCATTATTTTATAAATGAAATAATTCTGGTGATTCGTTTTTATAAGAAAAATATTTTTTAAACAACTTTACGATCTAGTAACTTTGATGAAAAATTATAAAAAACTTAAATTAAAATACTGTAACTTAATTATTTTTGGCAGTTTATAGTTTAAATTTTATTGCAATTTTATTCAAGGATATAAAAAGACGTTACATATTTGACTCAGTACGGGTCTGAGGGACCTCTGGTTTTTGGAAAACTCAGCAATAATAGATACGTGATTTGCGTAAAATATGATTGCGGTGTAAGACCGGGTGTACAATATATATGTATATGTGGTGGTCGGCTCAGTTTAGTTTTGTAAGCGCTCGCAATGAGTACTGTCGCTTTGGCCTCGCGGGTGATTTCCTAACGTGTCGCTAAAAGTAAGTCATTTTAGTATGGTGGAAGTGAAATTGGATGTGATAATATAAAAAATAAAAAAAAAACAATAACAATTAATTAATGTTAATTAATTAATTTTAAAAATTTAATTTAAAAAACTTTAAATAATTCGAGAAATATTTGTAAAAAAATATATAAAATTTAATATATGTTAAATTTAGATTTTTATTACCTAAATATCGTTTGGGTCATCTGAAGGTAGTATAGTTCAATATTAAGACTCAATAACACAAACAAGGCGAACAACATTAAAATACATACAATTAATTATATATATTTATTAATAGTTTTTTATTCATATACCTACATAAATATATTATTTTAAACTGATTTATATAATAATTAAAATGTAATAAAATAAAAACAATGGGAAACGTGCTTTTAAAATTTGTTTATAATATATATTTTCGTGTAAAAATATATTATTATTATTTTTATTTTATTAATAATGTATGTCAAGGTATAATAAAAAAAAAACTACTAGATATCAAGCAAAGTCAAATTATATATATATATATATATATATATCATATATATACATATACAGTGCAACCACGAAAACGATAGGTAGTGAGGGGAAAATAAAATATTCATTATACCCATTAATTTGTTGTAGGTTAAGTTGGCATACGATTCGTTTTAACGGGGTAGAAATATTATATCCCAATTTTAATTAGTTAATCTGTTTAATCTTTTGTAATTAATTTTCATTAATAATAAACGAAACTCATATATATATATTTAATATTTAATGTGGTTGTCTGTCGCTAAATAAGTTTGAATCTGACGTAAAAAAGTTAAATTCAAAAAACCGTTGTATTGAATTTTCTTATATTTAGTTTAAGTTTTCTTATTTTAAGTGTTACTATCTGGAATTATATTGAATTATTACAATATCCTATTTTTAGAATAAATAGGGAGGAATAAAAAAAATATTAGAATAAATTCAAAAATGTTTCCAATGTACGACTCAGAAATGTTTGTTACAGTTTTTGACTTCCACACTTTATATTACTGAGGTCACTCAAACAGGGTCAAGATTATAAACAAATTATAATAAATCAAAAAATAACCTTAACATTCATAACATTTAAGATAAATCTCAAAATAAATATAACATTTACGGATTACGTTTATTGAATTTTTAGAATAAAAATTACAACAATAATATAAATTATTCTAATAATAGTATAAACATTTTTGTGGATGTAATTTAAATTGTTTCCGCAAAAATTATGGACGTACGGACAGTTAATTATACTTAAAACCATATAAAGTTATATGTTAATGACATTTCGATCTTCTGAGATGATTTTCCGGAATATATATTAATACAAATATGGTTAACACGGTTGTCTATTAGATACGGTAATATAATAAAAGTAACAAGATACTCTGTGCATTCTTTACTCTAAGTTAAGATATTAGCGGGTAGATAATTAATTAAATGTAAGATTATATCGTCTCCCTGAACATAATTTCCGAATATAATTATTAACATTGTACCATTCATAAAAGGTATTAGAGGTAGCAGGGTCGATTCCTGTCCCTCTTCATCCTATATTTAGTTAAATTTAATATTAAAATCCATTCCTTTAACACTAAACCTACCAAGTACCGGTCAAATTGACCGTTCTTGAACTTTTGTAAAACTTACACATTTTTAAACGTTATAATATCGTTATCAAACTACATGACAATTCTTAAAATATGCATATAATATTTTCTACACTCTTTACTTTTAGTTATTTCCATTATTACCTGCGTTATATAATAAAATAACTTTTAATTACCGGTCAATTTGACCGCGTGCGGTAAGAACAGGAATTGTCGGTAGTGTTAGTGTTAATTTGAGGGTTGGTTATATTATATTACTATCATAATAATTGAATCGACATTATTATTAATTAAATTTTATACTATTTATAATAATAATATAAAATATGATAGTTATGATATAATATTATCTATTACACATACTTTGATTGCACACAATCAGTTAAAAACCCAACTTGACCTTGAAATTACTCGCTCAAGCCAACTTTCATTAAAAACAAATCGAGAGAGATTTTAGAATAAAAATATCAATACATTCTAATAATGAAATTCAAATAAGGCCTAGTTTACATTAGCGCTAATTACAATGAACTTTTATAAAGTGTATAAGTAAGTTAACGTGTGGGAAATGCATATGAAGTGAGTACTAAAAGTTCTATGAAAATATTTAGAAAATGTCCTAAATCAAGCAAAAAACTAACTTTCGATGTGCAATATTAAGAAAAACGTTAAAGTATTGTTTATTTTGTGGGCGTGTCATTTAAAGAGTAGGTGTTAATATTTAATTTATGCTGTTATAATTTTAGTCGAAGGTTATATTTTTAGATAATATAACCTTTTTTGCAAAACTTAAGGTTAAAATTAAATATGGAGTTTTGTACGAAAAGATTAAAATTCGATATTCAAAAAAAATATTGCAGTCATTACTTTACGTCATTATAAGAATCGCAAACATACGAAGTAACAAAAAATCAACGATTATATATTATGTAATACTGTAATTATTTAGCGATTATTATGTGTCAGTAGGTCAGGCAGGATTTTTTATATAAATATATAAAAAAATAAATTGTCTTGCGTATTAAGGATGAAACAATAGATGTGCAAAAAGTCAAGATATATGAATTAAATCATAACTCTCATCCGAGCAGTCGGTCAACTATCCAATGATGTCAGGATGTCAAGTGTTGTAACCATTTCAAAAGTAACTATGGGTTCGAGATAGTTACCACATACATGCATCATTTTAACAGTGAACAAATAACTCTTATATAATATTATTTATGAGGAATAAGTGACACGATAGCTCAGTTTTAAGTGTGCATAATAAATAAAATGCAAGTTCATATTCGGTTATATATATATTAATCCTTGATGTCTGTATTGTACAACTGGTTACATGACCTATTGCAAGTAACCCGCTTTGGTGTTGAGAGATTTTGTTTTAAAGAAGATTACATTTTATTTAATTTTTAATAGTGTCTTAGAAATATTTAATCTGAGATTAATCGAATTATTTCATTTGAGATATAAATTTAAGACTTTTTATCAACAAGAAAAGTTATATAATTACAAAATTATCGTATATATTAATAAAATAAATAAACTAAATTCTATAAACAATAATGATGAAGGGTGTTTGTCGTTTAGGGTTTGTTACCTTATAATAAAAGGATTGCCGAATTAAATGTTTAAACAAAACTGATAACACTTACATAATGCATAATGAATGAATGAAATAAAGCTTGTTTGAACATTTATAATTCAAGACACGCACCCGATCTTCAGTGGCTTGATAAATAAATTTGTATTTAATTTGCAAAATTTTGGATATTCGAATACTATGTTACCTCTTTATTTTTATTGTTTTTTGCTATTAACGTTGATCTCGATAACTACGATTTATAGAACATTTTTGTTATTAAAAATTTTCATAATTTAGTTTTAATTGATGAGAAAATTTTATTTATTTATTTGTGTATATAAATAGTGATAGTGACATTTTAACAAAGATAACTTACGCGATGTATAACTTATCTCTTACAAGAGATCTCTTCCAGAAAACCTTTGTTGTATGAATATTTATTGATGTAGGTACATAGAATGTAAATATATACTTACATATGAAAAAAAAATATATATATAAATAATAAATATATACATATATATAAATAAATAGATATATTTAAATATAATTATATTTTAGATTATTAGTACTTTGTGAATTTTAAACTAGGTTAAAAATTAGATCACAAATATATAATAATATCAACCTAAATTATGGTTTTGCCTCTAAAGCTTTTTTGGATACTGTGTTATATAATTTTTTACAAAGATAAGGTAAAACGTGAATAAAAAGTAGTAATTAGTATGATGTTATATTGAAACAAAATTTATATTATATAAATAATTTTAACTGATCATGAAAAGAAAGGATCTGAGTCTTGTATAGTTACATCAATATACAGTCAGACAGACAGAAGTGTCACAGTTTGTATATTAGTGTGTGTGTGTTAATTGATATACCAGTGTTGCTTACAAATAACAAATAAGGTTGAGAGAAAATTTTATTAATAATGAAATAATTAAAACATATTTTATTTAATATAATTAAATTGTATGTAATTCCACTTACGAAAATTAAAACCCTAGTTAACCGGTTCAAAAAGATAGATCCATAACTGAATTGGTAAGAAATTCTTTACTCTCTTATCATTATATTATCACAATCATAGCTTATATCATCTCCTTGCCGGTATCCCAATATAGAGGTAGTGCAGTATGTTTTTTTCAATACCCCTCAGTTACTCTTCACCTCTGTCACTCCCTTCTTCTCCTCATCCATCCTTCTTTTCTTCGACCGTCCTCTACCTGTCCATCCCTCCACTTCGACACCGAGAACTCCTTTGATTACATGCCGTTCATCCCTCCTCATAACGTCTCATACAGACAAACATAATTTATGTCTTAGTACAAATTAGAAATCAAGTAAAGCGTAATACCAAAAGAAGAGTAACTAAATCACTATTTCTACGATAATTCATACTAACTTTAAACATATAAAACAAATGTAATTATACAAATATAATTCATTATAACTTGTTAAGTTTGGTTTCTGATATCGTTAGATTTCAATTTTAGTTTATTTCTGATTGTATTGTATCTTAGCTCTTTAAATATCAATTACTTTTTGATAGCAGCTTTGTCTAGCACTTGAGTAAACCGTTATCACCTTGAATAGACCGAATTTACAGATGTGTAGTATATTTAATTGGCAGACCAAAACCCCGCACGTGTCTCGAGGTTATAAGTCAAGGTCTGACAGGTATTATTGATATAAGATGAAATCATGAGAAATTACTGTTATTTTATTACAAAAAGATTGGGGAAATTCCCTAAAAGATGTGACGTCATATACGGATGGATGATGACAGTGAAATCTATAAACTCATATACTTTTATTTGTAATTCGGAAACTATCTTCCAATATCTCTAATAAGATAAATAAAACACTATATACTGGTGTTAAGTTATCTAAATTATTATTATTAATTTTCAGTTATGTTCATAATTTAGTTAGTTTAAAACTGATCATGAAAAAATGCTCTAAACCATTTAATACCGACCGGTTATAACTTTTTTACGTTGATGATACACGATCGTTTGAATCGATAACAAAAAAAAAAAAAAAACAGATTAACAAAATTTTTTTTGTTACACGTTAAATGTTAATTTATCGTGTAACAAAAAAAATATTGTATATTTTTTTATACTAGAACAAAAAAATTTAAAATGATTTCCTCATTTTGATACAAGGGGGACAAAAAAAGCGAAAATTTAAATAAATTAATATACGATGGGATTTGTAGTTAAGAACTTTAAATATAATTGTCAATTAAATATAATATTACAGTTATGATATAAAATTATTAATTAGAACTTAGAAGTTTGTATTTCGAGAAGAAAATTAAACAGTCTTTGTAAAGTTTACAAGTACATGTATGGAATGCAATTATTCAAAATTAAAATTATATTTTTATTCATTTTTATTTGTAATTTTCTTTGCAGCCCTTGAATCGTGTTACCAAGAATTTGATTTGGATGAATCGTATTATTATTACGTTATTATTAACTAAATTAGCTTTCATAAACAAGCTTTCTGAAGGTAGTTAAATTCCGCCGCGATTCAGTAAAACTATCGAAGTGGCACCGTGTCTTTTTCATATTCCCTCCTTCCCTCATTAAAATCCAATTTAAAGGAATACTATTTTTATTAGAAAATGCGTTTATAGAGTTCGAGGAGGTTTCAGAAAGTAACTGTCGCAGACTGGTAGTTTTCTTAAATTATTCAAGTGTATATATGTTATTTGATCACATTTTTTCTACGTCGTAATTCGTAATTACAATAACATGTTTTAGATTATTATTCATTGGCTTATTACAATTAACATTTAAAAGTTATGTTTTCAATTTTTTATATTCATGTATAGAAAAAAGAAGTCGTACTTATGAAGCCGCAAACCACTCCCATTAGACACAGTAATTGATAATTTAATTAATTCATACGACGAAAAAATGTTGGCAATAATATTATATAAATATATTTTATTGTTAATTATTAATTAATATATTATTTGTATATTTATAGTGTAATTCAATGATATTTCCAAATACTGTTTAATATTAAGATATCTTTTGAAACAGTTAATGTGAATAAGTAATGTGAATTTTGTTTACTATATTAACTTTCTTTCGAAACTTATTTAATTATAAAACACTTATCAAATTAAGTAATATATTTACATCGAAGGATTAATTCTTAACACAGTCATTTATTATTTTTAAACCTATATTTCTCAAGTAACGACAATTAATTATTATTTTCTTATTTTTATTATTGGTCGTCTATTTTTATTGATTTATTTATTATAACATTTTAAATGATATTTTATTATAGAAATAAGTTATAAATGTTTTTTTTTTAATAATCGTGTCTGTGTGGAGGTTTAAAATATGTATTGTAGTTTGTTGAACCTACTATTGTACCTAGATATAAGCATAAGAAATTACTTTTAAAATGGCGGAAAACTTTGCAAGTCACGTGGTCATGTAATTACATTATAGTTTAACTTAGTCTAAATTTTTAAACATATGTTTTTTAGTATACTTGTATGAGAGAGTATGATATAATATATACTTTGTTGCAGTTTCAAAATGGTGCTAGGGACTAAGAAGGCGATTCAGCACGTGCCCAGCAAAGGCAGGATATCTATTATGAAAATACAAAACTTCACAGTTGAGAAAAAGCGTAAGTCAAAGAAAGACAAGATTTTTATTTATCATTATTACTTTCGTATTTTATTTAAAAGTAATCGAATCATCTAAATAAATATCACGATGTAAAATCAACGACAATTTATATATTTGAAAAACACACAAATTATTTCTGGGTGTTCAGAATTTTCTCTGTTTCAGAATCCGTGTTAAGGGCGATATACGGGTCACTTTTAATTTGCATCTCCATAGTGCTGGCAGCTGTGAATCCAATCTCGTTAGTTACTAATTGGGTAAGTTCTCACAATTTATTAATACTAGCTTTTGCGCGCAACTCTGTTTACAGAACCCTTATTGCTTATTGTCTTAATATTGTGTCGACCCTAAATCAAAATATGTTATAAATACTGTTTTATATAGTTTAAATCATAGCTGAGCATAGCAATGAATGAATCAAATTTAAACAAATATATATTTTTCGATCGGTCAAGCGACCCTTTCGGATACTTTCCTATAACAAATACTCGTACATATATGTAAGAAAAAAGTATTTACAAAATCTATATTTTTTGTCTGGGTTCCAAGCCCCAGGTTCAGATCACATTAATAGCATTATTATTTATGTCGTTTCAGATGTAACATTAATAGAAATCTATTGAACTAAATTATAATTTATAATCTGTCAGAACAAATGTACGTAATTTTAAAACCACTGATATTAAGTCACAAAGAGAAGAACGTATTATCACTATACTAATAACACTAGTTATATAAAAACATCAGCTTATTTCTTGCCAATTCGCTGGGCACACTATTAATTTAGATGTGAACTTTGGTTGCTATGGTAACCTTTGTCGTATTATCCGTTGTCATCGTAACCGTTGCTATGGTAACCGTTGCTACAGTAACTCTCACCCCCGCGTAAAGTGTATATCTCCTACAGGTTTAAAACTTGGCGAAATGCAATAAGTTGAAATCTGTTGAGATAGGAATTCCGTAAAATTCATTCTTAGTTTATCGGACAATGTATCAGTGAATGGTAAATTGCTTATATATTTATATATTAATCTAAATTAACTTAAATTTCAATCAAATATCAAACACCGCATTTAATTTAAATTATAAATTAAATTTCTTAAAAATAAAAATATGGTATTTATATATAGTATAATATAATAATTTTATGAAATGTAGTATATTAAGATTAATATATTTTTAAGTAAGATAATATAATACTATTATGTTAAAAGCACTGAACTATATTGTTGACAAACTAGTTGAGATCTTCAAAAAGAATCTCGTTTCTTTCTTTAAGATTCTTTTTAATACTATATTATCCTTCATTGTATTTATACAAAGGTTTTAATACCAGTTGAAGATAAAATCATAATAAATAAATAAACATAAATTGAATTGAGGTATAATTGTTTTTTTCTTGGTGATTTTGTCAACTTCCTTATTATCCGGGTCCTATGGGTATAATTACAAGTGGAAACATAAAAATGATTTTCTTGATGATTTTCTTTATAATATAACTAAAAATGGTACAAATTTAGAGCGATTAAAGATTATTGTAAGAAATTGCAACAGTTTATTTTTCAATAATAAAATGCCTAATATTTCGCATTGTCGTTACATGTCATCTAAACTTATCAGTAACTGGAATCCGCCGCCATGCGCTGCGGGAGTTGAGCTGAGCCCCCTCCATTTTTTGACCATCATTTCTGAACGGAATAAGATATTTTAATTCTGTTTTTTAAAACATGCTCACTCCCAAGCTCTACAGCTTTGCCGATTTTCACTCAAATCGGAACTGTAGTTTTTATGTGATGTTTCTTAAAAAAAGACTTTCCTAAACGGTTAAGAGCTTCGCTTACGCTCAGCTTATAATTAAACATATCTGTGTATTTATATTTATGAAACGCAAGTCATTTTAATTACGGAACATAATAATAATTACAAACGTAACACTTGATAGATTTATATCATTGCATTAAGTTGTAATGTCTAGGTTAATTCCTATACAAAGAAATAATTATAAAAAACTATTTGTTAATGAATGATAATGATTGCAATACGCCTTTTACATAATGAACAAGTTGTTTTGTCCTTCTGTTTACATGCATCATGTCTTCAGTTTCTTTCTGTCCATGTTTGTCAGGTTTTAGGTGGTCTCCAACAGTCCTGAGACGCTACTACTTCAACAGAGATGTCCTAGTTTGCTGTATTAGTTAACCCAACTTACCCAGTGACAGGGTTAAACTATTAAATCTACCCTTAGTTCGTTTCGTTGTTTAGTTGCAAAGTAACATTTAGATTACGCACTTTATATAAAGGTAAAATATTTAAATGTTGCAAAACAATTATTTCAAGGCTCTGGTCTGCAGTAGATTTGTTGTTTTGTAATAATATTATATTATTATTTAACATTAACTAATAATTTGATTGTATTAAACTGAATAATTATTTGGTAGTAACTTAATCATTTCTTTGATACAGGTGTCAGTTTAAGATAAAGATTATCGATAGATAACTTATAATTAATTAGCTTTCATTATATCTAATAATTGCTTCGAGGCGAACAATTAAAATAATTTCTTCTCTCTTGTATCATTGATACAGATTAATTGTGACTATAATTCATAAAAAGATACATTTTCTTAATATCAGTTAGATAGTAACGTATTTCCTAAAAGTAACTACACATTTGTCATATAAAATTATTTCTTAATAAACTAACTGTTGTCTCTGACTCCATTCGCGAGGAGTACAAAAGACAGAAGAAACTAAACCAACAGTTCTACCGTTTTACACCTGTTATCACGACATGTCAGTTCAGTCTTTTTTAGGCACCCTGAAAACGTACTCCAAATTTTGGTAACGAATTTTTGGAATCGGTTTCGGAGGAAAGTTATCTCTTATATACAAGCTAGTCAAAAATAATATAAATATAAACTAGTAATACGTCAGTTATAATATCAGAAAAAGACTCTAAAATTAAAAGATTTTCATACAAACTCTTTGATATGGTGCTACTTCTACCATAATAAAGACAAAATGAACAGGTCTATCTATTTATTCCATATTTCTCTAGTAATAATTATAATGAACTCTAAAAATTACAATTATTAAGAAGGTAAACTTATTTAATATAGGTTCGTTGCATAATCTTTAACAATAATGTGTAATGAAAGTGAAGTTAAAAATAACGAGTTGAAGCCATTGCGTAGTTTGTGCGAATTATTGCCCCAAAACAAAATTACCAAATAACACTTATACATAACGGTTGATATGAATTATAATTATTAATGATTAACTTTTGACCTTGATATTCAAGATCATTGCAGATGTAAAGTAGCTTTATGACTTCATGGCTGTTTCTGTCCGTCTATACAGCAAAAAATGTACACTATAACGAGGCCTCCTGCACCAAGGCCCCCTTTATATGGAAGACAAAGATTAACTAAACCCAGTTTTTCAATCATAAAATTAAATGATCATACATTGAAGGGGTAAATGCACATCGAAACCTTACATTATGTATAATTTAAACAAGTTCAGTTAAGCAGTAAATATATAAGGCCATCGATACACCAATGCTTTTAAATCCAAATGACCGTTAATTCTATATATTCAAGAAAGATAACTGTATAATCTATATTAAATATATATTTTTTAACTTCTAAATTCGTTCTTTTGTAAGATGATACTTAAGAACATTATGTCTTAAATGTCTTTTTTCTTAACCGAGTCTTAGTAAATCTTTGTTGAAAGTTATCTATCAACATATCATAACAATAGCGCCAGTGATAGAAACAATTAGAGGTAGCCGTCTGTCATGGTATGGGCCTGTTCTGAGGAGAGATGAAAGACACGTGACCAAAAGAGTGCTGGGTATGGTAGAGGAGGGATGGACAGGTAGAGTACCGAAGAAAAGATAGATGGACTGCGTGAAAGACAATATGGAGAAGAAGGATGTGTGTCCAGAGATGTTGAGTAACAGGAGAGTATGGTAGGAAAGAACATACTGTACCGACCCCAAAAGTGGGATAAGGACAGGAAGATGATGATATCATAACAGTATCTAACTGTTATGTAATATACGTTATGTATATTGTTATATCTAATTTCTCCTTGATATACACGATACGGAATATAAACAAATAGAACATTTATAGGTAATATTTATCATTCCAATAGCAAAGTATATAACGTGTTTCAGGTATGACAATCACTGCAGTTTATGGATTGCATTATAGATAAAAATCGCATAACAACTAGTTATTTATATACAAATATTTTTATTGTAATTGCAAATATATATAATTTTTTTATAAAATAATCATAAAATCGTGATTATAAACACTGTTTGACTCATTAAATATATTAATTGCTATGAATTAAATTATAAAAAAATATATACTCGGATTCCGCAAGCTTTTACGACACTCAGTCAAGGTGATGTACTGACCGTTGAAAGATTATAAAATGGTGTTCTAATTCTGTTACATCATTTTTCTTGGCTATATAAATTCGGTAGCTGTAATAACGTAGACAGCGATCACGTACGAACAGGGGGCTTGAAGGGCCCCTATAATAGAGCAATGAGGGGTATTTTTTGTAATATAATATAATAATTTATAATCAATAATTGATCCATATATAACTTATATACAATTTCTAAGTAATATTCAAGGAACTTGTAGAAGTTATACTTCTATCATACAATATGATACATAATAAATTGTGGCTTTGTATATAATATGCATATTTGAATACTCGTTACAAAATAAATATTGTATTGATTTAATCGATTATATATATATAAAGTCAAAACGTCTTTATGATACTGTATCCTATGTAATATTTTATATTTAAATCAATCATTTAAATTTAATTATTAAAAGACAAGGCAAAGTATTTCGTATGTTAAGGAAATAATTACTGCGCTCAATGAGTCGGCTCAATACGCGCATCCGACATGTATCCGGAATTGTAAATATTGTATAAATTACGTTTTCCGGAAAATATAATAAATTTATTTGTGAATAAGGAGTTATTGAGTTATTGTGTGGTTTATATTGACGATTAATATTTTCCTAGTAACGGATATGAATGGTTTATTTCTAAGTTGACATTTTATTAGTTTTTTTTTTGTATGTTTTACCAAAATTATTCATGCAATAAAAATTGATTTCTATTTTTGTCTTCATCCGGTAACACTAAACAGATTGTAAATAATATACCATCTCTGACATCATTTGATAATGAATTGTGAAAAGAAGGGAAATTCAGATATTTTTCTTAAAAATCAGATACTTATGAAATGTATCTATTGTTAATATATTAATTTTACCCATGTCCGTGTGTATGTATTCTCTATTAGGTTATCTGTCCTTTATAGATCTTAGAAATTAAAGAAGGCAAGCTCCTGTACCGTTTGTTAGAGAACCCTACATATGAGCTCTACTCAGATGTATACGTCTTCAACTTTACCAATGTGGATGAATTTCTGAGCGGAACTGACACACAGCTGCATGTGGACGAAATCGGACCATTTGTGTTTCAGTGAGTTTATATTATATATAATTGGTAGGTTATATTATTAAATACTTGAAAATTTGATAACCGGTCTCCAAAACTCTTAGTACCAAGACATTAACAAAATAAATACATCCATACAGAGAAATAAGGAAGAACAGGAACATTACACTGAACAAGGACCGGGGGACGATTACCATGAACCCGATAATCATGCTCAACTTCCTCCCCGAAAAATCAATCGCCCACTACAAGGACGTCGATGTTAGAGTTCCAAATATCGCACTTATCGTAAGTATCAACATTTATTTTTTAATACTACTTTAATAATTACTTCTTCAGCATTCATTTTTATCAATAATTCATTTATAACTCAAAACGTTTTATATTCCGAATAGTAATCAGACAAAAACACTGATCAAACAATATATATGTATATTTGTTATATTTGGTTAAAAATTACAATAAAATGTAAATTCATCGTCAAATAACTAAATATGCAATCTGATTATAAATTCAATTCTAATTTACTGGTAATTTGTGGCCTGATATGTTCTTGTCAAAATAGATTACCGAAGGTGACTATCATATGCTAATAGTTATAGGAAACCCACGGTCTTGAATTGGAAATGTTATAAGTCCAGCCAGACTAGTTCAAGGTTCATGCTTCAAGGCATGTTTGACAGTCACGGTTACTGAGATGATTCGAGAGCTTCTTAATATATTCATGTATTTATAATAAATATAATTAGTTCTACTCGCAGTCAAACTTTTAGTAATATTAGCTAATAGTTAAATCGAAATTGATCGGAATTGTTTTGAATAATCTAAATTAAAACCATGATTATAAAAACGAATCCTCCGATATTTTACATCGTTTATAATATTATTTACTACTTGGATATAGGCTAGCTTAATATTATGCAACTATACTTAATTTGTATTTGCTACTATCTTCTTCTAGTTAGATGAGAAATAATCGCCTTCTTTTCCATCTGTTTCATAATTCTCATTGCTTGAAGAATAGATGAATTTTAAATAAAAAAGGAAATAGTCAGATGAAGTTTCAATATTAACTTACAAGAACTATGTCAGTTACCTACGTACTTTATTACATAAATTCGTGTTTTTAATATGAAAAGTAATTTTAGTATTTCTAGTTGTTATAATTATAGTCAAAGAATAAGTTGACAGACAGGATTACTTACAATATACAAACATGATTAGATTAAATAAAATAATATAATTGTTATATATATATATGTCTGTTTGTCAAGATACTTGTATAATTGTGTCAATGTTTTAAAAATCAATGAGAAATTATTTTTAAATATTTTCCAAGCGTATTTATATCTATAGTTCATTATTACACAATGGTGAGGTGAATGACCCTCAGTTTCGAAACTATTTTGAAAGGTATGAAATAACATTATAATTTAGTAAGTTTCATATAAAGTATAGCCAATAACTAGAAAAATCTTTTTCTCATGATTAATTAGATATTAAAGCAATAATTTATATATTTTTTTTACGGTAATTATATATATTTTTTACTGCTGTAATCATAAACATAATTATTGACAATTATGATCTCATTATCATAATTAAGACTTTGTAATTATAAATAAAGCGACATGGAACTTGTGTAGGATAACTGAACGCATTATTACTCAATTAATTGAGCTGAGCGTAAGCGAAGCTCTTAACCGTTTGGAAGACCTTTTTTGTGTTTAGTTATCTCCAGAATGCGACGAGATATTTAGCTAAAAATTTTCTCATGTATGTATGTTTGAGCCGAACGAGGATATTATAGCGAAAACAGATTGAAAAAATGTTTAGCCATTCAAAAATTATTAAGGAAAGAAGAAAGGAGAGCCGCCGCGCACGGTTGGCGGATCCTAGTTTATTACTTTTACCTTTAAAATTGTCCTAATTTATATAAGTTACTACAATTTTACAATTAAGTATGAATGCAAAATATTCAGCTGTTCTCTTAACTTCTTTTAATAGGCAATCAGTACACTTGTGGCAGATAGAATGGGTTACTTCGCGAACGTGGGAGCCTATTACTCAATGTCGGCAATGGGATCCCAGCTCTTCCTCAATATGACAGCTGAGGACCTCCTCTGGGGTTACGATGACCCCCTCGTCAACCTTGGTAACACATTCTTACCAGGGTGGATCGACTTCGGCAAAATTGGGATTTTGGACAGAGTGAGTATCGTAGAATCACCCTTCACTTATAGCTTATATAGTTCGTTTTTTTATGATACTTTGCAAAGTATGTAGTATATTCATTCACACATATTATTAGTTATATTTTTTAGACCAATTTCTATTTATTAAATGCTTTTGAAGGAAATAAATTGTACTTTTCATCCTAATTCATAAGTTTGAAATTCTTTTAGTCACTTATTAATGATTGATGATAAATTTTTTGAACGTTATTTCACAACTTTACATAAAAGGCTTCTTTGAATCAGAGGTTAAGTAAAAGTTGGTGGTTTAGTATCAATGGTCACTGGAAATACCACTGCAACGTATTTAGACCTTGTAGCTATTATGGATATATATGTATGTCTATTGATGATTCTAAACATAGACTCAAAGTTACATTAAAAACTAAGGAAGTGCTTTAATAGAGAGTTTTATTAACCTGGTTTTATCAAAATACGAAGTTAAATTGAGGAGTTGAGGTAAATATTGAGGAGTTTCTCTGTCCATGAAGACATGGACGGATTAGAGCAGCATATGGTTGCAAATTTCTTAAATAAAATTTCTTAAAAAAAATAAATTCAATTAAAATTAATAAAAATGTGATAATTTAATTAAAATTAATATAATTTGAATTGATAAGCAAATTAATACACAATGTCCTCTCAATTAGTTCTACTCCCAAAAGACTGAAGAAGTGGAAATGGAAGTGAGGAACATATCCAAAAAATATTCCATACATAACTGGAACAACCAGCCTGGTCTCCCGGAACAAGGATTCACTAACTGGAATACTAGGTAATTATAAGTTTTTATTAAAAAATATATATTTCTATTGGAATCTTATTAATGATATAACAGAATGCAATAAGCATGGAATTAAGTAACCTTGTAAGTATATAATTAATAGCTCCTCGCAACAACAGCAATTAACACAGTTGTTTATTATTAACATTATATAAAACCTATAGTATACCAATACATATTTTAGATTTTAACGTAAGGGCAATAGGAAATGTCATATATTATATGTTTTATATAAAATATTGTTCAAAAAATTATACACTCTATGACAGTATATCGTAATCGGTGTTTGTGATGGAATGGTAACTTAAATAATTATTATTTTAACATTTCTTTCATTAATCTTGAACAGTCCGCTTGTCAACTGGGTCACTTGATGAAGTTTTGTAATTCGTATGTTATGTGATATATTTAAATTTTGAAAGCATTCCCTTTATAATATTCAGGGTCTCAAGGTTTGTCTCACCATTGAGAAACTTTTGATCAACTTTATTACGCCATAATTATAAATATGTAGCAATATCGGCTTTATTTTACTATAATAGGCAGTAGATGGTCAATTATTTATTATTAGTTTGTTCCCGAAAATACTTAATATATTTGTAAATGCTCCAGAAAAAAAAACACAAACTAATCCTCAGTGTGTTATAAGTTATAACATTCTTATATATATAATAATTGGCTTCGCTTCTATAAATAATTTGTACATATCTTTGTTCCAATTTCATAAACAATTTTTATTATCTTCAGTAATCGCTGCAACCGAGTGAGAGGAACATACGAAGGCCTCATGATGCCCCCCGGACTACCAAAAGACTACGAGATCCCTATGTTCAGAAAACAAGCTTGCAGGGTGTACCCCTACCGGTTTGAAAGGGAGATGCAGGGAGATAATGGATTTAACTTCTATAGGTAACTTATATTTCGAAGAACAACTACATGGATGCTTTTCTTTCGGGCTCGTCTTGTCTTCAGATTTATGGTATACCTTTACAACTCACTTTGAAATAAATGGCCAAATAACAACAAAGTCCTAATATGATATAGATATAAAATGGACGAGTCGTCGTTTAATAAGACGTCGCCGTACGCGTGCCCGTGCGAAGAAAACTGCACGCCGGACGGCTTCGTGGATATCAGCACCTGCTACTACGGTGAGATTCTAAAGTTACATTGACTAGTTTAATATTCCAGGGATCATAAAATAGGAAGTTCGTAAGTTTTTTGACAAAACTTTTCATTAAGGAGAAGTTTAGTTTCTTATTGCCTTCCGTTTTTGACTAAATTGAAAGGAGAGTTGAAATTTTAAATATACTATTGATAGAGCGATGGGATGGTTTCCTAGAAATCGGCGCTTCAAGTCCGTATTTCAAACCAAAGTTAAAAACTAAGTAAATGTATATATTATCTAATTATATACTCTGTACGTAACAGTGGCTAACTATACCTCATGAATGCAATGTTTAAGTACATCTCAAAGTAATATTTTATTGAGATAATTGTACTATTATTGTTTAATGTAAGCAATTTGTCCAACTAATTAGTGTAAATATAATTAATATTTATAAACAAATTACCAAGCAGATATAAGTTCTTTGTATAGTGACTAGTTGTTTACTCTCTTGATAATTTATTTTTAGTACAACCTTCTCCTCTCACAAGAGTATTAATAAATAAATTGGTAACACACCAACACATCAATGCTGATAAAAGACACTCGATACTTTAAACTCGATAATATCAAAAATAGAGTTAAATTAATAATATTTTATTACCACATATATTCAATATTTCAAGTCGATAATATCTGTTAGGTAATATATGTTTAATTACTTTTATTTTTAATCGTAGGAGCAACAACAATGCCTGCCTTCTAACACTCACAAATAGTATATATATAATTTATATTCCGTTGTCTATACTGTTCAATTCAATCAGTCCTTCTAACCTAAAATTCCGTCTCACTCACTTTGTATGAAGGTAGCACCTTCTATACAAACGTCTTCATCATCCAAGTTTCTCGTCTCCGAAATTCCTTTATATGATATCGGGGTTACCTAGAAAAGATCCTTTAAGGTCGCCTATTGTTCTTTTATTTTTGTTCTTGCTACTACTATGTACTTTTATTAGATAGAAATATTGTATTAATGTTTGTAATTGACTTCTATAAAATTTATACTTAAACTTCATCTTCATACAATAAATATAAATGCAATTATTTTAAATTGAAAATAATGTACATATATTGTGATAAACTTTTAAATGATCCTCTATTTTAAGATACGTCAGGATATGTCAAGAAAAATAATCATTTTATTAACAAAGAATGCCCTTTAACATAATCGACACAACACAACATAAACAATTAAATTTATCGAAGCTATTGAATTAATGATTGCATGTGTACGATATTTTTTACTTAACAACAGACAAAGACCAGGCAAATATTATATATATAATTGTTTATACACCACTTGCGACACTTCTATAATGTTATGATACATCTTGTATTTTATATATATTTAATTCTAGGGTTCCCGATAGCGCTGTCAAAGCCCCACTACCTGGACGCTGCTCCTGAGCAGCAAGCATTCTTCCGAGGATTATCACCAGATCCCAACAAGCACATGTCAACATTTGATGTGGAACCGGTAATTATATATTTTTCACTCGTATTATGAATAAATAATTGAAAATTCTATTAAGCAAAATGTATACAGACATTAACATTCACATCTACTATCGATTTCTATAATTGTTTGTATTTAGAAACAGTATGAAGCAATTTTCCTTAAATGCAATTCACGATAATGACTAAATTTATCTGTAAATCACATAATAATATAAATGTTTTACTTGGTACTGCTAATAATGGAGTTTTACGTCTGATTTGAATTTACCTTAGATTATTAAGTGACTCACAGCTGAGGGATTTTTTAGATGTTTAATGGAAAATTCTTTTAAGTATTAAAACTATCCATTCCAGTGACCATTATTATAATTGTTTCGATTAACTTAATTTAGATTACGATCATGTTTATTAATAATTCTTTGATAGTTATATGTATTTATTGCCCTATACAATGGTAACTGCAGATTTATTGTAATTTATAGATTATATTAAGGAAAAATAGAACATTGTTTTTTTTTTATAATTCGTTAGGAAATATATAATGTATATATATATATATATACATATATATATATATATATATATATATATATATATATATATATGTATATATATGTATTCTACACATATTTGAAACTTATTCTCTGTTATACTAAATAAACCATAACAGAGAAAATAGGTTTCAAATTGGAAAAAAGGTTATAAAGTCTTCCATTTATGTTCTTTGTTTTAAATCATTTGCATTTTATGTTGTTACACGCTTCTAGAATTTGGATTCAGCAAAATTGGGTAAATTAAATAATAAGATGTCTCTTGAAGGATAAGTTTCTTTGATTCAAATTTGCTGATGTAAAACTAGCACTTATATCGATATTTATCTGTTAAGGTGTTAGGGGTCCCAGTAGCGGTGCAGACAAACATTCAAGTCAATATAGCAGTGCGGACGTCCGCAGGGAATCCCATCACTAAACCATTGAAGGATAAGGTTTTGCCGCTGTTGTGGATTTCAATGGTAAATTACTTTGATTTACTTAATTATGTACTATAAAAGTAACCTTCAAGAGTTATCAGTAATCGCTTGTAATTGACCGACGGTCAAGACAAGCTTTATTAGATAATATTAGAAGGATCCATAAAAAAGGAATTTGTTCTATTCCAGTACTGCAAAGCTCCACCAACAAATATCATAACATTACTCCGTCTCCGGCTGGTGATAGGACCACCCGTCGTCATAACCCTGGAGGTGGTTCTTCTCCTCATCGGGATGTTTCTCGGTATCCAGGGCTTCCACAGAATCTGGAAGCCCCATTACAAGCTAGTCCTGCAACCAAAGGAGAAGGATAGAAGAAAAAATATCGAGAAAAGAAGTGGCGTCATACTAAATATGGAGAATGACGGACTCGTGGATGACGAGGAGCTGGCTAAGGAGGCGGTATCCTTATTAGCGATAATAGAAGAGGACAACGTTATGCATAATCTTGTGACGAACGAATAGTACTTTTAGGGAAGGTATTTATTGTGTGGTGTCTGTTACCTCCGTGTGGTATTTAAGATTTAAGTTATTTAATGTCAGATTCGTTCTAGTACAATATAATTTTTATATCATCTTGTTTCTATGAATTAATTGAAGTAGAAAAACAATAGACGTAGAGAAGAAAATGTTGATATTCTACTCGTGACAATAAGTAGTACAATTTTAGATTATCGTGTAAGGTCCTCTTATCTGATAGTTATACTACATTTGGTATGTGAGTAGTATGTGTGTGTATGTGTGTGTGTATGTGTGTGTGTTGCTCGTCCGCAATATTGCCTTAATTTAAAATACCTATAAGGGTCGATTGAGCAGTCAAATAAGGAAACCTGAAATCCTTTGCTCAAATAAACCTAAGTTGTTCAGATTCTGTTTGTCCCTGATTAATGCATTTTTATTTATATTAATTGATTTTATTGAAATCTATATAATGTTATTAATTAAACTTGATTTTTAAAGTTAATGTAATATGACTTTAACCGAAAACCGACCATGAAATAATGTATAATATAAATTATATATTATAATAAATAATAAACTATAATATTTGGCAAAGAAACAATTATGTCTCGGTAAAGATTATTATATAATAAATAGAATTTGATAATTCTTAAATATATATTATAAATAAGAATGTGAAAACACATTGCAATGATTAAATTGTTAATAATTTATCAATAATATTGTAAATATAGACTGAAGGTGTATGTTAATAAAAATATATTTTTTAATGTTTCATTTATTCTTTTACTTATAATTAACATAATATTTACAAATAGTTTTCAAAACATTATTTACATAACAATATAAATTAATATGACTAAGTTATTATCTATAATATTTTCATCTGGTTCCATTTTCTTTTTTTGAATTTAATCATCAGATAATCATTCCTCAAATATACATAACACAATTGTAGAAGTATACACTGTTACTATTCACACAAGGCGTATAGAGCTCACATTCACATAAGTCTGTGTATTCACTGAAGGTGTCTACTCATAGAGGTGTGCGTGTATCCACGGCACGTAGTGTGTGACGCGCGTGTACACGTCGGGCACGCCGGCGCGCGCGCAGCCCGACCCGAACGACGTCAGACCGACCAACTCCCACCGACCTCCGCGAGAACACTGCAGGGGACCCCCGCTGTCACCCTGCAGAGGCCCACAATGTACATTAAACATCTCACAAGACCCCACAACACCCTTTGTATTTTTTTCAAAGATCATGATGATTTTGAAACACTCAAGATCATTCGAAATTATATTTATGGAGCTTTTTGCATTCTGTTTGAACTATCCCCTTGGAGTTATTATATTGACATATAATCAAATTAAACCCCCCCAAATGCTATATGACTGATTATAATTAATATTATCTTATGATTTATATAATTTTAATTTCTGACTTACCACGCAGGCACCCGTGCTTCCGTCTGTGCTTCCGGCGCACAAGTGTCCGTCGTTCAAGGGTAGGCTCAAGGAGTATCTGTCTCTACAGAGCTTTAATGGCAGCACCGGCACCTCAGCCTCTAGCAACACATCGGTCAGGGTCCCGTTGGTCTGTTCTCGTCCCCAGCCGGTGGCGTAGCATTCATCTTTAAAATCTATATAATTATTATCGTCAATAAAAGGATCTATTTCTTCGCCGTACATGAGTTTCTTGTCGCTTCTTTTGATGTCGGTGTTCGTTTTTCCTTTAGTTTGTATTAAACTGACGACGCTGTCCAGTGAGGCACGCTCGTATACGACGTCTCCGGGTCTCGAGTCGTTCTCCAGTTCCTCGTTCTTTCTCTCCGATATTCTGTTAGAATCGTTTGAAACGCGAACGTTATATCTTGTGTTCTTGTGTTTTTTATTGTTACCAGAGAATACTGTTTTAGTGAGGTTATTAATCTTTTCTAAATATTTGTTGGCCGTATCCGGTTTGGGACGCGGTGGTCTGGGTTTCCTCCGCACTACGTTGTCCGTTTTCATATAAAACGTGGTGCTTCTCTCCGTGTTGTGGTTGTTGACCTGCGGCTCGTACGACGGCAGACAGATGGTGCGGATTCTGCTGCCGGCACTGACGTCCGCCGATTTTGTCATCTTCATTAAAGCTGAAAATGTTAAAAGTTGCAATTGAGATCTTAAATTAACTTTGTACTTTGTGTATGTCTAAATGTTTTTATACAATACAATAAATTTTTAGATACTGTCAAAGATATTACATCAAAACTGCTCTCTGCACGTAATCATTTATATGAATAGCTTTGTTAGGTTACATTATTTTTCACTATAAGTAGTAACACTAAGAAGGTGAGGTTAATCAAACAATGGAAGAACGTGTAACACACACACGTCTGTATGTGTGTCATGTACCGATGTCGTGTTGGTAGTTGTGGAAGCGGTGGTGCATGACGATGCGCTCGATTGGCAGGAAGGCCCCACGTTGCTCCGCGCGGTCCCACTCACCCAGCACCGCCGTCCACAGCGCCGGCAGCGGCAGGTTGAACAGCTCGCTACACAGAGGATACTGCCGTCTACAGTCTGACTGACGTCCGGAACATCGCGAGATGTTTATTGGTTCTAAACTAACTTGATTACCAAAGTTGTACCACCTTGGGTCTGAATCGGGTCTTCATTTTGAATTCAAAATATCATTGAAGTAGATTGAATGCGTAGGGTCAAGGTTGAGATATTTAAAATTCAAAATATCTTTATTCAAGTAGGCATTTACAAGCACTTTTGAATCGTCAATTATTATAATACAAAAAAAGGTCAGTGTAGTCATTCCGTAAGTAAGTTACCACCGGCTTGGAATGCTGCTCTGTTGAGAAGAGCCGGCCAGAAACTCAACAGTTGCTCTTTTCAAAAGAAATATAACAATCTTAGGTGATGTACATTATAATATAAATCCTGCAAATGATTCAACAACTTAAGTTCCACATTTCGATCCACTAAAAACTCTTGAACGCTATAATAAGATTTATTTAATAATAAAGTTTTGATTTTAGATTTAAAACCAAGAAAAGTAAGATCTAAGATATCTTGTGGAACTTTATTATATATGCGTATACTCAAACCTATGAAGGATTTATTAAACTTTTTGAAGATGGAATTTTGGTGTTACGAGTTTGCGTTTATTTCTCGTATTTATCACTGTTTTTTATATAACTATTTAAATTTTTTCGTATATATATATTATGTTATTAAATTATCGCGAAGTATTGCGAAGTGACTGTAAGAATACCTATTTCTTTAAAAACATCTCTCAGAGAATCTCTAGCTTTTAAGTTATAAATAACCCGCACAGCTCTTTTTTGTAAAATAAATATAGAATTAATTTCGGCAGCACTGCCCCATAATAAAATACCGTAAGATAAAATACTATGAAAATAACTAAAATAAACAAGTCGAGTCGTATTAACATCCGTTAATTGTCTAACTTTTCTAATTGCAAAAACGGCGGAGCTGAGTTTGGCTGCGAGTGTTGAGACATGGGGGTTCCACTGGAGCTTTTTATCTAATATTATACCTAAGAAATTTGTTGAGTCAATCAATTCTAACACTTCATTGTTAAGGAGCAAGTTAAAATTTTTACTTTTTACATTAGGAAGTGTAAACTCTATGCATTTAGTTTTATTAGCATTTAAGGCTAAATTATTAATTTCGAACCAATGAAGGACTCGTGACAAAGTACTGTTTACTTCGTCATAATTAATCCTAACACGCTCAACTTACTTATTATCTTAATATCTGATAATAACAATATTAATAAGATGTCAGTACTTGTGAACACAGTGCGCGGTGGTGAGCAGCCATTGTGGGTGCACCAGCACTCCTCCACACCAGTGCCCAATCAAACCGTAGGTCGGATGCAACAGCTGAAGGGATACCTGCAGAAAATGCCGGTTTAAGAGCTGGCGCTAAGATCGTCATGAATTTGTTATAAAGATAAAATAAAAACTAAATATAGGATATAACCTGCCAGGGCCAGGCGCCTCTCTTCGACTCCCTCCCCCTGATGATCCTGAGCTGGCCGGCAGACCGATCCCGGGGCTGTCTCGTATGTCGACGTAAAGGCACACCGCATTCTGTACACCATGTTAATTTTAAATAAAATAAGTTACTTAACGGGAAGACGAGATGGAGTGTTAAGAAATTAATATTTCTAAGAATAAATTTCATACTAAACAGGTTATTTTTATTAGAATTAAGAAAATTAATACATCATGATTATTGTTATAATTATTTCAAGTACAAAAAACAATTTATGGACATTCCAAATAATCAATACATTTTATTAAATATTAATAATTCGCACTGAGTCGGAACTAGTTTTTTCTATAACGTACGTTGTGTGTTGTCTAAAATTTAAACAACGCTTAGATAAAGGGTTGTATTTAATAGTCACAATTAGAATACACCTAATTCGGAGATAGTCATTCAAATATATAATTCAAGAAATGTTATATCTAAGTCAATATACTTATTCACTCCAAACCGTAATTTTGAGATCACTCAACGCCATCTAGCGGTGAACATGTTATTTAAAATGAAATATTAAAAACTACTTATGTTTTTAATACTAAGAAAGTTTAATACATTTCCACAATGTATTATTTGTTGTAATAATAAATTAATAGATTTTAATTAATACAAAATATAATGTGATGTTAACACAACACGGCAAGTCACGGCTCACTTGTTTGTAAATAGTTCCGCCCATATTAACATATCTACATCTGATTCTCACACTTGACAATCAATGAGTGTAGAATCATTTGTGCTTGGATATTAGTTTTAGTGTTTATACCGAGCAATTTTTAATCTAAATATATTCCAACACGAACAAGCTCTTTAACTTCCTATTTATTATCGTACTATGTTATTATGTATCGCGGAAGTGCTTCACATACGAGCTGTCATCGCAAAGTTTCTCTTTCTTTGTGAAATATTTACAATGACCACATATACTATGGATTTCTAAGGATTTTAATATTATTATAATATATATAAAATAATTTTTGTTTATAAAATTCTGTACACTAATAATAAAGGACGAAAAAAATAATTAATAATATCATGTTTTAATCAAAATGCATATAATGGAACAATAAATAATTTAATTTTTGTTTTGTTTAACAAACACAAATATTGTTGAAATTATTAGAAACTATAAGTTATCTAGAGCATGTATATGTAAATATATCCTAAGTTTGTAGTTTTAGTGTCAGTTATTACACATATTAAGTAATGAGTGCCATGAATAATGGATGCGCTTGCGTCACTCACACATCGACACTCACGTAATATGTGTGTGTAAAATACCATACACACAAATAGGTGTTTTATAAGTTCAGCGATTCTATTCTTGCCTCCACCATAATTTGATAGGACTATATTGTGTTGATGTATTATATAAAACTTCAGCTAGTACCGAAGGCACTACTCACATTGAGACAGATCAAGCGACCCAACACCTAAGATGCCATTGACTTACCACTACCAAAACTTACTTGTTTTTCTTGAAAACACAAAAACATTCATAATAAAATTTATAACGCCATTGTAAAAGCTAAATCTTTATCTTAATTGATTATAAATCTCTTTTACGCAAGTTATAAAAACATAGCAACAGTAATAAAAGTAAAATGATGAATTTATAGTTTTCTGTTTGTAAAAGTTTACGTGAATTACGTTAAGCGGTAAGCGGTGTCGTAACTGGCTTTCTTTGACGCAAAAACCATTACGTGACCTGGACTTAGGGCTATTCATTAAAAATACTTTTTATATTGTCTTAATATAAACAATATTAAACAAATACATAACAAATTTATTTATATTGTAAGAGTTAATTAAAGAAAATTATTCACTGGTATATTACGATGGTTATCGGGAAATCAATCAAAGATGGCCGAACTGATACAACTGTCACTTGATGACAGAAACTAGTTAACAAATAATATGTAATTATATATCATATTATAGTAAAAATAAATATTCTATTAACATGATTTTTATATTATTTTAGCCGACAAATAAATTACGCAAAAAAAATATAATTAATATAAAAGATTTTTTTTTATAAGATTTTATTTCTAGAACACAATAATGTAATTTCTCAAAACTATTTTCTATTCTATTCGTTACAGCACAGGTCGTAATTTTGACCGCAAATTACATAATCTATTACAATTGTAATATTTCTTAAATTATTTACATCCGGTTCCCGATTACTTGTAATATTGTAATAAAAAATATATATTTATTATATAACAACAAACTGATATTTAATATATAACTTTCGTTCATTAAATTTTATTTTTTTAATTACGTTTCTTTGATCATTTGCGTAAATATAAAAATATTTATTTATGATATTAAAGAAAGTTACTTTTTTAACACAATATATTATATACACAGATATAATTTGGATACATTACCAAATAAATCTTTTCTATACATCTTTCAATTGCCCAATTTCATTCGACAGACAGGTACTTACAAATTAAGATGGCGCTGATAAAAACGATTGACGTACAGATAACTGTGGTATTGAGAACTAGATGCCAAGTATGTACATGATTAAGGATGTATCAAACCATATTAAACATATGGAGATGTGTTAAGGATTCTATTATTGAAAATTAATTAACTCTAACACAGAAGGCCGGAGCAGTGAAAGTGTCATTACCTTGATGAGATGTTGATCACCATGCCTCAGTCCCATTGATACTCTTAGTTTGAATAACTAATGCGCTAAGTATTTTCCTGTGAATTACTTCGAAAGTAAAATGTCAGTAATGGTTTGTTACGTATAATATATTTTACAATTTTAAATTATCAATTTATATAAGGAACCCTAGATTTAACTTTCTTTTCTAACTTATCAAGATAATGGATACCAAAGAAGCAATTAGTCGTACAGACAGCTTCTGTTGCGATGATATCTACAACTAACAATGTTGGGTTTGGGAGTTATAAGAATTTATTGATTCATTCGATTGCTTTTGAGATAGCTTAGCAATTTATTCTGATACTAATATACATTTTTTTATAACTTCAATGGTATAAAATTATTTCAAACATTATCAAAGAAATATTTCATATTTTACTTTAGGTTTTGCTTCGATTGACTGAGATCAAATCAATTGAACTATCGAATGTTTTAAATATTTTATTAATTTAATAAAAACTCCCATCACCATATTATTATTGTCATCCGGATTTGCTTATTTTTTATTACATTCATAACACTCGAATCATTATAAAGCACCATATACACATTATGTAACCTTAAATATGCCTTCGTAATTTTAATCAGACTTGTATAAACCTCGGAAACATTATCACAAGGAAGTATAGGTGTATCAATAGAATTAAAATCAATTTGTTAAACGTCAGCAACAACATTAAAATCATATTACCACACTCCTTGACTCCAGTTGAATCGAAGCTGACTTTTACTTTCGTTAAGTGTCAATACCATCGCAATATTACCGCATTAATATTAATAACAATAAAATAAATATTTATATACTACCATTTACTACATGTTTTGGTAAATTTCGAAACCTAAATCCAATGAGGCATTAACAGTGAATTGTGTAATATCCCTTGAAAAGTTCCATAGCGACCGCTACCGCAGTGATGCAATGTGTGGTCCAAGTTAAAAGCGAAGAAGATATTGTAATAAATAGATTATTATGTATTATTTTATGACACCTAATCCTACTATTATGTTTATAGGGGAAGTAAATACTATGAAGGCATTTTATTATTTTATATCCATAATATAATATTAACGTTATATTATCAGTGTTTCGACAGAAGCTATTTAATTTAAATATTATTAGTGTCAAAGCTAATATTTTATATAACAATGCATTAACATTTATTAAAATGTTAAAAGAAGATATTACACACAGGTAACTGTCAAAAGTATGGTAGCGTTTGACAGTTACCTGGCAACAGGATAAAATTAAACAAAGATAAATACAGTGGAAGCTAAATCTTTTAGAAAACAAAAAGATAATATTGTAATAAGTTTAAATTATGGTTGAACTTCGATCACTTGACGACATTTAATATTATCACAATCAAAAACACAATACTACAGTTAGTCTATATATTTATACAAATCGCGTCCCCTCGTCCCTTAGACTACCAATACATTCCAATGTACACGGAACCCCGTTTTCTATGAGGATTGCGCAACCCTAATCACTAAACATCACTACACTTACTGCACTCTGTGTGTCATAGAAATTACGTAAAGACACTATTAGCCATCAAAATAACTTCATAAAAATAATTGAAAAAGAAAGCTTTATGGATACATATTTTAGAAACGAGTTAAGTATCTTTTTTTATCTTTTTTCTATTGAACAACTCGTAAGAAAAGACTCTTTTAAGATAAATTAAGATAAAAGAGTAAGAGCTATTTATATTATAATATTCTAATAATAATAAAATTACTAGATAAATACTATAAATTTAATACTATAGAATAATAACAAAATAATAGTAATAAAAAATCAGTTAGTATAATAAATATAATCGTAATTTTGCCAGTTCAATTATATCGCTATCGTCGTCAAGCATCGAACCTGCGACCCCTGAGAGTGAAAGCTGAACCATCTAGAGTTACGGTACGGAATTAAATTAATATCTTCCGTAACTTATCGTATTACAATCGTATTCAGATTATGTTATATCGTTATTTGTAATATTATGATATCTTTGTTTATAACAATTATTTTATATAAACAATTATAATAAATCTTCCTATTATATTTTTAGACGTTGACTTAGCGACAATGCAGTTGCAGCAACAAATTATACAGAAGAAGTGTACAAGTCTATATACTTGTTAAGGGACAATACAAAAAGATCTCCACAGCCTTTACATAATAAGCGATAGTTTATGTATACAGAATATTAAAATTAAAACAAAATTCACATAACACAAAAAATTTAGGACAACATAAAGGCACACAAAATTTTACACTGCAATCCTGATATTTATACCTGACTTTCGTATTTCATTAATTAATGAATCAAGAATGAAACTACAAGAAAATTGATATTTTATCTATTTATTATATGTATTAATAATAATTAAATGTATTTTATTAATAAATATACTTCGCGCACTCTCACTGAGTATGCTCTTTTTTGTATGTACAAAAGTTATTTTGTCTCATATTTATAATTAATATGTATGTATCTTAATGGAATTGTTATAAGAAAATTGCATTTCATTCTAAATCCAATCTTTATCAAAAGATTGTTATACGACTTGAAGAAATAACGTGTTGGAATATATATATATATCAACACATCATTATGTGATAAAAAATTACAATTACCACACATATTATCTTAGACATGTCAATATAACATTAATATTTAACTAAATATATTATTTTATTTGTATATAGACTTATATGCTAGACAAAACCAGGGGAATATCCCTATATATACAATGCAAACATAGTTAAACATATTTAATAGCAATTCTTAACTCACAAAGAATTATATAATTTGATAACAGCGTCTTCCGTATAAAGCTGTAATTATTTTATTAACCAGGATATCCGTTGTCTACAGCACTCTATGCAATACAATTTCTCTTAATAATATACAATTAATATTTATTATAACGCCATTTTATGAAAATGAAAGTAATAATAATAACAATAAATATATTTTATTGCACACCAGGAAGACAAATTTAAATTTTCACGTTACAAATAGAAAAAAAAAATTGAACATACAAAATGGCGGCTTTAACGCTAATAAGCGATTGCTACCAATATCTAGATTAAGGATACGCTGTGGTAGTAAAGGTCCACAAATTACTAACTAAAATTACATATAAAAAAAACATTATCAATGTTCAAAGTTATATCACTTTTGGATAAGTAAATAGATTTATTTATTTTACAATATAAAACGAGGCCGGTAAGTCATCAAAGATAAAAAGAGGTGTAAAAGCGCATTTTAGCTTTCCCGATAAGACGTTTCGTAATTCTAAATCACTTTTACTCTTATTTACTCTTCCGGTAATTTAATATAATATTTATTATAAAATTATAGTCTTTTTATCGATTAACTTAGAGTAAGTATCTTCTAGATTATAAAATTGTTTTATAAGTTTATATTTTTTAGGATTTATTCGAGTTTTATATCATTTATTATTATTTTCCAGATAATGTTGTTGTAGAAAGCTTCAGTGACTCGATAACGAGTATTATTTGTAACAAATTCATGGCTGGAGGTGGTATTTAAATTATATAGTTTCCCTTGTTATAAAATACTTATCAAAATATGTCAATAATATTATTTCAAACCTTAATAAGATAATCGATATAAAACATAAACTCACCTCTAGGACTATACCCTTCGGATACATTAATGTAGGCACATAATAAAAATAATAAAAAAACTTTAAAATAAATCACAGACATCACTATACTAAATACACACACAGATAAAATATTTCACTTATATAATAAAACTATTATTTTACGGTATCTCAGTAAAAGTAGTTTTTTTTTTGCGCGCCAAAAGTAATTTCGAATGGCGTCCGAGGTTGACAGTGTCCGAATTAGAAATGGAAGGAAAAAAGAACGGCGCACTGAATTGTTATTATTGACTGTGTTTTAGTTTTTTCAACGGCGCCTGTATCCCCACTGGGAAAACGGATTGGGTTCACAACCTTTGGTATTCAACTATATATATATTAATAAATATATATTGAGACGAACAATAATTAGATACGATGTTCAAATAAAAAAGTTAATAACAAATTTATATATGTATGCATGAAAATTTGAGTATGTGCTTCAAGATATAATTAGGAAATTAAAAAAAAAATCTAAGTAACTTCAAATGTTGCTGACAGCTGTCGATAGAGAGTGAAATGATAGCGGCGCGTGCGCAGGTTGTAGTTACATTGCATTTACCTCATCGACTCGTAATACGTCGACTGATACTTCCCACAAACAGCAACCAATTTATTATAATTATAATTTATTTAAACAATTAATTATTTACTGTTGTACACTAAAGGTATATTTGCAATTCGTGCCGTATGCCTTATTTCTTTATAGGAAGAAAAAAAAATAATACTCTTACTTAGAAAACATATTTTTAATTTTAATAAAATATTAAATGCCAGTAATTATTAGAACAAATCAGATACAAAGTGTACATAGAATAACAAGACAAGAATGTTATGGTAATAACAATAATAATGTAAATGTTAAATAAATTATTTATTTTACAAAATTGTGCACCACAGCTGGTTGTAGATCGCTTTGAGACTTAAATACTGTCAATCTAAGAAGGTTTCTTCCTTGCATTGTTACTCTTAAATACAGATCGCTTTCTACCTTCGGGGTTTGGAATGAACGTCTCCAATTACACCTATTGTATTGAGATAAAAAATCAATAATAAATTATTGTCAATTTTAAGTGTTATGGAGTTTTTTCTGATTGAAACTGACGTTCATATGACAGCAGCAACTAAATAACTAAATAAAATAATATGATAAATATTTTTTTTTAATATTTTTTAGTTAGTCAGGAAATAACCGGTCTGAGTTCACATTTATACAGTATTTATAAAGAGGTTGATAGGAGCAAAGAGTTAAGTGTGTGTATCTTGCTTGTTGGTAAATGCCATGGTCCATACGACTTCCGAGTCTAGTATATATATACGTCATTTAAATAAAAATACAAATAGAAATAATTAAGCTTATTTACTACACTTACCTCATAGTTTTTAACGCAACACAACTTAAATCAAAAAAAAGTCTAAAACTTTAAGGATAAGGTAATTAAAAAAAAATCCCAGGGTTTCTTTAAAACTGACGATAAACATTTTTATTGTACATATATATTTTACTGACGGTTACGGTCATGCGCGAGCTGATGAATAAGGAAATATATATACATATATATATATATATATATATGTTTAACAGGACATACTTTTTACAATATTCCTCCACACCCCGGATCATAAATATTTAATTATTAATTATATTATTAAAATATATATTCATTCTATTTTAATTATTACCAATTGACTACAGTGACATCTGTTGTTTAGAATTGTAACTTTGTTACAACGCCATCTATCGCTATTTTTAGTGCTTAAACAATAAATCGATAACTCAGCTCTTGGTAATGGTTCATGGAGTCGCCGCTAGGTGTGCTGTTTTCTTTAAGAACGACAACAACTTTATGGAATAATGAACTTTACATATTTTGTCTCTTTCTAAAGTACTTTTTTTTTGTATGTATGAAAGAGATCGACATAAAATAAGGGGAGAATTAAACTTTGTTGAACAGTAAACTTGTTATGACGTTTATACTTTAGTCAGTTGTAAGAGTTTAGCAAGGTGGTCTGTAAAATGCCACATTTTGCAAGTTTATAATAAGTTTACGCGTGTTTTAAACAAGAAACAATTAAAAAGTGTGTGATTTGTTTTGTTGAGTAATATATAAGTTGTTGCATAGTGTATTAGTATCATTGCAACGATTGTGATATTGAAGTTCTGCAGGTAACGGGATCTTGTGAACTTTTGTCTGAATTTTGAGACACACCTAGATAGAGGCTGTAACCCGGAAGGAGTCGGATGCAGCCATGAGTGAATTTTGATTCTTTCTTATATTAACCGTAAGTTAATTATTTAAAAATCTTTTTATAAAGTGGTGCTTAGAGCGCTTACATAAAATTATAAATCGCTTTACATAAATAATACATTAAAATTATTTAATAATGTTCGTGTTATTTCATAACTTTAACATTTATGTCAGACGTATTTGGTGTAAAGATAAAAGAATTTTATATATTTCTACGTCCGCGTTTATGTAAGCCATGTTTCCTCGCAGCCTGCGCACAGCCCGATGTAATTACTGTATTGATTAGCATTTTGCATTTATGTCATGACATTACATAAATGCATAATAAAAAAAAAAATAATCTAAAATATTAAAAATAATTTTACGATTATACATTAGATTCTGAACATCATTAAATGTAAAGTAAGAGCTTTAATTAATTAATTAATTAATTATAACTGTTAAGAAACGTGTGAAAATAAAATATCAAGATTGTGTTATAAAGACAAACATTCAGACAAGGTCGATTGAGCAATATAATATTAATTCACACGAGACATAAGGCTTAGCCTGTCTGTCCACTAAACTATTAAAACCTTGGATATTTTAAATATATATTGGGACCATTATTTTGACATTCGTTCAATTCCATTTGCGGCTAAACCTCGACTGCACAGTTGGTAGCGATGGTTTATTTTGTTAAGAGGTAAAAAAATTGATAACGGTAGTTTTTGATACCTAGTTATTTATTTAACTTCAATCACTATTGATGTTTAATAAATTGGTGTATCAGGATATGAAATATCTTATGGAATATTCAAGTGAAGTGAGAAATAAATATTTTTCTTAAACAGGTCATTGTACATGTATAGTGGCATTGCTAATAAATAAGTTGGAGAGTTATCTGACCTTGTGTAAAGGTCCGTTTTGCCATTCTCTATTGAGTTGTCATGCGCATGCGCCTCGTGGCTGTGAATCACTTTCGAACAATGCAGTAGGTATAACCCCAATTCAATTTAGGTACGTTTTGATCTTAAATGCTTCTCTAATTGTCTTGTTTTTCCTTAGTTGTTTTTTTTGTTTTGTATTATGATTATAGAATTAAAGACGTGTTTGTTTGATATTACAATGTTGTATTGAATAGTCAAATACAGGTTAAAAGTTGAAACACAAGTGAAAATAGATTAGCAGTAACAAGCTTAAATACCATTTTGGTAAAATATTAAAATACTTTTATTAGATTTTTCGTAAACAATTACCTCTTCCGTTGAATCACTAATAAGTAACAAAATATCCGGTCTGTAACAGAAAAAACCTTCGCAAATTTTTATTTTATTCAAAAAGGAAGTAGGTACGTTCACTTACATGCGGACATTATCTAAGTATATGACGTTCTACGGCAGTTGTTTTTTATATAACACCTCTAATAAAAATATATCTTTAATCTGTCACTTCATTTGAAAAACATGTAGGTAAAAATATCCAATCCTGTAATGTTCTGAAGACTGTGAAACAAAGATAACACTTAAAATTAAGCGACAACCGTTTTTCAAACAAAACAATAAGAGGACAAGATTTCTAATATGTCCATATGACACTGACCATAATGAAACAATACAAATTTCACTTTCCTTTTCATAAACGGTGCACAACTCAACTACTGTATATTATATCTTATTGCACTTGTAATAAGTATTAAAATTCAAAATCAAATTTAATTAACCAAAAAGGAAGGCATTGTGAGTAAGAGAAAATTTATAACAATTAAGATGGTTTACGTTATTTCTGAATGTCACATTTTTTTACTACTGAAGGTAAAGTTAGACCTTTAACACATTCGCGACCACTGACGTGAATTTACGTCATTTCAAATTCTATACCTGGTTGCCACAACACATTTTATACTGTTTATCCTCCCCTTGACGATATAAGTATGCGGCAACCAGCTTCAATATTTCATTATATTAGCCGGTACACAGAATAAGAAACGTTGAAAATTAGCCGGTCTAAATGTGTTAACTGTTTAAAATGTAATAAGTTCTAATACATGAAATAAGTCCTAAAATTATGTTCGATCATTGTAATAATTATCAGTACTAACGTGATCTAACACTGCCAATAGGTACCGGGTAATGAAAGCGTCACGTAATAGGTCCTGGTGGAACAATGTACTCACTGAAGTCCACGATCACGCAACATTGCTCTTGCTTCTGTTTCGTAATCATTGAAAGTATCAGATATTTAGATGATAGTACTCCTATTGCGAGTTTTGACAGTTCAAAAACTATGACGGTTAACGATGATTCTCGAAACTTTGCTGATAAGTATGAGTTTAAATTTGTATTTGACGTTTGTACGTTACCGGCCATCTTTCATTTTATTTCCATCTCCCTTACACATAATACAAATAAGGAAGATAAATATACCTCTAATTTTAATCATATTATAAATATAAGCAGTAACTTTAATAGAAAAATAATACCTCTTACATTAGTACAATAATAACTAGGATCCGCCAGTGCTCCGTGCGTTGCGGGTTTTTAGCTCTCCTCCCTCTCCTTTCTTCTTTTCTTGATAACTTTTGAATGGCTAAACATTTTTTCAATCTGTTTTCGCTATAACATCCGCGTTCGGCTCAAACATACTAGAGAAAGTTTTTAGCTAATTATCTCGTCGCATTCTGGAGACAACTAAACACAAAAAAAGGTCTCCCAAACGGTTAAGAGCTTCGCTTACGCTCAGCTCAAATATTACTTATGTTATAATTAATACATTTGGGTCCAATGATTTTTATCATCATTATTTATTGTATTATTTGGTTGTTAGGGTCTTGTAGTTTTGTCTTACAGAAAATTCAAATAGACAAAATTTCCTTGTCTACTTTATTACTTTCGGCCTACGGCCTCACAGCATTTGCGTAATTTTTTAATACAACGTGTATGCGGCTGAAACACAAACATGTGTTTAATAACAATCAATTATCAATACAATGTCAAATTATTATTAAACAATATTATTATTTGCATTTACATATATATGTATATATATTTATATAATAATTCGGAGATTGAGTTGATGTTTTTTTTAAATCTACAGATATGAAATATAAAAAATATGTATTAATATATACAAATTAGTATTACGTTTTTATTCAAATGTTACTGTATTATGGATAAAATACTTCTATGATAAAGATAAATCAGACAGAAAAGAAATAAATAATAATGTTCCTAAGTTCGATAAAATTTGATCTTAAAAAATAAAAAACACGATAAAATACGAAAATAATAAAAAGAGTAATCGATAAAACAAGTAATTGTGAAATCTGTAATTGAAGGTCAAGGGACGAATTTCTTACATTACAGGAACGAACATTGACCTTAATTATGAGGTGTCTAGTGAAAATAAAATAAAAAGAACCAATGACTATGACCTTTCTTGTTATCATAACGAAGCAACAATGTTTTGTACCGCGTTTGACAATTTCACCTAACGTGGCAGCACCTATCGTATACATCTTCTATATATATATATATATATATATATAATAAGCGATTTACCACTCACTGACTCATCGCGAAATCTCCGAAACTATCTGTCCGATTAACTTAAAATTTTACATAGTTACTTCTTTTGTGACGTAGACGTCCACTAAGAACGGATTTTACGGAATTCCTATCCCAATGGATTTCAACTTTTTGCATTTCGCCAAGTTTTAAACTTGTAGCAACTATACACTTAATGCGGGGGTAAGAGTTACTATAGCAACGGTTACGATGACAACGGATAATACGACAAAGGTTACCATAGCAACCTAAGTTCACATCCAAATTAATAGTGTACCCATCCAAGCGGGAGGGAGCTAGTATTCTGATATACCCGTATGCAACTTGTATGAGAGGTATATTTACCTTATGTACTTCCATTATGAACTATCGCAGTAATTCCACTTGATGTCAGCAACATCGACGCAACATATAATACCAAAATGATGTACTGGTTTTAATAGTATTTAGTTCGTTAATTGACATTTTTTATTTTACATAACGGCATTTTATTAAATATTTTAATAATAATAATAATAATTATTATTATTCTTTATTCCAGAACATACATTCCATAAACAATTAATTTAAACATTACATAGTTTCAACACAACAGCAACAGTTAATTTTAATATATATATATATATTGAAATTAACGATATATGTTAAAATTAAATGAAATATTCTAAACTTACATTTTGTTTCTATTTTAACTTATACCGCATTTTTTAAGGTCTAGCCTGTTAATTATTTAGTTAATTCGAAAAGTATCATTTTCATGGGTGACTTCTATTTTACATCAAACTGTCAAAATTGACACTCATACTGTCAAATTGACGCGTTTACTTAGTTTCTTTTTTCTTTACTATATGTCAACAACTCGTACTACACATTACGAAATGTCAAACCTCAAACGATTTATGAATAGATTCGGATACCACCTTGTATTAGTGGTACTTATTAAAAATATTTTAGTTTGTCGCAAACAGAGTATTATATTTCTATAATTAGCAGTCTTATTGGAATTCGTGATTTGTGTCCTGCACTAAATATCTTTAGATATTGTATTAATATGTTTAATATTAATCTGAATTTACTGGCGTGGTCACTTTGTCAACAGGCCAATATTAATCTTGAATCGAAGATTAATTTATATATAACATTATAAACGGCCTCTTAATCGGTTAGTTAGCCAGGTGCTGCAAACTGGATGTTTATTTAAACAGCTGCAATTTTTGATTGGCACTTCAAGTTTGTCGTGCTCAGTAGTTAATGCTCACTATCATTCACTATGTATATAAGTGATCAGTAATTAATGCTCACTAACATTTACTATTGACGTTGTTAATTTACGTGTTTGTTAGATTTCGTTTCGCTCCTTGACTTTTCTGTTTCACAAGGTTTTAACTATTTTAACCCCTATGGGGGGGGGGGGAATATAAACTCGTTTGTGAAATATTATATTATATATATTATATTTTTTTTTTTTTCGAGCTATAAAATTGATACATACTGATTAGTAAATATGTTTTTTGCCTTTAAAAAGGGATTTGAATTTTTTAATTACATTTTAATGGAACTTTAAAGAACTCTAAATCTGTTCTAAAAACTTCAGTGTGCACTTGAAGGTACTAAACCACTGATAAAAAATAGCTATATGTGCATACATATATACATAACATACATAAATATGTATAATATGTATAAGTTGTTGTACAAATACATGGTTGACCATTTAGGCATTTAATTTTGAAAAGATTAATTACTAAAAGTTAAAATTTGTTGCGAAACTCGTCGAAAATAAATCTTGATACAAGACAGGATAGTATTGTTATACGCGTTTATACTTCATACATTTTTATCGAAACAAAATCCTCTAAATAATGACATGCTATTGTCCATATTGTATTCCAAAGGCATCAGCCATCATCTAGATTTGTTGCAGTAATCTTTTACATGGGTAACCCGATTCCCAGTATTGTTTAAACATTCACAGACCTCGTCTGTTAGGTAAAGATTTGTTTGTGAGCTATGGCTTAATGATATAACAATTAAAATGTTTATATAATAGTAAAACTTAAAATATTGCTTTATTAATTCCAGTTTAAATCAATGACTTATTCTTATATGCAGATTTGTTTTTTTATAAGTAGCGAATTCGCGAGTTCATGAGACGTCTCATTACAATAATATTATCTTTATGTTAACTGTATATAAGAATTCCATAACATTCTTTGTTGGATGAAAAATATTTAAGTTTATTAAATTTATTTACTAAATAATGCGTTTGTTAAAATTGTTGAAGATTTGTAAGTATTGTTTATTTTGTTTTCTGTTAAGCCCCTCCCCCAGGGCGACTTTGTAGCGATGCAATAGCGATGCTGTCGCGCTTAACCAAATATTAAAGCAGGTTGACATCAACGACATAAGTTAAATAGTCAATACAGAAATCATATATATATATATAATCTTAGCTTTATTTTAAACATATAATTTTCATATGTATACATCTATTTATATGTATTCTGATGTTCGCTTCTCCACTAAATACCAATAGTTTTTTAAACGCGCGACAGCACCGCTACAAAAAGACGCCTCGGACGAGGGGCCCTGATTGTCTTTTCGAATATCTGACTCTCACTAACCCAACCAACTTGATACAAATAAAGTTAATTAAAAAGCTCTTAAGATCGGTTCTAGGCATCAGATCAATCGATCAGAAGCTTCCTATTTCCTTTTTAAGTGTTTAAATTAAAAAAATATATTAGGTATTATAACATATTAAAATCCCATATTTGTAAAAACTACATGTTCGTATAAATTCCTCCCAGCGATCAGTTACGCAACTCGAGAAGTGCGTGGTTTTTTATATAGTATCATTAAAGTAAGTGTAACTTAAATACTTACACATCTGATGAAGTAACAAAAATGGGATCTAGGCATCGCTTGATATTGTTTACTTTTTTATCCTTTCGTGACCCATGATATTAGTTAGATCGACATGTCAGTTTAAGCCGCATCCCGGTTATGCTCATGAATGAAGGACCCCGTATATGTTAGAAACAAGTCCGCGCATATTCCAATTAAGTACGGTAACTAAAGTAGGTTTAATATATATTAAGTGTGTTTAGTACTTACCAAACTCGCTGTAAGTAAATAATATAAAATATATAAGAGACATTCACGTTACATTTTGTTTCAACAAATGCAATTGTTATATATAATATAAAGTATATTTAATAATCGTAATCAATTAAGCCATATTTAAATAAATATAATACAGATATGGGTCCTGACCATGGTTCTCTCTTGAGATCCCATAGGTGTAATTGTAGTCAAATTATTTGTCGTATAATGCTGGTATAATTAATTAATTCAATACCGTAATATAAATATATATATCTATTAGTAGAACCAGGTTTTGATTTGGAGGTCATTAGACCCGGGGCCCCTAAGTGCCCCTAATTTGCAATCAGGGCATTCTGATATATCAATAACAAAAATCTTTGGGAGGAAAAACCTTAAAGGAAAACTGTCAAAATTTGGATATTTCTTTAATCTTTATTGTAGGGTCCCCTCTCCAGTGGAGGCCTCGACACCGGCCCTAGGTAGAAGTATCATTTTATAAAACGTTTAATGTATGTACTTTATTAATCGATTAGGATAACTTATCTTTGGTTGTCATAAAATTTAAGATAAAATCATCACGTATACGTACGTGATCTATTGATTGTTAAATTGTCATTAACATGACAAATTTATTATAAAATACTTATATTGGTACTTAATATTATCATCTGAAAATACGGATGGATATAATTACTATATAGGTAAAAAAAGATCTGTTATAGCCGACTATATATTAAAAATAAAATTGTTCGTTTGTATGTTTAATTTTAAACAATGGGCTCGATATAATCTTAACAATTTAATAAAACATAATATATTCTAAATATCACTGATACTAAAACTATATAAGATAATTTTATCATAAATATAAATGACATGAACTAGTTTCGTACCTATAAAACAGAGGGCGCTGATGGGTATATGGTTACCGTTATCCATGAATAATAAATATAGTTGTACATGGATTATCACTTCTGGTGGGCGTGGAGGAAATAAGACGAAAAAAAGGGGAAGGGATAGGGTTAGGGCAACAGAACCTTGACTTAACCATAGCTTTTCGTTGATGTTCTGTGGAAATATGCAACTATTCTAAACGATCATTTTCTTAGTTAAAAAAGGTATTAGCTAACTATTATTTTATTTGAAGTTAGGATCTTTTAACCGCGTATAATTAATATTAAAAAATTCTAAATACTAAAGACAAGTTATCTCGTATAAATACATAAATAAAACTATTATTAAAGTAAAAAATCCCACCAGTATTAGCATATGAGTTGTATTGACTTATAAAGAGCTAGTTACGCGTAACTGTATGTGGTGAGGCCAGTCCACAGGCTAAATACCGCTTATAATATTAACATTACCGTTCATCTTACGATTTTTTTTTAAATGAATACATTATATTTCTTGCCTGTATAATTTCGTACACAATTAGTGAATATAAAACGATTATACCGTAACCAAATTGTGGGTACGTTTAAAAATAAATAAATTACATGTTTTAGTATGGATCCTTTAACTTACTTCGACTTATGTATATATATATATATATATATATAAGCGATTTATCACTCACTGATTCATCACGAAATCTCTGAAACTATCTGTCCGATTAACTTAAAATTTTATATAGTTACTTTTGTGTAAACGTCCACTAAGAACGGATTTTACACAATTCCTATTTATTAAAAAAAAGTCTAAGTTCATATCCAAACTAATGCATAGCGAAGTGGAAGGGAATAAGCTAGTCATTTATAACATTGGAGTATTGAGTCTAAATCGTCCGACTTCAAACGTAAGTGGGCATGTTTTGTTTACGCAATTTACGTATAGCAATTTCATGCCCCGTTGAGTTCACTGATATTACATACATTACGAGCTGTGACGTCACTTGAGTTGAGGTGTTAATGGTAGTTATTATGTTTTTATGCATAGTCTAAGAGTCGTCTTAATTCATATTCACTCTTGAAACAATTAACAAGTTCAAATATGAAAGTAGGTAAATTTGCGTAACAGAAAAACCTAAAAGTGTAAAATACCGTTACCTTTGTTACAAATAACAGCATAATAAGCTGAATGAACAGGTTCATTGTTAAAAATGTGCTATTAGCATATTAAAGTCTTAGAAAGTTCAACTATTAGTAATATTAATAATAAAAATTAAGGACATCTAGACTCTAATATTAGTCTAAAGAGGTCCTTAACACTAAACCTACCGACAGTTCTTGTATGTCTGTTCCTACCGCACGCGGTGAAATCGACGGGTAATTAAAAGTTATTTTATTATATAACGCAGGTAATAATGGAAAGAACTAAAAGTAAAGAGTGAAGAAAATATTATATGCATATTCAAAGAATTGTCATGTAGTTTAATATCGATATTATAAACCTTTAAAAATGTGTAAGTTTTACAAAAGTTTAAGAACGGTCAATTTAACCGGTACTTGGTAGGTTTAGTGTTAATGCAAAATGTGAAGATATTTAAGTCATTGTTTCACGTGTCGTGGGATTAGGTTTGGTAATTTAGTTTAGTGTCAGTTGCCGTTAATAGCCGGTTTGCTGGTTTAGTTATTAAATTAAACGAGTCCATTAGTAGCACTTGTTCATACTTAGTTTGGTTGTTAAAATCGCGTCATAATATTAATTTTGATATAAAGGCGCTTATTTTAGTCAGATTAGGATTTTAAAAATTCTTTCTCATAATATACTTTTAAGATAAATATTTAAATCATATTATTTGTCATTCTCATAATATTTGTCAACACGGGCGGGACTCAAATCTGCGACCTATTTAGGTACCGTCACTGCCAATTATGCCAATGATCACTGTTTCACAAACGTCACTATATTTAGTAATATACATTTAATGTAAGCATTAAGTTTAATTATAGATCATTAAAGTTAAAATAATAAATTAAACAATGTAAACAATTACTCACTAATAATATTATTCAATCAATTAATTGACTAATTGGATAATATGCGTCAGCTAATTATGTTATTAATAGCGATTTTCACGTCCTTGTATCAATTGACCCCAACAATTAAGCATTGTTTGCCCTACGAAGGTACTTATAGATTTTATCGTTTATGAACTTAAATAAAGTGAAACGAAATTATGTCATTATTTCGTTAATGAATGTGTATTTTTGTGGTATTTTATTATTAAGAGTAACCTAAATGGATTATTATTATATATATTATTAAATTTATTTCACAGCCCTGGAGCCGACATGGGGTCGAGGTCCATTGTGTTATGGATAGCTGTTGTTTTCAGTTTTCAGTATGGTAAGTTTTAAAGCTGGTTTTTATAATAATATTATAAATAAAGTGAATTATACAACATTAAACTAACTCAATAAGTCTATCGACAAAAATCACGGATAGAATTATATATCCGTTTTTAAAACAAAAACTAACATGTATTTTATTAAACTAAAACATATTTTTAATAGAAAATTCTAAAATATTTTATATATTCTTAACTTCTAGGCAGTTCATCCAAGCTGCCAGTCTTCATCGAAGATATGGATAACTTGGCACTGTCAGAGAGCTTGCCCGTGGGTGACGTGGTCTACACGCTACGAGGTATTTCGGACCCCGAGGGATCGCCGGTAAGTCATTATGGCAAAAGCGCTGTTAAATTTGATACAACTTTTAAGAATGCTCTTAGAGTGACTATAAGTATGTACTTTGTTCTTTATAATGCATTTAGTGTTGATTCAAATTTGGTACAATTATTAAAATAACCTAAAATTAAAAAAATATTTTAATGGTATACAAACAATTAATATGTATTCCAGATAAAGTATGGATTAGTGGGAACGGACAAATTTTCAGTCAATCCAGAAACCGGTGACGTCACACTCATACTACCATTGGACAGAGAGGTAAAGCAAAACTCATATTGGCAAAATATTTTACAATAAATTCAGTAATGTTGATTTTTATTAATTATAAGCTACTTATAGAATATAAATATTAATTTCTTTCACGTCAATTCTCCCTGACACTGCACTGACACGTGCTATTGACTCCAAATTGGCTAGTTCAAACGTGTACAAATTGAACATCGTGCACGAGGCCTACACACACACATACGTGCATATATCATATATATATATATATATATATATATATATATGATATATGCACGTCTTTAGGACAAACAAACAAACTTCATTAATTTGTTATTTATTAAAATACATTTAAATTATATTTTATCTTTTATTTACAGAAAGAGGACACCATAAAGTTCCTAGTATCTATCGAGACTCCAGAGAGCCCTGGGAGCACTACTAGTCTGATACAGACTCAGCCGGTCACCGTCATTGTTCTGGACGAGAATGACAATCCGCCTTTATTTAAAAACGTAAGTTTTAACATTATCTCATACATTATTTTCGAATGAATTACTATAATTCTTTATTTATATAGATAAAGTGAGATAATAATCTATAAATCTACAATCACCAGAACCGGGAAAATTATAATAGATTATATAAATATTAAGTAAGTTAAGATAATACACATTTCAGAGTCCGTACGAGGTGGATGTGCCAGAGGATGAGGAGATCGGGACTACAGTTTTACAAGACATTGAAGTCGAGGACAGGGACTCCGTGGGAGATGGTTTGGAAGTGGGCTGTGTGCCCAATGATCAGGTATATTGTATATATATATAAGCTTTAAATACCTATGAGAAACTAAATATTTAATGTATTCGGTATAATTCCAGTGGCCTGAAGCATGTGATATCTTCGAGGTGGTCAGCCTTCATTCGACCGCGAACCAGTACAGCGGTGCCTTAGTCCTCAGGAAACCGCTGGATTACAACGAGAAGCAGTTCTATCAATTCCAGATTTATGCTACAGTTAGTATAATATTTTCTTCAATAACCTAAAGGATGAGGAAAAAGTTAGAGACATTGACATTAAATAACAGAGGCACGTTTAAATTACTACTTCTCTCTTTAGGACGGAACCCTCAATTCAACTGCCCACGTGGAGGTAAAAGTGGTGGACGTCCAAAACACTCCGCCGGTGTTCAGCGGAGCCCTAAGTGCGGCACTGGCCGAGGACGCACCTGTCGGGACTCTGTTGCTCACTGTGCGGGCCAGGGACGGGGACAAGGCACAGCCCAGGGACGTTAGACTGGAGCTGATCACTAGTATGGGTGTTTTTTAATACTAGTCTAACTCCTTCATCTTAACATATGAGATTGTAAAGATGAAGTATCTTATTATCTTACGCTATCTTATTGGCTATTCTTGACTATGGAGTGGGGGAGATAGAGAGGACAAAGAAGGAAAGTCTATGGTCCGGTTCTCTCACGTTCTCTTTTGTTCGTTCTAGATCCGCTAGACTTCTTCGTGCTGGACAGCAAGACGGGAGAGTTGAGAACTGCGAAACCTTTGGACAGGGAAGCCTTGGCGGACCCCTCCTCCCCACTCAATCTCACGGTTAAGGTGTGTTCATATTTGAAATAATTTTAGTTTTTTTTATTTATTATACACTAAAAACTTTTATATTTTGTTCCGAGTAACAAATTCCAAATACATTCCATCTCTGTTGTAAAACATTGATATGACAAATTTATTTAATTCTAGAAATTAAATGAAAATATCGCGGAACCTAAATATTTTGTAAAAAAAAATTGTTTAAGTTACCATTTTTGAGTAAATAGATAGAAACAAATAGCAATTATTTCGTAGGTGGTTAATACGTCATGCTGATCCACTTCATATTTTCCAGCCTATCATCTAATACTCGTATCGATATTCTTTCAGGCCACTGAGCTGGTGGACGGTGTGCCGTCCCCTCTACCGTCCGACAGCGCCACGACGGCCGTGACGGTGACGATCCGGGATGTCAACGACGAGCCGCCGCGCTTCGACCAGAGGGAGTACAGCGTGGAGCTCGCGGAGAGCCTCGCGAGAGGCACCACGCTGCCTCGACTCACCATGCACGTCACCGACCGGGACCTGGTGAGACACAGCTCACTACATCTACCACTACGCTTCTATCTTGTCTCTATCTTTCTTTATTGAAATCGTTATTGTCATATATATATATATATATATATATATATATATATATATATATATATATATATATAAGTTTCATATATACCGAAGACTTCTTTGTTGTATTTTTGTAGATCTACAATTGTCTAGTACGTTACTTTAGTGCGTCTCTGCTGGTGGCGCCAGCAAGTAAAACTCCCAGCAAGTGAATTTTTTTTACGACCTCGCGACCTCTTTAGTAATAATCGTTATGTACTATTTACCTAAATCCTTCTCAAAAATTGCAATCTTTTAGTAAAAATCGTATAAAAATTCCAGTAATTTTTGAAAAATTCAATTACATACAGACAACTTTTCAGGACTAATATGTAATATGTGTAGATGTAAGAATATAGAAGATCGTGATTTGGTCAGATCTATTTGGTTACTATTTCCCTAATCCTAACAACCAGAGAGGCAATAGAGGAACTAGTACCTCTCTGGTTGTTAGGGTGGTGGAAGGTACGCCGTTCTGTCGATTTATGTAAATTTATTTTATTTTTTATTTGTATTTCTTTAAATAAAACGGAGCACACAGGAGAGTAATGTCTACAGTTAATATTTGACTGTTATGCCTTCGCTAATTATGATTCCACGAGCGTCTAGCAAATAAGAGAAACCGTAAGTAGTGCAGTGAAACAAAGCAATGAACCTAAATTTAAATTTTCAGGGTTTGAATTCCGCGTTTTCGCTGAGACTGTCAGACGGGATGGACTCGTTCGTGGTGGAGCCTGCGACCGCCGTCGGCAGCGCCACCGCCACCCTCAGACTAAACTCCAGCCTGGATTACGAAGACCCTAATCAGAGGAAATTTATTTTAGAGGTATTCGTCGCTACTGGAGTTGATGATTTATAAATGTTATATTTCGATATTAGACGGATAATCAAACCGTGGCACCCCCCAGGTAATAGCCGAGGAGACACACACGTCCCCCCGCCTGTGGTCGAAGGCGAGCGTCACGGTATCCGTACGTGACGTCAACGACAACGCGCCGACGTTCCCGGACGCGCCCTACTCCGCGGTCGTCAGGGAGGACGCGCCCCCCGGGACGAGACTGACCGCTGTGCGGGCCACGGACAGGGACACTGGCAGGTAAGGGATAGGGAAGAATTGTATTGTTCTAACTCGCTAACTTTGAGGTCGGATGTAAAAGTCGTAAGTCTAAATATTACAATACCATTATTTAATATGTAAACGAAACGTCTGTTTACTATTATATTAAAAGAGGTAAATTAAGTGGTCGGTTTACGTTGTTTATAGATTCGGCACGGAGGGTATAGTGTACGAGTTATCAGGGAACGGCGCGGAGTTGTTCGCGGTGGATCCTCGGAGTGGAGTCATCAGGGTGGGGCCATGCGCGACCCCCGGGGTGGACCCCTGTCTCGACTACGAGACCAGGAAGGACTACTTTCTGCAGTATAAGGTTAATGTTCTGTTTTTGTGGCTTTTTAACATTTTAGGCTGTAATACGTAGGTGTATAAATGCTCTTTATAAATGTTAATTTTGAATTACAGGCCACAGACGACGATGGTAACGGTCTATCCACAGTGGTGTCTCTCCAGATATCTCTAACGGACTCCAACGACAATCCGCCTGTATTTCTCACACCGGTCTATAAAGCGTCTATTGACGAGGATGCTGTGAAATTTGAACCAGAACTACAGGTTAAAGAAGTTGAAGTATATGAAAATTTATTTTGATAGTGTGAAGTAAATTGCATAACTTTTATTATTTATCTTGTTTTATGTTTTAATTTTCCTATACTTTGAATTGGATATATAACAATTCGTGCTATAAATTATATACATTAAATAATATGTAGGTCCAAGCCCGCGACCTCGACGTGACGTCAGACGTGCGGTACTCCATTGTGTCTCCGCGGGATGCTCCCTTCTGGGTGGAACCGAGCTCCGGCCGCCTGTCTGTGCTTCCGGGCGCACCTCTGGACGCCGTGGACAATCGATACATACTCACTATTATGGTACGAACTACGATTATGATACATATATGATTGTTTGAGCAATTTCACACCATGTTGGATTAAAACATTTAATAAAGAAGTGTGATAGTCAACAAAGTCCCGTCCACACAGGCGTCAGACGGACCACACAACGCCACATGTCGCGTGGAGGTGTCGGTGCGTGACGTCAACGACCACGCGCCCGTGTTCACCACGAGCACGTACGACGCGCGAGTGGCCGAGGACGCACCGCTAGGTACGGCGGATACATTACTAACATAACGTACAGGATAGGGATTAGACTTATTAGAAGATACTTAAAGTAGTTTGTTTAATGTCTAGTTTGTGGAAGGTGATATTGTTGTGGTTGTGTACTGTATGATCTCATCAGAGATCCGATACATTTTTAAATATAAATATTTTTTAAGATTGATTTTTATAATTATTTTTATAATAATAAATATTTTTAAAATTACTAAAATTATTTTTTATTACAAATTTTCTATACTTAGATATTTTAGTTTAATTATATCGCTATAAATTTTAAAATGCATTTAATACCTACAGGCACTGAGGTAGCGGCAGTTCAGGCTACAGACCTGGACAGTGGAGTCAATGCACAGATAAAATACAACATCCAAAAAGGCGCGCTGGACGCCTTCGTCATAGACAACATGACGGGACTCGTCACCGTGACATCCAAGCTGGACTACGACAGGAAAAACACCTATAGGATACAGATCACCGCTACTGATTTAGGTATCCCGAGTCTGACGGGCACCACGGAGCTGACGGTGCACGTGACGGACGTCAACGACAAGAAGCCGTCATTCACGCCGGCGGTGCAGCGCGCGGACGTATCCGGGGACGCCCCGCCAGGGACGAAGGTCGCGCAACTTTCGGCTAGCGACCCCGACGCACGTCCGGGAGGACTGCGCTACGAGAGAGGGGGGAACCGCGCATTAAGGGCCGTAGACGAGCACGGGAAAGAGGTGAGGTCTTAATATCTTTGCATTTCTTAATCATGTTAAAGTTATTTTATAACCAACCTAAGGGTGATGCTAATTTGGAAACAAGGCCCGGAATGTTGGCAATTTATGGAGAGTTACACATCCTTCCTTGAAATAAATGATGCCTGTAGAAGAAGTATACGGTGTAGAAGTGAATAAGGTTATATATGCCGCTATTCCATTTTCATGACACAACTATTCTCCACCAGGTATCCGATGACGGTACGTTTTCATCGTGGTTCGACGTGTTTCCTGATGGAGTCGTGTCGGTGTCGGTGACGCCGGACCGCTCCCGTGCCGCCGTGGTCACGTTGCCGGTGGCCGTCACGGACGAGTCCGCTCCTACCTTACAGAGGACCGAAGGCGAGTATTGTAGTTGGTGAAACGTAATACTTATTTGTGCGACAATAAGTACTATATTTAAAAAAATGAAATACTAGTAACATGGAATTCTCTGTTTACAATTTCAATCAAAAGTACTAACAAACAGAAAACCTATTTCTATTTCATAATTTATTTTTTAAATTGAAGGTTGATGATGAAAATACTTAGGTGTTACTTACTTACGTAAGTAAGTACTTATCTTTATCACCGTTAGCGTGACAAAGGGAAATAATATGGCTAAATCAACACTCATTAAAATTTATTCTCATATATTTAATATGGCAAGCTTATAATTATTGTTCGAGTTTCCTTCACATCTATAAATAAAATGGAATTCTCCTCAATTTAATGCTATATAATGCCAGTACCAGTTATTTTAGGTAAAAATAAAAAAAGGAACTATTAATAATATAATATTGTTTGTGATTCTCAGGAGAGCTAATAATAAATATAGTGGCCGTGAACAAGCAGGCGCCGGTGTTCTCCCAGCCCGCCTACGTGCAGCGCACAGCGGAGGAACAACCCCCGGGCTCCGTGCTAGGCACCTTCAGCGCCACCGACAAGGAGACACCCATCGCCGCCATACTCATACACCCGCCCAGCGAATACTTCGACATCGATAATGCTACCGGTAATACATAATAACCAATTCCTGCTATGAAAAGTGTTAAATAACTTGAATATTCTATAATTATAAACTTTAGGTGTCGTCAGAATATCCAGTCGCATCGACTATGAGACGACTCCCTCTCTGAACTTCACTCTGGTGGCTTACGACTCTGGGGTGCCGCAGCTGTCTTCGTCTGCTGCAGTTTTCGTAGAAATTATTAACATCAACGATGAAGAACCCAAGTTCAGTGCCGATATATACAATGCTACTTTAGAGGAACATTCCAAAGTTAATACCAGCGTGCTGACCGTAACGGCCGTCGACCTCGACGAAGGTAACACCTTAATGCAATTTTGAGTTTAAATGATTAATTTTATATAAAAATATATGTACCTAATTGGACAATAGAAAAAAATTAATAAGGAAATACATAACTTCTGAAGTTATATTTCATTAAAACTTTTTCTCCAGGAGATTTCGGCAAAATTACCTATAGTCTGTCCGGAGAGTCGGCATCTCTATTCAGCATCAGCTCAGAGGGGGAGATCACCGTAGCCGAAGGGGCAGATATCGACAGAGAGACCGTCTCTGATTTGTGGTTCCGTGTGATAGCCACGGACAATGGACCGCCACAGAGTCGCAAGTCTACAAGCGTCCCAGTATGACCTGTTTCCTAAAATAAATTTGCATTATTCAAAGTAAATTATATCGGACACAGTATATCAACATCATCACAACATCCCCAGGTCCACATCGAGGTACTGGACATCAACGACAACCCGCCCGTGTTCAGCCAGCACGTGTACAAGAGCACCATCTCCGAGAACGTGGCGCTTCGCCCTCCGCCCGCTGTACTGCAGGTGCTGGCGTCCGACCCCGACCAGGGCGAAAACGGGCGCGTCACCTACTCGCTGGAGGAGCAGAGCGAACCCGGTGAGTAATTCGATCCAAAGGCCAAACTTACCTACCTCCCACTTCTTTCAATTAATGTTTGCCGATTCCTTCGTCCTCAACATTTTCTACATTTATAATAACAAGCAAACAATAGCTCTCTTCTGCTTCTCCCTCTATGTTGCAGATATGCGGCCATGACATTTAGAATTTGAAGGGTTTTTGCTTTAACCTATAAAGTAAATGTACTTTTCCCAGGTACGTTCATGGTGGACCCCTCTAGCGGTATCATCTACCCGTCCCGGGCCGTGCGCGGCGGCGCGCTGCATCGCCTCACAGTGCGGGCGCGGGACGGACCGCACGCGGACACGGCGCGGGTCGACATCGCCGTGCTCAGCGTCAACAGACACGCGCCCCTTATTGTGGAACCGCCGGAGGACGTGCGACATATCCAGATACCTCTGGTGTGTATTGTCCCTTATTTTATAACTAGGGGCGCCAACAGAACCTCAATTTCGACTCGCTGCGCTCGCGAAATCTCGGGTGCCGCTTGCGTATTGAGCGAAGCGAGCCCTGTGAGTGTAATGACTCATCGTTGTGGATGTCAATGTCGGATATTAGTTTTTTGACGATTATTCCTCAAGGACATGACATTTCTCAAAAAATCGTTTTTTTTAAACCATCACCTAATGTGTGTCTTTTGGAATACAAAATTTTATAATTTTCCGTTAAGTAGTTTTCGAGCCTATTCATTTATATCGAAAACCCTAGGGCTAGTTACTGTTACAGATAATAATTTTGTTAAATATTACTGGACCTTATGATCCTCGTTATGTATTTATATATTTATTTGAAGTGAGACAGTTCCTTTAAGTATGAAATATAAAGGAGGCAATATATGTTCTAGAGTGCGGCACAGGCAGATTATCTCGTGACAACAGTTATGGCGACAGACGAAGATACGGGTGAAAACGGGCGGGTGTCGTACTTCCTCAAGGTAGACAATCAGAACGTCGGAGAAACCGAGGAGTTCAGTCTCGATCCTGTTACGGGTCAGCTCAGGATCAGGATCTCCTTGGAATCGGAGGCAGAATATCAGGTGATTCTCTTAACATACGATGGATAAAATTAGAGTTAGGTACTATTGTACAAAAACCTTTGTACAATAGAAGTATATCTAACATTATATTCTTCTAATTTTATATTGTTTTGTAATAAATAAGCTACTACAACTATAAACTTATTTCTATAAGATAAAAAATAAGATTTCATATGTTATCGAATACAAAAGCATTTGGATAATATACTGAATCAAAAATTCATGATGACGACTACTAATAGTCCGTGTTTCGGTCGTTTCAATACATTGAGAATCACTGAACGTACAATCGCATTTTATGTGAACATCGAGGTTTTTAAAATGACTCTTAATATTAGCTGGTGATATCCGCGTCGGACCACGGGTCGCCAGCACAGTTCGAGTCCCTCCGCGTGTTGACTTTGGAGGTCATTGACCAACAGGACCACGCCCCCGCCTTCACGCACAGACACCATCAGCTAACACTGACTGAGAACATGCCGCCAGGGGTCATAGTGGGTGAGTGAGTCGTTATTTGATTTAAGTTATCTTCTACAATACCGAAACCTACTAAACAATACACGTAATGTCCCTTTTAGGCACCGTAAAGGCAATAGATAAAGATTCCGGTGACAATGGCAAAGTGTACTACCATATACTGGAAGGTAACCAAGAAGGAGCCTTCACTTTGGACAGAACACAGGGTATTATTAGAGCTAACATGACCTTTGACAGGTGAGATCCATTTTTTTTATTCATATACTTATTAACTTTTTGTCGTGACTTCTTAAAATTTTATTATTTTCAGAGAGAAACAAGACGAATACTCTATGACAATATACGCCAGCAATAATCCCATACTTGAACACGCGGCCGCCATTTTGAATTCTATTGATAACAGCACAGACAGCCAGGACATCAGTGTTACCACCGTTAAAATTAGGATATTAGACGAAAATGACAATGAGCCTAAGTTTGAAGAGAAGACTTATTACGCGGGTAAATTTAATTATATTTAATTTAGAATAAGTCTTCAACAAAATTAATTGATAAAAAGGCTTTAACAGCCAGTACTTAAAAGGGAACACAAAATATTTTTTCTTTAACTAAACATTGTATAACGTATATATTTTTATCGATCGTTGTCCTGTCGTTGACATTGAGGTCGTCATAACTATATAAAACAGATGCAAAAAAAAAAAATAAACGTGTAAAAAAGTATCAAGAAGTCGTAAATCCCCAGGAGTATCCCCGGAGGCGCGCGTGTCGGAGGCGGTCCTCTCCCTGGCGGCACGGGACCCCGACCTTGGCCTCAACGGCTCGCTGCAGTACATGGTAGCGGCCTCGCACCTCTACAAATTTGGTGACCGACTCTCCAGCGGTAGCGTCGTGCCGTCGCCTTTCAACGTCACCCAGGACGGTGAGTCTGATCGGCCGAACTTTCTTCTTTGGATATGGGAATAGATTTTGATCTACCTCTCACCGTTTAGGGGTGCTGACGACGGCGAGCGCGATGTCGGAGTACCGCCAGGACCGGTTCGTGCTAGACGTGGTGGCACGCGAGCGGGCCCCGCCGCATCGAACGGACACCGCACAGGTCTATGTACGTACACCGGCGGATTAGACTTAATATAACTTCTGAGTTACTCATGACGACTTCTCCCTAGGTGTGGATAATAGACCGCTCGTCCGTGATCCGCATGGTGGTGTCTCGCCCGTGTGTGGTGGCCCGTCCCCCTCCTGCGCGGGTGTGTGCAGCGGCGCGGGCGCTGCTGGTGGCGGGGCGGCGCCGCGCTCTGCCCGGGCCCGGGCGGGATTGGTGAGGACCGCACCGTGCTTCTCGGGGCACGAGATGGATGATCGATAGTTCCCTCCTCGATCCTTCGATGTCTGTTATCCCTTTGCCGAAACGTGACAAAATATCGCAGACAATTTTTATTTCAATCATGGTCATATTTAGGTTTCTCTGTTATAAGATATTGATAATAATATTTACAATAGAATACAATATTTTCTAAAAACTTGAATGTTATAATAAGATTTATTTAATAATATACATTTAAAATCAAAACTATGAAGCTCTGAGATATCTTGTGGAACTTTATTAAATATACGTACATTGAGAATTTATACATTTTTTTAAGACGAAATTTAGGCGTAACGAGTTCACTGTTCTTATACGTACGTAAATTATGGCGTATCAATAATTAAATCAAAAATTAAATATGTATTTAGAAGCGACTGTCAAAATACCAATTTCTTTAAAAACCGACTCAAAATTTACAAGTGACACATTCTAGACGTCGTGATATTCAATTTTGTTTCATTTCTGTTATAAAGTTTTGTAGATGTTGTTATCGAGGCGAAGCTTATGCGGATTGTCATTTTCGTCCTCAGGTGTGAGGTGTCCCTGCACGCCGTGGACCCCACCAGTCTGCAGGCGCTGTCGGCTGAGCGCGTGCTGGAGAGCATCGACGCGCAGTACGACCAGCTCAAACAGCTGTACCAAGACCACGGCGTAGAAACTCTCACCGCCGCCAGCGCCAGCTCCAAAGGTATGTTGTCGCATCCTATGATGTCATTATTCCTTTAATTTTTGTTTTAGCAATGTAGAATGTCTTAAAAACCGTTAATTTTGTTATTATTAATATAAAAGCTATGGCACATTGCCTATGTGCCGAATAATATCGATAACCGCTCTTCAACACGACCCTGTTCCAGCTCCCGACAGCTTCGACCCCGCCCTGGCCGCACTCATCGCGCTTCTCATAGTGCTGTTCACCGGCATCGTCACATTCATTGTCGTGTGCGCCTGCCTCAAGCACTGGTGAGATTATGATTATTTTAAGTTATTTACTATTTATTACATTAAAATAAATACTAAAGAAACAAAAATTTATAGGGCAACTTATTCTAGGGTGGTGCCTCCCCCGTCGTTAGAGTCCAGTAAGGGTGACAGTCTAGCGAGGAGGCGAATATTAGAAGAGTTGAGCACTACCGAAAATCCTTTATGGTTGGAAACCAAGCTGAGACCGTACGAGGAACAGGAGCTGACTATGAACGTGTTCGGAGATCAGAACGAACAGATTACGGAACGACCTCCAGTGGTAAGTCGACTATTTCTGTTCACTAAAGTTAATATCTCTTATAGAAACTACACTCTATAAAAAGATAAAATGTAGTTTCTCAAAATTTAACGACAGAACTTAAAGGGATACTTATGATGACGAAAGACTTCACTTCAATATAATAGTTATATGTCTATAAAACGTACCTGCCTCCTTGCAGTCGGACAACACGTACGCCACGATCCAGGGAGGACGCTCCCGTTGCGGTGACTACGATACGCTGGGTCGAGGGCTCGAGCTCGATCACCGTCTGCAACTCGAGCACACACACGAGCACGGGCTCGACCTCGAGCACACAGGACACACCGCCCTGGAGGCCGCGCTCGGCTTCCAGGTACTGTAGTGTTTTGTTCATCAACCATCAATGTTTTGTTTGTTCCCTTCAATAAGTTATATTTTCTAGTTTTATTAATTTTAAAGATTAATATCAAATACTTTTTTACCTTCCTGTAATGAATACAATAATAAATTGCTGTATTCTCAACACCTATAATTTTGAACGCAGATCGTAGTGCTCTAATAAACTTGAAAAAATAAATAAACTAGCTATGAGACTTATTTAATTTATTGAACCATAAACAGAAACTGAATCTTTAAATTTTAGTAGCAAGTTTATATTAAAAACGAGCGATGTCCCATACAGGGTAGCACGTTCAAGCCCCCGGACACACCGGAGCCCCCGCCGCGACCTGGGGACTGACACATTACGACATTACGAACGGTGAGTACTCATTACAGTCTACAATAATGAATCTTCAGAAACAGAAGACTGATGAGGAGTTATGGACGGAGGAGTTGTGATCTCTTATAGTAGTATATTTCGTCACTCGTAAAGTAGTATCGATTTTGCGTTTGCTATTTTGTTGTTTAATCGATAAACCACTTCAAAATGAGTGCAGTAAATCTGAAGTTATTAATAACTACAGAATAATTTATTACTTTATAACTTACTATTCATTAACACTTTGTATGTATTTTTGTTACAGATCGAAAAACACTAGTTCGATAGAATAATAATAATAGTCATGTAAATAATAGAGTAATTGATTGCAATGCATGTTGACGACGTATTAGCTTAAATGAAAACACAATCACATATACACACACACACAGAGAGACACACACATACGCGCGCGCACACTCACCCACACAAACACACTCGCACACACACACACACACACACACACACACACACACCCTCACCCTCATACACACACACACACACACTCACAAACACACTACTCCAAACATTGCTTTTGGTAAAATGTTAAAATTGAAGCCACTTTGTCCTATATTATAGTTTAATCATAATAACGTCGACAACGTCCATTTAGTTTAGTTTAGTCCATTTAGTTATAGTATTGTATATAGAGAAAATAAGTTACTTGTAAAAATGTACTGTTTTTGAAGACTCGAGCTGTTTTTAAATAAATTTGCACTATTACTACACTACATCAAGAAACACGCATGTTTTAATATCAAAACATGTTATATTAAACAAAAAGAAACGAACTGAATTCATTGACATTGAAATTTACTTATTTATAGTAAATAATTGAAAACAGCTGTTAATATTTAAGATATTTTAAGTATGGATACGAAAAAAATAACAAGTATTAATAATTTATTCATTTAATTGAATTAAAATTCACTTGAGTGAAGAATTCACCATATTACATTTGTACATATACAAAATGACAAATAATTTTATGTTGTGTGTGACTGTTGTTAAAATATATTAGTAATTGAATACTCTTACCTAATATTGCCATAGTATTTTATTTTTGTACAAAGAAGATAATTAAAAACAAATTTTACGCGTTCTGTACATAGCTTTATATTTTACATTACAATTTATACAAATTATAAATAAATAATATGATTTATAAAAATGTCTATTTAATCGTCCATTCCTTTTTTTCGTCTAAATGTAAAATTAGTCTAATAATAGAATGCCTCCTAGATTGACATAAGGTTGTAAGTTTAAGCTAATTAAAACTTACACTTCATTTAAAGTTAACGGAATTTTTAACTGTAAACCAATTAGTACATCTCAAACGGTAATACTGAGTAATCTTCAGATAAGTTTGTCTTAACACTAAACCTACCGACAATTCTTGTATACCTGTTCCTACCGCACGCCGTCAAATTGACCGGTAATTAAAAGTTATTTTATTATTTAACGCAGGTAATAATGGAAATAACTAAAAGTAAAGAGTGAAGGAAATATTATATGCATATTCTAAGAATTGTCATGTAGTTTGATAACGATATTATAACGTTTAAAAATGTGTAAGTTTTACAAAAGTTTAAGAACGGTCAATTTGACCGGTACTTGGTAGGTTTAATGTTCATTGAAAAGTTTACTGTGTTAACATAGCTTTAACAACCAATTTATTTACCATTTCAAATATATCTATAAATCAGTATTCACAAATAAATTAATCAGATTTTATTTTAGAACAGCGTCTTAAGCTGTCCTTTATAGTTCTAACAGTGGTTAGAAATGCTGTCAGAGTTATCTTCAAGCAGTTCTCTAGCTCGCTCTGAGAGCTGACGATCTGAGAGTAAAAATCTGACATCGCCTCCAATTTGAGAAGAATCAGTCTCTGAAATGTTATGTGGTAGTTGTCTTTTTGCATCTGTAAATATTATATATTAAAATGTGTAATACTAAAATAATAAGCTAATTTATCGACTATAATAGGTTACAATCGTAAAGTAAATAATAAAAATACTTTAATATAAATATATTATTTCTTAATAAAAGGATTATCCTTACATATTCAACGAGACACTCTCCAACAGCTTTCTCGTCGCCGGGATAGTCTGAGTTGCACTGCTTTATTAAGTACCGGTAACTTTTGCGCCATTTTCTTATCTGAAAATATGTTTAATATTTAAACTAGAAGAACATATCGTATATTTGATAGTTATGTTATTGAGAAATTTATAATTCTAAACTAAAACAAATTACCTCTTTCCCTATTTGAGTAACGGAGTGTTTTTTCTTGCCTTCTTTAGCGTTGGCTGATTTTAAACATTTCCCCTCACTTTTAAAATATAACCCCTCAACATTATCTATTTCGATCTGATGTAATTTGATGCACTCTTTCCACTGAAATTAAGATAACGTTCCAATATTAGTCGGAAACTTAAAATATAATAAAAAATAAAAGACATTGGATATATAAGACTGTTAACGACAAATAACAGAGTTCAAATTCAAGTTGGCTTCACAATTAGCACCTACGACAATCACCTTGGGGTTGGCCTTAATCACCATGAAGCTGTGCTCCTTATGGCGCGTCATGACGAGGCGATACTGCGAGGTGATGTTCACCAGCTGGATCTGGAAATCTTCGTTCCACTCCTTCATCATCACGCGATCACTCTTGTCCAAATCGTGAGACGCGTTTATGTAATTGGTGTATGTCTTTAGAAGCGACTCCGTTGTTTCAGTGGTCGACTGACACATCAAAATAATTACAGATAAGTCAATAATAAAAAGAATAATTTAATAACATACCTCACATCCTGTACCTAATATTAAAAAGTAGATGTTAACAAAAATACAAAAACTTCGATACATGTTATAATATAATGCAACCCTTGACGCGTTTGCGTTAACAAGTAATTACTATGCACTTGGCATCTAATACGATCATTATGTCAAGTACATTACGGTCAGCAAAAAAATAAACTCGTAAACATCTCCACATAATCAATTGTTTAGAAGAAAAGTAAATACAATATAAGAACATAAAACACAACTAATATATCTAAAACTTTCTGTAAATCAAATGATCTATGAATTAAAAGCAATACTAAAAAAAATTAATGTAGGTACTTAAAAGAATAAGTATTATTAAAAATGTTAATAATAAGAACTGAAATAAAGGAAGGCAATCTATACTTCAATTTAATACAATTATTACTTCAAGATATTAATATAAAATTCACATATATTTCAATTTTGTTTTGTTGTCTGTACAAATAATTCAATTAGTTGTGTGATAACCCTTGTGTTATCAATTATATTAAATAATAAACATTATAATAAGTCATTTCATAATTAAGATTGATATCAGAACAAATATTACATATTATTTCATTTATTTAAGGAACAATTAATCATTATAAATAAAAAATATAATTTAACTAGCTTATTCCCTCCCGCTTCGCTCGGCACACTATTAATTTTTTTTTTTTTTTTTTAAAGACCATAGACATTTGTACATGCCTTTCATTGTGATTTTAAACAATTTTATTACGAATTTAATTGCGATGGTAACTTCGCAGGAAATTGTACACAAGTTTTCCAAAGCTATTTTAGAAATTGATAATAATAATAAATAAAGTAAATAGTAGTAGTAGTAAGCTAGGTTATTAAGTTCACTAGCTTTTTCATAGCCTCGGAGTCACGGTGAGAAATTGCCATCTTGAGGTTGTACTCTACAAGAGTTCTATCGGAGGTATCGCCGGCCCGCCTAATGAATCTCACAATAGCGTCTTCGTCGATATCCGTGTAGTACGTAGAACTTCTTGTGTGCCTAGATAAAGCCACCACTGCGTGTGGGACACTTGTCAGGTACGATTTTGGTTTGGATTTCGTTTGGATGATTATTACCGACTCGTATGTTAATCCCTGAGCTTCATTGATAGTGAGGATGCGCGAGTTTTCCCCTTTTCTGTACCCTAGGTTTGTCCGTTGTCATCGTAACCGTTGCTATGGTAACTCTTATCCCCGCGTTAACTGTATCCTACAGGTTCAAAACTTGACGAAATGCAAAAAGTTGATATCCTTTGGGATAGCAATTCCGTAAAATCCATTCTTAGTGGACGTCTACGTCACAAAAGAAGTAACTATGTACAATATTAAGTTAATCGGAGATAGTTTCAGAGATTTCGTGATGAGTCAGTGACTGGTGATGGTGGTCAAAATAAAAATCTTATATAAATGTTAAATTTTATTAAAAATATATTACATTACAACTTACTAAAAACAGTTACTTAATTTGTACTTATGTTAATAATTAGTTTACACTATCACAGACACTAAGTACTTCTATATAAATGAATAAATATTCACGTTTCAAACTAGACTAGACTTATCCTGGCTTCATGTAATTGTACTAAGACTAAGAGATACATTATTTATCATACTATCATATTAAACCAATTAATCCAATTATAAAGTATGAACACAAGTTAAAATAATTATCAATTAAATTGAATTTATTCAAATTAACAACCTAAAACAATTAAAAATCAATTTTTACATTGTTTGTTAAATATTTCAAATCTCATTGTGTAATAGTAGTTTAACACTAAACCTACCAAGTACCGGTCAAATTGACCGTTCTTAAACTTTTGTAAAACTTACACATTTTTAAACGTTATAATATCGTTATCGAAGTAATGACAATTCTTAGAATATGCATATAATATTTTCTTTACTCTTTACTTTTAGTTATTTCCATTATTACTTGGGTTATATAATAAAATAACTTTTAATTACCGGTCAATTTGACCGCGTGCGGTAGGAACAGGTATACAAGAATTATCGGTAGGTTTAGTGTTAAATGATTTAGTAATTAATCAAATTAAACTTTAAATATAATGCAATAATATACTATATATATATATTTGCAATAATATACTACATGCATATAACGGTTAACTATTATTTAAATTAAGTATTAAACGCAGTTTAGATTTCACAATTTTATATAATAATTTAAATATCTTAATAATCTCATTAAGATCTTATAATTTTACAATACACCACACTTCACATTTTACTTTTATTTTTACCAATTAATGTCTAATAAATTAGTCATGGCAGCTACAGTTCTTAAATATAAATATTAAAAAGATAAGTAACAATAATTATGGCAACATATTAACACAATATATTTAACAATTTGTACTTTATTTTATATTCATTGATACTTCAAGTAATCAGATATCAAACAAATCTTTCTGTAACAATTTTTATGTAATTTAACTTTTCAAAACTAAACTATTAAACTAGTAATAAATAAAATCAATAAAATCTAACAATATTCAGTTAATTTATAATTATATATAAATACTGTACTAACATGAAGTATTTTTGATGCAGAGTTCTAAATTGTGGATGGCGGTATTCGCTTTGACATGCGCCTCCTTCCTCAAATGGTGTAGCTTTCTGCGATTGTGTATGATCAAATCTTTATAGGATTTTCTTGAATGTATGATGTCTTCCTTCACTCTATCTATTTCTAATAGCGCCATGCGACGCGTTCGTATCATTTTCGGTGTTGTCTGGAATTGTTTTAATATGTTTTAATAAATAATCTCCTTACTTATATGTAATTCCACTTTCGCTTTGCTTGAAGGAATTGTTTTGTAATATATCGTGTACTTAGTCATAAAAATGATCATATACTTACTTCACATGGTATCCCACAATTCTTCACAATTTTTTCGCATCGTCGTATATAATCTTCGCTCTGTAATTAAGAAAATATCACAGTACAATTTAATATTAAAACTTGTTTATGAAAGTGTAATAGTTATAAAATATATTTTACATATTCTGTAACTATATTGGACTATTTTACAAAAAATTAGACATTATAAATCTAGATCTTCCTAATATTACAATTTTACCTTATTCAAATGCATCCTCATGACGATCATGTGTCCTAGAAGATACTTGTGGTGATTCTCTGAACTGAACAAGGCGGCTCGGTGGGCGTCGTTCTCGGCTTTCTTCAAACTTTTATCGAATTCCTCTCTACATGCTCGAGACTGTGGGATGAAGACTTTTGGGGATATCAATATATTAATCTTATTTACGATTACAACCAATACTACGTTCAAACAATGTTATAAATTATGTTTATCATTATTAATATGTGAATATTAAATCGATTTGTCTATTAAATGTAGAAATATATCCAGTCCATCTGTTTGTAATCATGCCAACGATTTAATTGATCTAATCTCTGCCTCGCTACAGACCGTCAGATTCAGTTTCATACAAACATGTTCCAGCTGAACTAATTAGTGACGTCAAAAGCATCACTGACAGAAACGACAGTGTCAAGGTGACATGACGTACAGATATATCAATAGATGACATGGTTATATTTAGTGATTACATCATACACAGCAATAAATCAATAAATACCATACGCTGCATTCTTTAACGAAAATAAAAAAAAACGTGTAATGGATTGGAAATTAATCACAGCAATTACTCCATCCTTAAAGTATAGAGAGGACATATATACACTCTGATGGTAATTACTACAGCCTTTAATACTAACGACTTAAAACTCTTATTTCTTTGAAGAAAGAAAAGTATGAATACGGTATATAAGAATGTCGTCGACCCATTTCATCTAATTTAGCCATACATTTTGAACTAACTTAAATTATTATTATCAATGTGGAAATAAGGATGTTAGCAGTCACCGATAACTTATTTATTAAATTCTATTAAAAAGTTACATGTGTCTGTAAACTACACCTTGACTAACTGTATGAATCGCGTCAATCCCTAGTGAATATGACGTTATACAGCCGCTAGCGCGTCCAAAACCGTAAATATATCCGAAATCAATTTAAACACTGTTAAAACACTTGTTACCTCATTTCCGCAGGTAATAATATAATTTATAGATCACTTAAAACAAGGCCGAGCAAACAAACAGACAAAATAAATTGTATTGTATTGTATGTTTATAGCGAGGCATCGTAAAATGTGTATAAACAGCAAGGCTCACTGTAATTGCGCGGATGAAAAGATGCCCGTTAAAAAATAATTGCTGTCTAAAATATATTACAATGTCATGATAAAAAAAAACGTTGTTTTAATGGTTTCAAATATTTTAAATATCTCATTTATCTCCATAGAAACAATGATATAACAATAGGCAACAAGATATTCTAATGAACTATTTATTATTTACGGTTGAGGCGGGTTAATCGAAAGATTAAAACTGTTTAACTTTTTATTGGTTATGTAATTTTATTGAATGGTTATCAATCATGTATACAAGAGAATAATAACTTACATCGGAGTATAAATGTAAAATTATGTTAGAAGTTATACCATATAGACGTCATAATCACGATTTTTCATTTACTTCTGATAGAATTATAAAATTGTCTTTATAAATAATTGAATGGATATAGCAATAAATGTAATGTTATTAGAATTTAGCATACAATTTTTGAACAGTGCCATCTAGGATTACAATTATTAACTATTTTGTATATATATAACTTATTAAGGACGTGTTTATATTATATATACATATAAACGTGAAGTGTCTGTTTGTGTTTATTAACAGTTTTGCACTAAATGCAAGTATACGATACGTACAAAAAAAAAATAATTTTTTGTTACTGTCTGTCTGTCTGTCTTTTTGGTCTCTAAAACGGCTGGACATCAAATTTTATAAAGAGTTACTTAGGCTACTTTTATTAAAAAAACATTCCTCATACGTCGTACAACTAGTATTAATATAAAATATGACGAAACGCCATACATCCGGCTAGCATTGGCAAAATGCATACAAATTGATATTTTACGGGCAACTTGGCCTGAGATGAGATGAAGACGCGTCAAAGAAGCCGGTTTAGTTCCAAGATGACGCTATCTCTTATCCAGTGAGAGATGAGTCACTGCATTTCTAATTTAAAAGACAATAACGTAAAGCACGATAATAACTAAATAGTCAGTGTCATTATCTGAAGCACTTCAAAGATGAATGCTAGGTAACATAGAACAGCTCTTGAACCGTGATATGAAGTCAATAATAGCAAGTATTACATAGCGACCGCTGTGTCCGCCTGTATCTATTGTAGTACTAATCATGTACTATATATACTTATAACAATTACAGCACTACTAGATAATAAAAGAATTTCAAACTTAATCAAACGTATTGTCAATTCAAATTGTTGCTAACTGCCTCTAGCACCTAATATATTAATGAATATAACAGTTATAGTACTTCTGTAGCGGCATTCCGAGATTAGCTTGGGCTGGGCTGGTCATGGGCTGATGTTTTTAATTGAACAAAGTTTAGAATTTGTAAACCTATCAGTAATCTTTCTTTAAAGAAACCTATTCGAAGCTAAAATCATGATGTCAATACCTATTATTAACACTTAGAGGACGGAAAAATAATAAAAATAATTAAAAACAACTAAAAACAGAATAAAAAACTGTCAGTCTGTACCTACCGTGTAGAATACAATATTAATGATGAAGTGCTGGAAGACATATATTATAATATATTAAAAATTAAGTAAATTTCTCCGATTTTAAAACTGAATAATAAAAATGGAAAGCACATCCTTTAAACTAATTAAATCTGTATGTTTAATCTGAAGAACCTTGACTTACTTGGATTAGTCTTGCAATTTACCGAATGGATCGTCAAAATTAAATTTGGCATCACTACATTAGATAATTGTAATGGTTTCAGAAAATCCAAAATTTACTCTATCTTTTGAACATATTAATAATCAATCCATTAAAATACAAGAAATACAAGACTATTAACTTAAACATATATTTTTTCGTTTTTAAATAATAACTAAATTACAGGTGGATTAGTGGATTAAGATTTCCATCTCATGGTAATGTATGGTGTCATTGTCTTTAATAAATAACTATACAACACAAATGGACATATTGAAACGGGAATATTCATAAATGTAGGTCGTCTGTGTCTGTGCATTCTGGGTATACGATCTGCATACGCTCTGATACCAAACAACATCTGTGCATTAGCATAGTTGTGCATAGGAACGTGACTTGAGAGAAACAAACACGTGCTTATCAGACATCAAACACGATTGCATTTCGTAAGAAAGTACGACTACTTACAGCGCGATCTAAAACTCTCGTTTCCATATTCTTAATAGTCTCCTGGGTGAGTCCGGATATGTTCTTGATGAACGCCTTTACGTCTGATGCTGATTGGCTGGTGTACTCCATGTATAGGAGTAAGGCGCTGTCTCCGGTCCGTTGCAGCTCTTCCAGCAGCTCCGGGGTATACCTCTTCTCCACGTCTTCATCTCCCGATTTAGATAGATCCAGGTATATTCGAGCAGCCGGCTGTGAGAGGATCAAAAATGTAAGCACTGAATGTATGTTATAGACATGTTATCTAGTCGCATCTAGTTGTGAACCTGAGTTCAGTTTATTTCTAAAATAAACCTTGGCACGGAGAACTTGACCACGGCTGCATTAACGACTCACCCTAGCTTAATGTTTGTTTATAACTTCGTATAAATAATATGGTATTTTTAACATCTTTGATATTTAACTACATTTATTAGTAAGTTATAATTCGATTTTTTTTCGAAACTTACAAAACTAATTTATGTCATATTAATTTTTGATAAATTTTAAAACATGTTACTTTATTTAAATGTGTTTATGATTGATTAAATAATAATAAAAATAACTTTATCCACGGAGCAGGTTTATTCAAAGCTTGTTATTATTTTCGCGTATTTTATGTTTCCTTTGTGACACCATAAAAATAATATTTGCTGTAAATACACAACTTTATGACGTCCATTGATGTAAGCGAGGTCGTCATGGAGCTTGCGAATTCATTTTATTTTTACAAGCAGTTTATAATATAGTATGTGCGTCTGAGGTGGATCTGTTACATTGCGTCTTAGAAACAATTTTTTTTACAATTTTTTTACAAATAATTTATAAATAGTAATTGTTTTAAACACATTGTTGTTACACAGAACCCAGACAATTTTTACAATTATAAAAAACGGAGAATCTTCAAGATAAAATTAATTTTACATCTTTCAAATGAATTAATATAAAAAAAATTTAATAATTAATATATGAAAATTTTATCACATTAATGTAGATCAAGGACACGAGATGTTTGTTTGTTTGTTACATTCCTTACATACAGCTCGCCCAGCTGTGTAATTATTCACGCTAATACAGCTGTTATTGTTTGTAGATAAGAATGATTGTTGCATGTATGTTTTGAGATATCATTTTAATGTGGAATTGCGATGTCTTATCAGATTACAAAATAGAAATTATATAGAAATATTGTTAAGTAAATATATGAATGTTACGAGTGCGCTACGAACCAATAATTTTGTATCAAACCCCTTAGAGATTCGATAGAAGTATGAAGAAGACTAGTATGGTTTGGTCATATATATATATATATAAAATTGAATAGTGTTGTCCTTTTATATATAACACACTCCTTACTTCAGAGTACAGATAAAAATTCACTAAGCAACACACGGATAGACAAGTGAATTGTTCTTGACATCTAGGACATAAACGGGGCTGATGATATTATATTTAAATAAATAAACAATGAAACTGCACCTTAATTACTTATGCATATAAATAAAATTGAAATGTTTGTAATTCCAAATTAATAGGTTTTTAATAATTATGAAAGTATACTTACATAAAAAAATATATTTATGAAAATTTTCTATTTCCGTCTGCCAGTTTAGTCTATTAGAAAAGCTGGACCGATTTTAACAAGACTTTTAATGGCGGATAGCTGATGTTATTCGCGCGAACAAATTCGTAGATACATCTTGTACACAATATAATAAAATATTAAATTTACCTAATAATATTATTATTATATCGATTTTAAATTATAACATTTTACATAATACATAATAAAATATAATTATTTAATTTTGAACGTCATGTAAGCCCAGTGTCAGTTCGTGACATTGAAGACGATGGCATCGGGTTACAGAATACCGCAAATCCGTGTGACTGGAACATGCTGAGTCGATTTTGAGATAACTTTTGTTGGTTGGTGGGGGTTTTGTTATTATTTCTTGCCATTTATTTATTTTAAAATTCTAATACTTTGGCCTTCATTGGACCGTTTTTGAGGATTACTTGATGTTCATAATGGAATAAATGTTACATGATGTACGTTATAAATATAAAATTGAAGAAAAAAACGATAAACAGAAATTGTTGTGTTACGATAGCCTATATATACATATATAATTCAAATAAAATATTTTTTACATTTTATTAAGAAATCTGTAATTGACACCAAAATTATTGAGAAATTGTGGCCACTTATATTTTCAATTATTAATTATAATATTAGTGATTATAGAAAATATCAATTTTCATTTGGCTTTTGAGAACGGATATATATTAATTTTCATGAAAATGAAACAATTGTAATACGTATAAGCTAATACATAGTTAATAATATTTAAAACAAAAACAAAAATAAATTAAATATATTTGAGAACTTCCTAAATATATCAATAAAACGTTATTAACACAATAAAAATATAAAATAAATAATAATGACAATTGAACTAACCTGAGAAACGCGCGAGGCGACCGCGCATGCGCAGAACGCGATCACCAACAAGCGAGCGGCCATATTGCACGCGCGAGTTGCACTGTTCAGTGTTGTGAGTGTTGAGTGCTGACTATCCTCTACCAATGCTGCGGTGCAATGGGATATACTTATGTGTAATGTCTTGATCCTACAATTTGTTTGTTCTGTTTGGTTTATTGTTATTTTTTGTCCTTTATAGTCCCTTTTCTGAATCTAGCTTAAATAGCTTAAACGACTTTGAAATGTTAAAAAAATAGTTGTGAAATTTATAATTATTTCATTATTCATATTTTATTATCGAAGTTATAATGGATGATAAGGATAATTTAAAATTCCATTTTGAATACTCGATTTTTTCAAGTGGGATAAAATAACGACTTAATTTTATGACCTTATTGATGAATTTATATGAAATTGTTTATTTTTTTGTATTTTTAAAAATAGTCACAGTGAGTATATTTTAATATTGTGCTAAATTATTATTTCTTATCTTATAACAGAAATCTATACATATTTATATGTCCCTATATGTAAGGTAATAAATAAAGATAAAATAGATAATAGAAAAATATTATAATAATAAATATTTCAATATTCCTCACCTTAAGTTGAAGTTACATAAACATATTGACATCATTGTTTTGTTATTTCGAGAGGGTTGGAGCGGTTGGAGTTACTTGGTTATATCGGAACTATTTATAATTAACATATATTTTATTACCTACGTAATTTGTATGTCAATTTGATGTCATAAGTTGTGGTGAATAGTGACTGATTGCTGAACCAACGGTAGTTCCATTCAGAGATATCAATTCTATCTAAGAAGTATTTTGTGTCTAATATTTATGTTTATAAAACGCACAGTAATACTCTGCTTAAAAATAATTGTCTTACAGTAAACAGAAATCCCTTTTAGTAATGACAAAATAAAGAATTACATAATATTCTATTTCTTGAATGTTATTGATTTCAAACACGTGTCGGAGAGAGGTTCGTTCAGTCACGAAGAGAGTGGGCGCGTCTGAAAATATAGATTTGTAAATATCAATATTACCATATTGTATTTGCGGGGAATGTAATTCGTTTACATAGTTACAGTAAGGAGATACGGTGAATAAAAGTTATCGCCAATATTAATAATCGATCTTCAATCCAAGCTTACTTTATAATTATTAATACCGTTTGCCTTCAGTGGTTTAGTTAAAGAAAGTTAGTATATTCATCGTTTCATAACAATGCTTTCAGCGCGTCTTCTAAGAAAGAAATGAAAACTGGATAAGCCAATAATTTGTAGCTATTTATGGAGAGATGTTGCTCCCACCTCTATTGTTAATTGAGAGGAGAGCAAACAAGACTGCGGGTCACCAATGATAAGTGATCACCACCACCCATGAACTCGTGAAATACACCTAATTCTGTTTTTACACGGTAGATTGGTTCCAGAAAAAACCGTGTAAAAAAAGACATCGTATGCAAAAATAGGTTATTGGTTCCTAGTCTCTAAAACCTATTAAAATGAATGAAAAACAAACAATTTTTTAAGAATAAGTATTCATGTTTATTTAATTAAATCACATATACAATGTTTATTTTTACAAGCATAGAATATTATTGAAGATTATTCACAAAATATTAACATGTTTCAATTGCTCTCACCAGTAAATATGCTTGTATGCACAAAAAGGGAATTCCCCTAAAGTTGTGATATGAATATTTCGCAGAAATTAAATTTGACAAAAAAAAATTAAGCCCAAAAAATTTTAAATCGTGCTAAATGGAATAAAATCGTGAAAAAAATTAAAAATATTTTATTTTCAAACCGTGTTATATCAAAACCGTGTAAAAAACACCGTGTAAAAACAGACTTAGGTGTATACGTAGAATCACAAGAGCGTTGCCGGCCTTGGAAGTAGGTAAATATGTACTTATTTTTGAAGGTTGCATCGATCCGGAAATACTGCCGAAGGAAGTTCAGTCTAGCCATTCACAGATAACCTGATCACCGACAATTCAAACGGTTCGCCGTTGTACACGGTCAAAAGGAAGAAGCTCACATTCGGACCAGAAATGCAACAGTATTACTTGTGTGGCCAGACTTGCGTCTTTAAGAGCTCAAAACTTTGACCAGACTTAAAATACTGTCTCGCTCTCTTAATCACGGGCTTACTTCCTCCAGTGTGAAAGGAAGTAATGCATTGCATAAACTCTGTAGAGGTACGCGTATACTACCATGATTTTCCAGCCAACGCTCAGCCAGAGTACTAACAGGTTCCAACCTCCAAAATTCTGAAGGCGACGGTAGCATAGTCTAGTATAAAATGATGTTCAAGTTTATACCCGTGGTATGATGGTCTGCTTCAACGTCAAAAACATGACTAGACTACAAGGGAGATGGAAGATTGAGCTTTTTCACCGACAGAACATAACCAAATGATAGATTACTACACTTCCATCCTTTGAGACAGGGAGATCGTTTCTCAGTCGAGAAAACGCAATAAGAGCTGCAGTCAAATAACTACAGATAGGCTCCACATTATTTTGCTTATAAATTGATTGTAAATATTCTTCTGATTAATCCCCTACTTAATTGTGTTGCTTTTAGGACATTTATTTTTTCATCAACTATAAATTCTACTTGAATACTAACTACTTGTAAGGTACTTACTGTATTATATGTATATATATATTTCCTAATATAAACTAATATACATTATATAAATATAATATTTTCGAATAGTATCATAATCGTAACACCTAATTTGTTTCCAGGCCATGAGTAATGACTGTTACAATATGTGATTTACATATGCAGTATTCACTTTGAAATGCATCGCATTCAGCTAAATAACATCTCACGACGTATAGAGTACATACCAACTATATATATAGTTATGTAATGATATAATACGGAAATGCTATTGAGTTGTATATAATCTTTGTTTTTCACTAATAGTGAAGTGACCTAAACAAACAAACTTATAATTATCATATTCACTTATAATTATATATATACTATCTGTCCAATTAACTTAAAATTTTACATAGTCACTTTTTTTGTGACGTAGATGCCCACTAAGAACGGATTTTATGGAATTCCTATCCCAACGGATTCCAACTTCTTTCGCCAAGTTTTAAACCTGTAGGAATTATACACTTAACGCGGGGGTAAGAGTTACTATAGCAACGGTTACCTTAGCAACGGTTACAATGACAACGGTTACCATAGCAACTTAAGCTCACATCCAAATCAATAGTGTGCCCAGCAAAGCGGGAGGGAATAAGCTAGTATATATATATATATATATATATATATATATATATATATATAATTGTTTCAATAAAATGTTATCACATTGTTAGTTCCCAAGGTTCTCTTGATATTCATGTAAATATTTATTATAATTATAAGGTATGTGCTTATCAATAGTATTTATCAGTTATAATTTCATTGACTCTGTTATTAATCAATTAGATTTTATGAAGCCTATAATTTTTAGTGTTTAAATATTTAGCTTACATGTTTAAGAATTTCTTGATTGTTTAAAGCAAATTAATTTCAGTGTCATTTGAAAGAATTGTTAAGACTTGATTTTATTATAAGAAGCTATATATATATAAATAATAAAATGAACTCCTAACTTTTACTACAGATATCAAGTTTTAATACTCATTTTTAATATTTGAACATATTTTATAGATAAAATAATCGAATTTCATTGAAGAACAGTTTAATCATAGATGATTAAACTGTTCTTCAATGAAATTTGAATTTGAGTCACCGTTGAAAAGGAAAAAAAATATATACATTAAATATTATTCAAAACAAATAATTTTGTCTGATTTCAGAATGTCTTAATAATATTACTTCTATTATTTTTTTATTTAACAAACAATTATCAACAAGTAAGTAAAGTTTAAACCTAAAAAATCAATTTTTCAACTAATCATTTATATATTGTATAGAATTCAATATAATATATTTATTTTGGAAAATAACTGGGTGTTAATATGTAAAAAAAGTTAAATATGTGGAGATTTGTAAACACCAGCTGGCATTACTAGTGTTGTGTACATGTCCTTGAGATCACACGCATTTCCAGTTGTGTAAATTATGACTAACTTTCTGAAAACAATTACTAACAACAACTTATCTAGATTCTTAGTTAACTTGCAAATATTTTGGATTTTCTATTACATAGTCATTACAATATGATATCAGCTATTACAATGTAAACAATTTTATATTTATATGATGAAATTAATTTCTATTAAGTTAAGTTTTTTGGTTAATAAGGATAATTTAAGAGATCAATCTCATTAAATCATAATAATCTTTGAATCTGATAACACTACCTGTTAAAATAGTAAGATGATAATTTTAAGTGTTATATTGAAGTGTATTTTTTACATTTGAAATATTAATGTAGGGTGTAACAACGACTTATATATATGTATATATACTATAAACTGCTCGATTTAGTCGTGGCTTATAAAAGCAAAACAATAATTCGTGTAGTTCTTCTATGGATCACTTTCTTTTTGCATTATCTGGTTTTCTTAATGTGGACGGTTGGGATGTACTGGCATAGATGATGGGTGATGCTCTGCCCCGCAAAATATCATCCTCAAGACTGTCGGCTGTATCATCTGGGACTGCCCTTTTGACCACCCTGACTTCAGCTTGCCACCTTGCATATCACTGACGGGTCGCATACTGTCACGCTTAGCGTCACTCAGCACAGCTCAGCTCCAGATCAAATAACACAAAATAATTTATCTGAAATCAAGGAGACCAGAAGCCAAAATAAATAAACAGTTAATCGAAAACTACGACAAGTTAAATACATTTTTGCCCAATATTTTACAAACTAAGACATTCAGAGAAACTAACATCCTTTACGCCACCGCTAAAACCTTAACAATTAAATGTTATCAAACACTATATGAATTGAAACACTAAAACCAAAAACCAACCCACCCCGGAAAATTAAAATACAGAAGATAGACAAATTAGGAAACGTTAGCTTATTTGTTCCCTCTAACAAGGAAGGAAAATTAATTCGCGAATAATGTTCAAAATTAGGGACTACTTATCCTTATAATACAAAATACATAACGAAAAGGATCATAGCGATACATCGGTAATGTTAAAATAAAACGCGCTTTTCGTTAGCAACAAAAGATATGAAAGATCGAAGCAAAGAAAGAAAAAAACAGGATTTAAAGAGAACGTAACTAATATATATAGAAGTTTAGAGAGCAATGGCAGTTTCAGGGTATTAAAATACCCAGTAAGGAGAGTACGGAACAGGTTTGGGGATCCATTTTGTCTTATTCGATTACATATAACACATAAGCATGAGAGATATAGAAGAAGAATAGAGTGAATGAGGTGTCATCCGAAAAACTAATTAAATACGCATTTAGGAAATTATGTAACTGGAAATCGTTGGTAATATTTAAGAAGAAATATTTAACTCGCACACACAAATATTTAGCAAGGCTACACACAAAAATAGTTTAAGGTTTAGAAATTCTAGAAGACTCCGACACAGAACAACCGAAAAACTGGAGACCAAACATGGAGATAGTTTGTCCCACGAATAGCTTCTTAGGATCCTTGTTACCTATCATTGCCCTTCTATGATAAACAGTTCGGAATGACTGTGCCATCTTGGAAAGTCGGCTTGACAGTACATGGTATCCGAATCGATTTCTACAGAACCGATTTTTATTAAATGCGGTAAATTTCAGGGTGATTCGTTATCGCTTTTTCTTTTCTGTTTAGCCTTTAAAACACTTTTTTTTTAAAACATAAGCTCATGGGATATAAACTCAAAGGTAGTTATGTTATAAATCATTTGTTATATATGGACGAATGATTTTTTTTTGAAATGATATGAATGAAATAGAAGTAATTCAAAGGTTTTATTAGACAGTGTAGATTTTTCATTCAATCGTCAACAATTATATAAAAACGCTTTAAATAATATAGACACTGAAACAAGAAAATTATTAGCAATTAAAAAAGCAAATGAAGAAAATGCAGACGTAGAAAGATTATTCTTAAAGCTTACACGAGGCGGGAGAGGTTTATTAATATATACAAAATAACAAATAATAAAATATAAAAGTATCTTAGAAAAGAATAAAATGATAGAGACAATATTACCATGATATAAATAAAGACAAATATTCCATAGTTTAAGATAAATATAATGAACAAGTGTCGTCCATTTTTGCGATACAGAATCAGGCAGTTATCGCGACAATACCAGCGGGATATCATTATTGACCCAGTAGATGGTACGAGGGGAGGTCCAAAAGTTCGTGGAATGAAAGGGATCTAAATAAAATAAAACAGCAAAACTATTTTTCCTTTTCAATATAATCACCCTTAAGCTCAATACATTTATTAGACCTATAAATTAATTTTTCTAAACCACTATAAAAAATGTTTTATCTTTTCCGTCAAAATGAGCCGAAATTGCCTCCCTTACCTCATTGTCTCACTCAGACTCAAAGTGATGAACCCATGTTTCATCTCCCGTAACAATTCGGTCATAAATCTGTGCAGGTTTATCTCCACACAACTCCAAAAAATGCTTTGACGCATCGACACGCTGCTCTTTCTGAAACGGCGTGAGCATTCTCGGTACTCATCTTGCACTGACTTTTGTTATACCCAGGTGATCATGTAGGATTCGGAAAATGGTGGTATCTTGTACTCCAACTAATGCAGATTATTGTTTTTTCTTCAAACGGGCATCCTCTAGTACAATTTTCTCCACTTTTTCGACGATGTCTGATGTGGTGGCCTCAACTGGCCTTCCTGAGCGGGGGTCGTCTTCAATTGACTCTCGACCATGTTTATAAAGACCATGCCAATTGTAAATCATTGATTTACTAGGGCATTGTTCCCTATAAACGACTCCCATTTCATTCAAAATGGTTTGAGCGTTCTTTCCTTGCTTGGTAAGGAATTTTATCACTGCGCGGTATTCAATTTTCTCCATAGTTTCAGTTTTCTTCCGGATTGACTTGTTTAACAGGCGACTGTTCGTAAACGAATGACGCAATCGGGTTGAAACTCGGTATTTATGCTAATGATGAGTCTCCGATTCGTATGACACCAAGCGAGCGCCCCTACCCCCGCTCCATCCTCTCCATTCCACGAACTTTTGGACCTCCCCTCGTAAGTATCGTCTGTGCCACTAAAGTTGAAACCGCCAGCAACAACATCCGGCTGCGAGAAACTGACGGGCATTATATATTGGTGTATCGCTAGCAAGAATAATATGAATAAAAATAGTTTGTAGTGGAAGAAGGCTTTAATACAGCCTAAAATTAAAAAAACGAAGAAGAAAAAATTATGTGGGTGATTCCTGTACAAACAGACATGACGCGCCTCCACTAGACCTAATTTAATATATATAGACAAAAATAACAACAACGACAACAACAAACAACACTTATAACATAGAAATCACTGTACCTACATACGAAAATGTTGAAAGTAAGGAAAAAGAAAGACCGAGTAAATATTATTTTTTAAAGACTGAACGTAGGCGGCTATGGATCAAGCAAATATACGTCATATCAATAGTTATTGGTGTAACCGGTAAAGTAGTCAAAATTCTTACAAGATATATTGAAAAATTAAAGTGCACCAACGACACTACAATTCATAGAACAACGTAATGACTAAAAATCTAGGACATACCATCTTTGTCACAAACATACCACACATCCAAACCAGATAGACAAGGCCAGCTTAATATCAGGGAACAAGGTTGTATTTTAAGGATTAGCTTCGTGTATAATATATATATTTTTTTTGTTTATTTTTTTTATTTTAGAGGAGGGCAAACGAGCTTGCGGGTCACCGTTGGTATGATCACCGCCGCCCATGAACTCTTGCAACATCCGAGGATTCACAAGAGCGTTGCCGGCCTTGGAAATAGGAATATATGCCTTTTTTTTTAAGGTACCCATGTCGTATCGATCTGGAAATCCGTTCGTCCGCCGAATGAAGTTCGTTCCACATTCGAGTGGAACGTGGGAAAAAAGTCCTTGAAAACCACACAGTTGAAGATCGCCACGCATCCAGGTGGTATGGATGGTAAAGTAGGCGATGGCTAGCTGTGCGGTGGTGAAATTCGGCGGTAGGCATCAGATCGAATAGTTCTTCGGAACACTCCCCGTTGTAATTGCGGTAGAAGACGCACAAAGAAGCCACGTCTCTACGCAATGCCAAAGAGTCCAGCCGTTCGCAGAGCACTAGGTCCCCGACAATCGGAACGGCTCTTCGTTGTACGCGGTCAAATGGTAGAATCTGATATTGGGGTGATCCGGACCAGTAATGAGAACAGTACTCCATGTGTGGCCGGACCTACGCCTTATAGAGCGCAAGTCTTTGGCCAGGTTTGTTTACTTGTTGAATAATTCTCTCTACATGCTCCAGTAATGTGTTTAATCGTCTCAGATCAACGATTACAACATCCCAAATTGTATTGTTGATTAATCTAGGTGTTTTAATGATATATTTTGTTAGTTCCTAGTAGAAAACAGCTTAACGTCATCCATGCAAAGTGGGTGTTTAACTTTTACCATAAATTGTCGTGTAGGTCGAGTAAACCGTTTTGTGGTTCATTAGAATCTATGTCTTTACTACACATAACCAAAATCAGTTGAATTTAAAATTATGGATATGTTCAGAGCAAGACAATCTCAACGGGCTTAATGTGTTACCTTGAAATATGCTGCTCCTTTTTATTGTTACCAGTTTCAATGTTAATACTGTTTATATTTCATTTCAATGTAGTCGTCCATCTTGACATTGCTTCATTGAAAAATAGTATAATTTGAGGTTATTTTGTTTATTTCAAGATTTTTTATCAACCATGAATCAAATGCTTTTTTGGATTCTATGTACGTGTTATAGATATCTTTCCTCTTTTGAATTAAAATTATTAATTTGATTTTTCGATCTGTACATGCTAAGTATCTTTTAAGTCACCTAGTGTAGACTGAAACATTTCGTTTAAGAGTGTCTAAGACATGGTTTTGGTTCATCGTGTATTCTGTATTTTTTATATCAGTCGATAATTTATTTCTTCTATTTCCAATTTAAAAATTAAATTATTAGTTAAAATTTAATGTCCGTAGGATAGAACTGTTCGTATCTTTGGTTCATGTTTGACGAATACATTTAACCTGAACTTGCCCAGTATTAACGACAGATGTTGTCGACTTTTTATGAGAATGAGTATACGATGGGAATGGAAATTATGATGAGAAGGGTGCTGATGTTGATTGTCGGTGGTCGCATTACACAGGTAGGTAACCCAGCAGGAGCCCGCCGTCTCAACTCACTGCTGATCCTACTACTGATCATACTGAGGCACTCAGCGTCAGCTCCATGTGCGCTCCGGTAACTATAAGTATATTTGTTACATTTCAGGTCTACATTTTATTGGGATTATCTTTACCCCGTTTGTCACCCAGTAATATGTTGTTGCCAGCTCCCCACGTGATCAGATTAGATCGATCGGGACATGTGGTAGGTCTTTGGGGGGCTTACTATGGTTTTTAATTATTTGGAGCATACCTACAATAATTGCAGTTTTTGTTACGAAAGTTGAATGTTACAAACTTAAATTACTAGGCGAGTATTTCAAACTCACACACGTCACAAGATATATCGTACATATAGATAAAAAAAGTTTTAAGTGAGCAAATCTTACATTACAGTTGTTATTTAAGTGTTTTCAAAAGTATTTCTTTACTTATCTTATGTTTTAAGAGGCTCTTCAAATATCTAGTCACCAATAATATCTATATTTTAAAGGGGTTATATATGTATATATATATATATATATATATATATATATATATATATACATATATATAAAAATATAGATATCTGTTATACTATATCTAGTGTTTCACTTTGATATGTTTCTATGTATGTATGTATGTTTATATTGGTGTATTTTTGAATATATTATAATTCTACTTAAACTAAGGGCAATTCGGTTAAAAGAGTTTTCTGTTTAGAGAAATAGTAATGTTATAAAAACTAGGTATTAAAATGTTACAAAGATTATTCTTATATCTATAGATTACAACTGGTAGATTAGGTATTGTTTAAAACTATGAGTACCTCAGGCTTATTATTTTGTATTTTATACAATATCTTCTATCTAATACATAAAAATACTCTTTTCTGTTGTATGTTTTTTTGTTTGAAGAAAATCTTGTGATACGGATATGGTTGAAATGTAAAAATATATAAATATAAAAATATATAGTTATCACAATACTGATATGTTAAAGAGAAAACTGCCATGTTTACACGATAAAAAAACTATCTTGATATTATATAAATTTTCAGAACTCCCATTCTTAGCAACTATTATTCCGGGTTAGTTGTAAACGCATGGCCTCTAAGTAGGTATTACCCCAGAATACGATCGACCAAATCCAGGAACAAATTTAAGTGAAATTATCAATAGCAAGCCTCTTTCTTCTTAACTAATTAACATTAAAAAAAACTCTATTATCTTCGATAAATGTAATGTGTATAAAAATAAATGAAAAAGCATTTAACTTTTTATGTTGACGAGAATAATAATTTATTACAGTAAACTAGTAAAGACGTAATTTTATATAAATGAACTATGTTTACAACAGAGGTTAATTTAAAAATCGAATAATCAACCGATAATCGAAGCTTGATACATCGATAGAATAAGGAACCCTATTGCGTAGACAACAAGGACTATGTCCATGGCGGTCGCGAACAGCTCTCGGGACACTTGATTGGTCGCGAGACGTCGGATGTGGCATCGGACTCGACTACATACTCTTCCTACTTGAGTCACGAAGAACTCTGCCGTGTTGAGGATTGTACTGAATAAGAAAAAAGAAATCAGTGTAAGTGTTATAGGTGGATAAAGGCCTCCTTAGTAATGATACAGAAATCTATAATATATTTATTAGGATTTCTGTCTGCATTTAAAATCCCAAATATCTTATTTAAAAGTCATAACAGAAGAACATGTTTATTTAAAAATTACTGGAAGCTATTATTGTTTTGAACGCCATCTATTAAATATATTCGAAAACTGATAGCAGTAATATAAGGGAATATGGTGGAAGTACCTTCGATACTACTCACGCCATCTAGTTAATTTTTAGAGAACGTGCACAAAGTTACATTCAACTAATTTAAGTATAAATATTTTATTATCTATTATTACTAAAACACTTGCATGTTAATTACAATTTGCATGCATAATACAGATAGAGTAGTAAAATAAATATTGAAATATTAATTTTAATTAATTTTAGATATAAAAATGCGAATTGGTTTATAATGTAGTAGACAGAGGTCGTTACTAGTCAGCGGTTGCAATTTTAAAATTGAATCATACCTCGGCGAGCATCTCCAACGGTTAGAATTGGAAAAGCTGAAGAGTGGCAAGATAACAGCCAGAATGTACCAGATACCAGTCCCTTGCATTGTATCGTTAGTAGCGAGGGTGGAGCGTTGCCTCACTGCAGCACTGAAAAGAGATTATAACTACGAAGCCGGACGATTCTTATTTAATTATAATTAATTCTTTAAAGCCAATTCAATGTATTTTTTTTTACAAAATATTATTCATTATATAAATAACCTAAAAGATAGTTAAGAACAGCAGTTTATCATATTTAATTTTTATCAGCAATTTATCATAGAACCTGCTTCCCTGGACTCCTGTAGTTTCGGTGGAACCGCCCCTAATCCAGTGTTCCACGTCCCGGCTAAAGACGCTCTGGTCACTGGCTAGGGTGTAAGATGAGGAGCTTCTCACACTTGCCTTGATAATATTTAGAATTTCAAATGTTGTTATTTGATTGTTGTAACAGTTGATAATTAATAAACCTGTGATTGTTCGGGGACCGGTGGGTCTAGCGCTGGCCGGTTCGTGCAATGTCTGAGGGATCTATCCAAAGAACTGTCCAGAACTTCTCTGGCTAAGTCCATTTTTCACAATTTAACTAAAATCATACATTATTATCTACATTATTGAACAAATTCTTGTATTATTTGTGAATTACTTATCATAGTTATTATGTATCAATACGTACAGATCTAATTTTGACTCAAGATTTTTGTATTCTAGCTCACGCCGCGATAATTGGGCATGGCTAGATATCATCCAAAATTATTTACACATCTCTTAAAATAGAATTGACAGATATGTTAGAACATTTAAGAAATTACTTGACGTGGGGGCTGTTGACATTTAATTAATGAGGTTTTACTTTTAATTAATTAACTTTAAAATTGCCACTTGACTGACCAAATCGATTAAATTTGATAGGTTGTGAATTTAAATTATATAATTAATTTGTTAGTTCGGTAGTCCGTAGCGGAATGTCAGTACAAAGTGTTTTTTATTTAACGCCTTTGTGTATTCTTTATGTCATTCTTTGTGTGGTCTGTGGAAAAAGACGCGAACCGCTGGACGCCATTGTTAAAAACTATTTAAATTTGAAACGGAGACGTCCCGCCGTTTCATTATTCGCGGGTGATATGAAAAAGGTTTTTATTGTCAATTGATTTTGAAGTTTTTAAAATTAATCTATTGTATCTAGTCTAATTTTTGGAATTAGATACATTAGGGAACTAATTGTGAAATAAGTTTGGGGTGTTTGCATTTTTTTACATCTTCACACGAGTGACGAAGCAAATTACTGGAATCATACATTGTTGATTCAAATGGTTGTTGCTGATGACTTAATCAGAACATCCTGCGATCAAGTGTCAATGGCAGTCATAATAATATTATTTTTGCGTGTTCTTCCACGTGTCCAAATGAGGTTTTATTAACCTAAATAAAACCATACCAAGCTTATTTAAATTACATTATTCCTATTCTTTTTAAAATTTTATATGTATTTGGTATTTGATTGACAATTTTGGATAGCATTCTTCATGGAATATGGCAGACCTGTCATCTCTAAGTTTTTCTCTAGTGGCTGTGCAAAATTCATCCATCGAAAGTGTTTTTTTTAATCAATCATTTTTTATAACCGGTAGCTGCCACCGCGGGGTGTCGCTACTGCTGAGAATGTGTGCTATTTTGCTATTTTTTTTTCACACTTATATATCTGTCAGAGTCATATCAAAATTTAAATTGATTGCTTTTATTTTTGTTCGAATTGATTATTTTATAATTGATTTTATTATTACAGGTTATTTAACTTTTAATAGAATATATTATCTACAGGCGTTGGTTTGTGATAAGCTTATAATAATTACAAGTTCCACCATCCAAAATTTTCCCGGCGTAGCCTTGTTTATTTATTTATTTATTTATTAAAACTTTATTCCACAAAAAATGGTACAATTGGGTTTAATGCTATCTAGGCATTATCTACCAGTCAACCAACAATGTTAACAGAAAAAAATAAAAACAATGAGGGTAACAAGTAAACAAAAAAAAAATAATAAAAGAAAATCACATATAAATGAAATATATTATACTATACTAAAATAAATAATAATAAATACAACATAATTATCTTATCGCTATAAAATAAACTAAATACGAAAGTATATATAGATATCAGCCAAGTAACTAATAACTATTCTATTTATAGGATGATTTGAATTTGACTAAAATAAAAGATATCTCATAATCTACCAGATATCTATATATAATACTTATATAAAAAATTTGATCATCATCTCCATCCCGAGTCGAAAGCAAAATATTTGTCCATGTTAAAAAAACCATATGTTATTTTAATAAATTCTAAATCAACCCTTTATTTGCCGGCGAGGCATCGTTTAGACCCCTATTATGATATTTAATGCTAAACAAACATGGAACTTTGCCCCAAATGACTTCATTGCCTTTTAATCTCTGCGACTCCAAAATACGTCCGAGTTAGACTTTAGTGGATATTCTTTATATAATTTACAATATTATTATATTTTAATTTAGGTAAATTAAGTTTAAAATTCAAATGTTAAATAATTTATATTAATATTTGCTACCTCCTAATGTGTTAATGGAAGTAAGCTGTACAAAATACAATTATAAAATGTTATCTGTTTCAATTGTCAAAAGAAAATACGCAAACAACTTTTTAATTCGAGCCTGTAACGCATTGACAACTTTAGATATAATTGCAGTTAATTTGTCTCTCTTGTGTTATATGATTCTTATTCTAATGTGATTCTTTAGTAATATATTTCTTTGAAAATGTTAATATTTGTTCTGTCGAAATAATAGTCACTCCCTTCTTTAATATTAAGATTTATATATATTTTTTGTTTTTACCCGTTTAGCATGTACTATATATTATGTGAAAACTTTATTGGCTATTGTACAAACTGAATGTAGAAGTTGTTTCTTTTCCTTAATATATAAATTAAAAAAAAGTTAAATCCGATCCACCATTGATAACGTGTGACTGAAGGACTGTCCGTCCGTTTAGTGGACTATATTTAGTTCGCGCTTCGATTTATGGAAATTAACATTATTTAACCTTACGAAGCCTTGATCCTTATGACTGTTTTTTGTCCCTTAATAGGAAGGTTTCTAAGAAATCAAATAAAATTGTATCTATCTACCCACCCGTTTGATGATTTTTTAATTTGTGAGAAAGAAAGTTTTTAAAGAATATATTCCAAAAAAATAATAAATTTATATACTTAGTTATGTATATAAGATTATAAGATGTTTTGAAATGTAATGTTCCTAATGAATAAAGGTTTAATTATATATATATATTTATATATATTACAGCACTTTAAACTTCTAACTTTTTAAAGTCTTTTTACTCAATTTAATTAATTTTTGTTATTCAGAAAACTAAAATGTTTTCTTTAAAATAAAACCCCGTTAATATGAAATAAACATCGTTGGTTTTTAACGTTCACCAAAAATTACATTTAACTATCGAGGGACAAAATCAAAAGGTAAAATGAAAGTGTATCATAATATTGTTACTATGAAGAGAAATATTTCATTACAATTAAGTATAAGGCTCGGACTAACGCCTCAGACTAACTAACTAAAAGACTATGTTATTGGCGTCAAAGTTCAGAAGTTTATTTACCAGAGTCCTGACCTATTATATATATATTTATATATATATATATATACATTTATTTTTTTAAATATCCTTAATAATAATATAAGTTTCAAAGATCATTAAATTTAAAGAGTATTGTAAAAATACTATTAATATTGTAAGTAATTTTTTACCCGTCAACATTATCAGCAATTCATTTCCATGCTCATTTCCTGCACTGTAGGTCTATAGACAACCTTCATCTACCATAATCCATATGGTATTAAAAAAACCCTATCGTTTCCAATATCCTGTATCCGAACTGATGAAATTTCGAATTACCTTCGTATCGGCGTCAAAGCCTGCGCTGCACGTGTCCCATGCGCACGCGCACAAACAATACGCCTTTTTTGCAATTCGAAATTCAAATAATAGTACTACCGACTAATGAAGGCTTTCTCTCTGTCTTTTAAATGATATTCCTTATTCGGGTGAGGGGGATGGAACACTCGACAGTTGTGTTGGCGTCTGCCACTACCATATGTTGTTGAGGTTTCCAGAATTACAGTTTGGATGCAACATGGCGATTTCTACGTTCGTGTCTTGTCTATTTATTATATTTACCTTTACAACCAATTTACATACAAAATATAATAAATTATGCATATATTGCTTTAATTGTATCTCTACCGAATACAAATTAAATAAAAGACCATTACTGCTAATGCCTGTAACTATCTTATATATTATAGTTATATACACCACCTATATATAAAAAATTGCAGACGATATTACTCACACACATACATTAATTCTATGAGTTTTATATGAGCGCTCATTTTGTTTTAAGTTTGACCCACATAGTAATCATATTAATAATTAAAGATGTATATAAATTGTAATAATAATATTAATAATTCGTTTTATTGTATTGTATGTAAACAGGGGTATCCTAAGCACCCCAATAGAAGACCTACCATAACAGACCCCTCGACATATGGTCGACTCGTGCGCATCTTTTGACACACCGCGACGCACCTGAGGGAGTCATGTTAGGAAAAAACATCATTCCCTTTTTATATATACCTTTTAACATAGGATATATATTTTCATTTGCTATTTAATATTAACTTGTAACTTAATTATCTTATGAAATAGTGATTTAAAAATGACTTTATAGTTATGATTTTCACGTTAGATATATTGGTATTGGATCAGAAGATAATGTTTAATCTAAAAACTATATTAAAATACTAGGGGCATCAACGGACCCTCAATATCGACTCGCTGCGCTCGCGAACTCTCGGGTGCCGTTTGCATATTGAGCGAAGCGAGTCTAGTGTAATGACTCATCGTTTCCCATTGAGTTCAATGGGATATCAGATTTTTTAAAACCATCACCTAATGTGTGCCTTTTTGATTGCAAAATTTCATAATTTTTCCGTCACGTAGTTTTTCAAGCCTATTCGTGACAAAGAATGTGAAAAAGTCTCTAGTAGAGCGCTCCGCTCTCTTCGCTCGCTTCGCTTAATTAAAAAGACCAAACCTAAAGGGAATACAGTTCCAGATTTCTGGAACTATTTACTAAGTACTCTATTTGAAAAATCTTTATTTTTATTTGATATGTGTATTATTATGGTGGATAAAGGCAATTATATTTTTCAAATAAGTGGGAAAAGAGGAGGCGTCATAAGAGTTGGAAGGAGTGTGAGTTAAGTTAAGAGGTAAGAGGACTGCAATATCATCGGCATATCTTTTAACAACACTACATCTTTATGGTTTAAATTTCACTCTAAATTAATACATCAAATAATATTCCAAGCATAGAATAAATAATAATTATTATAAATAAATTTACTATTATAGTGAATTTCTTAATAGTTATTGATATAGGATATCATTTTAGGAATGTAATTTTTTTCAGTACTTCTGAACAACGCGCTCTTCTATCGCTCTTCTATATATATCTGAACAACACGCGTACGAAGTCGCGGTAAACAACTAGTTTAAAAACTCAAACACTGTCATAATACAAGAAACTATATATCATTTTAACTGACACCTTTAAATGATTATAAATATATTAAAGTTAACCTTATTACCTCTATATAAGGACTATAGTTGGTAATAACAGCGCAAGACTAGTGCTCCGCCCCGATATTGTTTGTTTTATGACTACACTTGTGTGGCCAGAAAATGGAATCAATAACTTTAAGTTGTTACGTATTTTTTTTAAACTATTGAATTTGTATTTTATTACTGATATTTTAGGGTTACACCAAGGCGACTTAAACCTGAGACATGAGGAAGCGGAACCATTTTGTTTTTAGCACAATTTTATGGGTTATTAAAACAAATTAGCGTTAATGTTTCTTGTGAAAAAAAAACCGTGAAATTTATTGGTTTCCTAAACAATAAAATTTCTTTTTATCTCCAGATCTAAACGATTGTAGCGAATTCTACCGAACCGATGTCATTAAGATATGTGAGGTACTTCGACGCCAAGTAGCAAATTTTGATCTTTTATTGAAAAAATGTTTTGATTTTTTCTCATATTTGTATCACAAATTTCTGTAAAACGATAATTAATATTAATGATAATATGAACTTATTAAATATTTATTATTTAGATTTGATATATGGTGAGAAAATATAGAAAATCCTTATCTTTTTTTTCTTATAATCTTTAGAATAAAACTCGTAACTGAAAAGTAAACTAATTACACATTTAACAATGCGAAGATACAACTTGACACCTTAGTAAGCCTTCGGTACCGTGAAATCTAATACTTATCTAATATAAACCATATATTTTTACTAAATAAAGTTTAAAATCCCTTGACGAGTAAGACGGAAAATAGGTACTTACAGATCAAACGAAAACAGTGTTTAATATATTGGAATAGAGTTCAAATTGCTGTACCAGGTGGTTTTGTGATTGATAAAACGACATAGATCGTTCTGTTGAAGGTTTATCGTGTTGGAAACGATAAATTCAGTTTTATTGCCTCTTACACTTTCGATGGTCAGCTCCTGATGGCTTTGACTACTTAATTTGATTGTTTACTGAGACTGTACGGAGATAAGATAATAAGGTAGGAAGGACTGACTCTGGAGTAGTACTTGTCTTTGGAGTGTCGGTGTCACCTCGGTCTGATAGGGGCTTGAACTGCTGTGACATACAAGATTACCAGGATGAGGTCTTTATTACTGTTCCCATTAGATGTAACATGTATATCAATACTGATCAAAGTTGTATATAATAATTTAATTTTTTTTTTTTACATTTTAATACTAAAGCACCATGATTGATGGACAGACTGACATAATATTGAAGCTCAGTGAACCTTAAACAACCTACAATCATGTATTTGATACGCTCTTAGAAACAGAGAGAGAATAGTAGTGTTCTTTCGTCCTCAGTGTGGGATAATCGATGATTCTATTGATATTTCACTAAATATACTTTTAATTGCTGGTTCTCTCCTCAACCGGCTATTAAGCGGTTGCGAAATATCAAAATAGTTAACATTTAAGAGGGCGGGTCTGAAGAGGAATCTATTTCTACTTTAAATTATGGGTGGCATTATATATAATTATGCTTTTAATATTTTATATGTATCATGACTTGGAATATGCTGTATATTAATTTTTGATTTTAAAGCAGTGTTCACACCATCCACAGTTCACGACATCTAGAGAAGTGTAGAATCAGTGTGTAATCTACACTTAATGGGTTAATCGCCACAAGGACATTTATAAGATTTGACAGAACCAGAACGAATCCATAAGGGTTGTTATGTTTTTGCCACACGCATCTAAATGAAATCATAAATTCTGAGAGGTAGCAAAAAATCACGCATTATTGTATCGGTATGCGCCGCGGGCGTGGCGAGGTCGATTTATGACTATATCGTACCATATCTGACCACAACCACGACCACGGCTGGTAGTTTCACTACCCCTCGCAACAAATAAACTAATACTTTTACCGGAATAACTTTTAAGTAAGGTTAAAGTTAAAAAATATCATCATATTGGCAATTATATCGCATCTATAATATCACTTGACCACATTTAGTACAATCAGACAAATGGCCATTCTATTAGAGACAAAAAATATACGACTTGTCATCAATTATATGATTCAGAACATAATATGAACTGAACATTATTATTTATATTAAAATTATAATAAAAATGTATATGGTTTATTAGTTTATTTTTTTTTATTCGAAAACTATTTAATATATCAATTTTGTTGCATAAATAGAAGTATGTTGATATATTCCCTTGCACATTTCTTCTCAATAAAAATAAAATGTAATATTACTATAATTAATTTAATAAAAAACACGAAGGATTTCCTCTGTCCCTTAATTCAATTAGATATTCGCAAGCATTAGGAGATACCGCAAAGTCGAAAATTATACCTTGTTATCCTAATGTCAAACTAATTTGACATGAGCCGCCATCTTGAGTTGTCATTATGACGATAGCGGCTAATAGATAAAGTATAGTTTCCAAAATATAAATAAAAGTCTGTGCAGAATTATTTTATCTATTATTTAATTAAAATTTTATCTATATAAAAAAAACAATCAAATAAATATAGTCGTAAAAGTATTTCGCTTCAAGGCAATGTAATTTACTTTTAATGTGCGGATGAAATCTCTAGGCGATGTTAATTATTGTTGGATTCGATTTGTTCTGCAAAATAACGGATCCTTTACCTGAGCCGACTTTAACGTATTGGAATAGTTTGTCTATATTTCATTTGATTTGCAACAAAGGCGTTTCCGTAATCTGACTTGTTTTTTAAGTCAATTACTGTGAAATAAAATTAATTTCGGGATAAAGTTAATAGAATAACCTAAGATAATACTTTTATAAATATTACGGTTAGAAAGTCAGTTATTGACTCGGATATATTCATATCATTTATTTGGTAATATATTCGGTTGACATGTTGTTTAAAACTATTTCCCGAATATCCTGATTTTTTCGTCGAAATAATTTGTCTTTGTGGATGATATTTGACAATTATTTTGCAATATTAGTATCAAAACAAAAAATACTTAAGAACTTTAGAAAAAAATACACATCAAGCGAAAATACACCTTATTATGTTAAATTAAAGTATACTTTGCTATGGGTAGTGTAATTATTGTAGTTAGTTCCGTTTGTTCAGTTCAGTGACGCGCGAAAAATGTAGAGACCAGTGGAAGTCCAGAGATCTGACCACACTTCCGATGAATAGTCTTGATACTTTAATAATTATATAAAATAATTCATTATATAAATTATGTCAATTACATCGTTACTATAATTTAAATTTACTTAACTTTTTAAACTACATTATTTGACTAACGTATCACTTTTCTCCAGTAACTTCAAGTTAATTAAAGTTTAATTAGTTGTTTAATAAATTTTTAATTAATATTTCTATATAAGTAAGTATCAAGTGTGTTCGTCGCGGTAAATGACAATATTGGCTATGAAACGGAAGCGCGATATCTTACAAATTCTGCTTACTTCCGTCGTTGAAGCCTTTTCGGGGAATTATGGGAAGTGAATTTTATACGCCCTTTGATAATTATCCTTCGCTTCACAGAAAAGAACCTAATTAGGGATTAATTTGACACAACGCACTTTGAGTCACCAAATTGGTGAATTAAAAACAACACTCTTGTCTCGTTCAAAAACACTAATTTTATAAATGTTATAATATTATTAATATATATTTTTAATATATCAAATATATTATAAACCTTATTTAAATAATAAGTAATAGCTGATTTTATTTTTTCTTCAATTTTATAATCATGGAAAGTTTGTTTGAAAAGTTTTTAAATGGAGTTTTGACATGTTGTTGTACCTACACTTTTCCCCATACCACGAAGCCGTAGTCGCCGTAACTAGCCTTATTATATAGATATTTAAAAAATAAAAATGCAAGCAACAATATCATAATAACATATAAAAACTACATACAGTAAGGGTGTAATAAAAACTTTTTGCACAACCTATGTTTGCCTACTGTTGACTAAAAAACCTAAAATTTTAACCAATTGCAAACCATCTGCCTGTACGCATGCGCAGAGATGGCGCGAAGCCCTTCAACCGCCATTGCTAAACACAACTGTCACTTTTCGCGCCTTTTTCTTATTTCACAGTAATAACTCCTTTTTAGCGAAACGGGCAGATGTTTATTTTTTTTTATAAAATCTGAGCGCTCTAATTAATGAGTGATTGTGTAATAAGGCGTATAATTTGAGCGATGTTGAGAATTTTAATTTTGTGTGAACATTGACAGATGTAGGTTAGTGTGAGAATATGCGACAGTTATTTTCCCATCGCTCTGAGACTTAGGTTATGTTTAAAGGATCTGAACCGTTTGTCATTTGACTGAATTAATATCATCGTATTTGCAGTAATAACTTATATATAAATATAATTCAGCTTGTACTATAATAAAGCAGCTACAAGTTAAAGTCTGGTAAAGAATAAAATATTCTCATGATAATATGATACCACAGAAGTAAAAATGGAGACAATAAAAATATAAAAAAAATATCTTCTTTAAGCGTATATTTATAATTCTTACTTTATCTGTTTAATATAATATAAATGTTAGTAAACAGGATAATTTGAATCGACCGCAGAGGTATAAATCAGTGCCACCTACTAAGTGTGTTTAACGAGGCGCGAATGCGAAGCCCTACGGGTCACCTACTGGCCTACTGCCACCGTGCAGCTCACTGGTGTTACCTATACAATATATATATATATATATATATTTATATTTATATATATATATATATATATATAAATCTTCCACCGTCCGTCCACACCACAACCGTCTGTCGTAGCGTCATGATTGTCTTGAATTGAAGGTTTCTAGGTTCGATCTGATCGTAATCTTTCTCCGGGATGATCCGTGATCATCATGATATGATATATTAATATATACATATATGTATAGTCCATGATGGATTCAGATATATATATATATATATATTGTAACAACTAGCTCTGCTTACGACTTTATTCGCGGAATATGTTCTAATAAAAGTAGTTTAAGTTACTCCTTATAACATCAGTGAAAGTCCTGTTAAAATCGTTTAAACTGTAAGATATTAGCTGGAACACACAGACAGACAGAGAAAAATGTTATAAATAGATTTTTTGGGTATATAATTTTATGTGTATTTAGTGAAAAGTTAATTTGGAATTACAAACAGACATACAATTTTATTTATATGTATTAACAAGCTGTCCGTTAATGGACAATATGTTGATAATTTATACTCTTATATATTATAAGTATTATTGTGACTGTTAGCTATTTTAATAGTATAATTATACTTCTTTCTTTAACTTTTACATATTTGTTACTTTTCTGTTCTTTTCTTTTATTGTTTATTTTATTTATTTAGATTCACGCCATATCCCTTACGGGGTAGCCAGAGACGACGGAGCGCCAAACGCTACGGTCCCTGCATACCTCTTTCGCCTCGGCCACAGACATCAACTTCTTCATACATGCCCTCCGAGGGGTCCTCATGCTTTTTACGTGACCTTCCTCCAGTATCATAGATACTGTGTTTTCGAAGGTCACTTGAGGCCTCCCCCTTTATTGTTTCTTTGTCTTTATATTAACTTTCAATAAATATATAGAACTTTTATTAATCTTAAATTATTATAATAATTGAAGTATTATATATACATATAAATAAAATTGAAGAGTCGGTTTGTAATTCCATTTTTTTTTTCACTAAATGTACCTTTAGTATATAACATATATATTTTCATATGCATTACTTACATTAAGAAAACTATTTTAATTTTAATTTCTGTTCGGTTAAACTATGAAACGGTTGGACCGATTTTAATACGATTTTCACTGGCAGATAACTGTAGTATAAGAAGTAATTTAGGCTACTTTATTTAAAAACATATTTTGTAACCAAAATCGTGGGCAAAGCTAGTATAGAATAAAATTTGGGAGTCAATTAGTTCATTCATTTAGTGAATCTTTTGATACTGACATCACTTACCTGTTCTTAAAAATAAACTACTAATAAATTAGAATTACATTGATAAATGCTTATCAAAACTTTCTAAACACTAGTTATTGTATCTGTATTCTCATGGGAAACATATTTTTTATATTGTAATGATATCAACGAGCGGAAGAGTTCCTGCCAGCATCCGGTGGTAAGGGGGGGGGACACACTGAGGTATTACTTACTTATATTGTAACAACATGTGTATGTATGTTTGCAACAGTATTGTTACAAGAGTATTTAAGGAAAAAGCCAGGATAACAAGTGAGTTTTCACTTGTAATAAAAAATACATTTAACATTTAGTATACCTATCTTTTGCAAAAGATATAAAAAGATAGATAAAATTATTTATTATTCCCATATTATATCTATATCTATATCTACTAGTTTATTGTAAAAAATGCTTAATTATATATAGTTATTATTTACACTGAAATGAATCTCTGTGTGCACTCGCCCTTACACCGTAGTACCTGGTATAATGATCCGTATCCAAATGAAGGTTTATATCAAGCGATCTTCTAAGAAACTTACTAATAATGTTTTTTTATATGCATTTTTTACATAAACTTTGACAATAGTTCAACCGCGGGATAAAAATAATTATACATACGAAGAAATATGTACCGTACCCGCCATCCCGTCAGGGAACAGCGTGGTGGGTGAAGTAGAATGTATATTAAGGTTATAATTTTTTATAGTCGTGTGAAATAAAATCAAATTAAGCAAAAGGATGTGTGAAAAAAAATGACCACCATGATGGAACAAAAAATAATTCTTTATTAATGTAAATCAAAATAAAAGTCAAAAAATTGCCAAAAAAGTGCAATTTGAGGCGCCTAAATAGCCACTAACCTTTGTCACGGGCATTAAAGTAACACTTTAACACCCGTTCCAACTAAGATGACCAAAAATTTAATTTACTTAAAAATATTCTCTTGTCCCTCTCTGATATAAAGGTGATGAAAGAGAAAAGAAATTCGCGCTTTAATACTAAAAAATAACATGGCGGCCACCCAAAGCATGAAATGGTCTTCATTTAATATACAGTGATCGGTTCCGTATATAGAATTATTATTAATATTATAAAAATAAATTAAGCTATAATTTTATATTAATTTTAATATTTTATAACGTTTAGCTACACTTACTTAGTGCACTGAAAATTGTAACATTTTAAATTTTAATATTTCATAACGTTTAGCTTCACTTATTTAGTGCACTGAAAATTGTAACATTTTAATTTTAATATTTCATAACGACTTAGCTTCACTTATTTAGTGCACTGAAAATTGTAACATTTTAATTTTAATATTTTATAACGTTTTAGCTTCACTTATTTAGTGCACTGAAAATTGTCACATTTTAATTTTAATATTTTATAACGTTTTAGCTTCACTTATTTAGTGCACTGAAAATTGTAACATTTTAATTTTAATATTTTATAACGTTTTAGCTTCACTTATTTAGTGCACTGAAAATTGTAACATTTTAATTTTAATATTTTATAACGTTTTAGCTACACTTATTTAGTGCACTGAAAATTGTAACATTTTAATTTTAATATTTTATAACGTTTTAGCTTCACTTATTTAGTGCACTGAAAATTGTAACATTTTAATTTTAATATTTTATAACGTTTTAGCTTCACTTATTTAGTGCACTGAAAATTGTCACATTTTAATTTTAATATTTTATAACGTTTTAGCTACACTTATTTAGTGCACTGAAAATTGTCACATTTTAATTTTAATATTTTATAACGTTTTAGCTTCACTTATTTAGTGCACTGAAAATTGTAACATTTTAATTTTAATATTTTATAACGTTTTAGCTTCACTTATTTAGTGCACTGAAAATTGTAACATTTTAATTTTAATATTTTATAACGTTTTAGCTTCACTTATTTAGTGCACTGAAAATTGTCACATTTTAATTTTAATATTTTATAACGTTTTAGCTACACTTATTTAGTGCACTGAAAATTGTCACATTTTAATTTTAATATTTTATAACGTTTTAGCTTCACTTATTTAGTGCACTGAAAATTGTCACATTTTAATTTTAATATTTTATAACGTTTTAGCTTCACTTATTTAGTGCACTGAAAATTGTCACATTTTAATTTTAATATTTTATAACGTTTTAGCTTCACTTATTTAGTGCACTGAAAATTGTCACATTTTAATTTTAATATTTTATAACGTTTTAGCTACACTTATTTAGTGCACTGAAAATTGTCACATTTTAATTTTAATATTTTATAACGTTTTAGCTTCACTTATTTAGTGCACTGAAAATTGTAACATTTTAATTTTAATATTTTATAACGTTTTAGCTTCACTTATTTAGTGCACTGAAAATTGTAACATATATGTTCTATTTTCAGTGTTCTTGAAGTGTAACATATATATATATATATATATATATACATAATTTATAATGAACCAAGGAATCCTAAGTTAGGAAGTGTCTATGGAAGCCGAAGGTGACTTGCATCATCTCATGAGTGTTAAAAACACCGTGATGTGATGATTTCGCTAAAAAGTGACGTATAACGAGACTACCTGATGTATTCATTTGATTGGAATGTGTTATGTAATATGTCAAGTCCAAACTATTAATTTTTTAATAATATATTTCACAATTATATCTCAGACTTTAATATAATATGTACATTTAATTAGCAATTTATGTCTAAGGGTCATAAAAACAAAAAAAGTATTAATCTTTCGTGTTTTTTTTTTGGTAAGTTAATGCATAACACCGACCGATTGAGATGTAAAATGATATCAAAGCAAGAAATATATATATATATATATTTTTTTAGTTTATTTTAATATAATAAATAATTGTATTATATTATTTTGTCAAATTCTATAACACTTTGACATATTAGGTAGCTATAAAATTTTAATTAATTTCCATCTATGGAGGTGGTATTTTTTGTGATGTTTGTAAAAAAAATATTCAGACGTCAAGGAGATACAAACTTAACATCGGAAGCTAAAGTAAATACTTGTCTATCTGAAGTGGGATCTTGAAGAATATAATGACAGCGTTTTGTGTCAAGATAAACAATATTCATATCAGAGGTATCTAGATACACGGACAGATAGGAAGGTCAAATATTATCAAATAATCTGTCATAAAAATAAAAAATATAGTTATAAATTTATAAGTACATAACCCAATAATATTCAGATTCTTAATTTGATTTCAATACAGAGTATACCAAAACGACAAAATAAAAAAAATGTAATACAAAAAAGGTGCTATCACAAAAGAAATGTGCAAAAAAACAATTTTATACAGTTTTATTGTTATAAATAATTAATTAAAAACCGCTTAAACCGTAAAATCGTATATAAAAATCACAAAAGACAATTCGCAATGAAAAAAGAGTGAAATAACAATACAAAGGATAAATTTGGACCTCACAGGGCTGTGTATATATCCTAATATGATCGACTCAACCCCGCTGAGATGAAAAATTCACCCTTTGTTTCCTGATGATAGACGTATATTTATAAATCATTCTTTTATCTTCCGGTTAACAAACTTTAATATTTTATCAAAATAAAAAAATATATATATATATTCTTAGCAAAGCATAGCAAAGTTTAAGTTTTGAAACATAAAACATACTAATTAACAGCTTTTCTATTAAATGCATATAAAAGTATGCCCTAATCCCTCCTATAGCATGTTACTCTTATAACGCGTTTTCATATAACGCGATTACAGTCCCTCGTATAACATGTTTTCCCCTAATAACGCGGGTATTTCACACGTTATGTTTCTATACTATGAAATTTATCTAACTTGCCTTTGCACATTGTGTTGTTATACAATTAAATAAAATTGGTTAACATTAAATTTAATAAACCTTAACATTCTTAATATTCCGTTTAAAACGCTTTTAACGAGAAAGTTAATCGTGAATTATTTGTACATAACGCGTTATACGTCATATATATACGTTCAAGAATATTCCTACAACGTGTTTTCTTATAACGCGGAACGAATCTAAAGTGTTAAAGGGGGGATCACTGTATATGGTACTTAGTACTAACATAAAAAAATGTCTCTATTTGTTCCGACTAATCTCTGAAAAACCTGGACTAATTTTAACAGAACTTTCGCTGTCCAAAGCTTATGTTATTAGAAATAACTTAGGCTACTTTTGGTTTAGAAACCATATTACGCGCGAACGAAGGCACAGCTAGTAATTAATATAAATCTATTCTTTCTTTTTAATATTGATTGGATCTATAAGTGTTTTTACCATAACTCATTGCAATATGTATCAAAAGTTGATCAGAATTCGAAGTCAACTATATGAAGAGCCCCCCGCTGAGTGTTGCCATTGTAATGTTATAACCTTAACACTAATAACAATTTAATGTCAGTTTGCATAAATCTCCACACAGAATTAATATGTTTTGGGGTAAATCGGAGTCCTTTATCATTTTTATGTCTTTAACGGTTATGGTATAGTTTTGATGTTTTCATTTTGGGGGGTCCAAAGTATCTAATAATAGAACATATTAATTAGTATATATATATTATCTAAATGCATAATGTTGCCATTATGTATAACAGGATTTTACTGAATCTATAACAAGACTTCTAACGAATTGAGTATTTTTTAACAAAGTAAATTTCAATTAATATTTAAAAATAGTTTAATAATACTATCAGTATAATGGTGTATTATTATAACATTAATATTATTAAACCCCAATATTTATATAAAAAACAAAACGGATGTTCCACGGAATCAAAACAAATTCAAAATTAAACGGATATCATACAATAAGAGTTGATCAGTCCAAACATATGGTAAACATCCGAAAGGGTTGGACAATTATATAAATTAATACTAACATCCCTTTTATATATTTTAAATATATACGCGTAAAATCACTTCCTCTATCATTTACAATGTTTTTTCCAGCCATATGACGCCATTTTTTCTTCAAAATGGTCGCCCCATATGTCGTCGGCGTAGCACGTGTTATATTAGTGGGCACTGTCTTATTAAAGGAACGAGATATGTTTATTATAATTATATTTAAAAAAAAGCCTTAAAATCATTAAAACAATGAACCTTTTAAGAAAAGAAAATATCAGAATCAATATTTTCTTCCAATACTCTTGTGTTCTAGCCTGAATTAAGAATTAAGAAGCAAAATTGACGAAATAGTCAATAAACCATAACCTTCCTATTCTGATAACAGTAAAATGTATAAACGATAATCTAGGAATGACTTAAAAAAAATCATGAATATATTTAATTTAACAATTAGTTGGAATATACGTGAGCCATTTACCAAAATGAGAAATATAACATAATCTTTTTTATTATTTAAAGGCATTTATTTATACGATGCAATAATTAGTGTTCTCATCTTTTCAATTAGTATTATCTGTAACCAACTTTTTTCTTCGAAATACTTTCAAAAGAAAAAAAAAAGATAACTCTTTAACACATTATTTTTGTGAACACGCACGCCTCTGGCCACTGACTTCATTTGTTTTTAATAAACCAAATTGTTACAATAACACAAAACTTATAACAACTATAATAATTAAATTGAGACAATTGTCGCCTAAAAGGACGTTTAAGACAATTTATGTAATCAACACCTTTCCCCACGGAATGCAAATCACTCGGACTCTGGAGGATTGCAACTTTGTTGTTCTTAGTATTATTTTTGAAGCTACATTACAATATATAATAGGTGGTAATTGAGTGCGGTGGGTTATAACGGTACACCCCGAACAAAACATATCAAGAAAGCATCTACCCGAGGCATTTGTTTTACAGCTAGTGAGAGTTGGTCATCACTATTATCCTTCATGTATTTTAGAACGATCCAACACCTCCAATATATGTATACATAATATTATCTTCTGATCGATGTTTTGTCTCTCGAAAATCGTATAAAATGAAAGGTTAACAAATGAAGTACTTCTATATTCTTTCATCATCTATATGGACCTATTTCATACACCTACGTTGTAAACTCATAACAAAACTAAAGAATCCGTGTATGAAAAATTTGTCCTTCGGAAACATTTTAATCCACATTTGAAGTTTAAAATTACTATTTTTTTTTAATTTAATAATAAGATATTTTATAATTTATTAATTTTAACTTTTACTCAATTTAATTTAATAAAAACTATAACAATAAAGTTAAAAACAATAAAGTAAAATAATAGTTTTAAACAAAAGAATTAGAGTAATAAAATTTATTTTAACTCAAACTAATGTAGGTGTAACTTTAAATATGAAACTGAAGTTTGCGGGATAACATTACCATATTGAAAACGGATATATTTCGAGACATAATTATTATTAATTTATTAATGTTAATATTAATATATATATATTTATTTGTATCAACCATAAAGTTAGTCCTCGCGTGTCAATAACAACGCGATTTGCCGCATTGCTTCAAAAATTCATAAATACACTTAATTATTTTCTCTTTAAAATTATGACTTCACACTAAGTCTTCGCACCTTTAAGTACTACATTGAATATACAGACTCGAATTTCTGACGGGAATCGAACCTGTGGTTATGACACGCGACTTCCGCACTCGCAATTACTGGACCGGAGCGTGTGATCTCAGATTTGATATTTTGTATACAGCAGGATATTATTTAATTTATTACTTTTTATTGCTATTACAATTATTGTAGCCTTGAACATACTAAGATATATACTTATTATTTTGAAGATTTTTTTTGGACGTGATGTTAAATACCTACATAATATTTAAAATTATTTTTTAACCCTGTAATGCCTTAAACATACATATTTTTCTCTTTTATTTTCACGGATTTTTCCCCTTATTATGTTAAAATTATTTTTAACCCTTGGCGTTTGACAAGTTGTTATAAAATCATCTTAATTATAGTAATATTTTACTTATTTCTCTGAATTTTCTGTTATTTTACTAATACTAAAAAAACACACCCTATAAGTAGAGTACTGGAGGGTCGTTATCGTGTTGATTTTGTTGAGAATGAGTATGAGTGTAATGAAGGCGTGCGCGCGCGCAGCTACGTCACGCGTTTAGGTTGTTCTTACTAGAGATACTTCGGGGAACTTTCAATTTTAAATCACTTAAAACTTTAACTGCACGTGTACTTCTAAGTAATTGTTTAATTTTCTTTCATTGATTTTAAAATATTATTTAGTTTGAAATTGCTTTTTTTAATTTTGAATTATATCGGTGATAAATTCATTCCGATAGTACCAATTGAGCTGAGCATAAGCGAAGCTCTTAACCGTTTTGGAAACTTCTTTTTGACGCAACAGCATATAAAAAATTACTGAACCGGTTTGAATGAAAATTTTCAGAGCTGTAGAGCTATGGCATTGGGCATGTTTAAAAAAAACAGAATTCAAATATCTCATTCCGTTCAGAAATTATGGTCAAAAACTCAGAGGGCTCAGCTCAACTCAGTCACTCACTAGTTATGATAACCCTATCAAATCCAGTGCATGTGAATGAATAATTAATATTGTACGATGTGGGTCAACAAAACGTAAAAATACAAAGTAAACATCCAACAATAGCTGTTAGCAGACCGAATGGATCCGACAGATTTGTCTGTTTGCGCAAAATGTCCGCTCGCGTTAAGGGGAATGTTGCGCTTTGTATATAATTATTGAAAGTTTAACAATAAATGTTACAGATTTACAGCTAATTGATTGTCTAATGACTGTTAATAAGCTCTCTTATGATTTGAATCTTATTATGAGGATTGCTGGGATATATCGATGTAACATTTCAATACAATAAATTTTGTCATATAAAAAATTTGTAAAATATAATATGATAATAAATAAGAGTAGTGCTATCCCCATTAACTGGTGTTTATATTTTCAGTGAGGTCGCGAGCGATGTTTGACGAGCTCCGAGTATATCGGATATCTCTTTTTTTTTTACTTTTGTTGCATTTATACCAATTTTACATTTTTTTTATTGTTGGTACCTACCCTCAAAAAAATATAATTATTATTAAATTAACCGAATAGAAATAAATTCTAGGAAACTTCTACAAACTTTAAAATGAAAAATGTAATGAATACAATTATAGAATTACATAGAATGATGTATTTTAAATAATATTGACTCAAAATAACAGATACATATATAATAGCTAATACAGGAGGGATGGCACGCGCCAGATGAGGCTTGTTACCCCTCGCGTGACAATGCCATGGGGATGAGGGGGATGCATTTCATTAGCATTATTGGATACTGGCTATTTGACGTTATTTGTCATTGTTATGGAGTATCGACTATAATTAAACTATTGTCCTTGTGTGGGTTTGTTTATAGTACTTTTACTGATGATGTGAAGAGATTTGGATAAGATCTCTGTAACTACAGTAAAAAAATCCACCATAGATCTCTTATTCTTCGCTCTATTACTTTCTTCCACACTTTCATAGTGACATCATCATCATCATCATCATCTTCATTCTAAGTCCTCATAGTCGTTACATTTTTACACAACTTCACTCATCACTTCTATATTAAATAAATTATTAAAGAAAGACTTCCCAAAGTGTATTCTTATTGTGATGATATTCCACGTTTATTGTTTTAGTCGTCACTAACTTCTACTTTATTAGTATTTTAAACCTACTCTACTTTTGTTTAGAACCTTTTGGTTCGACATTGTACCACCATGTATTTTTTAAATCTTTCCTTTCTTTTTCGTTTCGTCAAAAAAATATTTTACTGGTCTTTTTATACAAAAAGCTATTTCATTCCAAAATTTATTTATTAATTTTGATATAATCTATCTATCATTATCTCATTAAATTCTTATTTTTCAAACATTTACCGTTTTTTTAGACAAAGACTGATTTTATTCGAGATTACTTGTAAGAGGTTTTACCGGAGTATGAGTTGCAGTAAGGTATTGCAACACTAATGAGTAATTAGGTATTGCCTTGGTTATTCACTTCATAGACTTTACTTATTTCTAAAGAAAGTTACCGATTTGATTATTAGTACTTCGATAGTTTAGGTACTTCTAGCCTGCTTTTTAACTTTATATGAGATTCCAATATATAAGAGTTACCTGGGTTACCTGAGAAGCCTGGCAGAAAGTAGAGTATACTTGTAAAGTAAATAAGTAAACAAAAGAAATCAATAATCATTGCATTAACCGCAGCAGGGCGTGCATACATTAGTGACGGATCATTGGTGGAGCGGGATGGGGTAGCATCCCTCTTATTACAAATAAATTAGTATTGTTATCATCTCTTTAAATTATTGTTTTATATATATTATATGTTTGTTGTGTAAGCGTGTCTATGATCTATAGAACACAGATACATGGTATTAATATGTTTAAAATTACAGTTTAAATTCAGTATATGTGATATCAAGAGATTTCGTTTTTATTTTCTTTAGACAACTATTAAAATTTGTGTTAAACAATGTTTGTAATGTATAGCTGATATTGTGTCTTTTATATTACATTAAAATATAAACCCCATTACAAGTAACGGATCATTGCTTCTTTAAAAAAAAACAAAAAAAACAATGAAAATTTCAACACATTATTCAAAAACTATAAAATTCTTCAACATACGTGAATTAGTTCTGAATAATTAACCTCTTAACGGCGCGTGCGCAAGTGAACCCACACAACCCCATACACGAATCAACAAAGCGGTACTCTATTCCGAAATAATTATACCTAAAAACACCCCATCCTAATGACAATGATATACAATTATAAACCTTAACACCTTGAGATACAGTTGACAACTCATTGATAAATAATACAGTTGTAATGATGTACATGATCGAAGAAAAAAGGTGGCACGCGCCCCGTCGTACGCAAGTACGGGGTATCTTCCCTTTCGATCGTGGGGTGACTTAGTGATGTCACTGTTTACATATCGAAGATTTAATATTATTATATTATAATTTGTATCACGGCTATAATTTTAAAATATATATAATTAAAGAATAAGAAATACAATATTAGTATTTAGAATTAGTGTAATGAAATAAATATTTTATTCACTAATATTTCTGAGGATGTTTTATAAATGTTAGAAAATTTAATGTTTATTTTTACTGTAAGTAATGCCGACGTTATATTAGTAAGTCAATTATTTTATCGATAGTAGTCAGTCTCTAGCCGGCGCGTGCGCAGGTGTCGGTTCCGCCATGCGTCCACCTGGGAGCCGATCTAGATTCAGATAGATGTTACTAGGGCACTATTACATTATTTTTAATTATCTTAATATGTACTAAAACTTAAACGCTTGACGTAATTTTAAATAAATATTTGAATCTGAATCAAACAATTCCTAACTACCGTGCCCATGTATGATATACGTCTCTGTTATAAAGAAAATATGTAACAAAATTTATTATTACTAAAATATATATACATACAAAAACAGTCATTAATATTATTATATGAATATAAGTGGGTAATATTAATAATTATCTCAAATAACAAAGTCAATACAAAAAGGAAGTAAATTATCCATTATACGGTAGAATTTGGTTTTACCTAAATTGCTTTTAACCGACATCGAGAGCAACTCGTTAGCAATTAGTTATTGTTAATACCGGACGTGTATTTTATTTATTATTATTTTTTGGAGATGTATGCATTATATTACTAAATCGGTACAACTAAGCTCGTTCTTGAATGAACATTAAATAAAAACGCGCAAACAATGGAAGTAAGAGAATCATTTTGCTCGTCTTTCATATATTTCACTCAATGCTAACCTATGCCTTGATTGTTAAGAGTATGACAGAATTAACTATCAGTACTAACACTTAACTTGACACCTTCGAGTATGGCAAATTTTCTACGTTTCTAATTCTTAGTACCGGCTAATATAATGAAATTCTGAAGTTGCGGCAAACTTATAGAGTCAAGGGGAGGATTAAAAGTATAAAATTTATTTGCGGCAACCAGGTATAGAATTTAAAATGACGTGAATTCACGTCAGTGGTCGCGAATATGTTAACATCCAGATGTTACAATATCCAATGTTACTTGTTACATTGAAAATTTGCTAATAAGTCATATTACGAATCGCGGTGTGGTTATGGACGTGGGGCCATTACAACAAAGTTTAAACAAAATAAAATTATAATCACTTCAACAAAGTTAACATAAGTTTCTCGGAGATAATTCACAATATAAAATGGAGAATTCACGCTTATCTTGTAGCCCCAAACTTTCTTTGAACCTTTAAGTCGTAATTTTCTGCTTTCTTACGAAATTATAATAATCTGGATACTCAGTATACATTGAAATAGATTAAAATCAATTGTGGTAAAAAAGAAAACCACTACGGTTCTTAATACTAGTAGTAAGAAAAATATTAACAATATGATAATATGAGGATCAGTTTCTAAAAACATTATTGTATTTATTTTGCTGCAAAATGGCAACTGCAAACTATATATTAAAGTTTATAGCGTCTTCTAAATAAATACATATTTCTAGAAACAAAACAGTTCTTTATATGTAATTACTTTATATGGGACTAGCAGGTTACCCGTGCTTCGAAAGTGATCAAACATTTTATTTGAATTTCCACACCACCTAGGAGGTATCAAACAGGCGCGCTATATTTTTTGCAGTTTTTTAGCTGTAACTTTAGAACGGTTTGGACCTTTGCAAAATCCTTTCTTATTGCACCTATTCAATATGTCAGGAGTCTTGTGTCCAAATTACAGCTTTCTAGGTATAACGGTTTGGGCTGTAGAGCGATGAATGAGTCAGTGAGTGAGTGTCTTTGTGCTTTATATATTAAGATATGATGGTTTAAACGACAGTCAGTAGTTAGTAACAGATGATTACAAGTCTAGTTAGTATATCATCTAGATATAATTTAACTAAATCGGCATATGTTAGTTGGCGTGCGAGGCGCGCGTGTGGAGTTACTACTTAGTAGCCACAGAGTAGCTGACTACAGACTTATATTATATATCTAGAATATTCAATTAAAAATAAGTTTATTTTATGACATTTTTCATTTATGACCTAGGAATATTATAGACATAATAACAACTTTTTCTAGTAACTATGAGAATACGATTTTAGACAGTCAACGCAAACAAACTAAATTTTTCAATATCTTCATTATGCCTTACATCATCAAGTAATTATATTGAAGACAGCCTTCCTCCGTTACGTACAATAATAATACGTGTATTTAATGTGTATCATAGAAATGTATCACAGATATTCATTACTCTGTGTGCAAATTAAAATTATCCTCAAAGCGACAAGCGCACGCCAAATTTAGACGGAATTGTAGATTTCGAGAAATACTAAATAATAGCTATATTTTTAAATCGATCGATTTAATATTGTATAATAAATAAAATCGGCTCCTTTGTGTATGCGGTCGGCAGCTAATTTGATTGAATTCGTGTTAGCAAAATTAGGCAATTTGTATTAAATATTATTTAGGTATTTCAATTGATTTGAACATTTATTTATATTATACCGAATATAGTGTTAACGATGTTATAATGATCCTAAATAAAATAAATCGATAATCGATATCGACTCGCCGATTATTATTTATCGATAAATGCTAATCCAATAGCACATAAATAAGGACATATTATCATAATTTATTTTATTTCTCTATCCAGCTGTGGGAAATTTGCCCGGAAGCCCAATTTGTCGGCTTACGCCCATCTATCTGACGACTTCCGGTTTAACCTGCCCGTATCCCGGCGAAATGGGAATGCGTCCTGTGGATCTGAGCATCAGTGAGATTTATCTGATATGTCAAATTAGTGGTGTTATGGAAATTTGTGATGAAATACAGAAATAAGCGAATCATTGAAAATGCGTCTGAAATTACACCAAGATTGCATGTCTTGTGCAATATATTAATTTTATTAGAGATTTAGTCCTTAGATTTATGTAACATGTGTATTAATGGCAGTTATTAAGGTTACCGACCACCACAATGAGTTAATCTGTTAAATACCCTAATGTATTATAAATACGTAATTTATTGATTTTTAATTCACAACAAAAAATATCACCAACTTCGCGGTGAATAAACCAGGAGTCAATAAAAGGGTGCAGTCCTTCATCATCCTAATCACCAGCATTTGTCACCGACTCCGATATAACGAGATAATTATGTTAATATTTATAATAAGTTGTTCAAATCCAAAATATTAATAACATAAAACTCAACGTTCTCATGAGATTCGAAGATAAATTTATATGTGAAAATTTCTGTGATCATTATTATTGAATATAAAATTAAAATGCACATGTAATATGTGTGTGATTTGAAACACAGTCGCGACAAAAACTTAGTATTTTTTTTCTCTGTATTAACACACAACATACATAAAATTATCTGAAAATACGTAAAATTTAATTATACTTAATATTTAATTTATTCTGTGAAGTGAAAACTGTATCAATATTTAAACATTAAATATATAAAAATATGACCAACAGCATCTTATATTATTATCAAACTAAACTGATAACAATCTCGAGAGCATGACAAACATCATCACTGCATTATATTCGTATAAATCAAATGTTTTTGTCCATTGGATTATCGAGGACAAATATAAAACTGTCAGACCGTACCGCGGAATAAAAGATGTCCATATTTAAAAAGCCGTTTGAATCATTTCGTATAAAATATACCTCGGTTTTCAAATTCGGAATAAATTTCGTGTCACCTGCGCCGGCGCAACCGGAAGAACTGATATCTACTATCCCGTTCGCATGTATTGCTCTGTCTCGCTCTCGAGCTTCTTACATTTTGTTTGTTTCTTTGACTCCCGATGAAGATTATTATGGAGATAATTTTTATGCTTCTTTTAAATGCAATAAATTACCTTCTCATAGATTTTTAATTTGATAGTGTTTTGGCAATTTGTAAGGACGTCGCTGACAGGTGGCACTGACTACAATTATAGTTTAGAAAATAAACGCACTGAATTGAAATATGTATCTTGAGATGTAACAATTTAATCTTAAGACACTACATCTTAAGATTTAGATCCCTTAATAAATAAACTCTAACCATTTGCAGATTAATCAAAGAATATTAAATTAAAACTAAATCGCCTAAAACAATTTGATCACGGAAACAATACCTCATCTTAATTGAGTGGTTCTATGTTATATTTATATAAAAAGTTAAGTTTTTGTTATTATATTGATGGTATGAGCCACGCCTCTAGATGTAACTCATTTAGACTACCGGTTGGTTTGTTTTGATATCATTATTTATTTTTAATTATATTATTCTGCAAATACTTTGTTAGTATTAAGGATAACATGTATGGAGAGATGTGTCTAATATATATAAGATTTTTATGTTTATTTCTTTATTAAGATTCTTTTTGTTATAAACTAATCATTGGATTAGCTTTTTTTGATAGTTCTAGGTCGTAGGATATCTATATTGACGTTTGTAAAACAGTGACCATAATAATAAAAAAATCCGATTGAGTTTGTTGTGTGGTTCTCCTCAGAGCAGGGCGCGTTTGGAACCCTCGTAGACTTATTTTAAGTTGGAGAGTGTTTACTGAAGGGCTTATTTCGATATGGTATCAAAATACACTCCTGATACATTTTGATACACAAAAGATCGCTGGCATTGATTCAAAGTGGAGAAGATAAATAAATAAATTATAAAAGGATGTATTGTCATAAGTAGAGTCGACAATGGCTACTAATTGTTAAGATAAAAGATATAATAAAACTGAAGGTCAGAAAAGGCTTTATTTACATAAAAAAGAGGGAGAGAGAGAAAAAGAGAGAGAGAGAGAGGATAAAATTAACAGTACTTATAGTTATACATGGTAATTTTATTCTAACGCTCGCTCTTCGATTAAAAATAAACTCCAAAACAATTCCCGATCTAAATTCGTATTTCACTTGCTTTAGTTTAGCCGACAGCGTAATTGCGAGACATCCTGTCCGTCTGTCTGTCCGTGTATCCCGTGAACCCGATTTAAGATTAACTTTAATTTCGATCCTCCAAAAGTAATTGTTCAACCTTCCTTGTAAATGATCTTCGCTAATTCTTACTTGTTAATACATTACTCGATGCGCTATTGACTGCTAAAGAACTCTACATTTCTAACTGCTAAAGAACTCTACATTTCTATTCTAAAAGAACTCTTCTAACTGCTAAATAATACACTACAATATAGAGCATTCTTACTATCTTTCTATTCTATCTTCTTACCCTAATAAGAAAGTTAATTTAATATTTGCAGCGACATTAACAAAAACCATTTAGTTTTCATTATAAAGAAAGTTCGGTTTTTTCATCATAATTTTCATATCTATTTCTATAACAGAAGATAGACAGAGCAAGAAAACATACATATATTACATTAACGTTACCTCCGTCGTCATGTAAATGTTTTTTTTTCTATTATTTACTCTATGTATGCATTGCGCGTGCGTTATGACTCGTCGCTGATTGGTTGCGAGTCCACCAATCATGTACTTGGGATAGTTGAGCAACGAGTTTGAATAGCTACGAGGAGTTTTGGTTTTTTTGACAATCGTGGTGGGAATTCGTCTTTGTATTGCTTATACAGTTGTAGGTTATGATACTTAATGTAAACAATATTTTAGGTGTTACAGAGAGGAAAAAATATACTAGATATATAATTAATGGACCCATCATTAAAGCTTAATACGGAGGAGTTGGTATAAGTTATAATGTTATCTGTCTAAGTATTGAAAATTTCAATACTTTTATTCTTCTAATGTAATATTGAAATTAGGACATCTATACGATGTAGTTACTATACAAATTTATTTGATTTTCTGTTTTTGTTTGATCGATGGATATATCTGCCTGATCCATAACATAACGGATAAACCAATTAAGGCTTTGAATTGTTATATTTCAACCCGCAACTGTATATACAACTTCCTCTACCGTCCGCATCCTTTTGTTAAACTTGACCGACGTTAACAAGATACACGGACATTCCCATAACTTTAAAAAACGCTAGTCACGCAAAAAGTTTCGCATTTACAATTCAAACGACACCCCTAATAACAACTTATCAAATTTACGAACGAATCGCGGTATGAGTACAATTTGACAGATGTCAAAAGTGACGGCTGTCAAGAGTGACAGCTCGCGGCGGAATTGAGACCTGAGACGTCAGATACGGAACCGTTGATTATGTTAGCACTTATCTCGTTTTAATTATACACCGGTTGGGGGATGAAAGGGTGTTAATTGGACTATGATATCGATTGTGACGTTTATTTTTAGATAAAAATTAAAAAAAATAAAGATATCATAACTTTAACACATCCAAGTAGAAACTAAACGAATATTTTCATGTGTAATGGCAAAATATTTTTGGGTAGATCTAGTACGTAATATGTCAGCTGTAATCAGCTGTTGATTATATACCTAAAATTTGTCGTGCTATTTAATAATTTGCCAAATATGTTTGCTTATTTTAACACTAGGTGCATGTGTTTTTTTATATTACTTTTAATAATACTAAATAATAACCATCCCTGTCGAATATAGGTAATGAAAAAGAGATAGAAAATAATCTAATTCCTTATCACCTTCACTGTAATATATAAATAAGAATTAACCGAAGAAGTATATAGCTGGTGGAAATTGTGTTGACAATTTTGTTTAAGTTCTTTATCTAAGTGTGTGTGTGTGTGTGTGTGTGTGTGTTTGAGTGTGTTTAAGTACTTTTACACTGTCTTACTAAACATATTGGAAATACATAAAATATCAGAAAAGTTTTACTATTTTACTTTAAAATAGATTTACCGAATTAAAGTATCTTATTAATAATTATTAAATGATTTCATTTTAACATATATTTGATTCTTAAAATGTGTTTGATTGTTTGTCAATTCATTCCTTGGAGTGTGTTTATAAAAATATAATTTAAAAACTGTCAGTTATTTGTTTTGAGAAGCCTGTACTCGTAACACTAAGTTAATGGAAATTATTTGTAAAATTCCTTTCATATATCAAACAAATATAGTACATATTTAAAAGTAAATAAAAAATATAAGATTTTACTTATATATTGTTATAAAAACTAGGCCGGAAATAGTTGATTTTAGCTCTAAAATGTCCGTTTCAATTTATCAACTTACAAATACGCTTACATATATATACGTGATTCTTATGTGATGGTAATAGAGTTCAAAATCAGATAGCAATGTTGAATATTTCAGTATGTGTATGTTTGTGACTGGACATCTGCAAAATTAGCATACCACTGAATGATTGTCCGTCTGTCCGACGATTGTGACAAAGCCTTTGATAAACCTTTATCTATATCGTAGTTTGAGAGAGAGAGAGGGGGTATCGTAGAGTGAGAGAGCTTTACTATACATTTTCAATTTCGTTAACATACCAAATTGTTAACAAATATGAAATATTACATTTAAATAAAATAAATTAAAAATTTTTTTTAAACGAATTCCCAGAAATTGCTCCAGGATCCAATACTTTTCATAGTTAACTTTATTTCTATATTATTTTTAGGTTGTACAAATAATTTTACAAAATATAAAAAAATATATATGTATTTCTTTTTTTTAAATTTATGTAAGTTTTTAATTATTTTATACACATTATTAATATTATTTATTGATCTATTTTTTATTCCAACATTATCTACTCTTCTATTTTTTAATTTTTTTAACTTATTTATTCTACAACTGCCTACTCATTTCTATAATAACTATAACTTCATTTCAATACCAGTTTACTTACTCACTTAAATGAAATTAGTTATATAGAACTGTAAAATATACTCATAAAGCTTACTCAGGCGGTAATCTATCGATTACTGAAAATCGAATCAAAATCCGGTTTTTTGTTCTCGTTAAAAGATTATGCAATAACAAAATATTTTTTTAAGTTATTATTTAATATAAATATATTTAGGGTTCCTTAGCCGTATAATCGTTATGTCCGTCCGTCTGTCTAACCGCATAGCTCAGAGACAGTACTACAAAGCTGTAAATCAGTATGTATATATTAGCCACGCGGACTAAGGGATGGTCTAAGGGGTAAGGGTGGGGACATAACTTCTTTACACATATTTTTTTTTGCTATTGTTTGGTATCGTTAAATATGTTACTAAAAATATGGTAAGTTTCTAAAATTTTCTGATTGAAGGATTTAATAATGAAATATTAAGCTTTGAAAGTTTTTATTAGATTTAAGTGTCCCCTCTCCCTTCCCCTGGCAGATGAATGGTTGATTTTGGAGATGTGAAATTCACGATGGTTATAAATATAACAGATAAAATAAAGTACTATAGAAATTTATGTCTTAAAAATTTGTACAAAAAGTACTGGTCTGATCTATTCAACCTACTTACCTACCTATAGGTAACTACGGAACCTTCCGTCACTTTACGTTACTAGGTATATACTTTATATACCAGGTATTAATTCTTATTATGATTAATTGAAGTTAAGTATATATTAAAATATAATATTTTTGATATTGTGTTTAGATCCATCATAAAGTAATATCATAAAAAGATACTGAATAATAAAAGATATAATTATTAAAACAAACTTTTATTTACAAACATTTCAATACAATAAATTTTCTACCTTATAATTTTACTTACAAATAATTCATTGGAGCGTATTCAATAATACTTTGCGGGTAAGATGCTTGCTTATAACTAAAAGCTGAAATTTTAATTTCTATTAATTTACATAAAACACTAAATACTTAAATAATCGGCAGGACGGATTACATTATACTCTAAAATTACAACATAATGTTAAACAAGTAAGCGTATATACCAAAACCATCTGTCCGTCGGTGTCAATCGTATTGGTAACGAGTATTGTGGTACTATAATAAATATCCCTGTAGAAGACGTCACTACACTCACACCTACTGTAACAGTTCGTAAAGTGCTGCTATATATGTTTGGGCCATTTGCAAGGTCTCGTACTTCGAGAGCTGTCGGTCCGCTCCAAGTGAGGGAAGGTGGCCCCGGAGTCTGTCGAATGCCTTATTCAAGTTCTGCATTCGTCTCCTCTCCCTCGCGTTCGCGGCTAGACGACGTCGTCTCAAGACCGCTGCACTGGTCGCGCGCCCGCGTCTCTTTCCAGAACCGTCCAGATCCAAATCCTCGGAACTGTCTTCCAGTACTAGGTCGTTCGGCATCCCTCTGTACGCGATGTGAGTCGGTGATTCCTGGTTGCTTCCATCCATGGACGGTGTGGGCTCCAAGCTGGATCGCCCCGAATCGGGCGACCTCGGCCAGGACAGATAACATTCTTCAGTTGAATATTCCATCATGACATCATTTGGGAATATATCTTTTTCGCTATAGAGCAGTCGATGTCCGTAAGTTTCGGCGGCCATATCGGATGACTGAATGCAGGTGTGCTCGCAACGGTATCCCGAAGGGTTCTGCCGATCCCGTTTACCTGGCCCCCTTATATATTTTCCAGGTTTGTTAGAGGGAGACGGCGGTGGTGGTATAGGCGCGTGCGAGAGGGACGAGTGGGGCTACGAGAGGGTAATTTGAGGCCAATCATCATTAATTATTTGCTCCCCGGGCTGCGTGTGCCGCCTATACTCTTATACGCTATCGTTTGATTCACTTTGACTCCTCGTGCAATGTTATCTCTTCTGTTATGCTTCTATAAGTATTGTTGACGCTAACGGGGTCCTATATTTGGAACAGTCAAGGTCATGTTATTATTGTACATTGTATAATATTATATGGTTTATATTGGATGTATGAATTACAAGTTATATTATATAATATCATAACTAAATAGTAAGAAAGTAATTTATCTATACAAAAGCAAATTTATCATAAATAAATAGTATCTTCTGCAAAATATAATATAATTATTTCTTATTCCTTGTAAATGTGTGTTTTGTAAAAAATTGAGAATATACACAAAAAAATGATATTAAAAAAAATATATGGACTTATACTAAATTATTTTATATTCTTATTAAAATAACTCATGGGTCAGATACTATAAGAATTCAGATACAATAAGAATTCAGCAACTAAGTTAGTGACCCAACTTATAGTAGGAAATTAAAAATAATACAAAAAAATTATTTAATTATACAAAAAAAATAGTATTCAAATAATAGACTACGAATACAGATTAAAAATAGCAAAAACAATGCAGGTAGGTTGCAGAGTTCCCGCCAAACGGGTCCATACGACACCGATTGACCCGGGAATCGAACCGGCACTTCTAGATTCCCAAAGTAACTCTACACGCGAATGTAGGTGGGCCGATATTGTTGATTACAAAAAATGGATAAGCCAAATATGTTACTATATAATTACTTTTATATTTTTATAACATTTTTTTAAATATATTAATTAACGATTTATTACTTGAAAAATATATAAATACTATACACATTTATTTTCTATGAAATAGCGCATCCATTTTTCGTATCTCCGTGCGATTCATCTCCTTTCTTAGGTGGTCTGATCATTTTTAGGAATTTTGTTCACATGTACGCAAAATCACGGATTTTATTGAATAATTTAATATAAGTAATATAACAAATTAAAAGTCATTCATATAAATAAAATGTATCCCAGAGCTGTGTGTTATATGTATGTAAAAGTAATGTAAAAGTAATAAAAGTAATATAAATGTAAAAGTAATAGAGGTTTAAAAGGCATAAAGTAGATTAAAATAAGTAATACAGTGAGGTCGAATATTATTTAAAATTTATATTCTAAAAAAGTAACGAATTTAAAATTATTTTTAAGTAAACCAACATTAAAAATTCAAACAATGTTATTGACAAATCGATAAAGTTGAATTATTATTTTCACAATTTATTTAAACTTTGATTTCTTATATAACGTGTAAATTCTAACATTATTTTGACATCCGAATCGTCACAGAGTCTAAATATTACCGGCTCTTTGTTTTTTACAATCATTTTCCGCGCCATTAACCTTTCAACACGTCTCGAATTTCGCGGGAAAAAAAATATGTAGGTGCAGAGACCTTTGCTTAAGACCTTTACATTTTGTTACTATTACACTTTACACGAATAATATATATATATATATATAGTTCTTTTGACTCTTTTGTATATTTTCAAATTTATTTGTATTTGTTTCTTAGTTAATTTGAAACGATAAACTGATTACAGTAAAATACTTTTTATAAAAATATCTAAGATTATGTTTTTATATAATACTATTTGATACAATTAATATATTAAGTAGGTCAGTAGATAAATAAAAATATAAGTTATAATTTTTATTTACTGTTACTATTTTTAACAATATTAAAACATGATAAGTAATATTATTAATTATTTTCATTTCTTTATATGTATAATAGAAAAAATGTAACGGGAGACAATAGTAAGTGGTGTGTAATAATTTTTGTTAAAAAACTATATCGTAAGAGTATATTTGATCCGTTATGTTTTCGTTCCGGGACCCACTTCCGACTGTCAGGACGGGTTATGTCATCTTCAAATACGGTATTTAAGACTTCCAGTGAAATCATTCAACAATTCAGACATATCGAATTATCTAATATATATATATATATATATATATATATATATATATATATTAGATAATTGTATATATATATTAGATAATTTGTAAAGTGCATATAATATATATATGCACTTTACAAACTTTTTTTACAAATACTTTTGTTAAAAAATATTTTGAATGTAATTTCTTCAATACATATCAAAAATCTTTAAAAACTTAGACCTAGAAATCCAAGATATGAATTATAAAAAAACAGACACAATATAAAATAGAATATTTAATTAAAATAATGGGTTATATTATAAACTAAATATATTAATCATATTTTTTTGGCAAATTGATAAATTGCATAGCATTAAGACGGCTCCCGATCACTCAATTAGGTATTGTTCAAACAATGGGACATTAATATTCATACAAAAAACGGATTCTCTTCATTATGTTTATATAATTCATATGATTATGTTAATTCAATACTCGGCCCCCCCAAAGCGAGGATATCACTAATTTAGATACAAGGTAATCTGACCTACTTAACGATTATTAAGTCTAGATTTTATAGCATTATTCGCTGTCGTCCGCTTCTTATAAACCCAACGACGCCATTTTGTATTCATATCAAATTTGTATTCATTTTTTATTGTTAAAAGATTTTAAAATATCTATTTCCTATTTAGTTTGTTTCGATTACGATTGCTGATTGTATATGAAACTTATAGTTGAAGTGGAAATAGAAAAATGATATCACAAAAGAATACAATAGAATATATAATTATAAATGTCTGAATATAGGCCAGTTTCCTAAACTATTAGCAAAATTACAGGGCGGTCGACAGAAGCTGTTAGATTTGACGCCTCTAATAGACTTCTTGTGAGGTTTATTGTGTTTTTGACGGATATTACCGCCATTTTTATTGTGTTCCGGTATTATTTAAATCAAACACATTTAAATCACAATTACATATATCTTGTAATCTCTTCCAGGATGAACGTTTAAGATGAGGTTAACTATCGGGCTTGGGATTGAGCAATAATAAATATAAACTAGGTGCGCCAACAGACCCTCAATTTCGACTCGCTGCGCTCGCGAAATCTCGGGTGCCGTTTGCATATTGAGCAAAGCGAGCCCAGTGTAATGACTCATCGTTGTGGACAATGTCGGTAATGTAGGAGATTACATTGTAAAGCAAATTTTTCGCGCGATTTTTTTTCCCATCGACTTCAATGGGATATCAGTTTTTTGACGATTATTCCTTACCGTCATGACATTTTTCAATTATTTTTTAACCTGTCTTTTTGATTGTAATGGTGACAAAGAATGTGAAAAAGTCTCCAGTAGAGCAGTCCGCTTCGCTCAATAAATAAAATAATATATGTAGATCTGTTACTATATGTACTCTTTGATGTACTCTTCTGAAACCTAGACATAATTTCATATTGTTTTCGCTACCACAAATTATGGTATTAATGTATACTTTTATCTGTTTGTTTTTAGTTTAGTCTCTATCTTTGAATGTAGCGGTACTTCAATGGTATGAATGACAAAGGAAACTGGATAACAACAATGAAATAACACATAAACGATAAATTATTATGTAACTTACTCACGTCAGATCTTAACGGGTAAATAGTTTGAAATATAAATAATTTCAATATTGATTTCACTTTTAATTTAGAGGCCAGTGATACTATTTTAATCCTAACCCTGCTTATAATTAGTTAATATTACAATAGATAACAAAAACTAACATTGAGTTATCAACAATGTCATTTCATTATCATTATAACCTCAAATTATATTTATTTATACACACCGCAATGTTATATTTGTGATTCCAAACGACATTACCAGTATCGCCATTGTGTAAGTTCTGCAATTTCCTTGGAATGTCAATCGTTACGCAATTACTATAAAACCGGAACCTTCAAGACACTTCCTTATGGAATCTTTCCATTCACCGTTCAAAAGTGGAATTGTTGGTATGTTCTCAAAAACGGTTAGGAAATAAAAAAAAAATAGCTAAGTATGTTGAATATTTATCTAATATATGTATGTATTTGTTTATTATAATTGCGCTAGAGCCTTATTCATATATAGGAATAAAAAAAATCATGAATCTCTTTATAATTATTATAATTTTATGTCAATAGCCGTGTAGATTAAATATTCTCTTGCACGGTCACACTCACTATTCAATAAATGCTATTCCGATTTTGATAAGGATCAGCCGGTTGTACCATTAGCATACAGGTGCATCGACCCCCTTTACGTTATCAGTGTTTTATCATACGATACAATGCATCTTTACTGATTAGATTTATTTGCTTGAATCAACTTGTAAATGTATTTCGCTTATAAAATATTTCGCATTTTGACTGACAGTTTTTTTTTGTTTTTGTTTTTATATAAAAATAAAGTTGAAATATCCGCTCTTGTACTACTCTTATTTTAAGATTAAATAAATATTTTTATGTTGAACACTAAGCCTACCAAGTACCGGTCAAATTGACCGTTCTTAAACTTTTGTAAAACTTATACATTTTCAAACGTTATAATATCGTTATCAAACTACATGACAATTCTTAGAATATGCATATAATATTTTCTTCATTCTTTACTTTTAGTTATTTCCATTATTACCTGCGTTATATAATAAAATAACTTTTAATTACCGGTCAATTTGACCGCGTGCGGTAGGACCAGGTATACAAGAATTGTCGGTAGGTTTAGTGTTAAAATAAAAAATATCCTATATAAATTCTAGTGAAAACACTGAACTGTACTTATACCATAAATATTAACAAACACGACGGAAAGTGAAGAAGTTATTATAACATTATTGGAGAACCCTAAAGTCTGAATTAGAAATAAAACCTACTGTTTTAGAAAATTTCTATCAATTATTATAATAATATAAAATCGATTCAAATTAATTCAAATATGTTTGATAATGCACTGGTGTTGATTTTAGCCTGGAGCTAATTTCAACACGATCTACTTAATGCGTTTTGATTTCTTTGGTCGAGTCGATCAAAATCTATATGTTTAATATGCTTAAAAATATAATTTAAAACATAAGGCGAGGCATTATTATTGTAATATAACAGTGCTAATGAATATGTATCTGTTATTGTTAATAAATAGTAATTAAACATTATGTCCTAACGTTCTAGTGATATCGAATATTAAGTATAGTTTGTTTTTTAGTCACACTTACATGAGACTCTCAATAAACAGATGTGGGTCACGTAATTAGTGGACAATTAATTTAAAAGGCTTCCTTATTTCATAACGAAATCTGGGACACCTCAACTGACCTCCGCGGAGTCTCTTGCGAACGGTACCTCGCCCTTGCGATACAAAAACATTGAAAGGAACCCCATCACAAAGATCACGCGATGTTTCATAAATGCTATTACCTTAAACAGTTTTTGTATTGTAAGGGACATAATAGCTATTTCTTAAGATAATTATATAACTCAAATGCATTTTTTTTCCGTTCAAGGTTGATGGGAAAGGGATGTGAATGCGGTGTCGCGGGATGACCTCGCGACTGGAGACTTATACAGACATACATTTTAATATATATTTTTAATATACTGTAATATATAAAAAATTAAATAGTAATAAGAAGATTCGACAAAAAAAAATAAACAATATTTCGTTTATCCTTATTAGTGTTTGGTATCGCCGAATCACTGTCAAAAGTATCATCCTAAATATCATTTAGTTATAATTACTGCTAATATTTGCTTTACAAAAGACCGAAAAATAATATGACAAATAGACTCGGAAACAGATTAGGTTTTGCAAGTCAGTGAGCAGGCGCCGGCCGCACGGAAATAGGAAAAAAAAACTGTCTTTGTCGCAAACCGCAAGGATTTTGTGAAACAAAATTATAGTTGACTCTGAAAACCATTGTTTGTTGTGAAGTATGTCTTATAGTATTGTTCGTTAAAATCATTTTTGAATATATTTCTATTTTTACTATAAAAAAATCTATTCATTTTAACTAAAAGATGTTAAACTTGAAAAGTTTAATTTTGAATTCTATTTACAAGACACTAAAGATTTATCTCTATAAATTTAATTTTATTCAAAATGGCTGATCACACACACTTCATTAAACAAATAGTTTGTCATTACGAAGTTTGCATGTTTATGGTTATTATATTAATATCGGTTATTGACAAATTATTTTAATTATAGTTAATATTATAATACGACTGTTTGTTCATCTTAGTCTTAGCTCAGTATGATTTGGGTCAATTGGGTTAATGGGAAGTGATTTTAAAATACATTTTTCAAGTTGAAATTTAGTTACGATCTAATTACCTGTTTAAAATATTTAAACCATGTATTTAGATTAGACGAAAAACAAAACTCTTGACTATTAGTACATGTAACATGACATTACCTATTTCATAACCATAGATACCGCTAGAAACAAATCAAATTTCAAAAATCGCAGTAGCTTTTTTTATGTTATCTATAAAAAAATAAACAAGTGATTATGTCTGATTATTAGGTGCGGCTTCGATTCCCGATTATAGATATTTTCGACTAACAATTTGGCGGTCAGTTTTTGGTATAAATATTTGTTTGTTTTTATATCTTTCGGGTCCTCGTTAGCGTTGTCTAGTTTTATTTTACGTTATAATTATTTTAAATTTCAAATCATCTATTTTCATAGAAAATAACACATAACCTAAATAAGAACAAGATGGGTACTGACAAATTTGTCACTTAAATATTATGGAATAAAAATATTTATCAGTAAACATTCACAAGGAATTTATTTTAACATACGAACTGTAATGACTATAGTAACATTAGAATCTGTAAACATAATGCCTTCTCATGCAGCGTTTAATGTGAGAGATTAAACTTATTTTTTTACTTTAATCAAATTTACACTGTATCCCATGTCTTCTTGTGTTTAAGATAATTACGTATTGGGAAATAAAACCATTATTAGAAATAAAAAAGTCCAAGTTAACAGCGTTAGAAGCCAATAAGGCACGGCCTGTCTTAATTGGTTTGGCGAAAAGCGCCGATGTGCGGGCGCATCCCATGTAGAATAAACAATGTAGAAGGGAACAGTTATTACTTAACCTAAAGCACCTTAAAAATAGATATAGATATAGATATAGATATAGATATAGATATAGATATAGATATAGATATAGATATAGATATAGATATAGATATAGATATAGATATAGATATAGATATAGATATAGATATAGATATAGATATAGATATAGATATAGATATAGATATAGATATAGATATAGATATAGATATAGATATAGATATAGATATAGATATAGATATAGATATAGATATAGATATAGATATAGATATAGATATAGATATAGATATAGATATAGATATAGATATAGATATAGATATAGATATAGATATAGATATAGATATAGATATAGATATAGATATAGATATAGATATAGATATAGATATAGATATAGATATAGATATAGATATAGATATAGATATAGATATAGATATAGATATAGATATAGATATAGATATAGATATAGATATAGATATAGATATAGATAAGTGTTTTATAACTTCCGATTATTCAAGAAACAATATTACATGTCATGTTATTAAAATGCAATTTTATTATGTTATTTAAAATCATATTAAAAAGAAATGAATTGACCGTAAGAGTAAAGTAGTCGGTATGTATAAACCCCGCAGTAGACTGTCTGTGTGTGTCGGAGGTTCGTCGGTGTGTCGGTGCGTCGGTCTGTTCGTCGGCGGGGTGTAACCAATCACCGTGCAATGATTTATTGCGTCGATTTTGGCGGATGTTTGTTTAGTGGATTGCAGGTTATTATGACGGTAGCCTTGATGCGGACGCCTCGAGTGTTTGCTACTTTGTTTGATCAGTTTATTAACGAAATAAACTATAATAACTTAGTTTGGTGTGTAAAAGAGTTTTTGTTTTTATTTGATTAATTGGGAGGCTTTAAGGGACTTATAGCTCATTAATTGGATACATTGTTAGTATACTTAGAACTGATCTAGTCATAGATTTATTAAAAGTAACACTAGAACTTCGAAAGGATTAACTTTTCTTTGTAATTCTCACTACACTACTTTTACTAAGACTCTGTGTGTGTGTGTTGTGTACCACTGAAATAACAAATTATTTTTTGATCCACCAACCTTAGACCCCAGACTGCGTACTGTCAATCAATAAATATTTTAGTTGGTTTAATATAAAATATTGTTATTGAATTAAATTTCTTTGTAATTTGACTTTAAAGACCAAGTCATCCCCCATGAAATTGCGTAATAATAAAGTTTTGCATACCATACCATTTACCTAAGGGTTGTAACTTCACGGTGGGTGAGCGTGCCTTATGGGAACATGAGTAAAGATGGAAGAGACATACGGACGGGCAGGTGGTGTAATTCCCACGATATACCCAATTGACCTCTGTGCCTTATTGTCTTTGACTTTTGACAGAGGGTCACTTCATAGGAAAAAAATACCAAATCGCTAAATACCCGAAAAGTAATACCATTTTTGTATTAGAAGATTCAATTTCCATCTTGAAAGAAAAAATATTCAATCTATTTTTTTCCAATTTTGGAGAAAGTACTTTACTTAAAGAATTATTTATTACTCGTCAATCAATCAATCAATCAAGTTAATCTAAGGTCAAATTGACCGTCTAGTGATGGGCATTTTGACTTTATAATTAGAATTTTATAATACATTTAATTAACGGTAAAGTACGTTATGTAAAATACTCTGATCAGTGACCGTGAATTAGATCTTATCAGGACCAAATGGTATACCTTTTGGTTCTTCCAGTATATTTTAAGGGACGAACGTCCTTCTTGAAAGGGTCTTGACTCCGAATGAGGGAGGGAAGATGGAAAGAGAGGGTGAGCTTCCAACTCTAACTCACACGAAACAGATCTCCAATGAGAGGAATCGATGTCCATAATGGAAATTTATAAGCTCATGTTTATAATTGTCATATCAAACACAGTAACGGATTCAACCTCGTGACATATGGTGGGTTCGTTACCACGCGCCGCACGTGCAACTGTTACATAAAAAACGGTACAGCAATTTGTAGTCTTACTTCGATGGATAAGGTCTCGCTAATTTAGATACTTTTTCAATAGAACTATGGTTTTTATTTACCTAGCTACCATAGATATTAAGATTAGATTTTAAGTTATTTAATAATATATATAATAAAAAGTACATATATTTATTGGCTTATATTTGTAATATATATATATATATATATATATATATTTATTGAAGATTGCACTTTCGTCAGTTCATAAAGTTTAACCAACAGTTTTAACCAAAACAGTTAACGTGAAGGTCACCGCCGCCCCTGGGGTTCTATTACGAAGGGTGGAAATACTTTTATGAAACTTGTTCATTTTACATTATAGGGACTTATTATAAAATAACTGGGTACTGCTCGCGACTTTTGATCCTTTATCCAAAAATATTATATCCGTTTATACGTCTGTATGTTTCATGTCCTAGAAACAGTATTTGTGAAATACTTGTGTATGAATTTAGATTATTACAATAACAAAAATTTTGATATCCAAAAAATATGACGGAACCAATACTTACTGGTAAAGCACTTTTTACCAGTGAACTGATATTATAAGAGAGAAGAAAAGTGTGTCAAAAAATCAATTAGATATTTATAGTTAACTACTACTTAACACAATATAGGTATGTAATGGCAACACTAAATAACTTGACATAATATTACTGCTAGTCTTATGAATTAATATCATCTTTAGATAATTTCCTGTTTGCGTGTGTATCATAGTAATTTGTGCGTATATTTTGTAAAAAATTATCGTTTCTTATCATGAATACTGACTCTGGCGATTCTCCTATAACTACGACATCAAGCTAATATTTTACGTCCGGCTCAAGTTTTTGATGATATTTTAGCAGTATGAAGATATTTCTCATTAATAAAATGTTAACTAGTGTTCTATTTTCAGCCATCTTAGATTTTAAAACGTACATTATCTATAATGTGTAGAAAGAGTCGGCAATCACAATTTTACTCTTTGTAGTGAAATAAAAATCCCTAATAACTTGGAAATCCCATGTTTTTTTTACAATTTATTATATGTATATCTTTAATTACCATTAATTTTGTAATATGACAGACAATATTTTCTGTGCATGATCATGACAATATTCTCTGTGCATGATCATGACAATACTCTTCATGCATGATCCTGACAATATTCTCTGTGCATGATCATTACAATATTCGCTGTGCATGATCATGACAATATTATCTGTGATGATCATGACAATATTCTCTGTGCATGATTATGACAATATTCTTTGTGCATGATCATGACAATATTCTTTGTGAATGATCATGACAATATTCCCTGTGATGATCATGAAAATATTCCCCGTGCATGATCATGATAATATTCTCTGTGATGATCATGACAATATTCTCTGTGACGATCATGACAATATTCTCTGTGCATGATGATATCTTTTAGTAATTATAAATAGGAATCAATCTAAGTTCACATTCTAATTTATAATTAAACTCGTACGCCATTTCACAAACATCAAGTTCAAAATAAGGTTATTACACAAAAAATAATTTGTTATTTCTTCTACAATAACTGAAATATATTAATAATATCTGTTATAGTAAATCTTTTACTACTCGATGTCAATGTCAATATAATATAATAATCATTAGGAAATATTATATATGTTGGACTTGTTTTTGTAAATCTAAAGGTAACGCATTAAGTATATGTTTTATTTTATTTATCTATGAAGAGCGTTTCATAGAAGTCAATTTTACTATTTTACTATAAAGTCAATTACAAGTGATAAAGTTACAGGATGATAAAAACTCCTACCTGACCTGAGGGTTGGTCGGTGGTGCGGCGTTCTTTAAGTCTATCCGTACCACGTGCTATTATTTTGTCGTAAACCGTTTATCAAAATTACTTGGAACGTAACATGATTTTTCTTGAGATTTTTAATGAAATGTTACTTAGGTATTTGTTTTTGTCGACATTACTATTTTTTATTATTTTAATGATTCTTTATAACTTCCTAATTTTATTATTATTTACTTGATAATAACTTCTTCCTCACAGATTATGTATTTGTACAAAAATGTGAATTATTTTTAAATAATTCTTAGTTATAATAGAATCTTATTCAAAGTACTTAAATAGAGCAAATTGTTTTTAAAAGGGTACCTGCTGTCATCTGGATGTGATACTGTAATTATTGACTAACAAGATGATACTGAAGGGTTAAGTCGTAATCTGTGACAATCGGATTGACATTAACTCTAATGGTCAAATAATGGGACCTTGTCACCCCAACCCTTTCACACCTAACGGTGTCAAAAAACAGTGAATATTTATAAATGCAAAAAATATTATAAAACAATAAAAGAGAAGCCTTTTGAGTATTTCCATACCTTTTTATTGTTAACTGGTTGTGTATATATGTACATATAGCACCAAAAACACCATACCCGTTTTGAGGTGGCATGTACAAGTATATATGTATATATATTTAAATATACAAATATATATATTAAAGATTTTTAATGTTACATATATTTAATTATATTGCTAAAAGATAAAAACGACTCAAAAATCCTTACTATATAATAACGAGCTAATTAACTCTGTATGCACGCTCATCACTTATCACCCACAAATTACTCAATAATGTGTAATACATCAAAAAAAAGCTATTGAGTCAGGCTACAAAATAGAGTGGGTGCCAACCTCATACGTGACCGCTGACACCGCTGACAAGTTCCCTCGTATTATAGTAATATCATATAAAAATAATATAGTACTAACGAAATTTAAAAATTCTGTTTGCGCAAATTAATTTATTTTTATATATTATTCTGTTCAATTATAATAATTTTAGTACACTTACATTATTTTAATGAAAATTAGATACAATTAAAGAGTTTAAAGTGTTGCCTTTTGAATTACGTATCGAAAAAATTCATTTTATTTATACTTTTGAGCGCCTCCTTTTAGTGTTTATTTGTTTCTTTTTTTGCTTTTTTCTCATTTTAAGTATACTTAAATAAAACGTACACAGAGCATACAAACAGGATTGAAAGTGAATGAAATATAATCAGTGGAATCATAGATTCCGTTTGTTAGCTACTTTTATATGTATTATGAAATGAAACTTATATCATATATATTATTTTAACACTAAACCTACCGACAATTCTTGTGTACCTGTTGCTACCGCACGCCGTCAAATTGACCGGTAATTAAAAGTTATTCTATTATATAACGCAGGTAATAATGGAAATAACTAAAAGTAAAGAGTGAATAAAATATTATATGCATATTCTAAGAATTGTCAGGTAACGTTGTTTGATAACGATATTATAACGTTTAAAAATGTGTAAGTTTTACAAAAGTTTAAGAACGGTCAATTTGACCGTTACTTGGTAGGTTTAGTGCTAATAAAATCGAGACTTTATTAATTGATTTAAACAAATTACTTGGGACTGTATAACGAAAAACGGAAGAACGTTAAAGTGACATAACTTATAATAAAGTAATGACACAATTACAATGCAATAAATAAAATGTTTTTATTTTAATTTGTGTTTTTGTTTTCCTGGAACAAGTAAACGGCCTCAAATATACGAATGCCATCAGATAGAAATATATTTTGCTATAAAATGCTTCTAAAATTTAAAGATCGATGTCAATATTTCTGGGATCGCATCGTCAGATCGATTTGGTGACCCTAAAGTATGCTTTTTCGAAAACAAAACATGGCCGCCATTGACAAATAGTTTGCTAAACGTACAAAACCTCCTTCTTTTTTGGAACATTTTTAAAATACTGTCTATTTGATTTCAAAATTCAGATTCATTTATAGCATTAGAAATAAAAATGATCTATTTACATTTTTTCTAATATATAGAGCCATCTACAAATATCTGCACTAACTTAAAATAGGACTGCAAAATTACTTTATAATTTTGTTTATGCATTGTTCCATAGATGGCGCTATTCTATATCTGTTGTGTGCTTTCTCATAAAGTCAATTAAAAGTCAAATTATAATATAATAGGGGATTTAGGAATACTGTAATGATTGTTTAATAAAAACACATATAAAACTTAATATATTATATTTATATATAACATTAAAGTTTAATTATTTTGTTACGCTCACGTAATATTAATCAGTCTCATGCCGGCTTATTCTGTATTTTCAGGGAATTTCGAGATTATTTTATTAACCTATCCGAATTAGTAGATAAGACCTCTTTGTTCCATTTCTTCTCGTATTTTCTCTGGTTTTGGCCAAAATATTATAAGTAGCGTCGATCCTGTAACAAATAAAATATATCCATGAAAAGTATTTTCCATTATATGTGACGTCACTGTCTTATTCTGAAAAGCCTCAATCGATGGAATCAGGGATCGGTATGCCATTGTCATGTAAGTCATCAGTCTGTTTCTGACAGTTTATTTTGCTCTAAGTAATAGAATAATTTAATAAAAAATAAATCCAATGAGATATTGTTTGTTGAAACTGGACGTCACACATACCTAATAAGTTGAAGAATTTGAACGCTAGATGTCGTTGTTAACAGAAAGCGTAACTGGGTCATTATTACCGATATTAACACTTTCACTGCCAGCTCCGTAGCGTGTACGGAGACGCAAGTTTCACCCCGTGTTTCACCCCAGGGCCGTAGCATGTACGGAGCAATTAAAAGTCAATTTTTTATAGTATTTAATTGGCTCAACATTTTTTTTACTATTTTTCCGTTTATTTAAATGCCTTTATGCAAACGTTTATATGAAAAATTGAAACAGCACACAGGGCTCAATTTCTAAAAATCTGGTGGCAGCGAAAGTGTTAAAGAAATTCCGGCGTACAATCAGTAATATTGAATTTAACGTCATGATTTTAGTAAAAACATATTATTAATAAATATATAATAAATAACGAAATTCGTTTCAGTTTTTTTAACTATATCTATTTTATATCTTATGAAATGATGTTTTTCCTATCAGATCTTATTGTCTAAAACGTTGATTCTTATTAGATTCTAGATAAAAATAAGATTTTTGTTAATACATGTAAATTCTAATAAGTATACATAAAGTAACAAACCAGCAATAAAAGCCCCAAATATACTGAAGGCGAGTTGGCAGTGCATATTGAGTGTGGCACCCAGCAGGTTGGAACCCACGGCAGCACCCGTGCGTCCCACCATGTACATCACACACATCGCCATCGCTCTGTGGAGTACAAAAATTGTGATGTATCTGACCATTGAGGAAGGAGTAGTCGCTTATACAAATATTAGTGTGTGAGTAAACACCTCAAGCAAGTCGGAAACACATCAACAGCAATAGCAGCAAGTATGGAGGCAGCACAGCCGCTGCACAGTGCCAAGATGAGCAGTGCGGTGGCGGCGCCACCTTGAGGGACAAATGCTGCTCCCACTGTAGCAACACCACATACCACCATTATACTTGCTGGGGACAAAGAGAATAAACATTTTATATTATATTTTATTAGGTATTTAGAGTAGGGTAGTTGCGTTTTTATGACTCACAATACAACGTCTTCTTCCCAATCCTGCCAATAAACACTCCGATGGCTAGATACGTGACAGCGAACACTGCGCCCATACCCATGGAGATCGGGAACACGCGTACCGCGACCTCGGAGTGACAACCTTGCACCTGACAAGTTGGAATAATAATAGCAAAATTTGCCGGAAATGGGAATCGACTCAGAGACCTCGTGACCAGCTTTTAACATTTACCACATAAACAACGACACAACGACTTCTTATGTAAAATGTTTGAATTAGATGAGAATTATAATGTGAAACCATATATTCTTTTAATACCAATTTCCAATAAGAAATCTATTACATCTGTAATTCTTAATTATTTAGAAATTAATACCAAACAGCCCACTGTACTCACAGATTGATTCCTGGCGGCTTCGAATTTATCATATATTATTTGACAGATGGTGATGCTCTTGTCGCTGGTACTGTGCAGCATGCTGTTCAATATATCAGGTACCCACACGTACAAACCACTAGACCTGCAAATAATTGGTACAATATTATACGCGTTGGAAATGAAGCAAAGCAAGGGAGAGAAGTTAACTCAGGCATTGAAAAAAACAACGGCCTATTAAAGTTAATCGTTACAGTTTACGTTCTTAAGAATATTTATTTATCAAGATTTACCTTACATTAAAAAGAAATAATATTATAATTTTGTATTTACCGATAAGTGATTTATTTAACAGGTAAAAGTGTTATAATTTGTATAAAAACAACTATAATTGTTTATTATTATAATTAAGCCTTGTTATGACGTTGTTAGTTTATCATTAATTAAATTATAAATTACTTGCTCGTATTTTCGCACTTTAGTAAGTTGATTTTTTTTAATAAACTGACAATGTAGTTATAAAAATATTTATAACTTTAAATTGACTTTTACAACTTCTCTGTTCACGGCTCCTATATGACTTTAGTATGGCTACGGTTATATCCCTTATTAGACCTTGAACCAGGTGGACCTACAGAACTGTAAACTCACAACATAAACACAGCAAACATGAGGGTGTGTGAGATGAAGACGCATCTTAGCAGCGGCGGACGAAACAACAAGGTGATGTTCTTTATCGCGCCCACGAACGAACTGGACTTCGAGGATTCTATACTGCCCGTTACAATCCTCTCCACCTGACAAATATATTAATTATATAAATGTATACACACACACGAATACATGTGTGTGTACATACATTCACACACAAGTAATGATTGGATGAGTAGAATGTCATGTTAATTGTTGATTTAACTTAAAATTATTCAATACCGATTACTTAACTGTGTAAAAAAAAATCGTGATTTAATAAAAATAAAAACTTAAAAAGAGATAATAATTAACAGATAATGGGTATTAATATATACCACTTACCGGATAATTTGTAATTTTAGTATTCTTATTATACGCGAACATTTTGGCGAGAATGGGCAGTGCCTTTTCAGGTCCGCTGGAAGCCAGAATATATCTTGGGCTCTCCGGCAACCAGAGGAGTGCGAGAGCCGCGACCAGTCCCGGAGCACACCACGACCAGATAAACACACGCCATGGCACCATGGTGAAACCAAATAATGGAAACGACCATTTCCCAGGAATTATCAACCAAGCTAACCCTAAAACAGATATAAGCCAATTTATTATATATTACTTAGCAAAATTAATCTTAATTACGACAAATTCTAAACAAAATACAGTTTAATATAATATTTTATATCTGATTTGACAATCGTATTGTCTGTTAATATTAGGTCAATATGAAAACGCTAGACCTATATTTAGTAATTGTATTATTGCTGATAAAATTTATTATCAGTATTGTATTTACTAGGTTATATAACAAGGTTACAATAACACATTTAAGACCATTTACTCGAAACTGATAACAGAACGTATGATAAATATTGTTTAACTTAATATTCATTGTCTCTCCCTCCACTCCCTCCCTTTGTTTAGACATCAATAATGTAATACAACAATTTTTACATTTGTTTTATTTTTTTTTATATACAAAATAAAACAACAATTTTCGAGTTTTTGTTATGTATTTTACCAATTACTTCCAATATTTGTCTTCTTACTATTAGTTGTAACACCATTTATACATACACGTGATCAGAATGACTCAAGAAACTGTTAGTTCAGTTTGTAACAAATTGGGTTTATAGTTCGTTTGTTTTGTGAAATATTTTTTATGATTTTATTATATAGGTTTAGCGCAGCTATTGATTAAATACAACGCATTAATTTACAGGTAAGTTTTCTTTCTGTGCAAATCTTAGGAAAAATGTTTGAAATAAAAATTGAAAGGTACAATTGTATTAAACTAGCTTATTTCCTTCCGCTTCGCTGGGCACACTATTAATTTGGATGTGAACTTAGGTTGCTATGGTAACCTTTGTCATATCCGTTGTCATCGCAACCGTTGCTATAGTAACTTTTACCACCGCGTCAAGTATATAGTTCCTACAGGTTTAAACCTGGTTAAATGCAAAAAGTTGAAATCCTTTTGGATAGGAATTCCGTAAAATCCATCAACGTCACAAAAGTAACTATGTAAAATTTTAAGTTAATCGTACCGATAGTTTCGGAGATTTGATGAGTCGGTGAGTGGTAAATCGCTTACATATATAGATAATCGTCATAACTTATTACAATCAATCAATATAGGTACATAAAAGAAACAGATCGTCTTTATGATTACGTTGTCATCGATTTTCTAACATTTTACTGTTTTAAATTGAGTAGAGAGACATCTTATCACCTTACGAACAGACAAACATTAAAACAATAATTATAATATTAATATAAAATGAATGTCAACTAATTGAATAAGCTCCTTAAAGAGATTAGTTCGTGACATTGCCCCATATAACTCAAGAGTAATTATATGTGGGCTAAACCAGTTACGAGCAGCCGACCGACACCACACTATTTATTATTTAAACTTGAACTTGGTTAATTATAAGTATAGTTGATCATTTTTTAATATCATTATTAAGTCAATGCACTAAACAGATATTTCAATAAAAAATGCAATTATTTATTGATTATATTCGACCAATAAATTAATTTGTTCGTGTTATTAATTAATTATAACAAGAAAAATGTTAGTTGCTTGGATTTTATTTCACTTAAAATACACTTTTCAATTCATTTATTACGGAAGTCGAGTGATCGATATTTTATGAATCAAATTGATTTTATTAATAATTATATTGTTTTGTCGTATGATATATTGCTTTTCTAATATCTAAGAGAGTTTAAGTAGAACAAACAACTTTCACGTACGGGAAAGGTGAAAATCTAGGTCTCAGTGCGGAGATGGATTTATACGTTAAATAAAACGAAAGGTAGACACTATTCAAAATACATAGAAAACTAGTTGCAAAGTTCTAATAATTTCTAAACATTAACAAATCTTGTCTGGCATCTTTGATAGATATATATTTTTTCTATGAGTTTCTTTTTGTTGTCGCTTAGATATTTTATAAATAAAAAAAACAATAGCAGAATTAATCGAGAGGTAAACAAATAAATAAAAGAATTAAGAATATTTTAAAATATTAAAAGTCACCAAACACCTGATGCATATTAAAGTTATTATTAAAATCAAGGACAATCGAAACTTAATTTTAAAGTAAAACAAAATTAAAACATACAAACAGAACTTAACAAAACAGAATATTTAATTTGATATAATTATTTGTTCGTATCAAAGCCAATATTAAAAATATTAAAATTATGCCCACGTCATAATTAATTATATTGTATTCTTCTTTATATTAAATCGTATATCTATACTGTATTTGTAAATAGGTAATGATTATGTATTCTTATATATGTTTATTCTTAAAGTATATTACCTGGTAGTATCATAAATGAGAATGAGATGAAGGCGGATCCCCAGGCTATTGCTGCAGCTCGACGTGACCCTGTGTGCATCTCGCCGAGATACGCGTACACTGTAGCACTAGAGGCTGACACACTACAGACAAAATCACAGTTAAATCTACCAGCTTTAAGAGATTTACTTTTCAAATAATCCACCTTAATCCAGTTCAAGGATTTGGCTAAATATTTTTTATTAGGGTCATATTAGGATTTATCAAGAAGGACCGATTAAAAATATTAAGAGAGTCTTGAATTTATTTACTATTTAAAATAACTAATTGATTATTTTTGTTTTGCATATGTGTGACCAAAGTTACGACGTATTTTATTACATATGTATATTATATACGTTAATAGTCATACTCACAGACAGCCAGTACAGAATCGCAGAATAAGTAGCATCCACACATTTGTAGAGAAAGAGGACGCTATGGAGAAGACTGCGGAGGCCACCATTGCAGGCAGCATCACCGCCCGCCGCCCGAAGCGATCTCCCAGGTATCCCCATAGAAATGATGTACTAATTATACCTGGGGGTTGAGATAAAATCATAGTTTATGACAGTTATTTTTAAAAAGGAATCTTGTAATTATCCTCTTCATTGCACATATGGGTACAGTACCTACATACGTAAAAAAAATTAAATCCTTTATTTACAGTGTCATTAAATTTGTCGTATGACCTTGATGAATGATTAAAAGTCACTGTTTACGTCAACGGAATAATTTAAAATTACAACTAATTAAAAACAAAAACAAAAACAATTTAAACATTCTAAAAAAAATAAAAGCCCACAATGTCCTTAATCAGACGTTTAAAAATAAACTTTTTATTGTATATACAATTAAATAAATGGATTTGATAAAAAAAAAATTGTAATAGTATTCAATAGTTATGTAATCAAAAAATCTATTCACAATGAGATATTTTTTTTTCCGAAAAACTTATATTTTCCTGTTTAAATGTGAAAATGCGAAATAATTTTACTTATATTTCGTTTATTATTACCATAAATGCACTAAGTATATATATATAAATTTATGTTGAATATGTAAAAGTGTAAGTACCAAGCACCTACCTAATAATAGTTATAGGTATAGTTAATTAGTATAATTTTAATTAATACCTAATTAATCACTAGTGTACTAACCAATGAAGGCAGCTGCGTTGATAAGTCCCTTGTGCTGTGAAGTGAGCGCGAGCTCGCACTCCGCGGCCGTGATCACATAACTCATGCCCACGGACTCCATGGAGACGTTCAGCATGATGAGTCCACAGGTCAGCAGCACTAGGTGATTGAACTTGCCGTGCCCTGGATAAATATGTATGTTTATCACGTTGTTTATTTCTCCGTAACGTTATATAAGGAATGGTTAGCGATAAATTAAATAATATTGTTTTGTTTTATATACGAAATATAATAATAATATTAAAAATGAGTTTGTTTATATTAAAATAAAGTAACGTCTGATATATTTAAAAAATATTATTTATTATCTCTTAATTAATATAAAGTTAACAATAAAATCTAATTTTGAACAGAAAATGTCCATTTCAGATTATAAAGTTGAAGAAAATTAAAAAATCTCTCTCCGTTCCTTGTTTTTAAGACATTATTATTATAAATTATAAGTTTTTAATGGATTGATTGCGGGTCTGTTATTTTTCACTATCTTAATATATTTAATATCGGTCACGGACCTCAGGTCGTCGCCCGTGTCAAAGAAACTACTGCATTACATTTATTACTTCCTTATTTGTTCCCTTTTTTATTGTAATTACATGTTTTATCTATATCAATAAAAAAATATATTATAAATAAAACGCTTATAAAAATATAAAGAATATTTTAAAGAAAATCAACAATAGATTCATCATTTAAACTAATTCAAATAAACAAAATACTAAAAATTATTTTAATTATAAGAATGTCATTAAATATGTTGTGTGTTTTATTTTCTTAATTTCTAAACGACTCGATCGATTCAGGAAATGTACATTTTTTATTAAAAGTGGATTATAAAGTAACTATATATTATTTAGGGAATACTGTGACAATATTTTTAATCACTTTTAAATGCCCTAAATGCCATTTTAATTGCATGTTGATATTATATTATCTAAGCTTTATCATTTTATCTCTGGATAAACTGATATATGTTTAAAGATCCTAATTATTATATTGTTTAAGATATATATCAAATTATCAAATTACAGCTGAGTAATGGCGATAAAATAATACAACTCAGGTGTTTGTGAGCATGTATCTGGGGTCAATGACCGATAGTGTCACGTTACTTGCATGTAATGTTTTTTTATGATGTATAAATCTTAAATTACTGAAACTACTAAAATAATAGCATTATTCCATTCCATTTCAAAATATATAGCGTGTTCGATGTATTAGCAATTTAAAATACAAGATTATGTCATAATACAATGAATCAAGAAACAGGTTTAAAATGAAATTATTTTAGTAGGACGACACGTATTGAGGTCTGGCGAGTTACGAGTTACGAGTTACGAGTAAGAGTCACCTTGAACTTGAAGACTGCATTCTCATGTAATAAAGTATCATATATATCTTTAAACAAATACGAATCGGCTTTAAAATTACTTTCTTACTAATTACTTACTAATTAATTCTTACTAATTTATTACTTTCTTTTTACTTACTTTGTTCATTTCGTTTATTAAATTAAAAAAACACGATTTTCAAAATCCTTTTTTTATGTGAAATTATTATAATTTACAATTAACTTCTGCGATTTGTGGTTTTTTAGTACGATTTATTTCAAAAAAATATATTTTTAAGTAAACAAATGTATTTATCAATGCTTATACATTAAATAATGTGTGTATGTGTGTGTGTAATTTAATTGAATCAATGGAAAATAATCACATTTTAAACAGTACTAAGAAATTATTAGTTAGCATCTATGATCTTGACATGAAAAAGTGACAAAAGAAAACAAAGAAATAAACGTTAGAACCATACAAAAGACAGTCTTATCGCCAAACGATTTCTTCCAGACAACCTTAGGATTAGAAGAATCCGTAAACTAAAACGATTTACAATAGTAGAGAGTTGCAAATATAGAGAAAATATTATTTCGCCGCAGACAGAAACTATTAATTAGTTTGAAATATTTTCCCAAGCGACATTCTTTTCACTTACAAAAAAATATAACATTGTATTACTACGAATGAAAAACACCTTTCTTTTCCATATTTAAGATTTGATTAGCATCTAATTAATATAATAACCACTGACACTTACCGGTAAGTTCAAAAGCATCTTCAAACACGACTTCATTGAGCTTCGCGAGACTTTTCTCAGCATCCACCTGCAATTCCTCAGCTTTCTCAGTATTTCTTTTGCTTGCCTCTATGAAGGCTCTGACCTCATTTAATCTTTCCAGACTTCTGTCTGATGAACTGTTGTCACTGTTATTTTCCATTTTTTTTTTAATATTTATGTACTTATTATTCCGTCAACTGTTTAAAGTAACTGACATTGTTTAATTAAAAATATTTATAATTAAAGCTGTCTGTAAATAATGTATAAAATAAAAAGAAGTCTAAATAATATATATAAATTAATTAATAATAAATTCGTAAAATAATTTCTAATGTAATAAGATCAACCAGAGAACGGTCCGCACTCCACGGACATGAGGCACGGACTACCTAATTATAGCTACTCGCATAACTATTACCATTCGACGAGTGATGAAAAACTGGATGCAACAGACAATTACGACCTCTATAATAAGGAAATAAGAAGAACAATTGCATGTCAGGTGATGTGATACACATGTGTGACCTGGTTATATCTTTTTGCAACGGGATTAAGGGCTAATATGAACTATAACTGAATATAAAATATGAACGCTGCCACAGAATAATAAATTTCAGTAATTAATTTAACATGGTGTCGTTATTTCGACTGAGGAAAGTAGTGTAATAATAAATTGGTGAAATAAAAAACATAAGTAACAAAAAAAAAAAAGGTTATTTTTCCATATATTTTGTAGTTATATTAATATTATATGTGATAAAAATACTTTTTTTATCTCATAGGTACAGAAAAGTATTTTCAGTTATTAGGTTACGATATTACAAATGTATGTGTACAGGGTTCCATAAGATAACAGTCCATCTGTCAAAACCCTTTATTTCGGATAGTGTGAAAATATCGAGTTTAAATTAAAACCTACATACTAATATTTAAAGTTCCTTGAAGCTGCGAAAACTTCCAAATACACGTAAAATTAGTACAATCGTTAATGCCACAAAAACGACTTATTTTACACTCTCAAGTAAATCAGAATTGATAGGGAACTCGCCATTGACTTAAAACTATAAAAATTTAAGGAAAAGTATTGCCTAAATTATAACGAAGGCTTCTAGTTAACTAGTTCATGTTAGGTATCATATCAAATGCTCGAGGCGGGTATTTCAAAATTTATTTCAGTTATTTATAATAACTAAACATTTTGGAAGCTTCAGAAGAAATTCGGAATTCGGAAGAAATTCAGAAACAGTTTGACACTTGACTTCAAAACTATTTGTAATCTTGAGTAGGCGAGTCCGAATAGCACTTGCCTAGTTTTTTTCTTGATAGTTTATATCAGAGTGGTACCACCATAGAACACAAATTGGTAAAGAGTATGTTCCTTAAAATCATATAAACTGGGAAATCTTTTCTACCTATATGCCATTCCTAACAAAAATACCAATTTTAATAATTATAATAAAAAAAGGAAAGAAAAATAAAAGAAAAAAAAATACTTTCACTTGAATAGCGGAGAAAAAACAGTCTATTGTCGTTCACTGTCACGGAAATTATTATATTTTTAAAGGTTGTATTAGAGAAAACGAGACAAAATAATAATATTACAAATAAAAATGATATACGTACTACTATTATTATAAATTAATTATTCCGTTGTCATCGTAACCGTTACTATAATAACTCTTACACCCGCTTAAGTGTATAGCTCCTACAGGTTTAAAACTTGGCGAAATGCAAAAACTTGAAATCCGTTGTTATAGGAATTCCGTAAAATCCGTTCTTAGTAAACGTTTGCGTCACGAAAGAAGCAGCTATGTGAAATTTTAAGTTAATCAGACAAATAGTTTCAGATAGATATATATATAAGCGATTATGTATAGCTTACTTATACCTAAGTGACAGACTGAGGATGAAGTACAGGTAATCGATCACAAGTAGTACCTACGTAGTAGTAGTCTTAACATTATATTTTAAGCAAAGTATTTATTTCAATGCTCCTCATAACCTTAAGAAATAACAAAAAACAATTAATAAATTAAATTAGGTCAATATTAATATGACATTGCTTTTTATGTCAATGATGAGGAAAACAATTATATTAAAATTATTCAAAGTTAAACGAATATAAACTGTTACTAGTACGAAAGTAATGAAAGTGGTTTTAAATTGATTAAATAAAATGAGGATAATTTTATGACATTTATTTCATTCAACGTCTTTTATATATTTTTATTGTAAATACATCGATAGCGCTGTCCCTGCAACAGATCAGATTGAAAACTATTTCACGAAATGAAACAAGGTTTTCACAATTACATATTTATTAATCGGATATTTATAATATATTCATATAATTGTCTCCTCTAGTTGTATTGTAAGTAACTCTAACAATAACTTCTTTAAACGTTAAACTAAAAACTATATGTAGTATTTCTTAAATTTTTAATAAATAAATATTCAAACAGAGCTAGTTATACCATTAGAACTCATAACATAACCCTCTGATCTTGACTTTAGAAGATAGCGAGATAACCTTAATAATGTAACATATCATCTAACATTGTAATTGGGTACAATAATAACTATTCTTACGATGTGGACAATTTTAGACATTACATTATAATAAAACATTAAATAGCTTTTAAATTATTTGTATTTATCGGTATATCTGACTTTTTGTTCTCGAATTTAAGAACCTTAGTCCTGCAAGATTTTTCATGAAACCTGGAGTTCTTTACACACAAAGAAGATTTTTCACTGCGAACACTTTTAATAAAAAATGAAGTTTTTTTTATCTTTGAAAATATTTACTGCTTTTAAAGATAAAAAAATATTTTATTGAACAAAATCATTTTTTTATAGTCTAGTTCATTTCAAGTCGGACAAGGCGTGGTAGCCGAGGGTTATAACTAGTATAACAGAAAATAATTACTGTAAAAAATTTGCATATTTATAATTTTAAACACAATTTATTACTTTACTATATATTAATTTTTGCCATATCTTCATTTCTTAGATTGATAAATATATTTTTATGGATAATTCAATAAAATTAAAAACGATAACTACCGAGTATAGATTCTTCAACTGATTACATACAATATTAATTATTAAAATATTCTGAGATGGCAAATTAATAGAATAATAATTACATTGTTTTCTGATCTCATATTAAAGTCAGCCTCTGTATGGTTAATGGCGAGGGGCCACGAAAAGAGGCCTCTGGTCTTCAGAGGACATTTGATTAAGACACATAGATACCAAAGATGTGGAGATAGCAGTCTAATTTTCCGCATCTAATATAGAATAATAATCATCTAATGTAAGTACTTAATATTTTAGTTTGTATTTGATCTCCCCTCGTACTTATGAATCTTAAGATATACTTGAATATAAGGTTTTCTTATTTTATTAATAGGTTATTAAATTAAATAAATATGAAAATAATGTTTAACCGACAGCAAAGTATTTGTATGTCTCATGAATAAATAAAATAACTTTGAGTAATACGAATATTTGTCATCATTGAAAGATAAAATAGAGGTTATGTTATATACCATTGAAGGCTACTAATTTATTTATAATTAACAAGTTCATATTATTATTATTATCGTATTATTGATTTTGGGAATTTACGATCGTCGTATCTGTCGTATGACAGGAAATTTAATCGCTGTTAAAAGTAAATATTTTTTATCTATTCTATATAATAGATATTATTAAATAATTATTTTATTTATTCCTTTCATTTTTATTGTAAAGAAGTTCATTCACCCAGAAACCGACAGCTATAAACTATTACGAAACAATACGACTTAATCATGAGAATTGATTTGTTTTATTACATTTTTTTAAATATGTTTCTACTTAGATCCTTTGCGGTGTCGTGGTTATTAGGTTTCACCGGTTCTGTCACTGGTTCGGCGTATTGCCATGCTCCCATGGGACAAGTTTTAGAGAACCGTAAGCTTAATGACTTCCTTTTACTTCCCTACCTGTAGCCAAGCACTTTATATTCTTTTTTTCTTCACCCTTAGCAATGCTTCTATGGCTGCTTTAATGTTGTAGATATCCGTGGTTACTTAATAAATAAATAAAAAAAATTATAATAATGTTTTAATTATGAAATTAAATATTTAGAAGTTATTGAGATAAATTTAAAAAGAATATTTTTATAGTTACCGTATTATTAGTTTTCATATTACCATTAATAATATTCGACTATTTCTTAGTTGTTTTGATGGTTTAGGAAAATTAACTAACTAAACTAAATTATAAGCTAATTTAGTTTGAAAATATGTAGAGATGGTGAAGCACTCGATTTTTATTATTGTAGAGTACGTAGAGTGGTACTCAAAGCTATAATGATCTTGTACAAACTCTTCCAGGCGCTGAGCGATTCCTTTCATTCCAAGCCAATAGCGGCGTGTCAAAGGCAACTCATTGATGTATTTAGGCCGGATGTACACGATGACGATTCTACGAGCATTTACCTAATTAGGAACAAGGAAGTTATTATATAATTGTCTCCTTTCTACTTTTACCTTCTCCGGTTACCAGGGCTTATCTACTTTACACTAGGGAATCGATACTAAAAAAGTTAGTCACAAAAATTTATAATTGTCGTAACTTAAATGAAAAATTCAATAACATATTAAAAACAATAAATTGAAATAAACATATTTTATGCAGAAATATCATATTAAAGAGAAAATATTTGTTAATATAATATATACTTAAATAGATTTCTTAAAGTAATTTTTAAACGGGTGTATAAAAAAGAATAATATTTCGGCCTCACTGATTTTCCTAATATTGGCATTTGTAAAAGAGGGCTCTTAGTCTTACTTACTCATACAAATTGGAGCTATACTCCTACGAACAACGAACTTTATTTACTGTAGATAGACTAAGAGTTTAATAAAATATTTTTAATATAAAATTTATTACTAGCTGTTGCCCCTGACTTGTTCCATTCTCAACGTTTTCTGTATCATATGTTAAGACATCTTTAATCACTTACGATTTATAAAATTTTAGTTTTATTGTAATTATAGTCTAAAGTATATGTCGGTTAATTACAAACAAAAGTGACCGCCATATGACTTAGATAGATTATTTCTTAATAAGAAGAAATAAAATCAATTGCGTCAAAAACCGCAAAATACTGCCAGCCGAAAGTGTATTCTCACGAAAACAAAAACATAATTAAACATCTAGTGCGTAAAAATATGTTCAAGTAACGACCCCCACCTAAAATAATATGGTATTTGTTAAAGAAGGAAGAATGTACGAATAAAGCTAAAAAAAGAGTGACAGATTTAATTATAATAATATATACTCGACATCAACTTAATTCCTTACCTACTCTTGCTCCCTTATTTCTTAACGACACTGTAATCAATTTCTCCAACACTGTTAAAAACCTAGGCATCTTTCTGGATTCCTCCTTATCTTGGAATACCCAAGTTAATGAGGTGAGCCGCAAGGTGCATTATGCATTTCATTCATTGAAGAGTCTCCAAAACTTCCTGCCTATGAAAACTAAAATATCCCTCACTCAAACTCTCATTCAGCCTATTATTGACTACGCCGATTCCTGCTATTTGGATGCCACAGAGGAGCTTATTAATAAACTTGAGCGTATGCAAAATCTCTCCATCAGATTTATTTTTTGGATTGAAAAAGTTTGACCATGTTTCCAACTTTCGTAAAAAGCTTAAGTGGCTCCCAATTCGCTTTCGCAGAAATACTCGCATTTTATGTCTTCTTTACAACATTCTCTTTAACCCCACTTTTCCACGTTATTTGCGCGATCGCTTCTCTTTTGTACACAATTCCGAATCTCCGTGTAGACCACATCTTAGAACGAACCTCAAATTTCCTACACATAAAAGTAAAATTTATACTCATTCTTTCACGGTTCAAGCAGTGAGGTTATGGAACTCAATTCCTTTCAATATTCGGAATTCTAAGTCTGTAACAATCTTTAAAAAACGAGTCATCGAACACCTTTCTATATAGATGTAAATATATTCAACGTATTTGTAAGTGTTTATTTATCTAAAACTTTATTTATTATAGTTACATATATAGATTATTATAATTAGTAAATTTTTATTTATTATATTTGTATTTGTAATTTTATGTTTATTTGATTTTCAAATATTTTGTATGCGGTGCGCACTTTTATTGCCTTTCATTTTCTACTCTCCTTTCACAGGTCTGCTGGAAGAGATTTCATTTTGAAATAAGCAGTGCCTTTGTACGGATCTTTAAATAACTCTGTTTTTTATATGTTTTGTGTGTATATAAATGTTAAATAAATAAAATGTTAAATATAAATATGGGTAGTGTAAAAAAAAATCTTTGAATGATAGTTGGAATGAAATGTGATGTGGTGGGCTTTGAAAGAGACGAGTAAACCTGGGAAGTATGTATAGTGGAAGGTTGGACAGGTAGAGGACCGCCAAAGAAAAGATGGATGGATTGCGTGAAAAACGATATGGACAAGAAGGGAGTATGTACAGAGATGACGAGTAACAGAAGAGTTAGAAGGAAAAAACAGTGGAAACAGAAGGATCAGTGGGATAAGGGCAGGAAGATGGAGGAAGATATTTCGGTTCTTTAAGATGTTCATTTATTATTTTATTTATTAATTTCCTTAACATAATGTATGTAGAAATTAAATTAAAAATAATAATATATCATAATATTATTACAGAATATATATTTGCTATTCATTTACTGCAGGCTGTTTAAAATTACTTAGTTTTAAATTACCTACCTTATTACAATAAATTGTAATACTATTGAAAGGGAAGTTAAATTATTAATAATTAAAAAAAAAAATCCGGGCAGTTTTTTATTGTGTGTATTGTATTGTAGCTTATTAATACTATTTATTATGAATTAATCGATCTTATTTAAAAGAAACGTAATTTAAAGTTTCTAGTTTTTCAGAGGGATTGATTGAGAGCGACGGACGGTTGAAGTATGAGCCCCGGACCGTGGAAGGGTATCTTCTACTCCATTCAAAGCACAAGATTTAGTTTCTAATAACCTACTACCCTAACTCACCAAACCACTTCCCCTCCCCTAGTAGCCACAATACACTCCTCTCAGGGGTCAAGAAAGTCACAACATAGCAACCCTTTTTCAAAGCACTCACCTTATTCAGGTCAATCTCCTCCACAGCCGCACTCCCATGGCTTAACTGCCGAGGTGGTTGCAGAAACACAACAAGGCGATCATACTTATTTAAGAGCCGTCTAATTGGACAATAATTGACACTAACACCTGACATTAGTAAAGCAGTAAACTTTATTGAAGATCATAGGTTGATGAGCTTCGAGATAAAGGTAAGCATAACACCTCCACCATCGAGAAGAAATCGCCGCAGAACTAACTGGGTCTCCTTCAAAGACTCGTCACTCAAAAACTAAAAAAACAATAAAAACTAAATATGCAGATATACCAAACTCCTGGTGGGGACCGGAAATGAAAATACCACGTCAAAAGGTAAGAAATCTAATAAACAGAGCTATGACTGCCAACTAAGACTGGGACGGATATAAGCAGACTAAATCCATTTAATAATATAAAAAACGACTGAGATTCTGGCAAAATGTGTCCTGGCGCAAGTTCTCTAACAATTCGAAACATGTGATGAATGATGCATGCAAAGTAACGCAGAACAAAATCACGTGGGAACAACTGACAGTTAAATAATAACAATAATAATAAATCAATTTATTTCAGATAATTCATCTATATGTGTTAGTAACATTTTAACTTAAGTAACTAATGTTAGTACATTCAACATAACAATCTCAAAGAATACAGAAAAAAAAAATAAAATTAATAAAATGCACAAAATAAATAAAATTCATAAAATTAAATATAAATTAAATTCAAAACACATAATCAAATTAAATTAAAATCATAAAATACTATTAATAAAAGAAATGAAATAAAATAAAATTAATAAAAATTATCGTTCTAATTACAATATTTCTTTTATATTAATACACATACACATAACTCAACGCTTTATTCGTACAGTCAGTATACGATACGCTTTGATGCTACGTGTGCACCATCTCAGGACCTTCAGAGGGGACCGTCTAGCTTTAACGCCAATGTGCTGAGGAGGCTGTTGGAGCGGTTTAGTAACCTTGTCATTGCGGACGCGCCCGCTTTCGTATTATCGCATAGAAGTCGTCTACACGAGCCTCAGCAAACATTGCCGATGCACTGCAGTATCGACGCTTCCTCAACAAAACCCTAAGCTCATTGTTGTACTGAACACGCAGAGCACTATATGTCTGCCACGTATAGTTCTCACATAGACTGCAAGTGTAAAAGGACTGGCGTCGAACACTACGTAAGCCTACGGGCCAACATCGCAACTTCCATTTAACTCTTTGCATAATAACCAAGTGATAGATTTAGATAAAGAGGTTGCATCTGTTTTCTTAAATTAAAAAAAAACAGATTCATTCCATTTCTTCTTTAGTTTCTTCTCCTGCTGTCCCTGATAATATGTAAAGAAGATCGGCTCAGTAATGACTATTTTCAACGACTGTTTTTCAGGTGGGGTATTTCCTGACCTAATGTAACATAGCAAAGTAATAATAATGTTTCAAACACTTCAAATTAGAGACCAATATCGGTATTACTTTCTCTAAGTAGAATATTAAAAAAGCTCATGTTAAATCAATTATAAGATAATTGTAATAAACATTGATTGCTTTATGACAAATAAATAGCTCGTTTCCACAAAGTCTACTACTGATGCTAGTGTCTTTCTTATAATATATGTATTCGAGGTCCGGCATGAATCACATGATGCTTTTGGAGTATTCTGTGAATTATCCAAGGCATTCGATTGAGTTCAGTATCAAACATTGGTCACTAACTTAAACTACTATGGCATTAGGCACAATGATCTCAAACTTTTAATTTCTTAGTTATGTAGTAGAATTCAAAGGGTTGTTAACGTGTAAGTCAACGGAAAGTGATCGAGTAATGTTCTGATTTATATTGAGGTTCCTTAAGGTTCAATCTTTGGCCGATTTCTCTTCCTTGATTATATTTCTATAATCAAACATATATTTATGACATGCCTAGTTTTGTAGACAAACATAATGAGATAATATAATGTGCTGATGATACTTCTTTCATATTTAAAATCATACTTTAGCTCATTCAGTTTACATCAGGTAAAGTATGACGATGTAACAAAGATCTCTCTGAAATAGTTCATTAGTTTAGTTTTAACCACCTGGTACACAATAATAAAAATACCAAATTTCTCAGATTTAAAACTCTTAATGTATAACAGGTGCCAACTAAAGTACTGCTAAATGAGGAAGCGATGGAAGTGGTTGAATCCACAATATTTCTTGGCATTACTGTAGATAATTTAGCATCTACAGTAGCTTATAAACTTAATTGCTAACGGCGTATGCTATTAAAAAATAAGATCCCTTACTGACGAGATTACTATCAAGATAATTTAATATACGAGTAGATTTTTTCTTAGAATTATGCCGTTTCCTATTTTACTCTGGGCAATGCGGCTGATATAAATACTATTTTTGTTTCACACAAGAGAGCTGTCCGTGCAATTTAAAATATGGCCCGTAGGATGCCTTACGAGACACGTTTAACTAGCTCTTCTCGGGTCAGTTACAAATTACTTTCCGAACTGGCGGTAGCTTTGAAATTGATTTTTTTTTTTTGTATAAAACTTACTTTCAATAAATAGTTTGATTTTGATTTTTGATTGTCATTTATTTTAGGTAGATTCCATAGATGAACCTATTAGGTAGATTCCATAAATGAATCTACCTCTTGCAATCGATGCGATGACGGGACCCAGACCCCAGAGTAGGGGAGCTATGCCGTTTATGAACTGGAGATTGAAAATCCGTCGCAAAAAAGTATTATATATCCCAAGATATATATATATATATATATATATATATATATATATATATATATATATATGTATATATGATCCATCAGTCCAAATTCATCGTAGGCGAAATCTGACTTCAAAAATTAACAAATTAAAAGAGGTAACTTTTTTGTCTGAAGAGTTTTTTGATCCAACTCTCCGTTTATGAGATAGGGGTGGGGGGCTGTTCCCCCCTCACCCAATATATGCAGAGTGACCCGTCATAAGACTCGTAATGACCAGTAGAATACTGCTGGTTAGTTTTTCTTTGTCGATCCGACCGACGGGAATCTACCTAACACGATCGACCCTGTCGATCGAGGTATTTATTTCTGGTACGTAAATAAATATTATAATATAGAAATATGAATACCGTTATCAAAAAATGTATTATATATTGGAAGACGACAAGAACAAAAACTGATTAATTAACTCAGCTTCTTTTTCTTTATCTTTTAAAACATATAAATTTTATTTATTGTTTTGTAAAGTAACCATGACGAGACAGCTTACATAGTTAATTATAGTAAATAATTTATAAGTAACACTTACACGGCTGACGTCTATTCCCTTTAAGACATAACTTTGAGTATATATTATATTTACGGAAAAATATCGCGTGTGATAACATTTTTTAGCTTTACTTACTTTCACTGGAAAATCACTGGAATTGCAGCCAACAAAAATTTATTTTAATTCGCATTGTAGGTCGATTATTCATTTGGATCTTTGATAAAATTTATTTAATATATTGTAATATAAAATATTCACGATGGGATGCTCTAATAATATATTTATTAAATTTATTTTATATTAATCGATCATGTTAATTAAGCTTCATGATAATTGCTTTATTTTTATATTTTGTTAAACAAAACAATTTTTTTTTTGTACAAAAAAAACTTATTTATTTTGTTAGAATTTTCCAAGATCATAACGTGCATATGAATGTAACATTTGTAATAGGTTGACTTGAATTATTTTACATTTCTATTATTTATAGATCGTGTTCACGACGGACTAAAGCTTGTTGTGATTATAACAATTGTTCTCTGTAATTACTTATCGACTACGATGCATACAAATCATAAGTGTCTCGAGGTGTAGTGTGACAAATACACTAACACTAAAAAATAATTCATTTCAAAATATTTTATCTAACTAATAAATATTTTAATGAAATCTTATTAATTTAATTTAGAAGAACTTAACTCTGCTCTCTGTCTCATCCTGACAGCTTAGATCAATTGGCATACCATCGAAAAGGCATCCCAAAGGTTTATAAACTGTAAATAACTAATATGTTCCTATTACTTGAATGTTATAATAAATATGAGATAAAATATAAAATGCAATGTGATTATAGCTCAGCGTGTCTTATTGTATTGTTGTGTTATTGATGTTCTGTAAAATCTTCGGCCACGTCACGAATGTTGCACATTTTGAAACACGCGATGTCAGCTGTTGCTAAGATATATACATTGCACTGTACGGCTAATAAATATGATTATGGGTCTTACTATTTACGAATACAATCCAGTGCCAAGCTCGTGAACTTCGTACGGGATCGTCTGTTACTCTTGTGACGTGATTTGATATTTCCGAGTACATACCGTCGATTTCTTTGGCCTTGTATCCCAATATTGTTCATATTTGGCAAATTGCCATACACAAATGAAGGGTTCCAATCTCTTCAACACGTACATTGATCGCTTCATTTCTACCATAATTCTGATTCATCATGTACTTCGGCAATGGATTGCATACAATAATAATAATCATGATTGCAATAAATCAATGCTTGATATTATTTGGTCTTACGCGGTCGATGAGAGGACGGAATATGTACATTAAAACAAATGATGTTAAAACTTATTTTTATTTTTTTGTAATTTATTAGAAAGTCACACTTTCTTAAAATTCTTTTATTAGTTATTTTATAATTACAATTAAGAAAAAAACAGTTCATAAAGTTTAAGTTATAAATGCAAAGATATATAATAAATACTAAATTAAGAAAGGTTAGGTTGACGAATTCTGTAATAAATTATTAATAGATCTCATGACCGAACTGAATAGCCAGAAACGCAAAGAAAAACCATTACTAATACTACATACATATGATGTCATTCTTAATACACAGGTAGATTTATTTTGTAAGAATCGATTATTTTAGTTAAGGAGGTATGACTTGTGTATAAGAAGTATTTTATTCAAGTACATATAATTTGTCTTCACCGTAATTTAACTAGAAGTAAAAAGCAGTTATGTATGGGTATCTTAAAAAAATAATGCTTATAACGGCAAGCGGAGCCCTTAAACAATAACTAGTATTTCATATAAATCAGACACTTCGCGTTTCGTCACCGCAGTGTGCGTCGCGCTTTAGATGACTTTGAAACTCTTCAGCAGTTTTCATTCAGTCTCGGTGCAGTCTTTTCAGTAACACTCGTGTCATGGAAGAAGAATCGCCTACACCTTTTGAGGATGCGTTGGAAAAAACGGGTATTTTTATTGTTATTTTATTTAGTTATTGGTTATTGTTTTTGTGGTTTCATTTTATTGGTTTAAGACAATGGTGTGTGAGGTTTTCTTTCATGATAATAATGAATAATTGTCTCTTTTTTAATTCAATTTCTCTGCTTTAAGATATAAATGTTTAGGTATCTATATATAGATGTTTATTTCTGATACTTGGCTGCAAAGCTCTTTGTTTACAACAAAAGCTTTGTTTATTCAAAATGTTATTTTCCTTACACTTATGACTTTAATAATGATTCATTAATTCCTTTATTACTTCTTAGAAAGTTATTTCTGTTAAACGACTTACTAAGATAATATAAAAATAATAATAATAGAACAATTTTGTTAATTATAATTTTATAGAATCAAAAATTATTTCATACTTTCATTTGTAATGTATGTAACAGAGGAAATAAATTTCATACAACATATTAACAAGTATGAATTGTTATAATTCAATGGTCATTAATTTATATGTTTTCCATTGGTGTGTATGAAAACATGTGTGAAGTGATGACATTTCAGTCCAATTATATTTTTTTGTTTAACTAAAAATTAATTTATTAAAATATAAAAATAAATGGAACCACAAACCACAAAAAATGTTTTTTATTTTCCGACGTACGAACCAAAGAACATAAAATAAAAATAATGAAAAAAAAATCTCTAGTTACTAACTTTTATGCTACCCTCTGGTTTTGTATAATTGAAAGATAAAGCTTTCACTTTTTGGTCTGGTGTACGATAAATAAAGAACTTTTTGTATATGATAGGTAACGGTCTCTACAACTACCTGTTGGCGGGGACTTGCGGGTTGTTACTCATGGCCATTGGGATCGACCTCTTCGGTTTCGGACTGGTCGTGGTTGCGGCCTGCGATCTCAACATAACTGTGGCTCAAAGAGGAATACTTACATCGTTACCATTCATTGGTAGGTATCGTTATTGGCGTTTTAAAACGTTAAGGCCTACCGCCGCCACGTTTGTCATGTATCCAATTTTATTGTGTATAATTTATATACAGTATCTAAGAGATATTTCTCTTAATTTCGTATTGAGTTTGTTTGGGTTTTATAAAGTCGTCGAATAAACATAACAATAAAATAATACGATATTTTGTACTATAATAGAAAGACCTTCCTTATTAAAGAAAATAAGAAGGGGTGTTTATTTTATTTTGGTTTGGTTTTGTGTAAACATTAAAATGAAAGCATTTACCAACTCTATGATAAAATATAGACTAGAATTAGACATAAGATATATTTTTCAGGTATTCTTCTAGTTTCGTATCTTTGGGGCTGCGTCTCAGATACTCGTGGTCGCCGGTTCTCCCTAATCGTATCTCTGCAATTTGGTTTTCTTCTGTCGTGCATCGCCAGCGTTAGTACAAACTGGCTGTTCCTAGCCTTCTTTAAGTTCTTCTCCGTCTGTTTGTAAGTTATATTTTTAATATAATATATTATTTAATCAGATAAAAGAAATGTCAACAGATTTTTTTGAAAATAATATAAATAGATTATAAAAATATATAAATGTAAAAATAAACATCACATTACCTCCTTAATAATCCTTAAAAATTCGAAATTTATGTTATAATTTTTGATTTGGAAAGAGAATTATTTAGTTAATATTAATTATTAAACACGTGCAAAGAGATATTATAATAATTATTTAAGAGCTTTTTCAACCAAACCTTTTCGTATACTAGATATTATCTTTATAATTATTTTAAAATGTTCTGTATAAATGATAACAACTAATCAAAAATGCTGAAAAGAAAATTTTAATTATCTGACGACAACGAAAATAACAGGGAATGAGGTAAAATTGAAAATTTTCTACAAATGTTACTTCCCTTTAACATAAAAAGTACCGAAGAAGTAGTATCCACTTACGATTCTAGTAGTGATGAGTGATGTTAGTAATACTTGTCTACGTACAAAAAAAACTAATATGATGGTGTTTATGAATGGAATAATACTAAGCAATTAATGTCGGAATTTATGAATTTGACCTACATTCGTTTAACCTAATTAAGAATTTGAACAACACTAATAATACTCTTCAATTACTTAATATATTGTTGAAGATCAAGTACGAAGTTTGTTAGGATTTTATTTCAATATATAAATTCTAAATATTGAATTTATTTAAAAATTCGAAACTTATAATTTTATTCGCTGAAAACCGTATTTGTTACTATTGAAAATATTACTAGGATCCGTCACCGTGCGCTGCGAGAGTTGAGCTGAGCCCCCTCAGTTTTTTAACAATCATTTCTGAACGGAATGAGATATTTTAATTCAGTTTTTTTAAACATGCCCATTCCCAAGCTCTACAGCTCTGCCAATTTCCATTCAAATCAGTTCAGTAGTTTTTATGTGATGTTGCTTCAAAACGTAGTTTCCCAAACGGATAAGAGCTGCGCTTACGCTCAGCTCAACTATGAATTGTGGTCAGCCTTTTTAATAATAATTTGTCAAAACGTATTATCCTTATCTTGACACTCAATAATGTATTTTTTTTTCATATTTACCGTAATAAAATAAAAATATTTTTGTGGAGCGATTGTTGAACGACAGAAACGTCCTGTGATCGATGACGTCACATGCCCGTAAACACCGCCTTCTGCATATTACGTTGTGTGTTTTCCATTGTTTTATCCCTGATTATTGAGCTTTTTTTCCACTGTCAAGTGATAATTCTATTTTTAATTTCAAATCGAATATATAGATTTAAGTTTTAAATGGACAACAATGTTACGAGATCTGATAACAGAAACCTGTCGAAGGTTCCTACCAAAATTCTTTAAAAATAATGCACATACTATCCTGCAGAACTTCAAATGTAAAAACAGCTTTATGAGTGCCATAAGACATTATTGATTTATAAATCTCAATACCAATTCACATAAAAACAAACAAACAATATTGAACTTCGATAATTGTAAAAGTCTTAATTATTGAAGGAGTTATTTTGTTTTATATAAATCGAAGTTATCTATATCTATATATCACATATAACCAACATACACACATATCGTTAAACATAAGAACATTTGAATGAAACAAAATATTTTTTAGATATCTTCGAGGTAACTGTAGCTTTCTTTTTTCAACTTTTAGAATTTATTAGAATTGATACAAATACTTTTTGTTTATTCTTCAAATAAATACATAATATATACTACACATCATTTTGTCTGAAATAACTATATTGAAAGAAGAAATAAAATAACATAGATAAGTGTCATAAAGAAAAACATTTAAAAAATCTTAAGGACTTTTTCATTTATAACGAATTGTCAGCAGCGTTGGTATATTCAGAGATTGTGTTCTTCAGTATATCCATAACATTTGATACACTTTCCAGATACAGAAAACATGTTTTTGATATAAAAATATGCCTAACACATTATATACGACTTATTGTTCCAGCTCCTGTGCAACCAATTCTATTACATATACACTCGTCGGGGAGTCATGCGTCCAAAGAGTGAGGAGTAAGTACATGTTGATAATGACTTGCTTCATGATACTGTCTCCGGGAGTCGCGGCATGTGAGTATTAGAAGCATTTTTAGTCATCATTTTTGTAGTCTATTATTAAAATAAGGCATGATATAATATTTCTTTTTAATTTTAAATTAGTTGTTCTTAAAAATAGAGATAATCATAGAACGAGTAGAGATGTATTTTTGTTTTTTTAGTCTTTTTTTGACAGGATTCGTTATTGGGATTCTGTTTGGTTCTAACATGTAAATTATGACTCTTATTATCAATTCTATTAAAGATGTTTGATAAATAAATAATTAAAAATGGTATCCAAGGAGTTTTTTTCCAATTCTTCTAAATGAATCTATCATTTGGAACCGTGGAAACATCTAATGTTTCATTAGTACAATATTTTCCTAAAATATATAAGAAAAAAAAATTGCTGACATACTTATTATTAATATTAATTACGCATTCAAAATCTTCTAAAATGATAATGACTAAAAAACTAAAAACGAATATTTTGTTTTTCTTTTGTTTTCTGGTTCAATGACATAAGTTTTAAACTAAGTAGATAATATAATTTTTTTTGCAAAGTGACTTTAACCTTGGAATATTTTAAAATTAAGATAAACGAATAACCGTAATGTATAAATTAAACGACTTCCTTTCAGTATTAACGTACCCGACCCTGCTGCTTAGTTTCGAAAAGGCCATACCATTCCTAGGAATCAATTTTACTCCCTGGCGCCTCCTTATCATAGTGCTGGCAACACCCATGGGGATTGGCGGGCTTGTCATCTGCTACTTCTATGAATCCCCAAAGTTTTTAATTAACTCTGGCAGAAAAGAAGAGGCATTGGAAGTGTTAAGATCGATACATGCAATTAACAACCGTAATTCCAAAATCAAAGAAGAGTTACAGGTAGTTATCATTATAGAAATGTATTTATTAGAATAACAGGTTAGGGCAGTATTTTTTATTTATTATACTCTAATACTTGCAATGACAATCATATTGTGTTTGTAAAATCAATTTTACCTACTTTATAGGTAAAATCAATATATCTAGAAGACTCGGTGAGTAAACGAGAGATGTCACTATTGATGAAGGCGTACGAGCAGAGCGCGCCTCTATTTCGTTCGCCCCTACTTTTCAGGACCTTGCAGCTGTTCTTTATCATCTCTGTTGTCTATTTTACGTAAGATATGTCGTAAGATTTTGAGCAATATTTAATTGTACGTTTAATCAAACCTCTCAGAACTAAAACTGGATATTGATACCTAAAATTTATTTGCTTATTTATTTCATACTTGATAATGGAACGACATATAATTTAAAAGTTTTTAGTTACAATCGTTTAAAGAAAGGATACTATTTGTAATGTTTATAACTTCCATATGAAGTAACAACAGCCTGTTGGTCTGGCTGCCCTACGTAATGAATATGCTACGAATGACGCTGACGCACAGTCACCTCAAGACTGGTGACGTATGCACGCTCATCTCAGTGAGATCGGACCACGAAAACATTTCTTTGGATGCTAATGTCACTACGATTGTGAGTATTAATTAAAATATATAATTTTTTTATTTAATATTTGTTACAACTCTGTGTCAATAATGGAAGAACATAACTGATCTACTTGGTGAGTTATTTATTGGTATCATAAACTATATTAGAATTCCAGTTTAATTTTTTTTCGTATTTTAATAAACTTTACGGGGTAACTAACATGTTAGACCATTTCAAATATTAAAATATATATTTTTCAGACTCCAGACGTCTGTCGGGGCCAAGTAGAAGAGAACGTTATTATAGCACTTGCGGGGTCCGCTGTCATATACTCATTCCTAAATTTCGTAATCTCTTACCTCATGAGATGGAGAAGGATTGTCCTTGTTTCGATTTTATTTATATCAGCATTAAGTGGAGCATTACTAAACTTGATGCCGGAGCCCATATCCAGTGTGTTTCTTTTCATGGCCTTCGCTTGCACCAATCTCGCTATGGGTATAATGGCTGCATATTTTGTTGAATTTTATCCCACTTCTTGCAGGTGTGTTATATAAATATTTGTCTTTTATATATATTCCGAAATAGACATTTTATATAATCATAACATTTACAGGGGCATGGCTTCGTGTCTTAGCATCATGATGGGTCGCAGCAGTTCGTTCGTGGGGATCAACGTGATAGGAAGTCTCATCTTCCACCACTGCCACCTCACTTTTTACATATGGTCACTATTAGTGTTCAGTAAGTATATTAACTTTTATTATATACTACCATCATGCTATATCAAACTCTACTAATTTCAGAATATAAAATGATATATTTTTTAATAGCATTAGCAGTAATTTTTTAACATCTAAAAGTATGCTAAACCGGGTTTCTTGGTCTTTTTTTTTAAATCTAAGTTATTCAGGTACAGGCTTTTCGAATATTAACTTAAATATTAAGATAATACATGCAAATCATATATTTTGTTAGATGTAATAACGTTTATTTGGTAATGCGGTATATTTCTATGGTCTGAGAAACGTATTTTGTAAAACTGACACGTATTGACTGACAGTTAATACACAGCCCACCCCAGTGAAACTAGATTTTAATATCAGATAAATAATAATGAGGATTTACCAAGCATTCAAGGGATTGAATTTTAATTATATTCCTGTATTAGGGTTTTCAAAATACGTTAAGTTTCAAACCTAGGATGTGGAATAGGCGACGGAGATGTCCTGGGCTAGTAAGTTTAATAAATATTTTGAGTTTTAAAGCGTCTCACGAAAATTCCAGGTAGCGTGGTCGCTGCGTGGTACCTCCCTCCCGACAAACCGCTGCAAAATAAGACTTAGGAGTGGAAAGAAATGATATCTATCTGTGATTTTATTATTTTTAAATAATTAGTATTAAAGTCCTTTTAGATGTAAGTTACGTTCACCATTTTCTTTGTACACAGACTTGTTTTTATAGATTTTTTAAATAGATTGTAATTTTTAGTTTGTATTTTATTTAATTTCAAGGTTTATATTTCTTATGACAAACAAATTAACTGTCTGAGGAGAGGAGTTATTATATTATAACAAAGGAAATCACAACTTATATAAATTGATCATTCCATGATGGTATGTAAACTATATCTGTATATTACAATAACATTTAATATATAAAAAAGATATTATAATATGTAATAATATAATAAATGTATAATATTTAAAAATGTAAATATATAAACACGTATAAAATATTTTCCAATTGACATTTGGTTTGTATGATAACTGTATATGAATATGTTGAACTGCGTCTTAACGATGTGACTTACAAAATACCATCTACACTATTAATATAGAGTAGAAATCCTATTAATCAGACTAATTATTTTTTAAATACTTTACTACTCTAACAGTAATCATAAAACATATTGAATATTATTAAAAGTCACATAAGATAGTCACTGTTGTTTAATTTTGTTACAAATACTTATGTGGTAGTGTTTGTGATTTCCAAAGAAGGACCCCTATAGACGGGTGCAAAAAAAAAGAAATTACAATTAAAAGGGTTAATAAATAATATGTAAATAGAAATCTAAATAGTTATGTAATAAGCGTTAATATATAATATATGATATAAGTTGTAGTTTTTTTTTCGGCTTTAAACTCGTGGATATTAAATATGGTTTTCTTTGGGAATAAATCTTTGACCTGATGTTTGAAGCTTTCTCGAAAATTAGCTTTTTTAAGATGCTGAGGTAACTCGTTCCAGAATCTAACTGCAAACGAATTGGACACAAAACAAGACTGATGAAGAGTTATAATGAGCAATAAATTGCTGAAAGAAGGGAGTGAGTGATCTGTCATATAAATCAGATAAGAAAAGAAAATTGTATTTAAGATATGAAGGAGTGGAAGGATTAAACAAAAGAGAGTATAGCAGATCCAGGATTTTGGCATTCCTACGAGAACGAATTTTTAGACCACTTAATCTGGATCTTATGTCCGAAACATGATCGAACTTACGCAGGCAGAAAATGAATCAAATACAGGTATTAAGAAAGCGTTTTAGCTTATTAAGAAGATTTTCTTTACCGTTCAAATAGCTCACATCGGCATAACCGAGGATGGATGCTAATAATAAGTTGGCTATCTGTAATTTGGCATTGAATGGGAAAAAAGATAGTTCACCGACATGAACATTCCAAATAGGAAAATTATCTAAAGATATCTTGCATATATTTCAATTTTTTATATTAGAAGAGAACGGTATTATACTATTTTAATAAATCACTTTCGGTAAAAAGTTAAAATTAATCTTTGCCGGATGACGTGTGTTACCTGTAATAATTCATTGATATTCACAAGGTTTGCCTTCAATACCGTCATACCTTGACCAAAGTGATAGCAGCTAGAACAATGTTTAGTAAGGATTTTGCAGATGCGATCGAATTTACTCCAATATATAAATATAAGGCACTAGAAGTATTGACTTTGTTAAAAAAAGAAAAAGTAATGGAGATAATTTACAGATTAAGATAAGAATGGTCCATTTGATTTTCCATGCCATGTCTACTGTTTGCAGTAATTCCTAATAAAACTATCGTTCCATTACCATCCGGTAAAAAAAGGTTGGAGAGTTTTGTGAGTGGGAGAATGAGAGCCTTACGTCATAAATCAGGGTAAGTAGCAGAGGATAAGGAGAAGTTATTAATAAGTTAATTGATTGGATTTGAATGGGAGAGTCTGTAATGAACATTATCACTATACGATTGATTCCATCGCAACTAGTAGCCTTAGAAATTATTTGCTTAACTTCGGTCATGTTGACAGTAGAGAAGTGAAAAACGGGTTTAGGCAAACAGTGCATAACTGAGAGTATCTCAGCTTTAGTTTTAAGATTAGGTACAGTGACAAGAGATATATCGACAGAAATCATTCAAGTTGCACCTTAAAAGATTTTGAGATTTTGCATAACCAAGGTTTTAATAAATTTTAAAGTACACGTAAATGTACAAGCTTTTTCTTGGATGTGCTATTGCTTTAGAACATCCCCCAATATTGACAATTATTTGAACTTAAAAATACACCTGAATGCGGTTCAATATCAGAAATCTTGATTACGAAAATAAATACCTGAAAAGAGAGATATCCGATATCTGTACCAAAACTATGGCGAATTTGGTCTCGCCGTGGGTTATGTATGTTCGATTTTTCTTGGGGCGTTACGTCGTAATTAGGCGCTTACTCCCACCTCCAAGGCAACGCTCTTGTGAAACCTCGAAAGTTGCAAGAGTTCATGGGCGGCGGTGATCACAAATCATCTATGCCCGCCAGCTCGTTTGTCCTTACATAAAAAAAACTCATGTCATTTACTTCTGTCAACAAATTTCGCACTCTAAAATGTTTTTTTAACTTTTGTTAACTGTTTTGCTTGGACGTGTTTTGGATCGTCCCCGTATTTTTAGTTAAATGATCTTTACCACGGATAGACTTAAACAGCCAACTTTTGAACTAAGCTGATTACGTTGGATATTACATGAGGCTTGTAAATAAAACATTTAAAGAACAATTTCTTTAATATTTATATATATTTTAACTTTTATATACTAACTAGGTTATGTGTTATTAAACTAGTTTACTATTTACTGGCATATTTCATTTTTTAAAACTTTCTAGGGATATGTTACTTCTCACTATATTTATTCCCGGTTATAAAGGTCCAGGGTTCAATTATAAAAGGTTTCATTTAAATCAATATTTATAATCTATTACCAGATCGAGTTCACAGAGTAAAGACTAAATACTCTAGAGTCAATTACATCTCCGGACGTCTTATATATCTATGCGTTTAAATTCTCGGGAAAAACTAGTTTTACTATGTTAAGTAAGTAAATATATATTATTATAACTTTGAATTATAATTAAAGACATATCAATATTTAAATATAAATTTAAAGATACAATGTAATATCTAATATTTCGTAAAAAAAACTCGGTTAAATTTAATTTACGATAACATAAATAACAATTAATATTAAATACAAATTCTCAAACTCCTTAATAATTAATTACATGTCAACTAACTATATATTAGGAGTATTTATTATATCTTAAACTATATATATTGAAATGTGGAGGCAATCCTGAATAATTCACCTTTTGCTATTAGTAAACTTACGTTGTTTGCGTTTGACATTAACATAATGGACAAACTATAGCAATAGCAGATTGTAATTCATAAATACAATAGTATAGCAAGCAAGCAAGAAGACAAATAAATGTATAAATCTATGCTAGTTATTTAACAGATAATATCTGCATATCTATAAATAGCAGATTTTAAAAATCTTACAAAGAAGCAGAACTATCAGTCGAGATAGATTTCCTGTGGCCCATTTGTTTTAAGCTGCACGAGTTCGAATTAAACACTGCTGTTTATCAAAAAAAGATCTCTACAACTATTACCTAGCTGTTGCTACATACATCAAAAGGATTTACATTACATAAAGACATTATATATAACTTCAATATATAGAAAAATAATTAAAATATTCGCTACTTATCTAATTCGTAAAATAATCGTTAGCAATTGTATAATAATTAATGATGGGGACGGATTCTACTTCATAGGTATCAATATCTCAAGGCACATGGTTATCATCTAAATCTAATAGTATTATCAATTACAAAATTACGATTATTGTAAAAAAAATAACTATTCTTAATTTTAAATTGTTTTTAATATAACACTAGCGCACTTTAACAATCAAAAGTGTGTATGTATATGTAGGTATATCTTAAATCTAAAACTATAATAATCTCTAGGACTGAAAGTGATCTCTTAAGAAATCATTTTAATAAATATATTTCCGCAAATAGTGATAACATATAAGTAAATCACATGTGAGTTGAAATGTATCTGTCTAAACTGATATTTTTCTCGGCGGTATCTTGTGCAGTCTTATCTTCTTCTTCAGTCTTCTCTTGTTCTATCCGTATCAGCATGATGCCGCCCACGGAAACTATCGGTAAATATTTATATGGTTAATAAAGAGGATAATTTTAATTTTTACTGGGTGAGTAGCTCAAGAAGGTAAAATATAATTGAGCTGAGTGGAAGCGAAGCTCTTAACCGTTTGGGAGACCTTTTTTGTGTTTAGTTGTCTCCAGAATGCGATGAGATAATTAACTAAAAATTTTCTCATGCATGTTTGAGCCGAACGCGGATGTTATAGCGAAAACAGGTTGAAAAAATGTTTAGCCATTCAAAAGTTATCAAGAAAAGAAAAAACGAGAAAGGAAAGAGTTCAGCTCAACACCCGCCGCACACGGTTGGCGGATCCTAGTATTACTTTTGTAATTCACAAAAAATATGGCGTAATATACAAATGCAAATAACTGGCTCAAAAAAAAGGAATGAGTCTTTAAGTTACAACACGAGTTATGGTACACTATATATTAACAATGCTTATTGATTTCAAAACTGTCTAAGTTTAGTTAATACAACACATTATCTGTTACATTATGTAGACTGTAAATATTACTTACGCGCCAACAAAGCAGCAACAGCGATGAAGGGCGCAGGGCAGGAATAGTCGAGTAGTGCACCCACCGCGAAGTTGGTGGCGACCCCACCTGCGCGGCCCCACCACGCGCCCCAGCACACGCCCAAACCACTGAAGATCAAGGCAAGAGTGTTAACATGAATATCAAAGTACACTGAAATGTTACTTTGGCAAAAACTCTTATTAATAAGATATTATATTTCTCTATTATTTTTCATCGTGACATAATAATTGTCAAAAATAATTGTTTTTAGGGTTCCCTTACCGTTTTGTTATATCTAGTGTACTAGAAAGTTAAAACTCAATGTACATGAATACATGAGCCACGCCAAGAAAATAATAGAAGAAATCGGAGAGTGTGTAAGTCTATCTATCTATCTATCTAGGCAACAATGTAACCTACATTTCGCGTGGTTCCACTCAAAAATGACCTCTTCCTATTTAATATCGTCATACAAATTTATACAAACATAACTTATTAACCTACCTCAATTTTGCAGGAAGCGCGTGAAGCAATAATCTGATAAGCAGCACATTTCCATTAAGCGACGCAGCATTCAATGCAGCGGCCGCCGCGACCGCTAAATGCGCAGTTGCTACGCACGCACACACGCACGCAGCGAGCACTACACATGCGCCCGCGCATGCGAGGGCGCACAGTGCAGCGGCACGACGCACTCCGCCCGCGCCTCTGGAGGAGATGAGTGCGCACGCCGCGTTACCGAGCACACAACATGCACCCACTATGAGCCCGGATGTGAATACCTGGAGAATAACGTTTAGAGAAAAATTGTTACATGTATTACTCCTCACCTCCCAATTCTTTAACATATTTTTGTGAAACTTTTGCTTGAAATTTATAAGTCTCCAGTTGAATTTCTGAGCGTTAAAATATTTGCACAATGAATTATATTTTCCTTGTACGGAAAGCAGAGTTATATCTATATCTTTTTTCATCGTTGGAGCAGTAAGAAAACGATGCCTCAACCTGGACCGTCGACCCAGAACCAACAACTAACAATAACTACATCAGAAACTTATGTAGTTAGTTATTTTGAATATGCGTTAATTCTCTGTAGAAATCAGAGTCTAATGTGATATCTATGTATTTTTCTGCGAAACAAATATATTAAAAAAATACGACTTGAATATTCAATTAGTACAAAAAATAAGTTACACCATTTAATTAATAAATCAATACAGACTATATTTTTTTCATTACATACAAGTGAAATGGTGGTATAATTTATTATTTTATTTCGTTTGTAACTTACAGAATCATCGATACTTTCGTCGCACTCTTCATCGGCTTTGTCAATGAGAGTTATATTGTAGCCACCTTCATCAAGTTTGGTGTGGAGGTCAAGGGCCTTAGAAGTGTCCCACGTGACATTGCTCGCATTGTACAATTTAGCGTTCTCTGGTAAAGTAATATTTGCGGCGCAACCCTTGCCTTGCGTGCGGAGAAGTAGCTCTGGGATCCACATATTAAGACCAAAACCACTGAAACATTAAATAATAGGTAATACTAATTGTGCAGTATTAAAAAGTAACAAGCTATGGCTTCTTACACAGTAGTTCAAAATAAGACCACCAAGTTTATTATTGACGATAGTCATTTTAAACTAACACATGTACACTTTAGTTTATATTATTTATAAAATTAAGTAGAAATTGTGCTGCAATCACGGGGGGATAGTTAATAAGAATACACTAGTCAAACTTACGCGGCCATATTAGCAAAAAACACGAAAAGTATCAGCGTGGACTTCATAGCATACATCTTCGACACGAACATCTTGAGGTCCTTTAGAACTCCCAAAAATAATGCTTTGGTTCGGTTTTGCTCGCCGTTCAGTGATTTCGTCATGAATATATTGTCTTGTATTAGCTTCTTAATCTAAGAAAGTCATACAAGGTAATAAATATACTATCATAACTTTTAACAGAATTCAGAAAAAGCTTGAAAACATAAAAAGATTCAAACTATTTTAAAGAATCCATAAAAAATATATATTAACGTTTAAAAATAAAGTTAAAACCTACTTTAAAATCAGTCTTAGTCCTGTTACATTTATGGATATTGGCCATAATCCTTAAAGCCTTATCACTTCTGTTGGTATCCGATAGCAATCTAGGACTTTCAGGAAGGAACAGGAGCCATATCCCGGATAGAAATCCCGGTATACTTCCGAGGGCTAAGTAAAGTCTCCAAGAATATATGGGCAGCACCGACGAATATCCGGTAAGTTTAATCGGTATTACCAACCACGCGATTGCTGGAAAATAAATATATTTATAATTAATATGTAGCATTCACCGTTCAGCCAATAAATGATTTCGCTGTCATATCTAAATCCAGTAGTGCCACTGAACGTTATTTTAAAGATATCAGAAATAATTGCTTGTTTTTGAAGTTTGATAGAAAGGATACTATTGAAATGAAATTAAGCAAAACAACAATGTTAGCAACATTTGTAATACTTTGAGAGACATTATTAAACATTGGAATATATTTTTAAATAGTAATGAATATTTAAAAAAATCTTAAAGCATATACCGTTGACACTTTCAAATATATTATTAGAATATATTCCTGTATATTAACACGGGTACTAACAAACTATTTCATTAGGACGGTTTATGTCATGAATCCACGTAATTACTTATAATCATCATACATGCTGTTCTAATAGTAAAAACTATTTTGATATAAAATGTTGAGTTATTGTTCAATACCAGCCATCAATGTCAAAGAAATTATCTTTCGCTGCCTAAACACTTAGAAGTAAGACAATTTCTAATGTCCTGATTGAGCGTTAAGTGTGAACGAATAGAAAGTGGAACGTTTGAAAATATTATTTAAGAATAAAGATGGATGTATGTCCGCTATAATTTGATAAAGAATTGTTATTTAATATTTATTTATCTTCTAACTTTACGACCTTATATCAAATTTATTCAATCTCATTTGTCTTTTAAAAATATCTTCAAAAGGGGTATGAGATTACTATTGATTATATTAAGATATAAAATTAAGAAAAAAATAATCTTTAATCGTTTATTTAATATTTTTTAATAGATAATATTCACAATACCTGGTAGTATTAGCCAAGCCGCTACGAAGCTCATACCAATAATATCTAAGTAGAACTGGCGACGCTTGAACCCCACCAGGTCTGACATATATGTGAAAACCAGAGTAGATGGACCTCCTGGAAAATAAGATTATATTAAGAAAATTGTATCTTGTTGATAAATTTTGTTCCTTAATATGGTACCCGACATTCATACATTTCAGTTTTCTAAAACTTAGACAGGATCAAACATTTTATATATATTTTAATATTAAAAAGTCTACGATCTATATATATATATATATATATATATATATATATATATATATAAGTAAAGTATTCAAAAACATATATTCTGTCTTAAAATCACAACACCAATCGATAATTCATAATATCACAGACTTACCAATAAGAAAACCATTAATACTTCTAGCAGCAAGGAGCAATCTGTAATCTGAAACAGTGCTCTGAGCCAGGAGTATTGTGGAGTCTACCAGCAAAGTAACGCTGAGGATGTTCTTCCGCCCAAAAACGTCACCAACAATGCCCCAAAAGAACGCACTCGCCACACCACCTGCACATATTATTGTAATAACAAAATTCTGTATTTTAAAATAAAATTATAACATTAAACAATTACAACATTTACTATCATCAATATTATAAAGACGAAAGATTTTTTGTTTAGGCTTAGGCTTCAAAACTGCTGGACCGATTTTAACATTTTTTTACTAATAGAAAGTTACATTATCAGGAAGTAAAATACCTGATAATGTGTTTCTAAACAGCAGACATGCTAAAAAACAGGGTATGTTAAGCAAGGTGTAAAAATCGTCTGAAAAAATGCCATTTTTAAAAGATGGTGTACTAATTCATTGGACGACTAAACAAGATCTACAAGTTCGCGAGGGGTTTATAACCTTCATAGGTAAGCTAAATGCGCTATTATATTTCAAAATTATGAAATAATCACAATATATTCGATGTTAATTTATTTATTAATTTCATTATTTATCTATGACATATGACCACGTACAATAACATATAGAATACTTTTTAAAGCGAGAAAATGCTAAATTAGGAAAAACCTAATAAGTCAATATTTGGTAAATGGATGGCGCCATATATACTGGCAAGTTTTCACGCTGGTCAATCCGTGAGTCAGGTAGTCAGTAATTATGCTGATAGAACCAAACTACTACTGTTCATTTATATATATTTTTTATTATGTTAATGTTTAAAAATCTAAATTTTTTATTTATATATTATTCTTTAAAATGATTTGTTAATAAAATAATTTAAAATTCTGTTCAAATCATTCACTCTACATCCAAGGTGGAAATGTGTCTTATTACTAAACCTAATAGAAGGTATGTTATTGATAATAACTTGAAACATTTCATTTTTATTATTACAAAGAAAAAATGTATCGATTTTTAATTTCAGCAATCCTTTATAAAATTTATAACTATTTTTGTTTTAATCAATTAAGCACAATAATACGCACAACTCTAATACCTGGATTTACAGATCTATAGTAAATTATTTTATGTATTAAGATTGAAAAATATTTTTACTCAAATAACGATATCAATAATTAATATATGAATAAAATATTATTATTGTTGATTCTGAAAAAAATTACTGAATATAACCGATATCAAAATATCATGAAAAGCGACAAGATTCGTAGTAAAAGTGAATGATTTCAAGGACAGATGCGATGACTAACATCCGTTATCGGTGCCAGTGATGTTGCATTAGTCGTTTAACAGAAACAAGCTTAAGGAGTTAATTGGTCCCATATCGATTTAACCAATCGCGCCCACTATTGATCACAAAATACTGAAAGTATTGATCTATCATGTAATACTTAATATTAATATAATGTGACTGGATAATATCGAGAACAAATAAAAACTGCATCATTTTTTGAACACCTACCACTCATAAACGCCATATTGATCAATCCCGCGTGGTAGGTGGTGAGGTTCAGCTCACACCTGGCGGCGGGCAGCACGTACGACATCATACAGTTCTCGACACCGGTAGTGAAGAATGCGCACGCGCACGCACCTAGCACGCTCCGACTGAAGCGTCCGTAACCTGGGGATTATAATATAATCATTCCAACTGCCCCTAACCTAACCTATGAGTCAATTGATAATATTTACTTTATGAAAGTCTATAACTTCTTACACAGAATATTATATAATGTCATAGATTATTTCGTATTCTCATCATCGTTATTATAAAGGTAATGAATACAATAATTGGTTTTCCTGTATGAAATAACAAAAGAGTTATGAAACTTATATTTTTAAACAATTAATCGGTAACGTTGGTAGTATTTAATATGTGTGTGTGTGTGTGTGTGTGTGATACTACATATTTTTGCGTCATTGGATATTTTAATAACTTTTCCATCTATATATAAAAATGACTCAAGATCATATTATTACCATTTCATAATCATCATAATAGAACACCATTGTTTTTTCACCACATTTTATTAAGTTACCGCTTATTATAATAACTAACTAACTCATAAAATTTACAGTCAATTTATCGATCAAGGTACAGCTTTGAACAATAACATGACGGATATTTACTATACAAAGGCACTGTGGCCTAAACATAACAGCCTTTAGCAATAATATCATCTTAACCAGAGCGGCTTGTCTCGCATCAAACTTATTCGAGATGGAATTTTATTAAAGTACTTATTATGTTATATATACATTCATTATTAAAGAAATCTTGTCTTCATTTCTTTTGTACATAAATTGTTTAAAAAATATAATCAATTATTAATTTGGTATTATCGTACTTGCGTCAAAGGTCTCGTTGCGTACATAATCATATGTTTCATAACAAATATTGTGTTATGCTTACAAGAAAATCTTACCAGCCTTCACTTCAATTAAGAGTCAAATCAAGAATAGTCCTAACAGATAAATATATGAAACCTAACCGATATATTGCAAATTATAAGGATTCTGAATTTATAATATATGATACTTCTTAAATAAAGTTAAAGGTATCCCTAAAAAATTACGTACAATCCAGATTTATAAAATGTTAATAATAATATTGCAACTATTATAAAAGTATATCAGGTCCTATTTACATCTCATTTGTTGCAAACTAACATATGCTTCAACTATTCTCAGTCAAATAAAAACACTCTTTAGTATAACATTCCTTTAAATTTATATTTACTCTATTATTTCTTTGTCATAACAAGTCTATGGAAAAATACTTGAAAATAACAAATACTTATTATCAGTATTACTCTTCATTTGTTTATATCATATGTATTATTAATTATTCAAATTCGGCCAAATCGAAAGGCAACAATTCAAATTCAAATCGACCGTACGAGAACCAAGGTTTTTCTTTATGTTAATTTCCCTTCAAACCTATTTTTCGAGTTTTCTTAATCATAATATATGTTATGAAATATAATAATTATAACATTCATAACAAAAACAATTAAAATAGTTACATGATGAATACAAATAAAACAATTCAATTAACTAAATTTTGCAAGAACAATAACGGCCAGCTATCTCTCCTCAACTAATTTAATTCTCTTTGTGAGAGCCCGATGGGAGAAGAAAATGTAAAAAGAAATTAACACTTACCATAATTTACATACTTGTAATGTTATAAATACAAGTTTTTATATTAAATATTTACTTACGAGACCAGTATTTCATATAAAATCCCATTGCATCAGCGAAACAATGACGTTTCAACCGTTTATTATAAAAACACGGTACCGCCAAATAAAAGCAGGTCTCCGAGAAATACTCTCTTCGAATTCATCACAAAAAGAACATTCCGACAGGTCTTTGACTTTGATTTTATAAGAATTTAACAAGACATATATACATATAACTTACATTTTAAGGTTTTATAATAAATATTGAATTCATTTTCAATTATTTTAACCTTGCATTACAATATCACTAAAGAAAGTACTTTTAAAACACACATTTTCAAGTAATCTGATGATTTAAAGACATCTATATTTTATGAAAATAAAAGATTATTATTATAAAGGAAATTTGTTTTATATTTATTTTTTACTTCTAAGTAGGTTTTTTTAAGCAATGTAACTATTACCTTAAGTTCACACATCATAGATGGCAATAGGATAGCGAGTAATATTTACTATGTAAGTTGTTCATTTCCTAAAATATATTTCAAAAGTATTAAATTCATGTCAAAGTAAGAAGCAATATAGAACAAACAAACTGACATACCGACTTATTCATATAGTTATATTTCTCTAATAAATTAATTGGAGCTCATAATTGTGATATCAATAATCTTTACATTGTAACAATTTTTGCTTTAATCTACTAAATGACATGTCCGTAAACGACACGTTTCATCTTTGACGTCATGAATCTATGAAGTGCTAGAACATCACATTCTTAAACATTTCTTTTATAGATAAAGAATTAATTATGGAATGCGTCTAATTAATATTTGTATTAAGAGACTCTAAAAGAATCCATGGTTTTCTTCTTTTATTTTATTTGGATAATGAAAAATTATATTATTTACTTTAGAGTGAAGTAGTAGTTAGTTATTTAATTAGTATTGAAGTTGTTTCAAATTAGATTGTTATTATGAGTGAAATGATGTATATTATTATAGAATTTCATTAGATTTTAATTGGCAAAATAATTAATTGATAAACTCCTAGTGCACTCATTATGATAACCGGCAAATCTACATGTAATTAGTAACTTTTGCTGTGAAATATTTAATTTATATAAATGATATGAAATGAAAATATTTACTAACCGGCGGAGTCCAACGCGGTCTCGTAGTCCGCTACTCGCTGATCCTGAGCGAGACCCCTCTGAGAGGCTGTAACAGAAAAACTTGACTTCCTAGACCTGTTTGGATTGTGACTTCGTCTGGATTAAAGTAATATTCAATAACAGTAAGCGAAGAAATTACTATAAAATTACTTATATAATAAATAGCTTTGTAAAATATATTGATACTATGAGATAAGCAGCGGATATTATTTTTATAAAAATGAATTTAATTTTAATTAACAAAAATATAGTTAAGGTGACGTTTTATGAAATCAAAATAGAAATTTTAATAAAATGCATCTAGACAGCACTGCATGTAACTTTATTAATTATCGTATTTTATTGAGTAAGTCAATTACTTCGGTTAGAGTTAGTGCCGGGAGCTCGTTTAATTGCAATTTTTATCGATATTTACACAGCGCGTACGATAAGAGGGTGCTTTTTTAAACAAATCTCCTAAATTATTAACTTTATTCACGAATTAATTAATTAATTAATTAATATCAAATTTGTTATTTACAAAAGAATTATTCATTTATCTTTATAGATTACTTCATGAATAAAAAAAAATAATTTTTAATTATAAAAGTAATTAAATAGAATATTTAATCCATATGGATATATATCTTACGCGTCTCCTTAGGAGCCACTCGGCAAACCATTGCTCCAACCACCAGGCACAATACACGCAGCCAGCGTCCGCGGCTCCTCAGAGAACACTAAACTCACAGACTGCTGACCGTGGAACTGTACTAACAGGAGATTATATTAGATGTATTGATGAAGAATTTAGGTTCAAATATTATTTATAACTAATTATAATTATTATATGTGTTCGCAAGTTAACATCAGTATTGGAAATGCAATTAAATTTTCAAGTTGAATCTTAAATAATATTGCAATTATAATAGAATTAAAATAAGTTTAAACAGCTTGCAATTACCACTTTTGCGTGTATATTTAATAATGGTGAAGGAGACATTTCATTAATATATATGAATGCATTTTTATTATAATACGTAATATTGTAGTAACATATCCATAGCTGATCCATAACTGCTTAACATTAATTTTAATCTCTGCTCTACATTTTACTCTTGAGACATCCTTCCTCATTACCAAAAATAGTTTTTGGTAATGAGGTAAAGTTACATTTTTATGATTGTATTCAATCAAAAATAAATTATATTTGTAATATAAATACTAACAAATATTTGTTATATTTTAATTAATTTAACATATAAATATAATATCCTAGATGTCAGGATTGAATCCTCGTCGTGTTAATATATATACTACAATAAATAATTAAACCCTTATAAAAATAAGTACCTTTAATTACTGAGAATGCGTTATTAAATAATTCACAGAATACCTTGTAAATATAATTTGAAATACTTACTAATTGGACTCCATCTTTCTGTAATCTACTTAACGTTTTGTCTAGAACATTTCTTTTAGAAAAAGACTTTTTTTATTATTAAACAATTATAGTAATCCCATCTAAATTATGATTGTTAGCTAACGAATAAGTAAAGTATTTAAACATGTCTGCTAATATAATTAAAAATACCGAAAAAATCGTAGATTAAGAAACAGCATTGCCTAAGCCTATTACCTTTAGGGAAATATTCTGTGACAAAAAATGCAATTTAAAAACAGCATCCCACGCATGCAAGATCTAAAAGTGTTCGGAGTCAAGAAACTTTAATGGAAGGTAGCTGCTAGGCTATTCTTAGGCCCTAATGGTTAACTTGGCGCGATAAATCAACCACCCAGGGTTGAAGCTATTTTTAAAATTATTACATAAACTTGTTTAAGCCTTTATTAAATTCTTATCTTATGTAAACTGTTATTATTGTTATCAACGTATCTGTAAATTTTAGACTTGACAATGTAATTATTTGAATTAATTTAATCTGTTACTTATATTATATAAATTTAATAATGTATAATTCATTTTATTCTATTTAGTTAATTAAATGTAATTTTATATAATACAATTTAATTTGTCAATTTTATGAACTTAAAATAGTCTGAAAAATTTTTGCACGTCACGCCGTTGACTAAACATGTATATATAATAATATATACATTAACAATACTGTATTATGTATGTCATATTTTATGAAAATAAAAGATTATTATTATTATTATTATTACATTTTAAAACAATTTTAAATATCTTCATTCAAGAAGATTTCAACTAAGATATATGTCTGCGAAATTTTTGTTCTTAAAAAATTGTTTATAAAATATTTTATATAAATATTAATATTTAACCAGTATCTAGAGTACGCACTAAAAAGCTTTTAAAAATATTAAATAGTTATATAAAAAGTTATTCAAAGAGAAAGAGAAAACTTTTAAAATCTATTATACTATGACATCTTTTAAAATGAGCTATTTATCTCTTCGGTTAGTAAAACTATGGTCACCCTTTTATTAATACGATGAAGTGGAGCGACGTAACGTAATAAGAACTATCATGTTTTATTAATATATTCGATTATTTTTTTCTCGTAAAACATTTTGTCTTGTAATAATAATAAAATATTACATAATATAATATGACGGTAAATATGTAATCCATAATAAATAATCTTACCATATAAAATCGATTACTTTTTATCTTTCTTGCACTACTCCTCCTAAACCGCTTATCCGATTTTTATAAACAGGGTATCAAATGAAAGCTTATAGTCTAACGATGCCAGGGTTATGTTTTGGCGACCCTGTAAGGTCAATGAGGTCACCAAATTAAAAAATTAAAAAAACGGCGAGCGAAGCGAGCCCTACGGCTAGTCCATAATAAATAATATAAAATAAAAAGCACATAGACTATGTTCTTTGCGTTTTGCAAAAACAATTGTTTAAAAGAATATATATTATTATCTTTAATAAATATATATGATAATGACACCACAAACCTGCGCTTTACAGTATAATATGACGAATTGAGTAACTTTACATTGCCTATAAGATAAACCAAAAATCGTTTTATACTTAAACGATTACTAATTTTTTTTTTTATTATTTACAATATAATTTATAATGTTAATCAATCAATTTATTATATTCACAATATGTGTATGTTATTGTGAATATATCTTAACTGCACTGGAAGAAAAAAAATATATGTTTTTCCCTCACAAATATTTGTAATCAATAAAATTATTTCATGTTTATTTTAGTTCAGTTTTTGATTGAGGAAAAAAACAAGAAAAAATAAAGTACTACTTACCAGTTAAAATATTATGCTTTTAAACATTACTTATGCGTTGCCATGACAACCCTAATCATATACTATCAGTGTTTATACTCACTGCTACTTAGGCCTTTTCAGACAGGGCGTTAGATGTATCTACAATTTTATGAAACAAAAAATTGGTACTGAAATCTAGTTCAACCTTATTTTTGTAGATGATTATTCTTAATTAGTAAATCGCATTTCTTATAATAAATAACTCTTGTCATGCAGTTATACCTGGTCGGTGATCGTTCTGAGTTTCTCTGAATATATTTTCATAGTTTTAGATCGAAAATCAAAAGTATATTATTAAATAAATGTTGTTATAACGTTCAACAGTTTTTAGGGAATCGAAATATGTGGAACTTAAGTTGACTCATTTGCAGGATTTGTATCATAATGTCTACATCTAAGATTGTTAAATTTCTTTAAAAAGAGCAACTGTTTAGTTTCTGGCCGGCTCTTCTCAACAGAGCAGCATTCCGAGCCGGTGTTAGCTTACGGACTGACTACACTGACCTTTTTATTGTAATAATTGACGATTCAAAAGTGCGTGTACATGCCTACTGGAATAAAGATATTTTGAATTTGAATTTAATTTATGATAAAGATAACTTAACGGAAAATAACATTAGAATACAGGGGGGGGGGGGGGGATTGCGATTAAATTATGATACACCAAAATTAATTGCTTTAAACTATAATCTTATCTAAATAAACTAGTTTCAATGCCGCAACTCCTGTCAGTTTCAATACAGAAATGTCTTTATAGTGCTGCACGACTTTAAGTTTGTTAATCATTTTAGTTTTTATTATTACATCTTTTCCCGTCACTACCGTTTGTTATACTTAAAATATAATAAGTTAAAGTTTACAAATGATTTATTTTAAACGCTAAATATGTATTACGCCTTATTCATCGTAAGACTTTCTCTTAAGCAAATCAGTAAAATTAAAATCATATTAGATATCGCAACAAATAGTAGAACTTAACTTAATACGGAAACTGTTGAGTGGAAAACGTTTGAGATATTATGATAGTATGAAGTAAATAACTCGTAGTAAATGATTTAGTGATCGCAATATTTAATAACACACGAATTAGATTTTGATATTGAAAATACATTTCTTTCAACAATAATGGTTAGAATACTCTAGATATAGGAGAGAATTTTTTATGATTTAGTGTCGAAAAATCCTGACAAAACTTTGGTGTATTTAATTTTATGATCACAGAATAGTTGTATTTTTCTTTAAATTTCTTTAATTGATCGATATTCGTTATAACCTAAGATTGTATTGGATTGGATTGTTACCCTTGATATACTCTGGACATTCAAACCAGATATTGCGAGAAATATGTACTTCTAATTACTAATTCAGCAATAGCTCTAAATTAATGCAATTTATATTTTATAACATGTTAAAATAATAACCATAATGTACCAAAATTTCGTTTAAAAGTTTGCGAGGGTGTGAGTTGAGCTCTCTTCTTTATGTGAAGTGCACGGCGGGTGTTACACCTAGCCCCTTCCTCTTTTTTAATCTAATATGGCGTGTAGAGACGATTTCCATTTAATATTCAATAAATACAACTGTAACTTTATATATATCCCTAAGGGATGCATCTGGCTGTTTCTTAATAAACTACAATTAATTCAAGAAACACCCTTCAGACTACTACTGAAATATGTTCAAAATTTCGTACTTCTAGTGCAAGCAGTGTAGAAGTAGTTCGCGGTCCAAATTTGACGAGTTGACCGGTATAAGACCTTCTCTTCGCTCAACTCAATAAAGAACATCGCTTTGATAACTATTGGACACCGACTCTGTGTGTGTGTGTGTGTGGGTTATTCTCCCCCGGTCGTGCCAGCCCGTATACGAGCTGTAGCCAAACCAAACTAGTATTAGACTCTCCCATCTACCGAATAAATTGTTCTGTTTATAAAACTAATAATAATTTCAAACAAACAGCGAAATCAGCAAAATAACTTAAATAATAATTATATACCATCTTTAAAGACATGCATTAACGCATTCCGATAGCTTCCGACATTGCATAACTGTTCAAAAATTAAGCTACAAAAATAAGTACAAAGTAATTGCAGTACTAAGAAACAAGAACCGGTGCCGTACGATAGTGTACAGTCGGGTCGTAAATCATGGCAATATTCGACGCACCTTGACTTTGAACCTGGACAGTCGTAAAGACATTTAACTGTAAATTTTCTAGTTAATTATTTTAACTTAAATGATTTAAACTATTTGAGGAAGCTATAATAGACGTCTTTTACTACACTTAGTTTGTAAAAGTAAATGTTGTTGTTTGTAATCATTATAAATAATATAGTTAAGTTAATATAGCCAATGTAAAATAAATTTAAGAATTAATTAATTATTTTTACTGAAAAAATCTCTTAACAATTTTGTTTCCGACTGTACCCAGCTGGAGGTTTTCGCAGAAACAAAAGTAAGAATAAACCAATTTGCATGTCGGTGTTTGCGACCCGCGCCCGAAAAATGGACATACATTCACGATTACGGCTCGTATGTGTATGTGTACTGTGTTCTTATTGTGATCTTCACATTGAACTCTGGTGCCGCTAAGTTTATATCTAATATATATTATAATACTTTAATTCCAATACAATACTACTATACTCTGTAAAAACCCATTTCGTTTCTCTTTGACAAATTACAGTGATCCACGATGAAGTGAATCAAGTTTTTAGTAGCACAGCAACAAGAGGATTATAGATTATTATTATTATTCTAATCTAATCTAATCTAATCATCAAGTTCCCGCTGCCAGTCTGAAACAACGCTTAATAATCCTAAATATCCAGTACTTGATGTCTTACGATTTATCCACGCATTCATTTCAAGGAATACGAAACATGGATCACTGAAGCGTGATGTGAGCAGTTATTTTAAAATCCTGTACGGTATCGCCAATCTATATTATCTTTAGGATGCTTTTAAATATACATTGCATTCTTTAAGGATGGTTGTTTAATAAGCACAAAATACATGTTGAATTCCTTCTGAATATATACCTAACTAGCTTATTCCCTCCCGCTGCGCTGGGCACACTATTCATTTTGATGTGAACTTAGGTTGCTATGGTAACCGTTGCTATAGTAACTCTTACCCCCGCGTTAAGTGTATAGCTCCTACAGGTTTAAGACTTGGGGAAATGCAAAAAGTTGAAATCCGTTGGGATAGGAATTCCGTAAAATCCGGTCTTAGTGGACGTCTACGTCACAAAAGAAATAACTATGTAAAATTTTAAGTTAATCGGACAGATAGTTTCGGAGATTTCGTGATGAGTCAGTGAGTGGTAAATCGCTTATATCGTAATCGTTATCTATAGATATAGATATAGATATAGATATAGATATAGATATAGATATAGATATAGATATAGATATAGATATAGATATAGATATAGATATAGATATAGATATAGATATAGATATAGATATAGATATAGATATAGATATAGATATAGATATAGATATAGATATAGATATAGATATAGATATAGATATAGATATAGATATAGATATAGATATAGATATAGATATAGATATAGATATAGATATAGATATAGATATAGATATAGATATAGATATAGATATAGATATAGATATAGATATAGATATAGATATAACCTTTTCTATAACTGTAATAACCGTCTTCGTTCGACAGGGTGACATCTGTACTAACTTTTTACTTTTACTTATTACTACTTTTTAAAGTTAATTAATAATCGATTTAGTTCACTAACGATCTTTCATTGTTATATTTCGTTTAGAAATATTATATATATCTGAAAGTATCGCTCGATGTAATACGATACTTAATTAGCTAATGTCTTTTTAATACCTTTAATACAATCAATTTGTCTTCAAGCACGTGTTCTATACCCACTGCCTTTTATTATTATGTACTAATGTGTTGTTAAATATTATTTGAAAATACTATTAAATAACGATAATATATCTACATATCGATTGGAAATAATTAAAATTAGGATAAGTTAGACGCCTAAGGACAACCTAACAATTAATCCACTTCATCTCTTCAAGTTCAAATTCAGCTCCACTATTAATTATGATTAAGGGATTCCTTTTTCTTGAACAACTAACATTATTATAATGATTTATAAATCTCTAAAAATACCAACGTTTTCTTAACAAATTATTCGAATTGTGTATCATAAATATAACCCGCATTGCACATGTAATATTTTCTAGGTTTTTAGGATTATTTATGTGTATAGAGAAGAGCAGCCAAATGATCTGCTTCCTAGTTGGTCATACATTTACATTTAAAATATGGAAAAAAAAACAATTTCAATATCCAAATAATTTTATTGCAGTAATTTTAATACAGTTTCATACAATCGCTTTATTTAAATTACATATCAAAATCAATAAATCAAATATTACATAAAGGAGCCCCTTATAAAAATACATCAAAATTAATAAATTTTAATAATAGTAATTAAAAAAACACAAATATCTAAACAGGCAATGATTTGTTTCTTAATACTAAATACTAAATAATTATATTATAACAATTTAAGATCAAATATCTAAAACTGTACAAAATATATATCACTAATTAAAATTATAAAAGCTACATCTGTGGTTTTTTTAAATATTTATTTAAATACTATTCGTTATATTAAGTTAAAACTTGACAACCGCATGGCAACACAGCTCCCGCCCTCGAGTGACAAGTGTGGTGGAGAGGACACAAGGGTGTTTGAGTGATCAAAACAGGATTGACGTATTTGTAAAACGTTTGAATTATGTTAATACAAATGAGACTTTTTATGTAATTTTTATTTTGCTATCGTGTTCTTACAAAAACACCCAATTTCTAGATTTTTTTATGATGTAAAAAAATCATTAAATCAGGCACAATTCTGTTCCGTGTCAACATTAAATTCAGAAGCATAAAAAAAAGTAGAAAGTAGAAAGAATCAAGAAAATATATAAGAAAGTAGAAAGATAATTAAAGTAATCTAGAAATCAAGTACAAATTACATAAAATGATAACATCACAAAGGACATGCGGAACTGAAAATAAGATACAACGATCACGATTGAAATGGAATCATTTTATTGTAACAATCATATAAAGAAAAGTATAGTAAAAAAAGTGTTAGAAACAAAACAAAGAAGAACATATAACTGCTTGTGAATTTAAGACTGACAGCAATTTATTGAATCTCGACACCATCATACGATAGCAAATTGATTATCGACATTATTAAATTTATTGTCTAAATTTTGAGTTACGCATTTCATTTAACATATTAGACAGCCCTCAAATAAAAATGTAAAGTAGTTATAATAAATGTTTTAAGCCTTCCAAAAAGTCTTTTTACGAACATTGTGGTATTTATTTACCTTACTACCTTTTAAAGTGATTCTTAAGCAATACAACTTCAGTTCCATGACTTCTGCTGAAACCAAAAGTACATATAGTTAAGAAAGAGATTACTTTATAAATTAAGATTACATATTAGGGTTATAATTATCTTCAAAATTACAAACTTCAATTAACTTCAAAACGAACACCAAAAATAGCAAATACTAGTAAAATAAAATTAATATATTTTTGTTTGTTTACAAGTTTGTAAACCAATAGCTTATCTCGTGACTCTGTCTGCGAATCAACGTCTTATATTCCTGACCAAAGAAAATGTTTAAAGTTTATCGACAGTTCATTATTCATCTGTTTGGTATAGTTTGGTTCATAATACATACAAAAATATTTATTTCACTGAAATATATTGGTAATAAAAAGTTATTTTCTGTCATTAATTATTATTATAAAATTATTATGCAATATGTTACATACCAGTAGTACCTTAGTTACGCAATAGCATCCCGTATAATAGTCCGTATGTAAATCATTCCAGGAGTTCCCTTTTGGAGCAGTAATTCTCATATAACATTTTTGGGTTCGATACATTATATCAAGGTCTTCGTTTAGCTGAAACATCTTTAATATTACTGTAATTGTACAAAATATACTCAAAGTACTTATATAATATAAGTAATATGTTAATTAGTAACATTATCCAATCTAAATATATTAATAATTTGTAAATAACAAGAAAAAACCAGGGTATTTTCTGAACGAACTTTGACGAAATTATAAATGGTAATAATAAAACAATTGATTTTTATTTATTGAAGAAAAGAAAATATTAAATACATATTTATTTATAATTACTAAAAAATTACAAAAAAGTGTGATTAATAATAATACAAAATAGTAATATAATTAAATATGAAAATAAACCAAATCAGTAAATTATAAACAGCGCCATCTCTCGACAGTAATGAAAACTTCCTGTCAACAGACATCCATCCATCTATCCATTCGAGAAAAGTAAAAACAATACAGAACGAACAAAGTTCGTTCGTGAAAATTACAAGGTTTTGTAACGGGGTGGCACTATCACTTGACTAACATATTTATAAAACCTAGTATTATACTGCTAGATTTTTCTCGTGTCTCCGCTGGAGAAAGAACCATTATTTTATTAATAACTTCAACACAGGTCAATCTATTTAATGTGTCCTAAATATGGAAAATCTCGATAAAATAAATGTAATTATTTAGATATCACACTACCATGTCGTATTAAGGATTTATGTATAAAAATAAAGCAAAATGAAAAAAGCTGAAATATTGGCAGCCAATTAAAAACTTAGATATTATTTAGATAATCCGGAATCCGATTAAAAATTCCTCGATTGGTAGACATTTATAGTGCAGAATCTCGATTTCATTTTAACTCTCTTCAATAATATGTATAATATAATATAATTTTAATTGTATTTTACATTACACAGACACACACACACATATATATATATATATATATATATATATATGTTTTTATAAAATCAATACTTTACCTCCTTCTGCAATCTCCTCATGACTCCATGTGTTTTACTGATCACACTTTACATTGGCAGTAATAAAATATATGCAGACACAAAAAACACTAAATTTATTAACTTCATATTAAAAAATGAGGAAATTAAAAATGTAATATATGTTACATTTTGATACCGTGTTGATTGCTATGAAGCAATGGGTGGAAAGGAATGCTTATGACTTCCATCCATTAACTGATAAAAATGAAAGAAGGGGGTAGATGTATGTTATATTTGATATTATTGACAATTTGTGTTCGTCGGTCGGTATATCAATTATATTTTAAGACGATCGTGTAGCAAAGCGGATAAAATATTACATTGCTATTTAGTATTGCAATTATATTATATTTGTATTGGGTGGTTGAACTTCTTAAAATTAAGTCTAAAGATTTATATATATATATATATAACAATAATTCACAGTGTTGTTTGATTGATTTATTAATTTAAGATAAAAAAAATAGTAGTAAACAAAACGATAAATAAAAGATAATTTATTATTGAACAGTTTATTGTCCCAAAGTCATTTATATACAAAATATATATAAAAACTTGAATGGCTGAATTAACGAGAATGAAATGACTTTTTAAATATTTTGTTATAAGTAGGTAATAATTAATTCCTTTGTGCATGTAATTAGGATACCAGGAGATACAGGTTTAGATTTTTTGGCTGACAGCTCTCTCACGCCACTAAACATAGTTTCTTCTTTTTGAACAATAAAAATAAATATATAAATCAGTTCCCGTTCATAAAACTGTATCTGAAAAACTTTTGTCAATTAAGTTATGAAAGTAATTCCAGTCTTTACTTAGATTATACCTTAAAACTTATTATGTAATAAATTTATAGGTCGGTTGTCAAAGGTTCTCTTATAAATCTTTAATAACAAAATATTTCAGTGTAATTTGACGTAATACAGAAAACACAAAATAATATATGTAACATGTTTGTTGTTTAATTTCAATAAGAAAATATACAATCTGTGTATGAAATATCCACTATTCAATTTCTTATTAATCTAGACGGTAGAAGGAAGACTGTTTCATAATATATTATTACAATGATACAATCTATAAATAACAAATTCCCGAATATAATTTTAGATCAATATCTGACTCAAAAGCATCCCCTACATCGACACTACTATTAATACCATATCGCTTTAATTGATATTTAACGCACTCTTTCTTTCGTCCTTTAAAAATTTCACATGTACTATCTCTATTAAATGGTTACCCACGTTTGTTTTTACTTAAAACTATCAGGTATACTGGCAATAATCAATTTCCTACCTCCTTAACAACTAATAAACAAAAGTCGAATGTTCAATAAAACTTAAATAACGTCGCGTTAGACTTCACGACGTGAAGTTTCAACAACAACAAAAATACATTACTTCTTTAAACACAACACTGCAAAGATTTTCTAACCTCTCCTTTGAGGTACTTAAAATACAATGTTTATTCATCGTGTATTTTGTCTGTTTAATTTTATATTCGAGAGTTACTTTCTGTTTCTATATCTTTGTCGTGTTTAATTGATTTTTCATCTCCCGGCAGCATAAATGCTATGAGACCACCCACTGCAAATAATTATATTAGATATTAGACTTCATATAGGGGCTAATTTAATATAATATGTCTTACTAGCAATGCCCCGCGGTTATACACGCGTAGATGCCGATCTTGTGGTAGCGGACTTATGAATGGAATGTCCAATTTTAATAATAATTTAAAAAGAATTTTATAGGTCTTAAAACGGTCTGTAATAAAATATAACTTAATGTAATAAAGATTTGTGCAGACGTATGAATATTATGGTTTGATTATCGTCGACACTTTTATCAATTTTAAAATGTAAAAAAGTTGTTATAGTGGCATAATTACAGTAGTTGGATATATGGTATCGCGGTATTTAAGTAGAACATTTTTTTGTTCTATCCGCAGCGCACGGCATGACAAATTTTTTAAAACCAATTTTTGCACATCTTGGGTTACATTATTGCATTTTTATTAGAGATCCCTATTTTTTTAACGTAATATGGCCTATATCACTCAGTGAAGATGTAGTTTTCTAATCGTTTTTTTTTGAAAGAATTTTTGAAATCGGTCCAGCAGTTTTTGTGTGAAAACATTTCTTTATAATATTAGTATGATAAATTCCAATGCAAATAAATTTTCAATTTTGGAAATCAAATACGAATTAAATAAAGTAGAAAAAACAAAAGTTTGAAAAAAATATCAAAGAACTTACAAATAGTGAGACCTCCAAAGGAATAGAAGGCGAGTTCGCAATCAGTGACAAACAAGTTCTTGAGGATGCTGATCCCAAGCACAGAACTGCCCCGACCCAGCATCAGAGTCAGACACACAGCCATTGCTCTGTGGATATTCAAACCGAGATAAATATTCACTTCTCATAGCTACGTTTTCCAGGTCCGCTTTTCTCTAGATTAAATACTGTATTAAATATATAGTCAGTTCTAGCAATGGTTTCTTTACGTAAACAAACCCAGGTCTGCAAATCTTATGTTTGGATACATAAGAATGTCACGACCGACCGACTCAGAGTTCGTCGATTAAAGATAATTATAAAAACTACAATCCACAGACTTTGGTGTGAAGTTATATCTACGTAAAATGATAATTGTTTTAACTTGTGTAAAGGGCAACAAACTTGACATAAGTGGGGAAGATGTCAACGCTGAAGGTAGAGAGGTAACCGAAATTGATGATCCCGGCGAGGAACACGATGAAGGTTATGCCGGCGAATGTCAAAGTGCTGCTGAAGTTAACGCACACACCCGCCACTCCCGACACTAGCTGGGAAGAGGTTTTATATTTATAGCTTCTACGGCTTCATTTAGGTCCAAAAATTTTGGTTTTCAGTTAGTACATATTCACCACCCGCATTTTAACTGAATGTGTTGTGTGTACTAATTACAAGCTGCTAGTTTCCGTTCAGTGAATTTGTCCTAAATTATGATAAACCAAAATCACATTCAAATACTTTTAAAGAAAGTTGAACTTCCAATTGAGCGACCTTCTTACCATGACTCTGGTATAATAAAAATCTATTTGTTAATCATAGTCACTGACTCGTCCAGTGCCCTATTACTTTCCAGTCTATACTTCACATTTCTATTACATATAATAAATAAATTTCTTTTATTTTTTGTTATTAATCTTTGTCGCAATTGTTAAATAACAAAAAATATTAGAAAATGAAAATTCAAACTACATTATTTGATAAGAGAACTAGTTATATTCTCATAAGTATTATCTATATAAATTAACATTGTACTTGTACTTAAACAATTGAATGTTATCACATGCATATTAGAATATTATAATTTACCTGAATGCCGATGAGCAGACGCTTCTTTCCTACGGCGTTGATGAGAGTACTAAGAATAATATTAAGTCCCCCTATCATCACGCTTACTACAAATACTGAAACCATTCCCAACTCGTTGAGGCTGCAATCATTATCCTGAAAAATTAATTTTCATACATATAAATATAATTATCTCTGTACTGTATTATTTCAATCTTTTATATGCTTTGGTAATAGGTAAAATAATCTTAGAATAAGAATATAACCGCGTTTTTCAGTGTTTAAACAGAACGTTTTAAACGTCATATATTATAATAAATGTATTTTTGCAAAGTAATTACAGACTTATAATATTATATAATCAATCAGAAGTATTTACACCAGAAAAGTAATTAAACCTTATCATATTTTAACAGCTTTATTTAAGGCTTCTTTAAACAATCAGTTGATGTTATAAAGTAAACAGCAGACAATAAAATGATATCAGAGTAGTAAACATGTAATGTGAATAATTGTGCATGCATTAACAATAGCTTCTAGCAATGCTCATTGCTCATTACAACCATTGAAGTGTTACTAAAATGTATTTAAAATGACCGTAAAATAAAAGTGAATAAACTATAAATATTTTTTCAAAATTTGTTTATATGACAGATGTCTCATCTACTCGTATATATATATATATGCGATTTACCACGCACTAACTCATCACGAAATCTCCGATATCTGTCCGATTAACTCTAAATATTACATAGTTACTTCTTTGACGTAGTGACGTCTTGTGACGTAGACGCCCACTAAGAAAGGGTTTTACGAAATTCCTATCCCAACGGATTTCAACTTTTTGCATATCGCCAAGTTTTAATCCTATAGGAGCTATATATGCGGGGGTTAACGGTTACCATAACAATGGTTTGGTGTTTATTTCATTAATAATATTTTTAATAATAATATAATATACTTATTTTCGTACCCCAACGACCCTAGCATTCTGTGTGTTTCTAATCATATCACAGATAGTAACATTCTCATCACCGTTCTCAATAGAATTCATCACGGCGTCGGCTATGAATGGCATCCACACCAGAAGCGGGTTCAATCTGAAAGAAATATATTTCATAATAATGATGAAACAGTTACATTTTTTATCACAACATCAGAGCATTTTATAAGTCATTTATTTATAAGCTTTATATAGTCTTTTTATCTGTCTGTTAAGAACCTTGAAGTATTACGTATGTAGATATACAAAAAATAAACATTACATAAATTTACTTACGCAAAATAAACTATAGCGAACAGAATGCCGAGAAGGAGAGTGTTTTTCAAAAGAGGAGGTCTTAAGAGCGGTAAAGTCTGGGCGACGAGGGACGCCCACATACCACTCGCTTCCTTGCCTGTATCTTCCCCTAAAACTATCGAGTCCACCTGAAAATATATTTTATAATATAAAAAACATCAAAATAGTCCATATTAATTTAACTTCTGTGTATCCCATAATAAACCTAACTAGGGGCGCCAACAGATCCTAAATTTCGACTCGCTGCGCTCGCGAAATCTCGGGTGCCGTTTGCATATTGAGCGAAGCGAGCTCATTGTAATGACTTATCATTGAGGACAATGTCTTTAATGTAGGTGATTTCATTGTAAAGCAAATTTTTCGCGCGATTTTTTTTTACCATTGACTTCAATGATAAATTTTTTGACGTTTATTCCTCAACGACATGACATTTCACAATTTTTTTAGGACCTTCACCTAATGTGTGTCTTTTTGATTGCAAAATTTCATAATTTTCCGTCAAGTTGTTTTCAAACCAATTCGTGACAAAGAATGTGAAAAAGTCTCCAGGAGAGCGCTCGCCCGCTCGCTTCGCTCAAAAATTGTAATGCACTGTATAAACCTAGAAAGATTAAATTAAAATTGTTTTATTAATACTATTTATTTACAAGATTACTACAATATGTAAGACATCCATGTTAAAAAAAAGAATCTACTTATGAACAAAAAAATCAGGAACTACATTAATCCGCTCCTTATTAGAAAAACTATTTCCTAAAACAAATTTGACGTTAAGGATAGCCGTGTTGAATCTTTATATCATAATAATAATTTTACATTTGACGTAAGGAGTTATTTTGCGGCTTCATTCTTAAATACAGAATGTATAAATCAACTGAACCAACAGCTTGTGAAGGCTATGTTGGCAATGATTCCTATAATTTTCAAATATGGTCCAGCTGAGACAATATTTCTTAATTATTAAGGCACAATGTGGTCTGTGATTATGTAACAAATATATATTATTATTATTAATAATAATTGATTATTTTAATAATAATTGAAATAAAATTTTGATTTATTTTAATAATAATTGAAATAAAATATTTCATGCGGCATAACAAACACCTTTTTCTGTTTATTTTCAGTAGATTGATTATTACGTTAGTTACTTGTAATGCTGGAAAAAACTTAAACTTGTATATTTTAAAATAAAATATACAATCCTATAACACAACCCTAAATAATATATATATTAATAAGTGTGTGAAAGATTATGAACCAAATTTGTATACGTGAAAAAATATAAATATGAGTGTAATATTATATCTATTTGTAGCGGTATTTTATAACTTGCTCTTTCAAAACATGATTGTATTATTACATACATTATAATCGTCCCCGCTCTTTCCGGTATTGATGGAGAAGATGTTTTTCAAAACATTCAAAGCTTTCTCCTCTTCTCCAATGCGGAGTAGGAATCTGGGACTCTCAAATGCTAAATATACTGCAGAAGCACCAAAGGCACAGGGCACAGCATAGACCAGGGCGAGAAGACGCCAGGGAGTGAAGTTCATGTTCAAATACGGTATTGGAACCTCGAAATTTAATTGTAACACAGGAATCGTTAATACTGAAAAACAAAATGTCTTTAATAGTTTTTTTGCTTGCTCCGTTGATGATACTTGGCTTGGTCCACCTCGGTTGATTTTATTTTCAATTGATGTGTAAAAAGTAAAAAGGGGACGGTATGTTTGGATTTTCCAATCCATTTTAACGTTAAATAACAAAGAGTTATACATCATCTTTTCAAGGTATTATTTTAATCGATCCTTATTACTTATTACACATTAATGGAGATAAGTTAACTATTACTATGAAACATATATCGAAGAAAAAAGTTTGCTATAAATTGACTACGATGTGCAATGTTATTGTATCAAATAAAATACTACTCTTTGCTTGGGTCCGACTCGAGTCGCCGCATAGCATATGAATAAATAAAGTAATTGCGTTTCATTGTTCAAAGGTTATATAACTAATCAAATAAAACACCACTATATATAATATATATAATAATAATAATATGGTGCCAATAAAGTAACATTTTGAAATATAGAACTGGATTCTTGTAAGGGCATACTTAAATCTAAAACATGTACTTAAAATCCTAGCATTAATGAATCTTGTTACTCGTCTAAATTCACCACCGTTAATATACTTAATTAAAAAATTTGGAGATATTGCCGTTACTGAATTCGACACTGAAGTAGTTAAATCAAATGTTTGTAAACATATTATATAGTACCTGCCATAACACCGGTTGAAGAAAGGAAAATGGTGGTGGTCAAAGCCACCATTATAGATCTTCTATGGTACGGAGTACATTCACTTAGTAAAGTCAACGCCAAAGCGAAGGTACCAGCCACTCTATAAAAGATTATCAAAATAAATATATTATGTGTTTTGAAAATATTAGAACACTTTTCTGGTAGTGAAGGGATTAAGTTAAAACAGACATTAAAAGGTACTCACGCACAAGAAGATAAAAACTTCAAGATACTAAACACGATCCAATTCGGTGATAAAGCTGATGCGGAGCCTGCGAAGAAACCTAGGGCCAGACTGAGCACTAGAATCTTCCTTCTTCCTCGCGTGTCCGCCAGATATCCCCAAAAGTGGGAGGTCGCGATTATACCTAAGAGTATATTAATTTTTCATTCTTCACTTATTAAAGATATTTGTAAAGTTTCTCAGAACATTTTTGGTCAACAATTTTTCAAAACTCATTATAATATCGTATATATATATATATATATATATATATATTATATTTAACAATTTAAAAATTGTTCTGTGGAAAACTTTCAATAAAGATTTAGATTTAAGTTTTTGCAATTTATTTTTGCCGAGTTAATTTTACTTTCGCTAAACTTCCAAGGTTGGGGGTATAAAGGGTCTTGGAAGTATAAAAAAAAGAGAATTGTCAGCCACGACATTTATAGATCATAGAACCACTTATGATGATGATACGCAATGGTAATCATAATTTTATAAACACAAATAAAATGTTTGCCTTTTTTGGATTTAAAGATCATTTCTCTTCCTTGATATTCATTTATTTCTTCCACCATGATATTTTAAGCTGATCATTCATAATAAAGTTTCCTTACCTATTAGTGGAACTCCAGCCATAAGTCCTTGTTCGGAGTTGGAGGTATTAAGCTCGCAGGCACTAGCAGGGACCAAGTATGCAACCGAGACAATCTCAAATGCCATGGCCATGATCAGGCTAACATTAATCATCATCATCAGAAAATTAAACTTTCCAAACCCTAGAAAGGTTATATTTATTAATTAACAACACATTAATATGTAGACGATATATACATGGTATGATGATCACAATGATGTGATGTGATCACAACACAATTATTATATTAGTCCATAATATTTATCGTAAATCCAACGTTTTGATTATGTTTATTTTGTAATATTTTTAAAAGAAGCACCCTATAAAAGCAGTAAGTCGTTTTCTATATATTTATATATACATATACATATGTAGAAAAAACTTACTGCTTTATATACAAATATATTACAACAAAATTAATGAAACATTCCATGATATTGTACTATAGTTAGTACTATATACACAACCTATTATAGTAATATATTTATATCGGAAAGACAACCGGTAAAACAACTTCAAATGGATGATAATAAACTTGTCGGACGACAAAAATATTATAACCACGTAATATCACTATAGTGAAACAAAATATATTTTTTATCGTATACGTAATGCAAATTTACACTTTTATTAACACTTAATTTATTAATTAAAAGAAGAGAAATGTGTTGTGTCGATATAACGTAAGTATTCTTCCTTCCTACATGAGATCAAATTAGATAAATTTTATAATAATAGGATATAATTATGTTACTTAGGAGTAATCTCCATTTAATTGGCTACAGTAGACTAAAGTCTAGTTTAAAGTAGTTTTAATTGAGTCATCAAAATACATTTAAACAAAATATTTATTATTATGGGTAATTTAAATGAATATTCTTGAGTTATGTATTATTGTTACGTTGGCCATTTTTGTGTTCGAGTAAAACTTTAAGACGATACATCATTAATATTAATATTAATATTATCATTATAAGAATAAACAAAATGTCATACGTAGGTTTAATCTGAATGAAATCAAATAAAAAAAGAATAGTTTATAACATATTATATTATGTGATAAGTGAAACGTGACGTTTTTTGTGTGACAAGATAAAGATTGTCTTGTATTATATCCGATGTAGTTATCTTTATTTTTAACACACTTTTATTAATTATTTATCTACTTAACAGACGTTTCGAATCGAGATTTACGAAACAATAATAATTTTACACATGTACATGTACTAAGGAAGATTCAAAAATAATCTACCTAGCTTTAAAAGAAAACGCTTATGACAAATTTTATTTATTGTTTTTCAATGTACCTTCAAACTCAATACATTTATTCCACTTGGGTGGGAGTCATTTGATACCGTCAGAAAAAAAAATGTATTTTGTTCCGTGAAAAATGCTGGATCAGCGCACTTGACTTCGTAGTCGTCTCGTCGTTCTTCAAAAGTCGAAACAAGTAGTAGTTGCTGACGGTAAGGTATGGGCTAAAGGTGGTGATTCAATTACTGGAACTCCAACTCTCGCACAGCAGCTGATGCAATGGCAAACTTGTGCACAGGAGCGTTGTCATGAACTTGCCGCGTCGCTTCTCCGGTATCGCTGTCTTCAAGTTTTTCAAAACCTCAGCGTATTACTTCCCTGTGATCGTGTCCTTGTGGGGAAAGTAATCAATTAATAGCACACCTTCCATATCCCAGAAAAATGCCGTCATAATCTTCCCGGCGGACGGTTGGGTGCGATTTTTCTGCAGCGGAGGGAAACACTTGCGTTTCCATTGCATGGATTCTTGTTTTGTCTCGGTGCAGCTCACCTACGACGACACAACAACTTCACCGGATAACTAGTACTGATAGATACGCCCCACCTACTTCTATGACACGACTGTTATGACATACCAGAACAGCTGGGATTGCTCTGCACCTGGTATCTCATTGTAAATATCACTCTTACTTGATTCAACACGGTAACTTTTATTACTGTGGTACCACAAATTCCAACAGCTTCTATGCACCTAGTACCCCAAATATTGAGAATATTTGCGTATGGTTGCTTTTATTTCTTTGCAATTTTTGTACAATGCCGCTTACAAGAAACACCTTCACAATTAAGTGCTGATTATGATATGGGTCGGAGGTCAGCAGTCGTCACGGAAACTAACAAAGAGAACTTTGTTAATGTCAGTAGTAGGTCTTATTCACGAAAACGCCAACACGATGATGAGATGTAAGTTTTTATCTAAGCATTCAGACTCAAAATAACGTAATAAATAAATTAAGCGAATTTACGTGTAATTAGTAAATAAAATACAAATTAATTAAAATTGAGATGAAGAGAAAATAAAAGAAGAAACTTTGACAAGATTAAAAAAGCAGAGCTATTGGGAGGTAAGACACATTCCAGTTCAGAAAAATTAATCTCTTTTTATCTTGTAAAAACTGTCCCAAAAGTGCTCTTTGATAAAGTTATTAATATCGATGTTGATGACTACCACACAACATTCGTGATGTTTTATAAATTACAAAAGATGAAAATAAACCGGTGTTTCTGGATCTTTTCAGTGTTGTATAAAGGAGAAATTGTTACAGCCGTTGAAGAAATTGAATCGCTGCAATAAAGATAATAAATTGAATTCTAGACACGTCTAAATAGACAGTCCAACCAAATCATTTTTATAAGGAATTGTCTTCACAAATGTCCAGAAAATTGTATCTTACTGCTCGAGAATTTTGCAAAAAACTAAAAGAATCTATTGTATATTTCGTTTTTTACGTGTATTACTTTACATATTATTTTTTAAAACATTTTCTTATAACTGCTATCTTAATACTTAACGATAGGAATAGCTTACCAAAAAATACATCAACTTACAAGATTAATAAATACATATGATATTTACACTCATTTATACATACACTTTCTACTTACAGCCTCAAAATCGCACACACACATTACAAATACTTTTGGCTCTTCTATATAAAAAATATCGTATATAGATAATATCACTAACAATAATATAATAATATCAACAATAATACTAGAAATCACCGATAACAATTGGTATTCATCTGTTTTCAAGAACCAAAATGACGGTATTATTATGTCCGTGCGATCTGAACTAAGACATGAGGTCACAAACCCGACGATAACTGATGCAAACTATTTTTAAAGTCAATTCAATTCAATTCAATATTTTTTCTTGTATAACATGTGATGACATTTATTGCAGATCATGCACCATTAGTATTATTTAGATTGCAATATTAAAAGGAAAAATAAAAAAAATATTATAAAATTACTATCCACTTGTAACTCGAGAACTCTGTAATACTGATTTTACTAACGTACTTAATATAAATGGTTAACACAACATTTTGCTGAAATTTCCAGAGCAATAACAACTCATTCCAAACAAATAAATATTCCACACCACCTTTATTTCGTTGAACCATGGTTATCTACGAAATTGAGACGTTATATAATCGCTACAAATTGCATAAAAAAGCAAAAAAAATACAAGATTAACGCTATTTTACATTTTATTTACACAAGATATTTCAATTTATGTAACCACTTATTAAAACTTAAATTTGATTCTAATACAACTTATTTACAAAAAATAAAGGTAACCCTAGAAGAATCTGAAATATAATAAACAAAATAACTTATTTAAAGCAAACATCGCCGCCTCCTTGTGGATTGCTTAACCTATTAAAAAATTCTCATGAATCACTCGAGTTGCTAAACTTGCAAACACTATCATAAAAAAACTACACCCTGTAGTGCTAGATAAAAATTATTACGATGCATAATTAAAAACCTTGAGACACTACATAGCATTATTTGATATAGACTGTAGTGAAATAGAATCTAGGTATGGACTCGGCTACTGGTGTTGATAAAATACCAACTTTGGTATTTGAACAACCCAGAGACCGTCGCATAGCACTTATCTCTTATTTATGTAATGTCTACCTTTCAAATGGTACGATCCCAGATTTTTGAAAGAAGCTCTAATGCATCCGAAAAGTGGAGAAAGAAGTATAATTGGGAATTACAGGCCAATATTAGTTTTATCTGTAATTTCTAAAATACTTAAAAAAAGTATTAAATAGCCGACTTACACAATTTTCAAAGAGAATCAAAGTCATTTTTTCTAATCATATTGGTTTTAAGAACCTTAATCAACAGAAGCTGCAACTCAATACTCATGGAAACCATAGTTAAACGCCTAAATTGTAAACAAACAGATATAAGAATATTCCTGGATCTGTCAAAAGCTTTTGATATTGAATCGGTTCGTCTGTTACTTTCAAGGATGGAATCAGCCAGTATAAATGGAATGGCTATGGATATTTTTCAAAGTTACCTATATGATGACTATATTAGTAGCCTAGCTTTTTCATTCGGCATGCCACAGGGCATCGTTTTAGGTCCTACTCTCTTTCTTTTATTCATCAACAACCCGTCTAATAAATGCTGTAAGTCAATACCTAGCTGCAAAACTGACACTGAAGAGATTGGGAGGAAACTCATCTGCACACAGAGAATGCGCTACGAAATGTTACGCAATGGCTTACAGACAGTTTATTAACCTTGAATATGTGTGATGACCTTAAGACTGTATTTGTTCTACAATTGCTATAACTCATACTATATAATACCTGGGACTTACAAAGGACAAATATCTATATTGATCAACTCATATAACAAACCTAACTTATCGTATTAGAAAACTAGTGCCGGTTTTCAAAAAACTTGAATTTAGTATAGTATATTTTTAATTAATTTTTTTCTGTACCTTATTTTTTTTTAATTTCTTTATTTTTATATAATATACAATTACTTCATGTCGCTCTACTAATTTTAGTATTATATTAGCAACAATTTAATTAAAATAAAGCATAAATATAAATATAAAGTATAGTAAAATATGAAGTTAGTTAAAATTAGTTAAAATATGAAGTACTAATTTTAGTATTATTTAATATTATATTAGTTTCTTCTGGGTGGAAGAACTGACAGCTGTGACACAGTTAATCCTACCACAGCTGCCATCGGAAATCTCTAAATTAAGAACAAATATTGGTAAGTGTCATGTAACTTCATATTTTTAGAGCACATTGTACCTTATAGTGTTTAAGTAAATAAATTATTATATTATTATTCAAATTGATTCGTACTTTATATGTAATTACTGACCTGTCATGTATAAAGCCTCCTCAAAGGTCTTCGTATTTAATTTAGACACCATTTTTATTTTCTCTACGCCACCATAAAACAATAAAAAATAAGATTCTTGTAAAAATAGTACTATTATGTAATTATGTTAAATATATTAATTTATATTAAATTCGCGGCAACAGCTTCAGCTGCGAATGTAGGAATCGACTGCCTTAAACATTTCGAGCGAAGATTAAATACCGTCGATAAGAATGTTTTTTAAACAAATATATTAGAGACATTTAACAAAAGATAATTTATATTATTTCATATAAGTCGTTTAACTTAATCGAAATAAAAGCAACACACATTAAAAATATATATAAATTTAATTTACTTCATTAACACTAAATCACTTACTAAGATATAACTAATTCAGTGTCTCTAAAGTTCCTTTCATTATTTGGTAACTAAGACGTTTTTATTTATTCTTTTAAACATTGTATTTTAATACCGAATAAGGTTTAATTCTGAAAGATAATACTAGTTAAATATTTATATTTCCTAATTCAAATTTATATTCTGAGTTTTTTTTTTTACTTTTTTACCTGAATCTGTATTTTATAGAGAATTTTTAAATGACATAAAGACTTTATAATGTGATAAAAAAAAATACAACTATAGAATAAATTTAGATCTCAAAACAAACAAACAAAATATGTGTTTGGAGTCTATTTCACATTTTTCTTTTAATAATCTGTACCGTTGTGAAATATTATATTTTACCAACAGGTATAAATTGATATATACATATGTATACATATAGTAATAATATAAAATACTTTTTATTCTTCAAAAAATTCTCACAAATTCTTGGTAAAATACAAACACTAATTGCATCTATTATTTGAATCGGGGAGAGGGGGCAGTGGGGGCGGACAGGCGGTTTTAACACCTATTTAAATAATACTTATTAATGAATCTCTTGATATGTCTTAATCAGGCGCTGATAACAACTACTAATCCGTTAACCTTTCTGCCACCATTATGTTGTATGTAGAAATAATTAAGATATGTTTTTTACTCGTCTTTATACCTCATAAGTAGAAGAAGGTAAAACGTTCCAGAGTTTTTAGACTGTAAACGAACCCGCGATGAACCCAGGATGGTGAAAAGAAGTAAAAATTAAGAATAAATGAAGAGAAAAGTTGCCAGTCAAAAGTTTTTATTTATTTATTTATTTATATCTTTTTCACTTTGAATCCATACCAATGAACACGTACGTCAAATGGGAGGGGTAGGAGGGCCTATTTTAATACCATACTTATAGCAATAACCCCTTCTGTGAAAACACTCATTCACCAACTAAAAAAAAGGCTAGAAGGGTTCCATTCGCGACCTAATCTGAGAAGAACCACAGGACAACTCAGCCGGGTTTTTTTGATTGCCGGTCAATATATTTAGTGTGAAATACTACTATTACTGTGAAATACGACTAACAAATTAAACAAACACATTAAATTCGATAAGCTAGCCTAATGATTTGTTAATAATAAGAAAAAAATGAATATTTTATCACTAAAATATAATTCATTCCCAGGTCGTACCGTCGTTAATGTAATCCTTTATACTATTTTTTATCAATTTTTTTTTAATGAATATTTTGAATTTATTAAGTGAAAAATTGAAGGCTTTACCGGGGAGTTTATGGTGAAAGCGTATACGTTTAACTCTTAATGAATTATCTATTTTATGAAGCTTAGTCATGAACATAGCAAATTAATTTTTATTTCTAGTATTAATTTTATCTCATTACAATTTTTATTGAATTTATTACAATTTTTGTGTTGTTATTCGAAGCCTTGGATGAATCACAAGATGCGCTTGGCAGTTTCTGTGATTTATCGAAGGCACTTGTTTGTGTACAGCATGAAATTATAATTAGACTAAACTCCAATCATTATGGAATTAGAAATAAGGTTCTTCATAGTTTATATTTTAACGAAAGAAGCCAGAAAGAAAATCTGAATGGAAAGCATTACCCTGGTTCATTTGTGAAATTGGTCGTACCACAAGGTTCCATATTAGGACCGCTCTTATTCCTCATTCACATAAATGAATTACCTTACTTTGTGAGGGAAAAACATGGGATAGTGCTATTTCAGATGATACTTTTCTTACTTTTCAAATTAATAGACAATAATCAGTTAATGATGATATGAATAATGCTTTCTCAGATGTTGTACAATTTAACGCTAAAAATCTGTTGCTAAACGAAAAAATATATATTAAAAATTATTTTAGAGAACGATAAAAAGTAAAAACTAATGTACAATTTAAAAATGAAGAACTGGAGTTAGTTAATTCTATTGTGTTTTTTGTACCTTACACACAAAGTTGCAATGAGGCCCTTATATTTGTGATTTGTCGAACGGACTTACGAGTAGTTCTGCCGCATTCTCGTTTCATAGAATACGCCGTTTGATAAACGTTGAAACAGCTAGTTTCACAGTATCGCCTCATACGACATACAAAAAATTAGTAGGTACTGGCAATAAAAATAAACTTAAAGTCTTAACCTTTGAATTACATAAATTTAAATTATACATTAAATGGAATTTGTTAAAGAAAAAAGTTTTTATAGTGTAAAAGTCGTTAATACAATGATTAACGACGATATGGTATATTCCTAGCATTGACCACCATAGATACACGAATGTTACACCATAGATACAGCAATATAAGCGATGGCTGTACATAGTTTTCCCAATCGTTACATAAAAAATATCAACACCTACTTACTTACACTTATCTTCACGCCATATCCCTTGCGGGGTAGCCAGAGACGACGGAGCGCTAAACGCTACGGTCCCTGCATACCTCTTTCTGCATACCTCGACCACAGACATTAACCTCTTCACACATGCCCTCCGGAGGGTCCTCATGCTTTTTATGTGACCTTCCTCCAGTATCGTAACTACTTTGTTTTCGAAGGTCACTCGAGGCCTTCCCTGTCTCTCTTACTACTACTTTTCCTTTATAAATCTTTTTTACCATTCTTTCATCATTAATTCGTTCGACGTGCCCAAACCACATGAGCACGTTCTTTTTCATTCTCACCGTGACATCTTCGCTAGTACCTACCATTCTGTGGATCTCTTCGTTGCGGATTCGGTCAGCTAAACTGACTCCGCACATTCGGCGAAGAGATCGCATCTTCACAACATTCAATATCAACACCGGCGAAGATAAAGTCCTAATTCGCGTCCTAAGTCGTTATTCCCACGCGCTTCGTCGGACAGAACAACAGAAGCTTGACCGTCTTTCAAGAAGAGTCACATTTTCTGTTCAAATTACGAAATTAATAACTCTAGATTTCTATTCGGAATACTTATCAAGTCCTTATAAATAACTTTGCCAAATATAACCTTCTTTGCCTTATAGCACGTCTTACTTAAATAACAGTATTTAAGTAATAAGTGAGAATTGTACTATTAGTTATTGTATTAAATACAACAAGAAGAACACAACAATTACACATTTACAGTTTTTTTTTTATACACAGTTTAAGTTAATGCATAACTACAATGTACCTGATGAAAAGTGGAAATGAAGTCATTGGTGATAAGGCGCATTAACTTATTAAGAGTCTATTCACTTTCGCCTTGAAGACACCCACATTGTACGCAATCTGAAACACCGACGCAGGCAAGCCGTCATTACAGTCCTTAGCTGTGTGAACTGGAGGAATGTCCACGTAAGTTTGGGTACTTGCCACGTGTCAGAATTCGATAATGGGGATGTTGGAACTAGCTCATATAATTCCTGCGCACCCACATCAAAATGTATCCTATAGAAAAAATGGAGGCTGGCAATTCAACGCCTTTGTTCAAGACTACGAAAATTATCATCAACCGTTTCGGGTCGCCAATTAGTCTTTTACTCGCCTCTCAATTTAGTCCCGAGCTGTAAGATGATATTTGGCAGAACAGGCCAATATGTGACCGCAGTACTCCACACACGACCGGACCTCTGATTTGTAAAATGTTAGAAGCTGTCCCGGTGTCAAGTACTGTCGGACCTTTGTAAGAACGCAAAGCTTTCTTGCAGCTACTCTAACTTGGGACTCACTATATCGACCAAAATTGAAGTTCGATAAAATCTCTATTCTTAACAACTGGAAAGTAGGAGCCAAGGTCATTATGCTCTTTTTGGCGATAAACAGAGATGTCTACGTTTTGGTGGCGTTGAATTTAAGAAGTTTGGCATTGCACCATGCGGATACTGTCGGAAGTTTGTCACTCAAACACTGCACCATGGATTCTCTTTCAAACTTACAGTAGGGATCCAACTGGCCCGTGCACATGGCAGACAGGGCCGGATTAGCAGTCTTTAGGGCTCTAAGCAGTGAATGATATGGGGCCCCAATTTTTTTTATTCATAAATCTAAAAGTGAGAGGCAATTTTTTTTCTTTGTTGTATTTTCTTTTGTTGTTGTAACCTTCTTTTTCTGCACTTTTGACGTGCAAATTTTTCGATCAAATCGTCAAAATTCATGCGACGCATAACATCTGATTCGATTGATAACAGAACAAACGAATTTAATCGGTCTTGTCGCATCGTCGTCCTTAGAGGATTTTTTATCCTTTTCAACTGCGAAAAAGATCGCTCTCCTGAACAATTTGTTATCATTAATGATAAAAATATTCTCAAGCAGACCTCTAAGTTAGGAAATACGGTTTGAAGTTGATTATCCGTAATGACCTTATAAAAATCAGTGAAACTTGCACTAATATTCTCATCTTTTTCCATTTTTAAACGAACGTACTGATGAAATTGTTTTAATTCATCAGCGAGATTCAAATTCAAATCCTCAGGATACGATGCGACAAGCGACTTAACATTTAAAAACAGCTCATCGTTGGTTAAATCCATTTTCAATAAAAATGAAAACTTGTTCGCCAGATTCTCATAAACATCGCCTCTTCTTCTCATCTCGACTTGAAGAATGTCGACGATAAAAAAAAAGTCGAAACGCGAAATTTGTCCCTTGCAGATAAAACAGTATCATTTTTCCCACTTCTTTCAACTGACAAAAGACTCCATTTATGAAAATTAAAATGTTGTTATGGCTTAAAATTTGTTTTGAAACTAAGAACAAATTATACGCCTGAGCTTAGCCCGAGCTTGAGGCCCCAATTTATTGGGGACCCTAAGCAGCTGCTTAGTTTGCTTATGGGTTAATCCGGCCCTGATGGCAGATATTGTTTTTATAACTGTGCTGTCGTCTGAAGTTTGGGTTTTAGCGAGTTTGGGGTATAGCTTTTAAAAAGAAAGGTTTTTAGAATGAAACTGCAGAAATCGAATAAATGAGACAACCGCCCGAGATGGATGTTTGAAGTAGACTGATGGAATAGAATGGAATGGAATGGATGTAGGAATGGCCGATAGGTAGAAAATGCTGAAAGGGCAAAAAAGGAGGTAAAAAAGGTACATTGAGTGTTCATAACATCTCTCCGGGGTAGACTAAACTTCGGGGATGAAATTATGAAGTTTAAGAGAAAGAGTAGGTAGTAGAGTGGTAGTATGAGTGACGTGGGAGAAGTAAAACTTAGATTTATCTTTTAGTGCTGGGAGATGGAATATCTTAATAATAATAATAAATAAATATACTTTATTGCACACCAGAAAAACAAATATTTTTAATTTACACGTTACAAATAGTCAATAGAATAATTTGGTTATACAAAAAGGCGGCCTTATCGCTAACAAGCGATCTCTACCAGGCAACCTTTAGATTAAGGATACGCTGTGGTAGTAGTACAAGGGGTCCGCAACTTACTAATAATGAAACTTACAATATATTATAGTAGAAAATATAAATAATTTAATATTATAAAAATACACAATCGATATATGTACATACACATCTACATATACATAAATAAATACATATATCTATATAAGTATAAATACTTTACGTATATACAAAAAAAAATGTATAAATATAAAAAATAGACTTAAATCATTTTAAAATACATATAAATATATATTATAGAAACACTTAAAATTTTGGCATCAAGAAAGGAAAGAAGAAAAGATATATACGTATATACTCGTATATATATAAATGAATTCAATTAACCATGCTTGAGATAGTACTCTTTTACAATATTTTTAAAAAGTGGTAGGGACTTAGCATTTCTTGCTTGTAAGGGAAGGGCGTTCCATAGCTGAACGGCGTAAACAGTAAACGATTTAGCATAGAAGGAAAATGAGTGGGGAGGAATTTCTAGGAGAAGTTTATTTACGGAGCGAAGAGTATGATTGTGTGATTCCCCAAGAAGCTTAAAACGCTGTTTTAGATAAGGAGGAAGGGCAGGATTTAATATCTTCTAGGGTTTGAGTATGTCTTTCAGTCTTGTGGGCGATAACAGGGTTAGGTAAAGGCTCTATTGGGATTTGTTCTACAAGTGTGTCTGTATGATTGTGACGAGAGAAGAAAAACAGGGTAATGGTAAGGGTGTTGTGTAATTTAATATAAAATGCAAATACAAAATACTGAAATAAAAGAAATTATTAAAACTAATGAAAGTGAGGGATGAGTCTCGTAGTTAATTATTGTATGTTCATCTACTTCTTTATTAATTGATTTCAACTTAGAGCTGATATCCGTGTGAAAATATCAAGGTTAATATTCTGAACCGTCTTACAGGGTTCATCGCTCATTTTCTCAACGTATTTAAGTTACATTATTTAATTAATTAATTAATGTAACTTAAATTCTGGGTGAAAAGAAATTATGTTGATCATTAGGTTATTGAATTTCGGAATAAGTTTAGTGGCTTTACAATATTTACAACGCAGTTATTTGGAATATCAACAATACCTATGTAATAGGTAAATGTAATAAAGTAATAGGTACTTTTCTTATTACAAATTTTTCATTTTTCCAATTAATATGGCGTTTGTTTACATCAGATTGTACATATCCAACTATTTTCATATAATTTGTTCCATATTTCTGGGTGACCATTAATAAAATCTGTTTCACATTGTACTGGTAATTTGATGATTACATTTGTTATTAATTCGCTTTCACAACTGGGCAGCTGGGGTTTGAACTAGTTGACAATACAGTCATTAAGTCACAAATATACTCGCGAGGGCTAATGATCCAGCACTCCGTTACTCAAGATTACAATACTCAGTTTTACCTTTACTTACAGCTATGTATCTATTACTAGGCACAATAAAGGTAAAGGTGTTGCGTCTCTTGTTGTCATGCGGAGTAGGTAGACCTATATAATGGTAAAACTATATTGTTTAGAAGAAACTAAGGGAATTCTTAAAATAAAAATAATCCTTTTATTTAAGGTACAACAAATAACACTAGAAACATTCATCCTTAATTCTAATACAATGGGAAGCTTAAGGTCTACAGGTAAGTGTCTATAATTATCAATAAGTTCTGGGTAAAGTTGTGTGGGCGTCATAACGGCCGAGTGTAGTATGTTTTGTCTACCGAACAAGATAGCCTTTGTAATGTCTTCGAGTTTAAATGATAAGGTACGCTCAGTGGTTTCCAAACTGTGGAGTATCGAGTCAATAATTAATTTAATTTTCAAATTATCGTAACCTAGAGATATATTTTCTAAATTATATAAAATCATTTCTATTCTCTCCTCGAGTCTAGCCTCGTTCATTTTTATGGTGTGTAATGTGTTGTTAAATTTAGATAAAATAGAGGTTGCTACTAAAATATTTTCTTTAATTAATGTATGTAATAAGTCTTTTTTCATTATCTTGTAAATTTTGAATAGCGTTATCATATTTAATGGTATCGTCCTCATTCAAGGTTTTAAATATTGTTTTTGACAGAGTGCCTACACCGCCTAGCCATACATTTCTCTTTAATCTGTCGTTATTCATGAGATCGTTAATAGAAGAGTTACTGGAGATAATGTCATTATATCTGGCTGTCAGGGGCTCTAGAGCATTATGGCATTCAAAGTGACTTGTGGTTTCTATTTCAATTTGGTTACAGAGGCAACGGGTTGTACCTAGTTTATATTTTGAATATGAGGTTTTTGAGAAATGTCGAAAGGTGACAGTATGTCTAAGCTACTTATACCAATTTTGAATTCACCAATTTTATCACAGTAAATGCCGGAACTTGATTTGAGCGGGTGGACATATTCTGCATGACCTTGACCAGTATACTGTAAGGAAAGAGACCTGTTTAAGTATCTACTCATTATGCTTAACTAACTAACTTAAGATTTAAGAAGGGGGAGTATAGCCACTGCCGACATGTTTGATCTCATGACAATGATGTTTGACGTGGCGTCGGATTATTAACAGTGACAAGGTGTGGTTGCCATGTATTTTGACGACCCTAAAGGGTCCTTTCCATAAGGGTTTGCACATCCTACAATGATTTTTTAGTAGAACTAAATCATCTAGAGTCTTGAGTCATGATATCCTTTGGAATTTTTTTTTGATTTTTATATGTACTTCAATGCCTTATCACGCGCATGTTTCAAGCGGTGTTGTAAAAGTTTCACGTAATTGGGATATGTAACATCAGAAATTTCCTTGTACACGAAACAACAATTTTTTAAGGGGTATAATGTGTAGTAGAGTGCACTGCAAATTGGTTGTATGGTTACATGGATGTATTATATAAACGTACTGGGGCCAGTTGTCTTGGTTTTCATTTATGTATGATTTCAGATATTCTTTGAGAGTACTGTCTGATTTTTCTAGTGCACCTTGTGTCTGTATATGATAAGGTGACGACCATAATTGTTTAAGTTTAAGGAATCCACAGGTTTTCTTGAAGAGGTCTGAGGTACAGTTTTTTTTTCTTTTTTTTCTTAATTTCCATAGACATTTGTCCATGCCTTTTATTGTAATTTTTATAACAATTTTGTCATGATTTTAATTGGTAACTTCACAAGAAATTGTACAGTAGGTCTATAGGTTGTATTGTCTGAGGTACAGTTAGTGCCTTGGTGGTTGATAAGAATATATTTGAGTTTGGCTGCACCAGATTCTGGCAAAGGGCCTATGTCGACTGCCAACCTTTCAAACGGGGATGTAGAAGTGTTTTGACCATCGGCGCCCTGTTAACTTTACGAAATGCTTTATTACTTTGGCATGATTGACATCTTTTGACGTAATTTTCGATATCGCTGCGCATATTTTTCCATGCGAATCTCCCTTTGTTACGATTTAGCATTATTGCAATTCCTAAATGTACTGCGGTGGGTACCTTGTGGTTCTCTTTTGAAATGTTCGAGATTGAGTGACGAATTTACAATTTTGTCATGATAGATATGGATTTTTATATTGGTGCTATCAAATAATTAAGCTAACATGTTGTTGATTTTTGCAAATGAGTGTCTGTTAAAAGGATTTCTAAAATCGGATATACTTATTTTGTTTACTGTCGAGTAGGACATGATAATTCAACACGAGCATATTTCAGGCTTTTAAATATATCAAAATACATATGATTGTCGCAGTTATGCACCTTGGTAAATAGGAAAAGATAAGTTCTGTTTCCGACTCTGAGGGTTAAATACGCAGATAAGCTTCTTTCCAGTTTCACAAACTCGTCACGTTCAGCGTTTGTCAGAATTTCTTCGATATAAGGCATAGATTTGTCTAAATCTATTGATGTAGGAACTATTATTAATTCTTGTGCGCTTGTAACAGATTGTCATTGTGTTTTATTATGTGAGAATTTTACAATTTTGTAGTCGGCTTTAGAAATTTATTATTAGTTTTGTCGGAAGCAGTTGTGTTTTCAGAAATCGGTGAAGAAATCTCTTGCTCTCCGTGTGTAAGGATGGTTACAGGCAAAACGTTTGGGTTCTGCCAATTGCCGGTTCTGCCGGTTGAAGGTTGGGTACCTGTTTCAGGATCTGGAAACGAGCTGAAATCGGTGCCTGTATTTTCAAATGGGCTGACGTTTATTGGCCTTAAATAAGTAGATTTTTTGGTCACAGACAATTTTTAGTGCATAAAGCAAATTGTTTAAAAACATACATACGAGTACGTACAATAATTTTGGTATAACATAAAATACTAAAATTATAGGTTCAGTTATTCTCATTGTACTTTATTAGCTATTGTCAGCGACTTTTCCATCCCTCCCTCTCCCTATATCTTCCTCTTCGGACTAAACTACAAGCAGTTACTTTAAAAATATAACAATCCATCCATTTTTTATAGTCACCAATAAACAACATATTTAATTTAATCCATCAAATAGCTTCATAATTGCGGTGAGTATATCAAACAATTGCGACGTTCACAACCCTCGATACAATAGAAATTACAATTCTGAACTTTAAAATTTATTAACTATTAAGTTACAAAGCCCCGTATCACACGTTTATGGAAATCAAAATGACTTTAATATATAAAACTGTAACAAAAATAATAACAAATGATAAGTTGCACAAGCAAAGTTGTCTGATATCGTATCATTATATATTCTATTGTTTGATATAGTACACCGATGTCTAATCAGCGATTCTGCGATGCAATGCGATGATAATAAACTCTTTAAAACTGACCAGCCTATCTGGTACAGCTTAGGTATACACGGCCAATCCTCTTAAGATTTTTTGGAGATCCATAAAATTTAGGGAGATTTGGATTTATTGTACGTAATTCTGTTAAGAGGTCTTTTAAAGCGCCTGCAGTAACATTCTTAGTTTATCTGCAATTGTGTGAGTGGTATTGTAACTTACTTTCTATCGTTAAATATATGATTTAGTTAATAAATAATTTTCTTTGTAGGTGGTTTTTCTTTTGCTATTAATATTTTATTGCACCAAGGAGTCAATATTATGATTTGTTCAAATATTTTACTGAGTGAATTGAATACCAATGTTATTTATTTATATATTTAAATTCTTTATTGGACAACAAAGTACAAAGGGTGGGCTTAACGCTAAAGCATTTTCTACCAGCCGACCCAAAATGAGCAAGAAAATACGTACGAAGGCGGAGTGCAAAAAAAAAAACAATAAAAACTGGATATCGATATATAGATTTAATATATAAACTGTATACATACTGGACTGGAGTTAGAGGACTCTGACTTCCCGGCATCAGCCAGTTCGAGTTACAGGTACGCAACCCTGACTTGCTCGAGCCATTTGCTTACAATCCCTTGTCTGTCCGTGTAAGCAATATCCCCTTTCCTTTCTTTTTCCCTTGAATATACCTATCCCCATCCCATTCTTCTCCAACCGACCGATGGCGGTATATCCATCACAATCAGTGCAGCTCGAAGTAATATAGACTCGTGTCGGGCAACAGCGCCACCGGTGTGAGGAGCTGCGCACTGCGCTTGCCAACCCGTCTGCCAAGCGTGGCGAGTATGGCAAATTCTCACCTTTAAATATGACAGACGCAAACAGGACCAGGCTCCCAGTACCCGGCAGTCCCACTGTTTCCGGCTTCGGTAGCGGCCGTAGTTGTGGTGGGGCAGGGGGTGCTAAGAATCTCCGGACGGGATCGAACTACCACCCCAAACGACACCTGGCCCTGGTCACACAATGTCCGCACTTTGCGGACTGACGATAGGATTGCTGAGCTGGAAGAAGAGATGAGTAGGTTACGCTGGGATATATTAGGGTTATCTGAAGTCCGTAGAGAGGGGTAGGACACGATAACCCTCAAATCCGGAACCCTACTATACTACCGGGAGGGCGACCAACAGTCCTAAGGAGGTGTCGGGTTTATGGTCCACAAGTCCCTCATAAACAACATTGCGGTCGTTGAAAGTGTGTCGAGTAGGGTCGCGTACCTTATACTCAGAGTTTCTAAAAAATACTCGTTGAAGGTCATACAGGTCTACGCACCGACCTCCGCACACCCAGATGATGAAGTAGAGGCTATATATGAGGATATTAGTCGGGCCATACATACTACAAAAACTCACTTTAATGTTGTTATGGGGGACTTCAACGCAAAGCTGGGCAAGAGAAGCGACGATGAGTTGAGAGTGGGGCAATTTGGATATGGGCAGCGGAACCCTAGGGGACAGAGGCTGGCCGATTTTCTAAAGAAAGAGGGACTCTTTATGATGAATTCCTTCTTCCAGAAGCGGCCTCAAAGGAAGTGGACCTCGTTAAGTTCCGATGGTTTCACTAGAAATGAGATTGACTTCATCTTGACCACTAGACGACAGATATTCAACGATGTCTCTGTGATCAACAACGTAAAAACAGGGAGTGATCACCGAATGGTAAGAGGCACGCTGAATCTCAATGTCAGGCTGGAACGATCTCGGTTGGGGAAGTCTACGCTCCGTCCATATAAAGCTCATATTCAAGACCTCGAAAGCTTTCAACTCGAATTATCGAACCGCTTCGCTTGCCTAGATGATTGCGCATCCGTGGAAAAAATTAACAACAGGTTGGTAGAAACTGTCCATACGGTCGGAGGAAAATTCTGCAGACCCGGCCGTAAGAATAGACCCCAAAAACTAGCCAACGAAACTCTCAAACTTATGGCGGAACGACGCCCGTTGGCACTTCAGTCCCTCAATGATACCGAGACTTATAGGCAGCTCAACAGACGCATACGGAAATATCTGCGACACGACATCCGTATTTTTAATACTAACCGTATTAAAGATACGATAGAGCGGAATCAAGGCTCCAAAGTGTTTGCGCGAGATTCGTCAATTGGGCAAAGCCGGTTATCGAAGTTGAAATTGGGGGATGGAAGCAAAGTGTCCTGTAGGGCTGACATTTTGAGGGAGGTCGAGAGGTTCTATGGACACTTATATACCTAGGTCGCTAAACCTGTTGATAGCTTGGCAGAAGACCCAAGAGCGGAGCTTACCCGGCACTATTCCGATGAAATCCCGGTCATCAGCTTGCACGAGATCAGTGTGGCCCTAAAACAGCTTAAAAACAACAAGGCACCAGGTGAAGACGGTATCACATCAGAGCTTCTGAAAGCGAGCGGATTGCCAGTACTTAGGATCCTTCAGAAGCTCTTTAATGCCGTCCTGCTTGAGGGTGTAACGCCGGAAGCATGGAACAGAAGTGTGGTGGCCCTATTCTTCAAAAAAGGCGATACTACTTTGCTAAAGAATTACAGGCCCATCTCGCTTCTTAACCATGTTTATAAGCTGTTTACGAGGGTTATCACGACTCGTCTCACGAGCAAGTTTGATGACTTCCAGCCTCCCGAACAAGCCGGTTTCCGAAAAGGTTTTAGTACCATAGACCACATTCATACGCTGCGGCAGATTATACAGAAGACTGAGGAGTATAATCGGCCATAACGCTTAGCGTTTGTGGACTATGAGAAAGTCTTTGATTCGATCGAAACGTGGGCGGTACTGTCGTCTCTTCAGAGGTGCCATATTGACTATCGGTACATCGAAGTGCTGAAAAGTATTTGTACACAAACGCCACCATTTCGGTTCGAGTCCAGGAGCATTGCACAAAGCACGAGGCGTGAGACAGGGAGACGTTATCTCTCCGAGACTATTTACCACTGCACTGGAAGACGCTTTCAAGCTCTTGGAATGGCATGGACTCGGCATCGATATAAACGGCGAGTACCTAACTCACCTTCGATTTGCCGACGATATAGTAGTAATGGCAGAATCCCTGGAAGACCTTAGCATTATGCTCGGCGATCTTAATGGAGTCTCTCAACAGGTGGGCCTTAAAATGAATATGGACAAGACTAAAATTATGTCGAATGTCCATGTCGCGCCTATTCCGGTATCCGTTGGGAGCTCCATTCTCGAAGTTGTGGACGAATACGTCTACCTGGGACAAAAAGTCCGATTGGGCAGGTCCAACTTCGAGGGAGAGGTAAATCGACGAATCCAACTAGGATGGGCAGCGTTCGGGAACTTAAGGAGCGTATTTTCGTCCGGGATACCGCAGTGCCTTAAGTCGAAAGTCTTCGACCAGTGTGTGTTACCAGCGATGACCTATGGAACCGTATGGAACCTTAGGAACGTGGCCTCTAACAAAGGGACTCTTAGAGAGGCTTAAAATCACTCAGCGTTCGATGGAGAGGGCTATGCTGGGAATTTCGCTGAGAGATAGAGTCAGAAACGAGGAGATTCGCAGACGAACAAAAGTAAGCGACATAGCCCAACGGATTTGTAAGCTGAAGTGGCAGTGGGCTGGGTATATAGTCCGCTCAAGTGACGGCCGATGGGGTCAAAGGGTCCTTGAGTGAAGGCCATTTACTGGCAAGCGAAGTAGAGGACGACCGCCAACTAGGTGGACAGACGACATGAAAAGAGTAGCTGGAAACGAATGGATGCGGGCCGCTTTGGACCGATCGCGGTGGAGGTCAATGGGGAAGGCTTACGTCCAGCAGTGGACGCACGACAGCTGATAATGATGATGATGATGATGATACATACATAAACGTATATAAATACTAACCATACATACATACAAAGCTACAAATATATAAATAAATAAGTTTTATACATATACTTATATATTCTCAGATGGGAAAATAAGAGATTATAAGCTGCTGAAGTAGAACTGTTTCACCTGTCTCTTGAAAGAGTTTCATTTCATTCAGGTGCCTTACGAATATTTTCAGGTAATTGGTTCCAGAGTCGGACAGCGACCGCAGAGAAGGAGTCAGACATGAAACCAGTATGATGAGTGGGAACAGTAAGGAGTTGGTTTGGTTTGGTCGAGAGCAGAGGCCTTTCGTGGGAATGCGTACGAAGTAGGAATTTATTTAGAAGATATTTGGGATAAGAGGGATTGTAAAGGATAGAGTATGTATGAATTCTCATGTACCTATGTTCGCGAATCGGTAGCCAGTTTAATTGCGAGCGACAACGCGAAACGTGATCAAACTTTCGAAGGTTGAAAATAAATCTCATGGTAGTATTCGACATACGAACAAGCTTGTTGAGCAACTCTTCGTTTAAATTATGTAGCAAACATCACCGTAGTCAATTATCGGCAACAGTAAACTGTTGGCAGGCTGTATTTTAGTTTTAATGGAAGGAAAATGTTTGAGGCGCATTAGTGAATGTAAACTAGCACAAAATTTCCGAGACACTTCTTTTATTTGACAGCTCCAGCCAAGACAACGATCCATCGCTAGGCCAAGATTTTTTACGTTGTTACAAAACGGTATAGAAATATTGTTAAGTTTTAAATTAGAAGAACAGTCTTTAATTTTGGCAAGTTGCTGTCGCCTACCAATAATAATTGCCTGACATTTGGAAGCGTTTATAGATGTGCCAAATCGATCTGCCCACGAAGATATGCGCATAAGGTTAATAAAGGCATTAATAGAAGAAATAGTTTGATCAAAATTAGCGACAGTAGTGTGTTGATATAGCTGCAAGTCGTCGGCGTAAAGGTGGTAGTGTGAATGAATAAAGGAAGTAATAGAATTGATAAATGTCGAAAACAGTAAGGGAGATAATATTCCGCCTTGAGGAATGCCAGTAGTGATCTCACACCAGTCAGATTGCTTCTGTCCAAAGCGTACAGACTGCTTGCGCCCTCGAAGATAGGAAGAAAACCATTGTAGGGCAGAGTTTGAGATATTTATTCGGGAGAGAAGAGCTAGGAGAAGATCATGGTCAACAGTATTGAAGGCATTACTAAAGTCAATGAGAACTAATACAGTCACATGTTTATTATCCATGACTTCGCTGATGTCTTCAGTAACTTTAAGTAGGGCAGTTGTCGTACTATGACCAGCTCTACTTGGTATGTATTAAAAATATCGTGTTTAGTGAAATGAGAGATCTGGTGATAAACAATAGATTCGGCAACTTTGGAAAGGAATGGAATTATAGAAATATAATAAATAGAAAAATTAATAATATGAGTAATTAGGTCTAAATTTAAAATAAGAACTATCATAGGGCGACTGATTTCGTCACATCCTATAGCTTTGGAGGAAATAGAAAGTATTCTCCTTTTTACCTCAGATCTGTCTACAGGTGAAAGGTGAAACTTTTTTAAAGGAAAAATCGGCAAGCTGAATATATCGGTCAGCGTTTGGGATTTAATCGAAAGGTCCATATTGGAAGAAGAAGAAAAATGATCTTTTAAAGAATTTATGTTGATGTTGAGATTAGATTCGGTAGAGTTCCTTTTGGCCAACCCCAACGACTTTAGAAAATTATATGTTGCCGACGAAGATAGTGAACTAATACGATCAATGATATAATGGCGTTTTAAATTCCTACATAACCTGTTACACCGATTTCTTGCAGCTTTATATATGGACCAATTAACTTCGTTACGATCGTTTTTGTACTGGCGAAAGGCTTTGTCCCTTTTTAATCTAGCTTTACGAAAGTCGTCATTCAACCACTGAGTGCTGTGATGTATCAATTTGACGTTATGTAAAGGTGCATGTTTATCAAATAAATTAAGGACTTCCTTACACAAATATTTTACCTTATCATCTACTGTCTCCAAAACCGTTAAATCAGTCCAGTTGATTTTTGAGGCATCCAACTCCAGTCTATTTAAATCAAGTCCAGTAAATTTTCTGATTAATAAGGGTTTGGGTTTGGGAACCTTAATCGGATAAGAGACAAAGATAAGGTCATGGAGTGAAAAAGAAGGGGCAGGGAGTTGGCCAGATTTTGCAACAAGGTTACTATTAGAGACAATGACTAAATCTAAAAGAGTGCTAGTGGTACTTACGTGGTGAGTTGGTTCTGAAGATAGTATTGTCAAGTTGACAGATTCCAGCAGTGAGCATAATTTGTGCGAGCGGGAGTCATTTTTCAAAATACAAGTGTTACAATCGCCCATAATGATAACATGACTGTAAATAGATATTAAGTTTTCTAATGTTTCTTCCAAGGTAGTAAAATAATTAATATTAGGAGGACAGTATATCACGCCAAGGCAAATTTAATGCCAGCATCCACCTTAAGGGGAGGAAGAGTAGAGGGAAGGGAACTGACAAATGATTTTGTAAGGAAAATGGTTTTTGAGGTAAATGGCCACTCCATCTCCAATCTTTCCAATGCGGTCATTTCTAATTAGTGTAAAACCGGGAATAGCAACCGATTGTAGTTTATGGTTTAAGCCAGGTCTCAGAGATTAGTATACAATGCAAGTTACGGATATTAAAAGAATCGTTCGTTAAAATGACAGGGAAGGCTTTGGGAATGTTGGCCTGCAAATGGGTAAATTTGAATTATTATTACACATTTTAGAATTTCAGATGGAGCATTTCTTTGCTATGTTCACTAGATCAGGAGATTCAGTCAATATAAATGGTGGCTACGTAAGGCGCAGCAATGTTCACTTTTGAACCTTTTCCCATATGTTGGAGGTATTCTTAATATTTAAGGTCCTAAAACTTTAAAATGGGTATTGATTTAATTCTTTAAAAATTAAAATTAATATATTTTTTTTTCTATTAAATTTTTAACATATTTTGAAGTAAGACATCGACAGCAGGAGAAGTTTTTTTTGTGATTTTCAAAAACAGAACCTACTTCTTTATCTAATTCTATCATTTCTATGTAAAAAGCTTGATATGGGCTTTGTTTTTTCCAGATTCCCACTTTAATTAATTTATATTCAAGATAATTTTTATTTTATATAATGAATTGTTGATTAATTTTCTGATTTGTCATCTCACATTGCCATTGCCTGACTGTAAACAAGCTTTATTAAATAAATTATTGTATGTTGAGCACATTAGTCACTGCAATTAAATTGACTCTCACTATGGAGGTCGTAATAAAAAGCTCTAGCTCTGATATCTCTGCGTTCTATATATTGCAAACTGTTGTTATTATGTACTAAAGAGCCGTTGTATAGAGCGTTCATCTTGTAGAACGAACTAGCCACCTGGTGCTTGGCAAAATTAATAATTAATTCACAGTTTTAATCCAATACACACTTAACACACTTTATATGAATTGGATTTATTTTCATAAAGAGCTCAATTTCAATTCCTTGAATATTTTGGTTAGTGAATTAAATTACTGTTTATATTGGCTAAGTAATAGCACTGTTTTTGTGAAATAATTATTTTATTGCACGAGAATATCTCCTTTGTCTGATTAATTAATTGAAATGATTTGGATCGGGTTCCAGATTTATAAATTACTACATGTCGTGTTATTATTACACTATTAAAAAAGATACAGTAGTAGTCTCATTTATTTTTTTATTTCAGTTTTTTGTTAAACAATTTATTTCAATTAAAAACTATTATTTTTTTTTATTTTAGTTTAGTTAGTTCAGGCCTAAGAAGTGTCATTTGCTAAGGCACAGGCTTCCAACTTTCTGATAGTGTTTGGACTGTTCTTTCCTTCTTTTAATGCTTCAATCTTGTTGGTACTTCTGGAAGATAGGAAGGTTTTTTTCTTATAGATCTGAGAGAGCAAAGGTTTTTTTATCTGTATACATCTTATAAACGCATTTGTATGATTTTAATGGGCGTTTACCACTACTAATACTGACTACTGTCATTATATGCCCGTACCCGATTCAGAAATCATTCATTTTAGTGGTTAGTGCACTTAACGCCCTCTATTATCAAGATGCACTACCCACATTAATTACACACTTACTGAGGTAATTACTGAGCTAATTACTGAGGTATCTCTCTCTCCCTCTCTGTTAATAGTAGGTGGCATTTTACACATAAAAATATTTTACAATATTTTAAGCAATAAAATATAACACAAAGATAAAAATATAATATTTAACAAATTCTAACTATTCCCTCGACTCACTTTAAGTTATAAACCTTCAATCTCAATATTAAAAGGTAATCGGTAAAGTTACTGTTACCCGTAAGTGATATAAGATAATGTTTGATCACTAATAACTCGTATTTGTACGTAGTAGAACAATATACCTAGTACTAATACACTTGTTTAATTTAAATTTTAGAAGAAACCTTATGAAATCAAATGATTAAGATATGAAGTAATAGGAGTTCTATCTACATATACATATATATAGGTAGCACTCATATTCCTTCTACTAGTATTTATACCTATAACTAACTATTTATACCTATATAGGTATAAATAGTTAGTTGATAGCGGACTACCGCGACATTGTAACTAGGAGTATAATAAAAAGTATTCTCTTTCTCATTCGAATGTGTTTTAGTGCCTAAATAACCTTACCAGGGGGTCTCCACAGTATCGAAATAAATTTGTTATTGTTAAAAGTCCATTTATCGTTAAGGTAGGATATCCGTTTATTGTTGGGACACCTGCATCTAACAAGTGACACGTTTTTACAGGCTACAGTACTTTTTTTTAAACAAAATGAAAAACTTACTCCCCTTGAGTTGAATCAGATCAACTAAATCTATCCATATATCGGTAATCTGTTTAAGTTAGGTCCCGAAATAAGATAGAAATATTTCAGGAACGTTCCTTCATATATAGATATATAGAGTATATAGATAGATAGAGATAGATAAGTATAAATAATTAAAAGAAATCAATATAAAAAGCCTCCTACCCATTCGGTGCAAAATTCTGCTTTCTTGTTCAAGAAACAACCTCCTCAGTTTTTAGTATAAATTTCAATTACTAGGAATACTCATGACTTGCATCTTAGCTCCTTTCTAATCTCAAACATTTCGTTTCTTCACACCATTCTGGGTATCTCGCCAGTTCCTTCACAGTACAGACATCAAAATTCTGGAACGACTTGCCCGAAATAATTAGATGCTGTCCGAGGAAAAGGGCTTTTAAAAAATTCATCAAAAATATTTCTTAACAAAAATCTTATTCATTTATTTTCTATTTCATACATACAATTTTATTACTTTCTTACCATTAGAACCGTATTTTATTACTATAACGTATTCGCATGTATCTATATGTATATTTAAATATATATGTATCTATACTTATATATTTATATTTATATATTTTATTTTATTTAAACTGCCTTTTGTGATTTTTTTTCTTCGTATTATTTGACTAATAGAGAACGCTCTGTCGTATTTAGCCCGCCTTTTGTTCTATTTTTGGCCCAATATGGATTTAATCAATAATTAAATAAATGATAGCACATATCAAAGTAAATTTCAATTGTGATCAGATTATGAGTCAATGTCATCTATTATTAAATACATTATCTTTGTTATTATTTAAAACCGATAAAAAAGTCTACTATGGTTAGGATACTTTCCGACCTTTTTTTAAACTTCTGGAATTCAATGATATAAAGGCTGCATTCCAGGGAAGGAAGGCGATGTTGTTGTACTCCCACCCACTAAACGGTGGCGTGCCTTTGTGTGTCAGGAATGGGGGATAGAATCTTATGACTAACCTTTCCGGAAAATCAGCAGCCTATAACGGACTAATTAACGGCAATACACTCTTCTTCTCAAACCTGCAACTTCTGGGAAAACAACGTAGTGTTCCGTCAACTCCAATACAATGTCGTGATATTTGTTGTAATTTATTTAAAATGCTTTAAAATATTTCAAAACTTGCAATATAAATTATACCTATGTTATATTATTATCGTAAGTATTCGTAATATTTTTCAACAATATTTTACAAAAATGTATAAAATTTATATTTCTAAACGTAGTTAACGTGCTTAAATATAATTTCTAAACATGTGATTGCATTTTGATAACAATCGAAACGATATTTCGATTTGATGTGTTTAACGTGATAATATTTATTTGATAATAAAACAATAATTCGGGAACAAACACTGAGGTATTTATAAACACTGAGGTATTTATATGAGGTAGTTATAAACCTTATCTATCAACGGAAAACATTAAAACTAAAAATGTTATCGGAGAAAATTTTACTACTCTTTATATATTAGGTACTTCAATTGTAAAATAATTGAAATTCTTAAGGAGCTAACTATTTTTACTCCATCAGATACGTACCTACTCATTTGAAGATATATTCGTAACGAATAATAAGAAAGAATTTTATAGAATTTCACGAGAGCATATAATTATTAACTTTTTAAAATTTTTAGGTACCTTATTAAAATACCGTTATCATTCTAGATCTATTTCTGGAGTCTGAAGTGATGCCGCAACGATGTGTAAAACATCTAATATAAAAAATCATTATTTAACCTACGTCTCTTTATGCCATATTAAATTTGTATATACATTTGTCATGTTATCTTTTATATATAAGATATAGATAAGATAGATAAACAATTAAACTGGCCAGCGCAAGTACATGAATTAGATCGAAGAGTGCATTTGTCAATCTACTCAAAAATATTTACAAAATTTTCCACTTTGGAAAATTAAAATGTTGGTAACCCTTTTCTACACAATCATAAAAACATGACTAAATCAAAGCTAAATAATAAAAAAATAGTTAAAAATGCGTATCTTTGACTCGGTTCGGTTTACCATCTGTTGCAATATCTAGTTATAAAATTTTGAGTAATAGAAGACTTTGATAGCAGTTGCAGTTGACATTGTTGATATAAATATATTTTAAGAAATTAGAAATACTACTGGAAGAATAAATTTAATATTAAATATAATAACAATATAATTTACTAACTTTTAGGTAATAAATAACTAGAAACAATATGAAATTTATATTCTTTATTAAACTTGTAAATCGTAACGCCAATTCAGTTTTTAGTATTTATAATCAATTGGTATTTTTATTGAATAGTACCTACAATAAAATCATAAATTATCACAAGTTATCAAATCAGATAGTGATTATCTTGGTAAATTAAAAATCTATAAAAAAAATCTTATCTGAATTACTAAAATAGAATTTAATATGTACATTAAAATATATCTCGTATTATCAAAGACATTAACCCTCGACTGTAAGTAATAATAATATCCGCAATCTTATACAAACTTATTATAATAAAAAAAACCTATTCAAAGCATAATATAAAATTAAAATCACCTTTTTTCCAAAATGATTGTCATGAATGATGCCTATGATTCATGACAATATAATTATGATAATAATAACTCCAATTATAACTTGAAATACGACAACCGGCAAGCTTTAATAACACAGGCACACAAAAAAAAAAAAAAAGTCATGAACCAGAGGGGAGACCCCATTATTCTTAGGTTTTTGGGATCGCTGAAACCGAATATGAGAATAAAAACTAATTTTAAATGCCAGTTTTCCCGCTAGCACCCCCTTACTACCTCTTAAGGGGTGAAAATTGAAATTTTTGTATAAAATCAAGATAGATGTGTATTTCTACGTTTTTTGGGATGCTGAAACCAAAAATGATAATTAAAAATAAATTTATGACCACTATCACCCCCTACCATCCCTTACGGGGGTTGAAAATTTAAATTTTTCTATAAAGTCAAGATAGATGAGTATTTCTACGTTTTTTGGGATGCTGGAACCGAAAATGATAACTAAAATAAATTCATGACCACTATTACCCCCTTACCACCCCTTACAGGGGGTGAAAATTTCAATTTTTCTATAAAATCAAGATATATGTGTATTTCTACGTTTTTTGGGATGCTGAAACCGAAAATGATAACTAAAAATAAATTCATGATCACTATCTCCCCCTACCATCCTTTACAGGGGGTGAAAATTTAAATTTTTCTATAAAATCAAGATAGATATGTATTTCTACGTTTTTTAGGATGCTGGAACCGAAAATGACAACCAAAAGTGAATTTGATACCTCTTTTACTCAATACCACCCCCTAACCATCCCTAATTTCAATTTTATATAAAATCAAGATGTATGAAGAATTTTAACGATTTACAGTAAGTGACATGTTTATCAAACTAGTTTGAGGTTACTCTCTCTCGCTCTTATATTAGAAATTCAAATGCTTTATTTTTATTTTCGGTTCCAGCATCCTAAAAAACGTAGAAATACACATCTATCTTGATTTTATAGAAAAAATTAAATTTTCACCCCCTGTAAGGGGTGGTAAGGCGGTAATAGTGGTCATAAATTTATTTTAGTTATAATTTTCGGTTCCAGCATCCCAAAAAACGTAGAAATACTCATCTATCTTGATTTTATAGAAAAATTGAAATTTTCACCCCCTGTAAGGGATGGTAGGGGGAGATAGTGGTCATGAATTTATTTTTAGTTATCATTTTCGGTTTCAGCATCCCAAAAAACGTAGAAATACACATCTATCTTGACTTTGTAGAAAAATTTAAATTTTCACCCCCCGTAAGGGGTGGTAGGGGGTGATAGTGGTCATGAATTTATTTTTAATTATCATTTTCGGTTTCAGCATCCCAAAAAACGTAGAAATAGACATCTATCTTGATTTTATAGAAAAATTGAAATTTTCACCCCCTGTAAGGGATGGTAGGGGGAGATAGTGGTCATGAATTTATTTTTAGTTATCATTTTCGGTTTCAGCATCCCAAAAAACGTAGAAATACACATCTATCTTGACTTTGTAGAAAAATTTAAATTTTCACCCCCCGTAAGGGGTGGTAGGGGGTGATAGTGGTCATGAATTTATTTTTAATTATCATTTTCGGTTTCAGCATCCCAAAAAACGTAGAAATAGACATCTATCTTGATTTTATAGAAAAATTGAAATTTTCACCCCCTGTAAGGGATGGTAGGGGGAGATAGTGGTCATGAATTTATTTTTAGTTATCATTTTCGGTTTCAGCATCCCAAAAAACGTAGAAATACACATCTATCTTGACTTTGTAGAAAAATTTAAATTTTCACCCCCCGTAAGGGGTGGTAGGGGGTGATAGTGGTCATGAATTTATTTTTAATTATCATTTTCGGTTTCAGCATCCCAAAAAACGTAGAAATAGACATCTATCTTGATTTTATACAAAAATTACAATTTTCACCCCTTAAGAGGTAGTAAGGGGGTGCTAGCGGGAAAACTGGCATTTAAAATTAGTTTTTATTCTCATATTCGGTTTCAGCGATCCCAAAAACCTAAGAATAATGGGGTCTCCCCTCTGGTTCATGACTTTTTTTTTTTTTTGTGTGCCTGTGTAATTTATCTAAACTACTACTGGATTGGATTGTATTGGATTGAATTGGATTGGATTGGATTGGATTGGATTAAACTCCAAAAAACCTTACAGACTAGGTATGGTATCTAGTTACTTTTTATTTTTTAGGTTTTCAATCGTGTTCTATCAACACCATATACATTTTTTCTGTAAAATCTTCTCTGTTTTTGTAATAAAAGTCACGTGAATAATTGCGATCTTATAATAATTAGTATAAGGTAATAATTTAAATAGATGGAAAAAACTGGGGGAGGCCTTTACCCAAGACGGGGTCCATATTTCAAAAAAAGAAGACTAACATACTAACAATCAATCTAAGAAACTTACTAACATTACTAACTTGGTTTGAAATGTAACTTTAGGAATATGGAATAAATGGCTTATTATTATTATTATTATTATTATTTAAATTGATAATATATGACTTATATGTCAATTTATGTACTCGTATCGCTAAATTCAAAACAGTTGATTTATTTTTAGCTTAACACTTTCACTGCCAGGTCCGTAGCGTGTACGGAGACGCAAGTTTCACCCCAGGGCCGTAGCATGTACGGAGCAATTAAAAATCAATTTTTATAGTATTTAATTGGCTCAACATTTTTTTTACTATTTTTCCGTTTATTTAAATGCCTTTATGCAAACGTTTATATGAAAAATTGAAACAGCACACAGGGCTCAATTTCTTAAAATCTGGTGGCAGCGAAAGTGTTAATGTTACCCGCTACTTTATCAGCATGATTAATTCTGTTATACGATATTTATCTAACCATTTTTTATAATCGGTATATTTCTAGTCGTATTGTAATTTTCTTGAAACAAGTTTTATGTTAGTCATAAAAATCTACAATTTATACATCTTATCTGAAAAATAAGATATCACAAATTGCATTAAAATCTAACAACGGTAGTTTTTTTGGTGATGAAAACAAACACACAAACGTTTGATATATAATTTATTTGATGCTCGAGAATATATATATTTTTATATTTATTAAACAAACAGTTCGGCCTTTACTATATTATTACTCATATGTGTAAAAAATATAAGATATATTTATAATAAAAGGAACAAACTATTTTCCATAATCGTGTCTAAATAAATCAGCTCGACCCTATACAGAGCGGAAACAGTCATATATTGTAATATATCTGTGTAATACATACGTAAACCGGAACAAGCAAGTCGCTCTAGATACTATTCGTTTCCTATTCTATGTTAAGGTCACTTCTGACACTCTTTCATGCGTTTCAATACTTACCAAATACTAAAACTCAAAGATTATTTTATTTAAACATCTATTCGCTCTAAACTTATACGTAATAATGAAATGACTTTCTAAGCGATATTTGCAAGCACCCTGATATCAGCATTTATTAATTTTACCTGAGAGCTAAAATAGCTATAGTACCAATAAGGTCAGGACAACCGATGTTCTAACATATAATTTCATACTAAAAAGTCCTTCTAAGCGATATTTGCAAGCACCCTGATATCAGCATTTATTAATTTTACCTGAGAGCTAAAATAGCTATTGTACCAATAAGGTCAGGACAACCGATGTTCTAACATATAACTTCATACTAAAAAGTCCTTCTAAGCGATATTTGCAAGCACCCTGATATCAGCATTTATTAATTTTACCTGAGAGCTAAAATAGCTATTGTACCAATAAGGTCAGGACAACCGATGTTCTAACATATAATTTCATACTAAAAAGTCCTTCTAAGCGATATTTGCAAGCACCCTGATATCAGCATTTATTAATTTTACCTGAGAGCTAAAATAGCTGTTGTACCAATAAGGTCAGGACAACCGATGTTCTAACATATAATTTCATACTAAAAAGTCCTTCTAAGCGATATTTGCAAGCACCCTGATATCAGCATTTATTAATTTTACCTGAGAGCTAAAATAGCTATTGTACCAATAAGGTCAGGACAACCGATGTTCTAACATATAATTTCATACTAAAAAGTCCTTCTAAGCGATATTTGCAAGCACCCTGATATCAGCATTTATTAATTTTACCTGAGAGCTAAAATAGCTATTGTACCAATAAGGTCAGGACAACCGATGTTCTAACATATAATTTCATACTAAAAAGTCCTTCTAAGCGATATTTGCAAGCACCCTGATATCAGCATTTATTAATTTTACCTGAGAGCTAAAATAGCTATTGTACCAATAAGGTCAGGACAACCGATGTTCTAACATATAATTTCATACTAAAAAGTCCTTCTAAGCGATATTTGCAAGCACCCTGATATCAGCATTTATTAATTTTACCTGAGAGCTAAAATAGCTATTGTACCAATAAGGTCAGGACAACCGATGTTCTAACATATAATTTCATACTAAAAAGTCCTTCTAAGCGATATTTGCAAGCACCCTGATATCAGCATTTATTAATTTTACCTGAGAGCTAAAATAGCTATTGTACCAATAAGGTCAGGACAACCGATGTTCTAACATATAATTTCATACTAAAAAGTCCTTCTAAGCGATATTTGCAAGCACCCTGATATCAGCATTTATTAATTTTACCTGAGAGCTAAAATAGCTATTGTACCAATAAGGTCAGGACAACCGATGTTCTAACATATAACTTCATACTAAAAAGTCCTTCTAAGCGATATTTGCAAGCACCCTGATATCAGCATTTATTAATTTTACCTGAGAGCTAAAATAGCTATTGTACCAATAAGGTCAGGACAACCGATGTTCTAACATATAATTTCATACTAAAAAGTCCTTCTAAGCGATATTTGCAAGCACCCTGATATCAGCATTTATTAATTTTACCTGAGAGCTAAAATAGCTGTTGTACCAATAAGGTCAGGACAACCGATGTTCTAACATATAATTTCATACTAAAAAGTCCTTCTAAGCGATATTTGCAAGCACCCTGATATCAGCATTTATTAATTTTACCTGAGAGCTAAAATAGCTATTGTACCAATAAGGTCAGGACAACCGATGTTCTAACATATAATTTCATACTAAAAAGTCCTTCTAAGCGATATTTGCAAGCACCCTGATATCAGCATTTATTAATTTTACCTGAGAGCTAAAATAGCTATTGTACCAATAAGGTCAGGACAACCGATGTTCTAACATATAATTTCATACTAAAAAGTCCTTCTAAGCGATATTTGCAAGCACCCTGATATCAGCATTTATTAATTTTACCTGAGAGCTAAAATAGCTATTGTACCAATAAGGTCAGGACAACCGATGTTCTAACATATAATTTCATACTAAAAAGTCCTTCTAAGCGATATTTGCAAGCACCCTGATATCAGCATTTATTAATTTTACCTGAGAGCTAAAATAGCTATTGTACCAATAAGGTCAGGACAACCGATGTTCTAACATATAATTTCATACTAAAAAGTCCTTCTAAGCGATATTTGCAAGCACCCTGATATCAGCATTTATTAATTTTACCTGAGAGCTAAAATAGCTATTGTACCAATAAGGTCAGGACAACCGATGTTCTAACATATAATTTCATACTAAAAAGTCCTTCTAAGCGATATTTGCAAGCACCCTGATATCAGCATTTATTAATTTTACCTGAGAGCTAAAATAGCTATTGTACCAATAAGGTCAGGACAACCGATGTTCTAACATATAACTTCATACTAAAAAGTCCTTCTAAGCGATATTTGCAAGCACCCTGATATCAGCATTTATTAATTTTACCTGAGAGCTAAAATAGCTATTGTACCAATAAGGTCAGGACAACCGATGTTCTAACATATAATTTCATACTAAAAAGTCCTTCTAAGCGATATTTGCAAGCACCCTGATATCAGCATTTATTAATTTTACCTGAGAGCTAAAATAGCTGTTGTACCAATAAGGTCAGGACAACCGATGTTCTAACATATAATTTCATACTAAAAAGTCCTTCTAAGCGATATTTGCAAGCACCCTGATATCAGCATTTATTAATTTTACCTGAGAGCTAAAATAGCTATTGTACCAATAAGGTCAGGACAACCGATGTTCTAACATATAATTTCATACTAAAAAGTCCTTCTAAGCGATATTTGCAAGCACCCTGATATCAGCATTTATTAATTTTACCTGAGAGCTAAAATAGCTATTGTACCAATAAGGTCAGGACAACCGATGTTCTAACATATAATTTCATACTAAAAAGTCCTTCTAAGCGATATTTGCAAGCACCCTGATATCAGCATTTATTAATTTTACCTGAGAGCTAAAATAGCTATTGTACCAATAAGGTCAGGACAACCGATGTTCTAACATATAACTTCATAGTAAAAAGTCCTTCTAAGCGATATTTGCAAGCACCCTGATATCAGCATTTATTAATTTTACCTGAGAGCTAAAATAGCTATTGTACCAATAAGGTCAGGACAACCGATGTTCTAACATATAATTTCATACTAAAAAGTCCTTCTAAGCGATATTTGCAAGCACCCTGATATCAGCATTTATTAATTTTACCTGAGAGCTAAAATAGCTATTGTACCAATAAGGTCAGGACAACCGATGTTCTAACATATAACTTCATAGTAAAAAGTCCTTCTAAGCGATATTTGCAAGCACCCTGATATCAGCATTTATTAATTTTACCTGAGAGCTAAAATAGCTATTGTACCAATAAGGTCAGGACAACCGATGTTCTAACATATAATTTCATACTAAAAAGTCCTTCTAAGCGATATTTGCAAGCACCCTGATATCAGCATTTATTAATTTTACCTGAGAGCTAAAATAGCTATTGTACCAATAAGGTCAGGACAACCGATGTTCTAACATATAACTTCATACTAAAAAGTCCTTCTAAGCGATATTTGCAAGCACCCTGATATCAGCATTTATTAATTTTACCTGAGAGCTAAAATAGCTATTGTACCAATAAGGTCAGGACAACCGATGTTCTAACATATAATTTCATACTAAAATGTCCTTCTAAGCGATATTTGCAAGCACCCTGATATCATCATTTATTAATTTTACCTGAGAGCTAAACTAGCTATTGTACCAATAAGGTCAGAACAACCAGCGTAAAAAATCGTGTAGCAATTCCACGAATAGATCTATTTATGTGTCATGTTATATTTATGAGCTATATCGAAATACAATTAATAATTGGTTATGATTGAGCTGAGCGTAAGCGAAGCTCTTAACCGTTTGGGAGACCTTTTTTTGTGTTTAGTTGTCTCCAGAATGCGAATAAATAATTACCTAAAAATTTTCTCATGTATTTTTGAGCCGAACACGGATGTTATAGCGAAAACAGATTGAAAAAATGTTTAGCCATTCAAAAGTTATCAAGAAAAGAAAAAAGGAGAGGGGCTCAGCTCAACACCCGCCGCGCACGGTTGGCGGATTCTAGTTATTTGCAGTTTAACTCCATAGTATCTTAACTACTCCTGCTTCGCTATAAAGAACAATTTCACGATCGAACATATTTTGTGCTGACTACTGTATATATTACATTATAATACTGAAATGAAGCTAACACATACTCTTACTACATAGTGATACACTTTCATCATTATATAAGTAAAATGCGAACGTCAATATTGCTACAGTTTATATTACAGAATGACGTCCTTATCTTTTTTATATTAAATTATTATTCTTTCCTCATTCGTAAATTCATTTTTTAAAACATAAGTAAAATATGAGTGATCTGTTACTTGGTGTTTCCAATTTTCGCAGTCTTGATATATTATTTAAGCTTTTAAATACTATCTACGAACTACTTAGCATATGTTTTATATTGGGTATATATTTTATAATATCTTTTATAGTTCGTGAAGACAACATTGCATCGAATGAAAAGACTTAAAAGGTAAAAAGTATGTTCGCTTATAAAATAAATGTTAATATTACTAAAAAAAAAAGAGTTTTTATTTAGTAATGACAAGAATTGAAAAAGTGTTACACATCCAGATGTGGTTTAATATTTCGATAGTTATTTCGAGATTACAGACAACAGAGATTAATTCATTGAAATTATATCACATTCATACTTCAAACTACTATACTATATATAGATAGAGATATATATATCGATATATAAGCGATTTACCACTCACTAACACATCACGAAATCTCCGAAACTATCTGTCATATTAACTTAAAATTTTACACAGTTACTTCTTTTATGACAGACGTCCACTAAGAACGGATTTAACGGAATTCAACTTTTTGCATTTCGCCAAGTCTTAAACCTGTAGGAGTTATACACTTAACGCCACCGGTTACCATAGCAACGGTTACCATACCAATGACATAAATAAAAATCAAGGACATAATATATTTGAAAAACAAATACATATATTATTAAAAAAAAAATAGTCCTTAGTTATATGGTGGCAATTTTTTCGTGGTGTAGGCCTACTGGGGATCCACGGCCACTGACGGTCATTATATTTCTCTATATAACATAAAAAAATTACACTAAATATAAAACTGAAATTAAACATTTTGTCAATACAAGAAGTCTAAGTCTCATCCAAATTGTTAGTGTGCCCAGCGAAGCGGGCGGGAATCGGCTAGTACATACATATATTTAATACGAAGTAATCAGGCTAATTAAAATTATATTTTTATTACTTTTTTTATTAAGAAACGGTGAGTATCTAATATTTATATATTAGTCGCTTTATTTTTGTTGTCCATTGCTCGATATCCCTAACATATCTTTTATAAAACTTTGGTCCGCGTCACATTTAATTTGATTAAAGAAAGTTGGTCACAAAAATAAAAAAAAAAGTGAAGGAATATTGGTTTTCTGCGTTTTACTTTAAAATAATGTAAATGTTTTTCTTTGGATTCTTGTAACAAATTAATAAGATCAAATACAAAATTTAGATTTCACAAATATTTTAAAAGTTTTTCCGTTACTCTTCGAAGTAGCTTGCACCCCGTCCATTAGGATTTTATCTTCTTTACAAGTTAAAAACACTTCACACACACCTATATACTTAAACTCATAATAATCGAGGTAATATTGTAGTTCTTTGTCACAAAAAAAGAGCAAAGTTTTAATTCACAAAAGCTCGAAGTCTTGAATTATTCAGTTGAACGTATTTTAAAAATGAACTACTATCCAGGACTTTCTCTGTTAAAAGTTAACAAGAGAGACAGAGTTGTTGACCTTCATTTCGATTTTCTTATTCATAAGGCGACGCTCTTATTTCTTTCTTGTAACAAGAGCCACATCAATTCTGCTCCTAAAGGATGCATTGTGAAACTTGGCAATAATTTAATATAATTTCCTAATGAAGCTCCTGCTTCAGCTTTGATATGGTTAAATAAAACATCTTGCAGTCATTGTGACAACAATTTTTTTTTTATAAATTCATTTAAAAAATTTCTATGTTGATAAAGTTAATTTGTAAATCTTGGTATTTTCCTTATCCATAGCGTAATTTGACGTAAACATGATTGCAACTTCTCAAAGTGAGGAGATATGGTCTCGGACAGGTACCAGCCGCTGATAAGATAGGGTCTCTCTATTGTTATTGGCAATAAATATTCCAAATACATGTTATCATTGAGTGATGTTTTTTATTATCTCAGAAAATGTTTTCAAGAGTTAATACTTACATCAATCTCCTGTCCTGTATAACATGGTAATTTCTGTACAGTACAATATTAACAAACAGCAAATGCAAAACATTGATAAAATCAAATAAGCATATTCTTCTATATGATTTTATAAGCTATATAGGTGCTTCAGGTAAGTATAAAATGTGGTACGTAAATATACGAGTAAATAACAAACACACATCTGTCAATCAGATAGATAACCTATAAAGTGTCTTCGTTTGAAAAATAAACATATTTTAATGCAATTATATTTTTATTTGTTAATTTATAAATATATAACAATTAACAACATTAACTTATAACATAAACATATAACAATTTGTATTTAGAAATTAAAGTAGAGTTTACTCCTGCTTTATCTATAAATAAAATAATATATTATACTAGTTATCGCCAACGTATTCGTCTGCTTGAAGTTATAATCATATGCATTTCTGCCGAATTGTCTTATAGGCAATTAATGGATGCTGTAATACCTACTGTTGCTCCACCGGCAACATTAAGACAACAACATTCAAATCTTGAAAGTTGATCTAATGCTAAATATAATAATGTATATACGCCAGAGACTGTTATGCTGAATTAATGAAAAGAGTTTTGTTACTGCTACAATAGCCATCCATCAAGTGAAGGATGTACAAGTGTATATACTTGGGCATTCTCATGATCCAGAAGTAGATTGAATACAGAGTATGAGAGTACAGAGAATGTATAGAGGCTGGGACAGTAACAAGCAAAATGTTATTAAAAGCGACAATACACAATTACTATAAAGTACCATCTACATCTCGTAACTGTGTCTCTTTTTTATTTTAAAAGGTTAAATGAAACCAAACCAAATATTTTGAAAGAATTTGATTTTGTTTCTGCTACAAAAGCCATTCATCTTTAATTTTTTATTTTATTTATATCTTTTCCACTTTGAATCCATACTAAATCACTTGTGTACGTCAAATGGGAGTGACAGGTTGGAATATTTTGATATCGTAAATATCGAAATAAGCTCTTCTGTAAAGAAACTCTCCCACTTAAAATAAGGCTACGTAAATTTGCCCTGATCTAAGAAGAACCACACAACAAACTCAGACGGGTTTATTCTGATCACTGTTTCACAAACGTCAATATATTTAGTGAGCAATGTAAGAACAACTAGAATCATCGGAATCAATTCGATAAGCTGGCCTAATGATTAATTATTAATAAGAAAAAGGAAATCCTTAGCTAGCAATACGACCAGTCACCGCAAGTAGCACCGATTCACGAGCATAACGCAAGGGTCAGCCAAAACCGCCTTCGACATATTTGAGAGAAGGGGGCAACCCAGCCCCCATCGTTACCGCAAATAATGACTTCTAAGCGAGCGGTGTGATTCAGGCAGTAGATCTAAAAAGAATAACAAACAGCGTTACTAGTTAATCGCTTAAATATAATTTATTTCCCGGCCTAGCGTCGTTAATGTAATCATTTACACTATACTTACTTTTTTATGCAATTCCTTTTAATGAATATTTTGAATTTATTACATGACAAATTTTAGACTTTACTGGGAAGCTTATTGTATAAACATACATACATAAACATACAATTGACCCTAAAGGAATTACCTAATTTATGGATCCTAGAGATGGGCATGGCAAGTTTATTTTTATTTCTAATATTAATTTTATGTAGATCACAAATTTTATTGAATTTTGAAATATTTTTGTGTACATAAATAAAATTTTAATAAAAACCTGTATTGATTGTACACAGTCAATATTTTTTATTCTTTAGGTTTACTTTTTAATGACTCTCGAGACCTCATGTTGTAGATTGCTCGAACAGCCCACTTCTGCAATACAAAGACAGTATTCATATATGATGCATTACCCCATAAAAGTATGCCGTATGACATGACACTATGAGAGAAGCTAAAGTAAACTATTCTAGCTGTTTCAACGTTTATCAACTGGTGTATTCTTCAAACCTTGTATGTGGTAGAATTAAGTCTGTTCGACAAATCACAACTGTGAGGGTCCCATCGCAATTTTGCGTCTAAAGTAATGCCTAAAAAATAATAGCATTCACTAAATCCAGTGCCTCATTATTTAATTGTACATTGGTTTTAGACATTTTTTTACACAAGTTAAGGTAAGGCAAGTCATTTATGTACATGAGGAACAAGAAAAGTTCTAATATAGACCCTTGTGGCACACCCACTTTAACAAGAGAACCAGGGGAACGCTTTCCATTTACATCTACTTTTTAATTCTCTTAATAAGATATCATCTAATCAAATCAATGGCCTTATTTTGAATACCATTATGATATAATTTTCTAATTAGAATTTCATGCTGAACACAATCGAATGAATACCTTCGATAAATCACAGAAAATGTCAAACGCGCCTTGTGATTCCTCTCAGGCTTCGAAAATATTCAGCCATAACTCAACACCTGCGTCTGTCGTGAAACCGCACTGCAAGCAATTTGTTTCTTACGCAAAAGGTTATTTTTGTTAAAATGTGTTGTAATGTGCTACCGGACTTAAATAATGGTATTATTTTACTATATCTCATATAACTATTTAAGGAAATTTACCACAATCAATACAGTTATTGAAAATTAATGCTAATTGTGCTGCAACAATATCTATAAGGGGCTTAAGTACTCGTATATTAACATCATCAAGTGGAGGATATATGAATGTATATACTTAATCATTTTCATAGGCTTAAAAGTAGATTAAATACAAAGTATAAAAGGGTATATGGAGATGGGACGATATTCTTACTATTTCTTCCTTATTTCAAAATGTTAAATGCTAAAATGTTAAAGGCAAAGTGCTAAAAAATATTTTAGAAGAATTTGATATTTCGATTGTTGTTTGCTTGCAGTGAAGGTATCTTAGGGATATGAAAAACATTGTTTGTGTAGTCCCAATACATTTATTCGTAATTTATAACAATAATCTAAATATATGATAATGAAACGGTTATAGTTACAATTCTTTAGTATTATGTAAATTTGAGAACATCACAGAACTAGTAGTTATGTAGTTAGTTATTCAGGACATAATAATCAGCAGCTATAACACACAAACTCAAAGTATTAATACCACTCTTATTCACAATTTCTGTCACCCGGAAAAGCTTCATTTATAGCTATAGCTGATTGTATAAAATAGCTATAATATATATAAATCAGCTATAGCTGTACCTTTCACCTTTATATTGAAACAGAAGACGTTTTGTTTTGTCCAGTCTCTCCTAGTACTATATAACAACACAGGGACAACTAATGATCCGTATATTGTATTTGTTTATTTATTTATTTATTTAGCTTCAGTCCGTATCCCTTGCGGGGTAGCCAGAGACGACGGAGCGCCAAACGCTACGATCCCTGCATACCTCTTTCGCCTCGGCCACAGACATCAACCTCTTCATGCAGGCCCTCCGGGGGATGTATATTGTAGGATCATGTAAATGAATGACTGCTCCACTTTGTGCAATCTCTGCAACCATGTTCTATGTATCGTGCCACTCCATGTTGTAAATTAATAATTAATAAGAAAAACGTAAAATAGCGAGAAATCGATAGAAATTTTTCCTAATAAAAATATGAGACTAGAAAAAATAGTTTTTGAAGAAAGTTTTTTATCGTAAAAGTATTTAAGGCTAAGGTTACATACCACAACAGCCTAGAATTTATTTATTACTGTTCGGTTCTGTAATTTATTGTAAGACATTAACTGATAATGGAGTTACTGTACAATAATGATATTAAAACTTACCTTCTCTATTTGTGAAGTGGTACTACAGCTGACACACCTAAGATCCATAGTAAAAGAAATATAAACTTACATAAAAGTATCCCATCACTTCTGATTTTCTCGTAAGCCCCCGAGAGAGATTGTCAAAGTATACTTGAAACTCGTCAGTCGTCTATCAGATAAACGATCAACGTCACGATACGTGTATTCTAGATGCTTACTTCGCTAAACCGATCAATATTGCATGCGTTTATATTTGACGTGTTTTGATCCCAATAATCCCATATATCAGAAGCTGTGATACGACTGATAAAAGGCACGAGACTCCCCCTTGTTTTCTTTTCATACGTTGTTAAGGGTACATATCTTTAGCTGATTATGCCATCTCATGTTCATGATTTGTATATGTTTATCGTTCCTTTTTCTTTAATTTATAAATCTTGTTCGAAGATTTTTGAGAATAGTACATATTAATATAAACTATTTTACGAATTAATCAATAAATTTTTCTTTAAATTTAATTGTTAAGCCAACGGTTAAAACGCTTTGCAGCAATTGTGTTTGAAGACAAAATGTAGATGTCAGTCAGATCAGTCAGTAAATCATTTTGACATCTACCTCCAATGGTTTTTTAGTTTACGGGGAATAGAGTAAAGTAAAGGGTTAATTACAGAAGAGCAATATCTTTAAGGTTTAAATAAGAACAAATTATAATCCCCCAAGTAAACCAATTTATATGACCACGAATCTTAATAGCATTCTTTAATTATACATATGAGAGTTAAGTTTGTAAAATAGTTTTATTGAAACAAAAATTTACATGTTAAGCACAGCTATAAAGCACCACGAAGATAAAAGAAAAAAAACAACATTTCACACATAATCTAAAAATTACCAGCATATATGCCACTGTAAAAAATTGTATACTACCTAATTATCATGAATTGCATATATATTAAATGACTATCTTCATTACTTCGATTACCTCGATTTTAAGGAGAGATTGACCGAAGTATAGCCTAGTACAGCGGTGGTCAGTTATCGAGGTCATGTTTTAATTTATATCCTAAATGACAAGCTAATCTAGAAAATCCTATTATACAATATAATGATATTAGAAATTAGAAAACTTTAGGCCTCAACATTGACCCCTAATCATATAAAACTGTTTGACTCTAACAGTAATTAGAAGTGTCAATTGTAGTCTTGTCACGTATTTGACATTGAAATTATAGCTTAAGTTGGGTTTGTCGAAATATTACATACAACAAATAAACAGCTTATTATGTTATGATAAGAAAGAAATGAATAATCAACTGATTTCGATCGTTATTATTATATAGATAATCGACTTACAGATAGTTTTACAGATACGTGTTACATAATCAGGTTTATTATAAGCAGTTTTTAATATTGTTAAACTTGGCTACTATAAAACATTTTTTACCGTTGACTATTGGTGGTGGGTGGTATAAATTATCGATGTATCCGTATATATCGACTGCGGGAAAGTAGATCACCACCACCATCATATATATGTTAAAAAATAACTTATTTCCCAGGATCAAGATTATATATATAGTTAGTAAATGTTGATATTTTGTGCTGGTTTTATGCTCGAAAGATCGATATCGATTAAATTACGAAAATAAACCTATTTTTTTTTTTATTGAAGATGTCATTTTATAGAAAATTCTAGTTCCAGAAAACAATTAAAATGTGCCAATATTCTCATTTTTAGAACCTATTTAAACTTATTTAGATCAGTTGTTACGACTGTTTGAATTTTAAATATCAAACAAAAACTTCTTATTTATATCAGCGAACAGTAAAATTTCTGAGCATAGTACGAGTATCTTCATTTATTACAATAATACATAACATTATAGTGATAATAAATTTTGCAAAAAGTATTTTTAAAGTTTTACCCCTTTTGGTGTGAATTAGTTAGTTATAAATATAGTCAATATTAACTCTGCATTTTTTTATAAATAATAAATTCAATCAGCCACGCATTTAATCAGCATATTTAACTCGTTGATAAATAAATCTTATGTCAAACAATCGATCTTAAAAGAAATCAAAGCCTTGTAAACAGACAATGTCAATCCAAATCAAAATTCAAAGATAAGGTGGTATGTAGTAAATAACAATATCCATGTGTTCGATCCACGTCATAATATACCATGATGATATATCGTGATCTGGAACAGTTTCTAATCATGAAAATAATTTTATTGGTTAATTGATTATATTCGGATGTTATGAAGAGAGATGAAAGGCATGTGACCGAAAGAGTGCTGGGTATGGTAGTGGAGGGATGGACAGGTAGAGGACGGCCGAAGAAAAGATGGATGGATTGCGCGAAAGACGATATGGAGAAGAAGGGTGTGTGTATAAAAATGAGGAGTAACAGGAGAGTATGGAAAGAAAAAAAAATACTGTGCGGATCCTAAAACTGGGACAAAGGCAGGATGATGATGATGATGATGAATTTATTATATTCGAAGAAATTGTAAAATAGTTTTTTTTTTTTTGTTACAAAATGTAATCAAGAAAAGTAATGTAAGTTGCTTGTTTACTAATTAAGAAATAATAATATTTATTTAATAAACAACGCCACCTACCCACATTATCCTATCTAAATTTACAAATATAATCTTCTATAATCACTAAAATCAGTAATCCATAATATAAATAAACCATATAAACCATTTCTGGAATTGATATTTTTTTTCATATTACCGTACTTGTCGTCCATATAATTAATTCCCAATTTAAAACTAGGTTACGGTGTTCTCTAGTTCCTGTTATGTATTTTGGACAGACTGGAAGAGCAAATTAAATAAACTAGTAGGATCGGCTTTCTTACAGTGAATTTTATTAGTAAATTAGGTGACTTGCGCACAGACATATGAGATACACATGGCCTCGACGAATAAATAATAAGAAAATAAATCATATCTTCATTTTAGTATCCAAAATATTTGGAAACTATCATAGAAGAAAGATAATAGCAAAATATTAAAAAACAACAATCCTATTAAATATATTTCAACAATATTACTTACTAAAAATATTATGTTTTAGTTACATTTTTGTAATCACAAATAAATATTTATACAACTAATTCATAAGCTAGCAATAGACGCAGTGTACTTGATATATTTTCTACCGGCCGTCGCACGTGTCCGTGTGTGTGGAAGCGAGTTATCGCTTAGACAGACGGTCGTCGGTGCAGTATTGGAGCGACGTGTGAAGACCGCTTATAAGTAAAATGGATAAAAAGTTTGCTATGATACCATTTTGCGACAGTTGTTTTCGGGTTTTGCGACAGTGAACATCTATTTTAAATAATAAATAATATATTATTAAAATAAAATGTGGGTCTTTGCTGTGTTTTTAATAGCGACTACTGGTGAGGATATTCTTATTTTTTTATTTTTTTTTGTATTTTATTGAAAATCGTGTTCAAGTGTTATTTTTTTTAAATAAATAAATTTATAATAGCTATAGCCACCATTTATAAATATAATTTCGTTTTCTATTACAATAAATAAAAAATATATCGCAATGATGTTGATATATTATTATTATTGATATAAAATTCATAATATGGTAATAAAATCAGAAGCTTAAAAGATTTTTCATGGTGCAAATATTTAAAATATAAAGAGATCATAAATTAATTAAAGTTTATATTATTTATTAAATATTTCTGTTAATGTGACTTTTAATACATATAAAAAAATATATTTCTTTTTATTATTAAAAGTCATGTTAACTTATATTTGGAAACGAATTATTTGATTTGCCTCATCAAAACAATCGTAATTTAAAAAGTGAAATAAAATAACTAGTTCTTTTCGTCAATGTTCATATTTTCAGTTGTACGCTTTTGCCTAATAATATCAACAAATGAAATATTGTTACAGAGAACTTGAAACAGTTTACATTGAAAGAATAACATTAGTTTTTAAATAATATAATTTACCATACGTTTGTTAACACAAACTTGTTCATTGTGGAATACACAACGTGCATTGTGAGGCTGACATTGAATCCCATTCAACTATTTTACTCCGATACTGATTTTGTCTCAAATGTCACATTCTTCCATAGATACAAACATATTTCATTTTATCTTTAAAAGGTAGAACTAAAATACTCATAATAATGTTAATTATCTATGAAACGTAAATCTTAAAACTTATTTTTGTTACAAGAACAGTTCGATTTTGATTTTGTTACAAAATCATGTTTTAATTTATTTATAAGATTAATATTATAATAGGTTAAGATAACGAAATAGATTACCCTGGACAGGTTTCAGAGTAATTAATCTACAACACTATAAAATAGCTAGCAAATTCAATTGAACGTTAAAACAGGTGGCTTGCAGCTCTGACATACTTGTAACAACAAACTACTTTGTGTTCAGGCTCTAGAAACGAGCCTATTATTTTGTACACTTCATAACCCATAAGGGTGACTGCCAATTGTGTCAAAATAGAAATTTTACTTTATATAAAAATCACAATATAGTTGACTATACTATGTTGCCATTGTCGCTTTTGACAATATAAATGAAATAGATTTTATTTACTTTTAAATATATAAGTTACATAACTTCGATAGCACTATCTTATAACAACTACTAAGTAACTAATTGTAGGTTGTTTCCGTGATTGTTAATCCTGATAAAATGTAGACTGATTAATTAATTGATTATTAAAGAGGTCCTTCAACTTGACTCTTAAAAGCACGTGAGGCGAGAGCTGTATAAGTCTTGACTACCGTGCCTTCATTATAAAAATAAAGTAGCAACATATTTTGACAAGATCGAAATGGAAATATTTAATTTGCAGACAGACAGATCTCGAAAACTATCGATAAAGTATATAAAGTATATAACTCGTATTAGATAAAGATAATGTAAACGCGTGCGATTGTTACCTTTTAGATAATTTTGACAAATAAAACTAATGCAAGAGATACGTATAATCTCTGTCTAAACAATGTTATGTATAAAAAATTCCATTTCAATTTATTTATTCAAATCAAAAACTGTATTATTATATTATCTTTTATGTAGATTTTATAGACTTAAGATAAAAACTATGAAATTGGGTTTTCCAATGAAAAATGTTATTCCAAACTAATTTATAATTAAATTAATTGAATTAGGTTCATGTTACACGTTTTATTTCGACACTTAAATTAATAGCATTAATTCAATTAATTAATTAAATAGATTGAACATTTACACTTAACTAACGTATAAAGACTACAATTCTCTATTTTACTTTATATTTAACCTTTTCAGAGCAGTACATTATTGTACTAGACTTATTCTATAACATACTCGTATATTATATATATATATATAATATACGAGTATATATATTATACACATAATATTCTCACAGAATTACATAAGGCTTCTCGTATTTATTTCCCGAGGGAACCTTCAACTTTGGTATTCCAAATGTAATATGGTCCAAATTCTAAACTTAAATTAGAGTTGAATTTTAAAATATTGTCACATAATTTGTAATTACAAACAACTAACAATAACATTTATATTTTTTCTTTAACAGGTTTTACCACAGGAGAAGAATGGTCGTATGATTGTAAGTACCACATATTAAATGTTAAAAACCATCATACCTGTAACATAAAAAACCATTGTCAAATCATACGACTTAAATACTACAATTTCATTCCACCCCGTAAGTAATCTAAATAACAAAGATCCTCTTTACAATGCCCTTGCGAGTTGGTTAAATTCAAAATATTTTTATTCGAGAAGACATTTACATGCACTTTTAAATAGTGAATTATTAAATTAAAACGGACTGTGTAGTTAGTCCGTGAGTGAGCTACCACTAACTAGGAACGAAGCTCTGCTAAGAAGAGCCAGGTAGAAACTTAGCTGTTGCTCTTTTAAAATGAAATGAGTCAATAACCGAAGCTTTACACATCCACTAAAAACTCTTGAATGACATAATATATTTATTTAAAAATAAATACAATTTAAATTTTATAATAGAAAAGGTTCAAAATTTAAGAACATATCCTCCAATTTACAATTTTTACAGTGCCACACACTCAGATAGTTTTTGAGATTATTACGTATTTAGATTACAATTTATAATATTGTGCAGATGAAACAAAATGGCCAGGAGTTTGCACTACCGGCGCGCAACAGTCTCCCATCAACATAATGTCCCGGGATGCTATAGTGGACAGGCAGGGGACACATATCAAAGGACCATTAGTTTTCCGAGGGTACGGCAGCGTCAACGTCAGCGGTGCCAACACTGGACACACATGCAAGTTTCAATAATCCAGTTTTCTTATTTTATGTCATATATAATCTAACCGTGCCGATGAGATAAGACTTCTTAGATACTCTTAGAGAGATATTACAAGTAACAAAAGGTTTATCTAGTTCATAAACATGACTCACATGAAAAAAAATATCGAGACTGACCGATTTCATTTAAATTATATCTTTATCACAAACAGTGTCGGTTTTTAGAATCTCTTAACAATTTAAGAGACAAGTTCTTAACCATGTATATCATACCTACAGTGAAGTGGACGTTGGAAGAAGATGAACCCAGCCCAACAATTTCTGGTGGCCCACTTATTGGCAACTACAGCTTTATTCAATTTCATTTGCACTGGCTCTCCGAACACGCGATAGATGGAATGAAGTAAGTGATAACACTTACCTTGTTTTAACAATATTGATGATTGAAACTTAAAATCATTATTTGATCTGTAACAACTAATCACTCCCTGTTCAGATATCCCGTGGAAATCCACTTGGTACACGTTAAGACAGGTCTGACGGTGGAGGAAGCAGTAGAACGACCCGACGGTTTAGTAGTTGTCGGGATTCTCTGCCAGGTAATTAGCAACATCTTCTAAAAATAAAGATACCGTTACTAATAAATTATAGAATATGAATGCAATTTACTAATGAAATTCTACGATCCAGGTACAACAATTGATTGTTGTATTAAGCGATTTATGTAATTTTTAATAAACCGACTTACACCTGGATAGAGTACGTGTTTATGCAGGTCTAATAATAATTTATATTTGTTCATCAGGTATACAGCGGTGAGAATAGCGAGTATGCGCTGGCCGAGATAGAACCCGCGCTGCCACATCTCATCGAGCGCAGCGTCAGTTCTGTACCGGCTACTGTATTGGACCTCACGTATGTTCATTTTAAATGTCCATCAAACCATTTATAACATCTGAAATTAATAATTTTAATCTTAAATTTTTTTATTACTACTATTCTACTATACAAACATTTGAAAAATAATGTTAATTCGGATGATATGGGATTCTCTTAACAAATGTATGTTTAATCAAAATATTCCATTAGGCGTATCTTCAGCCCTAACATGCAGTCTTTCTACACATACCACGGCTCTCTAACCACGCCGCTCTGCCAAGAAGTGGTTACCTGGTTCGTGATGGACAAGCCGCTTATTATATCTGACACACAAGTGAGCAAAAAAACTAACAAAGATAAACTTACTTTAACTAACTTTTTATCGAACAATCGAATATAAATTGTAATATCTGCAATTTATAATTTATGTATTCTTTGAAAAGTGATTGATGGTATGAGAATAGTGTCAGATAAAGATAAGTAGATGAGACGTTTTAACAAAAATCTTTTTCCAGCATAAACTCTTCAGCAAAGTGGACGTCGGTGGCATAGACAACTTCAGAAGTTTACAGGCGATCAACAGAGTTATCTACCGTAGCCTGGCTTCAAGTGCATCTGTCTCTTTCCCTAGCACTTTAGCTCTTTTGGCTTCCTTGTTCCACCTATCTTCCTCCGTGAAAGCCGTCTTAAGTAAAGGCGTGTGCTCGGCGTACAATATTAAGAAAAAACTCTTTGGGCATCCAGTCAAAGAGTGCAAATCTGATTAGGTATAGCCCTGAGATCACGTAGTTGCAAATCATTAAAAGTAATATTTATCAGACTGTTTGTACAGTTTCTAATAGCATCAAGAGATATCTTCGATGCTTTATCATTCGTTACAGTAAGTTGATTTTTTCATAATATTTTTTGTCCATTTCAGTTTACTTTAACTTAAATTATGATTAATATAATACAATTAAATAAATAGCATAGAAACATAGCATCAAAAACAATAACTATAATTTTTTGTAGCTGTCAAATAATTATTTCTCTTTGAATAACAGATATCAATAATTGCTTTTAATGGATCTTATCAATTAATCGATTAAAATGCAGGTGTTGAAACACAAAACGTGATCCTGAGATAATGAAAATTTAGTTGAAATAATCTGTTCTATTAAAAATTATTATCATTATTAGGGTATATAACATTCATATTATACGAAGGCTTCTTTTAGACTTAATTTAATTAGACATTCAATCAATTCCAACATACATTGTTATGCGGATGACAGTACTGGGGATGCGGTATATTCCGGCCGTGCAGGTCTCACTCGGGAAAACGTCGACGAGTGCCGAATGAAACTTGTGTCTTCAATAGAGACCTCCCTGGGGATGGTCTCTGAGTGGGGTGAACTTAACCACGTTCAGTTCAATCCCCTAAAGACACAGGTTTGCGCGTTCACCACTAAGAAAACCCCATTTGTCGTATCACCGCTCTTCGAGAGCACTCCCCTTATTGCCTCGCCAAGTATCAGAATACTGGGTCTCGACATTTCGAGCGACTGTCAGTTTCGTGGTCATCTGGAGAGCAAGGCCAAGTTGGCCTCGATGAAATTGGGAGTGATCAATAGAGCGAGGCAGTACTTCAAACCTGGCCAAAGACTTGCGCTCTATAAGGCGCAGGTCCGGCCACACATGGAGTACTGTTCTCATCTCTGGTCCGGATCACCCCAATATCAGCTTCTACCATTTGACCGCGTACAACGGAGAGCCGTTCGAGTTGTCGGGGACCCGGTGTTCTGCGAACGGCTGGACTCTTTGGCATTGCGTAGAGACGTGGCTTCTTTGTGCGTCTTCTACCGCATTTACAACGGAGAGTGTTCCGAAGAACTATTCGATCTGATGCCTGCCGCCGAATTTCATCACCGCACAGCGCGCCATCGCCTCCGATACCATCCTTACCACTTGGATGCGTGGCGATCCTCCACTGTGCGGTTCTCAAGGACATTTTTTCCACGTACCACTCGAATGTGGAACGAACTCCCTTCGGCGGTATTTCCAGATCGGTACGACATGGGTACCTTCAAAAAAGGCGTTTATTCCTACCTACAAGGCCGGCAACACTCTTGTAAATCCTCGGATGTTGCAAGAGTTCATGGGCGGCGGTGATCACGTCCATCCGTGACCCGCCAGCTCGTTTGCCCTCCTCTTACATAAAAAAAAAAAAAAAAAAAAAAAAAAAAAAAAATTCAATCAATTGTTCAAAACATTCAAACAAATAATATGCCTTATTTAAAGTTCAATAATCTTAACGGTTTTATATTATAAATTTAACATAAAAATATTAAATATAAATCATTTAATCGCAAATAAAAAATAATTAACATTTAGATATTAATATTACAGTAATATAACTAATAATTATTAATAAACCATTTTAGTAATATTTAATAAATCAATTAATCGATCAATATCAATGTCATATCGATTAAGATTGAAATTTGACGATAAATGCAAAATTGAATGTTTATTTGATATGTAAATATTGATAATTATAGTATTTTAATGTGCGCATTACTTTGATCATAGTTCACTCATATACATAGTTCACATAGTTCACTTCTGTAGTCTTTAAATCAAAAGTACAATTTTAATACATTCCTGTTTTACTCTTACATAGTTTCCATGACTATACAGTTGTATATTGGTTCAAATACTCATGTATTTGAATATTTTATTATAAATTATAAATAAATTATAAAGATTTTAAATAGATATATAAGATAAAGATTAGTCGCGTGTAGGAACTAGTCATAAAGATATATTATAAATGTATGTATTATTAAGTTTTTTTTTAACTTATAGATCTCAATTATCTATAAATTTTGTTTCACAAAATGCATGGTTATGAATTATTTCCATTTTTTTCATAGCATTAAGACAATTTTGTTGTATTGTTCTAGAAATTTTTTGTATATTATTGTATTAGGTTTAATATTACTTATGACAATTATTTATTTAAATAAAAACTCCTATTAGAATAGATATATTTTATTGATTAATATTTTTTACTATTGCATAGGCTGTGATGTATTTTTTTGGACACTTTCTGTAACATTTTCAATTGTTAGTTTGTTAGAATACTTTATTTAAAATCGTGTAAGTTTCTATACTTTTTGTTAATAGTAGCGTTTTTTGTTTTTTATCTAAGGTTTAAAATATGATGACAGAGAATAAATATATACACTATTATATTTTGTTTACTTTACTTTTGTTAGATAAAAACTGCTTATACCTACATTGTAGAGCGTAAAGACTACAATTAAAGTATTAAATATAATCACTTTTAATTGTTTAATATAAACAAGCTGTTGCTAGCGATTTGGTACGCCTTCTTCCCCTCCCCTTAATAGTAAAATTATATCATCAAAGTCATCTATGAAACTGCGTATAAATCTGTACATTTTCAATTTTATTGTCATTATGGAATGAGATCAAGGCTCTTGTTTTGATTTGTATATATCTTAATGAAATAATTCAGAAAGTAGACGGCACAGGAAAGCGTACATTTGTCCAAATAGGCGTCCGACAAGGCTCTATTTCAGAACGTTTCTTGTTCCTAATTTACATAAATGACTTACCTTCTTTATGAGGGATAAACATCGGATAGGGTTGTTTGCTGTTGTTACTTCTCTTTCTTTTAAAATTAAGAGACGGCAATCTGTAATTGACGATATAAATAATGCTACCTCAAATGTCATACAATGGTTTAATGCTAATCTGTTGCTAAAGAAACACAAACAAAATATATTATATTTACTCTACCAAACGTCAAAAACACCAAACCAAACATCAAATATAATTAAGTAATAAGGAACTGGATTAAGTTAATTCTTCTTTATTTTTGGGAATTACCGTAGATGCTAAATTGCAATGGGGTCTTTATATGCGCGATTTGTAGAACAGACTTAGTTCTACCGCATACTCGGTTCAAAGTTCGCAAGTTGACTAACGTTGAAATAGCTAGAATAATATAATAGCTAGAATAACTTTAGTTACTTTTACAGTATTATATCATACGGCATACTATTATGGGGTAATGCATCAGAAATTGATACTGACTTTGTACTGCAGAAGAGGACTGTAGGAGCAAACTATAACAAGAGACCAATCAATCAATATATTTATGAAAATTTTATTGTTATACATAAAAACATTAATAAGTTCATTAAAAATTTATATAACCGCAAAATTAACACTACAAATAAAAATAGAGTTAATCGTATACGTTTTTACAATAAACTCCCCAGTAAAGCCTTATATCTGTAATTAAAGAATATGTTAAAAGAAATTTTATAATAAAAAGCTGTTGTAGTGTAAAGGATTATTTAAACGATGGTGTGACGAAAGGGGTGACGACTGACCCTTGCATTATGCTTGTAAGTAGGTACTGCTTGCGGTAACTGGTCGTCTTGCTAACCAGGGGTCTTTTTTATTAACTAATTAGGTATCATATGATTACATTACATATTACTTTGAAGTTGGACTTTTATTGTAATAAATAAAAAACTTCTAAAGTAAGATAATTCTATATACAACACATAGTCGTTGTCTTGCTTCCGACCTCCATCTGTTATAAACAGTACTAACACCTATTTTGATTAATCGGAGTCGGCTGGAGTCAGCTCACCCGTCGCCAGCGGAAACGAGAAGCCAACATGCGTTCTTATTTCTAAGTTACCTAAGGATATATTTTTTGCACCTTGAGCTGACATTTTAGAATCTTTTCAAACACAAACTATAAAATGTATGTAAAATAATTAGAAAAATTACATCATACAGAGTTTGTATACCGGTTTTCAATGTAGTGAGAAACAAATAGAACTTTTAATAGTATACGCAAATATTTGTGCAAAAATAATAAAATAAACGATAAGTATTAAAATTTCTAATAACTGTTATTTCAAAATAACCTGAATTATGAAGTATTCTTATGCATTTTTTTAGTTTTTAAAATGTTTATAATACATGCATAATATATTATTTAAAAAATGTGTAATGCTACTTTCAATACATACATAACGTTAATGTTTTTTGAAAAGATACTAAAACTAAAGCGAATATAAAAAAATATTATCATAAAAATAATTGAAATTGTTATTGTATTGTGTTAGAACAGAAAAAAAAATAACCTATTCGTCAAAAAATAATATTTTTGTCACATAATATTTTATATTTCTCTCTATTAATTATGTTTTAGTAATATTAATTATATATTTTCCTTTCTTACTTTTTCTTCGCTACTTTTTCTCTCGCTCATCTTATGCAACGCGCTTAGGAAATCTACTTCATGGCGATATTTTATGGAAGTTTGGAATACCAGAGTAGGGTAATAACCCTTATTCGTGCAGCATATATATTCGCTGCTGTCAGATAGCAACTAACTAGATGGAATGGATGGAACTAAAATATAAAGGGCATTGTTATTTTAAAATATTTACTCAATTCATAGAAATTTATTTTATTTATTTGATAAACTAATAAATACTTTCAACTTATGTTAGGCCAGTAATTATTTAATCCATTCATTCATTCAATCCAAGTCCATTTTTATATTATTAGTATCGTTCTAGCTGGATAAGAGTGTGTTCAGATTTAAAATAAAATACAGGTTTACACAATATAATAATATATATAATATGTGTAATTAGATGTTAATAAATCTTTTTATTATTGGAAATACTATTGTAAATCAACCCGGTTTTCAAAATAAATATAACGGTCTTTAAAAAAAGGCGTGTTATCCTGAAGAAGGAATCTTTAATCTTGTTCAACGACGTATTTTACTATATTATTAATTTTATATTGAAAAGAGAGCATTTCATAAACTTTGGTCAGGTCAGGTTGATGTTGGAATATATTGAGACAATCGTGTAACTTGAATGATACTACAAAGGACTCAACAAATTTTGATTAATAAAAATATGTCAATAATTAATAATAAGAAATTAAGTGGAACAGGAATAAGAAATATAAAACAAATATATACTTTTACTTTTTTTTAAGTTCCTTTTTTTGAAGTCGGTTCTTTTTATTTCTATTTTATTGTACACACGTGATTCAATACAGACCATGTCGATAGATTATAAATCGATCTAAATAGACGCAGCACTAACACACGTATTGTATCCTCTTAGAACAAATCTAGGTTCATCAATCTTTCCGGTCTAGATTCTATATTTACTACATGAGGGTATGAGGTCTATTATCCACTCAGTAACCAGGATATAACAGATACTTAGCCTTATAAATAGTATTATAATCTTGCCTAGTTTATATGTTATATTGCAATTTAGCTACACCTAACTATTTATACGTTGAATATTGTTATATAAATAAAGATTTTTAACATAAAATTCAATTCAAAAATAAAATTATTCCTAGCTGAATGTGAAACAAAAACAAAGTTATACCTATACATAATATTAGAATATTTAACGCCTTATTTGCCCGAGGGTGCCACCAGCCTTTATTTGCAATAAGTCTGAAAATTTTCAATTATCCGAAATCCCAACAACACGCATTTCCAAATGAGGGTTGACTGCCAGTTGGTAAAAAAATTTGCATTCTTTTGTAGATTTAAAAGAATAAACGACAAAATAATTTCTATGAAAGCAGTATGAAAATTAGATTTTAAATATAGTGTATTCAATAAATACTGACGAGGGGATAATAGCGAAGTTTTGAAAAATGCTTTGAACGATATTCCCTAAAGCGAGGAGATGTGTGTCGTTGGGAATTTTTAAGGACGTGTTGGAAGAAAAAAAATAGATTTGGGATGGATAGAGAAGGGACTGAAATCGCAATGTGGATGCTGAATTCCTGTTGCAAGTTGTTTTTGTCCAATCTATTTGACATCATAGACATTTGCTTTGAAAAAGATAAATACCTTCGCTCACAAAACTTTCCATCATAGGCCGCAGATTTTTTACTTTCTTACTATAAGAAGAAAAATGGACCGCATCAGAAACTGCGAAGTATTGCCCGAGAAAAGCCTTGTCTAACAACATAAACTCTTCTCTAACAGATAAGACTTTATTAATTTTTTTTAACTAAGACATGAACCATGGAGTATATTAAAAATTTATATGACGAAGAAGCATGTCTCCACTGAGATGACATATGATAGAAGGAGATGACATAAAAAAAAGGAAAAGACATATTAAGCCGGCCACAAATAATAGGCTTAAGGACAGATAGTTGGTGTTGAATATTTGAATATAATATGCCCTATCCCTTGACGCAGTGACTACTTGTCATAGTTACTATATGCCTATAAGCTTTGAAGTTTCAATTTTCAATCTTTTTACAAATAAATACTGAAAATACGTATGTTATGATAATTACCAAATTTTAATGAAAAGGTAAATAAAATTGTTAATGTGGTGATCTCATACATATTTGATACAACTGGGTCAACAAAACCTAATACATAGACAAACGATATGTAAATGGATATATTATGTACTTATTTTCTTCAAACAAGATATTAATTGGTTAACGTTCAGTAAAAGGTTTTATTGAAAAGAATAAAGAAAGAATGTTCTTATTTCCTAATCATTTTAATTTAAACTTTTTTTTTTAGTTTAGAGTTTTATAAGTTTTTGTTTTCTAAAGTATTAAAATTAGACCTCAAGTTGAAGAGTTTAAAATTACAGAGTAATTTAACTACCGACCAAGGCATTGCTCGGTTTACTTTCATAAATGCATGCAAACTAGTAGATAGTTATGACTTACCTTGCAAGGAAATAAAGAACAGGAAACAAAGAGCTTTTGGGCATCGAGAATTATATAATCTACGAGTTCAAAAAATATTAATTTACCTATAAATAGAAAAGAATTTAATACTCCAAGTGTTAATAATTTTATATAAATAAATAAGATAAATTCCAACCTGATTATTGTGAAATAGTCAAACAATTATATATGTCGACAATTTATTAGATTATGTCATATCTTTTTACAAAAACGAAATATGACAAAAACAAAGGATAAAAAGTGTAAAATAGGACAATGGTATTAATTATTATTTATTATTATTATTATTATTTAATTTTAGTTTAATATAATCTATATATTTTTCTTAATACACTAAGACTAAAAAAGTGAAATTATAATTATACATTGGACACATACATTTAAAATGTTTGTATATTACTTATTTACCTTTTAATAAAGTATCATCAATACGATTCTAATCATTGATATCTTTATAATAATCTTAGATTAATTTTTAACACATCCGCTCCCGCTGGCGTATATTAACGTCATTTGAAATTCTATTCACGTCAATTCAAATTATATAATTTGGTGGCCTGGTTGCTGCAAACAAATTTCCTCCCCTTGAGTTTCAGAAAGTCATTATGTTAGCCGGTAGAAAATTAGAAATGTAGAAAATTAGCTGGACTCAAATGTATTAAGAAAATTTGTAAGTATGATATACTTACATCCACGTGTTGAAACATGCCGACTCCCTGACCAAGAATTGATGAGTAATTATAAAAGAAGAAAAATTTTACATATGTTTCTCAGTCTTATTACCACCAATTAAATGTTTATGTTATCTTTCCCAGATGAGTAACAAAAATCTCTTGTTTGAGTAAAAATATAATTCACAAATCTTAACGCTTTAACAATTGACCGTGTTTAGTAAACATTTCATTATTTTATAATAAGAATGCAGATGGATGGCATATTCTCATTCAGTCGATTGCTGGTTTTAATTCGAGCTGGAACAATTATAGTTCATAACCGATAAAAATGACAAAATATATTATTATGACAGTGATATGTTTAGGTGAGTTGAACTTTTATATTCACGTTTATACAAAATGTGTAAGTAAATTTTTTTAAGTATTTTACTTTGTAAAGAGAAAATCGTTTTTTATTTTCAACAAAATGTTTCATAAATACGAAAGGTAAGGCTTTGAAAGTTTCGCTTGTGCCAATTACAGTGAGAGCTCTCGTGTAGGTCAAGAGTGAGCTCCACAAAGTTTCAGGGCCTGCATGAGTTAAAGTTACACACACACACACACAACAGCACATACAGTTAAATGTTTAACCTGTATTGCATACAAAAATATAATTTATTGTTATTATTTTATTAACATCCGTCCGTTATGAAAATGTAGAATATTTATTTTATTTTCATATTCTTTTTAAGCTTGGGTTGCCTTAAGGATTACTTGGCAAAAGTTTTTAGTAGTAGTAAAAGTTTTTCTGATACATTGTAAGGATTTCATTTTGTTATATCTTATTACCTTTTATGTATATTATGTAATAATAAGAAAAAAAAAAGATCTTAATTAGTTGGTTCTTTCCATTTTTAAGGGTCATTGTTTTAATTTAACATTTCGTTTTTATAAATATAATATTACTATTAACTCTACTAACAAAATTTTTAAATTTTTCACAATATCATAATTTTATGTAAGATAATACAAAATATAAATAAAACTTAGATTTTTTTTCATAAGTCCGACTTTTTTTGTTTTTTTTATAAATTATATTAATTGAAAAGGAACGAACATAAAAAAGAAACATTACAAGGAATAAAGTTTACACAGATCTTGAAACCACATACTGGCGGAATTGCAAAATGTATATTTGTAAAATTAAGTGTGTGTTCCTAATGTGTTCCTAATGTAATATACCTTTTGTCTTCTACCCAAAGATTGCCTAGAAGAGATTGCTTTTTAGCAATAGGCCGCTTTTTGGACTTTAAACATTTTTTTTTTCTATATTTTATTTTTGTATTACGTCTACAACTTGGCTCCCGCCGTTTTACAAAAGATGGCCCTAGTAGCCAGTAATAGTTCAAATAAATAAATCACAGTTGTTTTCCATCAGTTTTGACATCTATAAATATAACCTTACATCGATATTAGTTAATTTTTGTTTGCGTCATATAGTTACACTTAATTAAATATGTCAACTTATAAACCGAATTCACGTCATTTGCGGGAGATTTTACTTTTTCATTTCAACATGAAAAAATCGGCGGCTGAGGCTCATCGGGTTATTTCAAGTACTTATGGTGATGATACTATTAGTGAAAGAACGTGTCGCGAGTGGTTCCAGCGCTTTAAAAGCGGTGATTTTGTTGTTGAAGATCGGCATAGCGGTGGCAGAGAAAAAACTTTTGAAGATGATGAACTGGAGGCTTTACTTAATGAAGGCTCGTGCCAAACTCAAGAACAGCTAGCAAAATCATTGGGAGTAACTCAGCAAGCAGTATCAAAACGCCTGGAACAGCTGGGGATGATCCAAAAACAAGGATACTGGGTATCAGTTGAAACCAAGAGATGTTGAGCGACGTTTATTTGCTTGTGAACAGCTGCTTGAAAGACAAAAACGAAAAGGATTTCTTCATCGTATTGTTACTGGGGACGAAAAATGGGTGCACTACGACAACCCTAAGCGACGCACATCATGGGGATTGCCCGGCCACACTCCTACGGCGACACCTCGACAGAATATTCACGGATCCAAGGTCATGTTGTGTATTTGGTGGGATCAGCTTGGCGTAATTTATTATGAGCTGCTAAAACCTTCTGAAAAAATTACTGGTGCACTTTATCGAACGCAATTAATGCGTTTGAGTCGGGCATTAAAAGCAAAACGGCCGCAATACGCTGATAGACACGAAAAAGTAATTTTGCAACACGACAATGCTCGACCTCACGTGGCGAAAGTAGTCAAGACGTACCTCGAAACACTGAAATGGGAAATTCTACCTCAACCGCCAAACTCTCCAGATGTTGCTCCATCTGATTACCATTTATTTAGGTTGACGGCACACGGCCTGGCGGGCCAGTGCTTCGATTCTTTTGAAAAAGTGAAAGAATGGATCGATTCTTGGATCTTAACAAAGGATGAAGAATTTTTCCGACGCGGGATTCGTTTGTTGCCTGAAAGATAAGCCAAAGTAGTGGAAAGTGACGGACAATACTTTGAAACATAAATAAGATACCATTTTTTTTTATATAATTTTTAAAATTAAAAAAGAAACGGCGGGAGCAAAGTTGTAGACCTAATACAATAAAGATCATATCATGTAACTAAAAACTAAAAGTAGTAACTTTCAATATTATTATATATTTTTTATCATTGTTAAAAAAACTGTTTTGAAAGTTATACCGATACCAAGAATTAGGTTTAAAAAAATTCGGTCATAGATTTACATCATCCGCTTTTGTGAAAAGTGACTTCTTAAAATAATTATTTTTTATTTCTAGACTTAGCTGCGTCCATCGTCATCTACGGTCCCATCTGGAGTTACGACGGTATGACACAACCTTTATTATTAGTATATATGTAATATGGTAGGAAAGAATCTATTCATATAATAGTTTATGATTAAAACAATACATGATACAGATCTCAAAATGATAGTTTTTATTTTTGTTCGTGAATGACTCCAATATATGTAAATGAAATTAGATGAGGTTTTAAAATTTTCTTGGGGCTATGTGTAAAATCCTTTTTTTCTATTTTTTCACACAAAAAATACAAAATGTGCCGATTTGTATAAATCATCCTATTAGAAGAATAATGTTTTATGATCAGATTTAACGAATATAAGCTTTTATTCATAATTCAAATTAATAATAGGTACGTTCAGATTTACATTTGTTATAATCTATTATTTTTTGAGACCTAAATGGAAAAATCATATGGAATGATTGCGTTTTGGCATTTTATTGTATAAAAAAATATTAACCCAATGAAACATTAAGATATGTTCGACAAAAAAGTATATAAACTAAAACTTTTTATTATAATATTCGACATTTTGTTTTGGGGGAAACACAGCCCAATTAATAATAAATTACATGTATGGGCATGTCTTTATTTTATTTTTTTAAGTAACTTTGTTTAACATGTTGGCTTTGATAGTGTCATCTCCTAAGAACTTATACGAATTAACACACAGCTTGCTCCAAAAATAATGTAAGGCGATGTCTACTAAAATAAGCATAATATGTATTTTGTTTCTATTGTTGGCATTTTTAAAGATAATCTCTGTTTAGGAGTAGGATGGACTTAGAAAATGCTTTGTATATTGACGATAAAGACTAATATTTCGGTCCTATTACTACATACGACAGTTTTCTCAGAAATAAACATTTCTAACGATAATATTTTAAGCGTTTTTGTTGACTAATTCTTTATTAGCATTTATTAGCATAAACAACCTTTTGAGTTAAAATAACGCGATCCGCCTCAATTTCGACACAAATGTTGGTATATCACTCAAGAGTATAACTTGTAATAATTATATTTAATAACCCATTATATATAGTTATTTTGTAATAACTACACAGGAATCTGTGAAATGGCACGAAAATCATGGTATATTTTAACTTATACTTTTGCACTTGTATTCTCTTGGACACATTCTTTTATCTTTTCATATTGTTATTAATCTAATCTTTGCATTTGGTAAAAAATTTACGGACCTATATTGAAACATACATATTTGTAATGTAATATTAATATGTACAATTTTAATAGTTACTGCTATTATCAAAAACTATTTTTTTAAACATTGGTGATAGTAATTACAGATTACTTAAATTGTTAATTATTTTTAAGACGTGTTTTCTTTCTACCAAGTACCTACTTACAAATGTTGTTATTTAGGTCTTACTCGGTCTTATCGTCTTTTAATGATAATAGTTATAGCAATAGTACAAATATTAACAATTACACCTTCTTAGAATAAACTATTATTTCCACACATTACAGAATCAACTAACTCAAATTTCTATAAAAGGTTTTATGCGCATTTGCGACCTGTAATCTTTTAAAATATAACTTTTTATATAATATCTAATATCTTATATAGTACAAAGTCTAAATTAATATGGTAAACTAAAGCTAAGATATAATTATAAACAGCAGTACTATATATAATATATATAAGTCAAATGAGTGCAAAACTTTAAATAGCTTAAGTGAAATGTCGATGTTTTGTAAATACAACATTATTCTTCTAGTAAGACTAAATATATATAATTATAGATTGCTTCATATTTTAGTCAGTAGGGGGAAAAGCAGTCGTCCTTACCAACAGCTTATTTTTACCTATATTAACTTAATAGCCTATTTGTATGCTATATCTAACAGATGAAAGTGCTTGGCCGGGGGGATACTGCAAGAAGGGAGGGAAACGCCAATCTCCAATAGATATTAGAACACACGACGTAATAAAAGACTACGACAGACAATTTATTAAACATGGCGCTCTTAAATTTATTGGATATGAAAGTGCACTTCTCTCTGGTATTAATAATGGACACACTAGTAAGTAGTTTAAAAATATTGTACCTACATAAATTAGATATACGAATTAAAAATTAACTAAAGTAATAATATAAGTTCATTTTACCGCTGTAAAATAACAAGTAGGAATTACCAGTTCAATTCAGTACGGAGGGAGAAAAGAATATACATCCCGCGGTCACAGGCGGGCCCTTGAAATATTTATACCGACTGGAACAGCTGCACTTCCACTGGCTTTCAGAACACTCCATCAACGGTGTCAAGTAGGTATTAGCGTTTCATCAGACGGTAGACTCATTGACACTAGGATTTAAGCCTCTGCATATGAATTCAACATATAGATAACTATAAATATAAATAAGTATAAAGGCTACATGATACGGACCCCTAAATATGTATTCGTTTTTAAAATTTATATCGGTCTAACGCAAACATCAGATGGATCTAATCTTTCTACAATACAGTAGGTACATAATCGTATTTTATTTTCTATTAGGTTCCCTATGGAAATTCACTTTGTACATGTGCGAGCTGACCTCAAAGTTTCGGAAGCTCTGCATAAACGAGACGGATTGGCCATTCTGTCCGTATTCTGCAATGTAAGTTACTTTATATGTAGTTAATCATTTCTCAAAATCATCATCAATCAATTAAAATAGTACATATTATTTCAATAAATATTTTTATCGCAATATCGAGGTACAAGCTGAGTTACCCGATAATGCAGATGCAACAGACGATCTGATGCAGAATATTCCTCAACTGCTGAGGATCGGTGACAGGGTCAGCGGAGTCCTCCTAGATTTAAGGTAATGATTATTATACTTTTACATTACTTTTATAATCAAAGTTGATTTCTATTACGATGTATTGTGCAGAAACTTAAAATGACTCGATAAGTGTTTTGGAAGGTATTATTATTTGTACGAAACTATTTAGTTAGGAGTTAATAAACCGACCAGGGCTGGATTTAAGGAGTGGCAGATGGGGTCACACCCCCAGGGCCTCCACAGGAGAAGGGCCCCACAATAAAAATAGAAAAATATCCAAATTTCGACGCGTCATCAACTTTTACGTTTTTCCTGCTAAACATTTTTTTTGCATAATTACTACGAATACTTGCACAAAAAACAATGTTGTTATCGATATATCAGGAAGCATTGATTACAAATTTCCATTTACTATAAATTTTTGATTTGATCAGGCATTTCAGTAGCAATACTTCTTTAATATGTAATTTGTACCCATGAGATAAACAGAAATAAGATAATTAAAATAAATCCGAAAAACGGTCTTTCATTTGGAAAATAATTAATAATTAGGGGCCTTTCAAATAATAAACTACCTATTTAAATATAAACAGTATAATAGTTACAGTATAATAATAGTGAATTATTGTTATATTACATGTAGTAAATAACATTGTCAGGAAGCTGCTCAGTCCCAATACGAACTCGTATTTCTCTTACCTCGGGTCGCTGACCTCTCCCGAGTGCAACGAGGTCGTCGTATGGATCATATTCGACAAACCCATTCACATATCTGATGCACAGGTACGTTTGTACTTGTTATCTAATACAGAACTATTGACGTTAAATGTTTTATGATATTGTCCCAAATAAGCGATAGGGAATTACGGGCTTCCATTTTTCTTATTGAATCTTCCGATCTCGTTGTTTGAACAATTATTAATAGATTTCTTATGCATAATTATGAAACCTTTTAAATTTTATATCCCAAATACTAACAGTTAAACATATTTTACGAGTAACCATTATTTATTTATTTATTTAATTATATCTTTTCCACTTTGAATCAATGCGAGTGATCACTTGTGTATCAAATGGAGGTGGTATCAGGGCCTATTCTAATACCATATCGAAATAAGCCCCTCTGTAGACACTCTCCATCTTAAAATGACAGAGTTCCAAACACGCCCTGGTCTGAGATTTCACTTTTTTTTTTTAATTTCATGTCGTTTTCATTTCATCTAGTACCGCATATTCGGTAAAGTGGGCGTGGGCCGTCACAACTTCCGTAGCCAGCAGAAGCTGAGTCATCATCTGGTGTTCACTCCGCCCGAAGCGTTCATCACAACGCCGAAAGCTGTTGTTATTATAACGGATGTCGTAAAATACGTTACCGATTTCCTTAGAAACATCACCAGGTGATTACCCAAAATTTCAAATTCAATTCAGAAACATATATAATATTCCTTGAAGTACATTTTTTTTGTATTAGATAATTTTATAAAAATCTCTAATCTCATTGGTTAAATATAAGGCGTTATTACCACATTTTATTGAAATAACTTAGCAGCGAAGTTTTTACTTAAATTTATATATATATATATATATATTTTCAGATTCGTGTCGAGAGGATTAAAATCAGGACGTTGAAGACAAAAACCAAGAGAGTGTTAGGAACACACATTTTATTTTACACCAGGCATTAAATAAAAGATTTACTGTCATACTATTTTTATTCAATAATATAAACAACCATGTATACACACACTCTTACAAAGAAAACAAAGGATTTCATTTTTTACAAGAAAAAATTAAGTTCTATTGTTCTAATCAATACCCTCAAACAAAAATCTCGATCATATGAAATAAATAAATGTTATTTTACACTTTTAAAAGAGTAAAGACTGTAGTTTACTTTCTCGGGGGAAAGAACATTACAAGACCAAACCAGACCAGACCAGACCAGACCAGAAAGTTGTGTATTACTTTCAATTGTATGTTATATTACTTTTGAGAGCAATGTCTTGTATCCAGATTAGCAGATTTTCACTAAATGCATATGAAAATATATACGGTACACATACCATAAAACAATCAATTTATAATTTTTTCTCTTTTTCTGTCTTTTTGGTCCGTCTAATTTCTGAAACGGTTGGACCGATTTTAACAAAACTTTCACTGGCGGATAGCTGATGTTATAAGGAATAACTTAGACTACATTGATAAACAAAAAATCCGCGCGAAGTCGTGAGCGCAGCTAGTGTTAGCAGAAATACGTCAATAAAACTACCAATTGTTTTATATTACATGTGAAGTCTCGGCGAGTTAAATTAAACTGAGCGACTAAGTATATTAACTACACTTAGTTAACTACAGGTTAGTAACTTTTTGTATGAACGGTAACTGTCTTATCGTACTAATTTGTAAAATAATCACATGTTAATCTAAACTACTATTTTATAAGTGAAAATTATAACTTTAGTTATTGTATAACAAAAATTGCAAAAAAAAAATATTACAATTATTTTATGATATAATCTGTCTAACCACCAAAGTTACACACACATATATATTTTAAGTAATCTCACTCACCCATTAGTTAATGTTTATTTACTTTACACATTATTACATATAGTCCATGTAACAAGTACATCGACCAATACATATATACATACATTTCACACTCGAATATATTACGTGTGTATCAATGTGTGCGTGCGTGTACGTGCGAATGTACGTACGTGCACGCACACACGTAACAAGATATTTTTCTACTTTCCGTGCTCTTCGAACGGATTGTCGGAACTAATTTGACTTCAAATAATTTTAAAATAATATTTGTTATCTTAAATTAAATGAAAAGGGAAAGATGGAAGTGTATGAAACTTACAATAATATAATAACGGACAAACAATAATTTATATGTATCATGTCTAAAGACCTTTGCTATTACGTGATGCATCATTCTACCTGTTCTCTGATTCTTGGATGAGTGCTTTGAGCCGTCTCTCGATGTACTGGACCCGTGTCACTAGTTTGTCCTTGGGATTGAACTCCGTGTAAGGGACCTCTAATACTTTGAAACCCTGGAAAATATATCGATTTATGGTAGACTAAAATAAAATACAAAATTACATTGGCCATAGCCATACAAACAGTTTATAACTCCTAAGATATCGGTATGAGACTAGGGGCGCCAACAGACCTTCAATTTCGACTCGCTGCGGTCGCGAAATCTCGAGTGCCGTTTGCATATTGAGCGAAGCGAACCCAGTATAACGACTCATCGTTTCCCATTGCCTTCAATGGGATATCAGTTTTTTGACGATTATTCCTCAACGACATGACATTTTTCAAAATTTCCTACTGTGTGTCTTTTTGATTGCGAAATTTTATAAGTAACCGTCAAGTAGTTTTCGAGGATACTCGTGACAAAAAATGTGAAAAAATCTCCAGTAGAGCGCTCCGCTCGCTTCGCTCAATAAGTGTCAGTGATTTGAACTAAGGTCATAGACCTTACACAACTGTGTTAGTTCTCTAGTTTCCTAGTTCAGTTATTTACTTAAAAAACATCAGTGAGACAAATTACACCTAGTTTAGTACCATTATCATAATCATATCGTAATCGTAGAATCAATATTTATACAGATGTCTTTAGAACGACCGAGAGATATAGATTACAATGTAGAATTAATTTAATCTGTCGTTAGTCACGTTACCTTCATGGTGAGCAGCCTGCGGTGCAGCGTGCGCGCTCCCAGCGGCGCCGCCACGCCCCGCGACATGTCGTGGTAGCACAGACACAGCAGCGCCACGCGACGCACACTGACACGCACAAACACACATACACACTAACGTACTTGAAGAGGTAAAACATTTATCATTCAAGTAAAATTAATAAATATATAAAATATATATCTTATCTGTTTAAATAGTTCAAAATGATATATTCAACTATCTTTTAGTATAACAGCATATTTAGAACCACTGTTTTAGGAGAGATCAGTTCTAATATCACTTTTAGAACCACTGTCCTGAGAGAGAATGGAATATATTATATTATAGTTAGATTATATACTAAATTGTGTTTAACTCACTCATTCCTTTGATCCGCTTGACTCAACGGAACCGGGTGACACTTAGAATCCATCGCGAACTCCGCGTCTACAACAAACAATTAAAACGAGTTAAGTAAAGTAAAAAATCATAAATTACTAAACGGTGATTTGTATTGAACTCGGGATTCCTCAATTTTTATATCTTGAAATCAGGTATCAACAATAACTTGGCCAGTTTGGGACTACGTACGTTAGTTTTGGACTAGATGAAGAGTCGTAAAGGAACTAGATGTGGTAATATATAATCATTCACCTAACTTCACTTAAATTATTTTTAATCTGTGCCGTTTACACTCACCGTACAAAAATCCCATCCCGCTGTCGCACGAGCGCTTAAGGAACGACTCAGCGGAGACCAAACTCTTGAAGGTGTCCATAACGCTCTGCACGTACAGCGCCTTCTCCTTCGTGTGCGTCACGGACACGCCCACAGACACGTCATCCGGGAGGCGTGTCTTGTTGGACGGGAACTTGAGACCGACGTACGCGTCTATCGACATCAATTTGAGACGGGCGGGGATCGGTATCTCTGAAATGTTAAAGTATGCATTAATACGCATTTTTGAATCGTCGATAACACAGGCACACAAAAAAAAAAAAACGTCATGAACCAGAGGGGAGACCCCATTATTCCTAGGTTTTTGAGATCGCTAAAACCGAATATGACAATAAAAACTAATTTTAAATGCCCGTTTTGCCGCTAGCACCCCCTTACTACCTCTTAAGGGGTGAAAATTGAAATTTTTGTAAAAAATCAAGATAGATGTGTCTTTCTACGTTTTTTGGGATGCTGAAACCGAAAATGATAACTAAAAATAAATTCATGACCACTATCACCCCCTACCATCCCTTACAGGGGGTGAAAATTTCATTTTTTTCTATAAAATCAAGACAGATGTGTATTTCTACTTTTCTTGGGATGCTGAAACCGAAAATGATAACTAAAAATAAATTTATGACCACTATCACCCCCTAATACCCCTTACAGGGGGTGAAAATTTCAATTTTTCTATAAAATCAAGATAGATGTATATTTCTACGTTTTTTGGGATGCTGGAACCGAAAATGATAACTAAAAATAAATTCATGACCACTATCACCCCCTAATACCCCTTACAAGGGGTGAAAATTTCAATTTTTCTATAAAATCAAGATAGATGTATATTTCTACGTTTTTTGGGATGCTGGAACCGAAAATATGTGAATTTCTATGTTTTTCAAGATGCTGAGAGAAAAAATGATTATAAAGTATATTGTAACCTTATTGTATGCATATATTTGTTATTATGATACTAAGACTGAATCATGATTTTTGTCCTATTCTTAACAAGTTGTTTCATTTTTTGTTTTTTTTTTTTTGCTTTCTATTTAATTCTGTTTATACTGTTATCCATCCGGCAGTCTTGTAAAACGCTTAAAAGATGCTGAACTTAATTCTATGCCTCCGAAATAGAAGGTTACTATTTTTCGGCCAATTTAGAAGACTACAGTGTGGAGCAAGAGAGTTCGTTATCGTAGAAACAGGTAGACGCTGGATAGTGAGAGGCAAGGGGACTCACTTTAATCCAGCACTCCAAAAGGGAACAGAAATCTACTACGTCCACGCCGTTGTTCCTGGGTTACGCTAAGAATAGAATTAAATCATGAATATATATCAGATACTTCTGATCGATAAAGCATTTGAATTTCTAATATAAGAGCTAAGAGTAACTTCAAACTAGTTTGATAAACATGTCATTTACTGTAAATCGTCAAAATTTCTTCATACATCTTGATTTTATACAAAATTGAAACTACCACCACCCCCTCCCCCCCGTTAGGGGTAGTTAGGGGGTGGTATTGAGTAAAAGAGGTATCAAATTCACTTTTGGTTGTCATTTTCGGTTTCAGCATCCCAAGAAAAGTAGAAATACACATCTGTCTTGATTTTATAGAAAAAAATGAAATTTTCACCCCCTGTAAGGGATGGTAGGGGGTGATAGTGGTCAGAGTTTATTTTTAGTTATCATTTTCAGTTTCAGCATCCCAAAAAACGTAGAAAGACACATCTATCTTGATTTTTTACAAAAATTTCAATATTCACCCCTTAAGAGGTAGTAAGGGGGTGCTAGCGGGAAAACTGGCATTTAAAATTAGTTTTTATTGTCATATTCGGTTTCAGCAATCCCAAAAACCTAGGAATAATGGGGTCTCCCCTCTGGTTCATGACGTTTTTTTTTTTTTGTGTGCCTGTGTAATTAGTCAGCTACCAACTGAGACTGAGATGAGCTGACAAAATCTCACCAGTTTCTCTTTTTAAATGAAATTTAACAATATTAAATATATTTAAAATATCAACCCTGCAAATGAGTCAACAGCTTATGTTCCACATATTTTGATCCACTAAAACTCTTGAATATAGTATGTAATACGTTTTTTACAACTTGAGGTACTTTATAAAGCAATCGTTTGTATTAAATATTAACATTACATGATAAATATGATACGGGTATCTTTTGAGTATGTATATCAGTACTCACCCCCCGAAGAGAGCAGGATTTCAATAAACTCGGGCTTCAAAGTGGACACGAGGTGATGTTGCTCCGCTTTATTTAGGATGAGTAGAGCATACACCAGGTCCAGCCAGGACGATGGCTTCGCCATGTCCTCCTCCTTCAGTAGTACGGCTGCCTGGAAAATATTTCATGGATCTATTTAATCACACACATGTAGTGACGCAATAACGTTTATAACATTTTCAAATTTAATTCTTATTACATACATTGTAAATGTCAATTTTCAATGTTATCTAATTAACCGACTACACTTGGTTTATTTAAATGGAAAATCTAGACAGCAATAGTGAAGCTCAATTTAAATTCAAGAACGGCCATTACACACCATTTGACAAACCGTCCGTATTGGACATGAAAGACGTAACGGCAAATTTTGAGTTTGTTTGAAAACGTTCTTATTGCCGTACAAAGTACGTAAAGCTATTGAAGCCAGCCGTCTGATGAGTTTCAACTGGGTTAGTGGTCGGATGTTACCATCGGCCCGAGAATTAGTCATTAGTTATAAAGACAAAACCTACTATACAAAGGTTCCGTGTATACAAAACCCAGCACAACGATAATATCTACACACTGTTGATATCTTTCAAAAATTTTGTTATTTTTTTTTTATTTTAACGCCTGAGATCTAAGAAGAGCTGGCGAAAGAAACTCAAGGCCTTGTGGTAGTAGTAGAAATTATGATAAAGTATTTGTGTTTGCCGTTTATTATTATTGGTTCACTATACTAATGGTCTCAGTGGGCCAGTAGCGATTGTTGCGCTCCGTACCGGATCAGTGAAGGAGTGAAGGTTAAATTCCATATATACTATATACCTCAACGATTTCCTGTGCTCCGGGTGGCACAAAGTCCAACGTGGCGAAGGTGAGTATGGCAGGGACGAGATCCCCCGAGCGGGGCGAAGCCCCCTGCTGCTGCAGCGCCGCCGCCAGCGCTCCCAACGCCGCCTCGTGCCGGTGACGCAGCAGACCCAGCGACGTGAAGATGGAGTTCATCACCGCCGGCCTCGCCCCGCTCGACGGTAGACATTCTATTACGTCACTGGAAGATATTTGTTACCGTCAAGAATTTAGTTAACGAATTTAAAATCAAATAACTAGCCGAAACTGTACCCGCATATCCTGTCCAGTAGTAGTGGATCCGGGAAATTCAGGGCGGCCATCGAGAACAGGAGATCAGCTGATTTCTTGAGGTCGAGGGGCTCCGATTGCTTAGTGATATTGTAGGAGAGGGCTCGCAGTAGGGGTGTACTCCGGCGGCCCTTCTGTTGTAGGGCTTTCATGACCTACAATTAGTTTTTAATACATATATAGATATTATCAAACAGTTATGGAGCCAAAACTATAGATATAATACTATTTATTAAATACTGTTTATTTTGCAATAAATTCTTATTCTACACAAAAATATAAAAACTTGCTTGGTCTGTAACTGGCAATGCAAATAAAATGTATTGATCTTGTAACAAATTTTATGTGAAAACAAAATCTGTGATCATATAGAATTTGTCCCACATCTACTTGACTACTATGAGTGACGTGAACTAGTAACATGGTAAAATTATAATTAACTTAATTTTTCATAATAATAATTATAACTCTGAAGGATAAAACATGTAACATTCTATGAAAATGAAATTTATAAATTTCCAAACCTTTATCATCTGTGGCAAAGATAAGTTTGCAATCAAACGAGCAGCCTCATCATCACCAGTTATGCCCAGCACTGTGCTCAGGTCCTCGGCCATGGTGAGGGAACTCATGGCCTGGGAAGCTGGTGTTCTAGCCAAAATTCTGCAGAGTTTCAGGAATCTGGGATCTTTTTCAAAATCTGTTAGGTTCACCTTGTTACTACTGGACCATTCCGAGAGTATGGACACCATCTGTAGTGACGTAATACAGATATTTTTTTTTTAACAAGTACAATGTTTCACTTTAAAAACAGTAACACAGTCAGCAAATGAATTACAAACCTTAAGAGCATGACGTCTTGATACAACCGGGTTCTCAGCAACAAGTAAAAGACTATTGAGATCTTCAGCCTTTAAGATCTGACTGTCAATTTGTTGCACTCGACTCAGTTTAACTGATTTAGGACTGGGTTTCTGATTTATATTGGAAGGATCATTTAAAGATGCAAATGCAGCTGCCACTAAACCTAAGTATGCAAAAGTTTCAAATTAATCATGTTATTAAAACTTTAAGATTATGCTTTAAGACATTTCTAATTATTACTCTTTAGTTGCGATAAAAGAAATTTAATTTATGTTATGGTTATTTGAGAAATGGATTTCAATGTATTCAAAATTAATTATTAAATAAAAACTTATTACATAACAGAATCTTCAAAATATAATATGATATTAAAAAAATGTGTATGTGTATATAATATCCAGTGCCCAAATTATTTGTAGGTTTACCTTCCTTTGCAGAGAATGGTGACTCTTCTACATTCTTATCTGTAACGTTACCTGATGATTCGGTTGTGTTTTTCAATATTGTGATACCAGAGGCAGAGTATTTACGAAGATAATTTCGCGAACCTAACCTCCAAATTACTAATCCGCTAAACTTCAACATCTACAAATAAAAATGTATTTTATGTAACTTATTTAAACAATTAAGATGTTACAGTGAATAAAAGTTAACACGTTAGAAGATAAGTAGTAATAAACAGCAAATAATCGTATTAATGTTGCCTTCTTACATCACGGAAGAAAATGTTTATATTTCACGTTCACACACAAAGTGAAACAATAATTAAAGTGATAGTAATGTAAATGTACCTTGTTAATAGATATTGCCTAAATATGACTAAAAATAAATGTTTTAGAACATTTAAAAAATATATAAATTTTAATCAACTTGACAGACCGACATTTCTGATTAAGTTTTGAAACGAAATATACAATATTTTGTATACCGTGTGTCTTATTACTTCCGGGACTAGTGTAAAAATATTCTTTTTTCATTTTTTAAATATAGTTTTTAAAATAAGTCACTATTTTAGACTTTTTATAAATTTGTAATTATAATTGGTTCATATTTACTTTTGTCTAATTCAATTTGTTTATCCGACATTTTAAGTTTAACTTCGATGTTCCGAGTTTATTGTCTGTGGCTTTTTAAGAAATTGCTAGCGGCTGAAGGTTGGAGATTTGTTGTGATTTTTAAAGATATTACAGCATTTTTTTCAAATAAAAGAGTGAATTCGGGCAAATTAATGATGTTAATGGTAATTATAAATCAACATCCTTATATATTTTTTGTTATTCGTGGTACCAATAGCGTAATAAATAAATCATATGTACCGATGCTACATTTTTTAACCCTGTAAACTTGTTTTTTTTTATAACAAACTTCTGAAATAGCTTGAAATTAGACTATAATGTTTAGTTCATCCCAACCAGTCAGTAATAATAGGATACCATTTCTTTGCAATATTTTTCCAAATGGACAATGCTTCATGTATTAAATGACGAGTACCTTCACGTTATTGATAAATCATTTCTATTTCTAGCTAGAATAAAACTTCCCCTAATTTATCTATTAATTCATTGTTTTTACACGTTTTTTGTTTACATATAAGAACAATTGAGAAAATATATTATTATATCGTTTTATTGAACAATAAGTTGGTGATTTTGTTACACCCTTCATGTGGTCATGACAATTAATGCAAAATTAGTCAATCGCACTTCAAATCCAAAATATGAAAGAATGGTCAATAATTATTTTTTTGTAAATATATTGCAAACTTTATATTTGAGAATATATTGAGTGAAATGTTATAAGTTGTTTATGATTTCCTATAAATTTCTTGTAGTTTTTGAATGGATTTTAAAATAATTCTTATTGACAGCTTATTATCTAATGTTGAGAATACATATTACATTTATGAAGAATATGCTTATATAAAGATAACTCAATAGCTACATCGTAAAAATTAACAAATTTATATATGATTTAGAAACTAACATTCTTAAATATAAATTATATATACACTGGATTAATTTGGTCATATTTATATAATGTTTTTCATATATTTACTTCTATGAACTTACATTGTAGGCGGGGGCAGATGGTGTTGGTGCAGCTCACTGAGCGCGCCGCCCTGCGCCCCCTCCCGTCATAGGTGAGTTCACATTTACTATAAGCTAATATAAGCTACATGTTCTTAATAAAAAATTGGCACAATTTAAGTCATTTTCTATACATGATTACTGCTGTTTAATAGAGGTATTTTGCTTATCTATGACAAAGAATTAATAATTTATTCAATTGTAAGAAAATTATTATTTTAAATTTATGCTATACTACTGTTATATACCGTCTATCCTTCTGGTATGTATTAATGTCTCATATCAATGAAGTAATCAATATTTGTCATTGTTCAGACTGCTTCTGATCATCACTCAAAGAACAGTCTAAGCTGTTTAGATCAAGAGCTCCAATGGATTGCAAAGCAACTCGCATTGACAGGTTAGTGATTTTATAACATTACATTTGTAAGGTAAGTATAACTTCAAAGAAAAATATATTAGAAACATGTTATAATAAATAAGGTATTTATTTGTTTGAATAATGTTTAATAATAAACACAGAGTTAAAAATTTATTTGTTGAATTGCTAAAAGTACGATGCAAAGACAATGTCATCCCACACCTTTAATAACATGCAATATTGAAAAAATTTACATTTCTTAATAAAGTTGCCGATACTTTTTACTCATCACATCTTTTATGGGAGTTTGGTGTCTTTATATTTGGGGGGGGGGGGGGGGGATGTGCCAATTGTAGAAAGTTTTTTATTAGATTTATTTTTTGGTACTTAATATACTTCCCCTGTCCTTTTAACAAAGTTACTTGTACCCAGAATTACACTCCCCATTGTGTAATCTCCATGCATTAAGATGTTAGCCCTCTTTTTTCCCCTTCAAATTACCTTTTAGGGTGGATAAAGTGACCTTCTGTAGTATGTCCGTTTTTTAATATTATATGTTGTTAATAAACAATAGGACTCAATATATAAATGTAGTCTTAGTATTATTATATGATATATGACAATGCGGCTATAATTTTTTTGTCTATGAATGATATAATATACTAACATTTTTATTTTCAATTATATTTAACTCATTCGCCGCCGTGCGCTGCGGGAGTTGAGCTGAGCCCCCTCAGTTTTTTTGACCATAATTTCGGAACAGAATGAGATATTTTAATTCTGTTTTTTTTAAAACATGCCCATTCCCAAGCTCTACAGCTCTGCCAATTTTCATTCAAATCGGTTCAGTAGTTTTTATGTGATGTAGCTTCAAAAAGAAGTTTCCTAAACAGTTAAGAGCTTTGCTTACTCAGCTCAAATATTTGTTCATAATTCTTTTTTCATACAATGTATGAAACGAATTTAATTGTATGTACAGTATTGGTATGTTCCTATCACATGTTAGTATAATACTATCACGTGTTAGATCAGATTACATGGAATATACCATTTTTAGTTACATAACGTAATGTCGACTCACGGTCACCGTCTGGACGATTTTAATTGAATTATTTATTTAATTCAAATCTCCATATTATAATATATTTTGTTTCAAATATGCCTTTCCGATATTAACTTTCAATCTTACTAGATTACCATTCCTGTATATATCCACTATAAAGCCTGGATACACTATAAAGTCCGATCAATACAATGTGTCAGGACTCGTCATAACACGCGATCGTGTCTATTTACGCTATCCTCTTTATAATGCGGTTTGTCACTGATGTTATATATAAATATTTCAGTATATAATACATTTATTGCTAAAATCAACAATAACAGTTCAATAATAATTTCAGTCGTTAGTATGCGAAGAACAATGTTTCCTTTGGCGACGCGTGCTTAGAATCTTTTACACCTTATTATTTTGTGACTAATATTGTTTTGACTAAAATTATCCAACCTTTTTTTGCAAAAGCAGTGAAGTTGTCGATCGTTGTCTGATTTTTATTTCGAAATTAAAAAACTTTTTTTTTTTAAGTTTTTTTTCTTGCATGTATCTCATGCCCGGCTATACATTCTTCGTCAATATCTCTTAAAAAAAAACATATCAATATATTTGAAAGCGCATACGTAATTGAACCTTCACTATCATATATATGGAAGTGAAGGTCGTTAGTAAACACGAGATAAGTCACTGGCGAGGCACTGCGCTGTATCGATTCCTCCATCTGCCGCCCATGCGTCTCGGCTGCAATGTGATCTGCGCTTAGTCATAAAATTTTTGTTTTAAGTAGTTATATATGTTAATCTGAAAAAGCTTATATAATATTCTTCAAATACAAGTCCTATTAATTAAAAAAAAATTAAGTATCTTCCCATTTAACCAACTATACCGAAGATAAAAATGTCAATGAAACAGTTGTTGATGATTAATCCATTATTTATCGACAATGTAATTTTTAATGCAAACCTTCGGCAACAGCACAAATTCTTTAATAAATAACGCCCTATGTCGATAGTATACACCAATGCAACGTCGACCTCATCCCTAAATTTTAAAAACGAAAAACGATACAACCAATAAGAGACTTTAAGCCAATCGCGATAAAGTTTGATAAACGCGTGTACGGGGCTTGAGTTCTTCTAGCGTAAGTTAAAACCGATCGATTGTAATGTTATCGGCAATTGAATAAGAACCGTATAATGCAGGTGTAAGGTATACAATCGCGTGGCGGTCGTGCGCAAAACACGCAGCCTTCCCCGGGGTTGCGTCGATTCCACCAGTCGCCTCGCCGGCGTGGCCCGGACGCTACCCGGAAAGGAAAGGAAGGAACGAAATAAAAAAAAACAAAAGAATCCACTCTTCCCTTTACTTTAAAGGAATGATGTTGGAATAGATCAAAAGATACATTTCGCGTTATTAGCTTATGTAGTTAATTTCGTCGAAAATTTTCTTTACATTTAACATTGATAGCAGTTTAACATTTTTTCGTGTTTGAGTGACAGTGATGTGTATTTTTGTAAGCGATTTGAAAATTTTATTAACACAGTGACAAAAACTGAACAGCTCGTGAGCTTAGATAGAGCTTAGCTTTATCTAATTTTATTGGAAATCGTATAGAGGTACACTGGTTTTTTGATGTATTGGATTTGGTCGTGTGGCTTGTAGTTTGGATTCCAGAGCTGAACGCTTCTGTCTGTGTGGGATGAGGCTTAATACGCGTTGTTTGTTTTGAAGTGATATAACATATGGCATATACAAAACAATTTAACGTTATATATATAATATAACTAACCTTATCAACCGATACTGATCTAGATATAACAGTCAAATAAATTTTACACAAATTAGGACAAGCGTTAACATTGATGAGAATGAATTAGATCGTAAATATAGAGGACTCAATTTGCAGGGCAGTTTGTATGAAATCGACCCCATTTACATGACAATCAAACATTCTGTAATAGATGACATCACATCATGAAACATTACATTACATACACACATGATTTATGAATACGACCCGAGGGGTTCTGGTCTCAGTTTTATATATATTTCTGTTTGCGCATGTCACTGTGTTTCATGGACACAATATACCTTGAATTGTTTAATAAAATTCTATAAGATATCAAAACAAAAATCTTTTATAGCTTCGAATTTATCCGAGGGATATTTTAAGATTTTGTACTCTAGAGAAAAGTGTGTACATTTTAATTTATTATAAGTATAAATATTAATTGTAAAATTTTGGGAATCACTGGTCCGTTAACAATCGGGGTTGCCATTTAAATAATTACTTAATACTTTATATTCCGGCATACTTTTATGTAACGTTAAGTTAAGAAATAACTCGTATGGTTTAAATTTTTTAATCCTATGTATACGAGGCCTTAAATATTTACAAAGTAGTCGAGAAATAAATCAAAATAAATATAGGTAGGTATATTTACATCAGAAAAAAAATATTTTACCGAATTCACTGAATGTTTAGTGTAAGAAGTCCGAGGCGGAGAGAAGTCATAACAATGAAGCAATACGTTATAAACAAAAGATGTAAATTGAATGTTTTTCTTATAATATTGTGTCTGATGTGGAACAGATTTCATTGTGGAACAATAGTGTTGTACATTCCACCGATTTTTAGCAATAACAATTATGTTCGATCATTCTCCGATCCGTTCAAGGACTTTTATTTTATTAAAGGTAAAATTGCTATAAATATATATATATCTATATATGTTTACCAAACCTTCGCATGTCGACGTCGGTGGATCGTTTCGCAAGTAACTTCCTCTTGCATTTTGATAATCTAAGTTTCCACTTCAATGACTCTAATCCTTGCTCCATAAACGTTTCCCATTTGAGGTCGTACGCTTTACACATATGTGTTTAAAAAAAAACACATTAGAGTTTCGTCTTCAATCATTATTAAAAATACATCGACGGCCAAAACCTGGGAAGCCGTCCGATGAATGGATTTTTTATTTTATATATATTTAAAAAAAACTTATATGATGTTACGTTTCATGTCGGTACTCACGTAATTATAATTATAGTAAACAGTTGAAAATGATTTAAAACTACCCACATAGTCATTTTGTTATTTAATTTATATGTGTATAATTCAATTAGTCAAATAGCGCAGCCGGCCACACACATTTCATTGTATGAAATGAACGCACATTAACGTTAACTTAAACACGAGTTGTGACCATTAGGTCAATGACCTCCGCGGGCTGGGCAGTTTATTTTTTTTTTATATGGATATTATAATGCTTCACAAATACAGTAGGATCTATCTCCGGGATTGATGAGGATCTCCAGAGCATTGAATTTGATTTGTTTGATTTCATATCTGAAATAAACCTTATCAGTTGGGTCTATACTTATGGCTCAAGAATTAAAACGTCAACTGATTAACAATAGCTTCCTTTTAACGGTAGCGATGCAATATTAGGTCTGTTCGATGTATGTATTGAGGTTAAAAGTACGAGAGAGTGTATGTAATAAGGAAGAAAAAAAATATCAAATTACTCTAATATAAAAATTGAATTATTTAAAATATATAATACTTTCGCATTTCTCTTATTAAATTCACCTCACAATAGTAAAATTTACAGATAGTTTTACAAACGACTTTCTATTTGTTCTGTTCTGGTAATTGCATTCGCTCATTAACATTTTTATGTTCTACCATTGCAAAAAAATATATACCACCCGTTCGTTGCACTTAATATAAGTATTAATGAGTATTTAAACTTATTATTATAATAAAAAATTAATACGAATACTTATCATTAAAACGTCATTATAATAATATTATTACAAGTAGCCATTACTTAGACGTGTCTCGTTTTGCGCTTTCTTATGCGATTCTAGATTAAATGCTCTGTTAATGATAGACTATTGGCCTCTGCTAATTGATGTGTGACTTGCGTACAGGGTGATCTAGTAACGTCATCATCGTGCATCAAACAGGCTAATTTAGTCTTTATTACTATGTAGTAATAAATACATTTTTATTTGTATTACTTTAATAATGATAAATTGAAAAAATATTTTCTTATATCATTGATATACAATATGACTAGATCAGATTGTCTTCTGTAATGGGATATTTGTATGTTTATATGAGTGCATTATGAGCAGCGCGAAGGTAAACTTTACATCCCCCTGTAAGTGAGCACGCACGACTGCGTGAGCGCGCCCGCTCAGTCGGTCTCGGCGAGCGACCGTGCGTGCACGCGTCTATCGCCGGCGCTACATTCAATTCAGTTATTAGTGACAATAGACATTAGATCGTAGTAATCGATGTAGACTCGTGTTATGTAGATGTGTTTTATTTATATATGTAATGCGAAGAAATTGTGATGCACCAGTGACCCTACAGACCGTGGAGTAATGATCGCCGGGTACTGGATCATTTCAGGCACCACTGACTTTTGTTGTTTCTAGCAGTTGCGTTGATTGCCGTACCGTTATTATAGACGTTACACTTTTGCTAACTACAAATGAAATCACTCGAGAAAGTGTTTTAATTTCAGTTTTGTTTTTGATACCGAAATAGTCGTTGAAGAAAAGTCACTCAGTCAAAATGAAGACGTCCATATAATTTTAACTACCGGATGTCGTAGAGTTTAAAAAGGTTAGACAAGTTTTAAAACTAGTTGTATTGTAATAGAAACCAAAATGCCTTGGTGAGTTTTTGATTTACAGATAGATCTAATTCGGTTCTGGGTTTTAAATAACCACATTGTCGGTTTTTCGGTTCGATCTTGTCGTTAGTTTAGGACTAATGACTTGACGCGTGTGTGGCTCTTCTTATGTGGTGATGATGTATTGACTATCTAAACTTTCAATATCTATCGATATAACACAGTATTGGAGGTCTGTAACTCTTAATTCTTCGTCTGTGTACATTTCATTTAAATCTGAAAGATAATCTTTATAGCACTACCATACCTACAATCAATATTAATTATTAAAATAAATTAAATTTGAAAGCTAAACTTAGTTTAAATCCAAATACTAAGAACGAAATAGTGGGCGAGTGGTGGGCGTTCATTGAAAATAGCATTATTAAGAAAGACAGAATCTTGACCTAGGCACGAATAGTCCGCACAATAATTACCTAACGTACTACGTTGGAGTAACGACCGTAAGTCGGACAGTTTATTTATAATGTTCCTAATGTACATGTACGCGGACATTTCACAAAGATTTTTATTTTTCATACAGCGTGCGACATAGAAATGTCTACAGCGTAGAATATTTTCACGTTACCTTGTAGAAAAATTAAAAAATTATAGATTGTTTTAAATGCCAGCTGGTGAGCAATTGTGTGCTCGGCTGTACATGAGTCACTCGCTTGTAGTATCTATAATTAGGTCACAGATGAGAAAAAAAAAACATAAATTTTATAGCACTTCTGTTTTGTTACCAAAATATGTATCTACAGTGAGATTGCCCTTAAATGGGTCACACGTGAGGATTACTCCAACGTGGTAAACCATATCAAAGTAGTGTAATGTAAGTTAGTGCTCACAATTTAACAATATATTATAGGCCGATGAAATACGTTTTAGAAAATTCTCTCGAGATCTCTAGATCTTAAGATCTCTGTCTACAGATAGAGATAGAAAAAGAGAAAGAGAGAGAGAGTAATTTATATAAACTTTCTTATATTAGTTTTTTTTTTAAGTTAAAGAAGCTCAGACAGCTTTATGCAAAGGTAAGACATTTTAGAGTGGCTGAGACTTGCTACTCGACCGGGATAGTGTCCTTTTACAGAGAACCGGCAGTCTTATACCCACTCACCTTCCACAGCTCATGCTATACTCGTAACTTTTCTTTCTTTAAATGAATTAATAATACGATGAATTCTGTTCTTCCTGAGGGCATTAGCTTTCCTCTGTGACCGTTTACCAGCAGTAGAACCCTCATTTCGTTAGATCCCAAACAACAAATAGGCATCTGAAAGAACAATAGAACGATTGAAATTAGCCTAGACCCATAGCCATACACCCATATATATATATATATATATATATATATATATATATATATATATATATATATATATATATATATATATATATATATATATAAATTATATAACCAGATGAATCTGGTAACTTACGGTCTTATGACCTTCTCTTCTATTAATAATCTTTTCTTGTCCCAGTTAATGTTTGTATGAACCGAATACAAGTAGGTTATATGAAATATATATGACACACTATGAGGAATGTTATCTTGATGTAATGGACGTCTTTGCGAAGGGATAGCTTTGAGAAATATTTATTAAATGTGAGCGGATGGTTACATAATTAGAAAAAAAGAAAGAAACGTATATGAATTTTAGAAGAGATGAAGTTGGAATAATGCTGAGGTTGATAATAAAAAAACTCAAATGTATTGAATTTATTATTTTTGTCCCATAGTAATTTTTACATTCGCTAAGAACTTACACTGATTATTGTTTTCCTGATCTGTCATAAATGTACCCTCCGATGCTATAAATAACTTTTGTAATCTTAATGTTAGCAGTAAACAAAGATCACTCTTAACTTTTCAACAAAGAAACAAGAAAACGTTAAATTATATGTGTAATTAATAATGTTTAAAAAAATATTTAAATTTAAGAATAATTGCAATGATGTCGGTAGCTTGCACTGACGCCGCTCACCTGCCGATGACTCATCTTGAATGTTAGCTTTTGTGGTTTCGATCAACATCAACTGTTTGCTTTCTTTTAATATTTTTAAGAATCTGATTAGTTTTTTTTAATTCGTTATTATAAATTTAAATTTCTAATATAGTTACGTGGGACTTCATATCATTGATAGTTGTAGGCTCTAGCGAAACGCGTCTAGTTCATATATCTAAGAAATTAGGTTTTGACAATTTTTGTAATTTAATATATAATAAATTTTTCAATTTAAGTCACACAATACAGCAAGTGTAGTAAATTATTATGTACACTGTTTTTTCTACTTCAAATTGATTTACTTAAATGAACAGGTAAATAATTAATTGTTAAATTCCAAAGAATAAAACCTCGATTACCACCAACATTGTTCTCGTGTACTTATATGGAGGTTCATACAATATGCGCAGCCTTGCCAGTTACATCACAGACGCCATACCTGAATGACTCAGAGACCGGTCCAGCCAACTGGTCTCGATTCAGGTCAATTTTTAGTCAATTCAGAAACTAGCATAAGGGTTATGGCTAAAGAGAAAAAAATACAGCACAATATCACTATCGATCCATATTCTTACGATACAAATTTCCAGTTTTTATTATAAATGGATTATTACGTAAAGAAAGAGTTACGTAAATAATATTCTAATAAAATATTTAAGCGGCTTAGTCATGGCCGCTCCGAATAATTTAAAAAATGGAAAGTCTTTCATCGCCACTACTAATTACAAGAGATGTACCGTCAAGATAATGTAATTTTAAAGCAATTTCTTTGCGCACACAAAATAGTTATGGCCTTTTGTTTGCCAATAATTATATCTAATATCAGTTCGGATCTTATTTTTTGCAATAAAACCTTCCCTTTCACCATTTTGTTATACATTTTTACGTAACCATAAATTTGAATATATTTTCCAAATAGATTTTGAAAACAAATTGTGTTATATTAAGATTGATCAATACCATTTGAGGTCTTTATTGTCCGAAGCTTCCATATTAGTAATACTGAATGCTGCATGTAATTACATAACTCTTCATTCCGCCCACAATCTCAATACAACGCATCTATGTCCTTTACCCAGTGCTCCTCCTACACTATTATTTAAACACACTTCAATACATCTCGTTCTAATAATTATATGTCATCTAATAATGTTAGTAATATTATAAAGCTGAAAGGTATTTTTGTTTGTTTCCCCAATGCGACTTTTATATATATATTGAGGTTTGATTTGGAGCAGTGGTTCTGTACCAAACGATATTTTTTTCTGTGATGTCAGACAGACGGACTAGATATATTAATGACAAGATAGTAATCTCGATTATTATTACAATATTCATATTAGAAATGAATACCTAAAAATATATATTTTTTATCCAAAAGCATAACATATGGCATTAATCTTAAAAGTGCGAAGAAACCATCTAAGTAGAGCAGAACAAACACATTTCTTGTGAAACCCTATTCGTTAGCTTATATCTCAAAATCTATGAAACAGTAACATTAGTCAGTTTACTGTAAGTGTTAAATGTTAAGAAGAACATTTTAGATATTAAAACTGATGCAATTGGAGCCGATTGCATTAGTCGTAAGAAGACTCTTCCTGTTGTGAACATTGTGGTTCCCGTAATTTCATTCATTTATTGCCACTTCGTATGCTCAAGTAATGTCTTCCAAATTAAAAAAAAATCTTCCTCCCTGTCTGACTTTCGTCATCTATGCTAACTTTCCTTTAGAAACATCTTGAGCGCCTAATCTATCATCAAGAAGCGTAAGCTCAGTCTTGATTTTAATAATTTTGGTTATGCGTTTAATGCAATGGATTAACATATCTCCTGTGGTACTTGACTCGTTTCATAGTTACTTGCATGGTCGCCTTCAACGAGCTAAGTGTTGGATTTAATCCGATTGGTCTACAATCATGGCATATCGCAATGTGGTGTCTTGTCTCCTCTTTGATTTTCTATATTTATTAATTGTGTTAGTAATCATATTTCTTTATGTTGATAACCTATGGGAATATATACGCAATTTGGGTTTAATCTTTGACCGTAATCTTTCTTGGGAACCACAAATCAGCAAGGTGAATGAAATGTTTACAGCCGTAGTATCTTTAAGAAGGTTATGTAATTTTCTTGGCATTTTCACAAAAATAGCGGTAGTACAAAATTTTATTTTTTCCATATTTTTATTATGCAGATGTCTATAATTATGATCTAAATATGAAGGAGGAGCAACTTCATGAGTTTGAGCGTCTTCAAAACCCTTGCATATTTGGAACTCGCAAATATGACCACAACTGATTTCCGTAAAAAGCTCAAGTGGTCCCCAATTCGCCTTCGCAAGAGTACTCATAATTTAAATCGTCTGTATCGCATTCTATTCAATCCTGCCCTTCCTCCTTATCTAAAACGGCTGTCTAAACTTCTTGGGGAACGTCCTAGAAATTCCTCTCCACTTTTCCTTCTATGAGAAATCTTTTACTGTTTACGCTATTCAGCTATGTAATTCTATTCCATTACAAGCAAAACATACTAAAACCCTACCAGTTTTTAAAAATATTGTAAAAGACAACCGGAATCATTTTATAGAAACACATCTCTCGTTGGTTTTTTGCCTCAGTTATTCTATTATTACTATTATTAAAAAATGATTTATAAAAAAAAATATATATTTATAATTTTAGTGTATACAGAGATTTGTAGATTATAATGTAACATAATTTTTAAATATTTAACATTTATTTACATCTACACCATATAGGTATATGTATGTATTTGTGTATACACATATATTAATTATAATTTCTTTTATAATATATTGTAAATTTAATATTAGTATTTTGCAAGTTCCTTTTACTGCTACCACAGCGTATCAACGTTCCAAAAGTCGTCTGGTAGAGATCGCTTGTTAGCGATAAGGCCGCCAAGTTATTTATTGTATTTTCTATTGTAATGTTTCTTATTTATCTTTCTGGTACAATAAAGTATATTTATTATTATTATTGTTTAAAAAAACAAATAATTTATTAGACAGGTCTCACTTTTTTATGAAATGATGTCCACTGTTTCCTTTTTAAAAGTCCATTACTTTCATGACGGTATATTATGATAGATGTCGACACCATACTTGACCTCTTCCGCTCGGAAATTGCGCTGCCTCCTCGAGGAACTAGGCACTGCGGATAATTGCCTCTAAATAAACAATGTTATAGACAAATTAAACACCATTTATATATCACCCTATTATATATATATTGAAGAAATCTTATGAAGTTAATATTGTTGCAATATAACAATATGAAATCGTATATTTACTTTTCAGAGATATTGTCAAATAATAGTTTACCTTTTAATGTAAGGAAATTGAAAGTTGGGATGACGGCGCATGAAACAGCAATTACCCCGACCACCCGACACACGTAATACGAGTTATGATGAGATACTATGTATTTAAATTATAGCATCTTTCACTTTTAATGACAGTAAGTAACTATTTGACATTTCCATAGAAAGTATTTATTATAGTGCTAATTTGATGAAAGTGAAATCAATATTCTTCCTACTCTGTCGCCACTAGCTCTTCTGATTTATAACGTCAAATTATGGATACACTTATAGCTTGATTCAATTTCAATATTACCCAGTCTCGACCAATACTAACATTATTATATATGAAAACAATAAAACTAAATAAAATGCGTAATGAATGAGGGTAGTCACATAATAAGGATAGCGGTCAACTAATTGTTAGTTTTCTCTAACACCCTATCTTCCTTGTTACGTTAGCTATATGAGTATTTCCATATAAAGTAGTGATTGTTTGTCTTTTTGTCGCCAGTTACAAAGCTTAATCTATTGTTGTATAATTTTTGTATAAAAAATTGACATTTCTGGTTCACACGACATTAATATTAAGTAACAATGTTTTTCGCATATATAATTAAATAAAAACATCTATCTATCTACATGTAGGATGTAGATTTCATATTACACCGTTACATGTTTCACATCAACTGGAACAGTTCCCATGTTTTATGAATTATCCACGATAATAAAATATAATATAACATACAAAATAAATTGTTGTTAATTAAGTATCAAATAGATGTTCAAAAGTTGCATCGTTCACGTCTTTAAGTGTCAAGTAATATGGACTATGCGATTTCTTATAACGTATTAGCCTCAATCGAATAGTGAGGAATATAGGGACTGCAATGCGACGGACGGCTAAATACTAAATGTAGTCATAAAAAAAAATTACTTATGTAATAAGCTATACCGCCATGCCGTGAAGCTTCACACGCTGTTCACATATTGTATACTATACTCTATTTCCGTCGATATTTCTACGAATTTTGTTCTATTTTTAAAGCTCAAACCAAACTTACCACAAGCAGTAGTCATTACTGTTCCTACTTAGTCATATAATTGTAATATAATTAAAAAGGAAATTACGCATATATAAAAATTTGATATTATTGTAAGACATGTGATACATCGTGGGAAACTTTTTTTTATCAATCTTTGAACCACTCGTAATTGTTTCGATACTTTCACTCGCGATACTCTATATATTACTCTACACTTTGTGTGTGTGTGTGTGTGTGTGTGTGTGTGTGTGTGTGTGTGTGTGTGTGTAATTTCTATAAATATAATTTACCTTTTAAAATAAATTTTTAATCATTATATTAGTTAAATCTTTCATGTCTGTTTGTCTTAATGATTGACAAGGAAGCTATTTAAGCCGTGGGTATAAAGATTATATTTTAATCAAGATTTTCTTTTAGACAAAAATGAGGTTTTTTAGAAGTGTATACAGTTTTATTTATTATATATATTTATATAATTTATTACATAATCCATTGACTTCAATCATAGGGCCGTGATCGTCTAGTCAGCGCAGAGCACTCGTTTCACTCCAATTAACGTAATAGACGAGTGCATCGCGAATTCCATAGTACTTTCACCGGTTTCTTTCGGTTTACAGCCTTACTCTGCTTCAGCTTTCATTGTACTATATAAGACATCATTTCCTCTTGACAATATGAGTTAAATCTAGACTGAAATAAACTGTTTTTAACTCACTTCCTGTGGCATAAAGATTTGTCACGGCTCCAACGCCCATTCGCGTACGCTTCATAGAAAATTTTCTTTAAATGAATTTCTTAAGAAAATCTTTTAACCTATTTACTTTCATATACCTAAATATGTAGATATATCTAAATTATTAATCATACCAAGGTTAGTAAAACGAGATAATACCAAAACAAAGAAAGATTTGGTTAACGGAATGTGGTCGCTTAGAACTTTATCGTATATCACTATTATATAACGACTCCGGTCATCGACACATACTATTGCGGTGATACAGATACACGAACAGAAAGTATGTAAATAAACATACTGTGTTATGTTACGCGATTCAATCGTACATGTAATATAAGGTGGATCAAAATCGATCGAAGAATCGTGAGTGAGAAAAAAGTGAAACCACTCGGGGCCGAGAAAACTTGAGGGCTATCGAATTATCGCCGAGTGATGAATTCGGGTCAAGAATTCTCGTAATAGCTATATATATAGCCGTAGAAATGTTTACTTCCGACCTTCACTGAAATACAATATCTTTGTATTTCAATGAAGCCTCAAATATAAATTAATTTTAAACTCGAATAAAAATAAACATGGATCACATTGTAAAATAGTTCGAGAGCTGTAAAATTGGAACCTTGAAATACGTCGTAAACGATAGATACATTTACATCACGTTTTGGGTGTATTTCTGTCTCTCCGACTATAATTATTACGAAAACGCCAGAAGCATTGATAGACTGAAAACAATCGGCGGATGTGCTTCCTTGTATTGAACGTTTCTGATAATTGAAGTAAGACATAACCTTACGATTTTTTTGTGACATTATGAAGTCATTTCAATCAAAAACAAGCAAAAACCATCCTATGCAAGAGACATTTATTTTAAATTGTTTTGAACTAATAATTATATTATGCTCTTACTTACAGAATAATAAATTTTAATTAAAAACCAACAATTTAATATTTTTTTTTTATTGTGTCTATACTATAATATATTTTCTTCTCCATTAGACAGGGTTATAACACCTACATATCCCTCACTCACCTAATCCATTCGTCATCTCAGTCCTCGCCCCTTTTCTTAACGTATACGTTACATACTTTCTTCTCCCTCTGTACCATAATACTTTTTTTGCTTTATCCCTCGGCAATACATGCTACCGGAGCTACTTTTAGATTTTTCCCTGATTTTATGTCAATCCTTGTTACTTTAATCTACTATCCCTCCTCAATGTCTTATGTATCTATACATATTATAAAACAAAGTTCTAAAACTTTATATACTACAAAAAATTATTAGCTCCGCGAGTCAATATTCCCTTCCTCACCTACTTGTGGTAATTCCTTTTATAGAATAAATATATGTTACCTACAATGATTTCAATGTTGTTTCTATACTTGACTGATGATAAAGTTAAGATTATTTCACAAAAAACATTGTATAAGAATGTTTGAATATCAATTTAATTTTTATGTGATAGTGACGTATTGCGTCATTCATGATTACTTTTTATATACTCGTAAAATTTTCTTCTCTGCTTCCAATATATTCAGTTTATATTTTTTCTAAGATGCTTTCAGAGTTGAATGCCGTAAATAACATATTGGCCGTCGGCCAGTTAATCATCTTTTATCTATTATTATCATTTTCCTAATTTCATATTGTATTATTTTTTATTATAAATCACAACTTTTAAAGTTGTTATTCGTTAATAATATATTTTTTGATTACATACATTCATTGTTTACATTTAACTTACATATAAAATAGTAACGCCATATATCTGACCCCATTCTTAGCGAGTACTGTTATGTACCTAGGTATTGTTTATTGTTGTAGTTCTGAAGGAGTAATGATGATTATCTTAGGCCGTTTTATAAAATAGACCAACGTGTGTCTGGAATATCTCAGCTTCATTTTGTTTTCAAAACAGTACAATGTCAAACAATTTTAACTCTTAAGTTACATTTTAAGCATTAAACATATGTATATTGGAATGATAACCGGATATAACTAAGAAATTATTACTGTTAAATTGCTCTGCTCTGCAAAAATATGAATCAATTTCCTTTTTCTTATACTTTACCGTTAATAGCCTAACAGTCACGTGTCCCAATTAACTCGTAGATTTAAACAAGTACTATGTTGAAGTTGATAAATGTGCCAAGTTTAACACGACCCTATCCGATACTTCGATTGATATAGAACCGGCTTTTAACGCAACTGCTTAACAAAACGTATAAGATGAATAGAAAACTGAAATTAGAATAATCAACAGACCCGTCATTTGATAAAATGAATCGCGACTATTATAAAGTGATGTTTACGTACAAGAACTCGAATCGTTCCAATGTAACGGATAGCCGTGAAGTACTCGACAACGATACCGAATTCAATGCTAACCAGTTCAAACTATACGACGACTTCACAACGGATCTCCGTTTCAACTTCAATTCGCTGAGGAACTTTCACGATATCGTCAGAAGCGAAGTTAGACGCCGCGGTGATCCTAACGATTCCGGCATCGACATTGAAAATGGCAACCCCTCGGATGACGTGACCACTAACGATAGTGATTTGGTAAGTTGGTATTGTTCTAGATTGCTGTTTATTTGATGTACCGGATTCTATAGTATCAATATGGAAAAATATAATGTTAATTTCCTTATCTCATTCTTACTTTCTTTACATTTTGTTGTAGGTGCTGCGTCATTCGAATTATTATTATTACATTTTTTAAACTTTCATTACTTTTAAAATTTTCAACCCTATGAAAAGACAGCGATTATTGTAATCTTTAAGTTTCAATTAGATTGAACTATACAGTTTATTGGCGCTCTGACGGCGCTTGTCAATTGTGTTGAGAGCAACACATTAATATGCGTCGGACATTGCAGATTTAACAATCATTGTCCATTGTTGATAAATACAATAAAAAGGCTCATTGATTTTAATAAATTTCAAATAAATTTAATAAAAAAAGATCCTAATACTTGTAAATAATTTAAAAAAAATACAAAAGTAATAAGACCGTTAAATGTCAAATAAAAATTGCGAACGTCCAAAGAAATGGTCGTTGACGGCCACACTCCACTTTCTCCATTAGTGGCAGCCTTAATGATTATAGATATGGACATTACAGTACTGTTTCCCCAGAAATGTTCAGTCATCGCTAATTTAATTTCACGCTGAATAGCTGTATTAACTTAATGTAGTGCTTCTCGTCTACTTTTCATTTCCTAATCGTTATTGATATGCCAAACGTTTAAACGTTGTTTTGCTACTAGTGAATCACTTCCTCCAAAATACTTGGTAATGCAATATGTGAGCGAATCCCGTTATTAATATTATGGCGCTTCGTGATTCGTGCCAATTTATAATTATAAAGTGCAGTCTTTGTTAAAAAAATTCGCATTTGTAAGTCTATATAGATTTTTATCATTTAATGTATTTTTAACGATTCTTTTGTGCAAATTAATAATTATTAGTAATTTCTCATTGATAATTTCATTCATTATTTTGTTATATCTGAACGTGGTAAATTTTTTTTTTTTTAAAGTGAAACTTAATGATCTTGTTCGTCATCAAGAAGAATGATTTGACATACTGTTTTGTAATGTGATTACCTCACGAGAAAATCTTTGTCGTTTTCTCATAAAAGCAATTTTTAATATGATAATATATTATTGTTGCAGTTGGAGAACGAAGTAATGGTAGATCCTTGGAGCAGCATGGACTCATCGAATTCGCCATTAACTGACTCAGGACCATCCGCCAGCGAAGAATGCACTCCTTCTACTTCGGGTGAACCTCCTCGAAGACCGTTGGATGCGTCTTCTCCAATATCCCCGGATACGCGTCGCTTACCGGACTCAAGAGACACCAGACTCAAGTATCCCAGACAAAACGTTAATAAAAATACATACAAGGCACGTACCCGAGATCTTACCCTCGATCTAGAATCTGACCTCAGCCGCCGGCCACATTTTCTAGATGACGATTACCAACTTCCATCCAAATCAAACATCGAATGTCGCATTCCAAAACCACATTTTCTAGATCATTCGCCATCACCAGATGAATTTGATGAACGTAGTGATATAACCAATCCAAATTTTCTTGATGACGAAGTTGATGGCGATGATAATCAAGCACAAAAGAAATCGGGAGCTTTACCTAAAAGATCAACAAAACTGCAGTCTTCTCAAGAAGAAAGACCACATAGAAACAATTATAGAAGCACACTTCATTACGGATTGGAAAGTGCAGCCAGGTCAAGCGAACGCGATAAGAGAGCCTCTCAACTATATAGAGGGACATGGCCAGGAGAACGCGATGTCTGGACTGCACATGATTCAGGAAGTGTGCGAAGTTTTTCTAGTAATGGTTCAGATGGTCCGAGACCCTCATCAAATTTAGAAAATAAAATGGAATGCGTCTGCTCTCTCATATCTCTTCTAAGTTTATCGCCTGAAAACAACGCTGACCTTAGTGGACCGCTGTTAGAAATGAGTAGATCTATTGAAAGCTGTATAGCAATGAGACAAGCAGGATGTATTCCGTTATTGGTTCAATTGATTCACTCTAAAGTACCAAGAGAAACCCGAGATCGCGCGGCAAAAGCACTTCGTAATATAATACACACACAAACAGATGATAAAGCAGGCAGAAGAGAAGCGAGAGTATGGAGACTGCTAGAGCAAGTTAGAGAATATTGTTACGTGTTGGAAGACGTGGTAGAAGCTAAAAAAGAAGGAAAAGAAGCAATAGAAGATGATGTAACAAAGCATCCTAGCCAGAGTGTTGCTGCATTAATGAAATTATCCTTTGACGAGGAACATCGCCATGTTGTTTGCCAATTAGGAGGTTTGCAAGCGTTAGCGGCTCTTGTGAGTGGAGATCAAGCAGCACACGGGAGCAGAACTGATGACAATACGTGCTTGACCATGAGAAAATACGCTGGTATGACGCTTACAAATTTGACATTTGGCGATGGCAATAACAAGTCGTTATTGTGTTCATTCAAAGACTTCATGTTGGCGCTGGTCGAACAACTGGAGTCACCAAACGATGATATGAGACAGGTAAAAAAACATTACAATAATTATTTACGTTATAAAATATTTATTTTTTTCTCTTTTAGATGAGTTTATAATGTGTTATATCTCTTATTACTTATCATTATAGGTAACAGCTGCAGTACTGAGGAATTTATCATGGCGAGCAGATTCAAGCAGCAAACAAGTTTTACGAGAGGTTGGCGCCGTAAAGGGATTAACGAAAGCCGCCATGACTTGCCAAAAAGAAGCTACTCTCAAATCTGTTCTCTCTGCACTCTGGAATCTTACAGCTCATTGCTCAATGAACAAAGTGGCTTTATGCTCAGTTGACGGAGCTTTAGGTTTTCTCGTAGATATGCTAAGCTATGACTCACCGACAAAGACATTGGCAATAGTGGAGAACGCGGGTGGCATCATGCGAAACGTGTCCAGTCACATCGCAGTTAGAGAAGATTACAGGCAAATTCTCCGGGAGAGAAATTGTTTAAGTGTCTTGCTTCAGCACCTCAAGTCTCCAAGTCTTACAGTAGTTAGTAACTCGTGTGGTACTCTTTGGAATCTGTCGGCGAGGTGCCCTCAAGATCAACAGTTTCTGTGGGACCATGGAGCAGTCCCTATGCTTCGAAGCCTTATTCATTCGAAACATAAAATGATCGCTATGGGATCGAGTGCTGCTCTCAAAAATTTACTAAATTCGAAACCGGGAAAAACACACATAATCTCTTTAGACACAACTGCTAGAAGTATGAATCTGCCCGCTTTACCCACACTTGTAGCTAGAAAGCAAAAAGCACTAGAACAAGAACTAGATCAGAACTTAGCAGAGACCTGCGATAACATTGAACCGGCGACGTCGCCTACAACAAGCAATAGAGAAGAAAAGAATCTCTTTACAGCTACTGAAAAACAAATCGCAATGAATTTGGAAAGGCATAGGATGACGTCTAGTTCTCCACTAATGGGAACACTTACGTCTCAAATATCGTTAAGTCATAGCGCACATTTAGCTAGTTACTTGAGCTGTAGTAATACACTCCTAAAGGGGGCGCTTGTGACTCGTTCTACTGGGAGCAGTTCTATCAATGTTAATAGGTCTGATAGTAAAGACTCCGTCACAAGTACACATTCTGATTCAATATTTGAAAGAAGTGCACGAACTGGCAAGGTGCCTGTTCCAACGCCAAGAAATAAAGATCTTATGAAAATGGATACAGGGATGGATACATTCAAAAGTCAACCGCTAACAAAAGATTCTTCGTATATTCGATACACTCAACAACCACCTATTCCACCTCCTAGAAGTTCCACAGATATGAGAACCAATTATACAGAATCTGGTTACGACGTCGACCAGGATTCTTGCGATCAACCTATAGATTTTAGCAGAAAATATTCTGAAACTAAGACCGATATTGGATCATCTGTTGAAAAATCTAAATCTGAGTCCAAGAAGTATACGAAAAAAGATAGCCCTAACACATTTGGAGATTACCAAGAGACTGACTTAGACCAACCCACGGATTATTCGTTGCGTTATGCGGAGCATCAATCCGAGACTGGCTCTGATATATCTGAACCACCAGCTCCATCCGTCCACGAAGACACCATAAAGCATTTCGCAACAGAGGGCACTCCATATGAAACTCCTATAATTTTCTCTACTGCAACATCTATGTCCGATCTTCGCATCATCGGTAAAGATGGAAAGCCAAAAACGTCAAGCGTAAAGGAAAATCCCGAGGTAATGACACATTCCGACGAAAAAGACACATGTTCTATAGAAGATCCTCCACAACATAACAACGATGTACCAATTTCAACACCACCGCCTGCAATACCCGAGCCAATTACAGAAAAGCGTAGCATATTCGACACAAAATTCAGTTCGGGAATGATAAGTCCAGAGAAACCCGTGAACTATTGTGACGAGGGAACACCGGGCTACTTCTCTAGAGTAAGCTCGCTCAGTAGTTTGGGTGAACCTACTGAAGAAGATAGTTTGGCTAAAAGGAACGCTCAAGCGTCGATTAACGTCGAACCGAGCCTGCAGCAACAGAGCACCAGCAGTTCAGGAAAAGACAAAGAAGGTGAATAAATTATTATCGCATATTAATAGGCAATTGATTATTTTAATAGTAATAATCAAGTAGCTGCAACAAGTTTTAAGATTTGTTATTAGCAATTAGACAACAATATTGTTGGAATCAATTGGACGTTAGTTAACACTTCGTACACCCGTTACAGGTTCCAAAGCGGTAACATTCGCGACGGAACCCGTGTCCATCGACTCTTCGACGCCCCCTCGCTTCATCGAAGATACCCCCCTCATGTTCTCCCGTTCCAGCTCCCTTGGGTCGTTGCCCGAGTGCTCCCAGCAAGACGACCAGGGCTCCGTCGTGTCGGAGATCAGGTAAGAAGCAAAAACCTTTTAACTTCACGAACTAAAAGTGTGATTCCATTTTGTATCGATCGGTGATCGAGATCCATTGCTAAAATATATTTGATAGTAGTCATTGTATGTTCTCAGCCGGCTGACCTCGGGGTGCATCTCCCCCAGCGAGATCCCCGACTCCCCGGGACAGAGTGCCCCGCTGTCTCCGCGCGCCCCGCCCTCCCCTCCGGCCCCGCCCGCCAGAGGTACGACAACATTAATATATATTATACATACTTTTTTTACTTCAGAGGTACGAAACCATTATATATATTATCCATGATATTAAAATATGTCTACCGGTCTTCCCATTGCAGAGGAGCGTGTTCCGTCGGTGTTCGAGGAGGCGACGTCCTGCTTCGTGGTGGAGAATACGCCGGCGCACTTCTCGGCCAACACCAGTCTGTCCAGTCTCACCATCAACGACGAGCCGAGGGTGCGTACGCCGATTACCTCATTTTTCTTTATTTTACTTCATTTTACTTTACGCTTTAACCCGCGGCTTTGCTTTGCGGAGTTCGGAATTGGTTAATAAGATTAAACTTTGTCACCAAATTACATAAAATGTTTATTAAATATTTTTATTTACAAGGTAATAATATTAGTAGGAATAAAACATGAACAAAAAAAATATATCTATTTACCTTTGTGGCCTGATGTAGTTCATGAGGTCATTCGTTTTCAATGAATGGGTCATTCATACCTACCAAAATAGGGTAGGTCTAATAAAGGCTTATAGGCAGTCGGTGGAAAGGCCTTGAAGACTACTTTCGGAATTCGAATAAAATCCAATATGGTGGCCAAAACCACGTGACAAGTGATGACTTAAAACATCAATCGATTTCTATCAAATTTTATGGGGTTTTTAAGATCACTGATCACGAATCCAGAGTTGAATTTGTTAAATTATATTTCATTTCCAATTGCTAATTTACTCCAGCTGAAGACTATGTATTGATTTTCTATGTCCTTTAGATGCCTCTATTAACGGAAGAAATGAATAACGAACCCAGTCTTGAATGCAACGTGACGCCGTTCGAACACGAACCCACCGACTCTGAACATATCGAAGACAGGTACGGTATAAACATATAAAAAAGATTGATTATTGAGTTGATTGTTATATAAAATTAACCGTTTTTTCAGCCCTCCGCAAGCGACGACGGACGCCGTCAGTGATACAAAAGGTAATACAACAATTTCGACACAACCACTATGACGTAATATATTATGCAAACTAAACAGTAAATGCATTACTAATAATGATGTATGGTTTCAGACGGTGACTCGGACAGCGACGTGCAGAGCGACGGCGTGCTGCTCGCCTGCATACAGCGCGGTATCGCACAGGTACCACCACACCAGCACTGGTCACTAAGAAGTCACACGTGCTCTGAGATCTAATAATAAATGTCATTTTGTTAGGTGGTGAAGCATAACGGGCCGCCGTCGGACGTGTCACCTCCTTACACGGCGAGAGACGATGTCTACGTGAGTGAAATTACTAATAGTATCTACCTCGATCGTGCAATAACATTTTTAATTGTCCATAACTGTCCATGAAACGAACGCTATCAGCTAAATATTTTGAGTAACAATGAATGGCATCGTTTTGCATACATTTTAACATTCTTCTCGTCACAGAGGTCTCTGGCCGCACACTCGAGATCCTCCGGCGATACCGCGACGATGGCTCACGGCTTCGGAGGCGTCCGCGATAGGTCGGTTACGTTCATTTCATACTCAAGACAAGTGCAATGTCCTCTGAAAATTTTAAGGATCACTATATAGTATATATTTGTTGCAGCCCGCCCCCGCTGCCGCCCAAAGAGCGCCCCCCACTGGGACCCGCCCCCCCGCGACCTCCTGCACCCCGTGGTACAAACAGACCCCGAGATAAACCAAGTCATCCGACGACCGATAACCTGGCCAGAAACGACTCTCTCAGTTCGCTTAGCTTAGACTCGTTCGGCTCAACCGACAGAGAGATATTCGAGGAGACGGTTAAGGCAGGTCTCTCGAGCGTCGACCCCCGAGGTCGATACGCCCTTGATAGCGAAAGGGGTAAAGCTCACTCGGCGGAGAGACGCTGCGAGTCCAAACACGCCAAGCATAACAGATCGCTCGATAGAAGCGATAAGATCCCAAACCGCGGCCGCAAGACTCGGGATCCGGAATTCGAGAAGAATCTAGCATCTGGTGCTTACAATATTAAGCCTACCAGTAAAGTAAAGAAACTAGAACAGGAGTTTGCAAATATGAACATGGCGAGATCGCCCTATACCCACCACGGGGAAAGTTCCGGAACGCATCAGTCTAGGTTCAGAGGTCACAGCCGATACTACGACGACGGACCGCCGAGCCTACCCGCCAGAACTGAAGAACCTCAAAGACTAGACAGGAGCAACTCTCTCAGTTCACTCAGCAATGACTCATTCGGATCGACCGACAAGGAGGTCTTCGAAAGATCCGTACGCATGGGCATGTCGAAGGCTCAGCCGAAAAAGAAAGACGAGGCTAAACTGCGAGTACGAAGCGACGATCGATTAGAAGCTCGAGATTCACATCGCAGACGTCGACGAGAAACCAAACATCAGGGAGCTCTCGACAAAATGGTCGGTGAGGAGTACTCCAAAGACAGAGCCATTTTAGAGGAGGTGATTGCGAGAGGCGCTGGAGAACAAGGTAATCAGTCAAAAAACGTCGGGGCGCCGTCTGCGGATCCCGCGGCCGCAGGCGACGCACGCCCCGCGCGAGACAACACTGGCTGTGATGCCCTCCATCTTTCCCCGTCCCACTCCCTGGACCGCGTCACCATCACCATCAATGACACCGGTCTCGACATCTTCGACCGCCCCAACGAGCTGCCCACTATTGACTCCGCCAATACGACGGTAGAGTCGGACTGCATCGAGATGGACAGATCCAACGAGTGTCTGGCTCCCGAGTCTGTAGACACGACGGTGGAGTCCGAAAGAGATGAGCTGAACCGATCCAATGAGTCGTACGCCGACGTACTGGACGGATCATGGAGCGACGACGATAAACATCGAGATCCCGGCACTTTGACGAGAAAGAGTAAACGCAAGCCGGAATGGACTGACATCAAGTGTTCAGACCGTCAGATAAATTTGGAATTTGAGTCGAAGAACAACGACACTTGGAATGAAAACACGTGTCCCGATGACGTCACCTTCCCCACTATCAGTGGCTCCGTTCATATGGTTTCATCTATGAGGAGTGAGATCGTAGACACCGCCATGGCGCTACCGGATCTGCTAGAAAAGAGCGAGGCTCCCAATCTATTCTCTAAACCAGACTTGACGGACAAACTAGATGGAAACGTGCCAGAGATGGACGATGTCAATCTAGACGATAAAATTTTGTTAGAAAATATACCGGAACCCAGCTTTACATCCCTGGCCGATGATGGTGAACCTAAATTCGATTCTATTATGGCACTGGCCATAGAAAAAGAGGCGGCGAGACTAGCCGCGCAATTAAAGAGTTCACAATACGCTATGGAAAATAGCGTGACCTCTTTAACTTCATTAGATTTAGATAATGTAAGGCCTCCTTCACACTTGGGTAGTCTTCTCTCGCTGAGTGCCTCGGGGCACTGGGACGACACCGCTCAAACATCAAAAAAATCACAAAAAGGTAGAAAGAAATCGTTGCCAATATCTTCAATGGTGAAACGCGCTCTCAGCAACTCCATGCATCAAGGAAGCTCTGAACATTTGGACAGCATTCCTCTTAGTTTGTTAGATAACGTTAAACCTCCATCAGAAATGGAAAATTTAGAAATGGACGGCAGTATGGTTTCCGTTTCTAGTATAGTATCGGAGGTCGCCGAGGCGAGACACGACAAAACACCAATTATATTCGATTACAAACAACCAGTGCAAGATTTCCCTTTGTGTTCTACATTCACTAATGTGTTCCACGATTTGGATAAAGTTAATCCACCTTCACTGTTCGACGAAATAGCGGAATCAACACTAGAAGTAGACCAAACCACCGCTCACCAAGTGTACGAGGACTGTATATCTAATACTCTAAATGTAATTACTGACATCCCGTCTGGTTCCGAGACGTGTACGCCTTTACCCTCTGATCTCAGTAGTGTTGAATCGACACCGAAGAGACAACGCGATCCGAAATATCTAACTCCAAAAGAAAAACGAAGTGCAGCCAAACATAGATATCAGACGTATACAATAACGGACACGACGACGGGTAACGACGTGCTTTTAAAAGTGGAATCTGAAGAATATGTAACGTGGACGAAATCGGAGAGCGATAGATCGGACGAATACGTCACCGCGAACTCTGAATCAAAATCAAGAAAGAGACTCAGTGCAAAACAGAGGAGACAAGAAGACAGAGCTAGGTATCAAACACAGACTGTTAACATTGAAAACATTCTGACACAAGACGCTTCTCAAGCCAGAGATCCTCCGAATCCTCAAATCGAGAGTTTAAAACAACGTTTGGCTGCTAAAAAGACTCTTAAACAGAAGCGTATGGAGGATGCTGAAAGATTCAGAACAAGAACATTGAGTGAGGATATTCCGCCTTCGCCAACATTCGTTACCAAAGACGCTAGTTTTGAAAATGTAGAAACGACAACGGGATACGACAGTCTGTCTTCAAACGAACTGAATCACCAACAGCTACTCGACGACAGACAAAGCGACGACGTATTTAGAGACGTCGACAGCGGACATAACGAGGATGACTTTGAACTGAATTCCACAAAAATGAAAACTTATACGAAGAGCTTTAGGAATTACCTGCCCGTTATTGAGAGCCCTGCGTCGGTCGATATGTGTGTCGTAAACAACTTGAAGAATATAGAAATGACAGCATCCTATAGACGTAATTTGCAAAGTAATAAAAATCTAAATCCCAGCAATGACGACTTCGCTAGTTTTGAAGGTGACAGTACTTCAGAAGGCAAGGCGCTATCTGAATCTGATTCTGAAACTCCCACATCCAGACCGAAGCCGAAAATTATTAAACCAGAGAGAAGAGACGAAAGCTTAGATTCAAACGAGTCTGGAGAGAAGGAGCAAGAAGTGCCTAAAGTTGTGAGAGGTCGAAAAAAAGCTATGTATGTGTCGCCGTACAGACGAAACGTACCAAGTCCCAAAAAGCTGGTTGCACCGGTAACAAAAACCCCTCCAAAAACTAGCAGTGCTCAAAAACCCGCACCAAGCACTAGTAAAACATTTTTGGGTGCCAAATCCTCGAAACCATCACCGACCGTGAAAACTAGCGCAAACACTTCACCTAAAAAAATTGCACCTGTTAAATCACCATCAAAGATAGCTCAAAAAGCTACGCCGTCAACAAGCAAACCTGCACCCTTAGTGAGACAAGGTACGTTTACTAAGGAAGAAAGTTCAGTGCCCGCGAAAGATCTCCCGATCCCTAATAAGAGGACGTCGGGAACGCAACCTGGAACCGCAAGTTCGCCGACAAAGACAACAGCCAACACATCACCCTCGAGATTACCTCAATTTAACCGCTGCCGACCGGCCGCTACTAAAACCAACACCAAACAGAGTGCAGTGAAACGTACCTCAGAACCAATAATGAAGAATTCTCCTTCAAACCACAGCCTGCAGAGCAACGATAGCGGTAAAACAATCGTTCTAGCTCGCGGTTCCCGCCAAGGAAGCACTTCCAGCGTTAACTCTGCAACATCCTCAAAAACGAAAGATGTCGAAAGCAAAATAGCAAATTTGTGGAAGAAAGTTGAGCAAACAAAAAAATTACCCGCAAAAATGGATAAGAAAGTCTGGATAGAAAGCGACAAGACCGAGACGCCGAAACTTATAAGAAGCTCTACCTTCGAAGGTCAACCGAAACTAAACCCAGTTTCAACAGGGACTAAGCAAAAGTCCGCCATCGGTATTCGAGTGTCACAAATACCAAGTCTGAGGCCAAAGTCGACGCCGAGCAAAGCCGGCAGCCAAACTAATGTCAACAAGAAACCTACTACGAGAGGATATTTACGAAAAAGCAGCGGTCAAGTGACGTCATGAATTTAATTATCTTTGATAAAAAATTGACCGACCGTCCCCTTCAGTTTTTTTTGGTGTTTCGTTACATTATAATCGACCAATGTATTATTTATAGAATACAGAGTAAAAAAAGCTTAAACAATAATCAACAGAGAATTAAAAAAAAATATTTTAACGAAATAAATATTATTTTTATTATAAAACGATTGATTAGGTTATTATTCAGTTTAGTTAGAAATTTAATTCGTCACAAAAACCATTTGCTGTTTAATAATGGTTTCTACGATTTCAAAAAGAAGTTTATGTTTATTTGTTTACTTTTTATTTGGATATATGTTGCATTTATTTACTTGTGGGACGAAAAAATATTTTGTATCTATTTTTATATGTATAGTTATATAAGCTTAATCCACGATGATAAAGCGTCACAATTTTTATACGTACGAGTAATCGTATCCGCGGGCGCGTCGCGAAGTGTAAACCATACGTGAAGATTGTCATAGAATTTATGGTGTGGAAACATGAGCTTTTCTCCTATACAATTCATGATATTTAATCTATAAAAGTATCATTGTAAATATTTCTATACCCTAGATAATAAGGTGACCGCAATGGACGCATACTTGTATATTTTTCATAATTATTCAAATCGTGGTAATAAAGGTAACGTGTCATCGCTTCGGAGTAAAAATAAAGGCATAGTGTGTTATGTCGTAATTTTTTACGTCTAGTCAGTTATGGTAGATAATCAAGGTAGTGTGTTGGCTTACGAGTTTTACTACGAAACGCTTCGCATAAAACAATTATTTGTCGCTCCGTAAGTGTAAACTGGCTTAAAATTGTATTACTTCGTTTACTACTTAGATAACATTTTTACTACTTTAAAAGCAATAATGTCAATTTTTCTGTTTTGTATTCGAAATAAATATAAAGTACTCTGATAATAATCATCTTCAAATAAAAATAAAGCTTCCAAATAATTCCATACTTTATTATCATTAACCGTAGCTTAGAGATAGTTGATACTCCTCGGTTGACCCGTAGAGGTAGGTCCGACAAGCCAGTTTTAGTTAGATGATTATATTATTAGTTGTAAGTTACGTAAATTTGATGGTAATAAATAAACTTTGCCACCTACAAATTTGTTTTATACACCCTTTCCTTTACTTTCTCTTAATTTAAGGGTCAAAAAGAAAAAATGAAATTACTTTTTTACACTAAGGTTTTGTACTGCATCATATTATATGTAATTAGATTCTGACTACGATTAGAATACCCATTGAAAGTGAAATATGATCAGACTAATATGACTTAAATCAGTATTACTACATATTTGTGTGAATGAATATTCAAAAAAATATTTTAAAACGCAATTAAATATTTATGAGGCCCACATTGAAGTACTAAGAGTATCTTGTGGAACTGCAGCCGACCAATTTGAAATAGACTAGATATTATATAGAAAAAAAAATCACATTGTTATCGTTTATTTGAAAGTATAACAATATATAATAGTCAACAGTAAGTATAGTTGACATTTAAAAAGCTTTTGAATATTATATTATAGTGCCAAAATCTTGATATCTTGCCCTAAATATAAAATGCAATTTAATTTCAGGGTTACTTTAACATCTCTTAATTTATAAAGTATTTCATTTAATCTTAAATATATAATTTTAATAAAACCTCAATAAATATTAAAAAATATCGTTTATTTATAATTGTTATCTAATAATAAATACTTGAGAAGACTGTGCAAGGCGATCCCGAACCCCTCCCGCGATTAGAGATGCATAGCGAGCGCCTCACAATTATGATAAACGCAGTTTTTGAGAATCTCTACCGTCAACTATTATAAATATAAATGCACGTATAAGGCAACATCACAGTAGTACTACTCTTGGGCGCGGTCGGCATCCTGCATCCGCTTGAATCTCTCCAGCACTGAGAAGTGCGTATGGAGGGAGGGCGGGCCCTCCGCCGCGTGCCAGTAGCGGCATACCTGCGGGGGAAGAAAAATATATTAAATTCTTAGCTGTCGCTTTATGAAGTAAATTATGTTAGGACACCTAAGTACAGGTACCTTAGCACCCATCTTTTTGAGCGAGCTAGTAAATACTTTTTCCTCTCGTCCGATCCACGGACGACTCTCATCCTCCACCTGATACGGGCTCACGTGGACGTAGATTTGAACACCTAGAAAAACAACACTCAGATCTATTTAAGGAATCCGAGTTTCATTTTATATTTAGGAGATGTGGTGAAAAACAAAACGTCTCATGAACCGCCTCGTCCACGTCTATGCAGTGAAGGGAACAAGACAGGGAGAAAACGTCGATTATCTTCGTTTATATCATTACTCCGAGTGGTAAAACTAATAAAAAGATGTCTGAATGTTAACAAAGGCCTGACGTACCCGTGGCCGCAAGAGCGCGCAGTACGTTTGCGTCGGTGAGCCAGGCGCCGGCCCCGCCCGCGTGCCCGCCGTCCAACCAGTACATCTCCCGCACGCGCTCCGACACACTGCAGCATGATTCTTCATATCAGGCCTACTTATAAATGGACAGTGTTTCATGACCTCATGGTATTAACTTATATAAATAATTATTTAGTTTTCAGCTTCGAGCATATATATATATTAAAGACGATGTAACGGAAACACGTCGAAACCGATAGGAAGTTTACAGTACACAAACATATGAAGCACATATTATTTGTTATCCAGAATTATATCGATACCTATTTTAAAAATCTACAGATTTTAAAAAATCGGCACCAATTCGTAAATGTTCCTTCGGCGGTGTTTCTGGATCAATTCGACATGGGCACCAAAAGAGCCTTCTTCCTCCTATGATATTGATACTGTAGAGATCGGTGAGAGGGCGGTGATCGCTATCGGTAATCGACCCAACCCAAAAATCGAATTTTGGCCGAAAATATACTATTATTTTTTATTATACCTTGTGAAGTGTTCGTCCGCGGGCGTCGTGGTGTGCGTGGAGTGGAACTCATAGATGACCTGGTTGAGCACCACGCAACCCTTGCTGAAGCCCACCAAGGAGAGAGAACCTTCATGCAGCGCCAGGGATTCGAGCCACCACAGAGGGTCTGTGACCCTGGATAGAGATTATCAGATACGAAGGTTATAAAAGCGTCTGGTTTAAAAAGACATTTAGACAGCACATTACTACACACTATCAGCAATGATATGAGATCAACAGTAATGTAATCTAAAAAAAATATTATTTTTATTTCAGTAATAGTAATATTTCGCAATCGTTCTTAAAAGTGTAAACATGTAATATGATTATCCCATAAACGACTCTCCAGACTCGCAATCCCTCTCAAGGGCGGACTGCAGTCTGTTGGGTTGTTTGAGCAAAGCCTTTTACCACGCGCTCCAAGCGGGGATCCGTCGCAACCAAACCTACTCACGGCGCTCGACCGCCGCCCGGCGCTCCCTGGACCAATTATAATATAATCGATACTACTTTATTTATACATTTGATATTGAGCTGTGAACTGAATACATCGGGAGGTAAAAAGAACTCCTCCAGAACTAGAAAAAATCGTTAAAGATAAGGTTACATCGGTTTTCTCACTTTCTCTAGGAATCGCAGTGACTCTGCTTACTAAGGTCTGGTCTTTAATAATGAGTGAGTGATCTTTTCTATCAAATGTACCTTGACTTTGATTCGCATTTACTGTCCATAATTCCTATCCCAAATATTAGGGGTCGGCACATGATATTCATATATTACAATCGATTGGTCAAAACGTTGCAAGACTGGCCATTAATCTGTTTTTTATATATCAGTTTTACATATGGTTTGTTTTTATACATTTGAGATGACAAATAATAAGAGTTGAATCATACTCACTTGTAAATCCACGTCTATATCCTCCGAGGCCGGGGATCTGACCGCTTCCATCAGCTCCGATGCCGGAGTTGCTTTCAATCTGGTGGTCGCACTATGGAGTAACCTAAAAAAAATGTTATCTGTCTATATGTATTTTACCATTCAATCAAAGAACAAAACATTTCATAAAAAAAATACATATAGTTTTTCGTGTTTAACATCTTACTTAAGGAGAGTCGACGCTCTTGTGGAAGCGAGGCTATTGTTAAAGAGATGTCATATAAATATAATGAGGAGGGAGAGAGAGAGCGATGTACCTTGCGAGGTGTGGCAACGCGCGGGGTGCGGCGCCGTGCTCGGGCGCGCCCGCGCTGTTACTGACCACGAAGTTGTCGTAGTAACTGAAGCTCTTGTACTCCATCCTGTCGATTGGACACCGCCATGAGAGACTTTTGATAGAATTTATCATAAAACTAACAGAAAATAATTAGAAATACAATATAGAAAATAAGTAGAGAAGAGAAAACAAAACTGTTTATCCTATTCTGATAGATAGAGAGAACAAAACTGAGTAGATCTCTATAAAGATAGTTCATTTTTTATTTCAAATAAGGTAGTTGCGCTTAAGTAAGCTCTATTCCTAAGATAGTCCACTTTCAAAATTTCAAGGAACTTCATTTAGCGGTATTTCAATATTTTACATTGATTGATCATCAAATAGGGGATGTCATTAATGTAAACTATAAACAAGAAAGGGCCTAAAATTGACCCCTGAGGTACGCCCATTTTCACTAAAGTATGCGTACAAACAGTTGTCTGTTAAATAGACACGCGCCTACAGGATCAGCTCATCACGAAACGAACAGGTATTGTAGTCAAAGTAGACAAGGACTTAGTAAGATCGCAGAAGATTTTAATATCATCCCTTGATCTTTCCTAATCCCCAAGAATGTATGTGACTAGTTTTAGTCCGTTTAAATAAAAATATAACTTGTGTAGCATTTTTTATTTAAAAAAATTTACTAATAGATGGTAAAACAATCGGATTTAACAAAAATATAGGTGACTTCAATTTTATTAGTTCTGGAAAAGAACACATTTCTTAAAATGATACGTCCTTTAACAGTTATGGCCTATAGGTCGTAGGTGTTTTTTACATTCAAACTTATAATAATAAAAGAAACGTACCTTGAAGGCCTCACCACTAGTATATGTTTATTCGGAAAATTTACGCCCAACATGCGCGCTGTTCTCTCCAGATTCCACCTCAGAAAGTTCCTATTGTCTCGATGAGCTTCCATTACTTCCGGATAATCCTTAAAAATAAAATGTAATTCGGTTTTTAATACTTCGCCATTTCGACTGACACTTATAAATCTTTTCCACAAGTTAGGAGATTGCAAATCATTAGAATGACGAAAAACTAAGTTAATAAAAACACTTTTCAATGTAGAAAGACATCGGTTTCTACCTGAACGTCCCCTCCGAAGAAAACCAGTACCTCCCTCCCTAGCGCTCCGTTTGCGGCCGCCGGCTGGAATAGAACATCGTTGGCGCGGTTCTCGTTTCCTAATACTTGACACAACCGAAGCGACGTCATAGTGCTCACATACGACACTCTGCAAGAGAAAGGAAGAAAAAGAGTAATGTGACAACTGGTCCTTGATAATATACAAGGTACAAATAAAACAATCGTTGTTTCAGATCTTTCGTATGTGTACGTGTTCCTATGAACTGTTATTTAACATTTACCGAAACCTCTTTAGCATCTATGATATAAAACGTAAAATACGACTTCTATCCCTTACAATTGTTTTAGTTTGATGAGTTGATTACATTAATAACACATACTACATTTGGTAATAACAATCACGATAAAAAAAAAACAAAAAATATTAAATTTAATATATTTCTAGAAGTACTGAAATAGATCAAAAATACTTTATCTAAGCTATATTTTGAATGTATACTAACTTCAATTAGATAAAAAATAATTTTATTTAAAATCAACATTAAAAACATGAATGAAAAGCTTTCCTTGTATATATTATTACACAAATATTATATTTAATTGTTTATACATAATGAGAAATTGTTAAAAAATATTGCCAATAAATTTAGTTTCATCCAAAACAAGGTAGAAACTCCTTACTTTAAAAATATACAGTAAAACGAAATGCATTTAAAAAATAATAACACCAATTTGATATCATAGCCTCTACATCTGGGCCTGGGGTCTGGAACAAATAAAACAAAACTAGAATAGTTTAAAATACAGGAAAATGTATTAAAAAAGGTTTGTAAGTAACAAATAAATATACAACTACACTATATGTATGAATTAAACAAATATCATTTAATATTTCTAGTTTGTTTTTGATGGTAATACTTGGTATCATTCATGCAGACGGTGATTTTCAAGGTAATATCATCCAGACAATTCTTCAAGTCTTCTCTCAGCTCTCGCACTTTGACCCTCACATCTTCACACATGAGATTATAACACATAGCCACCAATCCCATCCCGAGGAGAACGTAAATGAAGTTAATCACCAGCTTTAAATGAGAACCTTCAGCGGAGTCTGCTATGTTAGCTCCTGGCACAAAGTCACCAAAACCAATTTTACAGAGACTAATCACACAAAAATATGTTGAATCAAGATAGTTCCACTTCTCCCAAGCACCAAACATAATTGTACCTGTTAAAATGTAGAATGTTATCACCCAGAGGCAAGCTGTTGATGGTACTGTTATCTTTCTTTTGATAGGTTGAATTTCTACATCTTCCAGTAAAGGGTCCTCTCTCCGACTGCACTCATGTGCAGTTATATACAACCATTTAAAAGTCTGTGCTAATACTTTACCCATGTTGCAGAAGTATAGCACATAGATTGGTATTCCAAAACAGGCATATGCTATTGTCCCAATCTTTCCCCAGACTGTTTTAGGAACAACATTACCATAACCAATCATTGTAAAAACTGACAAAGAGTACATAAGAGCGGCTGGGAAGGACCATATATCCTCTGAAGATCTTCCATTGTATCCTAAGTGAATGGCCCCTGTAATGTTGTTCTGAAAGTCTTTTAATACAGTATTGCTACTTGACATCCATGCAGTGGAATTCAATACATTATATTTGTTGGTGATGTTCCACAATTGCTCGACACAGTTCTGCCGCCATTTGATGACTTTTACCAGCTGCATATCTGGACTATCTTTCTCTATGTGCATAAAACTCGCAGCTCCTAAGATCGCGTAGCATACCACGAGCGCGCCCACTCCCACTTGTGTAAACATAAATGCTATAAACTTCCGAAGACAATCTTTTATTTTCTCGCGCGGGTCACTCTCTGTTGTTGTCGAAGACGACTCCTTACTCCTCAAGGAACCGTGGGTACTTGAGTGCATATTGTGTTGTCGTTCCATTTTAAAACAAAAAGATCAAAATTACGGGTCTACGCGGTCTACGTATGGATGTGAACGCGATTGCGGCAAACTATTTTTGGTCTTTAGGACTGACCTGGCACCGGGCCAAATGTACTTTTGATTACAAACATTGTGTTTATATTTGTTACTTATCTAGCGAAAATAATATTATGTATAGAGAATTCAAAATATATGGCCACCCAAAAAACATTTTTTTTTATTTAAATGATAAATATCAATGTATACAAACATATCTTACTGTATCTTCAATTGGTAATTGGTAACAAATTACAAAGATAATTCAACTTGTAGTAATTCATGCACACTTACTGTTTTAAAATAAAAAGTTTATTATAAATATAAAAGGCAAAGGCCAGGGTGGTGTGCTTCTCCGAAATCCGACTGTATAATTACTAAAATGTTAAATCATAAAATTAAAAATATGTGAACTTAAAGAGAAAATATAGGTAAATAATAATCTGAAATGTTACTACAATAAAAATATTTAGATTTTTTTTCTCCAGTTGCCGTCACTCGTCAATGTCAACCACAGATTACTAAGAGAACTTATTTCGTCGTAGACAGAGAATCCTAAAGATGAGCGGCTCGCGTAGTCGTATAAAGACAAATAATTTTACTGCTACAATCTAGTGTCTTTAAAAAAAAATAGGATGAAAAAATCTTTAGAGATCTAAGCTAATTTAAAGACCATCTTTTCAGAGAGAATTGTACTGGCACGATCTAACTACTCTATAAACTACTTCTATAAATGAACAGCCTATTATTTTGAAGTATATATCGGATCTATTAAGCGATGTAAATTATTTAATTATTTTTTTCCCGACGTCTACACCGAATTTCACCGGCTTTGGTAACGGGATGACTGTCAGCTCAGCTTCTTCTTTATGAGGCGCTGTATCTACAAACATCTGATGTCTAAAAAGTAGACAAGTCGGTAGTTCCTACATTGGACATACCAAAAGAATCATCGCCGAAGGAATCAAGGACCACATTACAGCTGTCAAGAACCGAAAAATTAACGAGGATCCGCTGCCGTGCGCTGCGGGAGTTGAGCTGAGCCCCCTCCCCTTTTAAATAAAATACTAGGAGCGCCAACAAACCCTCAATTTCGACTCGCTGCGCTAGCGAAATCTCGTGTGCCGTTTGCATATTGAGCGAAGCGAGCCCAGTGTATTGACTCATCGTTTCGCATTGACTTTAATGCGATATCAGTTTTTTGACACGACATTAAAAAAAAGTTTTTTTTTGAGGACATTAAATTTTTTTTTTTTTAAACCATCACCTAATGTGTGTCTTTTTGATTGCAAAGTTTCATAATTTTCCATTAAGTAGTTTTCGAGCCAATTCGTGACAAAGAATGTAAAAAGTCTCCAATAAAACGCTCCGCTCACTTCGTTCCCTTCGCTCAATAATTTTATATTTTTTTTCTTTAATAGTTTTATGTGATGTTGCTTATAAGCGTATTTCTAGGTTGACGATTGACAAGCGCGGAGGTTCTGATAATGTTAAATCTATGGGGAGTTTTTTGACTATCTTTTCTGAACGGAGTGAGAAATTTTAATTCTTCTTTATTCAAAACATACCCTTTCCCAAGCTTTACAGATCTACCATACCACCATCGCTAATTTTCATTCAAATTGGTTCAGTAGTTTTCATGTGATGTTTCTTCAAAAAGAAGTTTCCCAAACGGTTAAGAGCTTCGCTTATGCTCAGTTCAATAGCCGAGCACTTCTGTAGGACTTCACTTTTGGATTAAGTTGTACAAATCACAGGTCCCCTTCGCGGAACATCATCATTATCCCACAATGGTACGCGAAGTTATTGCAATTACAAAACAAAAATTTTTGCATAGTTGCTCGAAATACCCTCTATTCCGACCTTAACAAAATACAAACTAATAAAAAAGATGAGCAAGGATAATTGCCAAGATTCGCTCCAAGATTTGTTAAAAATGTATAGCCCTTATTATGATATATATCTGTTTTTTTATATACTGAGTACTAGGTCAAAAAGAATATTAATATCACATTTTGAAAATATTGTTGATGTGTTAGAGAGCTCTTTTTAACTCACTGTTTCTGAGACCAGTAGTATACTAACAATTGAATAATAAATTATTAAAACCCATTAGTTAAGGATATATTTCATTTATTTATTTATTCATATCTTTTCCACTTTGAATCAATACCGTTCATCATTATTCACGTTTACTTTTAATTATATTTATGTACGTCAAATTGGAGTGTCAGGAGAATTTAGGAGAATTTATTGAATTTAAATTAACTTTCAGAACATTCTATATAATATTTGTTTATTTATTTTAGAACTAATATATATTTATAAGAACAATAATGATGATTATGTATAACTTTATAGAATTTTATTATAACTTAATCTGGAGCATCCAAAATAGATATTGATTTTTTTTTACAATACTCGCCCACAGATGTCAAATGTACAGCTCACACGTTTTCTTGGCGTTGTTTGTCGTCCGGCGTTACATTTTTTGTCGTTTATGTTTTATTTCGGCTGTTGTAATGTAAAATGTAACGTTGGACTCTTGTCCGATGTAAATTTATAAGTTTTAATAAATTTTGTAAGTATATATTTTATTTTAAATATGAGTTGCGCCGATCTCGTTGTTTCACTAAACTAGTTCACTCGAAATCTATTTATTAATTAACTTCTGTATTTTGGTCAACGTACTTTAGTTCTTAATTAAATATACTTAACCGGTGCTGTATTTGTCAGACGCCTCGTATGCTTTCATATAAACTATGTCTTAAAAAGTAGTATACAGTCAAGGTCGTCAATGATTGATACTCGTATAATAATGATATACTTATATTCTATTATACTATCCCAAGGAGCAAAATGCTCTAAACAATCAATTAATAAATGTAGAAATTGGGAAATAAAGTTCTGGTAATTATATTACAAATTGAATTTCTTAGAAAGATAAACTTATGACCCCAGTTCTGATAATATTGTTAAGACAGCAAAAATCTTCAGTATGCTGATTATGATGTATTACTACAGTTTGTATTATTCATGCAATGCAAACATTCTTTCAATATTTTATTGCTTATTTAAATTTAATTATTAAAAAAAATCCTTGTAAATAATATATCTTTAATATTTTTTTTTCAGGGAAGTATAGAAACCTCTAAACATGTAGATTGCAAAACAGAATAAAAGCAATGTATCCCATAGCACCACAGACACCCATTTGACAGATAGATGCTCAATAAATGGATTGCACATAAGTAAGGCTACGATGGCTTCGCACACCCATACCCATCCCGACAAACCGAGCTCTCACATGAGCCCTAAACCCACTACAATTGATATAGTCGGCGGTATTTACTGTCACATATGTAACCTAACATATGCAAATAAGAGAGATTATGATATACATTACGCTAAACATGAAACTGGCACAAAGGACATTGTTTACACTTGTGTGGTGTGTCGCAAGGGAATTGCAGGATATCCAAGCTTTCGTGGCCATTGTTACACAAGTCATGTCATCAAAGACAGATTTAAGTAGGTTCATTTACAAATTTTTTCACTTAAATGCTATTTTAATCCTAATTAATAATGAATACTAATCTTAATACTTTGGATTATTTGCAGATGCGAACACTGTTCCAAATTATTTTCAAAGTTCTCATCCTTACGGGAACATGTCGTTGTGATGCATAGATTCAAATGCAACACTTGTAAAAAAGAGTGAGTGTTTTTTTTCTTTGCATTACTGTGATATTGTCGAACATAATAAATAAACGAAATGCTTTTCAGATTTACATCAAAGAAAGAATTAAAGCTACATGAAATCATTCACAACGACAATGACGGCCCACCATACAAGTGTCAAGCATGTAACACCGATATGGGCACACTCGAGGGTTGTAAGAATCATATTGACATGCATTCTGCATTTATTTACTTTTGTCCGATTTGCAACGAAAATATATCAAACAAGGAAAACGCTCCAGAGCACCTTAAAAAACATTTTGGTGATGACGCTAATATGGATACGGTAGAAACACAGAAGGGTTTGGAAAAAGAAGAAAGTTGTATAGAACATTTAGGCGGTATATCTTGCTGTTACTGCACCCTGATTTACAAGAACCGAATGGAATTTGATGCTCATTTCTCATGTGAACACGGGGACAAAGACATAGTCTATGGATGTATTGTGTGCGGCAAACAGTTTGAGAAGTACTCAGTGTTCAGCGACCATGCTTATAATCATTTCACTAAAGACAGATTTCAGTAAGTCGTCCTATTCCTTAATACATTATTATTATTTTTTTTTTAATGTGTTGTATCATGCAATCAGTCTTTCTGACTATGAGCAGATGTGTTTGGAGTTGGTTTTTGGTGCAGAGATGGTCCCCAGCAGGAGCATCTTCCATATTTTTTATTGGCTTAGTACTCAGTCAGTGTTGCTAAGGTTCAATGTTCTGCGTCACTTAAGGCGATTTAGTAAATCGGGTAAGGTTAGCTGGACAGCAAGCTGATTGGGATGGCTGTCCAGTCTTAGTTTGTATTTGCCTGCGAATGTCTGAATTTCTTCTTTCACTGTAGGCATATCTAAGAATTCATGAATTTCATTATTTCGAATGAACCAAGGTACATTACTGATTTGCTTTAGAATAAAGTTCTGGGCATGTTGAATTTTTTTAATGTTGGAATTGCATGTGGCTCCCCAAACTTGGATACCATGTGTCCAGACTAATACAATATAAATGTAAAAATCGTTATTGTAACATTGCAGTTTATATCTCAAAAAAATTTTTTTTTTTTCTGTAAATATACCAAACTTTTTGCCTATATTCGATAAAAATTATCGTCCTGTGTCCACTCAATTACCAAATTTAAAATTAAAAAGAATTGAAATCTAGAATCTGCATGCATAATCTATATTTATAAAAAAATAATGTACATTTAAATAATTAGGTACTGGATTTGGTTAATTCTACTGTGCTTTTGGGCATTATCTTAGATGCAATATTGCAATGGGATTTGTCGAATGAACTTAGTTCTGCTATACGCAGTATTTTCGACATTAAAGATTCGAAAAAGATGAAAACTTAACGATCGTGTCTCATTCGTTTCAGTTGCGATATATGCCTGAAGACGTTCGGTCGTCTATCGCTGCTGGTGAGCCACACGGCGGCGTGCGAGGCGGCTGCGGAGCGCGACGGGAAGCCCTTCTCGTGCGCGGCGTGCGGACGGCGCTATGCCTCCGCCGCTCGCCTCCGCGACCACCGACGACACGCGCACGGCCTGCGACGACCTGCCTGCCTGCAGCGGGGCTGCCCCCAGCAGTGAGCACACCTTACACTGCACACTACTGCATTTACACTAAACTGACAGCTCATATCTTGCAGGTTCGACACACCGAAAGAGTTGATGTTACACCAGCGGCTACACCGCACCGATCAGAATTGGTGTCGTCAGTGCGGGCTCCCGTTCACTTCGCTGACCTCGTGCGAGCGTCACCTCGACGTTCACAAGAAGAAGCTCTACGTCTGTCCGGTCTGCAACAAAAATTACAGCGAGAAACATCTCATCCTGAAACACGTGTCCCAACACTTCGAAACCGTTTTGCATCTCTGCAAGGTGTGCGGTAAAGTCTACAACGCCAAGAACCGTCTCATCGAACACATAAAAACACACTCCGAAACGAAGACGCACAGCTGCACCTACTGTGGGAAGAGTTTTGTGAAAATAGGACAACTGCAACAACACCTGAACGTCCACACCGGCTCGAAGCCATATAAATGTCCGGTGTGCTCGAAGACGTTCGCCAGTTATCCAAACTGGCATAAACATTTGCGTCGAATGCATAAAAGCGATGGAAAAAATTACAAGAAACCGGATCCGACGATCGAAGAAGAATCCAACGACGTCGAGAATATTGAAGAATTTCCCTTAGACATCGACATACAAAACATGGAATCGCCAAAAGAAGACGACTACACACACGCCAAGTTACATGTAGAATTAGCAGATATCATAGATACGAAACTGGACGCATACATGTTCAACGAAGCCAACGACGGCACAGTGGAGTCGGACAGCATCGATCCGGTCGTGATCGAGAAAGAATTAGAGATATTCGAGAACAATACGGCGGACGAAAATGTTGAGAACCTAGCCAAGTTCGTGAACGTGTTGGCGACCGGTGAGTTGGCGAATCGCTCGCGGAGCCCCTCGGTCGGAGCACTAACACCCTGGTGTGTTTCAGGGAGCACGGCGGGGGCGGTGCCGGCCGAGTACGGCCCGGAGTTTAGCGGGGTCATCGACCTCGACGACCACATGTTGCCGCACATCGACCCGCTGCTCACCATCAGCCGGCCGCCCGACTACCAGCCCTTCGCCCCAAAGTGGGAGCCCCTGATCACGAAGGTGTACCAGGACTATTCCTACGGCTACGGGGAGATGGAGTCCGGCCGGCTGTCCATCATCAACACGGATATATTTTGATGTCTTTTACGTGTTATTGTATTCACCCGCGGCTACCTCAGACAGAAACGACGATGTACCTCACTTATACAATAGGATGTATTTTAATGTTGATATAGTATACACTTTTAACATATATCCCACCAAGCATTAGACGGTTAATGTTATCGTAATTCATAGCGACGCTACCTCATTTAGTTAAGTGTTTCCCGTGGAGTCCGGAATGCGTGTTGTGTTGCGAGTGAAATTGAAGAGTCCAAGATTATTTGCATAATTCTTCCGGGCATCGATTTGTGGTGTATTTTAATTGATGTCGTTGTATTTTGCCCGTATTTTCGTAATAGACATCGCCGGGTGGATATAGTAGATTAAATAGTATTATAAGCGATGAAAACTTTGTACCGTATACACATTATATTTTATACAATGTTCCCTCATAGTTATTTACCTCGGGTTATGTGATAATTGATCCGGCGATGTTTATTAAGAAGATGTATAATTTTCGAATAATTTCCAAAGTATTTAGGCTAAGATATTTCTATAACATCTTTTGTAAATATTTTGGTATCTTTTTGCGGCACTTTGTAATTTGCGTTTAAATTATGCTTGATTTTGTGTCTGCCGCTCACTCGACTGCAGCCATTTTTATACATGTAACTTATTTTTTAATTTACCGTACAAACATATACACATATATATATATATATATATATATATATATATATATATATATATATATATATAGTATAAGTAGTGTAATTGGGTAATTTTGAACATAAAGTGCGTTCACATATATTTACATACAGCGACAGAGAGGCGTCAGTGGGCGGTGGTGTCTTCATGCATTTCAATTTCGATTCCTTTTTTTTTATTATTTTATGAAAAAAACCAACGACGCCAAGCGTTTTGGTTTTAGTGTAAGTGAATCGATAGTGCTGTGATATTTTAATGTATATTTAGATGTAAGAGTAAGGAACGTAACGAGTACAAACATTATTTATGATATCAGCCGAGGTCGTCCGCTCCCGTCCCCGGGACGGCAGCACGCTGTGACGTCACGACGCGTGTGACGTCACTGACCTTTCCACCTGGTATACCGGTGACGGAAAGCTGCTGTTTGGTTCAATCGGGAACGGGACGAACGGGATGATCCCTTAACCCATATGGACTAAATTTCCATAAGTACGATCGGAATTGTGTGAGCACGATTTTGACATATCTAGTATTTTTGTCCGTAAGCGAAGGTATTAACATGATTCCATAAGTTTAAGCGAGTCCATATGAGGTGAAAAATTCGTGTAACGCGCGTACAATGACAGGATACCGCCTCCCGCAGGTTACTGCGGGACGAGTAGTGTAAAAATGAAAATTATGATAAGAAATTAACTCCGAAATATTTTTTCGAGAGAGTAAACTATTTACACATTTGCGGAGAAGGGTCTTAGTGATAAAGGTATCCAAAGACTGTAATGTATTTATAAGTTCAATGAACTTGATAATGTATTGGAGGTATATCCGGGAAAACAGTCAGTCAACAGAATATGAAATAGCGGATCAGCTTTGATTAAAGTTTGGGCTTCGACACAGACGAAAACCGCCCTCGAGTCGAGGCGACGTTTATGAATCAGGTTTGGAAACCGATTGCAAAGGACATACGAGCGGGCCCGCACACGGCATGCTTAGGAAGTTACAAATAATGGAGTACTACTATCCGAGATCTTCGGATCTTCATTTCGAATGAAAAATATTTAGCTATCGGCTGAACATTTCGGCATTTAAGTATTCAGTCCCCCCTTTCGCGATATTCAATCGTTCACTTTTGTGTATCTGCGCTGTAGTTGTTAATGGCTAACATCTGCAGCGCAGTTAAACCGTCACGCCAGCTTCGATGCAAACACTGCGATCGCAATATTGACACGAAGTATCGAGTGACCGAGGACGTGTCAGTGCGTCTCGCTCCCTCACGACAGTAATAGTATTTAAAATTGGTGGTGTTACATAGTCTTATAAAACTCGTCGTTCAATGTCATAGTACTTATTCAAAAATTCTATATTCATTATAAAATTATTACATACATATGTATTTCGTCGCAAAGGTAACAATGTTGAGATTTACCTTGTACGGAGTACGGAGATTACGGAAGATAAGTTAACGACTATATCGCTACGAACCCGTTGATTTTCATTAAACGATACTAAGTACTATAAGTATTTATATCGAGACTATTTCTACTATATACAAATTATTTTTGATACGAGAGAATGTCGTAATTGTGACCTTTGCGATCTTTATGTCCCTAGCTTTAGGTTTTAGGTTAGAGTCGAGCACAGGGTATTGTGGTTCTATTTTAGGGATGTGTTATATATCTCGATAGGTAAGCGTTGACAGCCTCCGATACTGATGGTCAAACAATACTACCTCAATACCCGACAAGTGTACAAAATAGTTCCAACTAAAACTGTCCTAAACTAAGATAACGGACCGAGTTTTGTGACTCGGTGGTGTATGTAAGTTGTAACTCGAAATTATCCTTTTTTAGATTGTACGAGAACTCTGTCTATATTACACGTAGAGAAAAAATTACGTTTCAAAATATTCTTTTAGCGCTTCTAAATTGTTGCATAATAGTTCGTTTATAACATATTATTTACTGTATCAGAGTCTGTTAAAGTGAGACTTCCTTGTCGCGGCCATGATGGATAGAATGTGACAAAAGATTTGAAAACTTCAAGGGTTTTGTTACTATTGTAATTTGCTGGACAGATAGTCGAAAAATGTTAACGACAAGGACAAGTTAGAACGATATTTGACATAAAATGATGTAATAACGTATTTTTTGTGCGACAAGCTTGAAATTGTAAATAAAAATGCTGTTTTTTGATGTATTCAATTCTTTAATGGTTTTTCTTTTTGTAAGATAGATTTATCGTTTGTAAGTTGAAATACTGTAAAGCGTGGTCATTTCTCGTTGCATTTTAGAAAAGCAGAGATGCTATATGATTATATGGGACGTATTTTAATATACGATTTACAATATGTATTTTATTATTTTCAATTATTGTTTATATTTTAATGGAATCAGATTATTTGTAGGTCTCGCGTTTGTTTTTTTCTTGTGTTTTTATTAGTACCTCTCGTCCGGCGGTTGTTTGATCAAGCTTTACAGTATTGTTACGTTGTACCGAACTACCTCTGCAGACGCATGCCTCCATAAATACAGTAATTATAGTTTTTGTTATTAATATTTTTGTATGTTATATGAAACAAATAGAGTTTAGGATAAATAGTTTTATAATTATTGTGCTATTTCAAGAAAATAATGTAAGCATGTTCAGTTAAGTAGATGTTACAGTCCAATCTGAATTGTATGGAACCATATTTGACATAATAAACAATCTTGACTAGTTTTTTTTTGTTATTTTTTGTAGTTTGTCCTCGGGTTTGTTTAATCGGCAAAAAAAAACAATTTGCTGCCCAATCTCAATCTTACTAAATAATTGCTGGCGTAATAGTGAAAAGCAGGCAAATAATTTTTAATCACTATTTACTTATCTACGAGAATTCTCGAATCCGGCTATTTAATACATGTTTTAATTTTAAACTGTTTTACGAAAAAAAACTAATTCATATTTTATTAAATTAATATTTGTGAAGGGATAGAAAAAAAAGAGAATGTTGTGTTTAAAAAAATTATTCTCAAACTTACTTTCTCACAAAAACACTATAACTAAAAAAGATATCTGTCAAGTAAATAGAAATTACTGAACACTTAATTATTTATAAAAATAAATAACTAAAATACATTGCTATATAAGTTTATGAGAGTACAATTAAAATTACGGATTTCTTAAAGTTCATGGAATGAGCAACAAAATATTTTTTATTAAAGAGCACATACAAGGGGGAGAAAACAAAACTAGATTAAACGAATTCGCAGCTTCTTAGAGACAATCGGACGCACATACACGCACACACGCAAGCAAACGCACACTGACCATTAGTATACGTTATTTTCACTTTAATAAACTCAATACTAACGATAAAATAAATCACTTGAGGGAGATTAGATTTAGAGACTGTATTTAAATTACATTTAAATGCTAGGCGTATTCTACATGTTCTGGAACCGCCCGTCGCTGTCGAGCATCAGTATATTGGGGTTCTCGCGCTCGAAGTGCGTCGGTTTGCGTTCTCGCTGCTCGTCCGTCCAGTGCTCGGCGCCCCACGAGCGCGCCTCCGCCCTCGAGCGCCGCAGCTCCACCTGCACACCAGCGATCAGTCACGCACCGACCCCTCCTCCCCCCCGCCCCCGGTGGTTACCTCCGAGTCGTGCTTCGCGAACTTGTCGAACATGTTCGCGTAGAGTTGCTTCTCGCGCTGCTTCTGCTTCGCGATCGTGTTCCGACATACTTTTATCTGGTTGGCTGCGGCCTGAAATTGTTTAGTGTTCGTTTTTTTATACTATGAGATTAAAAACGAGCACACGGGTCACTTGGCTATGTGATCTTAGCATTTACTTTTTGAAAAAAAAAAACCATGTATGTTGTTGATAGATTTCGGTATGTAGTGGATAGTGGTGAAAATAATTTACTTTGTAGTAAAACAAAAAAATAGTCCCCCCCCCGGAATTGCACGAAGAAACCGTTAGTAGTGGATTGTAGTTCAGATATTTATTTGTAAAATAAAATATAGATAAAAATATTTTTATTTCTCTATTACATTACTGTACTGTACTTCTTTGCTGTTTTCAAAACGTAAAGCTCTCATTAGGCGAGATTTTTTACGACCTAACTGTTATCTACTATTTAAACCGTCCTCACAAAATGAACTATCATTTAGTAAAACCGTTCAGCAGTTTTTGAGAAAGTCAATTACATACAGATAGACAGCTCTTTTAAGGATTCTGTTTTATAATATGTATAAACTAGTTCCTAAAATTTTAAGCGACCCATTTACACACACACTTACAGTGGTGGTATATTGTTGTGTATGTATAAGTAGGCTCCCAAGAGTGATTCCTTAGCTGCAGCCGAGCCGCTTTTCAAGGGAGGGAGGGAGGGTGAGAAGTGGGGTCGGGCGCCGGTTCACTACATTTATGCAAAATAAACTAAGCCACTATTTCGCGACTTCTGTGTGAGTGTAACAAAGTTAGTCCAATGCGGCCATGCGTGCTGATCTGCAGCAGCAGCGGGATTTCACCACATTGTTGGTGCCTTAGTCGCCTCTTATGGTACCAGCGGTGGCCATATTCTTTACACAGGGATTATATCTTCACTTTATTTATTGGGTAATTAAAACTACTTATAGAATTCCAAATACCGCCTATCACTTACCTTATTCTCCGGCTCGACCTCTACGACCTTCTCGAAGTCCTTGAGGGCGCTCTGGGCGTCCTCTAAGGCCAGCGAGGCCTGACCCCTCCGGAACAGGCCTTTGACGTTCCCGGGGTCCAAGCCGAGGGCCTTGTTAGCGTGGTCGAGGGCGGGGTAGTGCGTCGCCACCTTGAGGTACACCAGCGCCAAGTTAAGGTGTGCCGCCACGAGAAGCTTGCGGGCCTGCTCTTTCTTGTCCTCTTTCTCGCTTGTGTCTTCAACCATATCTAGAACAAATAAAATTCTAAATTTGGGCACGCTTTTAATTATTTCATTTCCATTCGTGCCATACGAACCTTCGAGAAAGCTAACGACTTTCTTGTACTTTTTAATAGCCAGCTGATACTTATTTTCTTTGAAATAATTAGTGCCTTTGTCTTTTAATATGTTGGCCTGCTCCAATTTTTCGTCTCCGTCCATTGCCCAAGGTTCTTTGGCTTTCTCGAAACTGACCAACTTAACGGTATACTCTACGACAGTGTCCGGTCCAACCCCCAAGGCCGCGTTTCCCTCGGATTTGAAGGCGTACTTCGGTTGGATAGTCAACCTGGACTTCTCCCCGAGTGTGAACTTCTCCAGTGCTCGCTGCACTCCGTCGCAGACGTTACTCTCGACGCCGTCTCCCAGTATAAAGGAAACTGTTCGTGTATCGAAAATCTCTCCTTCCGGGAACCTACCTTCCAGCTCCACTGAAAGTTTTGTAAAAAACAATATTAATAATTAAACTTCGACTGGAATTCTTTTTAAATATATTAACTTTATTAAATAGAAGTATTAGACCGTTTGAATTGTGTGTGGAAATCCTATCATTTTGACTGATATTTTAGACCGAGAACACCAAACTACAACCACACATTAGTCACAACTTAAAGACAGGTAGTTTGGTATTTAATAGCAATTATTGACAATTACAGGGGTCTACTTTTAACAAGTCTGTCTTAATGTAATATTGTACACATCGTAGTTACTTAGTAATATTAAATGATTAACTTAATAATTTTTCTAATTAGCATCAACTTAATATTTTAAATAAAATCCGTGGATATTCCTTCTATTTTTCCTTCTTTGACCTACCTACTTAAGTATTCTTAGTCCGTACCTGTTACTAGAGCTCCATCATTAGGGCTGTCGTGTCCCGAACCCTGCTCAATAATTTGTCGCAGAATGCCCTTATTCTTGTTTGGGCTTAGATCTTCTACTTTCCAATGTAACATCTCAATCTGTAAGCGATTAATGTTTATTATTACCACTAATGTGTGACAAGACTTTGACCTCTAGTTTGTTATAAGGCTTGGAGTAAAACACGTGCTTCACAAGCCTGTTTTCCTATGTATAAGTTAGTGGTTCTAGTACTACCAATATTTAAGTTTGCATCTCTCAATATGTATTTCTACAATTAATAATCGTACGGCTCTTGGCAATATATATATTATTGAGAGTTTATACGTAAAAACATTATTCGTTTTGAGCAATTGCAATTTTTTTATCATATTTTACAAGCGTGACTTGTTTAAAGGAATAATGATAATTCTATCAATCTTTATATATAACGATTATCGTTGTAGGCTTGTTAGAATCTGACAAAAGTCACTGACCTCAAACAGCAAGGTAGCGTTGGGAGGGATTGTGGGGGGGCTGCCATCGGCCCCGTAGGCGTACTGCGGCGCGCACGTCAACACGCACACCTCACCCTTCTTCATGCTCGCAATACCGATCTCCCAGGCCTTTATTACCATACCTACAAATATCGAAACATTTACAAATGTATCCAACATTTCAAGAACTGTATGTAATCGATATGAATATTATTTAAAGTCTATATTAAAAATATATATATAATAAAAACGTTATTATTTTGGCTTATTTATCTTTTTGTACTCATCATGCCGAGGCATCGTGTCAGAGACATGTTGCAACATGCACCTTAAAAGCCATCCGTAACCACAAGAATAATGTTATCAGCAAAACATATACACCATATACACCTATTACAACTTAAAACATATATACTTCTATCAAATAATTGATGGTCTTATCGAGAGGAAGTGGCAGAGGTAGTGGCTTGTTGCAGGTCTTGTTGAGACAGTAAAATTATATATTCTTACTTCAGAGATACTATTTTTTATCATCATCTACATATTTGCTTCTACATGTTTTAGTATTTCCTTACATTGTTTTAGTTTATCAATCTTTCAAAATATCCCTTTTTTGCTCTTCTCTTGTCAAAATATCCTGTATATTCTGCCAGTATCATATTTTTCACATCTGATATGAGAAACGTCCCTTAATCTTCTCTCCATTTCGTCATTCGGTAGAGTTTGGTTTCTTTTAGAACCATCAAGTGTCTTATGTAACTTCTTATGTGCACTAACAATGGCAACTACAGTACTATATACCTCTCTCTTTCTATTCTTCATATTTAACATTTTTTTTCTTTTATCCTTTCATCTCTCACATCAGTATTACAGAATTCTTCTTGTCTTATACTCACAGATTACTTTTCACGCCACCAACATGTATTCTTGCCTATCACATCTTTCCCTTAATTTCCGATTTGCCCAACTCTGCATTCACTACTCCTCCTAAACCATTTTAATTGAATCCCATTATTATTGTCATTGATCTCATTCCTTTCAAAGAACTCTCATGGTATCTTTCTGAGATCCTATACTACTTGATTTTGAGCAATGGTTTATCTTTTTCTTTGGAAGTATAAAAAATATATAAAAACAGCAAAAATATTATAAAAAAGATTCATAGTATCATTGCCCCAAATTGATATATCTTGGTGACTACTTTTGAATATTTATTATGGTCAAAACAAATGCTGAAGTCGCTTGCAACTTACTTAATTTCTATATATATAGAAATTAATATTTATTTTCACAGCTATGTCGCTTATTTTTTTTATATCCATCTGTAACATTCCTCATTCATATTGTTGTCTTATATTGCCACATAATTTTATTTACCATATGTAACAAAAAAAAAAATCTTGTAGCCACCAATAATTAAATTAATTAATTAATTAAAAAAGTTTTATTCTATAAATGTGAGCATAACTAATTTTAGATAATGACAAATTGATAGCATTGTCACTGTGGTCAGGAAGTGGTAAATATATTAATGATTAACTGAGAAAGCGAGCAATCTAACTCTTTGTTACAAGCATAATAAAAAAATATTTTTAGGCTGTTAATGGCTTTTATGTATGACAAAATATTTCATCATACATAAAAGCCAAGAAATAAATTGAACAAAAGTTTATTCCCCAATTAACAGGTATTGGTTTGACTTAAAAATGAAGTTAATTTAAATAGAGTATTAAATTAACTATGATCGTGATGTGGTGCTCGTTACAAATCAGCCACAGGTGCCGTTATAATTAAGCAATGATGATAAAGATTAAATATAAGACAAAAAATAAAAGTTAGAATATGTTGATAATTTGGTTTATAGGTGAGAGAACAATATGGTGAAGCATTTATTTCTAAGTAATAGTTTAAATGTACTCTTCACATATGCCAGTTTGAAATAAAAAAAAATTGGGTACATAAAATTACACTTTCCCATGGTTCTTTTTTGTAACCAGAGGACGGCTATAACCTCTTTTAGGATTTAATCTTGAAATTTTATCAAACTCAACTTGATAAATTATATTAAAACCAACTCGACACCTAGGCGTGACAAGAAAAAAGTATCAGAAGAAGTAGTAGTAGTTTATATATATTTTATTATAGTATTGTTAGTATGGAAAGTTATATTCATAAGTTGAATTATTGCAAAAGTAATTAAATTAAATTTAAATTAATTCCGGAACAAATAAAATAGAAATACAAACCTTTGCCAAGCTGAAATTCAAAAGGTTCATTTCTATCTCTGCTAGAGTCGAACTTTGTACCATCTAACAGCGTCCCGGTATAGTGGACGGTAACCTGGCATCCCGCGTTTGGGGTATCAATACCTTCACCCTCCTTTATAATTCTTTTCAAAACACCACGATCTTTCGCTTTCGTAATATCGACTCCTCCGTCCACAGTCATCTTTGATATTTACTAAGATGATATATTTGTCAATTACAATTTAAAAGAAAAAAATCGTGACTAAGCTTGTTCTAAGAGTTGTACTTGGTTAATAAATGATATTACTTTAACGCCGCAAAATATCTCGAAATGTCTAGCTGAACTGTCAAAACTCAAACTTCAATTAATGAAAAGACATGAGGCGACTCACGTTTGTCATTACGATTGTCAATTTGTAATTAGTCATTATTGCATAGAGTACTGTAATTTATTAGCGAGTAACTTCGAACACCCATATACTACAGACAGCAATACGTGCAATCAACTTAGTTTTGAAAAGTTTAAAATCAAAAGTGTTTTGTGGTTTGTTTGAATGTAAATCAGTGTACACAAACTATAGTAAATGGAAATGGAATGGTATTATTACATAATATAGTAAATGGAATAGCTTGTAGGTAATGAAATTGAACTTGAACTATTAATATAGATGATTTTTTCTCTTCAAATTCAGTACATAAGTAAATAAATTAAGTAATTAATTATTTATTCTGAAAAAATCTAATTCAGAAATAAAATTTAAAAGTAGTTAAAAATAAGATAAGAATGCTAATTTTTTTATAATTAAATAATTGAAGTGCTGATTCAAATAAGTACCTTGAAGTTATAGTTTATAATTCGTTTGCTATTTATTGTTGTTTGTAGTAACATAATAAAATGACATTCAACAAAAAGATCGAAGTTAACTAGAAGCGCCAACAGACCGTTTGCATATTGAGCAAAGCGAGCTCAGTGTCATGACTCATCGTTTCCCATTGACTTCAATGGGATAACAGTTTTCTGGCGATTTTTCCTCAACGACATGACATTTTTACATTTTTTTTTTAAATCCACACCTAATGTGTGTCTTTTGGATTGCAAAATTTCATAATATTCCGTCAAGTAGCTTTCGACCCCATTCGTGACAAAGAATGTGAAAAAGTCTTCAGTAGAACGCTCCGCTCGCTTCGTTCAATAATAATGTCTCTACTTATACGTTCAGAATTAGTTTTTGCCATGATATGTTTTTAAAAAAATATTAAATCGTATGGGCTTCAGATATTCATTCCTTATTTATTCTCTTTCAGATAGATTATTATAATTTCTGTTTTTTTTTTATTGTAATTCTTGTCCCAAAATACGGATCTGCTTGTTTTACTATTTAAAAGTATTTTGGGGCGTTCTTATGAAAACACCAAGAGGAGACGACGACGAGTCCTTCAAATATTAATTCATTCAACCCATCTGTCTCCTAAATCAAAAGGCCTATGATAAATCATTTAAAGAACTTGATCGAAAAATTAAAAAAAAATGCGAAGCCGTAAGTACAGCCGTAAGCCGACCAGAAGAAACGAACCAGTTTATGAAAATTAAATGTATCCGATATAATTCAAGATCATCATAAAAAAATATTCTGATATAAAATTTAAAATGATTATATATTTGTAATATAGTTGTTTTTTGTCTAAACATGACGTGCAGACGTTAGTTATTATGAATTTATGAATTATTTTGTCAAAGGACTGTAAGAGGTAGCGATAAGGAGTACGTACTTAATATGGAGAACAGCAGACAAAATAAAAAAAAGGTACTAACCAACAATTTCTCAATACAATACAATAGCACTGATGCTCAACCTGTTAATAATTAAATGTTTGAAGTTATAGCTACAGTTAAATTAAATGTCAATTGTTCCTTTTTTAACTAAATAGCCAGAAGTGCTTTTGTGATAGGTACTGCGTTTAATACTATTACTTAAGTGTTCCTTTTAATTAATTCGTTTTTGTAGATTTATGATGTTCTTACGTGCTTTAAATCTTTTTAAAATATTCTCTTCGATGTTATCTATCATATCATATGGCGTATCTAATGTATCAATATTTATCTGACATAAGTAAATATCAATAATTGTAATATGTATCAACATTTGACAAGATGCTTGTACCCTCCCTCTACCGCGTAGCATGGATAAAATATGTAGAGATAAAATCTAATATTTAAAAAAATATTTTTAAATTTTATAATTGATCATCCAGAGTTTACTTTTCTATGGGGTTTTAGAAGAGGTAGCAAAGTTCCAAATATAATTATAGGTTTAATATTAGAGTATTTGTACATATACATATATCTCTAATTTTATTACGTAAGAAGATTAATGGTCATAATAATGAAACCTTAAAAATACTTATATTTTTATTTCTTACAATGTGAATTAATAATCAGTCAGTCTTCATATTTGTTTATAAGAAAAGACTCTCATATACAAGAAAATCTAATTACACTACTACATCTGATTTAAAACTTAGTTCCACAATACATTAATATTAAGAGTACTAATTGATTAAATAACAAAAGATTAACATGTTGCTGCCAAAGCCTGAAGGTGCCCTATAAAAAATATACCAATATGTATGTTTTCACTGAGGAAATAAAGACATATATATTTGACATTTGAGAATAATACCTAGAAAGATACTTAATAGTGTGAATAAATTTGTCAATTCTATTTGCAAAATACATATAGTATAAATTGGACAGATTAAAACAGAGATTAATAGTTATAATGTTAGGTAATGACTGATAAACATATTTTGTTTTAAAAGAGAATGTAAAAAATACATTTTTTACTTATTAACTAATTCATTAGATAACATATATCATATAAATACAATTTATATTTAATTCTACATATAAAAAAATATAACAACCGTGAAGAAATCAATCATAATATATCATCAAAACTATTTGGAACACTTAGAAGGACACTCGAACACATAGAATCTCTGGTTATGAACACTCTGACTAAGAAATTTTTTACCACTTTCATTATCAAACTCATCTGATCCGTCACAACAATCACATATACCATCATTGACTTTATTAGATGGTACACTGAATACTTCACTTTTTTTCCTAAATTGGGTATCACAGTAGAATATACCATTGGGACAAGCTGTAGTACTGGGTTCATCCGTCCCATCTTCACAATCACAGAAATCGTCATTTACATATTCATAAGGAATTTTCTGGTGTGAAGTAAGACATGTGAACTCATTATTAAAGTCCGGCCTGTAGTCCTTTATATTTTTGAAATAAATACCCCGTATAATTCCGTGATTGTTTACGTATTTATCCCTTTTCGTACGAGTGTGTATGGCATTTTTAACAGATTCATAATCCATTACGGGTATTACTCTATTGGTAATATCAGCCGAAGATATCGTAAGGAAGAAATATAATTGATATAATATGTAGCAGGCCACTATACATGAACTAAGGATAATAACATTCTTCTTTTTCTTAAGTCCCATTTCTTTTATTAATATAGCTTCAAATAGTCATAGAAAGATTGATAAAATTGTCGATAACAATTATTTAACCAACCAAAGATATATTCGGCACAATAAGTTAAGTTAAAAGTTTCATTTGACAAATTACAAAACAGCAGTTTGTAAACATACCACAGACTTCATTCAGAAATGATTATTCGAATACCTAGTTTATAGGAATATTAAACTATAATCAATCATACGTATAGTTATTTTAACTTTAAATTATATTTTAATTTTTTACGCTTTGTTTTAAAATTATAAAATATTTATATAAAACTTTCTGTTATTATAAGTATATAAACTTTCTGTCTATGTTTTCATTAGTAAATTGTCGGGAAAAACGGCCGGAACGGTCGAAATACTGAGGCGGGACTTTAGAACATAATAATTTTAAATATCTTAAATTAGTTGATATATTTTGCTTAAAATGGGGAAAATAAAACTTAGGTTAAAAAAAAAAGAAAAAAAAAATCAGATGACTCGGTTTCTACCAACACCGAAGAGAGTGAGTGGTGCTCAGGATCAGGCAAAAAAGTACAAATCCTTTCAAATTCCTAACTATACCCCGATAATGGCGGTCATTTTTAATATTCGTATATCGTATTGAAAGAAAGTATAGATACTAATAAACATATCGGAGTGTACCACAGACAATAAGATAGCCTAATGGTGTCACTGTGGCGGCTATCACATCTCTTTTTCTTAAGAATGCCTTGTTGAACTAGAAAAAAGTAAGGAAAATAATTTAAGGAAGAAACAGACAATTTTCTGAACTATTTAATAAAAAAAATCCTAAACATAGCCATGATGCCCAATCACTATTAAAATGACTGCTGTACTTAGTTACGAACATATTAACAAAGAGTATTTAAAAAAATATTTCACTTAATAAATATAACACGTAACCAGTATAAAACTAGTCGAATCTTCAACTAAAAATTAATATTTTTTTTTGTCTATGCTTAGTTATTATGGACAATATTAAACTTAAAAAACTACAATGGATTGTTCAAAGCGTATCCACCAAATAACATATTTAAATATTTTATTAGGAATAACAATATTATCATATCAATTATTTCATAACCATGGCTTAAAGAGACGAAGCTTCTTAACATTATATGGATTCACCGTGCGGGTGCCGGGCCCATCGCGTTGCAAGAAGAGGAGCGGAAACAATGCCTGGGACTTGCGACCCAGGTATAAGTTTAAGGGGCCTCTTTATTATGCGCATACACGTTCACCTTCACTGTTCACGCTCGTCTCGCTACCTTACCAAATATCATAAGAACCTACAGCCGCCTTTGAAATACGTTCTAGAAATGAACCGATGCTCGTTCTAAAAATACCGAGATCCTTAAATAAGTTGTAGAGAGATTTTGCTATTACTTCTACAGCGTACCCTTACCCTTACCCTTACCCTTCTGCGCTCTTGCTACAGAAGAACTAACCGCTTCTCGTATGATTTCTAATACTTTATCGTGGCGACGCGAGTATTTACCGCCATTTACCCTATACGAACCCCGAACTACCGAAGTACCCTATACCCTACTAGCAAGTGTTTTGAAGTTCCTACTTGCTGCACAGATGTTGCAAGATTTTTCAGTGGCTTTGCCCCATTGAAACCAAACATAAAGCAGGGTGCGCCATTTTAAACCTAGTGGAATACAAAAATCTCCTATGGTCATCCATTCATTTTACAATTCTAGGCTCATCGCGTGCAGCCGGTAGTTATCGTTTTCATCTTACCGAATAAAGGATTTTATTATTTCTATGTCTTGATTTATTATTTCTATGTCTTTCCTACTAAATCCTAGTCCTGCTTTATTTGTTTGAGCACCTATCATAAATTGTTTATGGAATTGAAGTCGTGACTCCAGCTCTGCGGCAATTTTATCTTTTGGGAGATATGTTATAGTATCATCATTCGACTTTGAGATTATATGTCTTTTGGTCACTCTTAGGTGTTTATAGAGTTCCGATGGTTTCTTTAATTTTAACCCAAAATTGTGTCGGTCTCTAAATAAGGTAGAAGAATCTGCTGGATGCGCTAACCCGAACCATGACTTCAATGTCCTTATGACGCTTGCATCTAAAAATCATCAAAAGGGTCTTATTAATATCGTAAACGAGGAAAGGCCAATTTAAACGTGATGTTAAATAATTATCATATATCCAAGCCTTTTTGATGTTACTTATTCGTCGATTGTCTACCTTTTTAATATCATTAAAAAACATTAGTTTTGTCAATCACATCAATTCAAAGGATTTTACAATCAATCAATCAATAATTATTCATTACAGCTTACTATTAAAATATTTTCAAACCTATTGATAATTCCCTTAAAAATGTAGTTATTCAAGTCACGTATTCTATTAAAAAATCATTGACTATCATTAGAACATACACCTCATTTTAATAAATCAAAATTTGAAAATTTAATACATAGTTTACCAGAACCTGTACTTTTAGCAGCATCTGGAATTACATTACAATTGATTCTCTTGGCCGAGATTAGCAGAAATATTAAATGACATTGGCTTGCTACCGTTAAATGATTGACACATACAGGGTCACTTTCTTGGCGTTTCAATGCTTTTAGATTAAAAAATGGTTACAATATATCTTCAGTCGTATTATATTATTCTTTTGCTGTATTTTCAGACCCCCTATCAGTTAGTTAAAGGAAGTTATCACTTAGTTTAATAGTTAGTTTAATTAATAATAAGGAATCAAACATTTTATCAAATTTACCGAAATTACCAAATTTAAATAAAATAGATTGGCATATTTATAGAAACCAAACCTACATTGTTGTCTACTATTGAATATGACAGTTTGCAGCCTGTAGATGTTTATAATAAATTTGTATTTATGTTAAGAGCCACTATTGAGAAGTCAGGTCAATTAATCAACCAAAGAGAAAAAAATACCTTTACCACGGTGGAATGAAATTGTGATTTGGCAGTTAATAATGTTTGACTAAAATATAGTTTACTGTCATATGATTTAGGGGATGAAAGGTATATGGTTTGAAAGGGCTTGGTCTCTCCTTTCTATAATTATCCACTTCTAGCCCGAGGAAACGAGTTAATTTTTTTTAATCAACATACGCGCAACTAATTTAGTGTAATTACAAACTAGTTTACTATCTTACGAATTTGAGGGTGAGAGTAGGAGAGTGACAAGAGGAAGGAAAGACTTTACTCTGGACATCCTTTATTTCATGCAAAAATTCGTAGTTTTCGAGATATACCGGACTAAATTTTCGCAGAAATAATCTAAACTTTAAGGTTTAGGACTTCGGTGACGTTTCGGCGTTCTATTAATAGTAATATTGGAAAGCCTTAGATAACCAAAAACAGTAATTACGTGGGACGAAACTTTTATACCCTTACATCACGTCTATGTTTTGGACATGGCCAATGTTCTAGTCACCTGCACAGAATTAATATTATAATATCATCCGTATCTGATAATTATAATAGCGGTAAGAGAATTATGATTTAATAATTTTACATCCTACGGTCGTAATATTATATAATATTTATTGGAAGCGTTTTCACCGCTAAAAGTATTTTATGTTGTGCAAATACAACATAAAATATTTTTAACAAATTTTGAAAATTAGAGACGGCTTTATAATCTTTTCAATAGCACTGAAAATAAGATTTGAAAAGTAATTGGTTAAATAATAAAATTTCTGGATTGACATTATTGCCTTCCAAAAATGAGAATAATTTTTTTCTCAATCTGAATTAGGAAAACAATATATAAATCTCCATATTTATGTATTTAGGCTGTATCGTATAAAGATCTTTTTCCTTGGGAAGAATTTAAAAACTACAACAAAAGGAAATTGTCAAAATTGAAATTTTAATTGTCAATATCAATATTGTTTATTGTTGAATTTATGTCTGAACATTTCTAATACGAATTAATTTATTAATTAATCATGATTTTCTGATTTTAATAACTATAGTTTCTCTATTATCTAAAACGTTGCTTAATACAAACAGCATAATATTGTGTATATTTATTGCTTTCTGTTACCATCAACTTTATAAAGTTATGTCTTGAGTGCTAACAGAAATAAACATTATGGATTACTTAACAGTGGATTCTGCATCAACTTCTGCTTTTCAGAGCAAAGATGAAGCTGACAATGAACATGTTGAAGTAATTATTTTCATGTTGAAATGTTTATAGCTCTATTATTATAGATTTAAAATAGTTTGATAGGATCAATTTACTTTTTAAACTCTAATTACACTGATTTGTTTTTAATTTCCAACAGTCAAATGATTATGAATGATATATATCATAAGATTACATTATTACTGTAAAGATGTTGATTGTTAGGTGTCCTCATAGTTAATTAATAATTCTCAGTAAATATAATTTCAGATGGATAATTCAAAGGGCGTGCTGCTTAAGATAGCGACGCTGTATGCTGAACAGTTGATGAGTGATCTTACCTTGGAGGTGGCGGGTGTTGGCTACCCTGCTCATAGACTCATACTATGTGCTAGTAGTGAAGTGTTCCAGGTAGGAGTCTAGTATTGGAGCAATCAAATTAAATTTCATTCATTCATTTGTTTTTTCAAGTTTATTTGGTTTTCTATATTTATTGATTACATTTAGTTGCACCATTTTTTAAATATTATTTTATACTGCAAAGTTAGAAACATTGCATAACATATTGAAAGCAAGTCCTAAAACATAGCCTATATAATATATAGAATTCATCAATGTCGATACGGATGTGGCAGCTCTGTTGGTAAAGCAACTAGGATGATATCCCAGAGTGCTACAGCTTCAAGTTCTGCCCATGTTGATGATTTGTCATTTCATATCATTTAAATATTTGTATGGATTAACAGGGCTAAAATGTTTTCAGATACTTTCAATCATTACTTTTAACCTTTTCTGTGAATGCTTTGTAGTGATTTGAACTTATATTGTTTGATATTTAAGATAATGTTAATGAATCGGGAGTGGAGTGAGTGGAGGGAGAGTCGTATAGTGTTACAAGAGACACCCACCGCAGTGACAGTCTTCCCACACTTCTTAAAGTATTTCTACACCGGGCAGATAAAAATATCATACACATCTGTCCTACCAGTGCTGTCCCTGGCTGACAAGTACAATGTTAAGGTATGTTATTAACTAACTGGCTTCTATGCACAGATAACAGTTATCTATATCACAACCCGAGCGCCATCTTTGAGGTCATGACCTTGCCATGGCAAAAACAAATGTAAAAGACATATCTGTATTGAGAAACTTTTTAACTGACCATATATTTAGGTTAAAATTTACAAATAAAATAGGTTAAAGAAATAAAAGACTTGTAGCAATGTTTGTCTGAAGCTAAAAACAGTTATCAAAACCACAACCAGAGCGCCATCTGTGAGGTCATGACCTTGCCATGGCAAAGATAGATGTAATAGATCTGTATTGCCAACTTTCTAGTAAAAAATAAATAAAAGACTCGTAATGTTTGTCTGTACCTAAAATGGTTATCGGCCCACTGGTAATTTAATAATTGATGTTCCAAGGACCTGGTGGCTCTTTGTTTAGAGTATATGTCGCAGCATATAGCGCAGGCAGCCCGTCGCGGTCGGCTAATATCCTGGATGCAGTACACTATGGCTTGCGGGCACAATGAGGTGGCTAAGGTCGGTACATGATTGGAGTATCGTTCTTGTATTAGTTTAAAACAATGTACTAAACAATATACTAAACTTAATATGGATTCTCTACAGATGAACCTTAAGATGTACAGGAGATATGTAGATAGATGTGTACGCACGCACACGCACACACACACGCACACGCACACGCACACGCACACGCACACGCACACGCACACGCACACGCACACGCACACGCACACGCACACGCACACGCACACGCACACGCACACGCACACGCACACACACACGCACACACACACACACACACACACACACACACACACACACACACACACACGAGAAAGAGAGAGAAAAATATAGAGGAAGAGACAGACACACAGAATACAGCATTTCGTTACATGATGATTTCTACTAAATCGTACTACCCGTAAGCCGCGTTAAGACACTTGGTACCAAAAGTAATTTAATAAAGAAAAAAAAACGTTTATATAGATATATACATAAATACATATATGAATACTATGATATACTAAGCTCTTCTCTTATTACATTAAACTAAAGTTCTATTTCGACGTTTTAAAACGTCGCGTTAACAAGCTTGTCTAATAATTTCCCATGTCGCCCCGTAATTAGATCGATCGAGCAAAAAGAGATATCAGACGGGAGAAAAAGAGCTCATAGCACTAAGTGCTACAAGAATGGAGAGTTCAGTCATGTATATTGAATTAAAGAAGAGAGTTTACATTTAACATCAACCTCTAGCGCAAAGCAATAATGTTTAATCCATGATGTTCACTTCTCTAGGCCTGCGAGAGTTTCGTAAAGTGGAACTTGGAGTGGGTCGTGGAGAGCGAGCTGGGGGAGCTGGAGGACGATACGCTGATGATGCTCCTGGGTCAGAGCGACCTAGTGTTACATAACGAGATGACGCTCTACCAGTGGGTGATGATTTAAATGTAGAGTCGCAGCGGTTTGTGTCTAGGAAAGCTGTTAGTTAACACCGGCATAACTTTTTGCAGGTTGGTAGTCCGCTGGCTGAACAAACAGAAGGAACGTCTTCACACGACCGACCTTCTAGAACAAGACGTGAAGTTACACTTCGACTCGCTGATAACCACAGTCTTCGCGCATGTTAGGTGTGATACTTATTTAATAAATTATTAATATGGACATTTTTAAATAGTATCTAATGTTAGTGGTACACGCAGTACTTTACCATCATTAAATCTGTTTGTAGATTTCCAATGATGTGCCCAAACCAGCTGGCCAAGCTGCTGTTGTGTCCGCTGACACAAGAACATAAGGAGTTCTTCATGGAACGGATGGCTATCGCTATGAGCTACCAATCTGGTAATTATGGCGTTTATTGTATAATATTCTAAAATTGTTAAATATATTATTGTCCAATCTAGGTCAGTACGAGCGGATATCTGAAATTCAGAAAACCGAGGCCGGCAAGATGTTGTTCACGCCCCGGCTGTACACGGAGGATATTTGGGGCTCCGTGCTGGCGGTTGATAACTTCCACTCCCTGCCGTGCTACCACACGAGGACCTTCATATTCTCGACGCGACCGACCATCGCGGACGTCACGGACAGACTGACGGAGTGGACCGTCGATCTCTACCCCAAAGGCGTGTGGTTCAAGAGAGGCATGCTCATCATGTGGCCCGTCAACTACGATGTGAGAATATTAGTCGTTATGTATGTGATAAAGTGAAGGTATACCTTTAGACTATTCACTGTTACTGCTGGGACCTATATTCGCTTTTTCATATGTTGAAGGAATACCTTCGGTTTATTACGGGCTTTTATACTTTCACATTAATAAATTATGTCGAACGATGCACTATGATGTAATAGAATTGCTTTTTTAGACGCTGTCGTTTCAGACTAACAATTAACCAATTAAATAAATGATACACTTCATGATCAGCCCTCTGTGTGCATGTGTGTGTTGCAGGTGCCGGAGGTGGTGGTGCGCGCGGTGCGGGTATCGGTTACATGTCCAAGCGCGACCGACGACGCCGACGTCAGGGTAAAGGTACGCCACCTACCAGTGAATTTGTAAATGGAGCAATGGATAGGACCCTTTTGGCGCCCTTTCAGAATTTGTCCCATGTCATATGTGGCACGTGAGGTGCCAAAATAAGCTATTACATCCCAATCTACACTTCATTTATTGGCGGTCGTTAACTAAGCTCTTGTTTTTAACCTTTAATTCTTCCCGCTCTGGAGAATGGGTTTGATTTTAAAATACACTTACCTAGTTACCCAAAGTCACTTGTAATTTTTTGATACAAAGTATCCATTTTTTTTTAATATTTTTATAATGTAAATATTATCTTATTTAATTGTGTGTTCAACGATTAAATAAATACACGTGAGATTTCAATCTTTATAGAGGTCGTTTTGTAATTTTTATATATTGAGACCTATTTTTAACAAACAAGTATTAGACATTTAATAAAAGTGTTACCGATCGACCCATGTCACCGCATGACCAGATTGGTATCCTGGTGTGGGGAGTGCAGAACGGCGTCGAGCACGTGGCCGTCGTCCGAGAACGAGTGCATCGCTTCTCATCTCAGGACAGGTCCGTTACACGGTCACGTAAAACGATATATTAATATTAATTAAATAAATTTTAGCCGACTGCATAATACTTCTTCGTCTTCAACAGAGTTCTGAACATAGACGGCGCATTGGACTTCGACGAGCTGAACACTCCGCTATACACTCCGGGAGCGCCCCCACCCCGTCGCCAACAGCACGGGTCAGACACGCGTCATACAATGACCAGACTTGCTGACGTCAGACTTATTTAATGTGTACAAATGTAACAGACGGCGATGCCCCAAGTGTTCCGACTCCTGCGAGGTGTCGCCGAGGACGCATCTCCTCGGACCGGCGGCCGACCAGCTACGGGTGAACACGAGCACGCACACATATACACGCGCGCACGCACACACATACACGCGCGCACGCACACACATACACGCGCGCACGCACACACATACACGCGCGCACGCACACATACACGCGCGCACGCACACACATACACGCGCGCACGCACACATACACGCGCGCACGCACACACATACACGCGCGCACGCACATATACTCACGCACACACAATCGCGCGCACTCACGCAATGACACAAATACACGCACGTTCACGCATAAACACGCACGTACACGCATAAACACGCACGTACACGCATAAACACGCACGTACACGCATAAACCCGCACGTACACGCATAAACACTCACGTACACGCATAAACACGCACGTACACGCATAAACACGCACGTACACGCATAAACACGCACGTACACGCATAAACACGCACACACACTGATGTAAGGTCAGCCGGCGGGAGTTATCAGTACTCTTATACAAATTTCAGATACAAGTGGTGATACTGCCGTTGACGGATTTCTGCGAGGTGAGCGACACTCACACATGACGACTCCGGCCGGAGAGACGGGGACGCACCGACGTGTGAACCTTATACTTACATAGTTTGATTGTCCGTCTCTCTTCTGTACTGCGAGGGACAGGGATAGGCTACGATCGACATGTGAAATGTTAGGGATAGAGGATCCCCATTAGATTTTTTTTTGCGTCTTCACAGTTTAAATAAATAAATTATTTTGTTATCATTTTAAATTCAATTATTGAACATTCAATGCGTTATTCAAAAATTATGACTTTTACAAGGTATTGCAATAAATTTAACGCGAATATAACAAAGTACGATTGACACATTGAATTTATTGTTTCATGAAAACTTTTTTGAATTTGTATTTAATAAAAAAAATTGTTAAAGCAACATTTGTTACATATATTTGAATATATTAAAACTGAATTTTACCTGACTAGACATTAACGGGCATTTAGGTTAGTAATGTTTTTAATTAATAAAAACAAGTACAACTTGGTTTATGATGTTTCAGTTATTATTGGGACATATTCATTATATAATAAATAGTACTAAATAAATTAAAAACACAATTTGAATGTTAGTTCGGTATTAAATTGACAAGATTTCCTAATCATTTAATTTATATCAATGCCACGTGGTTAATTTTTGTTTTTGATTAAAGATGTTTAGTGTTTGTAGTTGTCCGAGTGCAATATTATTTGTCGCGATAGATCACGATTAAATGTTTTGAATTTTATAATATTGATTTCATTTAATATAAAGAAACTTAATTAAGGACATTTCGTTTGTTTTGGAGAATAAAAAAAAATAAAACTAAAGTATTTATAGAACTTTATTATAATTCTGTAAATTACTTACTTGGGTCGAATACTCTGAATGAACAAGATTTATCAATAGACCTATTAACTTATTCTCTGAATATTTGTAAGCGTTATGTAAAAGCAAAATAAGCTAATAAAATTGAGCATCGCACTAAAATAAACTTAATGTAGTTAGCATTATTGTTACATGTTTTTTCCAAGTATTTTTTTCAGTTTAACCAGTCTCTCAAAGTTTTAATTCAAATAGATATTGTCAGTGATTAATTTCGTTGTTGGACGTTTACTTTTAAATGAAATGCTGACTGGTGTTACGGCCTTAAGACTTATGTGTAATTTCCAAATGCGTATGCGGCTCACACAAACATTGTGTGTAATAAAAATCTATACAAGAATGCAGCGTAACACTCGCTTTGTGTTGACTTCGTAGTAATTCCAGTGCGGTAATATACACTTGTATGAATTGTAGAAGTTAGCCCACATAATTTCGGTTTTGTTTAATATTTATAATAAAAAATATTAAAAATCTAATAGATTATAATAATAATATTTTATGTCTTTCAGATTTTAGACAAAATATTATCTATGATAAACATAAATGAAAACAAAATGTATATATATTTACAGCTAAATGCTCTTGAAATATGGTGACAATTAGTAATTAATCATATTAGGCTCTTAGGACTTTTTAATAAGCCAGGTGCTTTATTGTTCCTTGGTGTCAAATTTTATTTTGCCATTACAGTATAAGATGGTAAAAAGTTAAGTAGCAGAAAGGCCTTTATTACTACACCAAGTATTTTATTGTTTTGTGCCTTAGTGCACTTTAAAAATGTGTTTGAGAGTTTAAATTTAATTATGTTAATACTTAAACAATAAAACTAAAATGAACTACATGTAGTAGTCAATATTTATTTTCCATTGATGTATAAGACACATGTTTGTAAAAAAAGTAAAGATAAGACTTGACCATATTCATCTAAAGTACAAGAAAGAAGAAGAAATATAAGTACACAACAGATTAGCGATTCGCTTCTGAAACGCAATAAAAATGATCCATTTCTGAAAAGTATAATTACTGACGACGTAAAGTGGATAGTTTACAACAACGTTAATCGGAAGATATCGTGAGTGATGGAAGATGAACCAGCCCAAACTATATCAAAGGTATTCACCAAAAAGAGATTATGCTGTCAGTCTAGTGGGATTATAAAGAAATTTTATACTAGAACTTACGCCACGAAGCAAACGATCAATTCAAACGTACGTGTACGTTCAAAAACTCGCTAAACTGAGCGATGCAATTTAAGAAAAGCGTCCGGCATGTCAAACCGTAAGGGTGTTTTATTGACCATGATAGAGCAAAACCCCACACGTCTTTGGGTATTCGTCAAATATTATTGGAACTGGGTTGGGATGTTCTATCACTTTCACCATATAGCTTTTAGACTATCATTTGTTCTGATCCATGCAAAACTCCTTAAATGCTAAAATTTTTAACAACGCTTGAATGCAAAGATAAGAAACTTTACGAACGTGGAATTTTGATGTAATATATTAAGATACTAGTTCATAATATATCAAAATAGTTTCTACAAATGTTCGTCTTTGCCAAATAAATTATACTCTTTAAAATACGTTTTCAAAAATTACATAAATGTCATGGAAGATCCGCATGGCCGATACAGTATAACAATGTTTGTGTTGAGCCCCATCCGCGTTACATTTCGCTACACGAGTGCGGCTCTACACGTTCCGTGTGTTGGAGCCGCACCGGTGTAGTGTCAAAATGTTAAGATAAAAATCCACTGTTGCAGTATAAAATATTTATAATCTTACCTAATTGTATACTAGAGAATATAAAAAAACATAAAATGCATATTCAGAGACAAAATTCACAGAATTTTTCATATAACAAAGCAGTATTATTATTAGATTACTTATTTGTTTTTATATAAGAACAAATCTTAGCACAATAAAGATGAAATCTTTCCAATAAGAAAAAAATAAAAACTAACAGATTTTGCTAAAATCAACTCAATCTCGATTAATAATATTAAGTACTTTCTTGAGATAAATTCTTGATAGTCAATATTTGATACTTAAGTACAAAAAACCTATGTTTTTTTGGAATGATGAGCTTCGGTTACTGTTTTAGTAAAAAGCGAACGACATTTTTTTGGTATTGTCAAAATTTCGTTGGGTTATTAATCTACGGTTAATTTTGATTTTAATATTACGATATAAAGTTTTATTTATCACAGTGTAGATCCGACTTACATTTTAAACCCTGGATAACGATCCATATTGAGTGAGGCGAAAATGTGTCTATAGGGAAAAGAGTTCTACCGTTTTTCAGTTACAGAGGAAAAGTCTACATAGTGGAAAAGTAACGAACCGAAGTAAAATAATGTCATTTCTTCTCAATAAAGCTCCGCCCGATATACATCGAAGCGGCGCTACGGAGTTTTTTATAAAATCGAGTCAGACCCGTCATCACAGCAAAAGCTCTTTAGGGAAGAGATTCATTGAAGCGTAATCTTCCAATACCTGAAACAAAATCATACATTGTACATGTTAATAGAGAGAGAGATATATATATATATAGAAGAGAGAGAGAGAATTTTGTTGCATATTATGAATGATTTAGGCTTACCTCCCTGAGCGCGTGGTGAGTAGGCGCAGGGTGGAGGGGCGGCGGCAACAGCGCGCGAAGACGGCGGCCGTCTAGGCACAGCTGCTTGTTGGCGAGCAGGTCCGCGCCGGTGCTAGGTTCGAGCGGAGTGTGATGCAGGGAGTACTTGCGGCAGATGTCCGCCCACGCCGTCAAGTGTTTGTCGTTCGCCTCCTCCGCTACCGACGCTATGTCATTCTGAAAACGGATGGGAGTTCGGTTTCCTACCGCTTTCGTTTCGGACCGGCGCGCACCGAACGCGCGCTCGCTAGTCCGACGTGGGCGGTGCCGATTTACTTATATATCGCTTGCACATCTCCGGTTCTCTAGCTACCTTTGCCAGGGTGGAAATGGCGGTGCCGTAGTAGTCGTGTTTGATGCAAAAGAGTTCCGCCACGATGGCGGCGAGGTGGCCCTGCGTAGTGTCGTGGTCGTCGACGGCGTGGTACAGCTGGCGTCGCGCGGCGGGCGAGCGGCCCAACAGCCAAATGGCGCGGACCAAGTCCCTCACGTGCACGGTGTTCATCTTCAGCTCCGCGGTCCACAGCAACTTCATTGTTTCCCCGAGATGCTTGTATATGGCACCGTACAGGAGACGTGGAGCTGGAAGCGGTGAAAGCTAAGTGATATTTTTATCTACCGTACCGTGAAGGCCCCCCGAGGTAGAGCGGCAATCTCTCAGAGCGATAGATTGAGCCGGTCGATGGTACGTTTTGTGACCGACAGCTAAGAAATCGAGAAGTTTACCCCTCTCCTTCCTGTCTCCCTTCAGCCCGCCCGAATGCCCCGTTCCTCATGTGCGATTCTCCGTACCAGTTTCGAGAGAACACCGACCGAACTATCTACCCCTCGTCGAGTGAGAGACATCGACTTCTCTATCCAACATACTCAAGCTCCGTCGATCGCCGACCCCGTAAACGATGGCCGGACGTATGATGGTATAGTCCAGGTCCATGTTCTTCAGCTCGCGCTCCACGCGACTTTTCATCCTCGCTTCCACCGTCCACGGCTCCATAGGACAGTCTTCATTCTGTGGCTAAAAAAAAGGTGACATATTTTAAACCGTGGTTTCATGTTGAAATTTTGATTTATACTAAAATTGCGGCATACCTTGTTATTACTATACATACATCCGCTGGATATCTCCACGAGACGCACGTTGAGAATCGCGCATTGCTTTGCGACTGTGACGCTTAGTGTGTAAATGCCTTCCTCGTATACTGCCTCCGTTTGTCCAAAGCGCGTCTCGCCCGCACAGTTCACTACCATCGACCACGGCTCCGATGGGGACGGATCTAGTGCGCTGGCGCATGATACTGAAAAATATCCAATAAATAGCTTGGTTATATGATTCAAATCTGTATAAAATAGTTATATATATGTAGAAATATTTTTCTTATAATTTTTTTGTAGGTCAAAATTATGTTTTAGATATTGTCTTCCTCCTACGGCCCCACACTCGTGGCACGCTCAAAGAGTTGTACACAGTTCACGCTGCAATTTCGCCATGCTCCAAGCTTATAAATGGAAACCTCGAACGGGTTCGTTATAATTATATATTAAAGTGAGTGATTAATGTAAATACCATATCATAAACTCGTATCTTTTATATAATATTTTCATAAGAATACACGAACGTTTTTATTTGAGCGCGTTAACAGAGTATTACGTATAAGTAACAACCGCTAACGGCATGCATGCTTCAAAGAATAAAGGATTCAACTGTGCATAATAAATAAATCAGAGGGGACTGTGTAGCGACGCGGACGAGAAGTATATTACGTCGAAACTTCCTTAAGGATATTTGTTAAAAAATAAACACTACATAATCGAGTGTGGTCAATTGTTTATACTCGTATTATAAATGTGTTTTACCTATTCTGGAAAATAAGTAGTGCCCAAAAAAACATAGATTTAAATACAGAACCTTTCTAAACCAATCGTCACATATTTAATATATAAAACGCTATTGTCACAAATAAAAACATAATATTTAATAAAATATCAGTGTATCGGCTTAATTAAATCAGTAAAATAAACATTTTTAAACTAAATAAATAGATGCTTAATATTAAATACGATACATTTTTTTGTCCATACACATTATTATTCGATGAACTTTTAAATAATATTGGATTACTTTGTGATGCGGAAAAAATTCTTATTACTAAGAGGAAAAAAGTCGATATATAGTTGATTACACTAAATATAAAAATAACTATATTTGTAGGGATATTAATGGCTTAAATTATAACGATTAGTCGCTGGAAGAGATAAATGTGGATATGTCTAGCTTCTTACATATGAACTAATTGTGTTTATAATTGCATTTATTTAGTCCATAAAATGCTGTTATGAAGAATTTTTTAAATATCTTATTAAATCTTAATTGAATAATACACAACATAGCAACTCAAAAACACCAAAACAAGTTGTCTCCTTGGCTTAGACACGACCTGAATCTAGAATTCTTAATTGACATATAACAAAATAATGTTATAAAGTGACGTAAACATAAAAAGTAATGTTACATAATTTCTCCGCTCTAATAGATGCTCAGATCTATTGAGTCTTTACATAATATTATTTTAAGGAGTATCGTGAAAGATAGTCTGCAGACGAAAATTGTTCGCAGTGGTTGAATTTTAAATCGCATGGAGGTCTCTGCTATAGCAAATTAATTAAATTTCTTAATTAATAAAATAATAATATACATCATCACCATATACCGTAAAAAATGGTTTAACAATCCAAATTTACTAGCTTTGGAGTTGTTTAAAATTACTAAATTGAAAATATCACAATATATAAAAAGTTTTATTAAAAAACTAGCTGATTCCCGCCCGCTTTGCTGGGCAAATAATAAAAAAGAATCACAAATTGTATGTGGGTAAATTGAAAATAATCACATATATTCACAAACTGTTTGTAGGTAAATAGAAAATAATCACAAATAATCACAAACTGTATGTGGGTAAATAGAAAATAATACAACTAATCACCAAATGTTTGTGGGTAAATTGAAAATAATCACAAATAATCTTAAACTATATGTGGGTAAATTGAAAATAATCACAAACTATATGTGGGTAAATTGAAAATAATAAAAAACTGTATGTAGGTAAATTGAAAAAAATCACAAATAATCACATACTGTAAGTAGGTAAATAGAAAATAATCACAAACTGTATGTGAGTTACGGAACCCTAATCCTACGAATAAACATAATAAGAGGCCAAATAACTTAATTTCTACTGCAATGTAATGGGAGAAGAGAGGAAGCTGGGGGTAAACTTTGCAGTTTTTTAGCTGTAACTTTGGAACGGTTTGGACCTTTGCAAAATCCTTTCTTATTGCACCTATTCAATATGTCAGGAGTCTTGTGGTCAAATTTCAGCTTTCTAGGTATTACAGTTTGGGCTGTAGAGTGATGAATGAGTGAGTGAGTGTCTTTGTGTTTTATATATTAAGATTATGGTTGGTTCTAAGGAAATTTAAATTATTATTATCATAAATATAAGGCATTTAAAAACAAATATATATCTCAAAAGAGCTTTCATCTGAAACTCATAAAAAAGTGTGTATTGCCGCACCTCAGTTACGACGAAAAAAACACAAGTGGTTTGTTACTCCGCATATTGTTGTTTAAGCCACAACATCGTTGCATTAAAAATTACACAAATGATGTGAGGTTGTGGTGAAAGTTACCTAATCAGTAATAGTATATTGTTTAAAAAAAAATATAACAAATAACATCAAAATTTAAACAGCACTTTAAATAGGATGGACAAAAAAGTAAAAACATTAGTGTATTGTTAAATGCGGCATGGAAGTGAATCATCCTCTTGATAACTTATCAAATAAATGCTAACAATGTAGTAGTGACTTGCCTTTAAATAAGACAACTAATTTAACAATTATTATTAACCAGACGCATTGGATACTATTTATTTTGATGATTAAATGAAAGTTGAAAACAGAATGTTACTGAAGAATATTAATATGTGTTGCTTATATGTTGCCAACTATTTTAATTGAGTCATCATCTATCTTATTAATAATATGTATTTTCAGATTGTTATTAGACTTAAGTAGGATTATACACATATGTTAATGTTTAATTATGTCCAGTTGTTAATTGTTATGTTTTGTACAAATGTGGTTTAAACATTTAGTTATTTTTAACTGAATATTCTCTTATTCTCACATATAAGAGGTTTATATATTTTTTGGTAATTTTTAACCCCTCTCCCCCTAACTTTCTACTTCCACTATTTACTTTATTCATTACTAAAATAGCTTTCGAAAACTTGTGCAAGTGTACAATTTCCTGCGAAGTTACCATCGCAATTAAAATCATGACAAAATTGTTTTAAAATTACAATGAAAGGCATGGACAAATGTCTAAGGACAGTTATAATGATAAAAAAAAACAAAAAAAAACCCTCTCCCCTGTGGTGTCAAGTGATGGTTTAGCTTATCTTCCCGATCTCAAAATCATATATATTTGTCATACAAAAATATCGTACTACTTTTTAGAATATTATTGTTAAATATGAATATAATGTAATTTAATTCTGATTTTTTTTAAAATAATAATTAAAGTATGCATTTCATAAAATAATAAAAATAACTGATATCTTGCTACAACTTTCCCTTAAGTTAATAATTACAAAAAATCTAAGTGGTTAAGTTAAATAAATCTTCATATGTAAGTTTCACTTAAAACAATTTATATATTTCTTTGATTTATCTACAATTAGAATTTTTATATAATAAAGCAATTACTGTTTAGGTTTGTTAAATATATTTTGTGGCAGACATATAAGGTTTCATGAATTCAATTAATCCTACCTAGAGTTTGTGAGTATGGCTTCCTGAGTGCTTAAAGGTAAGTTGAAATATAATATTATATTACACTTAATATAAAACATGTTCAATTGATATCATAAAAAGCTTGCAAGTCTATTGAAATGCCTCACTATATAATAAACAACTTTAATCAATTTACAATAATAATGTTGGTTATTTATTAACAAAATAATCATATTTTTTACATATCTCATTTTAGGTGCTTAGAAATTTGTTAATAGGTTAATTATTTACATAATTATTCCAAAAATTACTGCATATTACACTTACCTGGATTTATAAGATTTGCACTTTTATATTCAACGCGGGGGTCCTCAAAGGCTTTCGTATGTGTTGGGTTAAGGAAGGCCAATTGAGGGGGAGTTTTGTCCACCACACGTAAGGAACTCACAAGATCGTTTGTTATCAAGTACTCCACCAGGTTGCGACCGATGAAGCCGCACCCTGAACAAAACCGCACAATCAGAGAATAAAAAAAAAACTTAGGTCACCGGATGACTAAGACAAGACCGTTATACAATTCAAAAATTAATACTTGTATTTACAAAAATGCATACATTACATATAATGTTCTCCTGTTAATAAAATTATGTAATATCATAATGTACCTCCTAAAACGACAACTCGAGATTTTGAATTATCACCGGCAGAATCCGACATCCTCGTTAGCAGTTCCAGAAAGTGAATGACAAATGACAATTGACAGTTTACATTTTGAAGGTTGAATATCGTTTGTCATTTTTGACATTGAAGTACAATGACACTGTTACTAGTGCTGTGTTCCGATGTGCACTAATATCATGGCTTAGTGCTCTTACTAAGAAATTCCTTCCGTTCTGGACTTACAGTATACAGCCGCAGTATCCTGTAGAAATATATGATGTCAGAAATCGTCGCTATTTTTATACTTTTTTATACTGTGAATACTGGTGTTTTCGAAGTAACGTACTCACTGTACTTTGACGACGTGGTCAACACTTAATATAACGTGTTCAGAAATTTAACAGCTCCACTATTGATAGTTATTATTAATACTGAAAAGTTTTAAAATAAGCGGCCGATATTAAAAAAAAAAGAACATAAAAAATGTCTTAAATGGTTAAATCAATTAACAACACGTTATATTAATAGTATTTTGACAATACAATATTGAACTGTGTTCTATTTTAAATCATATATTAACTAACCATAAAGTATATTAAATTGACACATATCTTACAGTGCTCGCTGTGCATATCGGAACATAGCTTTGATCAAAATCTTCGACACACACATATTAAAGACGACATAATTATTTTTGAAACAAACATGTATTTAGTGTTTTCCCTGAACGTGACGTCATAGTTTAAGCAAAAAGAGCGGAATACCGCGTATACAGATATTTATTAGATCTATGGTATATGATGTACTTTGTAGATAAGGAAATTGTAATTGCAATATTAATAAAAACAGTTTATTCTGTTTGTATTTTTTTTTCTAGAATCCATTGTAAATGAATATACACATAATAATCAGGTATCAAATTAGGTGTTTTATAATTCATTCCATATTAATGAAAATAACATTTACAATGAGTTTCAACAAAAGACTGGAAGAGAAAATGATCACTTAACTTAAAGCTCAAATTAAAATTTTACCATAATATGTGGTTGAAACACATTAAACCATTACTATAAGGACTTAAAGATAAAACGTCAGTAATATTTTTTTTATATTCTTTAATATAAACAGTCTATCGTTTTATATTTTTGTCTAAATTCACAAACGCCATGTAAGTTTTACCGTGTCTAATATGTGAATGCTCAAATGTCAAAATGCTTACCGTATAAGGAAATAATAAAAAAAACTGATAAAATTGCACTTTCCAACACTTTTACCTCGTGCTTTATCCTACTGTTATAAATAATGATAAATGATAATAAATAATATAGTAATTGAATGTATGTGTCAATGGCATTTTATTTAAAATTAGGCATGCAAATAATCCATGCGTCAAAAGTCATAATATTTTTGTAATTCCAAGCTTGCCGCAGTGTGCTATTTCCTCTGTTCTCTGCTATTAAGCTTTTTTATTCATTAAAATTTTGTGCAATGATATCTTCAAATTGAATTGTGCTATAATTAAAATACAGTACAACTGAACACATCTTAATGAAAGTATTATTATGAATGTTACTTAAGCCAACATGTAGGATGCCTTTAATTCTGGAAAATCCTTTTCAAAGAGGAGCTGTAGCAGAATTGAATTGGGTTGATGTTAGTTAAATTATGTAATGTAACTTTAATTAATATGGACTCAAAATTTTTTAGTAATTAGTGGATAACTTGATATATCTAGGGTATATCTAAATTTTTTATCTTTTTCTTTAAACGGTTGTAAAAAATATGTGAAAATAAATGCTTGCTTTCCTGTAAAGTTAATTTATTTGAGGAGATTAACTTATTGTGCCTTACCCTAATTTTATCATACATCACATAAAAAATGTGCCAAATTATTAAAATAAAAAGTAAATTATCTCGAACAAATTGTAATACATTTCAATCTTCTTCGGTTTTGTTTCGAATGCTTTCTTCCGCTTTAAGAGATTTATCAGGAGGAAGGAAGAAAGATACCACTAATCCAGCTGTAACAAAAAAAACTATATCATTTTCAACTATTTTCTATTGATGAAAAATACGAACTATACGTAAAAAATATATACGTAATATACGTAAGTAGTGGAACATTGCTCATTGATTGTTAAATAACAATATATTTTAGATTAAAAATGTACTAATTAATGTAAATAACATAAAACATAGTGCAACATGTTCCACTTGTTTTGTCAATTATTTTACAGCGCAATTTGTCCATGTCTTCTTCGGTCGCCCTTTTATTTATTTATAACTTTTCCATTTTCCAATCAGTCAACCGGTGATAACTTGTATACGTCATGTGGAAGCTGTTATCTTCCAAACCCTACCTCTTCGATTTACCTAATACCTCATCCACTACCCTTTTTACACAATTTCCATCTTATATAAACATTGGTCTATTGATTCTTCTTGATATTAAGATTCTGCATGACTTTGTTTTTGCAGGGTCTTTATCTTTTTCCTTAAAAGTACGAACACAATGCTTTAATTTCAAAGGAAGTCTATGCTGCCAAAAACAGCCCACCCCTGGCAACATTTCGAATTTTTTAAAACTAACTGACGTATGTCTTGCGGGGTAGCTACTTTTGTAGGTGTTAAAATTTTTTATCAGACCAAGTATTTAGTATGGATAACCAGAAATGTGAATTCGTATACACTCTCTCATGTCACATCATTCATTCTTTCCATATGTTCATTAAACTCTCTGCCGTTATATTTTCACTCTTTGGAATGTTCGTTATCAAAGCATCGAATTTTTCTCAAAACCTCTCTAATCATTTTGTTAGTAACAGAAAGGTGTATAATCTCTATACTAGTATATTTAACAGCAAAGTTTTCCATATCTCTGTCACAGCAATTATTTTTTTGTTTATTCCTTCTACTTCCTTAATTTATTTTTTAATATCACTATCTAATATTATATGCATCCCATCCCTGCTTCCATCGTTATTACAATATTAAATCTTGTATCCTTCACGAATCTCCCTCTCATTATCTCGCTTTCCTTTTGGCCTGAGAGATTTATTCGTCTCTCTTATACAGGGTGGGCCAAAAATTTTTGCTAATAGCAACACTTGATTTCTCCAAAACCGTGAGAGCAAGGGGCGCGCGGGTGGCGGGGAATTGTGCGTCGTTTAATGCAATTTTAGTCACGATGGAGCGCTTCACGGGACAACAGCGTGCATTTTGCGTAAAACAATTTTACAAAAACAACGATTCCTACGTTACTGTACGACGCCTCTTTAGAGTTGAACACGGATTACAACGTGTAAGTGAGTGTCCAAGTGTTCATTTAATTAAAGCTTGGGTTAAAAAGTTTGAGCAAACGGGATCAACAACGAATATTAAACAAACTGGGCGACCACGTTCAAGAAGAAGCGAAGAAAACATTCGGGAGGTTGAAATTTCTGTAAGGGACGATCCAGAATCATCTACGCGTAATCGGTCGGCGGCTCTTGCTATACCAAGAACTAGTCTGCGCCGAATCTTGCATTTGGACCTTAAACTGCACCCATATAAGCTTCAAATTGTACAGGAGATGAAACCAAACGATTACATTCAACGCAAGTTATTTGCTGACACTATACTGGAGCGATTCTCTAGCCTTGAGAATGTATTGTTTACGGACGAGACCCATTTTCACAGTAATGGTCATAATAAATAAACATAATTGTCGATATTAGAGCACGGAAAATCCTCACTATAAACACCAAAAGTCTCTTCATTCACCAAAAACGACAGTGTGGGCTGCCATATCCGCAAAGGGCATAATCGGTCTATACTACTTTGAAAGTAATCAAGGAAATAACGTAACTGTGAACTCAGTGGAATACGTGAAAATGTTGCGAGAGTTTTTGACACCACAGTTGCATGAATTTGAAGGATACAATAGCCGGACTTGGATGCAACAAGATGGAGCAACACGCCATACATCAAACGTGACTTTACCGGTGGTCAAAGAAATGTTTCCTAACAAATTGATTTCTCGCAGAGGTGATATCCCATGGCCTCCCAGAAGCCCGGACCTTACACTTTGCGATTTTTTCTTGTGGGGATATCTGAAGAGTCGAGTATACCTTAATAAACCGACGACCATATCCCAATTAAAAGAAAACATCCACGAGGAGATAGCCGCGATTCCTCGCAGCATGTGTCAACGAGTTTTCCAAAGTTTACGTAGTCGATTGCAGGAGTGCCAACGACGAGACGGAGCACATCTCGACGATGTCATTTTTAAAAAATAAATTTTAATAAATGATAATTACGTTAAATAAATCATAAACAAAATAACATTTTGTACTTTTATTTCTAGACATGTTTCAAAAGTGCAAAAATTTTTGGCCCACCCTGTATATGCGGTAGTTCTCTTCTAGTCATCATATTTTGATACAACTAGAGTATGTAGGTAAGCCAGCTATTACTTACGGGACACTTTCTTACACCGGCTCTTCAAGTGACAGAGCTCACACATAGGTAGGAGCAAACTCATACATAGGTTTACTCCATCGAGATACTATTATTTTCTTATAGAAGATCGGCGTGAAAACGCTTTATGAATATTATACTCGTAGCTGCTTTCGTAGTAGTCTAGGGAATTGAATTTCCAAACTCCTGCATTTCTGCATTTAACCTTTTCCCACTGGTTTTACATAGGGACGAAGTCACTTACCAAAAGATGGATCGTTTGCCAGATTAGGTCACAAAAGATACAAAAATTTTACATCCTATTAAAAATTACTTAAAGATACAACCTGTATCATAAGACTCAATTTTATATTAACATAAAAACCCAGTATTATTTTTCATTGTATGAAAATAATATTTTAAAACGTCACATAAGCGCTGGCTTAGATTGACTTACAAGTTATAAGCACGATGTATCCGGTGACCATGCCCGTGCAGTACTCAGACAGCAGGCCTGCAATGAGCTGCACGCTGAAAAATCCGAACCCTCGCGCCACTACCACAGACAGACACGTGGCCATGCCTCTGTTAGGTAAGAATTATTCTTATTATTATTTATTTGAATATAGCTTAATTACCAATATCAAATAATGTTATTATCTATTATTAAAACAATAAAATTATTGAATTAAAGTATACTAGTAATAATTATTACCACACCTTAAATAAGTTGGGTTTAGTTCGACGAGATACGTATTCGCATTGCCCAAAATAAGTGCAACATAGAGAAAGAAGTAAAATAGGGCTATGCTCATTATAGGTATTCTAATGAAAAGAAGAAGTATCCCGCAGACTATCGCAACAAGGAAGACTAGTAAGGTGGTTCTTCGTTTGCCCAGAGGTCCCACCACGAACGTTAGAAGTATGTTTAGTGTGCCAGAAAGTCCAGAATAGCACATGACAGCGTATAACGTCATTGGCTTAACTACATTGTCACAATCGTTAGTTGTCTGGAAGAAATATAATTATAGTGTAATTAATATCTTTCTCTCAGGTATATTTATTATTACTTGTAACAATGATGTCAAATCTACTTACACTGTTATTAGAAGAAGCTGACATGCTAGCGACCTCACAAAATGACTTGCCCCAATTATTTTCGCCATCGAAGTAAGCATTAGTGATGGTTGGCACCCACATGGTATAACCAGTAGACCTAAAAATAAAGTTAACTGTTATTTATAATAAACGCCTCTAAACAAAATATCCTATAGTTTAAGCCTAACATCGGAATAAACTTACGTCATATAAGCACAAAGCAGAATATAGTAGAGTATTAGTGAATTTTTAAGAAGGGGAGGTTTGAAAAGAGGTGCAGTCTGATTCCATATTTTACGTAAAAATGTATAGTCTCTGTTATCAGGCATAGCCAATTCGTCTAAAATTATAGTCTTGACCTGTAATATGTCAGGAAATAAATAAATAAATTTGCTAAAAAAAATTGCTTATTATACCAACTACTGTTATTTTGTAAATTTATTCACCATTCTTCATTAATAGAAAGAACATTAAACAAAATACACACATTAGTATTCAATCAAAAGTCAATTATTATTTATTCGGTTAGTCGGTATTGGAGAAAATCATACAAAATATCTGTAATCTCTCTTACCGGATAGCTATCTTCGGGTAATCCTTTATTAATTGCATAAATCCTTCTCAAGATTTTAAGTGCCGCGTCCTCCTTGCCTTTGCTAAGGAGGAATTTGGGGCTCTCACATGTGAAAAACAACCCAACGGCACCAATGATACCGGGTAGACTGATAAGTTGGAGCAACAATCGCCACGGTCGATAAATGAGTGCCATCCACGACACGTAAAAGGAAAAGGATAGTCTGATAACTGGTAAGGCAATAACTGTAAGAAATGGGATTATTTAGTTATATACATTAGGTTTTGATGTTATTATGTTAATATTGATCTTACCACAGATGATGAACTGGCAGTACATTGTAGCGCTGGCCATGAGGAACATGGAGCGTCCTCGGTATCGAGCGGGCATGCTTTCTCCTAGCAACACAAAGGCGGCTGCATTCGCTGAAGCTGTACTAAAGTACAATATATATATAATTATATTTTATTATCTATAGCGCCTTAATAAATTTTATTTTCATAGCTCCTTACAAGGCAGCCGAAAAAAATTTGAGAATAGCCAGTGATATGTATGTCGGGGCGATGCTGGCAGCGATATTCAGTAACATTCCAATTGGCATGGCAAATAGTAATGTTGCTCGCCGACCCAGCGTGTCCGCCGTCAGACCCCAAGCGTACGAAGACAACATGACACCTAAAAATATTACGATAGAATATTGTTATATTCTATAAATTACATTTTTGTTAAACTTGTTATTTAATTTTTTTTATCGTTAGTAAGTTTTGTTACTAATCTTACTAAATATATACTTTTTTCACATTGAATTGAAATTTGTGTGGAATAATAAATAATATAAGAGCTAACGGTTGAACGCTAAGGGTTATAATAATAGGTAATCACATATGTTGTTTATCCTCAAAAGTAATTATATTATATATTAAAGTAATTAGTAATTATATTATATATTTCTAGTTCAGACATAAGATAAGAATAAATAAAACATACACACATCTACACATACACTTCAGAGTACAAACGTATTTAAATATATGTTAATACATAAGTATTGATTAAAGCATTATGTAAATAAACTCACAACACATAATAATATTCTAAAACAAAGTCTATCTGTTTGTTACAACTTACAATTGAAGAGATTTTCAACAACTACTAAATTGATTTTCGTGTAGTCTATGCCAATAGTCAGAATGATTCATGAAGAAGGTTTAGATTTGTTGAGATACGACCATAATATTCGGTGGTAGACTCTAGCTGTAGTTATTTTTGGGCTGATTTGAGCGGGAAAGGACTACCCTTTCATAGAAGATCGTTACTAAATTAATTTTATTTTTCTAGTCAGTGAGTGAGTGAAACCTGAAGCCCAATCCCCCCACAAAACATTAATGCAATTCCTCAAAAAAATATACCCCAGGAGGGTACCAGCTTTCACGAAGCCGGAGAAATCGAGGAGGATATTTTCGGGTAGATTGTCATATTTGGGGCGGGCGAACATACTATTAGCCCTTAAGTGGGCCACTTGTATGTTTGTAATGACATAAAAGTAATTAAGAAGGGTTAAATGTATGTATGAAAATTGGGCATTTGTAAGAATAATAATATAATAATGTATATTTTGGTTTATCCCAATATAATTATTGGTTCAGATTAGTTGCCTAAAAGCAAAACTGGGTGTAAAAGTTAAATTAATTATATTTAACATTCTATTTGTACTAAAATTATGATAAATATAATACGTCTAACTTATTTTCTGAAAAACATAAAAAAAAATTCATGATCGTGGCTTTATATTTATTTTATTTGATTGCTTTATATTTAGTATTCAGAAGCAAGTCAATAAACATTCTCATTACCTATGACTACGAGGCGGTGTGGTAGACACTCATAGTTTTATTTGCCAATCACAATTGGAAACGTGATCTACATTTATCAGTATACTGTACACCTAAGTCTGTTTTTACACGGTTTTGATATAACACGGTTTGAAAATAAAATTATTTAATTTTTTTACACGATTTTATTCCATTTAGCACGATTTAAAATTTTTTGGGCTTAATTTTTTTTTGTGAAATTTAATTTCTGCGAAATATGTTCATATCACAAATTTAGGGGAAATCCCTTTTTGTGCATACAAGCAAATTTACTGGTCAGAGCAATTGAAATGTGTTAATATTTTGTGAATAATCTTCAATAACTATGCTTGTAAAAATAAACATTGTATATGTGATTTAATTAAATAAATATGAGTACTTGTTCTTAAAAATTCGTTGTTTTTCACTAATTTTAATAGGTTTTAGAGATTAGGAACCAATTACCTATTTTTGCATACGATCAATGTCTTTTTTTACACGGTTTTGTTTTACACGGTTTTTTCTGGAACCAATCTACCGTGTAAAAACAGACTTAGATGTATTTATATTTATAGGACAAAGACTAAATAGTAATGTATTTCTTTTTTTTTCGGGTACTTTATTACTCCCCTAATAGTAGACTAGTGACTAATAGTAGACAGTTGGAACTGAGATTTTAAATGTTTTTAACACAATATAACTTATATTTTTTATCTTTTAGCAAGTCAGTAAAGCAACGTTTATTTATCACTTGTGATTTTTACGGCATAAAATTGAATGATATATTTACTAGAAGTCTTACCTATCAAAGGCATAGCAGATAGTAAACCTTGTTGCGAGGTAGATAAATCCATGTCGCAGGCCACTATTGGCAGCGCTACAGAGAAGCCAAAAATATCAATGTACATCGCGACAATCAAGAGACAGCACACACCCAATAACCCAAGGTTGTATTTCCCGAATCCTGAAAGTTTTTTGATTTAGAAAAAAAAATGATTGAAACTTGGAATGATATATGGATGATGTGATGATTGAAGGAATCTGTTTGTTAGCTTTTAAATTCTGAGAATCTAGGAAAATCGGGGATCGAGGATTTATTTGACGATTTTTCTTTTCAGGAAGAAATGTATTATGTATATATTTAAAATATTGTATATGTTGTAAGATCTATTTTTGTATCAGTAAATATAAAAAAAAAGTGTTCTATCCCAATTTTATCCCTTTAATAGCGTCATAGCAACTAAAGTAACAAACAAAATAAAATATCAGTAAAATAGTTATATTAAAATGATATCCCTTTTATTACAATTTATTTGGGAAAATTAATAAAGATGCGTGTCTTAATGTTACTTACCATTAAAGTCTAAGGCGTCCTCGTAACTGCACTTACTGGGAATATTTTTATTTGTCTCTAGCATTTTTGGTTAATTTAGTACTTTGATTATAAAAAAAAAAACTATTATTTTCTGTTAAATATTTTGCATATTCTATAAAATAATAAATCAAAATTAAATGAGGTACTGTGTGTACGGTCATATGGCCGCAATATTAATGAAGTACACTAGACAATTCGCATTGTGTTTGAAAGATAATGAAACCTGAAGTGACAAATCGTGGTGATGGGTTTTACGAAGTCATAATGAAACATAGATCACTTTTCAGCCAGACATTTCATGATATAACATTGTTGCATGTGGTATTATATTAGCTACTTCTGTTTCAGTTTGTTCTGTGCGTAGAAAATAGCTTGTTTGCACATAATGTCTTGTTTTCCACTTCAATTTGACATGCTGTAGTTCAAGGAAAATATCGTCCGCAGAGACGGAAAGCCTTACATTCACTACTTGAAATATAAACTTCAATATAAATTATCAATAATAATACAAGTTTAATATAATTAATTTAGTATAACTGACTATAAAAAAAATTTAGTATCTGATATGTTTATCAAACTATCGCTAAACGTTATATTATCCAAGAATTTCGCAAGTTCTACTCATTTAAATACAACTGTTTTACGTATTTTACTCGCGTGTATTGTCAGTTAATTAATTAAATAATTAATTTTATTCTAGCTTCACGCCATATCCTTTGCTGGGTAGCCAAAGACGACGGAGCGCCAAACGCTACGGTCCCTGCATACCTCTTTCGCCTCGGCAACAGACACCAACCTCTTTATGCATGCCCTCCGGGGGGTCCTCATGCTTTATACGTGACCTTCCTCTAGTATCTTAGTATTTAGATCTCAAGTAGGGGTAAAGTTCCAGTGGAGTGAGTAAGCCTACAATAAACTAGGTACCTTAAAAATTTTTTATGATCATAACGAAGCCGGTGAAAAAATTAATATTATAATTTAAGATGTAGGTAAAGTAGGTAAGAATATTGATAATAATTTTAATAAATAAATAAAAATGGGCTGTTGTTGTTGGTTGTATAGCTACTTAGATGTAGTTATAACGAGAGAGTGTTCAAGAGATACTTGATTGTCTTACAGATACTTCAGTTCCTTAAACAATTAGGGTAATTTGATTAGTAGTTTTAAATGGGGAAATTCGTTTATTTAAATCAAATCTTAACATTCCAATATTAATTTAAAATAGAAAATCTTTGAGTATATTATGCATATTACTAGTAAAAAGGTAAAAGTAACTGTTTGTCCTGGTATATAGGTATATTTTTGGTAACTATGGTAACTATCTTGTAGTCAAAATAAATAAAATATACTGGAAATCTATACTATGTTTATTGCAAGGCTTTTTTTGGTAAGAAATAAAAAAAGACTCTTTGGGCAATAATCCTCGAATCTGATAAACAACTATCTTGTAGTTTTGTTGAAACGTGGTGTGAAGAGTACTTATTGTCGGATTGGGTATCTACTAATAACTTTTATTATACTCTATTTCTCTTACTTAAAGGAATACAAAACTAATTAGAACTGATTAGACGGAATTTGTCAGAAAAATTAAAAGATGATCTGTACTTTGAAATAAAAAAAAAACTAGATATTGAAAGATTAAAAGACAATTCAAAATACAAACAATACACATAAAAGAGTGACGTTTATATTACTTAATTTATCCTCTTTTGATGCTTGCCTATCTTAAATCTGTTATTTATTGTTATTTGGAAATTAATGTGAGGTTTTTCCAAGTGTATACTTGAAACCGATACTGACTAAACACTTGAATAGTTGATTTTAAGAGTATTTATGTCTCTATACGGATTGTATATATGCTAAAAACTGAATTCAAGTTACTACATAAAATGAAAAAGCGGTTTTTTACGAGTAGACTTAGTAGAATTAGGTAGCACAGTACAAATGATTATCTTTATATAGTTTCGATCTTTAAATTAAAACTCTAATTTCGGGATATCAAAAGTTAATAAATTAGATAAATTATGACGGACAACGAGTAGATATAACACTTAAGGTGAAAATATCTGACGTAACGACTCTTTGTTAGTCAGTCACACGTTATTATATAATGCATAACAATAAGCAAACAATCGTAAGAATTTAATTTATTACATATCAACATTTATTATTACTTTACTTTACATTGTAAAATTTATTTAAATATTGATAGAGATGAGTGTATTTACAAATGAAAATCTAAAATTATTGTATTGTAAAAGAAGAAATATAAAAGCAAGTTTATATTGAGGAGATTATATATAATTGGGGCTTTAAGTAAATATAGTATCACGATTAGACTCGACATAAATAGAAAACCATTTGTAATAAGAAATTACTGTTAACTATGAACCAAACTCACTTTGGACCCGAAAACCGCGTTTATTCAAGTAATAAGATCAGTATTAAGGAAATTCGAGGCATAAAAATATAACTATGAAATAAGTATTTTAATATTTATATTTATAATTATTAAAAGTAATAGTAGTAGTAGTAAGTTTAAGACATGTTAGCTTCGAAATATAATCTTGCAAAAATATATTTTCATATATCCGACCCGCTGTCGAAGTAAGTGATCATTATTATAACAATTTAAAATAATCATTAATCGTTAATTGTTTTTAACTTATTCGGCTTTTATTTTTATTGTTCCAACCTATGATATCTTGATCAAGTTTTCTTTGTTAGTAAAACCAATCAGTCAATTATTAGAAAACTTTATTATTTATAATATATATTTAATCGGTTGTTGAGTATAGTACGTTAGTTAATCGGAATGTGAAGTTTTCGAACCAATTTGGAGAACCCATGAGCCTGGAGGGTCGTAACGCGATTCTTAGAAATGAAAGATTTTAGATATTGTTATATTTTCTGTCTCTCTGCTTACACTAAATGTGTAAACACTTTTTTGACTGAGGGAAATTACACATCAAGATGTCTCTATTAAACAAATAACGGTGTTTGTTTCTTGATTTAGAACTTATCACAAATGCTTTAGGAAACAAGAAAATGTCTGTAAAGAAAAGGTAATTTTATTTATTATTTATTGGAGAAAAGAGTATAGAAAACACCATAGTTGGCACCAACTTCGATACTCCCTCGGGAGTTCTCTCGTCCTGTTGTTTCTAGATGAAATAATCAATCAAAATTAATTTTTATGATAATAAAAAAATATTTAGACATTTTAATTTAATTATGAAATATTTTTAAATTTTTTTATTTTTTTAATAATGATAGTTCAAAAAAAATATAGAAAAAAAAATATCACGGAGGAGTTGAATCTTGCTATTTTCGGGAGACCATGACGTAGGATTTGTTAATGTATTCTATTCATTAATTAATAAATCTATTAATTATAAACCTTAATATAAAATAAACAAACAAATTCGATGTTGGTAGAAAAAAAGCTTCTAAAAACCAATTTAGTAAAAACTTTTTTCTTATACCTACGAGTACCACGGGAATAAAAATATTTAGCGTTTTTTTATTGTTAGATATTCTCCTCAAGCCTTATAAATATTTTGAAAAATGTTTGCATTATCTATTCTGTTTTCAAGACAATACAATTTAATATTATAGCAATGTAGTATTAATACCAAAGTGTCTCCTTTTGCGTTGTGTTTCAAGACAAACGTAAGGTAAAAACGAATAGAATGGTTCAACGGTAGTTCCAATGATATGAATTATATTAATTAGAAAAATAAGGACCACGAATCTTGACCTGGACAGTCGGAGCAACTTGTACCTAAATTTGTTTTGCGTTTTCCTATGATACTTGTTCCTCTCCTCATATCATTTTTAATACTCGCTATCCATACCTTCTTCGGTCGTTCTTAAGGCACTCCTCTATACATGTTTTTCATATTCATTACCATACTTGTCACAATGAGTATTAAGTAGTGTTGAGTCGATGAGTTATATGTTCTGATATAACATTGAAAACTAAACATAAACATCAAAAAAGAATGAAACAAAACAATTTTTTAAGGGATTATTTATTATCATCATCATATACTACTTCTAAAAGTCTCAGAAAATACTATGCAAAAAGATATTAAAACACTTATTTAATTGTGAGCAATGTTTTTAAATTACCACAAAAAATTGCCATATCCACATTTTATTCAATCTTTTTATTGAGAGGGTGTGAAAATCAATATTTCTACGCATGCGTACTGTTTCGGAAATATTTCCTCGTGGCTGACTTCTCACAACCTCTGTGCTCCTGGTACCGCCGCCCACAATTCAGAAATTTTCTTGCCCTCCTTCCAGGTTTTTCCGGTACATAGACCCTCAGTTTACCTCCGGTAGGGCGGAAAACATGTGAATTTACCGCTCAAGTTTGCTCAATATTAAACACGTGTAGCGTAACACTAGTATTAAATTAGTCTTCCATACAAAAGAGGAAAAATAAAGATTTTGCGCATGCGTTTTGCTGAGTACATCACGGCTAGCTATTACTAGCACTTCTTGTTCGTTAGTTTACATTTATAAGCTTTAAATTTTATATTCACTCAACATCTTTTATAAAAAATATGATTAATATCTTTTCAGTATCAATTACGTTGTCATAAAACCAACTAAAACTGACACAATTAACAGGAGACATAAAATTGGGAGATACCATGGCTAATAGTAAATATGGTAATGGCATGCTTAGGAAATATGTCCGCTAACTGAATATATCTCCGACGACCGGATTGACTACGCACCCTATATTTATATGATACGTTAGGTTTTAGTCCCTAGAAATGGAATAAAGCAGGGAAATGGCTCTGATGAAATTAATTTCTCTTATTAAACCATATTTTAAAATATTATAGGAATTTGAAGTGATGAGTCCTCGCACACACTAAGGGCTGATCAAATAGACATTATTTATAACACTGAAGAATGAATCACTAGAAATAAAGTATAACCGAACTGCGGTTATTGAGCGAAGCGAACGAAGTGAGCGGAGCGTTTTACTGGAGTCTTTTTGCATTCTTTGTCACGAATTGGCTCAAAAACTACTTGACGGAAAATTATGAAACTTTGCAATCAAAAAAACACACATTAGGTGATGGTTTTAAAAGAAAAAATTTTGAAAAATGTCTTCAAAATTTTTTTAAAAATTTTAATATCTTGTCAAAAAACTGATATCCCATTGAAGTCAAAGGGAAACGATGAGTCAATAGACTGGGCTCGCTTCGCTCAATATGCAAACGGCACCCGAGATTTCGCGAGCGCAGCGAGTCGAAATTGAGGGTTTGTTGGCGCCCCTAGTATTTTATTTATAGTGATTCATATATTCATAATAATTTTTGACTTGATCTTGTAAAAATATCTAATTTAACTTTTTTTTATAAATCATTTTTATTAATTTCTTCTTAATAAAATAGTTGTTGATGGTATAAAATTATTTAATGTAGTATTTAACAATTTAGGAAATAATTTATACCGAAAATGTAGCGTAAAATTATAACATTGTACAGAAGGACTATAGTTATTAGAAATACAGAAATTAGAATGACTGTGGAAATTATTTTACAAGAATAGTTAATTTTTTTAAGTAGCTTCATTTTAGTACAGCCTAGACTACGCGAAAGAGTAAAAAGTCCAAACAATACAATTAAGATCAGGCGCAAACAACACAAAATTTTTATATATTACAATTTTCATTTGACAAATCTATTAAATCATTGAAAACTTTTAAACTTCTAGCGATATCTTTGGCTAATCATTTCCATTAATTTTATACACTTACTTTTATAGTAAGTTGTTGTTTAGATTTTTTATTTGTCTTATGGACTAAATTAAATAAGAAAAAACTTAATTTGTACATTTATATTTAATACTACTATTATATGAAGTATACATCACAGTGTTTGTATGTTTCGGAGTCAGAAACATAGAGCACGGTTCCTAGAAAGGTTTCTTATAAAGTTTTTTTTATAATGATTACCAAAAGTAACTTACTGTATTGAAAACTTAATAAGCGTAATATTTTGTACAATTTATGGATTATTTTCTAAAACGACCAAAATTCAGTCCATTAGATTAATACCTTACGAGCTATCGACTTAGAATTATGAGTTCTATTTACACAGATACAAACATTATACAAGAATACATTTATTCGCTCGTTCACTCATCAGAGTCCATCATCCGATGCTAATTCGGTTATGCCTCGGCAGATCTTTGCTCAGTTTTATTTGCTTTTGCTGAATCACTGTTCTTCTTTCCCGGCAGAGCGAAGCAACATAGAGCACAGACTGGAAACAAACAGACGGATGTATTATATTAAATAAATAATATAAGAAGATAACTATTTCATAAAATATAAGCACATTTTCAAAATGTTGAATATAAAGACACTTACCTAACAACAACCCTCCAAACAGATAGAAGCTGAGCCCGCAGTTCGTGGAAAGGAAGAATCCTATGAGGTTAGAGCCCACCATTGATCCCACTCGACCCATCATCATCGACAGGCAGATGGCCATCGCTCTGAAAAAATATAAAACGATTAAAGCTTACGATGGAAAACGATTTTAAACAACAATATAATTTTGTAAGGATTTTTTCTTATTAACTATATTTTAAGGTTTAATAATATGGCACATAAAAAATATTTTTTTTTATACATAACAAAATAAATTATAAAATATGAAAACAACGTCAATATAAATTATACTATTCACCTATTCTTAGTAGGAAACAGTTCTACGGCAACTGCATTCATTAAACCAATGCAGGCTCCGCACATCTGGAATATTGCGAACAAAACCACTGCAAGTGTCTTGTTGGCGGCGAGGTGAGCCCCGATCCCACACAGCCCAGTGGACGGCAATAGAACAAGCAAGATTATCTTCTTGCCCATAAAGTCCACGAGAAAACCTACGAGGATGTACATGGAGCTGAAGACGAGTCCGATGTAGATCGACATCTCGAAGGTTGCCACGTTGATTGTGTCGTCGCAAATAACCTGATAAGGTTTTAAACTTTTTACTTTACTTTACATATAATCTATCTTTAGAAACTTGCGATGGTCAGTTATTATCCCTTGTAGATGTGTAGACATCACAGAACGAGTAGTGCCGTAACCAGTTATTCTAGTCTTCTATTAATACTACACTTTACTTGAATAGGTCTCACATATTAATTATGACTGTAAGTGAATATTCACTAGTCAATATTATAAAAAAATAAAAAAAACAATAAATTAAAAGAGTATATAGTTTGCAACAAGATCTTCTCATTGGACCTCTTGGAATTTTGCAACTAGAATCTCACTTTTGGTCATAAGACCAATGTAACATGTTTGTGATCTTTAAAACTTTTTATTATTGTTGTTTTTTATACATTTGTGATTCTTTATTAAGATCTTAGTTTTGCTAAAGCAATGAAAGTTACAGTCTCCCATATAGAAATCACACTAACCTCACTGCCATTACCCGTATTCTGTTCCGCTTTGAGCACGTCGCAAATCCTGGACTCCGTGCCTTCGTATGTCAAAAGAGAGTTTAATATCGTAGGAAACCATACATAGAAGCCGTTCGTACTAAAAAAATACAAAATTGAGTATTATTTAGAAAATTATAAATAAAATAACAAACATTGAATAATACAGTCCTTACATCTTTTAGCAATGAAAAGTACCAGGTTTTAGAGAATATGGTCATGCATAGGGGAAAATTAAAACAAATGCACGATGATATTTATTTGTTTTAGGGACAACTATATATAGCATTTACTCCAGAGTACCTTTCGCGCCGGAAAGATTGGTGAAATATTGAAGATACTCACTTGGCGAATATTCCGAACTGCACGAAACATGCCAGAAGCGTCCAGGGCAGCAATGGGGAGCGGAAGAGCGGCAACGTCTGCTCGCTCATGGACTGCAGCACGCCACGCAGCCCGGAAGACGACTTGCCCCCCGAACCCTCCGATTCCAGGCTTTTAACCTGAAATAAAAATGTTATCGTGTTACTGTCCTACTGACAACAAAAGGCATTTTATCAGACTACGGAAAAGGTAAAACAAATATTTTGAAATCCTATCACGTAACCCCTTCATTGTGAAGACTTTTGACATTGAGTTTTTACTTTCAGCACGATGTTCAGTTCCAAGTCACCGCTACATTTACCATGAGTATATTAAAATAAATCTATAGGTCAATGAACTCATATTAAAGTTTTAATATGCGCTGTATAGATTTCGATAGAAACTACACGATGAGTTATATTAATATTAATATACAATACTATAAGCTATTCTCGATACTAGATTTACGGAGCAAGTCGTTAGGTTTCGTAATTTCTTATTAAAGATAAATTTACTCCAATTACTTGACTACGATGGCACTTAGTTATTATAGATAAGGTTTTGTTAGATAGCATATGTCAAACGTCATTATTTACGGTCTGATGTCGAAATTTTTATACTTAGTTTAATTTTGCTCGTTACCGGCGTTGTATAGGTAATAGATGGGTGTATAGAAATATAGTATAAAATATTTGACATAGACGACAGTGTGCTTACTTGAGAGAAACTCATGAGTGAGAATCAGATCCTGATAGAATATAGGTATACATTGTAAAATATGTTGTAATTGTCTGGTCGTAAATTGAAAGAATCTACAGCCCCTTGAAGTTGTGAAAAAATAAAACTCCTAATTTAACGTAAAATAAAGATGCGACCGTTAATGCAACAAACAACGCCAATTTCGACATTATCAAGGGAATTAATATTTGTTAAGCTAAAAATATGAATTTTTTACAGTACAAGAAGCATCATTACAGTACAGCTTGAAGAGAAATCTGTAAAATTTGTAATTAAATCATAAAAAATATAGTCTTATAGAGGGCCCGAAATTTAAAATTGAAGATAATTTAAAAAAAGTATCGTATAAAATGATGTGAATATTTCAAAAGATATATTTATTATTACGATGCATTATTTTAATCCTTTTAAAATAATTTTACCGTTTTGGGAGCTATCTTTCAGGAATAGCCCGAACCTCGATTTCAGAACTATTTGTAATTTTTTTTGCATTTGTTCGTTTTTTTTTATAGATATTTTTAGTTTTGTATATTTATAAAGGAGATAATAAAAAGAATTTCTACGTGATAATTAAAGAACGTCTAAGAAGTCGTGTTATATATAATATAATATGGATTTTATTTACCGGAAAAGTATCTGCAGGCTTTCTATTATTGATGGCGTATATTCTCTTAAGTACAGTCAAAGCGGCTTCAGAATTTCCACTTGCGCTAAGAAACTTTGGACTTTCAGGTGCAAAAATCAGGAAAATAGTCCCAATTACGAAGGGAATAGTACACGCAACCACCAACAGCCTCCAGGGACGGTACTCGATGTTCAAAAAACCAATAGGGTAGGAGAATTCCAACGGAAGAATAAGCCAAGACACAGCTGGAATTAATAACAAAATTATGATTATTTAAGCGATACGTAAATGGTTCTTTATATATAAATAATTTCGTTTACTATTATGTTGTGGATTTCTAGTACAGTAATTTATAATTTGGAGACTGATAACAAATTAGGCCTGAAAAATTTTAACATATTTAAATGAAAGCCAAATATTGAATATTATTAAAATATTGAATTATTATTATTATTTTTTTATTTTTTTTTATTTTTTTTTATACCCTCTGGGTTAGTGCTTGACTACATTCCACCTGATGGAAAGTGGAAATGTAGTCATAGATGGTAAGGCGCATTAACCCAGTAACCTATTCACTCTTTTCTTGAAGACACCCACATCGTATTGGGACGGAAATACCGACGCAGTCAAGCTGTTCCAGTCCTTCGCTGTACGAACTAAAAAAGACGAAGCAAAGCGCTTTGTTCGGACAGGGGGAATGTCCACAACGTAAGGATGGATATCTGCCGTGCGTCGGAACGTCCTGTGATGGAAGGGGGATGGAGGAATTAAATCATGTAATTCCTGCGCACACTCACCAAAATGTATCCTATAGAATACTGAGAGGCTAGCAATTCTACGCCTGTGTTCAAGGCTGTGGAGGTTGGTTTCAACCAATTCAGGGTCGCCTATAAGCCTCTTTGCTCGCCTCTCAATTGAGTCCAGAACCGCAAGATGAGACTTAGCGGCACCAGCGAATATATGCCCACAGTACTCCACACACGACCGGATCTGTGCTTTGTATAATACAAGTAGCTGTCCCGGTGTAAAGCACTGACGGACCTTCGCAAGAACGGCAAGCTTTCCTGCAGCTGCTCTTGCTCTGGACTCAATACACCGACCAAAGTTGAGGTTCGAGGAAATCTCTAAGCCTAACAACTGAAGCCGGTCACTGTATTCCAAAGATACACTCTGGAAAGTAGGAGCCAAGGTGAAAGGGCTCCTTTTGGCGGTGAACAGACACGTCTGCGTTTTGGTGGCGTTGAATTTGACAAGATTGGCTTTGCCCCATGCGAAGACTGTCTGAAGTTTGTCATTCAAACGTTGCACCATGGCTTCTCTTTCAGACTGTACTTGATCTCTACTAGCCCGACTACTCGGCAGGTATCTTTCTACAAATGTGCTGTCGTCTGCATACCCATAGATACCGGGCTTCAGCAGATCGTTAATGTGCAGCAGAAATAGAGTTGCAGAAAGAACGGACCCCTGAGGCACTCCGGCTATTAAAGCTTATATGAAAAGAGAAAATATATAAACTATTTACCAACCTGGTAGAACGACCGTTCCGATGCCAACGAAAGAAGAACCAAAAGCGACCATCTTATCTCGGTGTCGAAGGTTTGTAAACTCTCCAAGATAAGTATACACCACGGCCGAGGGACCGGACATGCTGTAATTGTTTTTAATCATTTCCTATATCATATTTAATCGTATAACTGAATAGAAAATATTTTTTATTAATGTAAGATCTGAAAGGAACATACAATACAGATGAGAGGAAGGAAAGCAACCCGAACGCAAGGACGTCAGGCGCGAAGCTGGAGATGACTCCAAAGATGACCGACAAGATCATCGAAGTCAGCATTACAAAGCGGCGGCCGCGTGTGTCCGCCAGCCAGCCCCACATGTACGACGTCAGGATTATAGCTGACCGAATATAACGAATTATCCAAGATTTAAAAAATAAGGCATTATATTACAATTTGTAGAAATTGAATTTTTACTTGTAAATATGAGATTACAGAAGTAGTTGTGGCGTGTTTAGTTATTCTAGTATTCTCTTGGTACCGCGCGATACACGTAACTTGAATTCTATTATGTTCTCACATGTACATGAGTGTGATTGAAAAAACCTATACATTATTAATAAGTTAAAAGAGTATTCATCTAGTGTCTTTCATGTTCTTTTTCATGTACCTATACTTTGGAATTGTGCAACTGAGATGTTGCACAGTTCTGACTTTTTATAAATGCATCTAGGAAATAAATAACAAGTGACAACAGGGGCGTAGGAACGAAATTTTTACTGGGTGGGCAGGTTTGAAATCGTACCCCCCCCCCTAGTTTTTAATAATGTCAAAGAAAAAAAAGTTGTACAAGTTTTTTTTTTTTTATAGTTTAATATCGTTTTTACGTATCACATCAGGGAGTATTGAACAATATTGTGAATTATCAATGTTTGTGAGTCAATTTTATTTATAAAGTTTTTCTTTATACGTTAACAGTATTTTATTCGATTATACTATATACATTAACATTATTTTATTCAATCACGCTTTACATTTTTGTGCTTAAAATCAATCATTTCTTAAAATTAGTAAAATGGTCTTGAACAAATTTCCATTGAAACAATAAATGTTCAATTTCAAAATTTTAATCCTTTGAACAAAAAGCATGGGTGGGCAATGCCCACCCTGGGAAATTTTTGGGTGGGCAGCTGCCCACCCTGCCCACACGGTTCCTACGCCCCTGAGTGACAATCACTTTAAAAATGTTGTATGATCTATTCATATAAATTTCTAACAACTTTAAGTATCACATCACGTAATCTTCTATACAAATTAGATTTATTAATAAAATGCTATTGAAACACGAATATGAGCCAGTTTTTAAATGGAGATCAGGCTCATGAACAACACAAATAACAGTCAACTTACCCAAAAATGGTATAGCAGCCAACCACCCTCGCTGCTGCAACGAAAGGTCAAGGTCACATTGCGCTGCGGGCATCACGTAGCCCATTAACAGACTTTGAGCTATCACCCCCATAAGGATTACACCACTTAGCAACATATGTACGATGTTGTATACGCCGAAACCTAGAAGAAAACAATTCTTTATACACATGTCTAGGAATCATTTTATTTGATTTTCAAAGTGGAATACATATCTAATAATGTGATTTCTTTGTAGGTCTTTTATTTTTAGTTATTAAAAGAACGGATTTGCATTATAGTAGATTATCCAAAAAGGTCTGGTAAAAAAAAAATATCACTGATTTTAACCTTCTCTCTATCCCTAAAAATATCTAGTATTCTTTAAGAACATAAGCAACATTCGTTTTAATTATCTGTCTCTTACAAAACCTTACAATAAAGCTAAAATATTCTATATGCTCGCCTACTGAACTGTAAATAATATCAATTTTAACTTTATTAACTTTTTTATATCTTTATAAAAATAATTCGTTAAATTATTTTATAACGCTAAGTTATATAAAATGTAGTTACGCAAAAGTAAACAGTCCTGAGATATCTTTTGACCCGTTTAATATAGAAATCATAATGGAAGCCAAAACTTTAGTTTAAGCAAAATTTATATCGAAATCTAGTTTATTCTACGTTATAAATAGTTACACAAAGTGTCAAAATAGAAAAAAAAATGCTCTAGAATGGAATTACTTGCAAAACCTGCTAAATCGCCAATGACACTGATTTAAATACATGTATAATAAGTATTTTGTTAAAGTCCACGAGGAGTTATTTGTATTGAATTGTCGAAATTGAAGAAAATAATTTATTTATTACGTATTAATTTTATTCCTTTCAACTTTATTAAGTTAGAATTTGTAATGAAATAATATATTAGTTTTTATTTAATTGGGATTCATGGTAAATAATTACTCAATTTCGCCCCGACTTTGATTGTACACGTGTTCATATTTAATATGTCTGTGATTTATTTAACTTATTAATAAAGGTTTAAAAAGATTTCTTAATATAAACATTTTAGATAGCATTTACATACAAAGTTAACTTTCTATTCTACGATCTTATCTTGTATCGACTTGTCTCTATCATATTTCAATGAAGATTAAATTAAACATAGTCTCTATCTGAATATTTGCTAGCAATAAAGAGCTTTAGAATATTTGTCATCATATTAACAATTTCCATCATAATAATATTTATGATTGGGGTTTCCCGACTATTACGTCTTTGCGGCAATATATGTTCCAAAGGAAAATACTATTCGCATAAGATTATAAGTTTAATATAAATAATGCGATAGTTTACAAGTGTTTAGATATAGAATGTGGTTTACTTGATAAATATTAAAATAGTAGTAACTAGTCAGTGGGTTTAGTAAACGACAATAAATGTTCGTTATTAGTTTCCAACCTTATTTTTCAGTCTCAACAAAGTGTTACTGGAGTACACTTACATAACAAAATATTGTTTTTTGTTAAACATTAAGTTATTGACCTAATTGATTATGGTGCGAGTATCTCTTAAGGTATAATGTGCAATTAACTTTCTTTTAAGTCCAATAACAGTTGTGAGTTGGCACTTTGGCAATCTTACAGACTAGAGATATTATTAAAGACTAATCTAACATAATTCCATTTCAAATTCATTTGTATTTAGTGTTTATTCTATAATTATTATTTTTTTATATAAAAGGAAGGCAAATGAGCGTGCAGATCTTTGAAGACAAGTGATCACAGCCGCCCAAAAACTCATACAACATTCGGATAATCGCAAGACCGTTCCCGGTCTCTGAGGTGGAAGTATACGTCTTTTTTGAAGGTATATTTCACACTTTTTTGGTACATGAAAGAAAGTTACTTGCCGGGATAGCGTACAGTAGAAGTTCTTTACGCATCCAGGTAGTACAGATATTCCAAAGTCCGGTCGTTCGTAATGTCGGGCCTAGTGTTCCAATACCTGGCGAGAGGATGAGGGGAGTATTCTCAAGGAGGAATTAGGTAAAATTTATCCCATTTCGAAAGAACTCTCTTAAGCCATAGGCGGTCGAAAGCTGCCGTCATATCAAGACTATGTGCCAGACCCTTTTATTTGTTATCTATAACAGTTGCCCAACGGTGAGTAAGATACAACAGAAGATCACCAGTAGTTCGACAATGGTGAAAGCCATATTTCCGATCATTGATCAACTGATGATCCTCGAAGTACGTTAGGAGCTTCACTTAATGATACTCTCCATTATTGTGGAGAGAAAAGGGGGAATGACGATAGGTCACCTGCGTCACCTTCTTAGGGATCACATGGACAAGGGCACGTTATCATGAGACCGGGACTAGGCTTTTAAGGAGTACCGAAATAGACGTGTTAGCACTGGAATCACTCAGGGGATTCCATCCGGTCTACTTGATTTATGAACGTCCAAGTAAAATAGAATTACCCGGAAAGAGCTCTGACACCGAGGGATGGTAGGCGATACCTTCCCTTGGTCATCCAAGATCTAGTTTGAGGTAACAACAGTGCCCACGAGATTGGCTTTCCCTTGCGAGCCAGAGAGTAATTCTCACTTTGGTTACTACACTTCGATCTTCTGTGAGAGAGGTAGTCCTTCAGTCAAATAACTACAGTAAGGTTCTATCACCAGATTGTTAATAATACTCATTAAGATTAGTAAAAATGAGAACATATTTTTTTTTGTTTTTACAATTAGCTCCGATAACGAAGAATGGGAAAAGTAATTAGTGAATAGGTTTAATCTGTAGATATGGGACTTTGAATATGCTTTAACACCCATTTGGAAATAGAATACATGAAAAAAAGTAGTACGCTTAGTCATCTAAATGGGAATAAATATTATGAATGGACAATCAAATTTTATCAAATAACATTATATTTTATTTAAACAACGATTAGTAGAGGGTGATAGCGTGTAGTATATAAATACTCGTATGCCTGAAGGGGACGCGTTTTGTCTTAAAAGATATTCAATGTTTTGAATATTATTAGAATTTAGTAACCGGAATCAGCTGATAACGCGGTATATTTTATCAGTTACTTTAGTTTAAACATACAGATACAACGCACATGTTTTATATTTACAATGTAGTTTTGTAATTAAAACGTAGTTGGTTAATGTAGAAAAAAATAATAATACACGAAGAATTAATAGATTTATTTTTGAAGTATGTTAGCTATATTGGTGCTGTTGTTTCAATTGTCTAATATGTAATTGACGGATTCATCAACTGTTGTTCCAATTACCTATTATATAGATTGAAGAATTCTGCAATATGGAAACATGTGTTGGGGGGGTTGCTGTCTGTGTAGATGAATTTTTTATATTATATTATTGACTAATGTATCTCATTTGGTTTATAAAATTCAATGCACACAATAGTTTTTAACCATATACTAAAAAATTTTAAAACCTTTTGTGTCTTACGTCAAATACATACTTTAATAAATTGTAACTCATGTGCATATTTTCATATTTTACGGTTGTTACCCACTTCATATTATCAATGCGGAGTTTGATTTAGTGTTGATATATTTTATAGGATTTCGGCTATGATATTCAGATTAAAAAAATGTTTGCCTTGGACTGGTCAATTTAGAATTGTTACCACCTCAAGAGTGGATCATGAACACTTTGAACACATCCAGCAGCATAGAAATATGTAGTAGTTTTGGGTTATTACGTAATAAATATATATGTAAGTTACGTTGTCTGTTGTTTAACTAAAATATGCCGTCAGTTAGGTATATGTGATAATAGAGACCCGTGTATACAATATGTATGCTCACAATAAATGCGCTTTGACAAACTCCTTATTAAGAATTATATATAACTTGTAGTTATGTTATCCAATTAAACCATAAAAGCAATTTATAAAAATTGATCATAAATTATTTATAAATCAATAAAATGTTAATTAAATCTGTATGGTTAACTACTAAATAATAATAAACAATTATTTACTACAACCACTTGTACCTACTTGTAAAAAATACCAACGTCAAATACACCATCACAGTATAAATTTTCGAAACATGCTATTTTATTACTTAAATTTTACCTATTGGTATTAAGATTATATTTAACGGATTCATCCTGTTTATTACCGTATAATATTATAGTGCTTGTAGGTATAGTAAGAAGGCTTAGGGCTTAAAAAGTAATAGAACAATTCTATTCTATCCTATAAATGGCCAGCTCCAGAAATTCTATGATGATCGTCAGGTAATAAGACTTTTGGAGTGCTCGGTTAAATGTCTTTTGGTGTAATTAACACACTGTTCGGCGGCGGCCATTAAAAACTAAGAGAGGCCTGGATTTTTAAAAAAACGTGTGAGGTAGAAGGCGCTAGAAAGTGGATCACTAGCTTCTTACTGAATAAATAAATTAAACGATTACTTACACAGACATTATCTTTAACAGCTCTAATTAGTCATTTCATACACACAGAGATACAGATTGCGTATACTTAATTAATCTTCTATTTTTAGTCATAGCGCCTAATTAATTTGTTTTTATTTGTAAGATCTTGAAAATCCAAATATGTTATTTTTGCCATAAGGCGTTTCAAGGTACAAATACTGGATCAAACGGTGGCACGTTAATGAAAATACATATACATTAGTATTTATTTAGTAACAATCATAATTGATGTTTAAGAATGTAAGAAAAAACGTATTGGTATTAAACTTTTTTAGTATTTCGGCCCTATACAGAATTAGGGGTTAACCAAGGTGGCAGTGCATATTTAAGGCATTTATAACAGAGCAGTCAAATATTAAGTTTCTCGTCCTCGTTAAAGGCTAAGCCACGCCCCGTATATGTGTAAGTTACATTTTACTATTTAATTTACTCTACATGCCAATAAAGTGGTTAGTTTTTTACTAAAATAAGCTTTTTATTGATATATTAGGAGGCGGATTTGAAGATTATCGTAGTCTGAATGCTGAATATATTTATTTTGTAAGGAAAATATAACATAATATTTTAAAATAATTTAATGATATTTTAATAACTACAATGTATAAGTTATAGAAATACAATCAATCGTTTAATATTATTTATTTGTGCGTATTCTTAAGAAACAGGAGTCGTAATCATCGTAAAAAGCTCAAATGGCCCTTGAGATTGAGTGGGTACTCGAAAAGTAAGATTGAGTTTACTCACAAGAAAATTATAAAGGAAATAGTTACGAACAATGATAAGATAATTAAAATTATTTTAAATAATAATGTAAATATAGTACAGGATATTGTATCATTTGAAATATTAACATTTAATTGAAGGTTTCATGAATTAAATATTTATTTTCTGTTACTCCTAACAAATAAGTTTTTCCTGTAAATAATTAAAGATAAGGAAAAATATTTATTTTTACACAACGAATTATAATAATAGGCGGTGTATTTAATAAGAAAATAAGTGACTAATTTTAGTTTCGAAACTATGTAAATACAATGTATACAAGTGAAAATGAAAAAAGTAAATAGGAATAATAAATTAATTAAGTCATTTTAAAGTATTGAATACACGACTATTAAATAAATAGTATTGTTTATAAAACACACAATGTACACTCAGCTGTATATATATATATATATATATATAAATCAATAGTGATAACTGGTTTACTTTATTTTGCGACACTTATTGTATTTCTCAGGATATTATATTATACTTATGAAGTATTACAGGAGTTATAGAGAACATCTAAATAATTTAACAGTTTATTTCATATTTATAAACATAAATTAAATTTTAAGATCAGGAAGTATCGTATAGTTATTAGGTATTGCAATAAAATGTAGATACCAGGTTATAAAGTCCATTATTATATATAGAGTAACTCACCAGTGTGCAACATGGCCTCATCCAACGTCGCGATCAAAACATTTTTCTCGATTTTATCAATTTGCCCGTTCGCAGTCATTTTCACTCTATTATTTTATAATTATTTAAGTATATTATTATTCGGATTATCTTCAATTTATTGATTTCAAACGTTGATTACTTCGGTAGATATGAAATTTTTTAAAATTATATTATTGTAATGATTTATTCTGTTATATTAATTTTATAAAAAAAAAATTAACACATTTTTAGATTTTGAAAACAAAGGACTTAATTATGAAATGAACTGTCACATCCGATGCGGACGGGTCGAGAACACATTTATGAATAAGCCGCCGGCCGACGGCTTCAAGTTTATGGTATTGTTATTATCTTAGAGTAACGTACTAGGCGGTAGGCGCCGTGACATTCACAGGTAGGGGTCGTTAACTCTTGGTACTAGTACTTCTGCCAGCCCTACAAGTAGCCTATTCAAATTATATATTTATTTATTTATTTATTATAGCTTCACGCCTTGCGCAGTAGCCAGAGACGACGGAGCGCCAAACGCTACGGTCCCTGCATACCTCTGTCGCCTCAGCCATAGACATCAACCTCTTCATACATGCCCTCTGGAGGGTCCTCTTGCTTTTAAATTATATATATCTAATTTATTTGTCAATCAATATAAATGTTGACGACATGAAAGATGAATTCTACTAACATTATAGATGCGAAAGTTTGTGACAATGTATATCTGTTTAATATTCTTTCACGCAAAAACTACTGAATACATTTTGATGACATTTTGAAGTGTTTATACATCAGAATAAAATATATCGAAATCGATCGAAACCGAGAACAAAATCAAATTTATCTTTAAAAGGGTATTTTTATCACGTTTGAATTGATAAGAAAAAAACATGAGTAATTAATTTTATTTATTTGAGTCATTAAACAATCTCACATCGTGGTAAGAAAAAATATACAAGTTATATGACACTGATTTAAAATTATTACATGGAATACAAGTAACGTCAACCATGTTCTAATATTTTTAAACAATTCACTCTTTTCCATGTAATAGGTATGTTAGTAAAAAGTAAGATCTAAATCTATAAGGCGTTAACTTTTGTAATATATATACTTATAGACATAGATTATAACTACATAATTATTTTACTTATTTTTATATATATCATATGTTAGTTTAGCAAAATAGAAGATGATTGTAAGAAAAAAAATGTTATTTACTTAAGAATTTTTGTTTATAAGAAGTATCTTCGTGTATATTGTTATTTTCTAGATTTCTAACGTGCGATGGCTAGTTTGGACTCCAGATAAAGGGTGTATTCTAATTAAGAATGCATTAGAAATTTATATACTAATATAGTACTATTTTATTCGCATAAAATAATACATTTTATAAGCGTTATGAATGTTTTGTAAGCATCTATGTTATTTTGAGGTCCCTAATATTTTAAAAGTCTGTATGGGTATACAAAGGATTACTTCTAATTAGTTGAAGTAAGGTCTTCCGCTGTTGTGTACTGCTTGTATTTTAAAGTGGATCCAATTTGACACAACCTTCACGCCATATCCCTTGCGGGGTAGCCAAAGACGACGGAGCGCCAAACGCTACGGTCCCTGCATACCTCTTTCGCCTCGCCCACAGACAGTAACCTCTTCATACATGCCCTCCGGGGGGTCCTCATGATTTTTACGTGAACTTCCTCTAGTATCACACACAACCACAACAACAGTATTGACACAACTTTCCGCCTTTAATTAATAACTTATATTGACATTCGTCCCTTGTGAGTAAAGTTAAGAATGTTCAAAAAACTAAACAGTTTTACGTATTTCATTATTTGTTGTTAAAAAAATTTAATGTACATCTTAATTCTTTGGAATGTCATACAACAATTTATATCATAAAATAGACATTCCAAAGAATAAAGACACTGGTATTAAAAAGTGTCATTAGTTCAATTGAATTGATGTGTCTGTTAATAAATTAATAAGTGTTTTTTTTAAACACAGATGATAAGTGATCACCGCCGCCATGAACTCTTGCAACATCCGAGGATTCACAAGAGGTAGTAGTAGAGGTGTCTGTTATTGTGCGTATTGTAAAGGTTTCCTTTTATCACAAATACATTCATGTATATAATAAACTAGATCTAGAATCTAGAATACTAAAGGAGAGCTGGAGATTATTCATACTTGCTACTTAATATATAAAAAAATATTATGTGTATTTGATATTATTTAGATTCAACAAAAATTATAATGAACACTTAAAAACCCAATTGTGTACGAGTTGTAATATGTCTATTATTATATTATATTGTGTTGTGTTGTGCTGTGTTGTGCTGTGCTGTGCTGCGCTGCGCTGTGCAGTGCAGTGCTGTGCTGTGCTGTGATGTGCTGTGATGTGCTGTGATGTGCTGTGCTGTGTTGTGCTGTGCATGCTGTGCCATGCGGTGTTGTGGTGTATTATATTTTATTGTATCATATTATATAGTGATTATAGTCAAAGTAAATGAATAAATTTTGAAAAAGGTTCAAAATCCAGCTCAGGTACAATATATGTATATGCATATATTTAATACTAGACGATCTTTAATCTTCTAGATGTGTATGGAACGACAAATTACAATCATTCAATACGTGACAAATAAAATAAAATATACGTGTTAAATCTTTATTGAATAGCCTCTTAAGATTATCTTTTGTGATTTAAGGTCAGTTTTTAGTTAAATGTCTATATATCTGTAATTATCTAATAAATTCTCAGCAAAAAGAGATATGGTTTAATAAAGTATCCTATCTACTTGTAAAATATCCCTATACGAAATGACTTCAAAATCTACGGTTAGGTGTAAACGTTACAGATAGATGGAGCAAATTTTGCGTTTATAATTTATCGTAATAGTAATATGGTGTTCCACATCAAATACTTCACATCTTCGATTTTCAAAGTTTTGGTGGTTTTTCCTTTGCTTAGACACTAACACCTAATTGTATAAAAAATTTCAGGCCTCGAGGTTAACGGGAAGCACCACTTCTATTTTTATGATCGGTGAGATAGTTAGTCAGACTTGTAATAACTCTTAAATTGCTGGTTCAAATTAAATTGGAAATATATCTTGGTCACTGAGGTCTTTTTAGATTTATACAGAGGTTTTAAAATGGCCCGAATTACTTAGAGAAAAAGAGAGTACGGCCGTGGCTTTTTGTTCGACTTGGCGATGGAACTGACATACTCCTAGCTACTATTGTGATTTTACAAGATGACGTTGCAAGAATAATTGTGATTCCAAATTTTATTTGTATGATAATTAAAAACCATTATTGTCCTTATAAGGATTAAGGTCACATAAAGTCATTTAAACAGTTATTTTGATTTTTTAAGAAATAATCAGAACAAAGTGAAATGCTTGTAAAGAAATTAAAATGCTAATCATTATAACTGATAAGGAAATAATCAAATCGGAAAAACTGATTACATAAAATAGTAAACATTAAAGTCATTTTCTAGATCAAATTATCAGACAATACAAAAGATAACAATGTGACCGACTGAATTACCTTCCTCTCTCCTTAATAATTGAGGGATTCTATAGATTCCCTTATTATTAAGTTTTTTTTATAACATCGGTAATAATGCGAATAATTGCATTTGATATTTTTTGCAAGTGATAAATTCGATTTATAAAGTAAATTGTCTTAAAGAGTAAGGTCGTTTCTATTAAATTCGTTGAGTCTTTTCTCATCACATCCGTGGGAAACTACAACTATAATAACGTTTCTGAATTACATGTGAAATAATCATCTTTTACTAAAATAAACAGAAAAAGATTACTCATTGTCTTGACAAGCTAACTCCAAATTAATAATTTAACTCTACAGTACAGGTGTATGATGTAGCTATACTATATATAGTATAGCTACACATATATATATATATATATATATATATATATATATCCCCAATAGCTCATTAAAATATAAGATTAGCACTGTGCTATAGTGAAAAGGATTGTTGACAACATATTTAAATAATGTTGATTTTTCGGTTTTGCTATATATTGAAAAATTTTAATGTTCTGAAATGTGATATAATAATTTATATGTTTAGGAAGCAATTATGTGACTGGAAGGAGAAATAAAATAATCTCTTTTTGAAGAATTATTGAAGAAATAAAATAAAAAACGATGTAATGGAGAAATATAAGATTTATAAGTACTATAAATTAATTAATGCGTTTTCAAATAAACTGATATCACTCACGGCACATATAATACTATCTGTTTATATAAATTATTTATTATATACTGTTTATATTGTTCTTCGTTCTTCTTGATTTTCATATGTTATATATATCAAAGATCATTTATTCTTACCTAAAAGTTACCTTAAAGTTATATAGATGACTAATGAAATAAGAATGCGTTTTCCGTTTTCTTAGATTTATTTTTCCATAAAGATTTATAACTAATAGTTATTTTACAAAATATAATCTACTTTATTTCACATCACTAAGATAAAAAATACAGTACAAAATACATTGTCAGTATGGATAGGTATACGTTAAGGTGGTTTTATCGCTCGCTAGTTAGGTATCTTCCAGACAACCTTATTCTGATTACATCGGGGTGATACATAATATACTATTTATATATATTATGTACAATATATAACCACCTAAGTTAATCACTTAACTGAATCTAATGTTTTTAAGATCCTCTAATTTTAGTTAGTTAGATTAGAATAATTAAAAAAAATGCTAAGAAGTAGAGATTGTACTAACATAGTTTTAATTGAGTAAGATTTTTTTAAACTGTCGCAATGAGCTCATAGCAGCAAAAATCTTCTTGCTAACTTCCTTTAAGTGGATTGTCCAATATAAAGTGTTGTCTAAAGTTATATCTAGATTTTTAACATTATCACTAAGCATTTAATCACTCAGGGAGCGAAAAATGAATAAGAGGTGTTTTAATGGAATTACAGTATAAGTTAATGGATTATTCAAAATATGCACATATTATTGAACGGATTTGTATAAACTTTGCTGTGGTGTTATTATTTTATATTTAACAATGATTTCAATTTTTATGGAAGATTTCTATAAAATTGAAATGAAGATAGGTGGCCTATTATTACTTGAATCAGGAGAAGTCATTAGAAACATTTGGTAAGAAATAAGACTTATAAATACTTTTTATAATATTATATAAAGTTGGTTTACAAAATCTTAGATCTTGTGACAATGTGTGTATTAGGAACTTGAAGTGTATACCTTCCGTTCTTCATGTGATGTGATTGGTCAACGTGTCTTTTGGCAGAAGAGCACTCAGGAAAGCACAAACTGGAAGAATAATATAATATACTAGCAGGTTACCCGTGTTTCGCGACGGGAATAAACAAAAACAAAACTGACTTTCGAGAGTATTGAACCCATGACCCTACCCTTCGCACATACACGCTCTATCCTCAAACCCATCATGACTCGCTATCAGTGCGAGAAAGCCTTGAGTTTTATAACTACAGTTTCATACCTATCGGGTTATAGGTACACTCTTGTTTCTCACTTTGCAGCGTGTTGAGAATAAATATAGTGACTGGCCAAATAATTTAAATTTCTATTGCAATGCAATGGAAGAAGAGAGGGAGCGGGGCATAAACTTTGCAGTTTACGCCCCGCTCCGTTTTTAGCTGTAACTTTGAAACGGTTTGGACCTTTGCAAAATCCTTTCTTATTGCACCTATTCAATATGTCAGGAGTCTTGTGTCCAAATTTCAGCTTTCTAGGTATTACGGTTTGGGCTGTAGAACAATGAATGAGTCAGTGAGTGAGTGTCTTTGTGCTTTATATATTAAAATAAAAGTATGAAATGAAGATTCTGTTTATTAGATTGTATAACCAAGTTAAAGATACTTTTTCTTATATTCCTCCGGAAGCGGGGTGCAAGGGGATGTAATTGCATCCCCCTGTCTGAAAAAAAAGTACATAGAAAAAAATACAAAATTTTACCGACTGAACGACCGGTAGAGCAATGGTTATCAACTATCAGAGAGATATAGAAAAAGCGCCTAATAATGGCAACTCTGTTATCCACATGCTATACATGTTTAATTCTATATTTTATATTGGTTACTAGCAGGTGTAGATGCAACTGCACCTCCCTAAGGATAATCCTGGCGCCGTCTATGTATATATATATATACAAGAAAAAATTGAAATAGTACACTGTATCGAGGTAAGGTTACCAAAGTTAGCGGTCAATAGATTTTCCGCAAACTAAATATAGATTTATTTGTGTACTTTTCCTAATATATTTATATTATATACAAATAAGATATGTAAATGTAAAGGTATATCTTACAGAAAAGCAGTCCTGAAAATCCATAAAAGGTGGATGTGCAGGACCCAGCGAGAAAGATTCCAGCTGCATTAGCTCCAACCACTGAGCCCACCCGTCCTAGCATGAGAATTGCTCCTACTGCTGTGGCCCTGCTTAATAATATTATTTTTTTATTTCAGATAATATTACAGATGAATTTAATTTCGAATATCTTAGTTACACCGACATTGTATTATAGATATTAAAATCTTCCGCTGACAATTCTTTATGTTATTTTATGATTTCATTTACAATAGATGCAAGAAAGAAATAATAAACCTAATTTTTTTTCAATATTTTTAAAACTTAAAACCTTATTCAGTATTTACATATGTTTTTGTGTACCGTACAGAGAATAAAATAAACAATAATAATAATAGTGCAATTAACATTTCCTTGATTAAAAGTAGATTATTTTTCATATTATGTAATATGGAAAATGTTCATGTATAAGCGGCATTACCATCTTGTTGAATTGTGATGTCACGTTCAGGCAAAAAACAAATTAAAAATTAGTTTCAAAGGTAACTTTGAAAGCACGCGGTTATCTAGTACCTCTAATCCTAAAATTGATTTGTTCGTGTCAGAGGCGTTTTAGTGTTTGTAATGTATTTTTTATAAATTTAATGTATTTACAGTGCATTCTTCAATAAATGTTAGCTTTCATGTTCTCCTTATAAACCTAGTCAATTGACAGCAGCTTTTATAGGGCTGGCTGGATTGGGGCAGGACCACCCTCACAAGGAAGATCAAAAAGTAGTTACCTAATTCAGCTGTGAGTGAGAGAATCCGAAAGCCTAAACAAAAAGCCAGCTCCTTGTTGTATCTTCCGCTGAATACAAATCCTGGAAAGTACCAGGTCACTGTCGAGGATTCCCTCTGGTCCTCCGATCATTGCTTGGTACGGAGTGTAGTGCCCATTTAACGTCCGGCTCGCACAAGACCTGTGACCTGATGCGTTGGGTACTAGAAGTTAATGGCTTGATATGGTCTTTTTTTGTATCCTACTTATGGAGATCGGATTTATTCCCTTCTAATGATAGCACTGACTGCGTAACGGCTCAAGCTGATGTGATACTACAGGAGATGGAATAATTTGTACCAAGCTCTGTGGTACCACTTAGCGGCAGTCCGTGGCCTTGGTTTAATGTGTCCATCAGGGCTGCAGCAGATTGCAAAGGGCAGGCGTATCAAGCTTGGGCTAATGCATTAGATACGAAGGATCCAAATTCTAGAGTTCTGAATAGGAAATATAACAGTGCCCCTATACTCTTCAAACGGCAAATTGCTAGAGAAAAGTTCAGGCATGTCTTCAAAACTGGGGATCAGCTGGCCTTGCCTAGCACGCGCAAGTTCTGGGCACTTTCCAAAGCCACTCTGAAAAACTTTTGCCAGCCGTCCCTTCCAATATTGCAGATTGGGATTTAATCTCTGGCCCACATGGCAAAAGAGTAAGCCGATCGCTTGAGCCCTTTTTTTGCCTCAAACTTGACTTTGAACGACTAAAGGAAAACACCGCTTATTATCCCGCGATATCAGAGATTAATGCTGGAAATAGTTTATCGTCAAAAAACCATCCGAAAATCTCTACTTTTCTTGGGTCGGATGGCATTTTTCCAATGGCGCTATGAACATGTGCCCCTGAATTGATTCCAGTGCTAACGCGTTTTTTTGGAAGTGTGCCCTTGTCTACCCGTTTCCCAAAAAAGGTGGTAGCATGGAGAGGGTCTGGCAGTTAGTCTGGAAATAGCGAAAATCGTGTATGGCACAAGGGGCTTGATGGTGATGTATGCTAGTGTACTCCAAGGTTGCATGCTATCTCCAACTCTGTTCCTCCTACACATCAATAATATGTTGGATATTTCCAATATACAATGTTATGCGGATGACTGCACTGGGGGTGCGGTATATTCTGATCGTGCAATTTCATAACAAAAATTATTATCATTGATAAGCATTTAAAGCCATTTTCAAAAAGTATTTTGCGGAAATTAGGTAAAAGAACATTATTGATATTTTTTTTCGTTATTCTTTGTCCAATGCATCCATAGACAACAAATATTTAAATGTCAGGTTATTAATATTTTATTCAAGTATATCAGTTTACAGACATTAAAAAACCGAACCACTATGTAGATTTTTAGTAACCCAATATCTATAAATCGTAAAATTGTGATCACAAACGAAGTATAAATTTTAGTTCTGCGTCGGTATTTCCATTCACGGTGCGAATGTTTGCAGATCGTATGTCTTGATAAGGTTTACTGATTTATATTAGGGAAAACTAGAAAATACAACCAAATATTTATTGTGATTATGTTTATGCGATTCACACTTATTTTTTTCAGTTGTTTATAAATATACGGTTACGAGCCGCTGATAGTTTCGTCAAAAGGATAATGGAAAGTTTCAAGAGCAATTAATTTATAGTTAATATATACAATTTAAAAAACTGCTCATTTATTAAAATATTGATTAAGAACCAACTATATTTATAGATTTTTATTAGATATTGTTAATATTATCGAGACGTTTATCAGATTAAAATAGAATAAAATATATGGGATATGATTTTTATATAATGATTTTATTATCATCTTATGTCGTTAAAATTGTGTATCTGGTTTTTATTAATATATCGGAATTACTGTCAACAAATATATATGATACTGTGAATATTGGTATTCCCTTATTGCTCTACACCTGTAGGTAGTGTTAATGTTAGAACACTGTTTTTCCTTTTATGTACCATAAATTAAATACATATTTATTGACTTACTTCTTTATAAGTAATTAACAAGGTTTGAGAATAATATTTGTCATTATATTTTCTTTTTATCCTCGTTTATTATACGCGTTGGATTGATTGGTAGGTAGGTAGGTATATCACCAAGAAATATGATAAATAGAAGTCGTTAATGTTTTGTTATTTATTAGTATTGGTTTAGAAACCCGAGAACTTTTTTAAATAAAAGGTCGTCTACATTTACTCTTGATTTATCGATCTAGCTGTAACGTATTATTTAATAAATATATTCACCTTATTTAAAGATATGTCATACTTATGTAACCTTAAGTATAGAATTAATTCGTTGAATTTACAAATTACTCTGTTTAAAGATCATACCTTAAGGCTGTTGGAAAAATTTGCACAGAATATGCGGTCAGCGGACCGATCCCCAGCGCTGTTATCTGTAGAGCCGACATCGACACTCCTGCCACTAACCTACAGACGAATGTAATGATAAAGAATTAATAATATTTATTTTCTAAACTTGAAATCATTTGATAAAGTGATATGATTATTGTAACTGACATTTAATTATATTTGTACTTAGAGTACTAAAAGAATAAATATGAAACATTACATAAAGAAGTCCTTAAAAGTCGTTCCTACCTGTTTGAAGTCAAGACAGATACGATACAGGAGATCCCGACGAGAGAGAACATTACAACAAGCTGAATCTTCTTCGAGATCGGACTGAGGCTGATCAGCATTACTACAGCGCCATAAATCAGTGAAGACATGACAGTGATTTGAAAGGTTCCGTAAGATATGCTGTCCGTGCAAGTTGTATTTAACGTCTAGATTAACATAAAATTAAAATTATGTATTAAATTTTCCAAATCCTACTTTACTTTAGAGAATACCCTTAAAGATTTAACATTAACATGAATCATCTTAATCTGGTAAATACCTTGTTTTCAGGTTGGTTCATCAAGACGCAGATAGCGTGGTGCTCGTCTGACGTCACTACCTTGTTTATTATGTTGGGTGCGAACAAAAATAAACCGTTCAACCTAAAATGAAAGTCGTTCATAAGTAAACGTTCAATGAAATGCATTGTTTGTTTCAAGCTCTTATCAGGATTAGGATTACTGTGGCTGATTAAAAAAGAAATTATCAAGATGACTTTGTCCGGAATCAAAATAAGGTGAAGCAGTCTGTGAAAGTTATTTAAACCATAAATTGATTTTTACTTATCTTAAATGTAACTAAGAACATAATATAAGATGAAAGTCTTTGTCTGATCAGCTTTTAGCAGAATAACATTAGAATGAACTTATAAATCAGTCTAGCGAATATAGTTTTTTTAATCCAAACTTATTACAAACATTTATATTTTCGGACATACACCTGGCGATGTTCTTTAAATTATTATTGTGTACGAATGAGTGTATAATTTATTATTAATTAACTTATGATAAACAAATAAAAGCAATGTAATATATATTACAGAGCGTTGGCTTAAAATCATAAATTATTGTTTATTAGCATTATAAGATTTCGATCATTTTTTGTTTGCTTGTTCATAAAGTCAAGTAGAATAACGGAATCTACTACTTTACCATCAAGATATAAGAAAAAAATAAATGTTATGTTCTGATAATTGATGAGTCAACCGCATTTGATTACAAAATAATTAGTAACAAAGAAACACAATCACTTTAAAAAAATAATCTAAATCTTTATTGAAAGTCAGTTTTATAAAAAAACGTTTATTCATTGTCATAGCTACCACAAGATCAGAATGTATTTGCGACTGACCAAAGATGAGCTGGCGACAAATACTCAGCGGGCTTGTCTTGTTTCTTTTTTTTAAGCCATACTTAAAACCTAAAATACTTTTATGATAAATCTTGCAGCAAACGCTTCATACGTGTATCATGTTCTAGATACAGTATTTTGGATACTGTAGTATCCACACAAACGTTCCTTAAAGTGTTTTAAAATAGGGAAAGGGTAAAACTAACTGAAAAATTGTATATATTGCTCATAAAAGAATTACTCACTTTTCTTAGGCGAGTAACAGGCAAGCTTATCTTTTGTTCCTCGTATTTATATGATGTACATTATTTAATTCAAATCAATTCAATTGCAGTTTACTGATTTCATTAGATTTTTTCAAATATTTTAACAAAATTTACTCTCATAAAAAATTTGAAACTTAATCATTTAACTTAACTCCTACCACCTTCTGATGTTGGTGTTTTCTCATAAAATATTTTATTTCATTTAAGGTCTGAAAATTAGCAAAAAATAATATTGTAAGTAAGTTTTGTTTAGTCACTGTAGTTCCTAAATAGCAAAAATGTTCCCATACAACTGAACGTGTTGATCTAGTTGCTAAACATAAATTTGCTGTAAACAAAGATCTTTTACTCACTAAACTACTGGCAAATTAGTTTATTATAGTTATTTTTACAGTCTTATGTTTTAGGGCATCCTGTTCTGGTAAAGCCTGTAATATAAATACCATTCTCTATATCTATACGTCTAGAAATTCTTTACCAGATAAGTTAAAAAAAGCCCAAATGTTAGGGTCGCAGGTCAGTAAATTTTCGTAAATCTTAAATACAAAAAAACGTAGTACATATGAATCAGACAACTTTATTGAACATACTTCTCAGGTCTGTGGAAAACAACTATCCAAACTGGTGCTAGCTTTGATAATAAAAAAATCTTTTTCTAAATTTAGTTTAATTAAGATTCTAAATTTTATATTTATTGTTGATATTCTTGTATTTGTATAATTTATACATAAACTGTGTTAAATTTTTTTAAAACTAATTGCTACGAGTTCAATATATCAGAAAACATTCGTTTTATAAGGTTCGGTTTAAGGTTCGGTATTAAGGTTGTTCGGTGATAAGGCCTTGAGATACGGGTAGTATAACTATACTATATAACTAATGTCCTGCATTAATATTCATTTCGAATCTCAAAATTCTACGATATATTATATTTTTCTAGAGTCTTCAGGAATTGGACTTTTATCTAAATGGATAAATAAGAAGCTTTCAACCCATAAAGAATATTTTGGATCGTTTAAACTGATAATAATTAATTTTATGTTTATTTAATGACATTTACACAAATATATTAACCGTTACTAAAATTTCTTCAACATGACAATGATTGACCTGAGCGTAAGCGAAGCTCTTAACCGTTTTGAGAACACTTTTTTGTTTAGTTGTCTCCAGAATGCGACAAGGTAGTTAGCTAAAAATTTTCTCATGTATGTTTGAGCCGAATGCGGATGTTATAGAGAAAACAGATTGAAAAAATGTTTAGCCATTCAAAAGTTATCAAGGAAAGAAGAAAGGAGAGGGGCTCAGATCAACATCCGCCGCGCACGGTTGACGGATCCTAGTAATTTTAAATAGAAGGTTTGTGATTTTGTATATTACCTACGTGTTATTTTACATTGAGCTCATGTATTTAATGGGTAAGATACATATTTTAATAAAAGGCAATAATAAATAGAACTAATAAAATGGGTTAAAAAATTATGAAACGTTGTTATTGAAAGTTTTTTTGCCCAAGTTCACTCATCAAAATACCACAAAAGTTCTAGATGGATAGGGAGATATCGATAGGAATTATAAATATTAAACGAGTTTAAAACTAACAAAAAAATGTCCTTTTATTAGTTTTAACTCTAATATTTATAAATCTTTAATATTTAAAAACCTTTGTGTCTCTTACACATTAGTCAATTATTTTTCGTGTTCAACATTCAAAATAACTTACAATGAAAATAAGCCGAACATAAGGAAGCCAGTCAACGCAAACCATTTCAAATGTGGAGGTCTCAGTAGAGCCCACGCTGAACTCCTACTGTCATTGGTCAAGGTAATTTTATTGTTGTCAACGCAACTTTTGAGCGATGTCACCTGAAATATGAATCCCATTTAAAATGTTGATTTTTGATTCGCATACAATACAAATAGGTAATATGTAAGACACTGAGAAAATTTATCTATATGATAGATTTAAAATTAACGTCACTAAAGAATTATTAGCTCCGCGAGCCAGCCAGGTAGCGTAGTAAAAAGAAATTTAGACAACGTGAGTGAAGGTGTTTGTCAAAGCTAGTAAATTAGAAATTAGGGTGAAACTAGCTTTATTATGTATCATGTAGCTTAACACAACTAATCAAACAAACAAAGGCGAATAGCAAATCAGTTTTTTTAATTTAGCCAATTTGAAACAGTATACTTACAGAATAGAGGTCTTTATCGTATCCAGTATTTTTGGCAAATATATGCCTCAAGACTTCCAACGCTTCTTCCTGTTTGTCTTTCATCATGAGGAACTTGGGACTCTCTTTGGCTTGAGTCAGCCACAAAGCAGCGAGTATTACAAGAGTAGCGTATACCGCTGTCAGAAGTCGCCAGGCTTTTACAGATATCGGACTGGACGCCCAATCGTGTGAGAGAATGCCCCACGCCAAAACTATATAATTATCTTATTATATTCTGGACTTTATAGAATTATTCTTGTTAGGATAAAACTTTTACTCTTTTAAAAGGTGACAGATCTGATAAGTACGGGGAAAATTTTTATTACGTTAGATATAAAATGAGGTTATGGTAGTACGTACTCGGGCATAACGACGATGTGAGCATTAAAAGGGCGTTGCAAATCAGTAAAGCCAAATCTCTTCTTCGTCTCGGCATCAGCTCTCCTACGTACGCGAAACCCAATGATGATGGACAGGAAAGGCTGAAATATAACCTTAAGGAGTTATCTTTAAACTTATGTAAAATAAATAATATACTTTAATAAATATCATGTATAATTCTAATATCTTTTTTTATTATATACATAAGTACTTACAATAACGAGCTGGCAAACTTGCACAATGTAAAACCCAGTACATTTGGCATGAATGCTGCCAAGAGGGCTAAGACACCGGTGGCTGCTGTGGAAAATAAAAGCACTGGCTTTCTACCGACGACATCTGCCGCTCGACCCCAGAATGGCGCCGTTAAAATAATCCCTGAGGTTTAAGAGTAAAATCCGTAATAAATACCTTTATAGCCCAAAAAATATTTAATAGTAGTCAAAGTTATACCGATATTGGGAATAGACGTGAGAATTCCTTTTAAGGTATCAGATAATTCAAGGTCGCAGGCTGCAGCAGGTAAAATAAATGAACATCCAATCATTTCCAGGACTACGCTGCCGAGTACAGCTACCATGAGAGCACAATGAAACACTTGATATTTTCCAGCGCCTGTGAAAAAATTTAATACTATTACTTATATATAGACATTGCTATTTACACAAAAATAGATTCCATATAATTTAATTAATATGTATTTTTATCTTATTTAAGATATCCTACCACACAACTCCAAAGCTCTTTCTAAATCGATCTCTTGATGTGATTTATCTTGATTTATTTTGTGCAAAGGTAACTCTGGCTTATTTTTGTTCATTTTTCTGCAAAAAGTATCAAAACAGTTAGTTATGCAATTTAAGTCTGTCTTATTAAACATGAACATTATATAAATTGATATAACACTAGATGGATGGATGGATGGATGTATACTACTAATGGATGAATATCTGAACTATTACACTTCTATCATCAATACCGAAGATAGCTTCCACCCGTGTAGTACAAGAAAATTATATTACTTACAAAAAAATAATTTTAATACACTGAGATATTAAAACACGAGTAGTAGTCAATTCACATATATTCAGATTTCCTAACGGAAATTACACAAGGTTCCTTGTCCTCGCTATGAACTAATTATTTCAGTTATTACAAAATTGATTACTTTTAATAAATAGTTAGCGCTTAGTCAGATATATAGATATATGTAAATTTGTAGCTAGTTAGGAAATCTAAGGTAACTAGGCATATTTGTGTATAATAATTATTAAAAATAATATGCCATATTTTTATAATGATTGTTTTATAATTCAGTTATAGAACAAAACTGAAACTCTTGAAACTTTAGTGAAAGTAAACTTAAAATATATATTTTTTTCGTCGCCACATACCTAAGTTTATCTGTCATTAAATAAATGACTTAAATGACTTGAAGATCGACAAAACTAATTTAAAATATTTTTACTTTGACGAATAACCTAATAAAACTGACCTTTCTTTGATTCTTTGTAATCGGAAATAATAAGAATATTGTGTTTAAATCGTTATATAAAACGTACTATGACTACAATCTGTGACATTAGCTAATAATAATATTTTGCTAGATAAAAACACATTTTAAAGTATATTGTCAAATCTTATTATGAGCATTTTCTAAAAAAAAACACATTTTAAAGTATATATACAATTATAGTTTATTAACTATTTTTATTTATTTTGAAAAGAATACAAATATTTTATCATCAGAGTTATCTGAATGCATTATCCATAATACATAATATTTTACCATAGGTAAATAAAGACCATGTTACCATAAATATAGACAAGAGACAGTTATATACTCGTAGGGGGTTAATTTATGACTTGCAATTTGGCTAATAAATGCATCGGGAGGAATTCTATACTTTAGCGCTTTTGTTTATAATAAACAATTATGGATTTATTCTACTGCATAGTTTTTCTTATAATTAACACTTAGTGGGCAATCGGCCGACTTGATAGTTATAGTTATCCACATCTTGCAATAGAGTTACTACCGTCCAAGTACACAAATTAATGAGGTACTGTGGAGAGAAGGAAGATTTCGGAATCCTTTACATTTAAAAAAATATGGTGAATATTTTTAGAACCTAATAAGTTTAGCTCAGTTTCAGATATGAATTACGTACACCTTTCGAAGGGAATTTCCTTATTTTTGGTTTTCATTTATTTTATTCTTTATTGCACTCACTTCGATAGTAGAATACATAACATAACTTAAAATATATGAAAAATCGGCAAAGGCGGTCTCATGGTTAAGGAAAGCTCTTCCTGATAACTCTTTGTGAGAGGTCGAAAAAAAGGATTGCACCAAGCACTATAAAATAAATTACCTATACTAAAATTCTACACATATATAAAATATGCTAATATACATATTCTTATATTGTACTACATTTAGTTTCTACATACGAGTAGATCATAAATTTTTAGAATAATAAATTTTTAAACGCTTTTAAAAATGCACAGGGACTTTGAGTGACATATTTCGGCAGAGAGAGAATTCCCTAGCCTGACACATTTTTTCGTGGACGAGTTGTCACAAAACGTCACTTGTAGATTATTATCGTTACGGGATAAAGAAACATAGACTATCATTGCCAAGGAAGTTTAGACTTTTTTTACGTAGGAATATTTTGGACATTGAATAAAGTATAGGATCCGATAGAGTAGGGATAGGATATGTCTCTTAGGCAACAGCACTTTAACTGTGCGCGGTTCTGTGGTACCTGATCGAACATTTTCAGGTTAGAAATAAGTTCTTGCTTGAGATCTAGGTTACAAGAATTACCATAGTCTAATATTGGCAGTAGTGCAGATTTAGAGAGCATTATTTTAATTATTATTTGTACAAAATACTTCCATCGCCTTAGCCAAGTAGCTAAGAGTAGCAAATATCAATGAAACAAAAATTTTCCAGAGAGAAAATCATAGAGCACGACGTTCATACCAAGCCTAGTGAGACAGTTGATGATCCTACAATAAAATCTTAAGAAACCCCAAGGTTGCTTTGATAAAAACAATTTGGGCTACATTCGATCGAAGATTTTCGCAATATCTAGAGTTACTGCTCGACCCAAATACCTTTTGATGCCGGTGGTTCATAATATTCCATTTGTTTTTAACCCGAGACAATCAGAATCCGAGATCAATATTAGATGACATTATAAAAACTCTACCGTTACCGATATTAGTGAAACACACTTAACATACAATTTTCGTTATGTAAGCTGGAGGTAAATCCTAGAATATTGGAATAGTTTGGGAGACAGATTTCTTTATAACCATATAAGTATTTAAATAACGACGAAGTGGTTTGCCTAAAGCTTTTGATTTTTTTTAATATTCTGAATTCTGACTTACATTTTTCCTCGTTCGAAGTTGTATCGTGCCGTAGAGTGTTCAATTGATTATAAACAAACACATGAAGATCAACATCCCTTATCACAATTTTATTAAGACCATTACAACGTGTGACTGAAATAATAAATAATGAACTCCGGGTCTTAAAATAATGAATAAATAAATATGTTTATATCATTTCTCGAAATTTTAACTAGCCTTAATAAATCTGTAAAATAATATGTAATGTAAATAGTAACGCATACGCGGACAAACACAATTCTTTAATATATATCATATATATTTTATATAAAATAGATGATAATTATCGTATAAATATATAAAAGTTCCTTTGCGAGTAAATAATAAAATGATTTATAAAAATATTCGAGTGGAATTTTACAACCGATCCCTAAAGATATATTTATTATACTTTTGTCATAAATACATTCACAATTATAGTAACTTTCTCCGCTATTTCTCGTTCATTGAACTATTTAACATAACTGTGACTATTTATGTTAATTAATACTTTAACTATTAGCTTTAAAGCTCAGAATTGCATACTGCATACTATACGTTTCGAAATACATTTCGTCTTTGCTACCAATTTTCTTGAATGTTGGCCTTCACAATATGGAAAATTATAACTATATGTCCTATAGAGCATAGTAGTGATTTATTACTATGAAGTAAAAAAAAGAGTTATTAAAAAAATTACCCCCACTGATAGAATTTCTAAAATTTCAAGACATCTTGAAAAATATGTTCTTAATTCTCATGGAACACATAATTACAAGTTTTCATGATATAAATTAAGAATAACAATGTCATTCATCATCTATTAAACCTCCTTAAGTGTGAAATTTCCAAAATTTATTCTTAGTGTATACTTCACTTTATAAAATTTACCAAACTTCTGAAATTTTATTTTTAACTTGGCTAAAAAGTTAATAATAAATTATAATTGATGCTTGATTATATAATAATCAAAATATCTATGGTATTATTTTATGAAAGACGTAATTACGGATGACCGATAAAGTAAGATAAACAAATGGTTAAAAACAAACCATAGTTAGATAAAGGAAACATCCGACCCCCAGCGACGCAACAGATAAGACATGTTATCTATGGAAGGTTTCTTGAAAATTGTTTATAAGTATGATGAAATCATTTTTTCGTATACATCTTCCATAATAAGATTTGAAAGATAAATAAAATTTATATTTAAATAGGCTTTGATGCCATGTTATGACTATTATTTGTTATTCTTTAACTTAAGAAACCTAAAGAAAGAAAGAAAGATATTATTCTATTTACTTCTTAAAATAAAAAAAACATTTGCTATTAGTTTGATGACGACGGGGTGTAAAGTTTGAGTTAAAATAAGTAGCCATTCTTATATTTCAACGATTAATTAAATAGGTCTCGGTCTTGTCTTGCTCTAAATGATAAGCGTTATCTTTTTAATATAAAAATAATCGTGTTTGCATTTTTATGCATCGGATAATATTATATCCCTGATTAAGATTAAACATTGGTGACATGTGTTATATCAAATCCTTAAGAACAAAAACAAAATATGTATAAGTACTTTTTATGGTTTGTTCTGATATTAACGAAAAAAATATTTTTTTTAATATGATCTTTTAAAATTTTCGGTCTGTAAAAGTCTTATCAAAATCAATTTTGGTTAACAATAAACACCTTCAAATACACGAAATTCCATTCTAGTCTTTTAAAATAATGGAATATCCAAATAATTTTCTTTTCCCGTTAATGAAATAGGACTCGGTATTAATATTCAAAAACCTAACAAGTCTTTCTTTGTAGTTTTTATACATAAGTTTATCACAAACTAAGATAGTATACACTAAATACTGAAGTATCATGGCGGTCTCTATGATCATTTAGAGTTATTTTATAATCAAATCTACTGAAGTTATTTTAAAATAAATAGAAATAACGGTAATAACTCACTTAGATATACGAGTAGCATTGCACGAGGATAGGGAAATAAGAAACAAGGGTTTCCCAAGTTCATTAACGAGATAGTTAAAAGTAAATATTAGCATGATAATATTTATTTAACGCAAAATATACAAACAGTGGTCGTATTGAATCTAATAATAGAATGAACACAATAAATAGAATAAAGCACACAGTATCCACGTAATGTTGATAGGAGATTTTGCATACCCCAGTGATAAGCAGAAGTCATACGTACATATAACATTTGTTTTTGTAATTCTGTCTGTTGTATTTATTTTATACAAATGTTATAAATTTCATGCTTTTTACATACGTTCTGAAATATTTCTGATCAATTGTATTAATAATTGATGACGTTAACTTGAACTAATAAGGTTTGAAGTTCGTATAAAGTATTTCTTGAGTACTTTAAGACGTTTTTTTCTCTGTATAAAGGGGTGGCAGATTCTTCTTTCCTGGTTTTTTGTTGATGGAGTTTACTCCATTACACACTTATTGTTTTGGGTATACCCAAAACAATAAGCCAGGACATTCCATTCTAATTTATTAAAAAAGTCAAATTATAAACGTTTATAAAAATCATTTTACGTTTAATAGCTTCAGCTGATGTTACATTAAAAGCAACATACCTTACAATATATTCAGAACACAAAGAATTCCAGTGAAGACGGATGCTGGCACTAGTTAATTAAAATCTCATGTTCGTCTGACGTGCTTCTTTCATAGTATATAAGGTTGATACGTTACTAACAGATATTATTGTTTAAAATTAATTACTACAAGGTACTATCTGATTGATAATTAAGAGAATTTATCTGCAAAAAGACATTAAAATTTTGTAAAATAAAATTATAACGGTAAGAAAAAGTTTATTTACAATAATTATCTTAAAATCTCGAAAAAAAATATTTAAAAAAATAAAGGTAAATGTTTGTAAATTTTATTAATATTTTAATATTAATTTAATTTTATGACTTTTTCTTAAAATAATAAAGCTAATATGTTTTTAAATGATATTTTCTAAGCAGACGTTTTCAATATTTTCCCTATCTATTCCTATGTAATTTATCAAATACTAAAACGACGAAACGGAACTATTGACTGAACAGAATTTTGTAGAAAGTATATTGGGTCTCTAATTATCTAAGTGAAACATAAACGGAGTAATAAGTAATCTATAGTAATTAACAACTTTACTACAGGTCCATCATAAGACAACAGAATGCATATAAAAGCTGAGAAAAACGAAAAAGGAATAGACCTAGAAAAGGAAAAAGATCTCCACTGTGCCTCCGTGGAAGAGGCTCTCGATGCTACAGGTAAGGAATACTAAAAAAAAAATTATTACGGGAAAAAAAATAAAAGAGAGAAGTATTTTACGTAATTAACATAATTATAATTATAATAATTATATATATTATTAAACTTATAAAAGTGCACTCTTTTATGGATATTTATTTCTATATTGAACCGTGACCAAAAAAGCCTTTAATGAAACTGGCTTAATGAACGCTAGAAGAATTTTTTTTCGACAGAATATAAAATATGTAATCGTATTTCATAATTGTACTTTTTTACTGTTTCTGTGTGCAGGTTTCGGTAAATACAACTTCGGTCTACTGCTGGTGTGCAGTTGGACGCTGCAGGCGATGGGCATGGATCTGTTCGGAACTAGCTTCGTGGTGGCCGCTGCAGTCTGTGACCTCGAGCTCAGCATGCAACAACGGGCTCTATTAACTGCTACTCCGCTTATTGGTAAGTGTTGATAAATAATTATGGCTCATTTCTAGAGTTTCGTAGTTCACTAGAAATTTGTATGAAATAGTTTCGTCATGTCCATCCACCACTCTGTCTGTCCGCAGCCTAGCTCAGAGACTCTTAGTACTATAAAAATGTAATTTAGCATGAAAATACATAGTATAGACGGCGACTAAGTGATAAGATTAAATTTAGAAAAAAATATTTTCGGGGAAGTTCGTATACACGTACAGTGAGATTGTATTTTATTTTTCTAAAGTACCCCATGATGGGGGTAGATAACATTAGAAAGGTCATTTAAAAATATGGTGAATTTGCAAAAAAACATTTTTCGATCAAGAGATTCGTTTGTAAAATATAAAATTTTATAAAACTAACAATAAAAAGTAAACAAAACAAAGCATGTTTTCGTCAAATTCTAAGTTGGTCTGTCAACAGGCGTTGTTCTTGGAGCACAACTATGGGGCTATGTCTCCGACACGAAGGGCCGTAGGATCACCCTCGTCCTGTCCATGTCTGTTGGCTTCGTATTCGCAGCCCTGAGCAGCTTCGCTCCCAACTGGAAGATCATGGCATTACTCAAACTGGCATCATCTACCTTGTAAGTCTCTATATATAATATATGTACAGGTATATACTTCTATTAATTCTCTACTAATATTTAAATTTATTACAGGATTTCATTGATAAATTAATATCCAAGCGAGCGTAAACAAGTTTTACATCAATAATGTAAAAATCACCGTTCGCGTAACTAACTAGCTAACTCGCAAACGAACTACTATTTGTTATGAGTGCATAAAGCTTTTTTTTTACACACAGTATGGACAGGTCATAAACTTATTTTAGGCCACGCGGATAAATGGATAGAATTAAACACTATACGATTCATCTTATGGTTGTACAAGTTACAAGTAATCACAGTTACCAAGTGTGAGTAAGGCGCGTCAAGTCTATTTAGTATGTAGGTATTTCCCAAAGAGATGCTTACATACGTTATATTTATTTTAATATCTGTTATGCGTCACTACGAGTCGCGATATTGTTGTTTCTTATCTCGGCTCAATTGTTTTACGTTCCTAACCCGTTAGGACCGAAATAGACACAATGGCAAGGTTATCTGATTTATTTAATTTAGTTGATTAAGCTAATTAGTTTAATATATAACAGTTATAAAAAGTATCTGAATTAATTGTTTGCATATAATATTTTAATTTGTTATTTGTTGTTTTATTTTTATCGTTGTTGCTGTTTACAAAAGTTATTATAAAATTTTCCTGCGCTCTCGGTCGGTTTGTCAATTAAATGTTGCTAGTTTAGGTGATTTGTTAAGAATATACTTATTAGGTTTTTTATATTGAGTATGTTGACGACTAATTGCGATACTTTTGCTTGCCATTGAATTTACGTCTGCCATGTTTTATCCCCGGCAGTGACGAGCACGGGTTCTTTTAGTAAACAAAATAACGTGACATGAATGTCTGAGACAAAATACTATTAATTAATATATATTATATGATATAATCGTATATGCGAAGATATGCGAGCCTCTTTGTTACTTTTTAACAAGAAATTACTGATTATTAATAAAATGTTAATATAGGTCATACGTGAGAATAATATATAGGCTAGATTTTATAAATATATTTTAAAAATAGGGCAAAATGTAACGATAATTGTCAATTACGCCGGAGAAAGCTTCTTCGACTATTTTGGTATGTGTTCTAAATCCGTAATGTATGTTAGAAATGATTCTTTTAAATACGTCTACAAAAAGTATAAATACTTTTCGTTTTTGAGTAAGTAATTGACGCTAAAATTAGTAAACAAAAAGTGGACCAAAAAAATAATACCTTGTTTCCAATGTAAATTTTGCAAAAACATATTAGTTTTATAAAAAATATAGTTATCGCTTCTAATATTTAAGGTAGAGAAACTATTAATTTTAACCTGCATAGTTTAAAAGTTACGGGGAAATAAATTTGAGTTGTACGACGTGCGCAGAAGATTGATTGCACAGCGCGCGAGGTGGGGGAAGTCAATGCGCTGACAAAGTCGTGCATGAAGCTCCAAACTTGCATGCTAGACCATGCCAAGTAATGCCAAACTTATGGCGAAAGCAAGTTATAAAAAATGTAAATCAGAAACGGCACCAAGCTTAGCTCTTTTGACACCCATTCCATGATTAGAAATTGTGGCCTTTGCCGAGCATAAAGGTTTTTTATATGCTTTTTTCAACAATATTTTATATTTTATTGTTATTGTTTTCGTCCACAGCACGTCCGCCAGTAACTCAGCATCGTACACCCTGCTAGGTGAAAGCTGCTCGCAGTACTCTCGTGGGCGTTCTATGCTGCTGTGTAATTGTTTTCTGATGTGCTCGCAGGCTGTCGTTGCTTGTAAGTTATAAGCTGCCTAAAATATATATATATTTTTAAATAAATGTAGATTATTCGACATCATAACTTTTCTATTTCAGTGTTCGCGTATCCAATCTTACCGTTAGACTTTGTGTATTGGATTGATTTTCTGAGTATGAAATACCGATCGTGGCGTCTTCTGGCTCTGGTGATGTCTCTGCCGTGCGCTGCCACCGCATGCTTGCTTCAATTCTTTCATGAAAGCCCCAAATTCCTGGTCTCAATAGGACAGAATGAAGAGGCCTTGGATGTTTTAAAGAAAATTTACGCTTGTAATACTGGCAAGGAAGCTGATAGTTTTTGTGTAAGATATAAACGTGCCCATAATTTAAAATAAATAAAGTTAACATGACATAACATACATAACATAACATTACAATAATTTAAGTTAGAAGTCAATATTTTTTTAATTTTAGGTGAAGAAACTTATAGACAACACAGAACAATCAGCAGAAAAGGAATCATTTGTCAGCACCATGTGGCACCAGACCACAGCATTGTTTAGACCACCTCTACTCTGGGACACTCTTAAGCTCTTTTATTTGGTCACTATTATTTATATGACGTAAGTTTGCAAAGTAATGTTTGAATATAATATGTATATTAATGATTTGTTAACTTTTAGGTTGAGTAATTTTATTGATCTTTAATACTTTCAGTGGGAGTGGTTTCATCCTGTGGTTGCCGTACATCATGAACAATCTGTTCTCGGTGTTGGAAGCCGGCGGTGGTGAGGGTATGAACCTCTGCACCATCATTAGATACTCTACTGAAAACGTTGGCGTTTATGGAAATGATACGGTGAGCTTAACATATTATTTTTTATACATTGTATATTACATTATTTTGGTGTCTAACATACAGGACAGTAAAAACGTTTTAAATTGAATTGAAAACTTGTCAATAAGGATATTTATTCATTTATATATATACAACATACACAAACAACCCTTTTTAGATCTGTTTATATGTGTGTCTTATCTGCAAGAATATTATGTGTGCTTTATTACGTGATTAAATAAATATATTATACTTTTGTGTATAAATATATGAACAGATATGAAAATACATATACTTTTCATTGTTAAAATGTATTGTCACTTAATTATATTAAATGGTTTGTAGAATTTTAAAAATAACAAACCTGCCATAAAAGATACGAGTACTATTTGTATTTAAAAACATATAATAGATATTATTTTAGTAAGTAATTTGAATTCTGTAATTGATTATCATATACAATACCAGGGACAAATAAATATCATATTCAATACATTATATTTTAACGTTATTCATGTTCCGATATTTCAGATGGTTCAAGAAGCTTGCAATGATACAATTCAAGACACGACCCTACTTTCCGCTATGACGTACGGCGCTTTGGCCAGTTTAACCAATCTAGTGCTGTCTCTTACATGTGGTTCAAGAAAAAGATTAGCAATGATTTGCATCATTACTACATCGGCTACTGCTGCAATACTTTTGAATGTTATACCTGTTCCTATCGCAGGAGGAATCTTCTTCTTCTTTTTCCTTTTATGTGCCTTGTCCATGGGGATTTTAAGTGTGTACTTCGTTGAACTCTATCCGACTTCTTTGAGGTACGTATAAAATAAAAACTTCCATAAATTTTTTCGTATAACCACATCTTTTAGAAAAAATTATATATAATTATTTATGTGTATTCCAACAGAGGGATGGCGTCCTGTCTATCCGTGATGCTGGGTAGATCAAGTGCGTTCCTCGGCGTCAATGCTATTGGGGCACTCATCTCCGTCAACTGCGAGGCGACGTTCTACGGCTGGTCCGTTCTGTTATTTAGTAAGTAGTTTGACTTAAGCGTTTTATGTTTATTTGCGTATTGACCAAAAAGTAATATAATCATCAAATCTTATCACTGGTATTATGTACCGTAAATCTTGATATCTTCATAGATATTTTATTTAGATATATGACATAGATCGGTATGTTGTTATCGATACATTTTTATTTGTTACTTCTAATTTCCATTTCTCTGTTTTAGCTGCAGTGGCGTTATCGTTTTATTTACCCAAAGACAAAGACCCGAAGAAATGAAAGGTTCAACGAATACAAGAAGAGATTCTAATAATAAGAGTTAAGGTTTCAGGAGTTACCTACTGTTAGGGAAAAATGGCTTGTTACTAGTCACTGGGCAGATTAGTATTAATCATTGTTGTTATAATAATACTTAATCTATAATGTAGTTATAATAGCAACTCTTGCAGGTCTAGGTTTCTATAATTTAAAAAGAACAAATAAAAAAATGATTTTGTTTGTATTTTAAAGATCGATAGTTATTTAATAATTAAATCAAAAAAGAAATAACCAATATATTGCAAAATATGAACAACTGAAAACCAAGGCCTTTCTTCCAATTTGTTGTAAATTTATAAGCTAAGATAATAAGAAGTTAAGACTGTTTTATCTGTGAATATTGATAAACAGATAATTAAAATTCGACAGTAATCATTAGGAATCATTATGACTGATAATATCGTACATACTTACACTAAATTTGGATACTGAATATTTTCAGTACTGAAAATATCACTACCTCATTAGATAGTGATATTTTCGTCGGTATTTAAGAATTGTGAACAATGTTTTAAGTTTAATGTAAGATAGTGTTATATAAGTATTAATTATATTTATAATGTGCCCCTAAAAATAAATAATTTTTTTTTAATTATAAATTTCTTTGATTTTATTTTATATATATATATATATATATATATAGGGACCAAAAAGCAAAGGTAACCTGCGTAAAGAGTATATAAAAGCTGAATACTGGCCCTCGTCATACCCACGCTGCAACAAATTATGGTTAGTTTTTGAGCACATGCCCTTAAATGACAAGTTGACATTAAATTTCCTAAAGATCGGAACAACGAGGTCATACTTTTAAGATTCAGATCATTGTTAAAATCAAATAACATTTTCAACTACAATAACGTAGTCTACATTTACCTTCGTTGATAATATTTTTACAAATATATTATCTTAACATAAAAAATAATAAATATCTTAAATTTTTATCACTTTGGTAAATTAGCATCATTTAATGAGAAAATAATTAGTAGCAATGAAAAACTAAAAGTTGTATTAGTTCCTACAACTATAAGGCGCATGGAAATTCGTAATATCTTTCTCTAATTTAAAATATCTTTCCTTAAGTAGAAATTTACAAGCGCTTTGGATTCATCCATTATTTTAAAGCTCATTGGAGTCAGTCCGTGAGTAAGCTGAAAAGAGTTGGCCAGATATTCAGCAGTTGCTCCTTGTAAATAAATTTTAACAATGTTTGATGTATACATTATCACTCGGAGCTAGCTGACGCCCGCTTTGATAATAATGTCAATCCAGCAAATGAGTCAAGTTCCACACATTTCGATCAACTAAGAATCTTAATTTTCTAATCTAATCTTAAAAGCTTTAATAAGCTTTTTTTTTATTTATTCTTTTAATTTTAGATTGCATTCTAAAAAAAGGCAGGTCTACGATTTCTTGTGGAATTTTATTATATATGCGTACACTCAATTTCATGAAGGATTTGATATTTTTTTAAGACGAAATTTAGGAGTTATGTTTTTTTGTATTAATCGTGTTTCTGTCACTATATTTTTATAAGTATTTAATTTTGGTTTATAAATAGTATGTTATTAAATACTAGCAGGTTACCGGTGCTTCGTGACGACGGCGAAAGTGATCAAACATTTTGTTTGTATTTCCACACCACCTAAGAGGTATCAAAGAGGCGCGTTATATTTTTTTGGAGTTTTGTAGTTGTAACTTTGGAACAGTTTGGACCTTTGCAAAATCCTTTCATATTGCACCTAGTCAATATGTCAGAAATTTTGTGTCCAAATTTCAGCTTTCTAGGTATTACGGTTTGGGCTGTAGAGTGATGAATGAGTTAGTGAGTGTCTTTGTGTTTTATATATTAAGATATATTGACAAGCGACTGTAAGAATACGTTTAAAATTTCTTTAAAAATATCTCTCAGGGAATCTCTAGCTTATAAGTTATAAATTACATTACAATTACAGAAGAGGTTGTGTGGTCTCAATTTCTACTGTAAAATAATTTTATTATTAATTTCGACAGCATAATAAAATACCATAAGACTAAAAACTATAACGCCCATCAATTGTCTTACTTTTTTAATTGCAAAGACGGCCGAGTTAAGTTTGCAAACAAGAGTTGGGAGATGGGGGTTCGATTGGAGCATTTCATCTAAAGTTATATCTCAGAAAATTATTGAGTCAGTCAGTCCCAGCACTTCATAGTCAAGAAGCAACTTACAATTTTGACTTTCTACATTAGGAAGTGTAAGTGTAAGTACATTTAGTTTTCTTAGGATTTAAGACGAAACGATTTATTTAAATCAAATGAAGGACACGTTATAGCGCGCTGTTTACTACGCTATAATTAGTCTGATTGCATTCAACTTAAAAAATTTGCATTAATCAACACCAAAAAAGTACAAAGACTTTTTACGGAAAACGGGCAAGATATTAATTTAAAGTAAAAACAAAAAGATGCAAAAATAAAGCTTTTTGAGACACCCATCCTTAGATCTAAAACAGCGAATTCAGAATTATTTACATCAACCGTTTGGACTCTTGATCCAGGTAAGAGTTAATAAAATCAAGTGCAGATCTAAGCACATCATAATGGTTAAGTTTGAATAGTAAAGTTTGATGGTCTACGTAATTAAAGGCTTTTAATAAACTGGAAATTACCGAGATTGCATATTACGACTTCTCCCATGCGTAATGTAAATGTGCTTAAGAAGCGTGGCACCCCCATCAGTTGTTGTTTTAAACATTCGCTAAACATTCCCAGTAATTTTGCGAATGCGAATGCTGATATTCGTTACATCACTAGTACATATCTACTAGCCATTGTTAGTTTCTGGTTTAGGTTAGTACGCAATGGCGTCTAATAAGCGTAAGCACCGGGTGGCGCCATCTTGTGATTTTTAATATGGACTTCACACCCGGTCTATATACGTATATGCGATTCACATTAAAAAGGATATAAGTTGTTTTCTATATCTTTGTATTTTCATTTGTGTTTAAACCTAGTAACCAAACTATTGACCTTGGTAAAATAGAGATAAATTGACGCCACGTGCGCCAGCTCAAGCGGCCAAAGGTGCGGTGCAAGGTAGGTGTTCAGTAGGAAATAGGTAGTGAATGTAGTTGCCTACTAGACATAAGTACATATAATGAATTTAAAAAGAAAACTATCAGAACTGAGAAGACCTCACAAATTTATGAGTAATAGTGATTAATTTAGAATACATATTTATTGTTGCAAACGCTGGTTAATCTTAAGACATATGTCTAAATAATGTTCTATAGACATATATCTTAGAAAGATCTACAAAGAGTTCGCGAGTATCAATGTGTTTATGTCACGAATTGTCCTTCATGGGCAATTCATGATGGATAGATAGATAGATCCGTGTTTACGGAACCATACGTTACGCGTGACGCGACACGCACTTGGCCGATTTTTTAATTTGCAATCTGAATTGTAACACACTTATCGGAAGATATGATCGACGATTGCCGATGAACAATTTAATTTGAAAGTCATTATTTTGATTCCTCGCGTTGAATCGTGATCACGCGAGTTCTAGTAAAATAATTAAATTTGTAAGTGAATTTAATGGATACTATGGATAAGCGCGAGGATGTGAATAAGGTCACGTTCGAGGAAGCACTGAATAGAGCAGGTACGTATTTGCTTATTAAATTTCTAATACATAATCTATTACTTCCGATAAGCAGTGAAAATATTATGTTTTCTATTGATATATTGAAACTCATAATCTTTTCAGAAGCTTCACTTCTCAACGATATGTAACGTAATCTCTATTTTTTCTCCGGTTCCAGTATCTATACATGAAATAAAATAGAAACGAAGCAAAATGTGTACACTTAAAATTATTTTCTCGCAAAAAAAGACTCGACGAATTATATTACAAGTTTTTACTCGATTTTGTTTAAATAAATGTAGCATTTACATACATACATACATGTAAGTACTTAAAACTGTTAGCTTATCTGTTTTTTTCTCACGTCAAGGAAAATTTACTGAACGGTTTTACACATTGTTGCCAATAATGTAATTCTTATTACTTCATTTATACCTTAGGGTTATTTTTTATATATTTAAATTTTAAGTTATAATAGAGGTATTATAAAATAAGTTGAAAAAAGGGAGGGATACTGACGAAGTGGCGCGCAACAGCTAGTTTAGAACAAATTAAGTAACAAGATAGTTTTCTAGAAATCCATCCATAAATATATTAATGATTATATATATTTGTATATTATATATGTTTGCTATATATTCTATGTATTTTTGTATTACTTTGTATGAGTTGATAGCATTGATAATAGTTAGCATTATGTGTATCTTAAAGTAATTATAAATTTTAGTTATCTATTTTTGCCGCCTTATTGTTTTATTTCTCTTTTTATAGTTTTGTTTCTGTTTTTGACTGGCAGTGAATGCTTTATAGCATTAAGTTCTTCGTTGTAGTTTTTTTTGGTTAAAGAGAAAAAAGAATTTAAATAAATTATTGAATAAATAGCAGGTTTATCTACACAGGTGTTTTTTAATATAAGTGGTCTGTAGAGGCCATAAAGGCATCTTAACAGTTTAATATGTCTACGTAATACATATTTAAAATGTTCTCTCGTTCGTCCCCCAAAGTGACAACATAGCTAATTCCGACATTGGTATTCAGTTTTTTATTTAGTTAAAATTTACAGGTTTTGGTCTCTACAGTATAATTCTTCTCACCCTGTCTGGCGTGGTGATAATAGCTCTGGTGTGTATAGCATATTCTAGTACAATAATTGTACCTGCCAGTGCTTGCGAACTGGAGACCACGGCATCCCAGAGAGGACTTCTGGCAGCTGCCCCTGTAGTAGGTAAACAGACACGTTCGTTATCTGTATGTATAAACGTATTGTTATTTTATTAGATTAAAAACAACCTCCACCACCAATTTATATATCTCAATCGAACTCGAGAGTAATTTCAGCGTATCCTACTTATTAGTCGATTATAAATTAAGTGAAACTTATGTTTGTTGAGATGATTCCAGCAATTAGGTAAATGTGTGTGTTTAGAGGATACTTGGTCACGTTGAAAAAAGTTCAACTGTAGCATAAAAAACAGACAACTTTTTAATTCAAAATTAAAATGAAATCATATTTTAATAGAACGCTTACCTTCTATGTATTTGATTTTTTGTAACTAATCGATTATATTAATGTGAGTAGTCTCGTAAATATATGTGATACCATTCCTCAACCACGAAAGCTTAAATACAAACAAATATTTATAAATTATATACCACTAATAAGATACTACATTTCTTCCCAGGACTGATACTTGGATCTGTACCATGGGGCTATCTCACCGACATCTTCGGCCGCAAGAAGATGTTGGTTATATCATTATTCTCAGCCGCCGCAGTCAACGCCGTGGCCAGTCTATCAGTTAATTGGATTATGCTTCTAATCCTGCAGTTTTTGGCGACGTTGTTGTATGTAAATGTTTATCTTTACGAAATTATATATTCAAATTACTTCAAATGATATATCTGTCCCCAGATCGTCCGGTCAGTTTCCTCAAGCTATGTCGATTTTAGGTGAAAGTGTGCCTATGGCAAAGCGGAATGTTGTCATTTTACTTGTTGGTAGCATTTTTCTTCTTGCTCAAGGGGTTATGGCAGGTAATGTACCTCAATAATAATAGGTTATATCAATTTGTTTACATAGTGAATATTAATAAATAAGTAAGTCGATTTTTTCAGTGTTGGCTATACCAATAATCCCACTAAGTTTCTCCTTTTACTTGCCATCTCTGAACATACACTGGAACTCTTGGAGAACGCTTCTGCTCATATACAGTGGTCCGAGCTTAATAGCTGGATTTTGCTTTCTATTTATGCATGAAAGTCCTAAATTTCTTTTTAATAGTAACAAAGAGGTAGAAGCAAGATTGGTATTGGATAAAATTTATAAAATGAACACGTGGTCGAATAAGGAGCTTCCCGTAAGTTATTTGTTATTTTACTTGATCTAAATCCTTGTAAACTAATTCACTAAACTATAACAGGTTTTAAGCATAGAAACAGAAATAAACCAATCAACAACGAAAAGATCACTCAAAGAAACCTTTATTCCGCTGTTCAAGCGGCCTCTGCTGAAGAACACAGTTATAATGTCGATCCTGTTCTTATTTCAACAGTTGAGTATAAGATTACAAATCAAATAAACTTTGAAAACTTCTAACTTAATTAAAGATATAGCGTTAATCTAATACCTTATTGATGATTTTTCAGGATAGGTTCATTTGCTGTATGGTTGCCGACGATAGTAGACCAGTTTGTTCGTATTCTAGAAAGCGGAGAGGGCTCTGACTATACACTTTGTACAATAATCCGTACTGGTATAAATGCACCTCCTGACGTAAGTTTTATGTTAGTTTTATGTATTATATTTCTAAACTAATTGGCAAATTTTAAATACGCAGTATCATCTAATGGCTTTGACAAAATGATAGGATTTTATCATTATCTATTTTAATCCTTTTACGATCTAATAAAATAATTTATTTCTCAACACTGAAGTTTATAAATTAACAAGCCTGATGTTTTTCAATGATTGGAGGACAATTAGCATCATTATCATCAAAAAAAATGTGTAAAGAAAAACCTTGTACTACTCTTTATAAAATTTTCATGAAATAATATTTTAACAATAATAAAAAAATTAACACAACGCGCTTGACATAGATATATAGATAATTTAAAAGTAAGTAAGTGCCTACCAAAATACGGCACGTCCTTTATGTCATTACTTCCAGAGAGATCCTTATATAATTATTATTGTATAATGCTCAAATATTTCTTCAGAACAGAATACGAATGCATAGATATAAAAGATTTTATTTGTTTAGGTTGACGCAGCTCCCTGCTCGTTGAACGTCACGTCTCTTCTGTTGGTACTCGCAGTCAGTACAATGCAATCCGTGGCTAATATAATCGTCAGCTTGGTAAGTCTTATGATTTCATGTGCAAATATTAAACAGGCTTTAAACGATTACAATGACATAATGTTAAATATAACAGCAGTTATCATTAAGTATAAACAGCTTCAAGTTACAAATGTAATTTAGTGAACATCTATGTCAACTAGACGGTCTCACTCATGTACATCTATACAACATATATTGTATAATTCAAAAATACAATATTATCAATCAAGTATCATTTAAAATATATAGTTAGAGTGAACAGCCCAAATAACATGATACCCTGACAGAGGAAGAAGAGAGTTTTTATATGGAACTCCTGACAGCATAGAGGCTAATGTTATTTTTGAAGTTACCCACTAAACCAGATGGTTCAAACTTCTTCATCGAACCCCACCGGGGGCATCACTTTCAGACCCAACTCCCCATGGAACGGTCTTCTTAGACCCTACTTAATAACGGTTTCACAACAGTTAGTGTTGCCGTATCCAAATCTCAGTCAGGTATTCCCCGTGACGCAGCCTGTTTCTTCAAACGATACCCCCTAACCGGTCTATTAGCCATGACCGTCTTCGCAAAAGCGAAGCGAAGCGCAAAAGCTTGTGGAAAAGCACAAGAAAGTCCCATTGCGGACGTCTAGAGTGTCTACCTATATGGGTACGAGTTTCGGCGAATATTATCTTCGAATTTCCACCTAATGTCAAGAATGAGATGGAAACTCTTTCGACTATGAAACTGGAACCTGCACAGACGTGCCTTCCATGGTTGCTGAAAAGAATAACCTAGACCAGAAATGTACAATAAAATGTAAATGTAGTTGTTAACTAAATCAATTATAATAAAGTGGTTGGATACTTGCTCCCATAGATTGGTATACTGAATTAACTAGGTTTGGATTTCAAAACTTTTTACGGCGTTGCGAGACTTGGGCATTATTTTTGATAAGATTGATTTTATTGAAGCATACGTCATATTATATGGCTTAGATATATCGTAACATCTTGGTAAGCAATTTGAAATTGTCATTGTTTTTAATTACAATTACCATAATTATAAATTGATTAGATCCTAAATCGCCTTATCACTGATTAAAGAACCTTGAACGTATAAAAACACGTTTATTTTTGTAGTCATTAATAATCTATATACGGAAACACCGTTTCTATGTAATAACTGTTGCATCATTGCAATCGTCAAATGCTAGTTAATATACTGTAGTATGTAATATCGTTTAAAGAATCAGGTAAATTAAATATCTAAATTTCATTTTTAAATAAATTCATGTCCACCTCACGAAACTGGCATTCAGTTAATACTTTTTTTTTGCCTGTTTGTTATCTGTTCCATGGTATGGTACTGAAGGTTTATATAGATTTTTACCCCAATGAGCATATAAAATGCTTTTTACGACAGGAAAACATTTATTTTAGGAAAATCAAAAATGGATTTCACATGTACTTGCAATACAAAAAATAATACACGAATTTTAATGAATTTTGGTTATGTGTAAACTTATTGTCTTTATCAATCAATATTTTGCACATTACAAAGTTATCAAATTTTTACGCGGTATCACAAAAACCATTACCGTAAGATTTTGTAAAAATGTTTAATGATAATAATTTAGACCATATTACTTCTACAGGTAATAAATCGAGTTGGACGTCGAAATATGGTGATATTCATCACAGCGGTCTGCGGCGTGAGCGGTGTTATCGTCAACTTGGTGCCCAATGCAATTGGCAGCGCCGTTATGTACTTTATTTTCCTCATCGGTATCGTTGTACTTGGATTGTATTCAGCGATCGCTGTCGCCATGTTTCCAACATACTTAAGGTATCCGAAATAAACTAAATTATTCAAATAGTCTACTTTAATACACCAGAGACATAGGTATATTTATGTTTTCATAAAATTAAAAACTAAATATATTTATCTAAAATTTGAATATTTCAGGGCACTAGCAGTAGCTTTTACCATGACGATCGGTCGCATTGGCACCTTTGCATCCATACAAGTTCTTAACTTCTTGTTTAATGAGAATTGTGAAGTTAGCTTCTATGTCTATGGGGCATTATTTGCATGTAAGTTTATTATTATTTTTTTTTTTGTTTTGTATCCCTATTATTGAGTTATCGTTTAAGAACATGATATATTTTTCATGCATATCTATAATTAACTTTTAAGATAAATACACACCAAGCCGCATTTCAGTTAAATTTTGACATTATTTACTTTTAGCATCAGCCGCAGTCGCCGCATTCCTCAGTGATGATCGTCTTTTACAAGCACCGAAAACGCCCGACTCAAAATTATGATAACCTATGATTTATATATTAAAGAAATACATTTTAAAGCTAATTTTCACTAACTTTATATTTATTCTACATACCTCAGTATTATATATTCTGTAAATAAAATATTTAAACATGTCTTAGTCTTATTATTAAATTGTTAACTCAATAAATTAATTAAAAAGTATCACACGTCATTCATTTAATTTAAATAATTCTTATAAAAAAACAAGATTTATAATTATTAAAAGTTATTTTTTTGTTTGACTTTATATATGTATTTTGATTGTTGCCTCGCAAGATAAAGTAAAATTTATTTAGCGTGATATAAATAACAGTGCCATCTTAGTCGAAGATATTCGAAAGGCTGTGTAGGTCTAAATCTTTGCTTTACTTTTAGCTAATTTTATAAACAACAGCAAAACGTTGGCAATCAACTGACATCTGTCACTGTCACAGCTGCTGCCTGTAGAATAATAAGATAACGGAGGTTCGCGGCCTTCTTTAGTTTCTGAATTAAAAGACATCAATCCTAGAACTCAGCTGTCGAATCTATAAATTACGTAAATTCAAACATCTTTCTCAACACACGCTACTAAATTTACTGCAGTTGTAAATAGGATGTAATGGTGTATTAGGCATCGATTTTTCTATAAACTTGATTAAGGTAGTCGTCAGATATATTTTGTATAGTGTAGGTTATGACAGACTTAGTGTTAGTGCAATGGTGGTGTACATCTATTCCAATACACACGTTTTGTAAAATTTTGGACTGGTTAAAGTGTATCTTTTGCTAAAATTGTTTTAGTGGATCAAACTATTTATTAACTTTGGTAAGTAAATAAATAGTAAGGGAATGTGTTAAGATTCCTTTGCAACAAGTATTTTGGTAGAATATTATTAATTTTATATAATTTTTTCTAGTAAAACACAAAACTCATTTAAAATTAACCCATATTAAAACAATCAGTCAACAGCAATAATTTTTTTATCAGATATATTATACATAATCATTAATAATTGCAATGATCCTAAGTAAGTAATAATGTGTCATTTGTTAAATAAATATATATGCCAACAGTACATGATATAACATTAGCAATCAACAAAAAATTATTAAAAAAAAATTCTAATGAGATTGAAATTTAACCATTGGAGAATTAAACAATTTGTTATTAAAAAATTTATAGTTGGTTGATTTGAAAACTTTTGAATTATTTTACATTAAGAAGCCTTATACGGAGCTCACTAATCTTGTCCTAATAGTAATCCAATTACCAAAATTCTTAATCTAATTTAATTCAATCCATAATAGAATTTAAAAAGTAAGAAGAATATAAATATGTTTCTTGTGGCTCCGTCAAAAAAATTTAAATGTATTAAAATAAATCATATGGATTGGATTGGATTTGATGTACTATTTAGAAATTAAGTAATATGGAATTATACATATTTGGAAAAAATATCAATAAGGAAATAAAGTAGGGAATTAAAGTTTTTTATGAAATTGTTTATTTTCAGTAATAGCACTTAGTAAATATTAAAATTTTATTAAGAAACAAAAATTTATTTGTTCTAAATAATCTTATCAAGAGTTATCATTCATTAAGTATAATTATTTATAACTAACATTTAGGGAAATGTATTTTTTTTCACAACAGTGTAAACTTGTACAAAAATCAAAATGGCCACTGGCTCCTGGGAAGAGTTCTTTGCGGCGCACTTACCACCGATAGACTTTGAAGATAACCGCTCCCTCCTCAAGGAGTTCTGCGACAGGCACAATCAATATGGAAACAAAATTGTACTCGTCACCGTAAGTTTTATAATTTATCAATACTAGATTGAAAAAAATATAATCTTAAATTATGAACAAGTTTTATGTGAGTGACTCTGGCATTGGAACATGATTGACTATAACCTAGATAACAAAAGGCTATGTTTTACGCTCATATAATTTGAAATCATTTTGTTTCCAGTAAAAATATATTGGATGGTGTAAATAACATTTTGGTTTGATGATATTAGAATGGTTCCCAACTTCATTATTAAGTTTCTTTAACCATTTGCACTTGAGAGCTGATCCTCGCTCACTAAATGATTTGTTAATTTTTTTCAAGAAGTGTTCATATGCAATAATGACTATTTCTATTTTCTTATCTGGTGACATTTGTTTATATTTGATCTTCCGGAAGCATCTTAAATGGAGAGCTGTATAAGATTTTAACAGTTAACTTCGACTTGCCGTTTAATCTGAAACGAACTTAAATGCAAAGGGTTAATACTATCTGAACCTCGTCTCGTAACAGTCCGGGGGTACGACGGTGCCTCTAGAACACAACACCGTCCGTTTCGTGGACAACTTCAGTGCGGGTACGCGAGGCGCGTCCTCGGCCGAGTATTTTCTCGAACACGGGTACGCTGTGATTTTCATGCACCGCCAGAAGTCACTGGAACCCTTCACAAGACATTTCAGCGGCCAGAAACTTTTGGATATGTTGGATTTGCAGGAACGAGGACCCAACACCAGTATAACGGGTACGATAATTTGTTTTTAAATAAACTAACTTGTCGAATTTTATAGGTATGTTATGAATAGCACAAATACGTTTGTTGACGTACAGTTTTGTTTTTTGTTGAGCGAAGCAAACGAAGTGAGCGGAGCGTTTTACTGGAGACTTTTTACATTTTTTTTCACGAATTGGCTCGAAAACTACTTGACGGAAAATTATGAAACTTTGCATTCAAAAAGACACACATTAGGTGATTGTTTTTTTTAAAAAAATTGACAAATGTCCTCAAAAAAAAAGTATATATTTTTTTAAATCATGTCAAAAACTGATATCTCATTGAAGTCAATGGGAAACGATAAGTCAATACACTGGGTTCGCTTCGCTCAATATGCAAACGGCAACGGGTTTGTTTGGCGCCCCTTGTTTAATAAATCTCATACTTTAGTCCGTAAGGACGCAAGCAATTGATTGCATTATCATAATTAACTTATCTCTACATTCGGTGCTATGTTAAAACTGCGTTACTCTGTTCTATAGTATGATGATGATGGTGATCCAACAGCAATAATAATATTTAACTTACCCGCCCCTTTATCTGCCCCTAAACATTTTTTTATGTATTTTAGTATTTTAAAAGTGACATTAAAAACCAAGTCCACAACAGTTTTCATTAGAAGTTATTCAGTAAAAATGATAACTGCAGCAAATGTGTTTAATACAGATTTAGAAAAGTAAGTTGTATAATTTGATACAAGTATTTACTGTTTACTATTTATTTTACTATTTAAATTGTAGAGAAACATGTGAAATCATGTGTTCAGTCCAAAAGCGAAAACGTCAAAGTGCAAATAAAATACAGTAAACCAATGCTCAAGGCCAACAACTCAACGTAATTCGTTCCTTTATTTGTCTTGTAAAAATAGTATAAGCTAAAAATAGAAATACACAAATTTCACTTCGAATTACATTTGAAGAAAAAACGTAAGGATCTTCGTTGCCGACGGGGGTTCCCCTACCGCACAATATTTGTCGTTTCTTTCTTTATTTGACTCATATTAAATAGTCTTGCGTATTGATTCTTACGTATATTTTTATATCTATGTCAAATAGGTATAAAGCATACCTATAAGGTTTCATATTGTCACCGGTTAAGGCGATATTGTAAAACTGACGTCATAAGAAAAAAATATCTACGTACAATATAAGCCGATTGTCATTAAAATTCACATGTAAACATTGACTTGGCCTTGTGGTGACCCTCGAGTGTCAAAGTGCTTAAATGAATGTTTTTTAAGGTTCCATAGTCCATGTCCCTTATAAACATCTTTCCGTTCGTCCGTCTGTCCGCAGCCTAGTAGAGACCCTTAGAATAGAAAGCTGTAATTACGAATTAACGTACATGTTAACCACTCCAACTAAGTGGAAGAATAAAATTTCGATTTTTTTAGTAGCTTTCCTACAGGTATATATGGGTCTTTATAGTATAAAAAATGTGATGTTCTCAAATAACAATTCTCGATAAACGGATTCGTTAGTGCAATATTAAACTTTATGTTACAATTTTTGTTAGATACAAGTTAGGTTACATTCAAACCAATACCAATAATATGTAAACAACTTGAATTATTACGTAATTAAAACCTATAATAACGTAACTAAATAAACTACCTGAACAACGATCAATTAGTACGAAAAAATGAATTCAAAATTACTAAGACAAATTTTATATATCAGATTTTTTTTATCGCTATTACATACAAGAGAGATGGCGGAAATATCGAACAAATGCACATGTGTGAGAAAGATATTGTCGAGCCGAGCGAGTATTACCGATAAATCACGAAATCAACAAATAGGGGTGTGCATTTTAGTGTCATTTATCCGATGTTATTTTTAAAACTTACAAAAACATTAACACTACTAAATATAATTTAAAATATATTTACTACTATTATAAATAAAAGGTTTCACATATTCATTGAGCGTGCGGAACGCTGTACTCGAGACTTTTCACATTCTTTGTCACGAATAGGCTCGAAAACTACTTGAGGGAAAATTATGAAACTTTGCAATTAAAAAGACACACATTAGGTGATGGTTTTAAATATTTTTTTTTTGAAATATGACATGTCGTTGAGGAATAATCGTCAAAAAGCTAATATCCCATTGAAGTCAATGGGAAACGATGAATCATTATACTGGGCTCGCTTTGCTCAATATGCAAACGGCACCCGAGATTTCGCGATCGCAGCGAGTCTAAATTGGGGGTCTGTTGGCGTCCCTAGTAATTAATTTTGTTAAAATAACTTAAAAACTAATTTTGGGTGATTAAAATAGAGTCCAATATTAGGATCGATTTGAAGATTGCTTATTTATAACATATTACGATAACGTATTACGTGGGAGGTGTAGGCTAGAGCAATCACTAGCCTACACCTCCCACGTAATATATTATCGTCGTTTGGTTCCTAAATATGTTAAAGCTCAACCATCTGCACGAAGTTAAGTTCATGATTCGTCGGAGCTACTGTGCGCGTAATATTCGGTTTACTTCAAATATATATTTTAGAGTACTTATATTGTTCTATAGAATTGTATACCTTAAAAAGATTACAAAAATCCGTGATTTATTTTTAAATTTATCCATCATAGACAGCTACGGTACACCGTGCCTTCGTAGCGCGTGAGCTGACACGCACTTAGCCTGTTTTAATATTACTACTATCGGATACTATTAGTGATCGTCACGAAAATAGTGTTCCCGAACGCTCTAAAAATTGCTGTCGGCATATTCGGATGCACGACCCAAAAAACAAAAAAAAAACCACTTAACAACGTCAATAACTAAATAATTTAAGCGTTAAGGCTAGAGGCCAGAAATAAAAATAATCCTTTTCTACCAAAATAAAAACTCCAAAGAAAGCACAATTTTATGCAGAGTTAGAGAAGCATAATAAAAAAAATAATAAAAAAAACGTAAGCGGACGAAATGTGCAGTGAAGCCGGACAGCGTGTTCGCGCTGGCGCCAGTGCTGGCGCGGTACCAGGCAGCGCACGCAGCCGGCGCGCTGCTGCACGTGGCCTTCACCACCGTGTCCGACTACTTCTGGCTGCTGCGAGCGGCCTGCGAGTGCCTCGCCAGGAGCGGACCGAGGGCGATGCTGTATCTTGCCGCTGCGGTGTCGGACTTCTACATACCCAAGGATAGAGTTGTAAGCATTGTAATCGATCTCTCGGTCGCTTTGGATTTCTAGACTTTATTCCGTCTCGAATCCTCGATTTCCAGCCGACCCACAAGATGCAATCGGCGGGCGGAGCACCTGTGATTCAACTGCACCTTGTGCCCAAGATGTTGGCGCCACTTGTCAACCTGTGGGTGCCCGAGGCTTTCGTGGTGTCTTTCAAGCTGGAGACCGATGAGAACCTTCTCATACCAAAGGCCAGAGCCGCATTAGAGAAATATAAGCATAAGGTTTGTAGTAACCTTAGATTTGGAGTATCTAAAATTAAACGGTCATTTCTTCATAGATTATTTTTATTTTGCAGATGGTGGTCGCTAATCTATTACAAACCCGTCGCCAGAGAGTTATTTTAGTAATGTCGGACGCTGTACAAGAGATCATTCTGACGAGGGAAGAAGTTCATGCAGGTATGTAGTGCTATAGTACATTTTGAAATATCATCAACGATACTTCCTAATGTATTTACAAGACTGTAGCAACACGAATGTACCTACATAATTGTACCTACATGAAAATTAAGGATAAATTTTTTTGTTATTATTATTTCATAGTAAATAAAAAATACATATAAATAATGTGCATTCTCCCCTATTTGCAAAGGGTTCTTCAATGAAGGTGGGTAGATGTTCAATTAGAATAAAAGTAGTTAGTTGTGCGTGAAGTATTAACAAAAATCCATTAACAATGCCATTAAGTATGAAATGTGACATGGTTCACACACCCGCCTCTCTTCTAACGGTGGCAGAGTTCTGTTTAAGTCTATGTGTCTCCAGTCGCATATAACTTTATCCTCAAATCCGATAAAATTGGTTATATTGTTCCGTAGTGCTCGCCGATGACGGTGACACTGACATTTAGAGTACAGGCCAATGATGGCTCCGGCCCTAATTTCACCTTACAATTTTAACTTTGTGAAGATTTAGAGTAACCTGCCAAACCTGGTGTATATTTTGTACACAAACACCACCATTTATTCGAAAACAAGCCTTGGCGCTAAGGATATTTTTTTGACCAAAATTGAGATTCTCTTCCAAACGCTTCGATGACCAGTCAGTTATGAAATGATGTTATCTAAGTAACAACCGCGGACTGGAATGCGCCCTTATTGCGTTGCCGTAACTTACAGATATTGACTAATTGATCATCGAATCCGTCGTTTAAAATTTGACTACAAAACGTGGTAGAATTGACTATAAGTCACCACGACTCATGGAAAACTTACGAGGCCACATGGCCCCTACAGACCATCTACTAAAATCTACCCGCCAATTGAAAAACCCTTTACATATACGAGGACACGCTTTCTCTGTGCTATTAAATAATTTAATAAAGTTTATTTTATTCAACCCATGTATGGTACAAGTTCAAAATTTTAATGCACATAGAATCGTTCATTCAATGATGTCGACGGTATTAATCGTAAAGTTATTCTCGCCCCAGGAGTGGACATCGAGGGTATGATAGTGGGGGAATTGGTCCGACTGCACGGCGGGACGCGCTGAGCGCGCGCGCGCCTCGCGAGGGTGTACCTCACGGACTAGGCGCAGACTGACCCACGGACTATACCACCCAGAGTCTAGGACGTAACTAGGACTAGCATTTCCGTGTTTCCGTTACTGGAAAGCGGATAGACGATGACGGTGTGGGTGTGTTGTGATTGTGTGATTGGCGCACGGATTGGGACTATCCGAATCTTACCTCAAATTTTTTTACCTCGATATAAATGTATATTTGAAAATTCCGTAGGTTTTTTCTTAAGGATAGAGCTTTCAGGAGTAGTTCGAGTGGATAGGGCACTCGATTTGAGTACTTCTGCCCCGTATAGGTAAAAATGTTCTGACCTTATTCCGTATGTACTATGTGATAGTAGATATGTATTGGACTTTAATACTACGATTTGTCGTGTGGAGTGTGTCGTGATGATATCAGATTAGTAACGTTTTGTGGTGTAGTTATATTAATCTTCGAATATATTGTTCTTAATGTTATGGTGAGATATATATAAATCTATGAAGCTCGATATGGTCAGGCGTAAAGATTTGTCGTTGTCGTGTGTTATAATGCTCTTACAGTTTATTAAACGAAATAAATATTGTTGGTGTTTTTGGTGTGAAATATATATATACATATATTATAGCTGTGGTTTTGATGATATTTAGAATACAATTTATATTCGGTATAACATCTCAATATATATACAATAATCACAATACATTGTGGCATAATTGTTTCATAAACATGCCCATATTGTGTTTATTGTTTTTGAAATTCAACTTCAATTTATAGAAAAGAAATATGTGGAGGAATAACATACTAAAATTACTATATATGCGTGTTTAAGACATATATGTTCGTCGTTAGGATTGGAGAACCTATAGTGGTTATCTATGAAAGCGTAAAAAAATGATTTAAAAAAAAACGTATCACAGATTCAGATTTTTTTATTGTATACAGAAGATACAATGAAATAATGAATACTTTTTGCCAGTTTCCAACGTCGCCATGTCCCAGTGAGGTAACAAACCCTGTATGAGTCTACGGATATATAAGTGTTAGGTTAAGTGAAGACTATATTGTCTACTATTTGACGTGTATTCCCTGTTATAATATCCAAAATTTTTATTGTTCTATGAATTTGGTGTTGGCGGTAAATTCCTGTGTGCTAAATTATTAGTGTTATATATATATATTAGTTGACGGTCACGTTTAGGTGAAATAATAATGGTCTTACTATTATTATGGATAGATATTTTTTGATGTCATAAATATTTCACCCCTTGCCTTAAGTTGGACCATTGTTATTCGTGGGACGTCTATTTTATAGATCCGAATGGATTTTAATAAAAGAATTTGTATTCTCGTATTGTGTGAGCGAGAGTGTGTGTAATTATTTACATATAAAGATTTTTTATCAGTTGGACATATCTTACAGAAAGTTTTAATACTACCATATATAATTATTATTTGGCTCTAATTAAAGCTAGTGTTCTCAACTTATCTATTATGCAAGTAATTCGCTGTTATTAATGTTAAAAATAATTACTTATATTTTTGTTTTTCAATTGTTTAACTGTTTGGATTTAGTGAAGTATATTTTTCGTTGAATTAAGTTATATAAAGTGTAATTTTCAGTGCATATCACATATTTTCAGACAGCTGTATAGTCTCATCAAGTACCAAAATCAACATATCAAGGCGTAAGTAAAATATTAAGATCCAGTTTTATAAAGATCTTACGATGTACTGATACTTGTAATTCCATCTGTTTATCTAATATTAGTGTGTTCGTGTTGTTTAATCTCGTAAACCTCGATTTCTCTATCGTTCCCGAAATAGTTATAGTTTTAAGTCTCAATTTATAGATATCAATATAAAAAATCTTATTCTGTTCTGCACTCCGATATTGTTAGAAATAAAGATAATAATATAATCTATGTTTTATTAACATTGGATGTACAATGATTGTCTTAAAAAGTGTAATTGTCATAGATATAAGTTGTATAACATGTGTATTTATGTGCAAGTAACTTGAACCTACATTATATTTCTAATGACATATTCAATCCGGGTAAATGTAAAAAATAAATTCATTTCAATATTGTATGTACTCCACATAATCGATTATTGTTTATTACTCAAAGATTTATCGACAGGGGCAGGTTTAGTTCTATATTTTTGAGCGAAGCGAGCGGAGCGCTCTACTGGAGAATTATCACATTCTTTGTCACGAATAGGCTCGAAAACGACTTGACACATTAGGTAATTAAAGGTTTAAAAAAAAATTAATAATGTGATGTCGTTGAGGAATAATCGTCAAAAAACTGATAAACGATGAGTCTTTACACTGAGCTCGCTTCGCTCAATATGCAAACTGCACCCGAGATTTTGCGAGCGCAGCGAGTCGAAATTGAAGGTCTGTTGGCGCCCCTAGTTAATATAACTGAACATGGTTAAACATGTTGATAGAGTATTAGAGCATTTTGGGTCAAAATCACCACGGTTGCAAACTTCGATGGTAAAGCGATAGTTCTTTAAATATATGGTATGAACACGCAGAAAAGTAATGTCTTTCTTGATTACAGTGTATTTAACGAATTTCGTAATTTCGGGAACAATTTATATATATTTGAGATGTTAGCGATTTCTCTTTCTCTGTTTTGTCTATGTTTAGTAGTTTTTTCCTCAGGGTTCAAATTTGTGCCACATTTGGCTCTTTATATTTTAGGATAACCATTTGCTCGATCTACCTTCGTATTAAACTAATTTTCGAGTGTCGATAAAACTTTAGACTAAAGTGGAAACTTTTTTATCTGTTTGCCTCTTCACGTTCAGGCATATTATTTTTTAACTTGTTTTTAGTTTTTAACAGTCATTCCTGTCCTTTAGTTTCTGTTTATTCACCAGTTATGTTATCCTAAATTTCTTTCCCTTGCGTTGTCATCTCGTCTTCGCCGAAAATATGCAGCACTATAGTTTCTTCTTACTTCTACTCTTCTTTCCCCCCTTCATTTGTTACATACATCCTGGGAAATTAGTTTTATATCTATAATATTTAGGGATCACGTCACTTTCGAAGGCATCATTTTAGTTAGTTATTACCGCCTTCACAAATATGACATACATTGTCTCAGACAAAGTTTCAGTCGTTTTTACTGTTCAAAATTGATGTGATAAATGGATTGAAATAAGTTTTTTAAAATGAATTGCTATTAGGGTTCAAATGATTTTTTTTAAGTTACAGCAATTTTTTTGTACAATCCACCGTTGGGGGCGCGTTCTCGAATTGTTTTTTTTTTACATAATTATGATATTATATTTATGAAACATTTATTTTTCAAAGCGGATAGTTTAGTTAAATAAATAATGTTTGTATTTTGATTAATTTCCGAAAATATTTTTTTTTTTGTGGTGATTTTGAGCCCTTTATTTTTTTCTATATCGCAAAGTTAGGGAACATTGGTCAGGATATTCAAAAGAACTCACGATCGCGTCTGTTACATATTAAATTCATCAGAATACTAAATTAATCGAGGTGGGTACCGATTTGTTATTTTAATTGGTAAAACAACAGGACAGTTTTCCAAAGGTCTGAGGTTTGAATCCTGCCCGTGTCAATAAATTTATCATTCTAATTTATTCAAAAATGTTTATCTATTGCCTAAACTTAAAAAAAGTATAATTTAAAAAACATCACCACGGGAAGGACTCAAACTTGCGATCTATTGAAAACTGCACCCAAGGTCGTTCCACATCCAGAGAGCATTTACGTTTCATATTTATTTAGAATTATTATTGTTATTTTTTTGTGTATTGAGCCAAAATAATCACTATGACGATACTTTAATGGAAAATGTTAAACTCACTAGATAGTTGACATTTGGTAACTCATTGTTGCTTTTAGAAATCTCATTATCTGCAAAGTTTTGATTACAATATAATTATACAAGCGAACCTTCCGCACTCGAACAAACCCACTATACCTTCTTTTATTTAATAAATATTTATGTTTTAGTTATATAAACAATATTTTTAATGAATTTAAATAGTTGTATTATGTATTGTCACTGGAATCCTTGCGTTATCCATATTATGAATGTTTATAAATTCGTTTGAAAATAACACTGTCTTTTATTTACATACAACCTATATGGTTTATACATTATTTTGTAAAGAACCTTTTTGCTTAATTTTTAAAATATTTAATTATTATAATAGCTATAGCCGAATAAAATATAATTCGAATCTAAAATAATAATTCGTGTCTAATATAATATTAATTATCGTTATATAGTCAATAAAAAATAAACATAAATACTACAAATAGAGAAATAAAAAAAATATATATATAAAATAACAGTATATTTGTTTCAAGTGTCATGGCCTGTCAGAAACGGATGTAAACATTCGCAAAAATTAAAATATGCAATCGTGGGTACATTGCGATTAAATGTTATGACTTTATAACATTATACGTTACCAATTCTGTAATGTCGGTAAGAATATTTTAGGACATTATATCTTCTAGATGTACCTATAAATGAATTAATCTTAACTCATCACTATACATAATCTGTATCATTTGAATATAAATTTACAGGAGAACGAAGTTGAAGATCTTGTGGGAGACGTTACGTATACGGACTCACAAAAAAGTGTAACCACGTCTATTGTGTATTCTTTTGACTTTACCGACTGTAATCCGGATAGAACCAACTCGACCGGACAAGAAACTTACATTATCGAATACGACGATAGTGATTTCAGCGAAAAAACATTTCAACCTCACGAAAATGTTAGTCCGCTTCAATTAAAACAAAAAACAGAAATGTCCACAACAGTAAATTATTACTTACAAAATAACCCAAATCAGACGACAAAGCAATCGAATTGTACAAGTTATCCAAAATTAAGTATAGTAGCTAAAGAGACATTTACCCAAACTAGTAAAACTATAATAGAGTTGGTTCAAGGTGATGCACGTAAAACTGTTGAATGTAAAACTTTAGAAACACAAACTTCGTTTGCATCAATAAATGAGAACAGGTCTTTAGAGTATCGAATACATATGATAAGTGCAACCGGAGACATTGACAAAAGTGATATCAATGAAGTAACTTGTCATAGTAGCATAATTGCCAATCACAGTACATGTGTTGAGAGGCATCCCATTCTAGCAAATAGTTTAGAAGATAAATCTTCCATTTATCGCGAATCTGAAACAGACAATGACCAACCAAGTAGGAATAATTCAAATGACACAATGATTCGTTTTATAGATGATGAATCAAAAGAAAACCTCGTTGAAAGTAAAAATGAAAGTCGGTATGAGAACACCAGTGCCTATGAATCATCAACATTTGACTCCGACGTCGAAGAGGACTCGTTAATGGAAAATGAATATAACGAAAATAAAAGTAACAGAGAAGACGCCAGTGACACAAGCGCAGTTGAGTTCGTCGACAATGATGTAGAGGAACTTTATCACAAGCTTTCAGAAAAGCCTATTTTGTTTTTGCCAATAACTGCCTTAGAAGCTGAGAATCGTCAATTTGGAATATTAACACCATTAACCGAAGAAACTTCTCAAAAAAAAGAAAACGTTATAGATGTAACACCAAGTGAAAGAACTTTAACTAATACTAACAAACACGATAATAACACGAAACCAATCATTACAAACAATTGTGGTATTGGAGTAAAAGAAGTAAATATAAAAAAAATGATCACAAAAGAAAATAATACATTAAAATTACCACCTATTAAGAATGATCAGTCGTGTCCAAATTACCCACATTTGAACTTTTTGTTTTCGGTTAATACGCCTCATAAATCCATGACAATAGATGTCCCACCGCCATATTCATACGAAACTCAAGGTTGTAAATTTGTAGACCGGTGGGAAATCAGACAGAGAGAATTGGCCTCTGGAGAAAGTCCTCTTATTAGTGAAAGAAGAGGTAATACACATAAATTATTTCAAACAGAACGTTAAGATTCAAATATCCTCTTTCCATATAAAATAAGTTATTAGATAATTTTAAATAGATATAAAATAAAAAAAACATTTACCCAGTCTTCCCCGCCTTGATGAATCTAACATTTTATTTATCATCATTGTGATAGTTAGAAAAGGGAGTTGTTATGACTTTCGTAAGCCTCCGATAAAACAATTATAAATAGAATGCTAGAAATAACCTGAACATGGATCACCATGTTTACAAATCTATTAAATATTGATGGATTATTGTCTCATTATAGATACTTCAAAGCTCTCCAGTGAACACATCAAACTACCTCCAATTCACCTAGAAGATGTTTTCCATAATATTAACAACAGAAAGGACATGCCGATAAAATTTGAGCGATTATCAACAGATTATGATCCTATCAGCATTAAAGGAAAAATAAGAGAACTTAAATTGATAGCCCATAAATCTAAGTTAGTATCATATAAATCCATAAATATAAGAAAAAACATTAAATGTCGTTTCAAACGTTATTTGAATATAGATTAAATATTAATTTATTATGATTTGCTTAACACTATTCTTAATATTATTTGCAATATCTTTATAGATTTAAACCTGTCTGTTATCCTGACCTATAAGTTATACAGGGTGGGCCAAAAATTTTTGCACTTTTGAAACATGTCTAGAAATAAAAGTACAAATGTTATTTTGTTTATGATTTATTTAACGTAATTATCATTTACATTCTCAAGGCTAGAGAATCGCTCCAGTATAGTGTCAGCAAATAACTTGCGTTGAATGTAATCGTTTGGTTTCATCTCCTGTACAATTTGAAGCTTATATGGGTGCAGTTTAAGGTCCAAATGCAAGATTCGCCGCAGACTAGTTCTTGGTACAGCAAGAGCCGCCGACCGCTTACGCGTAGATGATTCTGGATCGTTCCTTACAGAAATTTCAACCTCCCGAATGTTCTCTTCGCTTCTTCTTGAACGTGGTCGCCCAGTTTGTTTAATATTCGTTGTCGATCCCGTTTGCTCAAACTTTTTAACCCAAGCTTTAATTAAATTAACACTTGGACACTCACTTACACGTTGTAATCCGTATTCAACTCTAAAGAGGCGTCGTACAGTAACGTAGGAATCGTTGTTTTTGTAAAATTGTTTTACGCAAAAAGCACGCTCTTGTCCCGTGAAGCGCTCCATCGTGACTAAAATTGCATTAAACGACGCACAATTCCCCGCCACCCGCGCGCCCCTTGCTCTCACGGTTTTGGAGAAATCAAGTGTTGCTATTTGCAAAAATTTTTGGCCCCCCCTGTACTAATGTAAAATTTCATAACAAACTTATCCCTTCCTCCCAAACATTTGGCTCTATAAATAAATAGTAAATAGTAGACATAACAAGTACTCGTACCATTTTCTTGAATCAGTAAGATTCTCAGGATTCAATTATAACCTCATAAAGTTAAAACTTTGAAAATTATATAATATTTAAGAAAATTTAATGTGGTTCCGTATATTTCCGTAAAAAAAATTAAATGTTTTATATACTTAAATCATATTTTCAAACAAATAGGCAAAAAATGGATAGTAGAAGTATATCTCCAACGAGTGCTTCATCGCCTACCGACAAATTATGTAATGTGGCCGAGAAGGGCTGTGATGCTCTCTGTGTGGAACTCTTGCGCCGACTGCGGTCTGCCGCGTGGTAATGCCTTAATACTAATTGTATATTTTGATATACCATTTTATCATCTACATTCACTTATTCTAATTATTTGGAATTGGCGCAATGTGTCAATTGCATGAGTTTATATCTTACGTCATCTCAGTGAAGACATACTTCTTAGTCATATCACATTTCGCGTACATGGATATATGGTCATAATCGAATTGGGTTTGATAAGCTCTAGTATAATAATGCACTATTCCTACGACTGTGCCTCCTCCTGCAATAACTTATTAAAGTACGAAATCAGCCATTCACATCCATCCTTTCCAAGTAGCTTTCTTAATTTTAGTGTTGTACCATCCGGGCCCGCTACTTTCCTATTATTTCATACTTCGCACCGCCTTCCAACATCAGACATTCTCATAATTCTTACCCTATTTATACATGTACCAACTATACCGTCCATTCATTTTTCTCTTCAGTCAGTCAGTCAGTCAACTAATTGTCAGTCATTTTGTCTTTTAGGACCATCCAGTATTTTTTACAATTTGTGTATTGTCAATTGCTACCAATGCTTTAGCTCTCCCCTTCTATATACAAAATATATAGGTTACTATTTACTATTTCTTACTAACTACTACTACTACTTACTATTTCATATTTTTTATTTCTATATTCGGTAACTCTTTCATTGTATTCTTCGTTTCTTTTGTATCCTTTGATTTTTTTTATTCCATTACCTCGCCTATCAAACCTTTCCTTTTGATTAGTCTCCGTCTCCTCTTCTAAAAAAACAATTTTCTATCTAATTTTGACTCTTATTTACTGTTCCTCCTTAAGTACTCTTTATTTCTAAAACCAAGTCTTGAGATCCAAGAAATTCACTATATATCTCACTCTATTTTTCAGATCATCATTTATTCCAATTGTCCATTAAAATCATTAACTTCGTTTCTTGCCGCATATATTTGTCATCTTTTGAATACAAACGCTAGTTCTTTTTACTTCCACATATTGCAAAAAGACTTACAGTCAGTCAAATGACATGCAATTTTAAAAAAAACAACATTTATTAGAAAATCAACCCGAAATTTTGTGATGAGTAGAGACCACTCATAATAATTTATTCATCAATATAGATTGAAAATCCCAATACACCTAATCAAATTCCGAATCGTGTTATATTTTTAGGCTTGAAATAACGGAGACTTTGGAAAATTTACCCAAAGCTTTAGATACGTTCTGGTTTGTTATAACAGAAAACCGCATTGCTACATTAATACGTCAAGTAAGTACTAACAACGTTTAAATGTGATTAATTTATTACAAACATAACTAAACTATCTTTATTTCATGAAGGTTACCGCACACGTAGAATCACCTCGAACTCAAGTCGCAAAAGCAGCTTGCAGTACCCTCGCCGAAATTTTGAAAAATACTAATTACACAAAAAAACCAGTATGTTATCTTTACTTCTGTGTATTTTTGTACATCTCGTGTTCCCTGCGTGTATCAACAGTGTTTAATGGTTTCGTTCAGGATTTCTACGAAGCTATTTCTACGTTGTTAACTAAGACGGGTAGCTTCAACCGGTCAGTGCGACGCGCAGCCAATATGGCGCTCGACGAAGTCGTCTGCGCGGTCGACACCACGCAAAGCGTCACCGCTATATGCGTGTACGGCGTCGGGTCGGTTTTTATCATTTACTATATTCAGACTCCTAAAAAATAATGTTAGCGGGTCAGTTATTTTTAAGAAACTTCATCACTACAAACCGCGGGAGGGTATTCGAATAGAAGCCTTCGCCTCGGCAGTCTTGGTCGCAGGTTGCCGTTGGTAAATGGTATCACAGGCGCCATTAATCCCATGGACGCGTCGCAGTCATCGCAGCGCGGCGGTGCGCTGCTCGTCGGCGCGGCTGCTGGTGGTGTGTAGTGCGCTGGCGGGCGGCGGCCGGCTCGTGCTGCGCGACCGCCCGCGCTCCGCTGCCGACGCGCGCGCGCACGCTCTGCGGGCCCTCGCCCTGCTGCTGAGGGACAACGACACCGACACCAGGTACGTACCTCGGTCATGAATCCGTTTCAAAATTTGGAACGATAATGCTGAGGGGTTCGATTTGCTAATTAAAAATTGTAGTATTCGTTTTTATCAAAATACACTACCGGATATTTGTTATTATATATATATATATATATTACTTATTTTTAATGAAAATGAAATCGTCCCGTTTGTATTGGTAGTCTACTTTATGTTCAGGACAATTAGTAACTAAAATTCTTATGAGTTGTCTAATAAAGTTTTTTTTCTAGCTTGCTTGCTTGTAACCAATGTTATGTTTTATACAACATACGTTACAAAGAAAACATGAATTTAATTAAATTTTATTTTATTACTCACCAGATGGCTTGTTCGTTCATAATTTAAGGAATGCTTAGATTTTATTAAGTTTACTGTAGTACAGACTTTCCAAATAGCTGTCTAGTGTTTTATTGCTGTTATCGATGCTGGACCCCAGTTATTAGCTTTTGAAGTTGTTTTAGAGAATGTTTTAAAAGTATCCACATAAAATATAATCATTATTATATAACATTAATCTTTATTCTTCTGACAGGAATAGGGGAGATAAAAAATGTCTTACCCATAGAAATAGCGTATAACGCTATATTAGAATGTCCTTTATCGTAGACTTTGTACAACCTTAAACTTAGCTATATCTTCCTTACCGTAATTATAGTATACCAGTGCTTAATAGGAAACGTTTTCTAATAGGCATTAAGGCAGCTGTCATGTGGGTTGTTGTTGTTGTTGTTGTTTGGCTAACTTAACTATGACTTAGCAAATTAATAATAACTTAAGACACATATTACAAGCTCCCTGAGTCTCTGTCTCCAGATTGAGAATTGAGTTCTTGAGAAGTCAAGTCTGTACAATTCTTGAAAAAAAAAAATAACCTCCTTCAAGTTGGTGGTAACTTTGATAATGTATTGTTTTTTTTCTTTGAAAGCAAATGACTTGCCCTCCCCTTCTTCCCTTTCACCCCCATCTCCTACCGTTGCGACATCCATAATCAATTAGGTTAATAATAGCAATGTCGCTTGCGCCGCGATTGTAGCTTGTAATATTGTATGAATTGCGTCTTTATTAATATTTTTTTGTCTTAATGACCATAGACATTTGTCCATGCCTTTCATTGTAATTTTAAAACAATTTTGTTATGATTTTAATTGCGATGGTAAGTTCGCAGGAAAACGTCTTTTTTTAAATGAGTTGAGGCTGAAACATTAAAAACAATAAATAATTATTGGATTAACTTTATTTTTAATATTATAGACAATACGCTAAAAGATTATACATGATGTTGCGGCCGTGGCCGAACTTCGAGGCGTACTTCCTCACTGATGTAGACGCAGATCTCGCCATACAGCATATGAAGAAATATGATCAGCTTCTGTGCAAGCAACAGACAGGATAACCTCAATGTAACGTAAACCAAAAAGGATATTAAATATGTCACAAGTGAAAAGATATGAGATTGTATTTAACTTATTTATTCATGTCAAGTTTTGGAAAAATTATATGATGGATTTTTTTTTAATTTTGTTTTTGATTTTAAACATAGAAACATATAACACTAATCTAGCGATAGGTACTTAGATGTATTAACACTTTCTATGTTAACTTTGAGTACCGGCTAATATCATGCCGCAAACTTGTATCGTCGAGGGGAGGATAAAAAGTATAAATTTGTTTGCGGCAATCAAGTATAGAATTTGAAATGATATGAATTCACATCGGCGGCAACCAGTAATAGAATTTGAAATTTCGTGAATTCACGTCAGCGGCAACTAGGAATAGAATTTAAAATGACGGGAATTCACGTCAGCGGCAACTAGGAATAGAATTTGAAATGACGGGAATTCACGTCAGCGGTTGCGAATGTGTTAGTATAATCTCGATACTATTTTACTTATATATATGTAAATGTAGATAAATGAATCATATATACCAACTTATATAAAACTTTTAGCTGTATCTTCATAAAGCTACGGCGCTACGAATATACACCAATCACCATATCTTTCAAAACGTCTGTATTCTTAACAGGTTCACAGTCCAAGCCAAATCATAAGATATGACCCCCAAGTCCAAGTAGGTTTTTGTGATATTTGTGTCAGTTTAGATCTCAGAGGATATGTAATGTATAAATATATATAAAAAAACCAAACGGTTTTTTTTTATTACAGCAGCCCACATACGGGCTGTGGACTTACAAGGACTAACTTTTTACCGCTGGTTGTATAAGTCTCACAGCCCATGATATGGGCTGTTATTTTTTTCCGATTATTCTTGTGTTTTTATTTGTTTTTTTTAACTAAAACGTTAACACATCCTATAAACTATTTATAGAACTATCCTTCGATGTATTTTTCCACTCTGGCAATACTTCAAGTGTCACTGTCTGTAGTGTCAATGTCAGACATCAATCAAAACCATATTACGTAGTTATTGTATAAGAAGAGTTGTCATAAAGAAGAGTTGAAGTTGAAGTTGAAGAAGAGTTGAAGTTGAAGTTGAGTTATTGTATACTCTTTCAAAGAGAATATAAAGACTCTTTGACCATATGGTTTTTGTTTGTCGGTTAGAACTTTTGTTATTTGGTCAAGGTTATAGTTGTTGTTATTTTTTATTTATAATGAGTCAAAAGTACACGGACGAGCAGTTGCGGAAACTTTTAGAAAGTAGTGACTGCGAAGAAGAAAAGTCCTCGAGTTCGGATGAGGACAGTAGTGTAGACGAAACGGAAAATTTGTCAAGTCAACATGATGACTTGGAAAATAGTGTCCGCTTATGCGTTGGAAGTGAAGAGCCGATTGAATATGATAATGATGATAGTGTAGCTGATCCGGACTTCGTGCCAAATTCGCCGGAATCAAATGTAAGTTACAATGACATTACTAGACCAGTGATTAGGCGCAGCCCCAGTATTGGCGCTTCTGTGACTCGTCGAAATATTTTCTCCCAATCATCATCATCACCAACCGCCCGACGCAGTTGCAGTCCAATGATCCCCAGCAGCCCCGTCGCTGCGTGTTCATTAGAAGGTACCCATCGCCGTCCCACTTCTGTAACTCGTCAAAATATTGACTCCCAACATTCATCGTCACCAACCGCCCGACGCAGTCGCAGTCCAATTAATCCCTGTAGCCCCGTCGATGGATCTTCGTCTGAAGCTGATGCTGATAGAAGTGGAAATGGTAGGCCACATTATGAACGGGTCCTACAAAGTCAAGACGAACGAGAAGGTTGGGTTTACAGAGTCCAGCCATTATCGCGGCAACCATTACTTTCTCAAGATTTTATTCGAACTGAAAATATACCTGACGATGCGAATTTGTATAGTCTATTCCGCACAATAGTCGATGACAATGTGCTGAACTTGATGACGGAACAAACCAACATTTATGCCGAACAAACTATGGCTTCTAATCCAAATGGTCGGATGTCTCGCTGGAAACCTGTTGACAACGCGGAAATGCAAAAATTTCTTGGCATTTACATGTTAACTGGAATTATCAAGTTTCCTACACTGGAATCGTACTGGAAGACTGATCCTTTCTTTTATTATCCTTTGATGCACAAACTAAACATGTCATATAACCGTTTTGTGACAATCTTGCGTTGTTGGCATTTTGTTGACAATTTGGCTGAAAGGGACCCAAATGATCGGTTGTATAAAGTACAGCCATTGATAGACATTGTTATGGATAATTGCAGAAAACTCGTTACTCCCAGAGATTGCGTTGTCGTTGACGAATCAATGGTGCCATTTCAAGGTCGATTACTTATGCGACAATATAATCCGAGCAAAAGTCATAAATACGGCATGAAAATTTACAAGGCTACGACCGATGACGGATATGTCTGGCAGTATAAGGTTTATACTGGACAGGATCCACAGTATCCTGGTTTGGACAAACCAGGAAGCGTAGTAGTTCAGCTTTGTGAGAAATTACTTGGCGAAGGAAGAATTATAATAGCTGATAACTTTTACACAAGTGTCCCATTGGCGGAATATTTGCTTCGTCATAAAACTGATCTTTGTGGCACTTTGCGCAGGAACCGTAAAAATCTGCCTCAGTTGGTCAAAAGCAAAAAACTCAAGAGAGGTGAGCAAATTTCTGCTCAACGCAATAACATAACTGTACTCAAGTGGAAAGACAAACGAGACGTACTGATGATATCTACGTTTCATGGCGATGAACAGGCAATGTCTTCTGGTAGAAACCCACGTTTGAAACCAAATATGATACTGGAGTATAACCAAAGAAAAAAAGGCATCGATCTCGCCGACGAACTCGCCAGTTTTTATTCTCCAATTAGAAAGACCCTTACGTGGTACAAAAAGATCGCAGTTGACGTACTTTTTGGCGTGGCCTTGATAAATTCTATTTATTTATATAACAAATTGAACCCTTCACAGAAGTGCTCAATTTTACATGCCCAAACAGACATAGCAAAAAAACTAATTGACCTAAATGAAACACACGTGTCAACAAACCTCCTGCGATCACAGCAATCTTCAAGCAGTGTGTCAAGCTCATCACGAGAAACAACAGCAGCTCAACATTTCCTTCAAGAACTGGAAAACAAGAGACGTAGATGTGCGGGATGTTACAATTTACATCGTCAGAATGGTGAAACACCAAAGGCTGCCACTAATAAGGCAAAGAAAGTTTCGACGATTTGCAATACGTGTTTGAAGCCTTATTGCCTAAGTTGTTTTACACAGGCGCATACTTAGAGATTTAGTTTTTTTTTTTATCTTATTAACCTTATTCTATTGTTTTTGTCACATTTTTATTGAGTAAATAATTAAAATATACATTTTTTTTGGTTTTATTTTTATTTTCTGCAGTTTTACATAAAAAAAAGGCTGATGTTCATGTCCCAGCACTTTTTTGATAGCTTATAGTTTGTTCTATCAAGTCCACTTTTGTAAGCTCCAAACCTAACGAGTCCCACCTCACAAAACAGTATAGACGGTGTACGGGTAAACAGCCCACATATGGGCTGCGGACTGGTTGCTGTGGGTAGTCCACAGCCCATATGTGGGCTGTGGACTGTGAACCTGTTAAGGAGAGTGGTCATGTCAAATTTATATCTTAGAAGTCATGAATTATAGGAAATATCATTAGATAAAAAAACTTGTCCTTCGTTACAAATTAGTGACGTAACTAATTAATATATTGACTTCATTGCTATACTGTGTAAATTTATAATTTTGCAAATTTTATAAAATATATATTATAACCAAATAAGGAAGTTCAAGAACGCGATGTTCAGAAATATTGTTCTGTATAACAAATGTTTTGCTTACAAAGTCATAAATAGTAATTGCCCCCTGGGCCTCGAACCTTCTAGAAAATTAACTGATAAGACTCGCGAGCCATGAGAGATAAGAAATAAACTTTATTTTAAATATAAATAACAAATACATTATTAAAAATAGTAATTACGTTATATTTTTATGATGAAATGTATTTTTTTTCACGTAGTTTTAGTGTAATGTATACTTAATTATATATAAATATTATTATAGTATTGTTTAAAAACTACTCGGGGTTATGATTATAATGTGATCGATATTCACAATCACACAATGACAGAAGGCCAAATGACATGGTTGCGTTTCTTATCACAATTATCGCGAACTGTTTGGAAAATTACCAGTTATTGGAATAACAATTTTCTTTTAACTACGCCAGAGTTCGACGTATAGTTTTCTTATGTTTCTGTTATTGATGACTAACACATCTTTTAAGTTCCTACTTCCTAAGTGTTATTATTTCTGTATTATCAAATGAAGATTAAACTGATATGACATGCCAGGCACAATATGACGTACAAATAGTAACAAGTTTCACTTAATGTATCTCGGTCCTCGTGTACTGAGTATTCGTACCAAATGCACTCGCACTGACAGTTTGCTAAGTAGGTTGTAATATTTATAAAAAAAGATGATTAGTTTTCAGCACGACAGTTTCAGACTTTCGACTTGTCTAGACCGAAAGACCTACTTACTTGATAATCAGCACTGCTGTTTCAATATTACATATTATTTTATTAATGTTAATACAGCGCATTTTTATAACTTATTATAAATATTTTATGATCATGTTGAAATTCCTCCGGTGCTGTATTATTTTTAAAGTATGGGGCGAATGAGCAGTCAAAAGTTACAAAATAATATTTTGAAAAAGTAAATACTTTTCACAATCACAAGCTAATATATCGAGGATCCAAACATTAGAAACATTTAAAAATGCATCAGAAAATTCGTTTGATAACAATAAATGCAACAACAAGATTATGTCAGTTGAAGACAGTACTGCCTAGGCGGTGGTTCTGTGCAGTATAAATCAAAAGTCAATTATTTAATAACAATTTGCTATTATGACATTTATCAGCAAATTTAATTTCGTCATTGTTGTTTTCGCTATCACCTCGTACGCGTTTCTGTTAAAGAAGAAAGTTAAGTTCACATGGACTAAGACGTCCTTGGAACCCTCTCCCGCCCACGGAGTGTCACGTGTGTAATCTTAATGACAGTGAAAACACTCTCTGTTAATATCAATAAATATATTGACCTGCACCCCTCGCTGTTATGCAAAGATAAACTTGTCACAGTATAATCATTCGATTCGATAAGACATTTATTATGTATATCTTGTCGAAATGCGTCAGATTGGGTTGCATATTAATATAATAATCTATGCATTTCTTGTTTTACGTCTTTATATGTTAAAACTTATACATATAAAGCAGACAAAATCCTACTCGAACTAGTTAACATTCAGTTTATAAGATAGCATGTTATTTTATGTCACTAAAGATTATGTTACAATACTTTCCTGTTTATTTATTTCTATTTGAATAAAAAACAATATTAATCTTTTAAATTTAATACAAGTATCTACAGATGTCAGTAATTTTCATGCTATAAGGTTTCTAATGTTAAGAATTTTTCTAATAAAAAGGATTTAAATAATTATAATAATATGTATATTTATAATGTACATGTATAACGAATGAAAAAACTAAAGTTTTTTTTGCAAAGATTTTCTGAAATACTTGTAATTGTTATAAAACTCTGCGCGCAACTCTTTTGAAGTTCAAACGCCGCGGGGCCCTCCAGAGTGAACTCTGTCGATATTACAATAAATACTATTTTCACATTTACGAACTATAGTAATATACACTTAAGTCTGTTTTTACACGGTGGATTGGTTCCAGAAACCGTGTAAAAAAGACATTGATCGTATGCAAAAATATGTGATTGGTTCCTAATCTCTAAAACCTATTAAAATTAGTGAAAAGCAAGGATTTTTTAAGAACAAGTACTCATGTTTATTTAATTAAATCACATATACAATGTTTATTTTTACAAGCATTGTTATTGAAGATTTTTCCCAAAATATTAACATATTTCAATTGCTCTGACCAGTAAATTTGCTTGTATGCACTAAAAGGGAATTCCCCTAAATTTGTGATATGAACATATTTCTCAGAAATTAAATTTGACAAAAAAAATTAAGCCCAAAAAATTTTTAATCGTGCTAAATGGAATAAAAGCGTGTAAAAATTTTTTTAATATATTATTTTCAAACCGTGTTATGTAAAAAAACACCGTGTAAAAACAGACTTAGGTGTATATGATAATTTATATTTATTTCAAATAATAGATTTTAAATCCACTATACATCTTATTGAAATAAAAACAAAAATCATGATATATTGTTTTTGACTTTGACTTGCCATCTGCATTAAGCAACGCCGAACTAGGATAAGAATCAATTAATTATATTGTTATATAACTTCCATTTCTAGTATTACCAAACTATTCTTAGTTTCATTCTTAATATGCCATCATGATAATGATATGGTATGCTCTACCGTCCGAAATTTCATTGCTATTCGTTGATCCGCTCCGGTGATATTAGATAAATTTGATACGTAAAAACGAATCTAAAGGACATTTTTGAAAATTAAATAATGAAAAATAAATATTAACTGTATAATATTAATTATTAGGTTAGTATGGTACAATCATTTCATTCATCACACAAATTTGGGTACGAAAACGAACAGTTAAAATTGACTTATATCTTCAAATGACTTTCCGAGCTGATGGTAGCTTTGACAATGAAAAAATATTTTGTATAAACTTACTTTCAATACAGATATAGAATATTTTTCATTGATTACTTGGATTTTCGAACTAAGTGTTTATTGGTCAATAGTAAGGAACGCTACACCTTTACACATACACAGTGGTGTAGCTTTGTCTAATCTAAACGTGTATCGTATTTCCTTTAGTACTTGTTACCTAAAATAACTGCACAGTGGAGGAGCATTTATCGAAAAGCATAAGGATTTCACAAAATATTTTATTTTAACTTGCGTGATATAATATATTTTCACAAATAAATGTGCTTCGGCTCTTCTGAACTATTGTACCTAAGCAGAGTTGGCCAAAATTTATTCGAATGACGAAAAACGAATGAATAAATTGTTTCTTAAATAATAAATAATTGAATTTATTCGAAAGGAATATTGTTATGCGTTACTCGATAAAGGAATAAAAATAAAACAAACAATAATAGTTTTCAAAACAAATATTTATTCGTTCATAATTTTAAAGTATTTACAGTTTTGAGTATTTCTTAATATTTATTTTCATCAATACTCTTTCTTGGAACATGTCAGACTGTCTACTTGAGTTAGGTAAGTTTATTATAGTTATATATATAAAACGCGTTCTACGCATGCAGATGAAGGCAATGGTTGTGTTGTATTTTTTACATATATTTTTTATTTCAAGATAACGATCTAAAACATTGAATGAACGGTCTTCTACAAAAAAATCACATCAGCTCTGGTTTCGGTGATTTCCTTTGTAAATCAGATTCGCCTCCTGAGTCTGAGTCTTTTCCAGTTTCTTGCGTAGTCATTAGACATGGCATTAACAGTCCATACTACATTACTGTTCCTTGCAGAATATTTAAAGTCTCGGTAATAGGACATGAACAAATAATATATTCGGTTATATATTCATATTCACGGTCCGTTATATAATTTCCTTAGGGAAAAAGCTCTATGCAATTGAATTTTCTTGTCTTTGGTAGAGTGAATTTGCTTCTTGGCGTCGTATAAGCTATTCTATCTTGTAACGCCACCTTTGCCAAGTGTGTGTCCTAAAACATTTTGAATGATTTCTGCTTACTTAAGAGGTCCAGCAGCATTCCACAATATGTTACATTTTTTAATAATCTTATGATGAATTTCAAGTAATGGTGTCTCATTGTCCACCTTAAGTATTCGATTACAATCTGTAATAGCACACAAATTAAGAGTATGTGCACAGTAGGTACTTGAAATGACACACCAATTGTAAAACACGTGAATCAATAATATCTTGTAGTTGATCTTCTTCGTCGTCCCAATCATCTTCTAAATCAATCGAATATGAGCTCAGAATTGATACACCAAATTCTTAGAATGCTTTGATAAAGTTAGAACCATTGTCAGTAATTGTCGTTGCTACAGTTACTGACAATGGTTCTAACTTCTTCTTTGACGGATTTAGATTAATTTCAATATGAATTTCGTCAAGCAGCATCGCGATTCGTTCATAATTTTGAGTACCAGGAAATCTCCTGCAAGTTAGTGTTTTGCATTATCGGTTGAAATCCGCATCGATCCAATAAGGAGTTACTCCAAAAAACTACTTTTGTGACTCGACCATATCTTAACAACAGCGCATATGTATTGTACCATATATCTTCTAACGTCGATTTGATCTCGGAAATTTGCAACGTGTGTTCGGCATCAACTCTCCTGCTTAATGTTCTTCGCCTGATGACATTTATACCGTAGTTTTTAAAGTTTAAACAATGTTATAAAATAAGAGTCTTCAACTACATTCAGGGGAATCGTAGCATTGATGAAAAATAGCACCAAATCATGATCAAAATTTGTTTGGGAAATTGTGACTGATCCTAAAGTGGAAGAATCATTGCTCCTATCAGTACCCGCACCTTCACGTTTCATTTGTTTTACCCGCTTGGCATACTCGTGGTATTCTGTAATGGCTTCATCCCCATGTTTTCTGTTTAAATGGCTCAAAAATTTTGATGACGAGTTTGGACAACCTTTAATTTTTACAACTTTCGCAGGATTCAAACTTTACAAGATCCGCAAAACATGTGTCTCTAAATATTGGTAATCTGATATAAATTAGCTTTAAACTTTTTTTAAAAATAACGAATAAAATGTTCGTAAGCAAGTAAGTAGTTAGGAATAAGTTATAATGCGAATAAAATTTTGTTCGAATAATTACTCAGATACCAATTTAATCGAACAATGCCCAACTCTGTACCTCAGTCATTAGTGCTTTAAAAGCTCGCTTCTTCAAAGTTTTTAAATTATTTTAATTTAAATTTCAGACAATCTATATTGTAGTTTTTTTTATATCAAAGGAGGGCAAACAAGCGTGCGGGTCACCGATGATAAGTAATCACCACCGCCCACGAGCTCTTGCAATATCCGGGAAATCATAAAGCGATGCCGGTCTTAGAGGTGGAGATGTAATGTTCAGTGAGTGCGGAAAGTGTGTTAAAGTTTTTTGTATTACGGCATCAACTATAGTAATAAATAGGCTCATCTGTATCTTCATAATAAATAGGGCCGTCTGTATCTTTATAATTATAAAACTTGCACATATTTTCACTTTAATTTGTTGTGATGGAATGTTTTTTTTGTGTAATAAATAATTTATTCCACAAAAAAAATCCATTATTTAGCCATTCTAATCAGAAAATATCCCCGATATTTAATAAACGCGACCCCAGGAATTCGCACTTGTGTGATCTCTGCAGTGACAGGGATTACTATTGCAATCACTCTTATAATCAATATATTATAAATTATTTAATAAAGTCTGTTTACACTCTAGGCATTAGACATCAGAAATTCAACAATTCATAAAAAAATCAACAATTAAGTTTAAAATGACCTGGAATATCACAAAGTGCGAATCTGAAAACTCAAATGTAACTCTTCACATAAAAAACCAAGTAATAGAATCAAATAAGGAAGTTGCCTGTGCTTTTCATTACTAAAAAAAAATCGAATTTCCACCATTTTATCTACAATTTCTTCACCTACTGTCGCTGTACCATTAGTTTAAAAAAAAATAAAAATAATAAAAGTATAAAAATTCAAAGAATTTAACTCGATATCAGTTTATGGGGATTATATGTAAAAGTCATTGGCTCAATAGTGTACACTGTTGCGCCTTACCCAGCGACTATTGAATGAGGGTATAATAAAACAAAGCAAAATAATAAGTCTTCTCGAATCTTTTCATGCTTCAGATCCTACAAATTACAGACCAATATAGGTATTACCTTCACTGAGCAATAAATATTTGAAAAAAAATCATATTTAATCAATTGTAAGATCATTTAATAAAAATAACTTGCTTTCTAAAAAACAGTTAGGTTTCACAAGATGCTATGTCAGGAAATTATACCACTGTGGCATTTTGCGGCCATACAATGATCTCAAACTTTTGATTTCTTACTTGTCTAATATAAATCAGAGGATTAAAGTCAATAGAAAGAGATCGCCTTCAATCAACCTATTAAGCAATCATTTCAATTTTAGGCCCATTTCTCTTCCTATTTCATATAAATTATATAAATGATCTGCCTGCTTTTGTAATTAAACATAGTTGAGTAGTGTTGTTTGTTGATGATATTTCTTTTATAAGTAAAGTAAAATCGTGCAGATGCCATAATGTAGGACGATCTAAACAAGGTTCTCTCTGCAATAGTGCATTTTAGGAAGCATTGTATACATTTTTTCAACTACCTCCTAGTAAACGTTTAGATTTCCAATCATTTAATAAATTTAAAATACTTGTTCAAGTTGTTTGTCTTTGAAAGAATACTATAGTATTTTCAACAATCTACTTAACCATTTATTATAAATGTAATTATGATTTTATGCAGGTCTTTAATAAAAAACAATCTTCATTTTTCAAGTAATTTTCAGTTAATTTGTAACTACTTTCCATCTCTTGCTGGTTACTTAGAGATTCATAGTAATTGCTTTAACACTCCATTTGTCCTAAAAGAAGTGTCAATTTTGATTCTTAAGTACGTAAAGATAAGCATTTTATTATTAATAAAATATAATCATATAATAAATAGTATTTCACACAAAACTTATTGCAACTAATAATTTAGTTTGATTTAGTTTGATTTAGAAACAAAAAATTGTGATCATATTTTTTTATATCTTACTTATTTATCATTTGTCGTCTCCGTCAATCTGGAATCCGTTCTTGGAAGTCTAACAGTGGTCTCACAAGAAGGGCCTACACCTAGCGTCTTTACTGCACTACTACGAGCTACAAACTACGAGCTTCTCCTTGTACTAAGCGGCGAATACATGGCTTTAGACAAACTACAATCAAGATTCACGCCAGATTGCTTGAAAATTGAAAAGACAAGAAATGAAAAAAAAACTGCTATTTCAGAGAATATAGGTATTTTTACTCTAAATACATAAACACAGACGTATGAAACAATAAAGAAAATCTAGTCTTTTAAATAAAATATTATATAAATGGCAATACTACATCGTTAGAATTAGTTATAATATATCAATAATAATCAACACCTTAAATTTATATTCCATCAAGTCTAACATATTTAGCAATACATAGCAATTACATTTTCCCGAAAATATTTGATGACAGACTTGGTTTCATTACTGGATATTATATAAATATATAAGTTATTAATGAAACAGGAACTAACCACAGTCAATAATATTGGATAATTCATACTCAGAGATTCATGTGTGTTTTTTGCTAAATCTTTAATAAAAGATGCAGTTTAGTTATTTTTGGAAATATTAAACCCAAGTGACATATTTTTTTGGTATACACCTTTATTACCGCGTTTTTAAATAGATGTGAATAATCGAAATGAATATCTTGCCGATTAAAAAAATATACAGATCAAAACGTCACGAAAATCAGTTTTCATTGAATATCTCGCCACCTATATCGAATGTCAATAGAGATCACTATAAAAATATTCGTCATGTAAGTCTACAAAAAATGACTCCCATATTTTTCTGTAGGGGAGCCCGGGGATGGTTGACTATAGGGGCAGGTAGACTAATTGTCAAAAACGCGAGCTAGGCAAACTTTTTGCAAAGACTGACTAGGTGAGCGTATCCATTATTCCCCCGCGCACAATCATCAGAAAAACCTCGGAGCAGACGCACACCGTTTGTCAGCTAGAGCCTATTGTTCAAAAACAAGACACTTAAGTAACAATTTTTTTCCTAATTATATTTGTTATAACTCTTTTCATTTTGTTTTGATTGCTTGTCAAACTGTTTAATACGAATGTTTGATTTCCGAACTTTGTATGCTTCCTTATTATTTTTAATTACGACACCATTTTAAGGTTTAGGCACGTAGTTAAAAATTTCTAGGTTGTTTGGGGCTGGTTGACTCATTTCAAAAGGGGTTGGTTGACTATCTAGTCAACCTGCCCCATACAATTTTGGATATACTAGATATAAATTGGTATAAAAAATTATTGTTCTTAACCTAATATTTCCAGTTTAGAACGATGCGAATCTATAAACGAAAGTCAAATCGACGTAAAGACATACTGGAGAGAGTATGTTGACAAGTTATTTTCGCCGAAAAAAGTATCAATTCAAAGAATTTGCTATACCATATAAAATATCGCCATGTAGTAAATATGAAAAAAATAGAATGCAATCCCAGACTGTCTAGATCTCAATTGACCTTGGAAAGCGTTGGCTACATAAAAAACAGACAAATATTCAGTGACGAGGAAGAGCTTGCATCAGAAGATTGCCCATAAGGATGTTTATTATGGATTAACGCCTTACGAGTCCCAAAAATTTGCAAATGAATTTGCGAAAAAAAAAAATCTATTCCTGAATCATGGGATAAAAAACAGATTGCTGATGAAGATTGGGTAGGGAGTTTGCTTAAACGTCATCCTATTCTCTCTATTCGATCTCCTTAAGCTACGAGTTTATTTCGAGCCATTTCTTTCAACAAAAACAACGAGCAGTTGTTCTTTGATAACCTAATAACCGTTTACCTACATTTAAATTTAAGCCCTAGGTATATTTGGAATGTAGATGAAACAGGACTGACAACGGTTCACATTCCTGATAGAGACATAGCTCATCTTGGCACCAAAAAATTGGGAAAAATGACGTCTGCTGACCGAGGTTCGCTGGTGACACTCGCAGTTGCTATCTCGGCCTCGGCAATATGGTCCTTTCGTTCTTCGTTTTCCCACGTGTTCACTATAAATACTATTTTGACTATTTTAGACTAAAGGACTATCAAAGACTATTTTAGACTGGAGGTGGACCGATAGGTTCTTAACGATGTTTAATGTTGTTGAAGATGTTCTTAAAAATGATGATTGCATTTACTTTAGTATTTTAATCTTGTTCCTTCGTAGTCTTGGTACTCATTACTTCTTAGGTCAACTTACCCCTAGTGACAAGTCAACCTGCCCCAGGCACGGGGTAGGTTGACTCGTTTTTCCCGTTCTATAAAATCGAGCCTATATACTATGTTTTAATTGATATTGAGCTTATTGTAATTTCTTTCTAGAGCTGAATAGCGTCACTATCCATGGAATTGTTTTTCACAAAAATAATCATTAAAGCAATAAAAATATTAACTTTTAAACTGAAAATTGGTCAACCATCCCCGGTCTCCCTACTCGTAAAATCAACCGTTTTTGGAGTAGAATATAAAATTTCTGCTCACTCAGAATTTTACTGCACATTAAATCTAGGATGACTGGACTTATGTACTTTAACTTGTGTAAGTGCTGTAAATGATATTTTCCACATAATTCTGGTATTTTTTTAAACTTTCTGGTTACAATAATAAGGCAACTTTTATATTGCACTAATATTATAATATATAATCAATACCTTCATTAAAGATGTATGAAAAAAAAGGTAATAAAACAATACTTTTGAACAAAATTTAGTTTATTAAATAAAATATTATATAATTGATAATACTACATCGTTACAGTTAGTTATAATATATAATTAATATAAATAACATCTTAAGATTGCACTACATTACAATTCACTACGTTTTAAACTCCTTCACAATATTACAGTATTATTTCATCTAAGTTTAAAAGTTAGAATAAAGAAATACTTCGATTACATCATTAAGTACAGAGTTACTTCTGTTAGGCGGTGACCTAATATAGGCCGAACGAACGAGTAAATACTCGAAAATATATTACATTTAACATCTAGGAGAATCAACCACGTCTATCTAAATGCATTATCAGATCAGACTTTCTGGCTCGATAAAAACGGGCGGGTAGCTGCACAGTTTAAGAAGGCACCACGAGCGCCTGTGGGCGCGGTATCTGCGAGGAGGGCGGCCGTCCGTCTGCGATAACAGCAGAAGCAGACTGAAGAAAATGCACACGATGTTTAAAAAACGCATCTTGCAATTTTCTTTCTAACTTTCAGCTATTTTCAAATTATCTAAGAATCCAGTGACTTAACGGTCATATTTCGATATATTTAGGCTATTTTAATCTTTATAAATCAAGGCAAGGTGGGCGCGAACAGTTTGTATTAGTCAATAGGCGTTTGATTGTGTACTGAAGATTTTAATAAGTTACTTGGTCTTATATAGGGGTTGCGGGTTATCTAGCGCGTGTTTGATAACCCTCCGAATTGCGATACGGTAAGTTCGATGACTGCGGCTCAATGTCATTCGATTCATTGTAGTAAAATTATCTTTTTATAGGTAGGTTATGGTACCGGGTCTCGCGTGATCTCCTTAGACTATAACTAACGCATCTGAATATAAAGCTAACGCGTCTGGCGCATCTTTGCCTTCATGTACCTCAACAACTACTATCTGTTTCATGAAGGTAAAAATTATGGATGGGTTCTGAATGGTGTAATCTATAACAAAAGGAAAATTTAATGCCATATACTTAATTCGATCTATTTGATTAACCTTGGTCACAGATGGACCCTCTAGTTACTAATTTGGTTACCTGGAACTTAAATGTTCAAACAATCCATTCCTAAAAGAAGCCCAGCCCATCTAGAAAAATCACACATCTTCATGTCTTCATTCACCTTTGCCCACGTCTTAGATAAGGCCAAGATATTAAAATAAATAAACATGGTATTGTAACATCTGGTTCACACTCGTTTAGTGATATTTTATTTTATCTTTTTTTTAATACTTATTAATGAATCGATGACGATAAAGTCAGCTTGACATCTGTGTTGTAAAACGTGGACATTATATGATATATTTATATCAATAAAGAGGTCGTTGACATTTACTAAAATTCAATGAAAGACGTCAGGTCTAATATTACGTCAACCAAAGCATACCTCTATATATAAAAGAAATAACTTATTTTTGTGTTCTTATCTATGTTATTAGAAAAAAAAAATTAAAGATAAAAAACAGAATATGATGGCCGATGCTGACGGAAATGCATCCATAACTTAGGTAGCATTTCTTGCGCTGCCTCTGAAACGAGGGAATCTGATATGTCAGTCAGTCAGAAAGATTATGTCAAGCCTGTAGTCCATAACCTTTTAGGTTCAAAAATGATGCAAAAAAAGTTTTGATGAAGTTGTTTTAAATATTTTATTCAAATTATGTGAATACCTTTGCGCGACCTCTATAATAACACGCCACTCATCTCTTATCGTGAGAGAACATCGGTAAATGTAATTATCGAACTATAAATAAAACAACTGTGGCGCAGATTACGTGTGTTTCATGTTTATTAATATTAAAATAATGTAAAAAGAGGCCCAGTGCGTGTCAGGCCACGTGCAATGTAGGGTTCCGTAGTTGCCCATGGTGGATAGATAGATAGACGGACATTGGCAGACGTTTTATAGATATTTGTAAAATATAAGTACAATTATATTTTAGATCTTTCTTCTAAGATTTAGCAATATAATCGTACAAATATGTATGTCGGCAGATAATATTAAAAATAAAGTAAACAGCTGAAACGTCCCACCGGTTGTTATACAGGTTTTGCAGGTGGAAGATAAAAGAGTTAACACCTGATGTCATGTCGTACAGTAAATTATGCCATATGCTTTAAGGAAGGCTATATAAGTGCTTGAATTTGAAATTCAACTAACTTCAATTAAGGAAGCCCTCCTGATTCCACATCCAATTGTGACACGGATCACGCTAGAATCACATAATTTGATTAGAATTAAATATTGTTCAAATTATGAAATTATTATGGTTTCTAATTATTTAAATATTTTAGTTTATTATATTTAATATATATTTCGTTCTAAATCCCAATTCTTAAAGCATGCACTGAATAGTGAACTTACACACAGGCCAACTTTTCAATTAATATACATATCATGTTCATCTTAAAATAAATGTTCGCTCCGACATATATTTTAAGTAAATAAAGCAATTTAACTGACAAGAGGGGAGGGGACACTTAATTGTAAATGCACTTTAAAGCTCAATATTTCACAAACAAATCATTTGCTTTAAACTCTCCATATTATCTTAAGACCTGTCAAACGAAATCCCACAACTTGAAACAATGAACTCCACCCAACTATACTTGTATAGAAATATATTTTCGACCCTAAAAATATATATATATTTTTTTATATTATTACTTTTTTGGCGTTAATAATACGTATTCATATTCGAATTAAAGATAAAATAATAAAATTATTATTGTTTAGATGATAAATCCAAGTCCTAAATAAACGAGTGAAGGTATCAAGAAGTAGATATAAATGTCTATAATAAAACGATATAAATTTACAATACAGACTAGCTTTTGACAACTTTCATGATTTTATATAACCTTTCTTTTGTGAAAGAATATAGGTATATCTTAGGCTTAGAAGGCCAATTATCACTTTTAAGAATTCATGACGTACCAGAAGATTACTTTATCCTTAAACATATTGCATCTGTCTATACAATAATGTTATTATTATGTAAATTTCATTTGTTAATTGAAAACGTAATATTTAAACCCAAAAAACAGCCAATTGAATGTGAACAACAATCACTAACTTGCTAACAGACTTTTCTCAATGACACATTATTATGCTAGTTGGCTTAAAACACAGTATTATTATTCCCTTATGTATTCCCTTAGTATTATTATGGCCAGGGGGCAAAAAGGGAATAAAGTCAAAGGTTTTATATGTTGTGCTTTGAAAAAGTTACATAATCTCTAATACATAAATAAAATCATTTTCTTTTACGTTGTAGTAGTGTAGTGTGTCTAACGAGACGACCATATCGATATCAATATTTTAGAAAACTAAAAAAAGTTTCTTTTTTTTTCTGGATCAAAGTACACACGTGATCTTATCATTAAGCACGTCACTTCACCGCGCCACCTTTGCATCAGATCCACCAATCATCACTTCGGTATTGATAACATTAAGTATATCATTAAGTATTAATAAATTTAAGATATCAGAATCTAAAGGTTTATTAATACTCTTAAAGTAGTACGATTGTTAGACATGATATCTTATGTTACACAAGTGCGCTCGAAATTAACCACAATTGAAAAATATGTATTTGATGGTATCAACATTACCGTATTATCGAAAATTTTTGTAACACGGCGGAAAGCACAGAATGTGGCAACATTAAATAATGTTATATTCACCTACATAGGCCTCCATTAGGTAGTCCTAGTTGACACACTGACAGTACAGAAAATAGTTTGACGTAGTACTTGAGATTATTTTTTGAGCTGAGCGTAAGTGAAGCTTTTAACCGTTTGGGAAACTTCTTTTTGAAGCAATATCACATAAAAACTACTGAACCGATTTGAATGAAAATTGGCAGAACTGTAGAACTTGGGAATGGGCATTTTTTCAAAAATAGAATTCAAATATCTCATTTCGATCAGAAATGATGGTCAAAAAACTGTTTATACCATAGATTTAAAGTTATCAGAACCTCTGCGCGCTTGCCGATCGTCAACCTAGAAATACGCTTATAAGCAACAACACATAAAAAATTCTAAATAAAAAAAAATCTAAAAAATTTTATATTATATTTTATTTAAATGGCTCCGTTCAACTCCCGCAGCTCACAGCATCGGATCCTAGTATAATTTTAGTTGTAAAAATCGTCTTTACAAATTATGCAATGAAAAGTTTTTTTTTTCTTTTAAGGATATTTATTTTTTTATTATAAGAAACTATAATAAATAACTATTAAAAATTGATACAAAATAAAAATATATAGTCTAAACATTGATAACAGTTTATAAAAAATAAATCTCTTATCATTTAGTGTTCCAACCACCTATTTAAAAGAAGTTCTGATGCAATGATCAGATTGTGTTACCATCATACATATATTGTTTAAAAAGTAAGGTGAGTGATAAATAATAAATGTAAAAATGAAATATTGATAGCATTTCATATCATAAACCTGCTAAAAGCTAAAATCTTCCATGATGACATTTCTATGATAACCTTAGAAGTATAGGGTTTTCCGGCGTCAATATCAAATTACTTAAAACTATTTTGATGATTTAATGTAGATAACGTAACAAACATGTAATTCCTACATTAAACGCTATTCAGACGATAAGGCAGTACCAAAATACTACAATGTACTTAAAGGTGAAGGAGGTGTGTTACGAGAGACTTAAAATATATTTAGGAAAACGCTTTAGTTTAATCATTGTAAGTTACGTTTGTGTATAATATAATATTATTAATATAGCACCTATATATTAATAATCATTTTAGGTTTGGGGTTAATGTCGTTTTCTTAGATGGTTAGGGTTGTCAAGGATGAAAATGTTGGTCCCGCATTTTTTATACCAGCAGCCAGTAATAACAATCGAAAATAATATTAGTATATCTGACAAGAACAATCGAAAGTTCTATCGTTAAAGTGTTTATATTATCTTCAGCATTTTTATTAAGTAAATTAATTTAAGCCGAAATATTATATTCATTTTAGAAATTTAACATCTGTCTTAGTTGATAGATTCTTCATGTATGAAAGATAGTTATATTTTAATAACAATTGAAATATTGTTATTTTGCAGTTAATTTTTATCTGTCAGTGAAGTAAGCTTTATGTTAGAAAATGTCTCGTGATTTCTTCCAGTATACTCACTAGCTGTTCACTTTCTGTTGTGAGAGGAGCCACGAAAATTTAATGCTTGATATTAATAAATATGTAACACGTGTAACACAATTCAAACTCTTGTAAATCGGAACATAACCATCGCCCCAGAGATGATATATTACACAGTGAAAAGCTGTACAAATCCTCAAATAAGTACTCGGTATCAATAGCCAGCTTACGGTATACAGCTGTAATGTGACTTATTGAGGTTAACCTTTGCTATATAGGAATATAGTATTGAATCCAGGCATTACTTGATCTGACATCCATTGATGGTTAGTTTTATTTAAATGTACTATTACCTTATTACCTTAATTAATTAAGTTTAATAAAAAAATCTTTAACCTTTATTAAAAAAAAAAACAGATAATAATAAATATTATTAGTATTTTCGTAAAAACCTATCCTTGTTATTTTGAATCAATTTAGTCGTGTTTTCTTTCGGAAGAACCGTCAAAAGAGGTCGCTATACCAGCTATACACAGTACACTTACAAGCCGCCTTATTCCATAAAAGTTATCTGAAGTCGATTACATTATCCATCAGGTTTCAAATCGAACTTAAAGACGTAAAAGTAATGACTTTTAAAGTTAAATACATAAAAGTAATGATCTCGACCGAAATACTTTATAATACACGATATTTAATTAAAAATGGTAAAACATTAGTATAGAAATATCTTGTAGAGGGAAATATCGATATGGGACAAATATATTTTATATGTAAAAAAGGAATTTATAAATCTAGCAAAATTAAATACATCAAAATTTTATTTTCTTAACACTTTGTGGGAGGTATTGATCGGTTAATGTGATGAATAATTTATTGTAATATTATACTTCTATTGCGTCATTTTAAATGTAAAAAAACCGTTATCTGCTTCATTATTTTACTTGAGTTTTGGGTCAAATGGTAGGTAATGTAATATACATTTACATCATGTAGTTAAAGATGTGACTACGCAGTTATTTATATACAAATTAGGAAAAAACGTACACATATGTTTAGAATAGTGTTATTGTTTTCAATGTTAATTAGTAACACAGCAAGCACAGGGATTCATGTTAATAATTATGTTTTAATTTATAATAAGTATACCTTATTCTAAGAAATTACTTATTTTTATAGAACTTTACAGTAAGTAACGAAACATTAAATCAATCGGTTGGTTTAGTTCCGCTCGATTTTCAAGAAGTAAATTTAAAAAAATCGAAGTATGTTATTTTATTAAGTTATGGTTAATTAAAAATAATTACAACATACGTTTAAAATGACTTTAGTCTTGCTGTCAATGATATTGTAATTAAACAAAATGGTAGATGTATATTATAGTGAATTTGCAACCCAAAACTATCATATCTAACTATTTTTGCGTTACATTTCCATTTGTAGGTGTCGGTAAGCCCGATAATATCTTCTGTTGCACGTTAAATTTTGAAAGAAGTCAACGAGCTAGATACATATGAAGTAGTTATTTTATATAACGTCCATGTTTAGGCAAAATGTACTTCGAGCCGAAATTGACAGTGATGAAATGAATTATCAATATAGTGCTACTTTAATAAATGACTGTAAACTAAATATCATATGTATTTATTTCATAGGTTAAGCTGAATAAAGAGATAGGAATCTTTTATTAGAAGACGGAGGAAATGTTATTGAATCTACGTCCAAGATACCTAACGATAGGTAGGCAAAGAAAAAAGGGGCCCATGATGTTTGACTTGAATAAAAGCTGTTAACAATAAACCTGAGTATATGTAGGGTATTATTTAAACGTTATAACATTTACTTAACCCACTTAGATAAATACTGGAGTCTCCATCTGTGACCAAGGATTTTTAATCGCATTGACCCAATTAGTTGTCTATGAGGTCGCGATACCAACTGAGAATATTATACCTAATTGTAATGCGCTAATAGTGATATGTAGATAAGCAAAAACGGCACTGACTAATAAATACTATATTTGTTAATTGAAGTAATTTAAACTTGATAATTACGCAAATAATTAACGTTCGTGATATAATATTATATCCAATTCAGTAACTACCATTGTACGTATTGAACGAGATAAAATACTTTAATTAAAATTGTATGAATAAAATCATATTATAACGTAAAGTACAATATATATTACACCAATAAAGTGATTAGTGTTTCATTCAAACAGTCTACAGCCCTGATCAGATATAATAATTTAGCCTAAAAATTCAATCAACCCTCTAATATACTATCAAAATCCATCGATCATTTTAACTTCATAATACTTAATAGCTTCATAATAACAGTAGTCATGAAGTATATATTATGAAGATAAGGTATAAGCTCACCTGCAGATGTATTAGTTATAGTCAAACGTGATTACGCGAGACCCGGTACCATAACCTACCTATAAAAAGATAATTTTACTACAATGAATCGAATGACATTGAGCCGCAGTCATCGAACTTACCGTATCGCAATTCGGAGGGTTATCAAACACGCGCTAGATAACCCGCAACCCCTATATAAGACCAAGTAACTGATTCGAATCTTCAGTACACAATCAAACGCCTATTGACTAATACAAACTGTTTGCGATCATCTTACCTTGCTTTATAAAGACTACAATAAATTAAACATAGCGAAATATTATCGTTGTGCCACTGGATACTTAGCTAATTTGAAAATAGCTGAAAGTTAGAAAGAAAAATAACAAGATGCGTATTTTAAACATCGTGTGCATTTTCTTCAGTCTGCTTCTGCTGTTATCGCAGACGGACGGCCGCCCTCCTCGCAGATACCGCGCCCACAGGCGCTCGTGGTGCCTTCTTAAACTGTGCAGCTACCCGCCCGTCTTTATCGAGCCAGAAAGTCTGACCTGATAATGCATTTAGATAGACGTGGTTGATTCTCCTAGATGTTAAATGTAATATATTTTCGAGTATTTACTCGTTCATTCGGCCTATATTAGGTCACCGCCTAACAGAAGTATCTCTGTACTTAATGATGTAATCGAAGTATTTCTTTATTCTAACTTTTAAACTTAGATGAAATAATACTGTAATATTGTGAAGGAGTTTAAAACGTAGTGAATTGTAATGTAGTGTAATTTTAAGATGTTATTTATATTAATTAATATATATTATTACTAACTGTAACGATGTAGTATTAAAAATTATATTCAATAAATTGTATGACTTTAACAAAGATTTTTTATTGACTTCCACATTTTTAATAAATATAATTATAAACCATAATATTGTTTACCATAATTTTTGAGAAAGTATACACGTAAATAATAATATATATATATATATATATATATTATGCTTGTTGAAGATTTTTTGGAGATGCAATCATAAATATATTTATAAATGACAAAGATTTTCAGATATTATTTGTAAGGTTTCGTACACAAGTATATTCACATCCCAAAATTTCATTTTTATTTTAATATGATGACTCCATTATTCCATTGTTTTTATAATTATTACATGTAAATGGAAAAGATATCTTAGACCTGACTTATCTTAGATTTAAATCTAAAATTAAAAATGTATTAATAAATAGATCTTATTATAGCATTCAAGAGTTTTTAGTTGATCGAAATGTGTGGAATTTAGATTGTTGACTCATTTGTTTGATATTATAATGTATACACCAAATATTCTTAAATTTCTTTTAATTAGAGCAACTGTTGATTTTCTGGTCGGTTCTTCTCAGTAGAGGAGCATTCCTAGCCGATGGTAGCTTACTCACGGACTGACTACACTGACTATTAAAATGTAATAATTGACGATTTAAAAGTGTGCCAACTTGAATAATATATTTTAAATTTAAATTTGTAATATATTTTTAATTACTAATATATGACATTATACCATAGAAGTACATTTTGTTATATAAAATAAATATCATAAATTAAGAAAATGGTCTGCAACTACAGCCATTCTTTATATTTATTTATCATTCTGTCTGTTATGTATAAAATCTAGTTCTCACTTCGAGTGACCAAGAGGATATTTTATAGCTAGATATATTTCCAAAATACATTTAATTTTAACCAGTAGTTTAGGAATTATTACAAGTCAAAGTTCCTTTATTTTGTTACTGATTCACTGACTCGGCAGTCATAAAAATAGAAGTAGTACTTCCCCTTTCACCTAGAAAGCTATTTTTTATACAGTGTCTAAGCAAAGAGAAAACTATCAAAACTTTCAAAATGATGTGGAACACTATAGCACAACTAAACTATCATAAATACCGTGATGCCGCCATAGCTAAAGTTGTCTGGCTTTATCGAAGCCCGCATCTAAAGCGCCAGACGCGCCAGCGCCAGATAATAACAGAAAAACAAAAAAAGGGAAACTACCTAAAAAAAAGAACTGAGATCCCATGAAAAACATAACATCTAAAAAAATACCAAGTCTCGCAACGTCGTAAAAAGTTATGAAATCCAATCTAAACCAAGGTTAATTCAGTATAACTATTAAATGAAGCAGTTATCCAAACACATTTCATACCTAATTGATAACTTTTACTTTATTAACATTTTATCATAACTATATCAATATTACCTTTTTTATATCTTAATTATTAGAATGACTTGGAAAGCTTACTGTATGTACCTTGGGAAACAATCATACCTAAAGATCATACATTTAAGCTCAACAAGTATTACGAACTATGTAACGAAGTGATCAGGAATAAATTTATAGTTAATTTGTACGCTGTAGAAGTAGGAGCGAGAGGTATAACAGCAAAATCTCTCTACAACTTATTTAAGGATCTCAGCCTTTCTAGAACGATCATCAGTTCATTTCTAGAACGTATTTCACAGGCGGCTTTATTAGGTTCTTACGATATTTGGTTAGGAAGGGAGAGAAGCGTGAACAGTGAAGGTGAGCGTGTATAAGCATAGTAAACCCTTTAAACCTACACCTGGGTCGCAAGTCCCAGGCATTGTTTGCGTTCCTCTTCTTGTAACGCGATGGCCCCACACCCTCACGGTGAATCCATTTAATGCTAAGAAACTTCGTCTCTAACAGTAGATACTAATTGAATTCGTAACGTTGATTATTTTATTAGAAAATTGTATAATTTCGAATAGTCGATATCTTCATATTGGGTACTATTCATACTTCGTACTTTTGTTTGACATTTTATGTTTTAAATTTCTAGGTTTATCTGTTTGTGATTAGATAGCGGGTTATCAACAATTGCCATAGCAAAAAGATCTTTTCTTAGAGTGATGCTCAGATGATCTAAAATGGATTTTCTTTTCTTAGATTCTCTCGAGCAGTATTTCTTGTTGTTTTTATTGATTAATTTATGTCCAGCCTCCTTAACAAGCTTGCTTTTTAAGTTGTTTTGTATACACAGTCAAAATCCTCGAAGTTCTACGTTTATGTTCTAATTGGCTATAATATTTTTTTATAGTTAGTGTTAACGAGGTTATATGTGATTACAACTTCACGTGTGTATCAATCATTACAAAAAATTTGATAAACTGGAATTCGGTCTGATTATCTTTACATTTTCAAGTATATTTTTTTTATTGTGGGTAATATTTATTTTATAGCTTTTTGTCGATTCTTAATTATTTTATTAATTTTGGTATGACTTTACTTACTAGGTAGGTAATATTTGTGAATTCCAACTCATATCTTTAGATTCTGCTATCGGTCTTTGAGGAGATTTTTAATGGTAAACCCCAAGAGTCAATATTATTTCCCCTTGTGTTGCCATTATATATTTACTAATGAATTCTTCGTTACTACATTTCACTCAAAATTTGGAGAGGAGTTAAATTTTATGTTCAATATATAGTCATGATGTATTTTGATCCAGTTTAATTTGTACCTCAAATAGTGACAAATGTAATTTTAATTCATTTTTACAATATTGGTTGTTAAAGTTATCTTCTCTTATAGTTATCTCAGATCCTAACTATAATTTTAATAAGGAACTGAATTCTTCCCTAATGGTACTTCCTTAATCTTCTTCTTCGTTCGTATACATTATCTTATAGTTGTTTTCGTTAACATGAAGTTTTCTGACACTTGTCTTTGGTAGGTCGAGCTATGATAAACATTCATATCTATGCAGATGATTGATCTTTTGTTTAAAATGTAAAACAAGTTATATATATTCGGCATGATTAACACAATATGAGGAAATAATGCGCAGATCCATGGATCAAGTGTCCTGACAGATCCAAGACAAAGGTATCATTAAATAATTAATGTATTTACAACACAACCTTGGCTGAACTAGTTATAATTTAAAAAGCATTGCTATTAATCATATAAGATACATACAACAATATAGCTTAGTCTTAGTCTAGTTAGTCTAATCTAGTCTTGCATAATTAATGGCTATTTCACTATTAGTTGGTAAAGATAAATTAGTTTATATAAAAAAGAAACTCCTTTTAGTGCTTTCTCTTTAATAATAATGCTAAACGCGTACTCTTAGAGTTATTTCGACACAATATATAAATATTGCTGCTATCAGACAATCTACAAACGAATTATAACATCTTTTCCCATTCCTAATTAGTATAAATTTTAATTTTTACAGATGTACGTAGATAAGATAATAACTTAGGATTAAAATAAAAAAAAGTTAAAATTCTACTCTATCTATATCTATATCTCCTTTTATCTAACCTGTATTTCAAAAAAATCTTACAAAAGATTATTAATGCTAAACAAATCTGAATCATTGTACTGAAAGTATATTTATTATAACTAAAAAGTTGCTTAGTCATCTAACTAAACTGCCAAAACAATAAGTCATCGAAATTCGATAGCAAGTCAACATCGCTATACCAACACCAATAAACCATTTATGTTAAGCTTAAACTTAAATAATGGAACTTTCACCGTATAAAAAAACCGCCCAAGTGCGTGTAGAGTTCCGTACTTACCTAAGATGGATATATAGATAGAAAGATATATATATATATATATATATATACCAGCGGAATGTATGTAAATCCTTTTAAGATATGCAATTCTATAGTTCATTATTTATGTTGTAAAAATCTGCAAGCATTTTAAACAAAAATACTCATTTTAAGTTAGTTGACTATTACTAATTTTCTTCACACCCCATAAAGTACAAACAAATCCCTTAATGGAAAACCTTACCTATTCAACATAATCCAACATACCGGGGGTATACGTAGATATAGAACTACCCTTTGTCGGCGTGTCAAATATAGTAGAGCATCTCACTAAAATGGTTGAAATTTCAGGTTTTAAATTATATTAATTATGTCAATGAAATAAAAATACAGATTACAACCGTCTCAATTAAAGACTGTGAAATAATAAAGTGAAACCGCAATCGGGAGACAATTTATTTTAAGGCTGAATCAGATTTTTATAATCTGTAAACCTCGACAGCGAGAATTATTTTGTTTTCCTAACTTTCTTAAACTTATTGTCTCTTACGTAATAGACCACTCGTGGCAGGGTGTGTCATGTTCATTAAAGTTTGCAATAAATATTTGACGCAATAACAGATATCAGATACCAATTATTGGATGATAGTGCTTTGACGTTCTTTATTGTTTGCGCGCGAGATATCGTATCATATTATAAGAACCCTTGTGTTTGTTTTCATTGCATATACATAATAGATAATGCAACTTGTATCTTTTAAAGTTCATATTCATAAAATGTAAGTCAAAAGTCAAATTATAATCAACATGATTTCAAATCAATTACATTAGATTATATACTACTATAGCTGCAGATTTCAGAAACGTCAATCGAGTTCAAGTGCTCGTAAACGTGTTACGAGCACTAAAGTTAGACAAAAGCGAACTAGGCATATCAGTTGCATAAAAGATGATATTGGAAAGACTGTGAATAAACAATGAAAAAATAAGATATGTTGAGAGGAAATTTAGTAATTAAGGGATTAGATTTGTGAAAATACAAGCAGCTGTAGGTATGGTGAGAAACAAATCAATGTATGAAAGTATGAAACAAAAAAAATCGATGTCAAGTATAAATTATAAGAAAGCAGTGAGCCGAGATGACATAACATTAGACTTAGTTGCTACTCGGAGATATAGAAGTAGCCGAACTATTGTTCAATAAGTTATTGCCAGTAGTGGTGATTCCGTAAATTCTAGAATAATAATGCCCATCTTTGAAATTCAGGTTAATGTACAAGACTGCAATAAATATCCAGGCGTAATCCTCATATCAAGCAGTGTAAGTGTAAGATAAAATTATTTAAAAACGATTGTGTGAGGTAAGATCATCCAAAACCAGTAATTTGTTTGCATTGTTCTTTACAAAGGTCAAGGTCAAGTGCAGTCTAGAAAGTATCTACTAAAATTGAAGAGTTATGCTCTGAAATATGAGCATAAATCGGATTTCGCTAAAACTAAACTAATGTTCAGCGATTTAGGGGGTTACATGATTTTTTGCCAACAACTCTTAACGGAGCTATTATCAATTATTACCAATTTACTCCGGCTTACGGTACCTTGGCTAGGTTAAAGGTTTTGACTAAACAGATTGAACTATCATACACCGCATTAACAGCCTGGAGGATATGGCGATAGATCACTAGAATAATTCGCTACTGTCGTACTGTTATTGTTACTGTTTTCCTCTTATAATGGTTTTTAATTTCAAAATGATTTTGAGGTGCCCTTACAAACACGCTATTTAAATGTTATATGTAGAGACATATGTCATTAGGAAAATAAGACATCTAACTGACATAGGCTCAGCTAGCATATAGCATAGCATACCTAATAAAAAGTCAAATAATTTTAATTTCTACTGCAATGCAATGGGAGAAGAGAGAGAGCGGGGGGTAAGCTTTGCAGTTTTTTAGCTGTAACTTTGGAACGGTTTGGACTTTTGCAAAATCCTTTTTTATTGCACCTATTCAATACGTCAGGAGTCTTATGTCCAAATTTCAGCTTTATAGGTATAACGGTTTGGGCTGTAGAGCGATGAATGAGTCAGTGAGTGTCTTTGTGTTTTATATATTAAGATTTACAATATGGTGTATTGTAGTTCACATCGCGGCTCATATTTCATATCAAATGAATACATAACCTACAACTAATAATATCCACGTACCTAATAATATCTCATTACTATAATAATAAATATACACGTGTCAATGTTATATGCTGATCTGTGTTGTATACAGTAATTACATTTAATAGTCACTTTAGTTTCGTAAAGGTCGCAATTTGTTTATTTCTTGTGATGAATGAAGTTTACGTAGCAAAACATTCTTATCAATATTTACATTTGTCCTGTGCCTCATCTGTTTCGTACATTATCTTAGGTTGCGCAAAACAATAAATATTACTTACAACACTAAAAGATACTTTTAGCGCATATACAATCGCGCAGAAAACCGTTATCGTCCATATAATATAATTATATGAGAATAATATTATATAACTTTATTCTCGATTAGGGAATAAGATTTTACATGATTTTATTTTTTTAACAGTAACTAATGTTTCTTATAAATCAATTACAATTAATACCCAGACTAACAAAACCAAATATAAATAATACAACTTGAAATGGCTTTCCTTTATTAAACTGTTCCATAAAATTTTATTCATTAATTATTTCAAAATTAAATGAACTAATAAAAAATATATAGATATAAAATTGTAAAAAACAAAACAAAAACAAACAAACCAATGTTAAGCAAGAATTTAAATTAATACGAGAGACTGCAATTAATACGATAATGAAAATGAAAATTACAATAAAAAAATTTAACATCAGAACACTTTTGTGACTGCTAGTACATAAATGAGACGAAGAAGAAGAAGAGCCTTCTCTTATTCTTAAATAAACATAGATCTAGTGCCGAGGGAGAATGAGAAAGATATTCTCGTGCCGAGTTTTGCCGAAGAATCACGAATACAACAAAAAATGATGTGTATTTTAGTGTCATTTATTCGATTATTATTATAATCCAAAGGGAATACAATTAGTATCCGATTTATGTACAGGGCAACCACGAACCTACACTTTCTGCGCACATAATTTATTACCGCCAATTCATTCAAATACAAACATAGTATTATAGTTCAGCCATTTGCACCGACACACCGGTAGACCAGTTCTTTAAATTTACATTATGTGTAATAAATTATAACAATATCAATTCAATGATAATAGTACTAAATATTCTTTACTGTAGGAATACTGAGCACACAGAATTTTTAGGTCTACAAGACAGTGTGAAATCTTTACAAACTCTCATAAAAATGACAATTCATAATTTTTTTTTTTTATAAACGCTTATTTACAACAATTTTTTTTGTGGAAATAGAAAAGTTAGTAATTTGAAATTTAAGTTGGAGTGTTTTTTTCCATAAATATGATATCAAAATAGACCTTTGTGACACTTGTATTTGACGGACACAAGTGACAACTAGTATTGATTCAAAGTGAAAAAGATAAATAAAAAAAAATATTAAAAAAAATGATAAACCAAAATAAAAGGACGTACTTTCATTTTCCTTTACTTAAAATAAGTTTATCGCAGACATAAATATAAATACATAGAAAATACAGAAAAAAAAATAAAACAAAAAATTTCCTTTTGATCTCTTGCAGATAGCCGACACGAACATATGTCGTATAACTGCTCTTCGAGAGGACTCTTTTCAATGCCTCGCTAAATATCAGAATACTGGACCTCGACCACGCCAAAGACTTGTGGTCTATAAAGTGCAGATTCGGCCACACATGGAGTAATGTTCGCATCTCTGGTCTGGATTAACGAAATATCAGATTCTATCGTTTAACCGCGTATAATGGAGAACCGCTCGGATTGTCGGGTGCTCTGCGAACGGTTGTATTTTAGCATTGCGAAGAGACGTGGCTTCTCTATGCGTCTTCTGCCGCATTTACAACTGGGAGTGTTCCGAAGAGGGATTCGATTTGACGCCTGCCGCCGAATTTCTTCGACTCACAGCACGTCATCGCAATACCATTCGTAGCACATGGATGCGTGGCCATTTTTTATTCTGCGGTTTTAAAAAACGTTTTTTCAATGTAGCACTTATATAATAACAATGTAATGTGTGGAACGAACTCCCTTCGTCGGTATTTCCAGATCGATACGACATGAGTACGTTCAACCTAGCCTGGCTCTTACGAATCTTCGGATGTACAAGAGCTCATGGGCAGCAACAATCATTTAACATTTGTGACCCGACACTCTTTTACCCTCCTCTATAATTGAATAAAAAAAAGAGTAATTTTCTAATAAAGTGACAAGAGATGTGAAGTGCAGTCAAAAGAAGTAAATATGAAGTAAGTTTAAACCATACACGTTTGTAATATCAGTGCCAAGGTCGTTAAAATTGGTTATAGTACATTTTGTGACACATGAATTTACAAAGTATTTCCTTGTTAATGTAATTTCATACTATTTTTAAGAAAAAACCAAAAAATAAGATCTCTCGTAGTATTATATTATCATAAATAAACATCAGGCAAAACATGGCATAAGATTTCTATAGGGTACCCATAGATATCCAAGTTATTGAGGATAAACATTTTTATTACCTATTACTATCAGTGATACTACATTGTTAAATCTCTTACCAAAAAATTTCTTAACAGTACTGTTCAGACAAATCAGAGAGCACTCGGTGCTCAATCCAAAGACACACTATAGACCAACCGCGCCTTAGCGACACCAAAGGAGTCTTGACTATGCACAGGTAGATTCGGCGCTTCGCCGACGCCTTCTCAGAGCTCGACATGGCCTTCCTCCAGCGGCTTCATCCGTCGCCTCTAAATGACCAACACGAAGCGTAATAATAGCTCCCATAGTAGCAGCAACAGTAGCCACAGCAATAGTAATCACAGCGGCAGCAGCGATAGCAGCAGCAACCTCGACAGCCCCAGCATCAACGCTCTCGACAGCCACGCAGCCGCAGCAACGCCGATAAACGCTTCATCTACAAGCATGTTCAACATACTTATTTACTCACATAGTCTACATATGTACACAATATATGCTACCTCAGATGACACGAAAAGAGATACGTAGTTACTGAGTTTCAGTAAAAGTAACCCTTAATATAGCAAATAACAAGTTTACAATATCTCTATATATATATACTTTCTAGTAGGACTCTTAAATATATATTCTGGCGCAACTGAAAATCCTTAACATGTAAGGGAAGAGGGGGCAGAGTGAGGCACTTAATGTTTAAACATTTCTAAAAAAAAATGTGATTAAATTAAAGGTGTTAACTTTAAATCATAGCCCAGCCCAATTCATTTCGAACGACTATGGATACATTTTTTTTTCTTTTTCCGTTTCCGGTGTCATAAGTGTCAACACGTACTTTCATTCGCTCCCGCTATTTAAAATAAAAACACCGGCAAAAACACAGCTCACAGTGAAAAATCCTGTTATTATTGTTTAACTACTATCAACCAGTATAAATAGAACCAAAAACATTATAAAATCTTGTGCAAAATCGAAATATTGTGGTAAATATAACCTTAACAACAAACTCACTAAACGTCATAACCAATCTGTCAAAACGTCGGTATTGCCACTAAGAAACCAGGGTGACCAGGAAAAAGAAAAGCTACTGTTTATTAGAATTCTCGATGGAAAATGGATAGACAGATGGAATTGCTTCTAGAAAAAGTAAACGAATTGATGGGCAAGAATACAAAGGAACTGTAGGAAGAGTTTAACAAACAAACCATTTCTTTAACATCAAATATGGAAACAATTATACAAGAAAAGCTGAAACCCCTAGTTGAAGAGAATTTGAAACTGAACCAAGAAGTGACTATACTTAAAAAGAAAGTTAATAATCTAGAAAGAGAAGTGAGGAAAAATAACATAATTCTTCACGGTTTACAAGAAACTGAGAATAACAGCACCGAGCTCATGAAACTAGTTGTCGATGTACTAAACCGTGTAGGGAACGTATGTGGAATACGAGAATTCGACAAGTGGGAAATCAGCGCGGCCCAAAGGCTAGGCAGAAAAGACGAGAAAAAACATAGACCTATATTAGTAAAACTTACCTTAGCCTGGAGAAAAATAGAAATATTGAGGAACAACAAAAGTTTCCCAGTACCCACATATGTCACTGAAGATTAGCCCAAGGAGATCCTACAAATTAGGAAAGAATTAAAACCCAAATTAGAAGAAGAAAAAAGGAAAGGTAATGTGGCTATCATACAATATGATAAGTTGGTAATAAAAGGCAAGGCGAATCAAGATGACCAGGGAAATGAAAAACGAAAAAGGTCCCCTTCAAAAACACCAACTCAATCAAACTATGAGAATGGGTCAGGACATAGGGCTCTTAATAAAATAAATAAAACAAATGCATTTGAATATATGAATCGCTCTAGGCAAAACTCACTATCAGGAACTAGTAGCCAATAGCAACCAAAAGAAAACCGTAACCGGAAGCCGAAGAAAAGAAAAAACAACAAACTACATAACAAGAAACCTCATTCCCCAAGCCGGCTGGTCCCCGTGGGGGATAATGACCAATACCCTCCATCAATTAAAATCAAACATAATAAAAACGACAGCACAGCAAAAAATAATCACAGCTTAAAAATATGCACATACAACGTGAGATCTTTATCTAAAACGACAAGAATGATAGAACTAAACAATGCAATAGAAAACTTGAACTGGGACATTATCGGATTAGCAGAAGTAAAAAAAATGGGGTGCGACATAGAAGAGCATAAGGATTATATATTTTGCTACATAGGTGAGTCGGTAGGCCTACATGGAGTAGGCTTCCTAATAAAGAAACATTGTAAAAGCAACATTGTAAAATTCTCAGGAATATCAGAAAGAGTAGCCTGATTGAAATTAAAATTTAAAGCAATAGAGCTGTCCCTAATCCAGGTTTATGCCCCTACCGAAAGTGCAACAGAAGAAGTTCTAGCCAAATTCTACGAGGATGTTAAGACGGCACAAGACCTAGGTGACAAAACATTGATCATCATGGGAGATTTTAATGCTCAAATAGGACATCCAAAACACCATGAAAATATGATAATGGGTAACCATGGATATGGAAAACGGAACCTGAGAGGAGAACGCTTAATACAACACGCACAGGAATACAAACTAGCAGTAATGAATACATATTTCAAGAAAAGAAAATCTCGCAAATGGACCTGGTTATCGCCAGACCACAAAACAAAAAATGAAATAGATTTCATTCTGACCAACAACCCAAAATCGGTAACTAATGTTGAAGTACTTAACAAAGTAAACTTTCCATCAGACCACAGGATGTTAAGGTGCACCCTAAAATTAGAGATAACCAAAATCAGTAGAAGAACACTTAAAACCAATCCCAATTACCTGAAATCTGAAATTGAAAAGAAAACTTATATTCGTAACCTGAAAGGAAATTTGACGGCACTATCTCAACTCATGGAAGACACAAATGATTTACAAGCCCTTTATAACAACCTCGAAACAGCAATCATAAATAGTCTTACACTAGCAGACAACACAAAAACTAAACAACCACATAAAATACTCAGTGATCAAACATTAGACTTTATACTTAGGAGAACGAAACTGCTGTCAACAAAAAACAAGACGAAAGAAACGAGAGATGAACTAAAACAAATATTCAAGAAAACCAATAAACTGATCAAAGAAGACTATGAAAATCACAGGAAAGCAATTATCGAAAAGAATTTGACAAAATTCAGAAGCCCAAAACGAGCCTATAAAGAACTAACGATACACCGGAACTGGATACACTGCCTAAAAGATGGTATAGAAGAAGTCAAAGACAGAACAGACATCATCAAATGTGCGACAGAATTCTACAAACAGCTATACAAAAAACCACAACAAACAGAGGATGCAGAATCATGTAACAGTGTAATTGAAAACAAGACAAAACAGCAAATTGAAAAATTGAAGCCAATAAGTGAAGCAGAAATCTTGATACATATTAAGAAAACTAAAGTCGAAAAGAGCCCAGGACCAGACAACATTACTGATGAAACTTTAAAAATTGGAATAAGTCTATTGCTACCGTACATAATGAGAATTTTCAATATGATAATGACGACTGAACAAGTACCAAAACAATGGTGCCGATCAAATATAATTCTGATATACAAAAATGGAAATCCACTAGATATCACTAACTACAGGCCTATTAGTTTGCTGTCATCAATGTATAAACTATTCGCATCAGTAATACTAAGTAGAATAGCACCAAAAATCGATAAAAACCAACCAATCGAACAGGCCGATTTCCGGCCAAACTACTCAACAACAGACCATATCCAAACCATAGAACAAGTAATAGAAAAATATAAAGAATTCAACAGACCACTGTACACAGCCTTTATAGATTATTCCAAAGCGTTTGACAGCATAACACATACTTCGATATGGACTGCTCTCAAAAACAATGATGTGGAAGAAAAATACATAGGTATCATAAAGAACATCTATTCCAAGAGTGTTAGCAAAGTCAAACTAGAAAGAGAAGGAGACGAATTTTCAATAGAAAGAGGCATGAGACAAGGGGATCCGCTCTCTCCTAAACTTTTTATAGCTGTTCTCGAAGACGTCTTCAGAAAACTAGATTGGAGAGATAACGGCCTACGGATATTGAACAAAAAACTCTCTCACTTAAGATTTGCAGACGACATAGTCCTCTTTAGCGAATCTGCTGCAGACTTAGAGAAGATGCTAAAAAGCCTAATCTTAGGGAGTAAAAAAGTTGGACTAGAGATGAATGCCACCAAAACTAAAATCATGACAAACAGCCACCAGAGACCAATTAAAATAGAAGACAAAACAATAGACTATGTTCATGAATATGTATACCTGGGCAAACTAGTGTCTTTTGGGACCAACAATAATGAAAACGAAGTAAATTGAAGGATTAATGCAACGTGGAAAAAGTATTGGGCCCAAAAAGAAATATTAAAAGGAAACTATAGCCTTAAGATGAAGAAAATAATAATGGACTCTTGTATTCTGCCAAGTCTCACATACGCAAGCCAGACATGGGTTTACACTAAAAAGATAAGGAACAAGATCTTGTCCTGTCAACATGCGATGGAGAGAAGTATCCTAAAACTACGGAAAATACAAAAAACAAAAAACTCAGACATAAGGAAGAAAACAAAGCTAACAGACGCTCTCCAACAAGCTTTAAAGCTAAAATGGAGCTGGGCAGGGCATTTATCTAGGTACAGAGACAATAGATGGACAAATTTAGTAACAAAGTGGCAAGGTCCGATTGGAAAGAGAAGTGTGGGGCGACAAAAGAAAAGAAAGAAAGACGACATAGAAGAGGTAGCCGGTAAGGATTGGATGGAAACTGCTAAAAACAAAGAAAAATGGAAGGAGATGGAGGAGGCTTTTACCCTCAAAGGGACCATACAAGGGAAATAAATAAAATAAATAATTTAACTAGTAAATAATATAGTCTAGGTACATTTGAAATGTAAAACTTAAGTATGGAAATAAAGCTAAAATAAAAATAAAAATGGATACTTTTATGTTGATAACATAATTAATCTAAGAGATGTGGACACTTAAGTAAACAAAGGCATTTGACCCGCTAAGCCCCGTGCATAGGGGTAAAGTGGGGTTGCCTATGGGGCATTGTGGGGTGGTCATAACGAAACACAATTTCCAAACTTAATAGTTTTATTTTTTATTTTTTCTTTCTTCACCGCCATTATTTGTTCTGTAGTCTGTTTGTCTGGACCATCCACGAACAACCAGGTTGTGGAGAAGGCTGCCTAGGAGGAGTTTGCAAATTCTTATCCAATTGTGTTATTTTTGCAATGGTTGTGTAATGTTACAGGTCAAAATTGTACAGCTTGTTTCATAGCTTGCATAGACCAGGAATGTTGTTCAGTTTTCCTCTTGTATGTGCGCAACATATTAGCTAAAAACGTAAAAAAGAAATATATTACTACTTAGAAGTCCTTAAAACGGGGCAAAGTGAGGCTTTTCCGTGAGTGCCCCGCTTTGCCCCGGGCACCATACCCCACTATGCCCCACCGGCTTAGCCAAAATTAAAGAGAAACTGATACCATCTTACCTTTCATTCAATCACCGTGTGCTTTTTGATTAAAAAATCAGCAGAGAATTTAATTCCTAATAAACTATAACACACCACAGTACATAAATACGTTTTAGAAAGAATTGATATTCAATTTCACTAAAAATTTTAAGAAAAACACTAATTTTGATATTTTTGTTTATATCACGCGAAATCTTGCCGAAAGGGCGTGGGTAGCTTATGAAGGTCCCAGTCTGTCTAATGATCAATCATAGCGACGCATCTGACAGTTCGTACAGCGTTTACTTCAAGCTATGTAAAGCGCGTCCCGCTTTGCCCAGGGCATAGCGGGACCACTAAAGGTAGGGACCTTTCTCCACGATTTATTCAGTCTAACACGTCGCCCTAAATACTTACAAAATAACGACGGTAGTATTTGCTTCAGTCGGTTTTGTATTTACGTTATTTTACAAAACCCTTAATTTAAATTTGTACAAAGGGTACACCCGGTAAAATTTTCTACTAGTTTTTAAATTATGGATAGAGCTTACCGAGTGACAGCTACATTAACACAGTTCAAGAGCAAGCAAGCAGTTTTGAATTTATAAAATTTACTTATTGAATTTTGCGTGGTTTTAGTAAAAAGAATGTGTTTATTCGTTAATAATTCTGATATAGTATTGTTAAAATACCTTCAGAAAGTACATTGACGGGTTAAGTAATTATAATGATTGCTTTTTTATCTCGATATTGTTTGTTTTCCTCACGTCAAAACAAGATCCACCCTGTTGTCTCCAAATAAGGCTTAATATTGTTAGGAGTGCTAAGTTTTAAAGCTACTTTCAAAACAAAGGTCATTGGGCACAATCCGACCCGGTCGCGGACATTAATGAAAATGGTATAAAATGAAAGTATATATTTTCCCTTAATATTATATGATGTTACTTTATTTGGAATCCATGGGAGAAAAAAGATTTAACCTAAAACATATTGTTAAAATGTCGTTTTTTTAGAGTCTACTGGATATACTATCGTTCTGTTAATAAACTACAAAAAATCTGAGGAAAGACGCCACACGTGGTCATAACGGCAGGTAAATCTTCGTTCTCTCTCTTTCACACACATAATGACATTTCACTCGTTGCGCTAACGCATTGTTTCCTCCGATATGTTACACTTTGCAGTCCTTCGTTGTCTTTCGTGGTGATCTGTGCGTTTACCGGTTATATTTTGTCGACTACATAATCAGATTTACTGGACCTGATTATTTGCCTTTGATATGGATAGACGTAATAATTATGTTACACGTAACAGATCCGTGTTACGTCGGAGAAAACACATACTTACCGAATTGTTTTTCGAAAATTATCGGAATCACGCAGTGTTATTGCTACAAGAAATAATACCACGCGAGGTAAGTGTTGTATTAATATGCTTTATTTGTCTTATCTTAAATACATACGTATTTTACTTAAACAAATAAAGACATCGTTTTATTTAAGTTAGCGACCAGCGAGACTATAAAATAGTCTTCAGAGTGTTGCCCCAGCTTTTATCCTAAAACCTTTAATACTATAGATGTGGGTTTTTGTCAGTATTTCTACTTTGTTATATGATTCAAATGACAAGACGAAAATCTTGCCTATGTACACTTAATTATTAGTGAATAGTTATATAGTAATGTTAGTTATTGTTCTATTAAATAGGTACAAAAGGATTTTGCCGAATTGTATGCCCCGCGTGATGAAATCGGCAGGTATGTTCATTCCCTCTCTCTCGCACATAGTCGAGTATCGCTTTTTGCACATGCGCATTGTTTACTTTGTTTAATGTTTTACTACAATCCTTCGTCGTTTTTAGTTGTGATTTGTAATAATAATACAAAATCTTCCCTTACCTTACCTTCCGTATGTCCTTATGTAGTTGGCAGCGGATAGCTATATTGTGAAAAAGCAGTCTCGTTGATGATAAGCATTAATCATTGTTATATTTTAACTTATTTCAGATTCCTTTTGATGGTACAAGATCAATATGTCATCCATGCTGGCAAAGATTTGATCGCGCTGTGCACAATCAAAATGCACAAGATCAACTTGATCAAGGAACAGCAGTCGAAGGTCAAGATTTACTAACTATTCCTGGATATTTACGAGCATCGAACACTGCACCACGCTGCATATTTCAAAACTGCAGGAACATTGCAACACGAGGTGTACCATTATATGCCAGATTTTATCTTCTTCATAATCATAATTTATATGTACCTGATCTAGCGCGAGCTTGTCAGTCTCATATAATGACAAATGATTGGGACCTGCTTTTGAATGAACACATGAAAACTTTAATAGTGCACACGTGCTAGACCTAATAAATCTGTACAAATGGGGATACGAGAATCAAAACTTTTTTAATTTTGAAAATATTGAAGAATTTGATGACGACGAGCTGCATTTTTGGACGTCTTTAACTAAAATTCAGTTTAATACTATTTTACACCAAACTCCATCTCTTCGTGTCAGATCTGAATTTCCAGCCACCGTTTTAGGGGTTTATTTAGTAAAAATAAGAACCGGTGAATCAGATGAGCGATTAGCATCAAAATTCAGTATGTCCAGACGAACATTTGAGAGAAAGCTGCAAATAGCAAGACAGTGCTTAACTGAAGATTTCATGCCACAGCATCTGGGCTTGAATCACGTAACTCGAGATGATGTAATTGCCAGAAATCTTTCGATCCCGAATCATATTTTTGGTGGTAACCAAAATGAAAATGGAATTTTCGTGATGGACGGCACGTACTTATATGTACAAAAAAGTGCCAATTTTTTATTCCAAAAAAAAACATATAGTCTTCACAAATTCCGAAACTTAGTTAAACCTTTTTTGGTTGTTTGCACCGATGGCTATATAATAGATGTTGTGGGGCCATATCCAGCGACAACGTCAGATGCCTCAATCGTTCGTCATCTGTTACAGAATGAAGCATTCCCTTGGCATTGGTTTTTAAGAGTTAACGACGTTTTAATACTGGATCGTGGATGTCGCGATGCAATTCCTTTAATTGAAGAATGTGGTTATGTTCCACATATGCCACCTTCCAGAGCAAGAGGAGAACAATTGACAACGATAGATGCCAATAAGTCACGATTAATAACAATGTGTCGATGGGTAATTGAGGCCCTAAATGGCCGTTTTAAAAAAGATTACAAAATATTTCGACATTCTTATTTTAATGTAGCAATGCGAAATATGATGGCGGGCTTCAAAATCACGGCAGCAATTATAAACACTATTAGGCGTATGAAGATAGTGTATTCGTCGAGCAGTTTATTAACATTATAAACGACAACATGAATAGAGAAAATCAACTGGCACAATATGTCATTGAAAATAATATAAATCGACAAAGAGTTGCATTTATGTCATTAGATGGAAATAATCCAGATTTAAGAGATTTCCCACAACTAACCTACGAAGAATTAATATTATTCACTTTAGGCAGTTATCATTTAATACTGGCCTGGTCGTATTGCCATGAACACATGAGACCAAATGGTGTCTACTTAATCGAACTCTACCGACACCTAGGCTTAATTAACAATAATATATTGATATGAGGACGAATCCAGTCGCGACATGTCAGAGAGCGACAATACTGCACATATATTTTAATAAACCCAGCGAGACAAGGAAGACAAAGTTTTGTAGACTACTATTGTTCGTGTATACACGGTCGCCGTACCGTCGGGAGCTGCGCGCATATTGCCAGTATTGTTTATTTTTTATCTTGGGCTGCCTAGCCCGGTGCCTACCTAGCCTAGCCTACCAACAGCAAATCAATGCCCCTGCCGGATTTTTAGATCAAATCACGATTGATATTGATCACGCTGAATAAATAATTTAAAACATGAAATGTTTTTTTTTTCGAAATTCCCACAACCCACAACATAGCGACCCTTACCATAATAAACTAGAGGCTTTTATCAATATAATCTCACAATTTCATTTCTGTCCGCCATGGGTTTTTTTCTCATACAATTTGCCCATTGACCTTTACCCATTCTTTATCAAGTAATTTCATAAGATTGTATTAACCTACGTCAATTTAAGTAATAATATAACAATATTGTTTACAGTAGAAACAGGAATAAATATTGTGAAGTAAATACTGTAATATAATCCTAGCTGCAATGGTTGAAATGATTGATATTTTTAAACACCTAAGGTCCAAGGATTAAAACTGAAACAAGGACTGATTAGTATTATTTTGTGATAATAATTACTAGTAATTAATAATAATAATAATAATAATAGTGTTGTTAATAATAATAATTATTATTAATAACACGCCATGATCCGAACGGCGGAAGGTGGAGGACGGAGCTACAAATAGCTACGTGGAATGTAAGAGGAGGAATGGAACCGAAGATGAATGAATTATTAGATGGATGACAAAGATCTAAATGTTATTTGTGCGTCTGAGACCAAGCGAAAAGGCGATGATACGACCGATTTGCCTGGCAATCGAGTCGCTTTCTGGGCTGGGGTTCCAGAGGGTGAGCGAGATTGCCAAGGTGTAGGCGTATTATTGTCCTCTCGAATGGTTAATGCAATGGTAGAATACAAGGCGATCAACCCGAGGCTTCTTTGGGTTCGCTTTAAGCTGGGGATAACTAGAGTATTCTTGTTAGCCATGTATGCGCCAGTATTCTCAGCTCTAATGAGCGAGCTCGAGGAGTTTTGGGAGAGTGTCAGGGATGTTCTAAGTAGTGTCAGAGATAATGAGAAGTTGATAGTATGTGGAGATATGAATGGATGGGTTGGAACCACGCGAAGTGGTTAGGAAAGCATGCTAGGCAAATACGGTGATAGGAGAGTAAATGAGGCTGGAAAGCTTATTTTGGAATTTTGTAAGGAGAAAAATTTGTTTATAGCAAACACGTTGTTGTTGATGTTGAATGAAAGGGGTGCTTTCGAAGAACGGTGAAATTTTAACTGAGCAAGCACACGTTTTGCAGCGGTGGGCGGAATTCTACAAGGAGATGTATGAACGTGAGGACGCCTCGGTCTTGACTACCAGCGTAATGCTGAGTCCAGATGTAGCCGATGGCGAAATCAGTTTGGAAGAAGTAGAGAGCGTGATTCGAAGTCTGAAATGTGGTAAGGCTGCGGGAGCAGATGAAGTTACTGCCGAGATGGTCAAATATGGTGGGCTACGCGTCTTGGACTTTTTCTGGTTTTTATGCAATTTATGCTGGAAATCGGGGGAGGTCACAGACGATTGGCGAAGTGCAGTCATCGTACCTTTGTATAAAGGCAAATGTTCACAGATAGACTGTGCAAGCTATAGGGCTATCAGTTTGATTAGCTTGGGTGGTAAGGTTTATGCTAAAATATTAGCCAGAAGAATACAAGAGAGATCTGAAAGGCTGTTGTGGGAGGCCCAAGGAGGGTTTAGACCTGGAAGAGGGTGTATAGATCAGATCTTTTCCCTCCGCATGATCACGGAAAAGTTTTTGGCCCTAAACCAAAAGGTTTTCTGTGCTTTTGTGGATTTGGAAAAGGCGTTTGACAGGGTTGTGCGAAAGAAGTTGTGGGAGATACCCCGATACAATGTGAACGGACCCTTGCTACAGGTTGTAAAGTTTCTTTACAGAGATCACTCAGCCTGTGTGCGAGTAGGATCTGGCATGTCACCTTGGTTTGACATCCAATCGGGTGTTAAGCAAGGTTGCGCTATGACACCTTGGTTGTTCAATTTGTATTTGGATAGTTGTCTCCAAGGCGTGAATGACAGTGACATGGGAGTGAAAGTAGGTAACCTTAAGGTCAATTGCTTGCTATATGCAGATGATACAGTGCTCATTGCATCATCAGAATGCAATTTGCAGGCATTGGTCACCACTCTGATAGATGTCTAAACCTGAATGTAGATAAGACGAAGGTTCTGATATTTGAAAGAAATTAAGAAAGAACAGAATGTAAGATCAACGTGAATGGTAAGATAATAGATCAAGTGAATGAAGTGGTATATTTAGGAAGTATGTTTAGCGGAGACGGAAGATATGAAATGGATGTGGAAAGGCGTATTGCTGCCGGTAACAGAGTCAACGGTGCTTTGACAGCATTGTTGAGACAGCAAAACGTCAGCATAGCTGCACGTTTGGCTGTACACAATGCAGTTTTGCTACCGATGCTTTTATACGGCAGCCAAACGTGGGTAACACAGAAGAATATAAGAAATATGAATGCTGTGGAGATGCGATTTCTTCTCAGAATATACGGAGTTAGTCTAGCTGATCGAATCCGCAATGAAGAGATCCACAGAATGGCAGGTACTAGCGAAGATGTCACGGTGAGAATGAAGAAGAATGTGCGCAGGTGGTTTGGGCACGTCGAACGAATGAGTGATGAAAGAATGGTAAAAAATATTTATATAGGAAAAGTGAGCGTTAAGAGAGACAGGGGGAGACCTCAAGTGACCTTCGAAAACACAGTATAATATAAACATAGTATGATACTGGCGGAAGGTCATGTAAAAAGCATGAGGACCCCTCGGAAGGCATGTATGAAGAGGTTGATGTCTGTGGCCGAGGCAAAAGTGGTATGCGGAGACCGTAGCGTTTGGCGGTCCGTCGTCTCTGGCTACCTCATAAGGGATATGGCGTGAAGCTAGTAATAATAATAAAATAATTACTAGGGTTAATACCAATTTACAGTATTACTTGTTATTGAATGGAAATGAGTTATATGATCTACAAGTCATATACATTTTCTAAGACTTAATAAGGGCTACTACACTAATTTCTTTGTTTTAAGTCAATGTTTAATCATGCAGTTTAATGTTAAATTATGGACCTTATTACGAACCCTAGTGATTAATAAGGACAATTTAGCAGCTCTTTTTATAAGTAACTGGCTATCGGTGCCATGTTTTGTACAATAATTTCACTTTAAACAGTTTATCTGACAATGATGTTTTACAAAATATTATAATAAACATTATTTATAAGCATCTCCAAAAACCCGGACCTTTTTAGATGCAATTACCTTACACTAACCAACTCCTACAAAATTCAATGTATTTGGTATAAAATGCCCATAAAAAACTGCTGCTTTTCATAATTTACTTTCAATGTAACATATAAAATCGCTATTTTGACGACTCAATCGCTTTCACTATAATTTATATAGTTTATTTACACACTTTATAATTCATACGAATTCTTCTCACCGAAAAGATGTGGTCTGTTACTGAGCAGTAAACATGTAAGATCCTAATTGGACTTTTATTTAATCGTATCTGTGTATTATAGGTATTTCGTACTTATAGGTAGGGCCGGATTTGGAAATCTCGAGGCCCTGAGGCAACGAAGAATTTTAGATTATAATATAAAGACAAAAAAAAAAAAATTTGTAAGTCTTTATTGTTAGCAATTCAATAATTTTATAAAGTAGTAATTTATTAAAGTAAACTAAAATGACGGCGTTAACGAATGAAACTTTGCGAGCTAAATGGAAACTTGCAATGAGGGCTTTCTGATATATCGGTGATAATATTAATGTTTGTCAATATTTTTTATCTTTACTGTGGGGGCCCTTCCCCTGTGGAGGCCCCCGAGCAGTAGCTCCGCCTGACCTCCCTTAAATATTATTTTGAAAGACGTAACCTTAAGAGATTACTATTCAATTTATCGAAAGGTTATCATTTAGATATGTAACTTATAAGTTTTTGCGTACATACTGTGGGTTTCTAAAACAGTTGGAGGTCAATAACCGGCCGTGATATATGATATTAATGATATACGCAAAATATTATTAATATAATTATAAAATCAATATATATATATTTATAATGTTATACATATTAAAAACTTTAGTTTTGTAAATGTAATAGTAACCAAGGTAGGTACACAAAGAACTCTGCAGAAGTAACATTAAGGCAAACACAAAAGCAATGTTAAATATTACACATAAAAATTTACTGACAGTAATATAGGGTGATGGTGGTAAGCCTCTGTGACTACAATCAGCTGCGGTTTCTATGTAGATGAGAGTGGTACCAACGCCTCATAAAAAATCATACAGAGGGAAAAGATCTGATCTGTACACCCTCTTCCAGGTCTAAAACCTCCTTGGGCCTCCCACAACAGCCTTTCAGATCTCTCTCGCATTCTTCTCGCTAATATTTTAGCATAAACTTCACCGCCCAAGCTAATCAAACTGATAGCCCTATAGCTTGCAGAGTCTGTGAACCTTTGCCTTTATACAAAGGTACGATGACTGCACCTCGCCAATCGTCTGGGACCTTCTCTGATTTCCAGCATAAATTGCACAAAAATATCACACTAAGTTGAATTACAAAATATAAATATCAAAATGTTTTTTTCTTTATCACAAACTACTTTAATTAAACAAATAAATTTGTAACAACCGGTTTTTTTTTCAGTAACGCAAGATCATTTTTCAGATGCTCCAACATAAAAGTCATGGAGTTGCCGCACTCTTGAGTAAAAAAGCACTCGGAGTGCTAAGTCAATAAATAATACTGTATTAATCGTTGGCGAATACATCATTCGGTACTTCTCATAGCACTCATTATAACTGTTTCTCATTATAACTCATTATAACAAGTGTACCTCTATTAACCTTTGAGTAATAGGTCGCTAGATATTCGCGGAAAACTGATTTTCGTTGCTTTTGACCTTAATAACTTTTTTAGCCGGTACAATGACAGTGTCTATTTTTCACCCCTTCATACTAAGCACCATAACAAATTTGTATAAAAAATTCAGCTCACTAGGAAATTTTCTGCAGGAAAACCCTAAATGACTGGACCCACTGCCAGATGGACGGATGGGGCCTTAGTAATAGGATTCGAGTCCCATTTTCACAATTTAACAACGGAAACCTAAAAAACTTAATTAATATAGGAAATCCATTATAATAAAATCAAATAGGATGTGTGAAGTAGCGTAGTTCGCCGCTCCATGACCTCGCTGAAACTTCCCTTTATACGTTTCTACAGCATATATGAATAAATAAGCGAAGAAATAAATAAATAATAAAACAATAAGTAACACAATAACAGACAAAATGATTATTGTATTTTTTTTTTGTTACGAAATATATATTTCCAAGGTTCTTAATATTTGATTGTTATTATTTTATTATTATATATTATAAACTAGGGGCGCCAACAGACCCTCAATTTCGAAAATCTCTGGTGCCGTTTGCATATGGAGCGAAGCGAGCCCAGTGTATTGACTCATCGTTTCCCATCGACTTCAATGGGATATCAGTTTTTTGACAAGACATTTAAAAAAAAATATTTTTTAATTTTTCAATTAAAAAAAAAGACTATCGCCTAATGCGTGTCTTTTTGATTACAAAATTTCTTAATTTTCCGTCAAGTAATTTTCGAGACAAAGAATGTGAAGAAGTCTCCAATAGAACGCTCCGCTCGCTTCGCTCAATAAGTGTAATAAAAAAGGTTGAAATAAAAGTAGAGTCGTTGACCTTATTTTAGTTTATTGCAGACACTAATGCCAGTCCAGTAACCCCGCTGAACTGAGTTTTGGTGTACGACCCACGTGTTACAAAGTAATATATCTTAATATTTACAAATTATTTTAAAATAAATAACCAATTCACTCTAATAACCGAGTACGAGTACTATTAAAAATTCATTCGATAAAATATAAAAAAAAATCGTATCGAATGACCCCTAGCGGCTAAAGCTATTCAATTAACTATTATAACAAAACATCGAACGTTTGATGTAAATTACGAGATCATTGTTTTACGTTTAATATACAGAAAAAATTAAAATACGACATGTACGAACACAGCTGGTGTGATTCATTTAAAGACAACAATTTATATATATATATATATTTAAAGGAACCAAATACTCTACCAAAATTTAGTTTTAGTTTAAACTTCACTTTATAAATTAACTGCATTACGTCACGTTTAAACCCAGCTTAAATAAATTAAATTAAAAAAAAATATACACTTTAAAATGTAATTAATTGCAAAATGTGTAAAATATAATAAAGGAATCTCGTAAACAAAATTGTTTTTGGTAGAGTTGTGATCCGACATAACAAGGATAACACGAGCTAGTGAAAACTGCGCGATCTCTCAAACTCGGGTTTGATTGATTGATTGACTTACATCACAGTAGCAACTAAATTATTAAATTGCTTATTATGCTTCTCTTGTAATCGCAGTTGTGACGGTGGGAACGAACTTTAATTTTTGTACTTAGATTGGAAATATTGGGAGTAATTTTTTATATAGTTTAATATATACTAAATACAGTAATCCCTCCTATAACACGGTAGGTGAAATCCGTGTTATAGGTAAACGCATTGTAGGAATATTCTCGTATAACGCGCTCATATGACCCCGTATAACGCGTTATATAAAATGATTCACGTTTAAATTTTCCCGTTAAGGGCGATTAAATCGAATATTAAGATAAAACTTCATTCAATTTAAATTAAAAAATTTATACTTAATTAAATTTTATAACAAAACAATTGACACATTGTGCAAAGGTAAGCGAAATTAATTATGAACTGTACAAATCATTATAGATTTCACAGTACAGAAATATAAGGTGAGAAATTCCCGCGTTATATGGGGAAAAAAACGCGTTATACGTGGGACTGATATTGCGTTATATGAAAACGTGTTATAGGTGGCATTACTATATATACATTTTTTATTTAATTAATTAGTGCATTACTTCGCCATGCACTCCGTTATATGAGTCGGGCTATTTGTATGTGTGTGTATAAAAAATATTTCGCTCAGCGCAGTTTACGGTACGTAACTTAAATATAACTAACATAAATAAATAAGTCTTTTGCTGTCGGTTTCAAAGACAATTTTAAGGATAGATCGATATTGTATTTTTAACCGTGTATGTATGTATGTACGTATTAACTGACATATCCTCGGAACTAATCAGTTGAAAACCAAAAACAGTAACATATATAATTTTTACAAATCATCTAATGAAAATATAATATTTCAAAATCAAAGTACATTGCTGTCTTTTTATTACAAATAGTTTTAAATATATATAGTATTAATTTAACGCGCGGAAGACGGGTAAAAAGAAAATAGTTTCAAATTATATCAAAAGTTCATCGGCTAATATAAAAAAAATTAAGTAAAATAGGGCTAATAATTAACATTAAAAATAAATTAAGTTACAACTAAATAATTGTAGTTAACCAACTCAAACACAACACCATAACGACTCAAAATGCTGAGACCCGAGTGGACTTTCCATCATGATACAGTTCTTTGAGCAAAGATTCCCAAAAAAGTTGCCAGAGAAGCGAATTCTGTAAACTATAATGCCACTTGAAGTGTTATAAGAAGAATAAATACTTTGGCGAGCGTAGAATCCTCTTCCAGTTGTTCTTACAGCGTTATACGAAGCGGGGTCCCTCACGAATGCCCTTCAGTAATTTGACTAAGTTATGTACACAGCATGACCGTTCTATCACACCAATTTATCTAAATTATTTACAAAAATTCGTTAATTCTCAGTTAGTACTTTGTTCACAACCTATTTTATATAAATTTCGATTACAGTGTCGGAGATATGCAAGTCGCATTGAGACCCGAACGGCCCGGCCCACTCATTTACGTACTGGCCTCGGTCTGTCACACAACAATTAATAGTTTTACTGTAAAATGCCATATCCTCTTACAATTTTACACAATCTTGGTCCTGTATTTACACAATAGAATTTTAAAATTTAACTAGATATTTACACGTCGCCTTAAACTATATTCAATTAGATGTAGTACGCGGCTTAAAGTATCGCGGTGTGGGATGTATTCACAGATTATTTTAGGTGAAACGAATCGTGGTGAGCCCTAGGCCTCCGTGGCGACCGGCTCCCTCGCGTGGTGTATCTTCACGTGCTTATTGTGGTTGGACTTGTTGCTGGAGGTCTTCCCGCATATATTACACGAGAACGGCCGAGCCCCGCTGTGCACCTTCATGTGCTCCGACAGGTAGTAGCTCCGGTGGAACGATTTACCGCACTCGGGCACTTTGCACACGTACTTCTTAGCCATCTCGTGTTCGCGTACATGTCTTTGGCAATTGTATTTCCTTATGAACTGGCAGCCGCAGTAGTTGCAGGTGTAGGGTCGCACCGACTTGTGGGCGTTCATGTGCGACACGTACTCCGTGTGCCTAATGAAGGCGCCCTTGCACAGAGTGCACTTGTAAGGTTTCGCCGACCGACCGAGGTGCGTCCATCTGTGCAGCTTCAGGTTCCACTTGGTGGTGAAAGCCTTGTTGCATATGATGCAGTGGTAGGGGCGCTTCCCGCTGTGTGTCAACAGATGCGCGCGTAGATTTGTCCGGAGGTACATCTGAAGCGTAAACGTGAGATGTAAGTAGGGGGCGGCGTGCGGACGGAGAGGGAGAGAAGGGGAGGACGGCTCACCTGCTTGCAGACGGGGCAGGGCACGTTGTGTCGCTGCGCGCGCGTGTAGTGGTCGTTGTGCGAGCGCCGCACGTGGCGCGTGAGCGAGGCGGCGTGAACAAACTTGTCGCTGCAGTAGAGACAGGCCTTGGGGCGCTCGTCGTGCGTCTCGCGGTGCCAGCGCAGCTTGGCGCGTGAGTGGAACACGGCACCGCACGAACACACGAAGTCGCGGACCTTCGCCTTCTTTTTGAAGTGGTGGCGGTCCCTGGGGAACGATGCGACGAGCGTTGTTTTTTTATGGCATAAACAATTATTTTTTGTTGAAATATAAGATCATCACGAAGACCGGGAAGCGGTCCATCAAATCCATTGACTGCCCGATATTCTTTAATTTTTTGCGGTCATACCTATGCTGCACCATGTTTGAGTAGCGCCGGAAGGTGTCGTCGCAGAGCGTGCACTTGACGGGCGCGCGACCGGTGTGTACGTTGTGGTGCTCCGTCAGCTTCTGCCGCGTCAGAAAACGCTTTTCGCAGATGTCGCACCTGTATTAATCTGTGTATTAGCCAGCCGCCATATTGTTAAGGATTCGACAACAATCGAACAATTGGTTCATAAATTTAATTATCCGAATTTAAAATAACAAAATCCCATAGAGGGTCAAATAAGGTACGTACGAAGCTTCTTCGAGTCGACGTACATGTATGACTCACTTAAAATTCTTAATTCCCGTATGTGTCTTGGCGTGTAAAGCCAGATTGGCTCGTCGGAAGAAACACTTTCCACACGTTAGACACTCCAGGGGATGTATCTTGAGATGAGCGTGGAAAGCCGCCTCGGTGACCTGATCCACTTTACAAGTGGGACAGACGTAGTCTCGCCGTCTCTTCCTATTTTCTGATTTGATGAGCCCCTCTATCTGGGGTTTCGTTTCATTCATCGCATCGTACACTTGCAGCATCGTCGTCGTCATTGACTCCTTAGAATCTATGGTCAGAAGATTGCCTGGAATTTTTATTGTAAACTTTTAAGTCTCTCCACTCTCCATTTCAATAGAAACAAAATTGAAGTATAAGTACCAGCCAAAACGGATTCGTCGGGTTTCTCCTCCTTCTTGATAGCGCGTGCGGTGAGCAGACGGCTGTAGGTGGTCCGCGGACGAGGCTGCGGCGCGCGGGGCCGCGGGGCCGGCACCGCGCCCACGCTGTAGGGGAACCACACGTTTAAACTTTGTTTTTTTACGATTTCTCATTACGTGGCTATGGCTACTAACATATTTTCAGTCTTTTCGTTGGCGGCGTCGTCGTCGGAGGCGTCGGAAACCCAACTCTCTCGCGCCATGAGATCATAGGGCTCCGTCGGCGGCAATCCGGAGTACATCTGAAATGTAACGCAAAAAGTAATATAACGATTTATTATTACGATGAATGTTAAAAAAACATGTCAATAAACAATTATAAATAAGTACATCGATTACGAACTCACCCCCGTCCACGGCGACTCGGTATCTCCGTTGCTCTCCTGCCCGCTTAGTTCCCCACGTGGCGGCATCCGCTCATCCGAGCAGATGTTCAAGGGAGGCTCGCCTTCACTGCGGTCGCTCAACACGTCCGCCTTGCTGTCTCTCTCGCACCTATCCCCATCCCCGTCCACCTGGTTATCAGCTATGTCCGAATATTCGACTCCGTTCTCAGCAATTTTGTAACTCTCGTGAATAAAATTAGGCAGAACAAATTCGCTTTCCTTCTGTGATGGTTCACCCCAGATGTACATCGAGTCTTTTGAATTTTCTTTGCCATAACTGTTTTCTTTTGCAGCTTCAAATGCTTCCACGCGATCTGGAGTGAAATAGTCTGCATAGATATTGTCCCCGAAATAGTTTTCGTTCATCATCGACACAAATTGCTTGTTTTTAGAAGCCGCTTCCAATTCCAGTAGCTCTCTATGATTAGATTCGTCATCAAAATCTCCTCCCATGTTACTGTAATTTATTACGTTAATAGGTCTTAAAGACTCCATGGGCGCAATATCCGTAGATGATCTATCCTCATTGCTAAAGTCATTACTTGAATTCACTTCTTCTTTCACATGGACCATATCAACTGTGGTCGTATATTGGTTATTATGATTCACATTAGAAGGTGTTACTGGTTCAATATCCATTGATTGTTCTTCTGTGTTAGCATCAAATTCGCTTTGGGGTTCTTCAATAGCTTTAATCTTTTCAATAGTAATAGTGTGAATTGCACTGGACTTGGAATCAGCATTCTCAGAATGAATTTTATTGATACTAAAGTTTTCTGGTGATTTGTTTGATGAAGAAGATTCCCTTGCTTCTTGTGCCTGGATAAGAATAGGTGGATACAATTTTGCATTTTTTATTTGCAACGCTTTCTTATGTTTTTTGACAAATATATTATTAATTCTGAGAAGGTTGTTCCTGGGTTTTGTGACAGATTTTTTTCCTTTGTCCATTTTGTTCACATTGCTTTGTGACCGACTGCTCTCAGGTTTAGGCAAAGGAGATGTACAATCAAGAGAATTATCTCCATGTTCTGATAATTCACTACAAGGCGATATAGATGGTTTCTCATTGCAAGTCAGATCAGGAACAGGACAGCTATCAGATAACTCTGCATCTAGTTTATTATCCAAACTCCCTGACTTGACAATCTCTTTGAATGAAGAGTTACTAGAACTTTTGATAACAGAAAATGAATTTGAACTTAAACTATCAACACTTGTAGTTGAAGGCTGAGTGCAATCATTAGTTATACTTGGACTATTGTCATCTAAATCCGGTAAAATTGTTTCAGGTGTCACCGATGGATCAGGATAATCAGCATCAGTTGAACCTGTCAGATCCATTACAGTATTGAGCATATTTTTGTGATGCTGCACAGGAACTTCTACCTTAATATTGCTTAAAATTTTAAGACCTTTTGTAGGTCCTGAGGTATCACTCTTGGAATCTGACTTTTCTCGTTCAATTTTTTTATTAACAATTTGTGAAGTTTGCATTTTTTCACTTGCACTAGCGCCACTACTAGGTGTGCCGGGTGGTAACATTGGACTTACTTCAATAATTAGAGTTTTATTTGCATCATTAACTACATTAGGAACAGACTTTTCTGGCACATTTTGCATATACGGTACGTTATCATTAAAAGAATTATTTGATTTAGATAATATATGTGGAGGTGTGTACATACAAGAAGTATTACCAAACTGGTCCACGACCATTACATTCTGGTACACTGAACTAGATTGTGCTACATTTGTGACATTCTCTTGGTTCCCAAGTGCAGAAGGCACACTGGAAATAAATGGCTTACCATCCAAGTTATGTACCATCTCCCTATAAATAATTTGTGAATTTTGAGTGACAACTGTGGTACCTGGTGTAAACGTTCCTGGTGTCATTGGGGTAAATTGGTTAGAATGTGAAGAAGATATTGCTTTGGGATCCATTATTTGGGACCCTTGTAATGTGCCAGACATAATCATGTTGTTTTGCAAATTTTTTTGGACAAATGGTGGAGTAGTTGGCATCATCACATGCAAAGGTTTCACTCCTGGTGCTAGGTACTGCATTGCTCCGACGTTGCTTTTTAGGAGAATATTTCCAGATTTTGGCACTATTTTGACATAGTCATTACCTTTTCTAGACATTGTTGGTGTAGTTAAAGGCATTTTATCACCGGACTCCATAATTGGCATGTTGTATCCAAATATATTATTTGGATTTTCAATTTGTGTACTGTATTCAGTGCTACGTGAAAATTTTATCTCTGGATCTTCTTGTTGCTCCGGAAAGAATGGATATGGTGGATCAAAATCTGAAGATGGAGCATTTGAGCCAAATGTTTGCTGTGTTTTATCTGATTTCACAGTGTAGGAGTCTGAACATTGACTGGAATTGTTATTTGAAGTGTTTTCAAAAGTAATACTGCTAATTCTGAGGTCCGGTGTAGGATTTCTTGAAGTATTTGAAGTTGGAGTAGACTTTGTCCGGCTCGGAGTCCTCCTCCAAAACCTGTCATTTTCATTATTGCGATGTGATGTTACCCATCTACCGCTATCATCAGTAGCAGGTGTTCTTGACCTACTCCTATAAGACCTCTCTGAGGTTAAAGGCGTAGGTGTTCTACTACTAAAGGTGTTACTACTACTACTACTACTACTCTTTGAAAGGCAGCATAAAGCCTTTATTACTTGATCTTTTGGATGTGTGTCCAGATGGGACTCCAAGGACATTCCACTATGAAGGTATAGAGTACACACAGGGCACTGCACTCTTTGATCCATGTTTGTCTATATTAAAACAATATGTACAAAAAACGCGTCGCACAGGGTGACCCTGGCGATGCGAGAATCGTTATATCGTCCAATGAGCGCTCAGACCGAAGCACCACGCTGCTCGGTGCCCGTCACGCGCATAACTACTATACACACGTAAGGCGAATGGCCCACCACACATATCTTCACTATAACTCTCCTTCTTATCGATCTGTCGGACAAAACGAACCTATGTTAATATAAAATAAATAGACTTACATGACCAAATAACATAAACTCGTTCAACGTACACCAAAGAGACAAAAGAAAACAAAAGTCCGAGATAAAGGCCATTGATACATAAAAAAGTCGTATGCGAAAAGAAAGAACTGAATACATAGTAATTTTAAATGAGGAACAGGGCTCACCTTTTTTAAACATTTGTCATGTATTGTCCATATCATGGACGACTAGTGAATAAATCCTTAGATTATTTAGGACTATGTACTTTTATTCTAAAAATATTTCCAAATAGTCAGACATATTGTGATATTGCAGACGTTTCGATCACAGGTTAACAATTTACATCAAATTACCACAGAATTCTTTCTAAGCACACTACAGAGTAAACAATCACTAGGTTATATAGTAAGGTTTCCTTGAATAATTTATCTGAAATATACTCTGTGTCACAACAAATATGTACGGACTTTTGTTAATTTTAGTCGAGTTTCAGTCATTAATTTAAATATGGAGACTGACGAGAATAACGAACAATATTTGACTTTAAAACTATTATTGATGTTCATTGTACGAGTCGTGTTATCTATAAAGCTATTAAGCTAAACCATTACTAAACAGTAATGTAACATTTTTTTCTAAAGAAAACATCATGACGTTAAAAAAAATACGTAAAATGGTAAAGTCTGCAGTAATACACATTTTTATACACACATACTACCGGTCTGTATCGATTAAGATGCCCTGTGGTTTATCTTATTATGTATTTACGATCAAAGAATGCAGTGTAAGTCCAAATAAACATAACTTTTGCCATAAGATCCACTCAATAACCGAAGTTCATAATGCCTACTCGGCCTTGCATGTCTGGATCTAAGATTGAATGGCGAACACAAATTTATTAACGTCCAAATCTCGTATCGTCCAAAAAGCGATCTCAGGTTCCTACCATGAAGAATTTTATGTTCGCCTGGAAAACACGAAGTAGACTAAGAGAATGTCCTTTTGGGAAATAGCATAATACTTTACAGCGGCGTAGCATTTAGTAATTTACACATAGATGAAGTTGCGCGCAACACATTTTTTCAGTACTTGTTACCAAACAAAAAACAATGCCCTTCAGCTCTTTATTTTGCTTAAGTCATCTGGTATGGATTTGTACATGATTATTGACTACTTCAATTGATTATATTTCTAAAACAGAAAATCTTTACAGTTTTATTCTGTTTATTGAAAATTTTTAAACTCGATAAACTTCTTTCTGCGGAAGCTGTACTTACCAGCATTGTTAACATAATTCTAATGGCACTGTTATAAACATTAGAATAAATGTCTTGCAATTAATTTTTATTAACGTATTGATTCATAAGAATGGATTCTCTAACAGAGTCTGGTTTCTTAGGCGCTAAAAGTTGTATTTTTTCGTCTAGCTCGTAGGATTCTATACACATGCTTTGTTCATGCTGAACTATTGTACCCATTACAATTGTTTAAAGATTGCATTCATTATAGTGGATTAAAAGCTCGCTAACTATCAAAGATTTTAAATTATTTAGCAACATCAACCATACTTATAAAACAAATATTCTAAATCTATTTTCTGACGAATCAAAAAGGCTCATGTGCACCTGGGTGATTCCGAGAAAATCGTTCAAAAAATTTGCATTTTTCTTTCATATTGTTTAGTAGTCCTGTTTTTAAAGGGAAAGTATATATATTTATATAATATATTTGTATAAGTATATATATTAGCTTTAAATGTTAAATGAAACGTGGTATCTTTAAATTTGGTAAGAATTTTAAAAGATATTTGGTTTCTAAATTTTAAGTGTTTATGGTAATGACAACAGTACCATGGTAAAGACGGTACTGTTAACGGTAATGAGATCATGTAAATGATAATTAAAATAAAAATTAAATTAAAATAAAATACCTTTTCATTTGTTTATTTTATTTTTAATCATTCAAAAATTTCAAGAAATGAAGCATTATTGGCTTCCTATCATGAAATTTCATCCTATTACATATTATAGTCTGTTATACTAGTGTATTTATTTATTTAACGTATATATGTAGTTTTAGCATTAGCTCACAGCTATACTTACAGCAGTTTAACAGATGTTTAATTAAACTTACATTATATTACTTATATATTTATCCTTCTTTCTTATTATTTCTTTGGTTGTATATATTTTTTTATGTCTGATAAAATTTTTATAGACGATGTAGGTCCACGGCGCGAAACATATCCCTGATTAAACTAATTTTGCACGATATTTTTATTTTTTGTTAAACATAACGTCATCTTTCTTAAACTTAAGAGTATTATTGCCGGATTGTATATTTATTTGAAATCCGACATGTTTCCCATGTACACATATAATGTTATCCTTAGAAGTGAAACAACTTGCATTTCGAAAAGTCATAGTCTCTTTATCTTCTCTCTAAAGAACTTGGTGAACTCCAAGACCACCCTTCAAAGTTTTCAAGTTATTAGGATTCGATTCTACTCTATCTTCTCCCTTCTCTATTAATCTCTTTCTCATTAATCTCTTTATTAATCTCTTTCTCAGTAATAGCAAAACTTATCACATTTTCCACGTTATTCTGCAACAATGTGACGATGTAGAGAAACTGTTAACATCCGTTCCATATTTCACAAGAACATCAGCAATTCTCTTAAGAACAGCATCTACACCGTCCGGTGCACCCTTTCCATGTCCTGACTCCGTGTAATTCCAAATTATTTTGTCGTGTCTAAAAAGCGATATCCCATTGAAGTCAATGGGAAACGATGAGTCATCACTATACTATACTATTAATGGGCTCGCTTCGCTCAATACGCAAACGGCACCCGAGATTTCGCGAGCGCAGCGAGTCGAAATTGAGGGTCTGTTGGCGCCCCTAGTCTTCGTGTATTTTTGTAGTGTAATTTGTAAAACATATTATTGTTCCTATACTGTGAAGAAGGGGAGTCGGATTGAAAGTGTCAATAAACGGATTTTGTTTAAGTATGTGACAAATAAGAGGAACAAGGTGAGCCTAAATTGCTGTCACATCATGTCTCAAACATTCGCTGACGGTACAAAACCTGAAATGGTTGAGCCGCACTCCTTTGAAAATCAAAGGTATAACAAACAGCTGCATGGAGACAAATTCTTTGCGGCTACCGCCAAAATGTATGGACTGCACTTCTTGTCCATACTTCTAATCATAATTCTCTGAGAATTCAACGTGAATTTGGCTTCGTTACCTGCTAGGTTATCTCGTAGTTTTTTCATCGAATAATATTGTATGTGTATTTTGAAACTATTTTCCAATAAATTGATTAAGGCTAGTGGTTTAACAGTCGAGTTTTCCTTCTTTGTTATCATTGTTGTTTTGGAACCTTTCTTGGTAGTTATATTTTCTCTGGAACGTATACATTTGAAATAAGTAATGGCTTCTTTGTTGTTAAATTCATTGTAATGTATTACTTTCTTATTGCAAATTATTTTTATCCAAAACTTTGAATTTTCTTTATCAAACGTTGTATCTCTTGTTTCTGTAATTTAATTACTTCAATGAACATTCCTCGCTTCCTAACTATTAATCTATTTATTTTTATTCTACATTTGCCTTTACTTTCAAGCAATGGTTCGTTTAGAGTATCTGCATTTGTAACATTTTCAATATTGTATAGTTTTACGTTAATAACTTCTGATAATGTAGGCATCTTACTTCTCTCTTCTTTCTTGTTTTGCCGATATTTTTTAGCCGCTTCACAGGAGTGCTTTCGGTGGATTCTTTACTCTCTGGGAGATTTATCAGTAATCCTTACGATTTAATTTATTTCTTTTCCTTTCCTTTTTTTTCGTTCTGGATCAGCCTTTTTTCAGCTATTTTTTTGGCAATTTTAACTTTTTCGAATTTTAGACTATCAGTGCCGCTTCCCCTTTTTTGATCTAAAAAAACAAATAAAGATCTATCATTTAAAGCTTCTTTAAAAATTGCAAACGCCATCACCGAATGCGAATGATGCGAATGGGGATGTCGTTTATGTATAATATTGATTGAATTTTCCAAAATCAAAAGATTTTGAACAAAGTAATTGTGCGGACGATAACTGTATAAGATGATATAACGTAAAACTCATAAAATTTTACGACTTGTATAGTAAAATTGTGTACTTACTTTTTTAATCAAACGGTAATGATGGTGATTTTGGTGACACCTAAATTTTTTGTATTTTTTTGAAAAATTTTTACAAACAAACGTGAAACCGAGACTGCGTTACTTCAGGACTGAAGAAAGTAACAGAGAGCACGTGTTTAACACGTGCTCCTTTTCACCTTCTCTCAGGAAATTCGTTAAAACTTTATTTTGACGTTCTTAAAATGGTGGTGACGATTTTTTTATTACAAATTTTAAAAAAATACAAAGATTCTGTTGATTCTAAGATTCTGATTTCTTTATAAAATCATTTTGTGATGTCATTATTTAAATACTACATAATCCAACATGGGTATGCATTCGTATATCCTAAAAAAATAAAACGATTATTATGGAGTCCCAAAAAAATGTGCTAATGGTAATGATGTTTAATGCGATTTTTTTTATGATTTCTGTTCAAAAATGATATTGGATTTTTATTTATATCATAGTACATCAAGAGAGCTACTTGGAGTATAAATTCATAATATTTTTGGAATTATCAAAAGCCGTATAAACTTTTAAAACTTCGCCGAATTAATATTACATGATTTTCTGGAATCACCCCCCTTCACAATTAAACATTGTTTTATAAAATTCTTTACTTTATTCGGAACCATATGTAACTGCAACTCGTCCTACAATCCCTACGGAAACGGTTTAGAAACCGGCGATAGTATGCTTAAATGGTGTTCTATACCACTACATAGGTCCAGTACACAAAGGGGTAAAGGTATAAACTCCGTCTTCTTTTTTTTTATCTGTCAGTTCTATCATATCTATTGTAATATGCCTTACTCTTCTGTTATGTTTTAAAGCTGAATAGAGCCAATTTTCCATCTGGTTTTATCTTTGTTAATTATCAATTAACAACAAAACTTATATTACATAGTATTACTCTTTACTCTGTAAATGAGTAGTGTATATTTACAAAGAAAAATCTCGTCTCTTCCCAACGTCTCCTCTCCATTATCAACCAATAAGAAACAGCTTCCTGTAAAGTGTTATGTTTGCTCTGTACTAAAACAGATTTTGACAATAAAGTTGTAACACATCTTTATTCAAAAGTACGTACTCTAGATCTCTTATAATGGGACAAATGATTATTATTTTTAATGGACGGTTTTCAACCTTTTCAACTTTCCCTTGATGACGTAGAGTAACAAAATCATCATCATTCTAGCTGTCTATTCTGTACCTAGCAAGCTTAATTTCTCTACCCGGCATAACCCCAATGGAAATAGTTTTTATTGTTCCTACTTATTGTTTGTCAATATTCCTTACGCAGTTGTTTTTGCATTGCATTGCATATTTAATATGTGAAACATCCCTCTCTCTGTCAGTTTCTGTCACTTTTGTAATTTGCATTTGTTTCAAATAATCTTCTAACTTTAAGTAGGTGCACTGTATTTATAGTATAGCCACTCATAGTTCTTACTTTTCACTCCAACATCTTTTATTCTAGTCTATCACACATTTCGGTTTGCCAAATAATTTATTCTCTAATCCTCTTATACAATTTGCCATCTCTTTCCAACTTTTTTTTAAACACATCCGCATACTCATTAAGATCCTGCATCACTTAGTTTCGGCAGAAGGTCTACATTTCTTCTTAAAACACAAACGCACAAACACCAAAAAATTGTTTATACTACCAGGCAAGGTGTTATTCTGACAATACTTTGCATTTTTTGATACAGTTGATTTTTTCTTTATGTTAAAATGTAATCAATCTGTATATTTGATAGATTTGATAGATTTTGAGATATTAATTCTTTTTCTAGCCAAATATATATTATAGCTAGATCGCATACAAAAGTAATTTTTTGATATTTGCCATACCTTCATGCACTCTATCATATCCTTCATTAATTCTCTCCATATCAAACACTTCCAAAAATTATCCTTTGTACCTTCGTCAGTATCGGATTGTTGTGTATAATATACCTAGTGTACTAGATTTTCACGGTATTTATTCTCTCTTTTATTTTTTTCACATATGAAACACATTATTTATTTTTCCCACACCATTTCGTTCTCTCTCGCTAAATAAGTCTTGTACCATTCTCCCTCCCGTTACCACCCTTCGCCTTTGTCTCCTATTCATGTGCTACATTTATTCGTCTTCTTTCTAGTGCATCTTCCTCTTCCAGCCATCCTTTTTGTATTCTGTCCCTACGTTACCCTACTTTTGATGACGTGTTGGTGGGATTACTACCACCCTTTCGATAAACGGTGAAAAATGTTTTTGGTTTTTATTTCTAAGATATGAATCGATGTATGATATGAAAGCAGCGACCCAATAGCACAAAAGGCATAAAAGGGGCAACAAATTAATAAATGTCAATGTATTAGACATTCGTTATCTGTCATTCAACTCTTAGGACTTCTAAGAGTTAGTAGTTACGATAAAAATATTTAATATAATAATTATCAATTAGCTTGTAAAAAATAAAGGTTTAACATCTCAATTTGTCTTTTAATAATAATTCTTATTATTAATCTTTCAGATATTTTAAATTTTATTAAACTTATTCAGTGCCAATCTCATAAAGGAAACCTTTAAAATGTATAATTTGGAACAATTGAGCGTAAATGGTATGGTAAATGATTATGTATAATATAAGCTTATTTTTTTTATAAAATTGTATATAATAAAATACTGGAATAATGATAAATCATTTTAGAAGTCTTTGATCTATATCGTCAATGGCGTGAAAATAACGAAAGACGAAGTGAAGACATCATTTCTACATACCTACTTCAATCAATTAATGAAAATACTCTTCAAAAGCTTGGCAGTGAGAGTGAGTTCAGTTTGATGCAATATATTTGTATAATGGCTGGCATTATTAGATTAATAAAACTAGAATTTCTCTTTAAAATCTTATCTTACAGAATATGTAATACTTGAGCAGATAATCTATGCAGCTCTGGATTGTCACTACTATGCCATTGCTAAGATGTGGACATTGAAACTCAATGATGAGTTTCCAAACAGCCTCCGAGTTCTGAGATATAGAGTATTGTGCTTAGAAGCGGAGGGAAAGTAAGTAAAAAATGAAACAACACTCAATAATCATATACTAGGGGCGCCAACAGACCCTCAATTTCGACTCGCGACACTCTAGAAATCTCGGGTACCATTTGCATATTGAGCAAAGTGAGCCTAGTGTAATGACTCATCGTTTTCCATTGACTTCAATGGGATATTAGTTTTTTGATGATTATTCCTCAACGACATGACATTTTTCATATTTTTTTTCTTAAAACCATCACCTAATATGTGTTTTTTTTATTGCAAAATTTCATAATTTTCTGTCAAGTAGTTTTTGAGCCTATTCGTGACAAAGAATGTGAAAAAGTCTCCAGCAAAACGCTCTGCACGCTTTGCTCAATAATAGAGTTCCCCTAAAAATGCTCCTTACAAACCACTTACCATGTTTTTGAGTTTTAGGCAATTATTGTGTTTTGCAAATTTATTACATTCAAATAATTTTTTGGTTGCTTACTACATACTTTTTTATGCAATACTTAGTAAAGAACAATAAAAAAATTATTATTTATTTATTAATGAAATTCAAATTGAAAAAAAACAAATTACCAAAATGTTGTATGTATTACCAAATTCTACTAAGGCAACCTTAATGTACCTTTTTTGTATGGCATGTTTTTTTCAATAAGTTAGGTCATTAAAATGATTCTTGTCTAAACTTTTAATTTTATTGCAGTAACTTGATAACATTTATACTATTATAAGTAGGTAATTAAGAAACATTTTACTTTTTGGCTACGTCTATTTCTTTTGAAAAATTCTGATTAAAATTAAACTTCCCTTAGGTTTAATTTTATGTAATCTTACAATTGAGGGGCAGATGAACAGATCGTCAAATGGTTCTCTAGAATGCTAATCACATTTGTGCTACATACAACCTTGTCAACCAGCACCTAAACAAGCTGCATTTATGTACTCCATTTATTTAAAAACGTTGTACCAACTTGGTATTGACATAAGGGTTAATGACAAAATTTTTTTTAGTAACTACATTTACAGACAGACAAGTTTGAACAATGTTTGTTTCAGATATGACGAAGCCTTGGACGAATTGGACAATATAATAAAAATCGATGATACACAAGCTCCGGCTCGTAAGCGCCGTGTGGCCATATACAAAGCAATGGGGCTTATACCTTCAGCTATCATGGAACTGGTGGATTATTTAAAAAAGTAATATCGCATAAAGTTAACATACAAACTTTTCACTTAATCATTTCTGAAGCCTAACATAATAAATATTACAAAACCCACCTAGGTTCATGTCAGATGTAGAAGCCTGGCAGGAGTTGTGCGAGTTATACCTGCAGGTGCAGGAGTACTCTAAAGCAGCATTCTGTGCTGAGGAATTGATCCTTCATAGTCCACACCACCACTTGTTGCATCAACGCCTTGCTGATATACGATACACTATGGTATTACCACTTCTTTTATATGTTTTGAGTTTGAAATATGTTAGTTAATATATATCTGATACTTTTTAAGTAAATTAGGTCCCAACAAATCAGTAATAACCGAGTACCATCTAAATAGTTCTGCCAACTGAGCTTTTATATTAGTATTTTTAAACTTAAGGCATGATTCCAACACATCATGATGTTATCTATAAACATTATACATATTATATTTGATCCCACAGAGAAAATAACCATTTTTAATAATCAAATTCCGATATTAATTATTTTGTGTTTAATTATTCTATCCAGGGTGGTTTAGAAAACATGGAGCTGGCTAAAACCTATTACTGCCAAGCTTTGAAACTGAATCCTGATAACATGCGAGCACTCTTGGGGCTGTTTTTGGTAAATTCTCCTAAGTTTAATTTACATCAGTCAACTTGTACTTTTAGACTTATCTTTGCCCTAAAATAACAAATTTTTTAGGTTACAAACAATTTACTCGGCCATTACAAGTCTTCAGGGAGTGCAAAACGCAAGGAGATCTGGAAGTTAGCTCAATGGGCTCAATCGGAGACATCTAAGCGACAAAGACAAGCTGAAACACCATCCTCTGTGCCGACGCTAACTAACATGATGTTATCTCTGGCTATCACAGAATAGTTTGTGTTATTATTGCTTTGTGAATATAGGTATTCATTTCTAATAGTCTAGTTTTGTTGTTAAAGAATATAAGTATCTCTAAATAAAGAAATTGTACTGAAATAATATAATTATTGTTGTCACTTAATATTGATTGATACAGATTGACCAGACTTGCAACAGGAGTTGTAATAAAAGCTCTTTAACAAGTTACCAAAATGTAGTCAGATTTAAAAATATGGACTTACTTGAATTTTCAATATTATACAACTATTGTAGACAAATTTACGTATAGAATAGAATAGTATCAGACACATGATTCGAAATGTGAATACTTGAACTAAAATAGTTCACAAAGCATTTATAAAATAATTTATGTATAATAAACTTATTAAAGGTAAATACTAGATAAATGAATATTATATAACAAGAGGTTGGTGGTAGGAATTTATGTATTATTTGGGGGTGTGATTGTCATAATACCATTAAATATAATGTATAAATATTTCATCAGATAATTAAATATTTTAGTATAATGTGTTATCATTTATCTAAATTTGTTATTAATAAAAGACCTTGCCCCCCTCCCCCTCCAAAAAGCTAAATCAGAAATGTAAAATGTCTTAATAAGTTGCATGTTTTTTCTTTTATTTTGAATTGTGTTTTTATAGTTGGTGAATGAAGGTTGAATATTATTTGACACAAATAAATTAAAACTTAAACATTCAATTGCTCAATTTATCAAGATATATTTCATTCATTCATCATTGTTACTTTTGCTGGGCACACTTTTCTGAGGTCCGAATATATTTGAAACCATTTCCTGAATTCTTTTCTCGTTTTTCTTTTTTCTGGTCATGTCACCTCCCGAAAAATATTTTTCTCTGAAATCAAATTATTTTTTTTCTGCATTATTTGTCCATAAAAGTTAATTACATCAATAATTATACAATATATACCTAAAGTTTTGTGTCCCACTTATTTCAGAAGATATTGAGGATACTTTGTCAGTAACCTTTTCATAAGTAAGGAGTCTCCGAGAGGTAAGTCTGGACAGCACTTGCTCGGAATTGGCCACCAGTTGTAAAGATGGGTGGGATGGTAGCTCTTCTTCTTTGTAATCCATTCTGGAATTATATCTAGCTTTTAAGATAAACACAATATTTTCATATGCTTAAACTTGAAAGAAAATATAACAAAAAAAAAATCGGATTAATTAAATTAGCCTTGAAATCCATTGAAGTTTTTTCATGCTGTGTTATTTGTTTTAATTGTAACTTTTATTTAAAAGGTAACTTACCGCACTATGGGATACCAGCAAACCAATCTTTTCCCAATATCCAAATGTTTGGCCGCAAAGGTCAATAAGTCACTATACATGAGGGGCAAAGCATATTCAATTTTGGCCGGAATGTGATTAACAAGGTGGTCTTCTGAGAGAGTATAGTTATCCTTCTCTATGCCAATTTTTTCTGTTGGCTCTCTGACTCCATATGGGGCTAAATTATAAAAAAGGTAGCACAGTGAGATTTTATATAAAAAAAAAACTATGTTACATTGTAATATTAAAATACTAACGATCAGTAATGATAGCATCAAAAATGATTTCATCCCTCCACACGGGCTGAGAGAAGTCGCTCACGATGACGTCCAAATAGTGCGATGAAGAGCCGTACTGACACATGTTGCCTCGAATGCTCTCATCCTTCGTACGGGCCTACAATTTTAGAAACGATGGCACATAAAATCAAGAGGTCTAGAGAGAGAAAAATCGATTAATGTTGATAAACGACTGAGATCTTAGATCTAGCCAGTCCGAGGGCCGCAGCTAGGATAGCTAGGTTTTTCCATGAACAAGCATTCGTTGAATACATACAAAAAACATAATACAAGAATACAGAATGCATGCCATATAGATAATTATTGTGGCGTATTGGTATTGGCGTATTTTTAAAATAATATATATTTTTTTATAGAACTACATTTCAATTTATTTCTTAAAATATTAAAATAGTGGCAACTAATTATCTCATCTACCTGTGCAATTGTTCTTCCGCTCACTCCTTCTCTACTTTAATTTTTGTGTTTGTGCAAAATAAACAATATCCGTGGAAATAACAATGTTTCACTGGACTATTCCTACCTAATATTTTTAAATTAATATTTGATTATCACATGCTTTTATTAACTTTCCATTGAAATTCTGAGCATAATATTACCAGAGTTGTAATATCTTTGTCACCTTCTGTCCGACGCGCGTGGGTCGCGAGCGCGCGTGCAGCATCATGAAGTCTATGTCTCCACCCCATACATATGCTAAAGAGATGGAAATATAAAGTTTTTTGGGGCTGGTAATTTCTGTCTTAAGACTATCTTTATCAGGTATAACCTGCAATATTATAACAATTATTATTTAACATGATCATTATTTGTTACTATCCCCAAATCTGTAGCAACTTGTTTGAATGAGTCAAATTCAATGTCATCTCACCCCCAAAATGGGCAGCCGCAACGAAAAGGGAGCCTGAACCCACAAAAGGATCAAACACAACGTTCCCAGGTCCCACGCGGGCCTGGTTGGCCATAACCAGCGCCAACGCAGCATCCATGCTAGTATTGCCAAGGAACATGCGCTTCTTCAAGGAGTGTGTTTGTATGAGGTCTCGTTGACCGTCGGCTACCTACATGAGAATTTACAAATTCATAACCTAAACCTAATTATATTCTCTACAATTCTTATCAGCCTACATACAGAATTGTTTTTTAAAAATTTGAAAATACAAATATAATACAAATTCATACCCATCTACCAAAGAATAAATCGTGCGGCTGCTCTGGAACATTATTTGGATCAATACCATAGAATTCTATATAGAATAATTTTATATCTGGATTTTTTAAATTTACTGGTCCTTCTAATGGTAAGTAACTAAATTTCTGAAATTAAAAAAATAATTCTTTAATGCATTTTATAGTTGTTAAAATAGGAACCTCTCATGAAAAGGGGAACCTCCATTGCCATTTAATTGAAATAAATCAATGTATAAACTTTACCTCTATCTTCTCAATCTTCTCCTTTATACTGAAATGTTTACAAAAAGTTTCAACTTCAACTTTAAATGTTTTATTTAAATCAGTACAAGCTTCTAAAAGCTTGCTCGGACAAATATGAGAATCGCAAATATTAACGTGAGAATCTGCAGGTATTATCCACTGACCACTAACATTGTTAATAGCACTTCTTAGGTTATCATGTAGACGAGTCTCTGTTTTTGCTCTCGACCACAATTCTATACAGTTTTTTAATAAAACGGATCGAGATGCTATCTTTTTCATACATTCTTCAGATGGTAATTCCACGATCCAATAAGGCCTGCTTATACAAGGTTTCTCTATAAATTTTATTGATATATTTAGTAAGGACGTAATACTTTCCATCTCCTGAAATATAATAATACCTTAAAAATTAAAGGTGTACTAGTAAGTTTAAACATAAATTGGAAATAGCAAGAAATAAAACTTACAGCACTACGAAAGTCGACGTGTTCGTGTGCGAACCACAATAAATATCGCCGCCACATTTTTGATAACTCAAAAGAAACTTATAATCAATTTAGAATTTCAGACATACTTTTTTAACAGTAATAACAACTATATATTCACTTTAATATTATGCTTTAAAGATAAACATAACCTCACCGTTAAAGTATCTGTCAAAATCACAATTGTGGATCGTATTAACTTTCAAGCATATACAATGTGTATTACACGTATTGGAACGCTATAACGAAAATACACTGAAACCAACATCAAAGACGGTTGTGACGTCACATTTAGACAAACAGTCGAAACGATAGACCTTTTTTTAAAAATATGAACTGAAAGTTTTGAGGTAATTTAACCGGGATTTATGTATTTATTTAATTCTTTATTGCATAATATACGATATAATGCACTAAAGGCGAGCTTAATGCCACAAAGACTTTCTCTACCAGCCAACCTTAGAAGGTACACGAGAGAACTTTGGTAGGCGTGCAAAAAAAAACAAAAAAAAGCTAAAAAATAAATGAACCCAGATATATAACTACAATCATATAATATAATAATAAATACAATACATTTAAATATAACATAATATATATTATTATATATAATAATAAATTATTTATTTTACGGCCATAATATACTGCATCACCTGTGTTGTCATCCGCATAACAATGTATGTTAGAAATATTCACCATATCATTGATGTGCAAAAGAAACAGAGTTGGAGATAGCACGCAGCCTTGAGGTACACCAACGTTCACAGGTATGGGCAATGCCGGCGTTAGGGGGGCGCGCGATGGGGTGACGGCCCGGGGTGCCAAATTTGGGGGGCGCTGAGGTCTGGGGCCTCGGCCTTCTGCCTTCCGCGCTGTGTACCCTCAATACTGTGCTCTATGTGCTGTATTCACAACTATGTTCAGCTGTCAGATGATTTGGTTCAGCAAAAAATAAATACTCGATATTGATTTCCTTAAGTGGGAGCCTAAATATTTTTGCATGGGGTATCAGTAGCCCTAACGCCGCTGCTGCTGATACCTACATATACCTAGTAAAACAAATCTCATTTAAACAACGCAACAACAAACTAGAAGTAGAGAAAAGCAGCATCACTTGAACAGCGTCACTCGGAAGAGGGTTTAGAATCTCAACGATATCCTAAAAAGCAACATGTCCAATAAAACTAAAAAGCAGAACCATGAATTGCATATTCTCCTCACTAATCTATGGCTGTCAAACTTGGAAATTTACAAGAAAGCTAAAAACTAAGATCATAACTAGTCAAAGAAGTATTGAAAGTCGCACCCTGAAAATCAAGAAGATAAAAAAAAAACGCCACATTGCCATAAGACAGAAAATAAAAGCTATCGATGCACTCAGATACTGACAAAACTACAATAGGCTGGACATATAGCCAGACTCACTGACAACTGCTGGACCACAAAGACAACTTCATGGCTAGGACCACCGAGCCATAGAAAAGGGGGTAGGAAAAAAGCGCGACGGACCGCCTTCCCAGAGCGCATTTTTCCGTTATAAATTTTTATAACGCCAGGCAGGCACCTACTGAATTTTAGTAGCCGAAGATAGAAACCAATGGTCATCTCTGGAGAAGAGCTTTACCTTCCGTTGAGAGGACTTCTTGCTACCATAAAATTACACCAAAAAAGAATTAAAATTTTAATTATTAATTCTTTTTTTTGTTACATGTACACTGTTTTGTTTTTTTTAACTGTAAATCTACATTGTGAAGCACGAAATAATAGCCTTTTTATTTTATTTTATTTTCTTATTTATAAGTACGCCAATGATAGGATCCCGGAAGGCCAAGTACCTCTTGAAGTTGAAGTAGAAAAGTGATAGAAGCACAATCTAGAGCTGTAAGCCCCGATGACTACATCCAATTAGAGCTGATGAAACATGGGTCACATTGGTTAAGGGACGATACTGGTAATTATAATAGAGCCAAACTAAATACATTAGAAAGTAAAAAGTTAAGACAAAATGTTATACAATAATAAACATCGAGAAGCCCCTCCAGGTACTTAAGAATAAACACGCGAGCTCTGCTACGGGAACCCCGTGGTATTTTCGCAATGCAGACCTTAATTTCCCCACCAGCGCGAAATATTGCAAACGGCTTTCGAAGCAACGCTTCGTTGTCGAGCCGTTTAAAATATTAAAGGTCGTCAATCGAACACTGGTGATGAAAGCAACCCAGTACGAACTCCATCCGACCCCACTTAGCTTCCAAAAGAAGAACCCTTCTCGATTTAGATGACACCATAACAACAACAACACTACGCACATGAATATACACCGCCTTCGCCAGCGAAGGTGACGTCCTAAAATATGAACGTAGTCCCGGTGTTCTGCCGACGGAGGACGTTAGTGTCCAGGTGCCCGCTTCTCCTTATCCTGTTGCGTACTATCTCCGTATCCTTCGCCGTCACAATCCGAGGTCCAAGCTCTTATAGGTACCCTTAGGCGGACGTGATCCTGGGCCTCTCAGGCCCGTAATTACAAGGATACTCGCTACCAACTCCCGGTGATGTTGTCAAAATCAATAGGGCTAAGAGTATAGATATTACACAAAACAAAAAACAACAAATGTTCGTTCTTTATTTATGTATTTATTTTTCACTTTGATTCATTACCAGTGATCACTTGTGTATCTTATATTAAATGTTTTCTTAGTATCATGACAATATGAGATTTAGAGAATAGTTTAATTATTACAAAATTTTATTAACACGTTATTGTACATTTTATTTTGGAGTTTCTCTGTGAAACAAACACACACAAACATAAAAACATTTTTAAAACTACAAATATACATGTAAAATGTTGTATAAATAATGGACTTTACAATTAAATATCATAAGTTATTAAAAAAGGGAGTGTAAAAATGAGTATAAACAAAAATACAATATCAACTAAATTTATGAGCGAAGAGAGCGGAGCGCTCTACTGGAGACTTTTTCACATTCTTTGTCACGAATAGGCTCGAAAACTACTTGACGGAAAATTATGAAATTTTGCAATCAAAAAAACACATTAGGCGATGGTTTAAAAAAAAATAATTAAAAATGGCTTATCGTCGAGGGATAATCGTCAAAAAACTGATATCCCATTGAAGTCAACGGGAAACAATGAGTCATTTTACTGGGCTCGCTCAATTTGCAAACGGCACCCGAAATTACGAGAGCGCAGCGAGTCGAAATTGAGGGTCTGTTGGAGCCCCTAGTATTCTTAACGTTGTAATAACCAAAAACATTTTTAGTAATTAAATTAACTTATAATTAATATAAGAAAATATTTATATAGTAATTATTTGAAAACAATCAATGTAATTGTTTCCAAAATATTTATATTTGTTTGATATTAAATTAATAAAACTATTATTATAAATTTATATATACAATATAAATTTATATATACGGGTATATATAAATCAAATTTATATTCCAATTTCATTAACTTATCACCTCAGTAACACTTATGACATTTCATAACAGACAGCCATAAACAAAAAAAACACTTGTTTAAATTTATAACTTTATTGTATACTAAATAAAAACAGATTAGGAATTTCTTCTATTACTGGTCTTCTCCCCCCTTTCCGATTCTAAAATAAGCTCCTCGTATTTATCGTGTAAAAAGTCTAAATATGCATCTTTGATGGAACCAGAGCATGCTACATAATGCCCACCGGAATGTTCAGCGACAATTGGTTTTATAAATAGATTAATAAGCGATTCACTCATTTCTGAAAACAAATATACCATTGGAACTTTATTACAACAAATAAAATAAAAAAAATAAGTAAAAAATTGTTTGTGATTCAAGTTGATGTAAAATTTATTTGAAAAAAAAGTTTAAGTTTTCTCAGCTTTCTTTCTGTAATGGGCATAAATTTTAAACACCCTCTCATGTTATAAAATTTTGCAATATATATTAAACTTATATTTGTGTTTATATATATATATATTAAATGTATACTTGTGTCTATATATATATACATACCTTTAGGTATTATAGAATCACTTTCTCCATAGACATGAAGTGATGGCAAATTAATATCCTCGTCATAAAATCCTTTATGAACAAGACTGCCGGAGCGGAAACCAGATGCAAATATTGCAAATTTAAATGAGTATGTTAGATCTGTAAAAAAAAATACATTTAATAATTTATTACAATGTTATAGTTAAATTCCTACAGAATATATTTATATTGAGACAAATTGAATAATAATGAGTTACGTTATCGTTATTACAATATGTTGAATTTAAAATTTAAAAAAAAAAGACAAAAGTAGCTCTTGATAAGTATTATCAATATTAAATTTTTTTAAAGCAGTGATCAACAAAACTATTTACGCAGTTTAGAAAAAATGTTTTCGTAGTTACAGTAATATTGTGATATCATATTTAGTATAATAATTATTAATACAATTCCAACTTTTTTTTTACAGTATTTTCAATTATTTATACTGCGCCACAGTAACATACGTACATAAGATCTATATTAATACAGTATAAAAATAAAAAATTAATTTGTAGAATATTTTATATTAATGTATAATATATGTAATGTATAATATAATATATAATACTAACATCCCTTTTGTTGCATTGCAGCAAGCAGTCCAACAAGACAGGCTCCTTGTGAAAACCCCATAAAACCATCAAAAGGGCCATGTTCATTCACAACTGACTTTATCAAGTTTAATGTATCTTCAAATCCAATTGCCGGACCACCTAAGCACTTGCCACTAAATGTGTTGTCTTCAGCATTAAACCACCAAGATCGGGAATCTGTCAAAGAAGAAAATCAGATTTGGAATTAATTCATTTTAACTTGTTTCACTATGGATCACTATGGTATTAGATGCACAAACCCCCAACCCGACATTGACATTTTTAGGTTCAATTTTACTTTTATTTGTTATCGTCACGTAATTAAAATAATACCTTCATCTCCATTTGTATCTTCGGAATACACTTTATGTGGCGCCGACAAAAAGGTTAACTGCGCGTATTTCGAAACTACTTTTCTGAACGATCCTATTTTCGATCTAAACACTGTACCATTTTGTCGGTAGCCGTGAAAGGCTAAAATTTTTAGTTTCTGTCTATTCTCTTGGTTTATAGGAGATTGATTAAAATTAGAATTTTGTTCCGACATTTCTAATAAATAATAGGTACATTAAAATTTGGTGAGTTCACTGAAATCTACATAAGTTATTGATTATTGAAGATTTATTCTACACAGTTTCCAGTTTCAATCTTTTGATATAATAATATATAATCTTGTAGAGTTAATTCTGTTTTGCAAAAGGTAGATAAGCACCCTTAGAAGTTAGAAGTTAGATCCATAGACGACAGACGTAGATTTTATAGTATTGTATTTTTATTCACAGTACTGTGAACTTGGCACTGACAATTTCGAGATTGCCATATTAATAAAGGAAGAAGACATAATAGTTAATACCAAAAACATTTTACATACGTTTACAAATAATCGATATTTTATATAACACGAATTTTACATTAATCTAAACAAAAATATACCATTAATGCGGATGAAACTTTACAATAGGCTATAAAAAATTAAAACACCAGATATTTTCAATTACGCCTTGGTCTCCCTGTTGATGCACTTGAATTGGCTTATTATTATAATTGAAGTTACTCCAGGTTTACTTACACGACATTCAGAATGTGGAGGGATATACAACATGTTTAGTATGTTGCTAATTCCTAGATGAGGTCGGCCGATACATAAATAAGAAAAGACTTTAAAAAACATCTTGACGTATCGATCGTACGTCCAGCAACAATTTATTACTAACTCGTAGTATAATTGTTTTAAGCCGTTTTGTCAATCCCACACAATCACAGATTAATTGTTAGCACATTGTTCGAAATTAATTGCTATTTGTTATTAATTTGTTGGTACTTCTTAATTCTACCTTTAACATATTTAACGAAATTACAGCCGCATTATTTTAAAAAGTTAAAAGAAATGAAAAAAAAACAATTGCAATGTACGTAAAAGTGTAATCCATCTATCATTATACAGAAAAGTATTGTCTGCTGCAATTGTCATTTATTCTGTGCACTTATAAATTGTAGAAATGTAATGATTATCTAATAGATATAGTATATTTTGTGTCTGTTTATAAAAACAAAAATAATTTGATAATAGATTTTTCCAAAATAGTATTTTTATACACTTCTACTTAAAAGAATCTATTATGAAAATGGAAAATGTTATAGTGAAGGCAAGTAAACGAAAAAAACGACGTACACGAAAAAATCTTGATGAAATAAAAAAGAGAACACTTCAAGTGCATAATAACAATAACGAAAATATTATGCGTCGATTTATAAAGCCCAAATATCCAAATTGTATTACAAATAACCGTTTAACTTTAGCAAAAAAGGCAATACGATCTGAAACAGTTACAAGATCAGTACTATCAAATCTAGGTGAAGAAAGTAAAAATAATATGATCATATTACCTAATACAGAAGTTAAGGACACTTTACTTTCAAATGTAAATTGCAAAAATATATATATACCGTTTAAGGCGAATTCTAAATTAAAAAATCCTTTACGCCACTCCATGGAAGTAGACAACTATCAATCACCAGTTAGTATAATTTTATTCAGTTCTCCAACAAGAGAAAATGATGAGTTGTCCGATTCTTCTAGCTCAGCAGCCCAAAATTCTGTAATGTGCAGTGAGAATAGTCTATATAATGAGTTTATGAACAATGTGGCAGATTACGTTCAAGAATCTGCTTCAGATTATTTTAAAACTGACATTTTACATAACTATAAAGACTCTTTCATAGTCAAATTGATACAGAATGTAATTTATAATAAAAATGAGGATATTCAAGATTCCCAATTTCATATGAATAAATATGATGTCAAAAACAAATTATCCGTTACTGGACATGACAAAACTATAAGTCCATATCCAAAATGCCAAAGTAATATTAATACTCAATATTCAGTGGGAAAATCATGGAATGTTCCCAGTCCTGTTTTTTGTCAGTTTGACATAATGAATCTCCAAAAACATATATCATCCAGCTCTACTAGCAGTTCCGGTCAAAACTCACCAGAATACTTTTATTACCCACATAGACTCAATTAATTAACAGAATTGTGTAAATAAAACAATATTAGCTTTAACTACTCTTTTATTGTTAAAAATCCATTTAGACAAGTTCAATGTTTTCTAATTCTCCGATTAAATCAATATGTTTGAATGTGTCCGGGCTTTTACTAAATAATTCTAGGAGTTGATGTTTTTTAGAATCCTTGCCACTATAATACATCTGGAACTGATTTGCCAAACACTGTGCCTCCTTACCATTCAGAACATTCTGTAATCATTACAATAATTAAACTATTTAAAAACTAAGTTTTTGAAACTGAACTTTCTGCAGTGCAAAGAATAACTTGGTTCTTCACATATTTAATTTTAATTTAGCCAAACTATTTAATTAGATAAAGATTACCTTATCATAATCACCACGCATTAAAATAATTCCCTTCTCCCCAAGCTCTGTGTAGTGCACCATAGTCAAGCATTCTGGTGCATTTTCTTTATGTACCTGTAATAAAAATGCATTTTTTATATAATTTCTGTATACAACTGACATTAATACTTTTTTTGTACAAAATAAATTGTTTTTCATATAGTTAACGAATTGAATTTTACAAGAATAAAAATAAATGGAATGGAGTGGGTGTTCAATAAATATAGATTGCAAAAATCATCAATGGGGACATGATTTGAAACTGTGATCTAAGGGAATTACTGAAGCTACCACGTCGGTACCTGCCTCAATGAATGGAGGATTTTTGTATTTAATCGTTGTTATGGGGACAGACGGAACATCTATTAGGTTTCTTAAAAAACCTTAACCAAAGTTCCTTACTTTACAGTATAGAAAAATATTGAAAAAATGCCACAACCTAAACTAATATTTGAAATATTCTATTTACTTGTTAATTGGTAAGCGAGGGAAGAGGATGATGAAGTGGAAAAAATATTAATTACAAACCTGAAATGCAAGAAGTGGTGTAAAATGAACTGCATTACCATAGCTTTGACACATGATAAATTCATAACCTTGTGTTCTAGGAAGTGGAAATAGGAATGTAGGGAAGTTCTTCATGTTCTGTTGAATGCTACTGTAAAATTCCTTTGGGATGATTGCAGAAATCACTTCCTTATCCTTGTGATACTCTTCCCAGATAACTTGCACTTCTTTGGCATCTTTATCAAGTACCAGCTCTAACTTTAAGATATCGTTTAATTTCTTATCCTCAGCACATACATTTTCAACTACTTTTTGTTTTGGATTGAGAACTGAAGAAAATTGGCTAAAAATGTAATTACAACATAATTCATTTACTATATATGCCAATCTGAGTAACCAATAAGTAAAATTTTAATTATGCTAGTTTCTAATATATAAGTCCATTGATGTAAATATTTGACATCTAACCTTGTATCTACTGTTGAAGACAATTTAAATTTTCTTTGAGAATCTTTGTTTTTATCTTGACTCTCTATTCTCTTATTGAACTCTTCTGGAGATGTTTTTTGAAGCGCAGCTATTTTATGAGCGTATTTTTCAAAATATGGGTTATTTTGCAAATTTTCAATTTCTTTTTCAAACTTCCTAGAGGTAGTCATTATAAAGCGACCGGAATAAAATCTAGGATGATGGAAGTTAAGGAAATATCTTAATCCGAATGCCATAAGTGATCAAATGGAAAGTACTTTGAACTTGACACTTGTTGTTTAATATCAAAAACAAATTACATTTTACGTTTTCAAATGTTACCTAATGATCGCATTCATTATGCAATTTTAAACACACTGTTTGATATCAAAAATAGCGATTTAAAAGTAGGCTACCAATTACATACAGCTAACTAGCATCACAATCTTATTTAGTACTCAGTAGAAAAGGGAGCTTAAAACTTTAATTATAAGGTCAATGTTAGTACGCTAGTTGATGTAGCGCTTGATAGATTGCGATAAAAAAATAGCGTCACATTAAGCTAATCTTGAAATAAATTGCAATCCAAACTCGCCCCACTATATAGATCAGGCAAAGATCAATGCGCCGGCTCTTTAAATCAACACAATTTGCGCCATGAAGAAACAAAAACACTGGTAGCTCTAAATGAGCTGCATTGTTCACCGCTCACTTATTATATGAATCCCATCACTATGAATAACGGATTAACTTTGTAGTGCATTGGTATAACGAGCCTGACAAAGTTTTACTCCGAAAGACAGCTAACTGTTGTATTGGTTTTATGGTCACATATTGTAAATTGTGGGTTGTAGTTGGATCGCCGATTCAAGATGTGCATTAGCATTCTATTTGTCTTAGCGCTACGTAAATTGAATAATTCTTGCTGCTTCATAGAACAATAAATAATACTGCGCTCATTTCATTATCCAATTGATAATACTCTATTTGTCACCAAAAAATATCTAGTTAAATCAAGTCACATCAAAAGCATTTATTAAAAGTGAGTTTTATAGACAACAGACGTAATTAATACGATTGCAAACCACGATTAATGGTAAAGTAAGCTGAAAATTATAGACATTACTTTATTATTACTACAAAGAAAAATATTAGAAAAGTAACTTAATTGAAGTTTAAAATAAACAATGAGACTAGCATCAAACTAATGCACTATTTTAGAGAGAGGCTTGTGTGTCTACCAATTACAATATTTACTCTAAATAATTTCCAAATAATTAATATACGAAACAATTCTCAACGTCTTTGCATTTTTTGTAAAGTTTATTATAATTTCATTGTTTTACGATTTATAAATCGTAACTTTTAGGGTCAAGTAGAGCGCTGTCAATTGGTTAAGGAAGATCATATACCGATTTAGTTGAAAGTGTTCACTTGACTTTGACATCTTATCGTGATAAATATAAAGTTAAACTTAAAACTATTCGCGGCAAAATAATATTGTCATCACGGAATATACCATTACTTCGGAATTAAAATAACTACTATTTAAGCTGTATATAACTATGTGAATAGAAACATATTACAATTATTTTAATTATGAAAGTATATACTAAAGCAATGGAGAATTTTTCAAGAGTTGAAAAAATTGGCGAAGGAACTTACGGTGTCGTTTACAAGGCAAGAGATAAAGTAACTGGTAAAGAAATAGCCTTAAAGAAAATCAAACTTGAAAAGTAAGTTTATTATTTGAGTATTCAGTTGGCGTTGAGTTATGTTTAAGTTGAGATGTACATTTCTTATTATCGAGTCATCAGCTATATATGTTTCAAACTTACCAAATATTTTCTGGTGGTTAATTAAGCATTATTACATATAAAAGGCTAAGGAGTAGAGTAGCCTTATAAAGATGAATGTTGACTTAAGAGTGCTTCATCTCAGCTTTCATCTGTTTATTTAGGATATTTATTTTTTAAATGGTTAAATTTGTCATTGTGTCAGTGGAAATTTCGGCTTGGATATTTACCTAAAGGTAAGCTGTTTTATTTTATATGTATGTATAATAGCTTATGATGTGTTCATGTTTATTATTAGTTTGTACATTTATGTAGAGGCTAAACGGGTTGTATAAGACAATTTAGTTATTTTTCTTGTTTTTGGTTCAAAATTATCTTGTCCCTATATAGGGAAAATGGTGCAATCTCATATATTTTACTTAACACATATTATTTTTCATTTTAGGTCCTATATTGAAATAAACAATGACCAAACGATCTTTTGATGTAAGAAATGGTTATTAAGGACTGGAAGAAGCTTTAAAACATTTTGGCTGAAGATGAAGACCCTGATGTCAGTTTTAATTTGATTGCTATCCCTCCAAATCCAAGTGTCGTAATAGATGAGGAGGAAGGTGATGAGGATAATAAACAGCAGAATAAATTTCTGTGTGATATACCCAGTAGGGTGGAAGTTTTTGTGGCTCAGCGGGACAATGAGTGGGATAGTAGTTGTGATGAATCATTACAAAAACTGGTTAGAAAAGGAACAGATAATGAACCTCGATAGTGCAAAAGTGACAGTTTTTATGAGAATGTTGGTTCAGTCAATAATAATGTTGAGATGCGAAGGGAAAGACTTATAACTGATCTCAAGGATCTGAGTGTGTTCCAAATATTTGAGAAAATATTTGATGAGGAGGTAATGAACATGACTCTCATGATAAAATATTTTGGGTGTCATACACCAAAACAATTTAAAAAAGGCAAACTGGTAAGATTCGGTTACAAAAACTGGATGATTGTTAGTGCTGATGGTTACTGTCATGGTTTCAACATATACTGCAAAAAATGTACGTTGTCAACTGGAAATGAGCCCTCGGGTTCAAGACTGGTCAAGTTGTTGCTGAACAAAATTCAAGCAGTACCTTGTGAGCATATAGTTTATTTCAATTACTTTTTCACCAGTTTGTGATTGCTGAAAGAACTTCGTGAGGCTGGATTTCAAGCAACGGGGACGGTACGCGAAAAGCGGACAAAACAATGCCCAAAGCAGATTATGACTACCATTTTGACGTTGTCAATAAAATTATATTTGTATGATGGCTTGATAACAGCATCTGTACAATGGATACAAATTTCGAGAGTATTCTCCCTTTGGGAAAAGTTTTCACACGTTTTCAAAAATTACAACAAAGGAATGGGTGGCGTAGATCAAGCTGACCAATCTGTCGCTGTGTATAGATCAACTATTCGGGGCAAAAAATGGTGGTGGTTCATCTTCTACTTGTTAAATTTGGTTGTTGCTAATTTCTGGCATCTTCATATTCTGGCCTATGAAGAGAAGATGGGTCAATTTCAGTTCCGTGGCAGCATCGCGCGGTTTTATTTGAAGAATGATGTACGTCAGGATCGTCGGCGCAATCCTTCATCAGTCGTACCTATTGCAGCTACTGATGGAGTTGGATATTTTCCCTTAAGATTGCGTTGTGTAATTTACCACAAAAAAGTACGATGGCAATGTTTCGAGAAACACCACACTTAAGACCATTGTCCCTGTACAAGGACGGTAGTTTTTTAAAATTTACGATTAAAAAAAAAAAATCATTATAATTTCTACATTGTATCCTCCAAGTATGCATGATCAGTATACACAGTTTCTTTTGTTTACTATACAGAATTCAGACAATAAAACAAGTATTGGCTTCTGTTCAACAGCTAGCAATAATTAATTATATAAGAACTCAAAGTTTCTATTCTCGGTTAATCCAACACAAGGTGTACTTATTTAACTGAGGACTAACTAAACAAGCTTGAGAGACTTCAGAATCTAACTTTACGGTTCATATTTAGCTTGCACAAATATGACCACATTTATACCCTTATATATGTGATGGCCACAATATCTAGCCATGTTAAGAATTCTTTAAAAGAACGAACGCTTTTTAAAGTAACTTTTAGTACATTTATTAAACTTGTATTTATTAGTGTATGCTTGTTATGTATTGTATGTATTGATATTTATGTATTAATAAAATGTATTTACGTGTTATTATTAGTAACTATGTTTATTACAATAACACCACCACGCATTACCTGAGTGTTTGTAGTTTTAATAACCCTAAGGTTGTCTGGAAGAGACTGTGATTAAGTGATGAGACTGCCTTTGTACAGTACACTTAATTTGTATATATGTTATTGTAAGGTTCTATAATTTATCATGAGGTTTGAAATAACAATAAATATATAAAAGAGATAGTCTAGGGTTGTAAGCGGTTTGTAAAAAAAACTAAAATCACTAGTCCTAAAAATAAAACAAACTAGTCCTGAAATATTTTGAATTTAAAAAAAAAATTGTTCCCAAAAATCATTGACAACAATCTTTTAGATCATTATAGAGATTGATGGGTAATGTTAGATGAACACAAAAATAACTGTTTACTTATATGCTTAAAAAATATATTTTTTAGTGAACCGGAAGGAGTGCCATCAACAGCACTGCGGGAGATATCAGTTCTCCGTGAGCTGAAGCACCCCGCCGTGGTCCGTCTGCTGGACGTATTACTCGACGATTCTAAACTGTTCCTGGTATTTGAATTTCTTAACATGGATCTCAAACGTCTCATGGATATAACTAAAGGACCACTGCAACTCGATCTCGTCAAGGTAAATGTAAACTCCGATTTTGTTATATTTGTTTAATTAACTTGTTTCGTAGAAATGTAATGTAATAATGTAATGATGTGCGTGTTGTAGAGCTACCTGCGGCAGCTGCTAGAGGGCGTGGCGTACTGTCACGCCCACCGCGTCCTGCACCGAGACCTCAAGCCGCAGAACTTATTAGTGGACTCGGAGGGACACATCAAATTGGCGGACTTCGGGCTGGCACGGGCCTTCGGTATCCCCGTGCGGGCGTATACGCACGAGGTCGTCACGCTTTGGTATCGCGCGCCCGAGATCCTGCTCGGGGCCAAGTTCTACTCCACCGCCGTCGACGTCTGGAGCCTCGCCTGCATATACGCGGAAATGGTACGCCGTTTTTTTTTCCTGGCCGGCGTTGTACACAACTCAAATCAAGCAAGGCTATATAGTCATTTAAGAGGAGTTTTGTGATAAACACACAAAGAAAAAATATATATATATAAACTGGATCAGGATTAATAATATTAAAAAAAAGATAGTACCAAGACTGAACACTCCTCGTACCCCACAGCGTTTTACTTCATTATAATATCAAATAACGTTTAGTTTTTAAATAGTTTCGTGACGTAAAATTACTTTTCTCAGTAATTTTATCTTGTTTTTACAATCCGTCCAATCTTATTAAGATGTGGAAATACTATATAAAAATGTTTCGCCGTTGTCGCACTATGAAATAACCAAAGATTCACAAAGTATGAGAAATTGTTTTTATGTAAAATGTTGTATTAGTTATTTATTTTCTTCGACAGATAAATCTAACAAACCAAAGATATTAAAAATCGGTCCTGAGCTTAAACTACTTTGGTTATGCATATATGTACATATATTTCTGTTCATATACATAGATGTATGTTAGGTACATAAATGTACATATATAAGTCAATAATATATCATAATTTACGTCAGGCTAGCGGTAGAACGCTGTTTCCGGGAGACAGCGAGATCGACCAGCTATTCCGCGTGTTCCGCGCGCTAGGCACGCCGGGCGAGGACGTGTGGCCGGGAGCCCGGCTGCTGCCCGACTATCGCGCCGCCTTCCCGCGCTGGCCCGCCCGCGACGCCCGCCTTCTACTGCCGGCTGCCGCCCGGGCGCCGCACGAGCCGCAAGCTGCCGCGCTCTTCGAGGCCATGCTGCGCTACGAGCCCAGTGAGCGCGTATCCGCGCGCGCGGCGTTGCAGCACCCCGCGCTATCCGACGTGCGCCTCGTACGCCCTGCCCTCGACCCCGCCCAGCCGCCGAGCACCTCAGAGAACTTTGATGTAGTTACTACAAAATAATTTATTGTAAATTAAACAACTTTTTTGTTAAATTTTCTCTTTTTTGTTTTGAAATTTTGTTATATAACCTTATATATTAACCTTATTATAGAACCTCTAATAAATAATTAATTTTTCAAATAAAGTGGTCCATTTTATTTCATTTGCATTGTAATATGTGGTGTTCTTAATTGTTTTTATTATGGGATGAGGGTTAAACTTGTTATATCGTATATTTACAATATTATTATTATTTTTATATTAGATCTTACAATGTTATCATACGATAAATATGCTTTTAAGATTAACTTTACTATCAGCCTTACTTAATTATGGAAGAGTAAAAACGTAATATAGTCAATTAATAATATTGAAATTGTGATGGGCATAAAAGTTTTTTTTGCAATTATAATATAGGACTAGGCAGTGTGGTAGAAAATCTTTACCATGTTAATCTGTCAAAAAAAAATATTTTTGACAGCTTGACATATGTTGTCATTTAAGATTTGTCACTGTCATGTGTGAAAAGTTAAAACAGTGTTTAGCAAACAATTGTAGAATTATTTTAGACAATTCAATGCTAAATGATTTTAAGTTATAATAACCCTAAAGTTGTTATACGTTTTTATTGAATCTTTTTCTATTATCTTCTATTTCTAATAAAAATATATATATATGAAATAGGTAACACCATGTCTATCGAAATTGAATCTGCAGAGTAAGTTGTAGTTAATAAAAGTATAAAAGAAGCAGCATATTAATTACTGTTTTCTTCATATCTCTTCAATTTTCTTTTTATTTGTAGTGTGATACGTTTGATACAACAGTATTTGAAGGAGTCTAACCTCACAAAAACATTGCAAACACTGCAGGTAATCCACTTTAAGTAATTTATACAAGTAAACGAATGATTAAATTTATTCTATATTGAATTATTTGACAACAATATTGTTCTATTTACTGTATTAATAGTGTATATATTTATATAATAACAATTTAAAAATATATACCTTTAACATACTATTATACATACATTACTATAGGAGGAAACAGGAGTTTCACTCAATACAGTGGACAGTGTCGATGGGTTCTGTGCGGACATCAACAACGGTCACTGGGACACGGTGCTGAAGGCCACTGCATCATTAAAGCTACCGGATAAGAAATTAATGGACCTATATGAGCAGGTTGTCTTGGAACTTATAGAGTTACGCGAGCTCGGTGCAGCTCGAACATTATTGCGTCAAACCCAACCCTGTCTACTCATGAAACAGCAAGAGACCGATAGATACATGCATCTGGGTAAGAACACAAATAATACAAACTCTTTAGAATATTATCTCATGTGTTTACTTCATTCCACCAGAAAACATGTTAGCTCGTTCGTATTTCGACCCGCGCGAGGCGTACGGGGGACTGCGCGGTGGCGGGGGCGGAGGCGGAGGTGCGGGGGGCGGCAAGGAGTGGCGGCGCTCGGCGCTGGCAGCGGCGCTAGCGGGCGAGGTATCAGTGGTGCCGTCTTCACGTCTGCTGGCGCTGCTGGGGCAGGCGCTCAAGTGGCAGCAGCATCAGGGACTTCTGCCGCCAGGTTTCGCGTTCTTTTCTGTTCCTTTAATTATAAGTGAATATTTATATATAAATATGTGTGCTAAGGTTCATTCCGACTTTCGGTTCTTGGGACTTGGCTTGGTTATTTAGGATGATTGCGAAGTAGATAGATCTGACAAATAAGAGATCGGCATGTCGTGAATAGGCTGTAAGTTCTAGTGATTATTATACTAGCAGAGGGTTACCAAAGCTGTCATAGAGTGTGTGAAAAATTATATAGTAATGAAACATTTCTATTCTGAGTTGACCTATAAGAGAAGCGTGGTTGGAGCAATTACATTTTTCTCCTAAACAACCTCCAAAACCATGTTTTTAGATTTTTTCACCTGCTATCTGTTTGATCGAAAATTATATATGACTGTATAATTACATTAATGAAATCCTCAACTATCATTATGATCTACCGGATATACAAAACATCTTTAGCCCTAAGAGTAACAAGAGAGTATATAGGGGTCACCAAATGAAACAAAACAGAACACCGACCAATAAACAAGCTGCATTTAACTTCTTAAGTAACAGAGTAGTTTCAAATTGGAACAAACTGCCCAAAGGAAATTGTTTTAGCCACTTCAATTAATGCCTTTAAAAATCGACTCAACAAGTGGACTCAACAAGTGGAAGTCACTTTTGTAAATGTGATTTCTCAATTTCTCAACACAATTGAGAAATTGAGAAATCATTAAATAATAATAATAATAATGAATTTGATATGGTAATGATTTATTTGTGAATTGGCAAATGGGGTTTCAATATATTATATAATTTATAAAAAATGCAAAAGAAGTTTAAATTGATCATTTTTTAATGAAATTCTAACACTGGCAATAAAGAAATATAAATTATTTTGTTTCTTCGAATTAAATTAATTTAAAGAATTTTTGTAAATATATTTATTAGTAAATAAATTAAATTTTAAAAAATGAATTTCAATACTAATATAAGATAAAAATATCAAAACGTAACTCAATATATCATTTTAGGGACGACCATCGATCTGTTCCGAGGCAAGGCGGCCATCAGGGACGAGGAGGACGACCAATATCCCACTCAAGTGTCGAAAATTATAAAGTTTGGTCAAAAATCACACGTAGAATGCGCCAGGTAAGAACACGTTGTAACATCGTATCGTAACAGAGTAAATTAAACAACGGCCAACCCTCAAGGTTCTCTCCGGACGGGCAGTACCTGGTGACGGGGTCCGTGGACGGGCTGGTGGAGGTGTGGAACTTCACTACGGGCAAGATCAGAAAGGATCTGCGCTACCAGGCCCTGGACGAGTACATGAGCATGGACGAGGCCGTGCTGAGCCTGGCCTTCGCGAGGGACTCGGATACGCTGGCCGCAGGCTCCAACGACGGCCGCGTCAAGGTGTGGCGCGTCTCCACGGGCCAGGTGCAGCGCAAGCTGGAGCGTGCGCACGCAAAGGGCGTCACGTGCCTGCAATTCGCGAGGGACAACACGCAGATTTTGTCCGCCTCCTTCGACCGCACCATCAGGTGACGCACCGCCGTCTCCCCACGTTCCACCGAAGTGACTATTAACCAACATTTTGTCTTCCATCATAGGATACACGGCTTGAAATCTGGAAAGATTCTGAAAGAGTTCCGAGGCCACGCGTCCTTCGTGAACGAGGCCGTGTTCACTCCGGACGGACACGGCGTGCTCAGCGCCTCCTCCGACGGAACTGTCAAGGTACGAACGATACGTCGCTCCGCTTACATCGCTGTGCCCTTGCTAACCGTCGTCTGTCGCAGGTGTGGTCTGTGCGGTCGGGCGAGTGTACGGCGACGTTGAAGCCTCTGGGCTCGGGAGAGCCGCCCGTCAACTCGCTGCTGCTGATGCCAAAAAACCCGGACCACTTCGTGGTGTGTAACCGCACCAACACGGTGGTGATAATGAACATGCAGGGCCAAATCGTGCGATCGTTTACGAGCGGGCGGCGTGAGGCGGAGGGTGGCGCGCTGGTGTGCGCGGCGTTGGGGGCTCGCGGCCGGCTTGTCTACTGCGCGGCCGAGGACCTCGTGTTGTACGCATTCTGCGCCGCGAGCGGCAAGCTCGAGCGGACCATCAACGTGAGTACACCCCTCTTCCTTCCTCCTCCCCCCCGTCTCTACTTACCCTGTCGACTCCGCAGATCCACGAGAAAGCGGTCATCGGTATGACGCATCACCCGCATCAAAACCTACTCGCCACCTACAGTGAAGACGGTCTGCTGAAGCTTTGGAAGCCCTAAAGCTCGTCGTAGAATGCTTAGTCTGTACTTGCGGGTGTGTTATGTCTAAAACTCCGAAGCCCCGGGAGCGACGCCTTCTCAGGTGACCTTGCCGTGACTTCAGTTTAATGTTGAACCTGCAGAACGTTCACTAAATTAAAAAGTTTTAGAAATAATATTAATTTTTAAGATTTATTGATAAGGAATGCATTGAAACAAAGAAAATACATTATTAACCAAATCATTTTTTTATTTTTATTTCTTTTACCTTTTAGCTGCTAATGCGGGAATGACGAAATTGAATCAGTTTGAGTTTTTTTCCTTCTTATAATTTGTTTTTACATACTTTAAATAATTTTATATTGTTTTTAATCTAAGCAATATTAGTATAAGCACATATATAAAGTAAGTAGGTAAACACAAATTATTTTCAAGTTACTTATACATAAAATACGTGACGGATCAAAATGTGATATTTTTAATCTGAGATCTGCTTACAATGGATGCAGAGACCTTTCTGACGACAATTTCGTACCGACTTAGCATTCTGTGGCACACAATGAGGCAAGGAAAGTGTTCGTTTTCTAGCACCACACCACAAATAGGGTTCGTCGCAGCATGAAATATACATCTGATGACGTAATCACAACGGAGCTGTCACCACTTGAATGACGTGCTGCGGCTCCTTTATTGTACGCCCTCATAATCTCTCTTTCACGTCCTTTTGCTGAGACACACGTCCCTGTGTGTCAAAACACAGTATGAAACGTACAACTCAATCATTCCTGATCGTTTCATAACTCTAATCGGAATTAAATAATAATTACAAATGAGTTTATTTCATACTGTACACAGAATTTCTAATAACCAAATAACTTCCCTTATTTTACCATTAAACATTCAATAAGAAATTAAAACGACAATTTGGAAAACTTATTTCAAATTACCATCAATGTCAAATACAACAATAACAATAGAGAAAGCCAGAGTAACAACTGATCATCTCGCGTTTTATCACGTCTTATGGAACATAAGTAGCCAAAACAGTTAGACAAGTAAAAGTTAAGTTCTTCATTGAGATTATTGGCTATTTTTCTCCAATGGAAACACCAAGTATATCCAAGGCAACATCATCAAAGCCCCTCTGCAAAGACACTCTCCAACTTTAAATAAGGCTACGAGGGTTCCAAATGCGTCTTGGTCTGAAAAACACACAACAAATTCAGACGGGTTTTGTTTTATTGTGATCAATGTGCCACAAACATCTATATATTTAGTGAGCAAAAAAAAAAACAATAGTAAGAGTTAATTTATGAACTTTAGATTTCGTCTGGCCAAATCTAAATTTTTCAAAGATGCAGCATCTTTAGCTTAGCTTTAAATATTAATATTACGCATCGCGTTTTGTCGCATGGAATTTTATACCAATCTCAAATTCTACTTCGTCAAATGACACGACTTATGTCGACGTCGTATACGACGTCGACGTAAGTCGTCGTTCTGCAGATGAAAGTCATGGCTTTTGAAAGAGTTGAAAATTTGACTGCATGCAATGTTTTAATCAATGGAAAGCCAATTGAACTCAGGCAGTTAAATAGTTGAGTTTTAAATCAACAATCGACGTATATAAGAGATCGCAGAATGTAATAGGGGTGTTTTGCGTTTTAACTAAATCAAAAAATTCCGAACGGTTTATGTAAATAATTCTATATCGGGTGGTTCTCATCTAAAGATGTTCCAAAAGGATCTATTCTTGATCCTTTTTTATTTTTGCTTTGCTTTTTATTTTTGATGACTTGCCCTTTTTCGTAACATGTCTATATGACATTGTCCTTTTTGCTGATGACACCTCGCTTATTTTGAGTGCTGAGCGTGATAAAACTAATTATGAAGAAATAAACTTTACTGACACTTTTTTATTGGTTTGAAATTAATAATTTCATTTAAAATGCTAAGAAAACTAAATGCATGGAGTTTACACTTCCTAATGTAAAAAGTAAAAATTTTATATATTTTGCTCCTTAACAATGAATTGTTAGCAGTGACTGACTCGACAAATCTATTAGGTAAAACATTAGACATATTAGGTAAATCAAACATAACATACCAGAAAAAAACTCCAGTGGTATCCCCATCCTCAGGACTCGTAAGCAAACTCAGCTCGGTCGTATTTGCAATTATAAAAAATATCGAACGTTAATACGACTAGTTTATTTTAGTAATTTAGAAATTAATTATATATTTTTTTACAAAAAGACCTGTGTGGGCTATTTATAACTTAAAAGCTACAGGTTCTCTGAGGGATGTTTTGAAAGAAATTGGTATTCCTACAGCCAATACATATTTACTAAGATAATATTTACACGCCAAAATTTAAATACTTATATAAAAAAAACAGTTTAAAACACACGATAAATAATAGAAACACAAAAATTTCATCTTCAAAAAGTAAGAAATCTTTCATGGACTTGAGTGTTCCTAGATAATAAAGTTTTTCAAAATATCTTAGACCTTACTTTTCTTAGTTTTAAATCTAATATCAAAAGTGTTTATTAAAAATAATCTCATCATAACATTCAATAGTTTTAGTGGATTGAAATGTGTGGAACTTAAGTTGTTGACTCATTTCTCAGGGTTGATCTTATAATTTATCATTGTCAAATTTCTTTTCAAAAAGATCAATTGTTGAGTTTCTGACCGGCTCTTCTTAGCAGAGCAGCGATCCGAGCCGGTGGTAGCTTACTCATGGACTGACCTTTTTTATTGTAATAATTGACGATTCAAAAGTGAGTGTGAATGCCTACTTTATTAAAGATATTTTGAATTTTGAACAAGTGGAAAAGTTTGCATATACAGAATATGGTAAAGATATTCCAATCTTAGAGAAGATAACAGAACGATATTCAACGTGAAAAAATTGTTGTGCAACCCAAATATGATTCTGCAGTCATTATTATAGAAACCATCAAGACACATGCATTTATCTCAACCAAAGACCTGATTATTAATAAAACAGTTCTAGATTATATTCTTATTATAAAGTAGTAAATAAACATAATAAAAAACGAGTATCATCTTTATTTTACAGCATTCCGCTGAACTACACCGTTATGTGCTGCACACTCTGCACACTCGTGCGACATGCATGTCTTCATTTGTGTAAATAATTAATGAAGATCCCATTATAAGTTTTTTAATTTTTATTTGTTAATACCTACATTTTAATATAATAAAAATAAGGTCAAAGTTTCACTTTCAATTTTACTAAATAAACATCATTTAGCAAATATATTTCTTATTCGCTTTCGTGATTATTAAACATATTATAAATCGGACTATGAACACACGAACTATAAGTCAAACGACTAGTACATAAGGCTAGGAAGTATATAAAGGAAGGTTAGGTTAATTAGCTAATACATAAAAGCGATAAGAATCATAGTTGCAGCCTAGCTAAGTTAATCAATTATCACTCCTAATATCTTTTATTTCTACCACATATATGCGTCTGCATACTTTTTCCGTAGATCCTAAATCCACAACAGCCAATGACTTTGAGACTGTCGTTTCATTTTATTATTATGAAAGCAACCATCCCAACCAACCTACCTACAATAAGCAAGTAGCCTTAATTCACTCTTAACAATCGATGACGCTGATTCTTACTATCCAGACCAATAAGCACTAAATATATTAAATTTAAAAAAATAAATTTAATCATAAATGGGGAGGTAATAAAAAAACCATAAAATTTCAAAACATATTTCCATTCAAGATTCTATATAACATAAAATATATAAAATACATTAGGAATGGAGCTCTGCATAATACTGCGAGTCAAACTCTTTTACACACGTAATATTAAAAATATTAAATAAAATTAAAAATACATCGGTAACTATGAAATAATCATATCACAAAAAATCTTTACTCACTTTGCACAATATTATTCTTGTTAATATTTTTTACTTTAGATATGTATAACCAAAAAACTCGTATTATTATTATTAAGCATAATATTTAAAGCATTTTTACGAGTTTCTAAATTAACTGATATTTTTTTATATATTGTCTAAACTCTAGACAAAACCATCTCTTAATAACTAATAAAACAATACTTTGAAATAATTATTAATATGAAATTAATTTCTACTTTTCTTTTAATGAGATTATCTTAAGATGGTGATTTATTAAATCCTTGCACCGTTTCTTATTGTCTATACAAAATTAAATAATATGTCAAAATGTATATAATATTAAGGCACTTAGATGATTATATCACAATAATTATATAATATATACTTAATTTCATTTCTTATCGTTAATACATAAAATCGGCACTTCGAAATAGCTGGTAATAATTATAAATGTTTTTAAAATAATATACATAATCAGACATTTTTAAATTTTATACTTATAGTTATTATAACGATCCATAATACCTATAAGACAAACTATTGACAGAAATTAATAATTGATCTACAATACAAGATTAAAATCAATCTTAAATAGTTTTTAATAATCCCCAGTCTGTTATATGCACTGATAATTCAAGAAAGGTTTTACTGTAGAATTTATTTAGTAGTAAATCATTATAAATAACTAAATATTACAAACTGATTTTGCTTATTTTTATCATTTTCGAATACTATACTCAAATGTTATGTCAATATGTAGTTTGTTATAACTAATTAAAATCAATCAGTCAGTCCGTCAATCTGTGGTCAGTCAGTCAATCAACCTGTGGTGTGTTAATCAACCTGTGCTCAGTGTGTCAATCAACCTGTGATCAGTGCGTCAATCAACCTGTGGTCAGTGAGTCAATCAACCTGTGGTGAGTCAATCAACCTGTGGTAAGTGAGTCAATCAACCTGTGGTCAGTGAGTCAATCAACCTGTGGTCAGTGAGTCAATCAACATGTGATCAGTAAGCCAATCAACCGTCAATCAGTTAATATGTTAAGATTCATTCTAATAATTTTTGTTTTAATCTGCCCTAGTGACGCTTTCCTCTATTTGGTAGATTTTGGCCAGAATCCATTCCAGTGCGGTATTAATAAATATTACTTTATAACATAATAACACAAAATTTGCATATCCTTTATTATCTTATACTGAAAGAGACCACACCTCTAAGATATAAATGCAGTGGCTGGTGACCCTCAGCGGTGGGGTCATAGGAAATTATTAATAAATATGTAATTATAAAAACAACATATCAAATGTTCAATACGACGGAGATAAGTAAAACTATATTTTTATACTCCTATAAAAACAAATAACAATATATATTTTTTAAAAACTACTTATTGTCAAAATCATTAAACCGATATCGACAGGACTTACATACGGAAGACGAGAATTGATAATTTAAAAAAAGGAAAAAAGAAAGTCATCTTAACAGCATCTTTAAAGAAAATGAAGAAAGCCGTAGAAAGACAAATGATATTTTATATTAACGTTATTTGTAAACTGTTAGAAATAATTCTTAAAATTTTCTATAAAAGTATATTTAAGGAAATAGTATAATATCATAATCTTTAGGATAAAAAAAATGTATAACCTTTTTGCATTTAAATGTCACATGTCAAATAATCATTGATAATTATTATTCGGTGCTGGAGTCAAGACCGGATTCCTTCTCGCCACCCTTCATCACACTCTCGCAGCTCAAATAGTCCGCATCGCTCAGCTGTCTCTTGATCATCAGGTGCGGCGTCTTCCTTGTCTGTCTCTCCTTAATAAAATGCGGTATCATACGTAAATTCTCCATCACGTACTGTATTATGACTCTTTCGAAGAACAGCGCGAGCACGAAGTGGAAGGACGCCAGCGCGATCACGATATACGACATGAGCGAGTCCTTCGGCATTTTGAGTTGCAGAAACTTCGCCAGCCACTGCGCCGGCGACACCGTTATGTACAGACTGACCGCTGTCATTATTATTATACTGAACATCAGACGCTTGTTAGTGACGACCGACCGCCGGTAGGGGGCGCCGTGACTGAACACTATGACCATGGTCACGTACTGGAACATAGATATCGTGAAGACGGCGTAGTTCTCCCAGCACTCGTTGGCCTCCGGGCCCTCGTACGTGTGGCGCACGTACCACGGGAAGTACGTCAGCGCGAGATAGCTCAGGTACTGGCCGAGCATCACCAGCGCCATCTGCCCGACCAGCGACAGGAGCGGCACCACACCCAGCAGCGACGTAAGTGGCGCCAGCTCGCACAACTTACCCGAAAACGCCTCCGTCATACCGAAGAAGAAGGCAAAATTGACGACCAGCGCGACATCTATATACAAAAACTGAAAGTCCGTGAGGTTGGAGTCGAAGTAGTAGAGGAAGGCGACGGCGGAGAACTCCGCGAGGGAGTACGCGATCATGAACTTGAAGACCCCGAAGCTGGTGGTGAGCGCGGCTCGGCCCTCGCGCAGCAGCCGCGTCACGCACGACACGTCCGCCCGCGTGCTGGTGAAGGGCGCCGCCACGCTGCACGCGCTCGACAGCGACACGCCGGCGTGCGCCGCGCGCAGCGCGCACACGTCGTTGGCGCCGTCCCCGCACATACCTGCAAACAAACAAACAAACACACATTAAATAGGCAAGTGTCACCTCAATTATATGTGCAAACTACATGCGACATACTATAACAACGTAAAACTAATTTATAGCAAGAATTATACAATTCAATTGTCTACTATGAAATATTATTGACTACTATAACATATATTGAAAATTAATTACACTACTACATTTCAAAATTATTAATGTATGGCTGATTTAAAGTAAATAACAAAAATAAGTGCATAACAAACGAATAAACAATAAAATAACACGTGAATAGTTAGTCCAATAAAAAAAAATAATAGCATAAAAACTACCTTAAATCAGGATTGTAACAATACGTCATTAAGACTAATATCACACGGACATCACTACGATCGTTTGTTTGGTGTTATCCCCACTCACCCACGTAGTAGCCGAGCTCGCGGTAGTCCATCACTAGCTGCTGCTTGAGGTCGGGACTGGTGCGAGCGAACACGGCGCCGCGGCACAGCACGCGGGCCCACTGCAGCGGATAATGAGCTCGGATGGCCTGGGAACAGGATACATTATATTTTGGAATAAGGATTTATTTAGGATAACATAAGGACATCTTTATTTAACATATATGGAGTTGGCAAGGCACGATTGGTAGTGATCAATGGTCCTTCAAACCTTCCACGTATCTCCGGTCATTACGATCTTGTATCTGGGTTCCTGGCTGGGCGCCTCGCCGTCTCGTTCATATGTGTCTGTCCGTGCACTGGTTCCCGATCCGCAGCCGCTGTCGAAGTCGTCGAACACTCGATCCAGGGACACCGGATGTCCAACAGCCACCTTAGCGATAAATACATTTATTTATCATACTAATTAACTTATAAAAGTTCTAAATCAAAAATCGACCCTTATGGAAACCATTCAGGATCCAATCATCAGTTCTCAACCACTAACCCCGTGCAGGGTACTCTCGCAGTACACCCTTCCCTCCCCTCCTTCTCCTGGTACCACCGTCATGGTGACGATCCTCTCCTCGCTGGTCAGGATGCCGCACTCCTTGGCCACGCTCACTGCTGTATGTATGTTGTCACCTGCCGAATTACAATGTAATAAAAAATTATAGGGGTAAAAAAACACTATTTGGATAATTCTGACAACTGTTATAATAGCCACAAACGTAGCGATTTATTGCGCAAGTCCACACTTGCACAAGTATCCGGTGTACGGAATTTTGCGGAAATTTGCGCAAGTATCTTGCAATAAACCTTAAAATTTACCTGTTTAAGTCTGTACTTGGCCAATTAAATCGCTAATTATATTTAAAAAAGTGGATAAATTGGGATGGAATGGAGTTGAACACTTTCTTCTAAAGGAGAAAGTAAAGGGAAGTAAAGAGAAATGATTTAGTTACCTTACTTGAGTTCCAAATAAAGTAATTATTAAATCCTCACCAGTAATCATAACCACGTTAATGTTAGCCTCCTTCAATTCCCTTATGGTGCCGGTGGTGGCAGGCTTCAAACGATTCTCCATTATCACCAGTCCCAGAAATTCCAAGTCGCATTCAACCTGTTACATACAAATATAAGTTATAACAACAAAAAACTAAGCTGTTTATAAAAATAAATAAAAATTACTGACAAAAAAAATATGAATGTAAAATTAATTGACATAATAATTAGCACAAAAAAAAACAGTATTCTCTATAACGGTCAGTCTGTATCAAAAATTAAAATGAAAAAAAAAATAAGAAAAAATAAAAATAAATCTGTATAAAAACAAACACACTGTATTGATTAATAAAACTCATAATCAAGAAATTAATAAAAAAATATAAAATACACCCGTATAAGAACACACTGTATAAAGAATAATCAAACTCATCATGAAATCAAAAAAATATATATCCGACCTGCGTGCGGTCCATTTCCTTGGGGGGCGTGTCCGTCCACATCACCCGCGACCCCAGCGCCACCACGCGGAACCCACGAGCCGCGTACTTACACAACTCCTCCTCCAGGTTCACGGGCACTGGACAAACCACTTATTACAATTGGGACCCAACAGAAATATACTCTAACAGGATTTTTTAAATAATTATTTTATAATATTCAGAGTTTCCACAGACTATACTATGATTATAAAATTATTGGAAGTAACTTAGAGCTAGAAAATATATAAAAACGCCGAATTCATTGCGAACTATATAACATTCCCCACGGTACAAGTTAACCTGAAGTTTTTACTTAAATCGGTAAGAGAGTAATACAAAAGTAAGAAATATATAAAAACTAATGGCTTGTCTACGTACATACAGACAAACTTTGATATATATAATAACATAACAAAACTACGATTAATAGTATGTATATCTAATATATCCAAAAAATGGCTTATCTATGCATAGTTAAAAGACAGACAAAATTATATATATATAACTGACCGCTGTCTGGTTTGCAGAGCGTCCGCAGCATTTCGGGCGCTCCCTTGCAGTACGCCCGCAGCACGTCCTCCCCGCGCAGACGCACCAGCACCGACGAGCGCTGCAGCGACGACACGAACTGGTACTTCTGGACCACGCACACCTCCAGCGGCATCTGGGACATACACACACACACAGCTCTTAAAATACTCTCACTAATACAACAATATATTATTTTACATATATAGCGTATACACACTAGGACTACTGGACTAGGAATTTAATGAAAATTTGTCAATTTATGGCCTCACATCTTGAATGACACAAAATAATCTCGTTACTATGGGAACACACTAAAAAAATAATTTATAATAGACAAAAAACAAAGGAAATTTGTTACAATTTTCTGTGACAGTTCTAATATTATACCGTGACTGGAAGTCAAGACAAAAGTGCAACTAATAGGTGAGCTCTTATATATCATAAAGTTAATTTATACTCCTGAAAAATTGCAATATTTTTTTGTTTGAAATTCTTTAAAAACAGATTTACACAAGTTAGGTTTTATTTTCAAACTAATAAAATATGATCATTCAATACGATGCCTTCCAGAAGCAGAGGTCGCAGATTTGATTCCTGCTCGTATTGATGATTTTATCATTAAATATTCATTTTAAGATATGTTTATTAACCAGACACGATATCTCAATAAGCGGTGAGCCGCAAAGCACAGTGGAAGCCTCGGGTTCAAGTCCTACCTTAGTATTAAATTACCTATCTAAGGTATCTATATCTAAGGTAATAATCTAGATAAATACTCACATGAACGTCATCTACGTCAATGTTTGCTGATCCCTTTGGTCTCACTATAGTAGAAGTATATATGTCAAAGTTGTTTTTATCATGAAGTTCTGGTTCCTCCAAGTTCCAACCCGTCGATTCAAACATCTGGCAGTTATTCATTACATATTAAGTTTACATTTTCTTATATATAAACTTTGAACAGCCACAGAGTAAAAAACTCACTTTCAAATCCAGAGGATCTCCCACCAGCTCTCCGTCGAGTAGCGTGAGGCTGTGGCAGGATGCCATTCCTATCTTCAACTCGTGGAGGTCATTCAACGCTCGCGGGTCCCTGGTGGGGAGACCCAGAGTGGGGGGGGAGGTGTTGGTGGTCACCACACCCCACATGTCCATACCATCTTCCGTTAGAGTACCGGTCTGGAGAGGTCGAGATATATTGATTTATTTTATTTATTTATATCTTTTCAAATTGTAAGGACGGGTAAGAACTATGTCTCATTTATTATATGTTAGCGGAATGAATGTACCCATAGAGGTCGCAGGTTCGAATTCTGCTAAAAATAACTCATTTAATATTTATGTTAGTCTAATAAGACTAAATTTTGTACACATTTTTGTGATCGTGTGAGAACAGTTAATAAACAGGTGTAAAAAGACTAACATAGCTTCATTTAGTTCATTTTTTGCTTCATACCATGGAAAAAGCTATGTCTGAAATAAATAAATGTTTAAACCTTATCAAAACAGATACAGTCGAGTGAGCCGCTGACGTTGACAGCGCGCGTGTTGAGGCACGATACTTGTGCTGCCTTCAGTCGCGACACGGCGTACAGCCGACCCACCGTCATGGCGGCCGGCAGCGCGGGCGGGACCACTATCGTGATGATGTCCAGGGCCTTCAGGATGATGTCACCCACCGTCAGCGACCTGTACGCCTGGAGGTGACCTTCATTAAGCTTTTCAGCCTCTTCTCAAATAAACATATCTCCACCCGTCGAGTGTGAGTTGCCAACTTTTGTTCTTGTAATTAAAGTACATTTAAGAAATGTTTTTATGGCTTTTTGTAAATTTAGATCATTTTTTAACCTAATTTATTATTCCCAAGAAGTTTTGAGTACCAATATTCAAAATAACGGTAATTAAAGTACGGGTGGCGACCCTAGTCGAGTGTGAAGTTGCATTAGAACTAATATTATATGAGGAGGTGTGTTTGTTACGCTTTGAGGCCGTAATTAATCAACCAATTAACAGACATTTTACGAAGGATACTGAAAAGGTCACATGTACATGTGACCCCTCATAAAAAAAACAATTTTATTAAAACGGCTGTTTGAAAACAAAAAAGTTAAAACACTATTTTCAATCATCAGCTATATTAGCTATATTTTTTCTTGCCCTTATTTAATTTTATGATCTTTGCAGTATGTTTTTTCCTTCCATTTTCTCCTGTTACCATTCTTACACACTCCCTTCTTCTCCAAATCCTATTTACCTGTGCAACCCTCCATTACAAAGCACTCTTTTTATTATGCCTTTCATGCCTTTCACCACAACATGCCTATACAATGACATTTTTTTTTATCATTCTAAAAAAAAACAATTTAAAAACATATGTATAATATCAGACCTTCAAGGCCACAGTGTACCCGAGCCCAAGTAGCGCGATCCCGGCCAATATGAATATGAACTTGTACGAGTCTCTGTCAAACTTGAAGTCGGCGGGTGCGGGGTACAGGATGCTGCGGACCAGCTCACCCTTAGTGGTGCTGTACCCCGTGCGGAGCACTAACACCCTGAGGAGTGAAACAGAAAATATAGGATAGAAGAAAAAAAGAGAACCAAAACTGACAATGACGATTTTAGTTCACTCATTAGAATTAGTTGAATTACTTGACAGGTTCGTTGCCGTGCTCCTTGGTCTGAATGACTTCAGTGCCGCAGTACAGTATGCTGAAGTTGTGCTCCTTCATATCGAACTCCTTGTCCACACGCTGCAACGCCGACTTCGTCACCGGTACGGATTCACCTGAGAGTTTTAATTACAATCATTGACCAGGGTTGAATTTGGGTAAACTGGTCTTAGATGTACAACCAAAATATTTAATTTTAAAGGCAAAAGTATATGTAGCTCTGTATTCCCAATAATTAAAAACTTATCAGAAATTATGGTTAGTTACTTTATTATCGGTAAGGTCTCAAAAATGTTTATTACAAGTAAATTATATAGAATTCTTTCAATATCAATTATATGTGTGAATGTTCTAAATCGATGTATTTATATATACCCACCGGTGAGCATACTCTCGTTGACGATGGCTTCTCCCGTGAGCAGCACGGCGTCGCACGGCACGTGTCCCCGCCCCAGCAGCAGCACGTCTCCCGGCACCACCCCGCGTACGTCCGTCCCGCTCCCGCTCGACAGAAACACTGACGCACGCGTCTCCACCGCCGCGCGAAGCGTTTCCTGGTTCTAGGGATGGGGGAAGCACTATTTGTGTTCAAAAAGAGCGAATTAGGTGTCCACCAATCACAAGCTCGCTAACAGCTGACTAACAGACTTCTGTAGTATGATAGTTTAGCTAACGCTTAGTGTATTGGTTTTGGTGGTAAAATATTATGAACAAAATTATTTATTAACAAAATTAATTTCACTAAAATATTAACCTTCTTGGTTTGTATGACGGAGGTGGCGACACCGAAGGTGGACATGAGCACCACAGCGATACAGTAATAGTAGTAGGGCTCCGCCAACCACACCGCTATAGTGAATACTTGGAACACGTAGAATGGATTGAAAACTTCTAGAAGGATCAGTTTCATTACGGTCTGCACGGGCACCTTGATCTCATTCAGTCCATGGATGCTTAATCTGTGAAGAAAGGGGAGGTTTTTTTATAGATTTATTTAATTGAGCGAAGCGAGTGGAGCGCTCTATGTGAGACTTTTGCAGCCCATGTCCGGGGTTGGTATGAAAACGGCATTACCGATCATCATGAAATTTTGCACATTTGTAGGGATGGTTATTGCGATGGTTTATAAAAAAAAAATTAAAAAAACTTATGTCGTTGAGGAATAATCACCAAAAAATTACAGTTTCATAGACTTCAATGTAAAAAAAATTCGCTATGAGATATTTGATTATTATAATACAGTGGTACCTCGACATACGAGTGCCCCAACATAAGAGTTTTTCGAGATACGAGGTGGCGAGTGAGTGACTTTTTACTTTGAGTTACGAGCGAAATTCGAGATATGAGTTCGGTTTAGCACACCCTGGAACTGACAACTGAGGAGATACAAGAGTTACAGTCACGGAAGCATACGGAGGTTACGCAAGAAATTGGTTTCGAGGAGTCAGAGGAGGAGGAGGTTATTTCTACAAGTGAGATAAAGGAGATCTTAGGAATGTGGGAAAGAGTTTCACAGTTTTTGGAAAAGAAACAACCAGAAAAAGTAGCAACAGGTCGTGCATCTGAACTTTACTTCTTTACATTTTCTTTTTGTTTTTGTACACTAAATATTTGTCATTTATAAATAAGTTTTTATTATTCAAAACCACGTAACAAAAATAACTGGAGTGACATTTTGGGGATTGGAACGGATTAATGGTAGTTCAATTGTTTTGTATGGGGAAATTTGCTTCGAGATACGAGTAATTCAAGATACGAGCAAGGTTGCGAAACGAATTAAACTCGTATATGGTACCACTGTATAGATACCACTGTACTAAAAATGTATTATAAAATAAATCTTATGAGATATTTTAGATTTAATAAGCATATCGCGTGTAATTTTATTTTACATACACTGAAGCCTATGAAGGATATGTTAACTTTTTGAAAACGAAATTTAGGGGTTAAACTAAAAAGTGTCAACTCTACTGACATCCTCATCCTCCGCTCGTCGCAGGGCGGATTCGCCGCTAGAGTGTGCAGGTCCGCGCACGTGGCGCCGCGCTGCACGCCCACTATCCGCGACCATCGCGCGCGCCCGCTCTCCCACACCAACTGGTGCTTTTTGTGATGGAAGCAGCGGTAGTGCTGCACATCTAAATTATTTAGAGGCATTTCATTATGGCTAAGTCACATGGTCTAATTTATAATGTAAAAAAGAGCCAAATAATGGTCTTTAACGTCCGAGGCATGCGTAGGAAAGAATTACCACCGGTATTACTTAATAATTGTGTTCTGGATAGGGTGGATAACTTTAAATATCTTGGTCACTATCTGACTTCCGACTTAAAAGACGATACTGATATTGAACGGGAGCGGAGGGCATGGTCGGTGAGAGCAAATATGCTTGCTCGTAGGTTTGCACGTAGTTCACCCAACGTCAAAATAATCTTATTTAGAACGTATTGTACATCTTTTTACACGTGCAGCCTGTGGGCGGGATATACTCAAAAATCCTATAATGCTCTCCGAGTTCAGTATAACAACGCGTTCAGGGTGCTGTTGGCACTACCTCGATGCTGTGCCTCATGCCTCATGCCTCGGGGATGTTCGCTGAAGGACATGTTGATTGTTTTTATGCACTCATGAGAAAAAGATGCGGGTCTCTGCTGCGTCCGGTACGGGGTAGTGCCAACAGAATCCTAAGCATGATATCTAATAGGCTGGATTACATATACATGAATCGTTGTTGCTCCGTTGCAAGCGGAACGGTGCAGCGGTGATTCATGTATACATATTGTAATATTTATTAAAAAAAAATCAATGTAATAATAACTAACCTAGTTTGTAAGAAATATTGTATTACTAACCCAAATGAGTCAATGGTCACTTAAATAAAAATATATTACTATTATTATCCAATCTACCAGGAGCAGCACACTAGCATCGCATAGTGAAAAGACTTAGCTGTTAGCTTGTGATTGGTCGACCTGACCTTCAACTAGCTATTTTTGATATCAAATATTAAGCTCAAAATTATATAATGAAATGAGAAGATAGATGACCGGTTTTCTCTAGTACAAGATAATCTAGAACATCACTAATATAATGTCTTTAAATTTGAATGTCAATATAATTTGAATGAATAAGTTATTATATTGTTAAACAGGATCCTGCGCTTGGACTAGTTCTCAGTGTATAAAACGGGTTTTAGGAGACTATTTAAATGTTCTATTAAATAATGATCAGATTACATATATAACACTATTCTTAGTCACATGGTCTCTGACGTCACAAGTAAATTAACACATTGGTAAGAGGAGTTTCTTGTTTAAAGAATTTTAATTATAATCATTTTTTAATTAGTATACAGATATATATATTTTGTATTTTTAAACTTAAAATATTTAGTTCATAAAACCCGATATATATATATATATATATATAGAGGTTATAGTCTTAGTACCTACCTACTTCTTATCTATATTGCGAAATGACATAATCCCATAAAAATGCGTCCATTATCGCAACGGAAATTCTAATACTTTGTATAAAACACGTTTATAAACTTATTTTAATTATATTTATATGTGAGTTCAATATTTCTAGTTATTTTTTTGCTTCCTAGTATCTATACATATAAATGAAAATGAAGTGTCTGTCTGTAATTCCAAATTAACAGCTTTTTACTAAATGCATATAAGAGTATATAGGGTACTTTAATAATAAAATATATATATATCTGTCCGTTTGTTACAGCTAATCTCTGAATTGACTGGACCGATTGTAACACTACTTTCACTGGTGGATAGTTGATTTTATAAGGAGTAACTTAGAGTACTTTTATTTCAAATACATATTCCGCGCGTACAAACTATTGTTTAATAGAAAGAGATAACAACTAACATACATATATAACTAAAGATTTATTCCCACTTACTTAATCTTGTACCGTCTTCCAGATGTATGGGTGTATACAGATCGTTCTTATTGTTAACTGAAATTTCTTCGTCAATAAATTCATCCTCAAACCCTTCATTAAGAAGTCCACTAAAAATTAAAACAATGTCAACAAAAAATTAAGAATAATAAAAAAATAAAATTAATCTATTCAATTACCTGGCATTTGCAATTTTTTTATCTATTATCTTATGAATGAAGTAAGTTTTACATTTCTCTTGATATGTTTCCTAAAAACAAATTATTTTACAGTATTACAAAAGTCATTAGATATATATATATATATATATATATATATAAACAAACAGACTTACTACAACCAAAACCTTCTCGGCTATTTGAAAGCTGCATCTATATGATGTAGCATAAAGCAGCCAGGTCGGACACCAGTGGAACACCAGGAATGGAATACCACAGCTCAAGGTAGATAGAATGTAAACTAATACACTCCGCCATCTTGATTTACGGTATCCATACACCACCTGTGATTACAAAAAATAATATCTAAATTGTGTTAGAATGTGTCTAATAATTTAATTTTTTTATAGTTTTCAAAAAATACTTTGAATGTATATAATTTATAATAATAATAATAATAAGAACCTTATTCAAGAAGCACACTCAAATAAATTAAGATTAACAATAAGTAACTTAAATAAATTGGTAAATGTATGCAACTGAAAACGAAATGGACTCAGCTTAGAGCTCAGTATGGTGAAAAGTCATAGAGTTGTTAGTGTCAGTTAGTTAGTGTGAACACATAAGCTGTCATTATACAGTATAAGATATGAAAATTGCTATAATTGAGTTACATTTTAAAAAGAAATAGTACAAATCAATAGAAAAGTTAAAATTGTAAACAAATGTATTATTCAACATGTTCGGGATTCCCCTGACATATAAGTTCATGTGATTGATAATTATATATTTATATTATGTTTTAAATGCTTATATCATAACTAATTTAATATTTTACTAACAATATTGTATCTGAATATAATATATAGAAATGCAGATGTTATAATTATATTTCTTAAAATGAACTTTAAATGAACCAAAAAAAATCCTACTAATATTATAAATGCTAATGTTTGTGAGAATGTACTAAAGAATGTGAAAATAACCGTTTTAGAACATATCACTGGACTGAACATACCAAAAGTATTATTGGGGGCAAGCAACGTCACAGGCACAAGCTAGATCAAACATAAGTATTAAATAAAAGCCATTATATTATGTATCGGAGTTATTATCATATGTTTAGGAACTTGAATATTATGGTTTGGATACTAAAAACTTTACAGGAGTCATACAAATAAAAAATTTACAAATTAAGTATTGTATTGCTTTAATCTTACAAAAATCATTTTTATATATTAAATTTTAAACAAAATATATTTGAGCTGTAATTGTAAAATCGAAAATAGGATTTAAGGACTATTTTAACTTTTTATTTATTATTAAGGACTATTTAACTTGATATTTTATCAAGAGAAAAACTATTCATTGTAAAGATAGTACAATATTCCAGTAGCATTAAGAGCATTAAGATGGGATACAATATATTAAAGCATGTTAAGCCCAACCTTGGGAGAACTCATCACAAGGTTGGGAAATGTGTCAACACAAATGTTATCAACAATGAAATTTATAGTATGTAATTTTAATGTAATTGATAAATAAAACAATTAAAATGTAATCATTATATAATAATGAGATAAGAAAGAGGATTGACATTTAGAAAATTCATAAGATGTAATTCTGTTTGAACAATAAATAAACATTCGTAAAAATATATTATTTAAAATAGCATTATGATGTAAATAATAAACAAATTAAATTTGATTCATTAATTTATAAAATCTATACCACTCCGCATTTTAATATTCACTAGTTATTCAACAAAATTGATAAAGACTCTGCATGATTTGTTTTGTCAAATATAATATTATTTTACTTGCATAAATTATATTATATTAGAAGTATGTTTAAAGTACATAAAACTATAGATATTGAAGATAAAGATTTACCTGGTCAAAATCTGCATCTGTATTTATTTTTTGAAATAAATCATCAACTAAATCTTCTGTACTTTGCAAAGAACCATATCCCATGAGGGGTTGAATTTCTTCTTCTGAATGCGTAATCATGATTATTTTTTTTATACTTTACTTAATCTTCATGTTATAGTAATAATAATCACTTTATAATACAAAAACATTTTATAAAATGAATTTTAGATGTCCAGATTCTCACCAGAGAAAGTAAACTGTCACCTTGAATATGATTATTTATGTTTTAAATAATTTGTTGAATAATCAATGTTGCAAAACTTTTTTGAATTATTTATTGGAACAAAGCACCATACAATATTTTGACCAGTATTTTATCTAATGTTATATACACTAAAATTTATCAACACTCGATTGATTTGTTCCAGTTTCATTGACACTGTTAAATAGTTTTTAAGTCCACTAACCTCTATGGACGTAATTTAATTACAATTACTGGTAATAACATTATGAAATCTTATTTCAAAAAATATAAACACAAAAAGTATGCGCTTACTGGTTAAAAAGTATAAGCACTAATAACATTTCATGTTTGACTGACGTTTGAATCCAAACGTTGACATTTGAAAACGTGATTGTTGCCATTTATAAATAAGCTCTACAACTAAAATAATTCTAAAATCCGATTAATATATAATAGTTGTATGACATTTCAAATTAAAAAATAATCAGACTCATAATTAAAATATGTAATCCTTATTATTTTATTTTTAAAAAAATCTGCGATACAACTATTCTGAAATATATTTTAATTTGGAAAAATATTTTTTTTTTAATGGAATTCACCATGCCTACCAACAATTAACTTATTACGCTTTGTAAATACATGACTTCATATAATAATATATTTACCATACGAGTGTCATCAAATTCAATATGTTGTTCCATACTCAGCGTCATGATGTCCACTTATGTAACCTGAAATAAATTAAAGAACATTATAATTTTGTGTTCAGTTAAAAGTTTTCATTGTTTTATGTAGCACTATATACCGTGTATTATCTGTTCCAAACTTGACATTGACTGCTTGTCAAAATAAATAGTGTCACTGGCTAGTGAGTAGTGAGTGGCGAATAGCAATTCACAAACAACTGACGAAGTATATGTGTTCAAACTCTTATATCTTACGATAATACGATTGGTTCAAATAAAGGCAACTTAATTTTTATAAAAATAAGGTAAGATTACATTAGCTATAATCTTTGTTAATACGATATACAATGCCCCTCGATTCCAGAGGACATAACCTAAATACGTTGTTTCTCAATAGTAATGTTTTTTTTAAAGATGTATATGAATTTAAATTATTTCGTTACAAAATTAATTTGTGTTTATTGGTCATTAAAATGAAGTTATAATTTTATCATGGGACATTTCATTAATTTGTATTTATTTTAGGTCACAATGATAATACCAGTGCGCTGTTTTACCTGTGGAAAGGTTATAGGGAACAAGTGGGAAGCATATCTCGGTCTCTTGCAAGCTGAGTATACTGAGGGGTAAGATAAAAACGTTAATGTATGTAACATATGTTTTGTTTCAAAATTATTTACATGTGTGGAAATAATTGTAATTTCATAATATATATTTGTATGTGTATTATTGGCATATTATTTGTATAATATGATTATAAGCCCTAAGAAATTAATTATTCCTAAAGATGTTGCAATTGAAAAAGAAATCCAGAACAAACCTCTTTAACACTAAACCTACCGACAATTCTTGTATACCTGTTGCACCACACCATCAAATTCACCGGTAATTAGAAATTATTGTATTATATAATGCAGGTAATAATGGAAATAACTAAAAAGAGTGTAGAAAATAGTTTGATAACAATATAATGTTTAAAAATGTGTAACTTTTACAAAAGTTTAAGAACAGTCAATTTGACCGGTACTTGGTAGGTTTAGTGTTAAAAATCTAATAACCAGTCATGACATATTTTAAATTTTTTGACAGTTTTTATATTTATAGCCTTACACCCAGTCTTTCAATGATTGATGAATATCAAAATTAAATAATTTGATGCTGAAATGTTGTAACTTTTTGATTAGTTGATTGTGTGATGGACAGTAATCAAATCTTGATCATTTTATTTTTAACTAAATTATCCTTTCAAAATCTGGCCATAAATTTACTTTTTGTGCCAATAAATGTTCATAAAGAAAGTATAAGTAATTTAAGAAACCATTGTTTTAACATCACTTGTTCATAATAATGTAGTAAAGTGAAAATTAGGTCACTTGAAGAAACTATAAGTTTCATGTTCTATAATAATTATAAAATCATCTGCCCTTATTTATTATACAACAAAGATTATTATTAATTCTAAATAAATTATAATGAACATTGTTTTATAATAGATAATTAAAACTTTGGATTAGAATTTTCACAAGGTTCTAAATATGTAAAATTGTTGTATAATTAAAAAAAAAACTTATTATAGAAGAGATTTTAGATGCTGTAGCGTAGTAACTATATCTTTTGTATGTTGGCCATACTGCTATATTAGAAATTGACTTTGACATCCTGGGGTGGGATGGGGGGGGATAAAATTTATGAATGTAATTTGTTCTTTTTACTGTATAATTTGTTGTCTGTGATGAATTATTTTACTTTTGCAATATTAATTATAATTATTATTTATTATTTTTGTATTAATAAATAAACTGTATTATTGTTTGCAGTGACGCCCTCGACGCCCTCGGGTTGAAGCGGTATTGTTGTCGGCGCATGCTCCTCGGTCACGTTGATTTAATTGAGAAATTACTCAATTACGCACCACTGGAGAAATAATTATAACATAATTCCATCACTAATTATAAGATTTAAATGTATTATACTCTGTACCTATCCTCTATAATAAAGTTTTTATAATAAAATATATCGAACATGTAAATTAATTTAAGTCCAACGATAACTATACATATATTATAAGGTGATTATATGAAAAGAATTCAAGGTTTTATTATAAAGGAGTGTGCACATTAATGACATCTCAAACTGTATATTTTAATGACAAAGTATAAAGTAATTAAGATAAACTTTGTATCTAATGTTGTCTTTGTATTATTTGAATTGCGATTATTATTTCAACCTCGTCGTATTCTTAACATTTTTTAAAGTGAAATTAACATATTAAGTCTAATATAGTTAATTATTTAGAATAAAATAATTTCAAGATAGATAACCTACTTGGTCGCACAAAATACTTTTGCGACCGACGTTGCCGCCATTACATTTTGTTTTATATTACAATTTCTAACATAAGTAAATCACTTTTTGCAAGGTATAGAATATTAGGTATATTATTGCTTATCTTAGAAAATAATACACATTTTAATTTTCCTTTGCCTTTTCTTGCGTACTAAAATGTTAGTTGGTAGGAAAAAGTTTAGTTTATTTTATTTTATTATTTTATAATCCAAGGTTTTATTCATTCTATCGCTAATGCTGAAATTGGTATTGATTATTGACTGTCTATATACGGGACGGTAGAAAGACTTGTGTCCTCCTTGGAGAATAAATAAAATTATAATAGTTTGAATCTTAAGTTCGGACTATTAAAAATTAAAAAATATAGCTGTTTGTATGACGAATGAGAGAACTAGAATTTCTGCTTCGTAAATACACAATAACTTTGTCTTACTAAAGGCGGCAACGTATCTGCAATTTATTTTTACTTTTTATTACAGACTAGTCTAATGGCCCGTTCTACAAACGGGCAAGATCAAGAAACGTTTCAGAGCTTCGCCAACGGTAGTTGTATTTTTAATTAAAAACAGAATAATTCTAAAAGATGTTATTGTTACTACATTGTATTTACTAAAGTAATGTTTGTATAAAAATGTATATAATGTATTAACCATTTCTGTTTGGATCTGGATTCTACTGTAGCGATAGGAGCGTGCCCATATAACCAAATAACCGTAGAGAAGTATTACAGTATAGGTGATAAGACCAACACTTGCCCATTAGGTAAAATTTTTGTTGGATCATTAAAAAAACAAGAACACAATAATAAAAGAATAAAAGGATTGTGAAAACTTCGGTTCCATCCATTTATGAGAAGGCAATAAACAAATTGGCAGCCTTGTAACATTTTACCTGTTGTGTTGTTGTGATGCTAAACCGTTGACCTCGTATCTTTGGAATGAATGTAATCTGTTGCTTTTATAATAAATAATCATGGTTACAAAGAGAAGCAGCCGAATAGGAACAAATAGATGTGACCGATGTCGAATATAACATAAAAAATATATTTAACTGCTCTGTAATAGTCAAATGACGAGTTGATTTATGCATAGCCTTCTCGAAGCATTAAGAAGGCTAATGGTACTGTTTAACAAAAGTTTTTTAATCTTGGTCGGAATATTAATTGGTCGGTAAACGTAGATACTATTTTAAAGTTTTAGTTTAAAAGATGAAATAAGATAAAGATACATTTTTTGTACATTACTAGTCTTAATAACAGCTCGCGTTACCGCATGGAAAGGAGTCATTGTTTTGTGTAATTTAAAATACACGGTGACTGAAATTAAAAAGATATATATCTAAAACAAATATGGTTTTAATGATATATCTTTAGCACTCTTGTCCTCAATTTCCTTGTATTGTGATTATATGTAATTATCCCACGTAAAATTTTGCAACAGTTATGCTACCTTAAGAAACAGCAACAACAACAACGTTGCCAAACACCTCACCTCTACCATACATAGATAACAATAAACCCGTTTATATAAATGTATGTACCTAACTTTAAAGAAAAAAGTCCTGGTAATATATTATTAGTATAAATATACGACGCTATTTAATACTAAGTGATGTACATAAAATGAAAATGTTGTCACAATAGAATGGCGCTTATGTAAACCGCTGGTTCATTGTGACGCAAATTATATTCTTTAACATTTGTGTTTCGCATCAGCAGCTACAAATACAATAGAATGCTCCGTTTAAACTTACAATATATTGCAATGGCTGTTTGTGCGCGCTTTAATAACTTTAAATACCTACCAATATATTTAAATAACATAATACAATCCTGCAGTTTCCGTAACCAGCTCTTATCAACTAGGAAAAAGAGCTGATGATCAGCTCGGAAAGTTATCAATAAAAAATTTTTTTGCAATACATTTTTTTTTTTATAAAGTAAGTTTTATTTTAATAAAGTAAATGGTTTCTTTGATTATCATAGCATCCCCTAGTGACACTACACATAGTGGCAAAATCAAAATGACGTAAGGTTGACATCACTAATATGACTGATAGAAAGTAATAAGAGAATTGTCATATAAGTAGCTAATCATATTTACAGTTATTTAATATGTGTGTATGAAAAATATATATACATATTTTTTTACCTTACGTGTTGATTCCTGAACTATTGTCATAAGAGGGACGGCATATGTTAGCGGCCTAATATACATAAAAGTTAGGTATTGTATTTTTTATTCTTCAATTTAATCGTCTGAGATACACTTTTGACATAATATAATGCTTTTAAACCAGTCTTATAATATATAGAATTAATAATATTTTCAGTTTGTTATACAAAATGATTTTCTACGGCTGCCTTCATCTCACTGTCGTCTGAACATCTTCAGTCAATGGGGTATGCTAATATGCTATAGGGTGGGTGGTCAATTTCTGAAAAGCCTGTGTCTTTTCAAGACTTGCCTTGCAGTCCGAAAAGTCCGCAATCTGAAGCAATCCGAAGTCTTGCAAAAACAGCACACCTCGCGTCTCTTCTGGATGACTGTTTCATGGGCCTGAGCTAATAAATTAGTATAATATTTACCATCTATTGCGCTTCACTTAAGCAAGTAATTGATAAAATCCCCTCGCTATCCCAGAAAGTGGTCGCCAAACATTGAACGCCGATTTTTAACTATGAATTTTTTTGGTGGCCTGGCTCCTGTTTTTATCCGTTGCATTGACACTTGTTTGGACTCTGGTTCATATTACTGATTACTGACTATGTTTAATGTCCTTTCATGTCATTATCCGGTAACAATTATAGTTCAAATCATCCTTGGCTACCTCTACAAGGTCTTTATAGCTCGCATTTCGTCGCTGCTTGTCAAGCAGCGCGAACATTCGCGGTACACAATTTTTTTTTTATATGAAAATTATTGTGTAAAATTTTTCCGATTTGTTCTTTAGTAATGAATAACTCTTCCCCTATTTGCTACAATTTAATTCTGCGGTCGGCTAGTACTACTTTTTCTAGTTATTGGCCTGTCCGAGCGCGGGTCGTCTTTACAGGTCTATCGTCCTTGTTAAAATAACCGTGCCCATTTTTTCACTGTGGTATATGAAAGTCCAAACTGCTGATGAATCGATGATATCTCTGCAAAAATTCCTTGGGGTTGCTTTCTTTCTTAAGTAGAAATTTAATCATAGCGCGGTACTCCAAATTGCACAAATTTCCAATTTCGGTTGACGTGCTGTTGTTGCTTGTTCCATAGTTGAATTAATAATAATAAAAATTAAAAAAATAGGTTATATATGTACTAACTTTTAGTACCGCAATTAGTGATATCAGTAATGAGATGATGAGTCATTACGTACTCAATACTTGAGGCCGCGAACTTATCAGCCGCCCCTCGTATTTGTTTTATTCATAATGTTTTATTTTTGTATTTTCGAAATTGTTTTTTTATTGATTGATTGATACAAGTCATCGCAATACAACTTAATTATAATAACACGGTCGCTAGATATATTATGTAGAGACGGTTCTTCCCTTTTAAATTATAGAACAATATCTGTAATATATAAAAACTTCTATTCAGGACCTCTTTTATGTTTGTCAGCGGTGCTCAGAAGTTTTTTAAGTAATAGTGGAATGTGAGTACCTTGTACATAATGTAAAAGTAACGGGAAAGTCATTACCATGATGTCACACACCTGATGTATAACAGTCATGTCAAATAAAGATACAAGTATAAAAACTGGCCTCAAAGAAATATATAAATAGTGATAATTCTAAAAATATTAGATATAAAAAATGTTTAAAATCAATCCATCCAATATCCTTGACATGATAACGTACATCGCACTGTCATTATATTTTTCCTGTAATGTTTCAATGGATAGGGAACTTACAATAAATACGACTTTGTTTTTTTTATGTATACTAGAAAAAAACTAAAGTAATCAACACGGAATGTAATTACCGGTATTTGTCAAATATTGACATTTGACAGATCACTACAATTTCTTTTTTCGTAAATTAAAAGCGGAAGCCTGCATTCGGTGTCATGGTAGACTGTTAAATTGACGGGGGACCCCGAGACCTTGCACTCCCTCTTACTATCAACTTGATATATTGCTCATTTATTGTTACTACCTGTTCTAAACAGGTCGTATAGGTGTTTGGCCTCATTTGCATTTCAATGGCAATTCGGTTTACTATTATAAAAACTGCTACATCTTTTTTCTAAACTTTAATCCGCCTATGAATTCTGCCATCTATAGATAGAAATAAGAATCTTAGGTATAATCATAAAAACAGAATATTAATGTTATGGCCTTAAAACACGGGTCAATCATTACATAAATAATATTTTAATTTATAGACAACATACAATTTAATTGTTTTCCAAGTTTATGCATTTTATCAGAATGTATTATTTTAGATATTTCAAAAGTGGGATACTACCACCTAATTATGTAGTCCTCAATATAGATGTAGTTAAATTTAGATTATACAGAAAATAAATAAACTTAGTTTAAGAATTCAATACAATCAAAAAGTATTGAAATTTGGTCATTTAATTTGACATTGACCTTTATTTTGTGTCCCTAATGGTATAGGTGTTATAAGTTTTACGCGAGTCTGTCTAGCATGGTGGTTGTCAAACAGATAATCCGATTTAAAATTAATTAATTCTATTAAAAGGTGACTTGATTGAGAATAACTAGGGGCGCCAACAAACCCTCAATTTCGACTCGCTGCGCTCGCGAAATCTCGGGTGCCGTTTGCATATTGAGCGAAGCGAGCCCAGTGTATTGACTCATTGTTTCCCATTGACTTCAATGGGATACCCGTTTTATTTACATGAAATTTAAAAAAAAAAATTTTTGAGGACATTCATCAATTTTTTTTAAACCATCGCCTAATGTGTGTCTTTTTGATTGCAAAGATTCATAATTTTCCATCAAGTAGTTTTCGAGCCAATTCGTGACAAAGAATGTTCTCCAGTAAAACGCTCCGCTCACTTCGTTCGCTTCGTTCAATTATAACAAGATTAAAAAAAGACTACAGTTATTGAAGCTTAACATCAAATTGATAAGAAATTTATTTAATATAGAATTTTTATATAATTATAATTAGTATAATTTTAATATGTTTTACTATTAAAATAATTAAACAAATTAAAGATGTCTTACTTAGTTACAAAAGGTTTTAAAGAAAAATATCATTCTACGTTACGTATATTTTCAAGATGTCATTAGGATACTTAATGATAAAAAAATGACGTCTTGTGACTCACTGACAATCATTAAAAAGATAAATATTTTCAAGGCAATATTATAATATCAACCATTTAAAATAATATTTCTATATACTTCTATACAATACCTCTTGTTATTATTACGAACGTATTCAGTTTTTTAGTTCACCATCTGTATTGTCTGTAAGTTATTTATCATCTGTCACATTAACGAACAAAAAAAACGTCATTTGAATGGAGGTATTGACGTAACATATCTTATAGACCATAAGAGGAGTGAAATATAAAATGCAATAAACACCCAGATTTTATATGTTGAATTTCTTTACACACATGAGTAAAATAAAAGCTATCTATCTAGTAACATAAATATTTCTTAATCATTTTTCGCTTAAAAGAATACAGTCTAAACTAATATTCGATTCTAATGTCAAGTTTCCTACCACATACTGATATTAAAATCTGTTGTCAAGACCAGCGCCACTAACCGACCAACCAAGTTAGCCGCCTGAGGTTGATTTCAATGAATTGTCGACCGATTATTGTAATTAATCGTCAATTCATCAGGGTGCTTATAAAATATATAATATAGACACTATCCTTTTAAATCACTCTATTCCCTGGTAAAAACTGCAACTTCTTTCGTCCGTCTATCTGTCAAGACTCTTAGTGTCGGAAACGAGTATAGATATCGAGCTAAAATTAAAACTTAAGGAATTAAAAGACTAGGACTATGAGACGTGTAATGTAACCACCTCCTTTTATACTACACTTTCAAGAAAAATTCTGAAACTATACAATTATAAATAAATAAAAAAATATAACGGGAATCTAAATTTAAGCTACTAGTTCAAGTTTTCATATGAAAGGGACGTGGACGTTATAAAATTTATTTTATTCATTAAAAAAATAAAATAAAACGTTTACCATTTTGTTAGGAATTCGTGATATTCAGGAAAATCTGATACTCGATTACAGAACTATAAACTAACTATGTAACCTACAAATTTATGGGGAACCCACAGCCAGCGAGACAACTGCCCTAGTCTAATCTTTAAAGTATCACCATGTTTTAAATTTACAAAATAGGTTTTACTTAAATACATATTATACACTAATTACATAAACAACGTGTTATTGATATTTAAATTTATGATTATTTGTAAATCTTTTGAAACATGACGTGGTCTTATTTGCATAATAATTGTCTTATTTTTCTAAATAACAATATTGAAGATTTGTAAAACTATTATACGTGGAATTGCAAATGTCTGCTTCATTTACAAAAGTATTTAGTTGTATTAACCGACCCAAAAAGTTAAGGTTTTCAATTTTACTGGTGTTTTTTGTGTATTTTGTTTTGTTTAATGATCCCATAAATAGGTTATTGACTTCGAAGATACAGAAATTTATTAACACTAAACCTACCGACAATTCTTGCATACCTGTTCCTACCGCACGCCGTCAAATTGACCGGTAATTAAAAGTTATTTTACTATATAACGCAGGTAATAATGGAAATAACTAAAAGTAAAGAGTGAAGAAAATATTATATGCATATTCTAAGAATGGTCATGTAGTTTGATAACGATATTATAACTTTTAAAAATGTGTAAGTTTTACAAAAGTTTAAGAACGGTCAATTTGACCGGTACTTGGTAGGCTTAGTGTTAAAATTATGTCCTTGTATTAAATTTAATAATTTATGTAAACAATATCTTGCATATGTATTGTACATATTAAAATATAATCATTATATTAATATAAATCATATTTTAATAATTACTAACTTTTATAACGTTGAAGTTATTACAAAGATATTTAAGAAAATTTAGAGTTAAGTCATAATTGATAAAATAGTTTTTGATGTAAAAGTTAATTGAATTGTAATGAAATGTGAAATTTTCTCCATGTGTGAATAAAAAAAATTATACCATTTTTCTGTAATACATTAAAATTATAATGCTGACCGTATTAATCGACCCACAAATAAGTTAAAACCCACAAGTTGTCCTCTCCCCCCTCCCTCCTTTTCTATCAACTCAAATCATAAACTAAAATGTGTAAAGTTGATATTGTAATTATAGTTCAAACTAATTTTTGACTTTTAAATACCATACCAAATAATTCTAAAAGTTTTTTATGTACACACAGAAAACAATTTTGTATTGATATCAAGATATATTTTCACAAACTAATCATCTATTTTCCCTGAACATTAGAGACTTGAACACATCAACATTCGCTAACTAGTTTTTTGACTGTAAATATATAAAAAAAAACTTTTTTCTACTAAAGTAATAAGGTATAAATAACCCCATGTATTTTCCTAAAAATCATAAAGATTTTGCGTTATTCGCGAACAGGAACAGACACAGACAGACACGTAATAATTACTATTTATTAATATTAAATGTACACCTCGGCCTCATTAGAATTGTATTACGTAAAGATAGAGAATCTCAAATCATATATCAAAAAAAAGGTTGTAATTTCAACCCTAAGTAGTAAATATTGTAAATTTTTAGAAGCGTTAACATATAAATGCTCCTTTTGAACTTCAAATATAATAGATACATTCAAAGCAAATAATAATGCATACTCGTGATATAACTAAATTAAAAATATTCTTTAGCGAAGGTCAATCCATGAAAATATAGCATTGTTAACTATTATAATAATATCAGTAAAAAACTTATAGTAGGTATATATAGATTCATAAAAACAAACAATAATTTTGTACCAGTCTCGCTGTATGCATTTGATTGAAGTTTTGTATCGCAGTTTTGTATCTATCTACCCGGTAATAAACCTTGTCACGGTGAGTGCTAAAGCGCTCCTGTCCTCTCAATGTGCGGAAACCCTTTGGTTTTTTAGTTGGTAGCCTTAATGGCAGTCTTTTATAATGCCGGGTAGTTCAACATACCCCCGCTCATAACCTTCTTGGTCTCTCTTACAAGAGATCTTCGTGAAGTATTTACTACAAACGTATCATAAAAATTGGAGGAGACCAAATTCCCGTCCTCTCATGTACTCAAACCAATAAATCTGATGATGAAAAGATTTCATTCTAAAAGAGGAACACTGCGGACATCTACAAATCGGTACCGGACAATCTCTATCTAGACATCATCCGGATAAAAATTATATACAGACGTCCTGTTGCTTTATTCTATTACTTAATGATTTTAGTATTATGATAATATTAGTTTGTATGTCTTTAGAAAGTATTGTACTATTTCCGAACAAGACATTAGAAAGTTATACAACTCCAGAATCATATAGACGTATTAGTTAAATTAGTTCAGAAATAACACTACCACCAAATTTATTACACACTGTATTGTTTGTTAGTTTTATTTTTATACAAATATAATTTAAGAGATAATCTAAAGTTAAAGAAGAGATAGACATGTTTCTTTGCACGAAATGCAACAGACCCGGCAGGTTTTGTAAAAAAAAAATAAACGAAGGAACGAAAGAAAAATAATATCATCAAAATTGATCTCATAACTCACAAGGTGTTTAGTCGGAATATACATATTACACATATAATTCTGTATGTATATGTAGTTATGTATAAAATATAGTAGTTATCTTTAGAAATTTTACAAATAATTCCAAAAGGAGGTCAGAGAGCAATGAAAAGATCTTTGGAGACAATTATATATTGATAGAATTTCATAAAGGAATATGTTGTTACCTGTTCTAGAATAAGATACGCTGCAGGTCTGAAGCAGGTTTGTAGTAAGATTAAAGCGAAAATTATTTAAAAGTAGGTACTGTTACTTGTAACTGTCTCTAGCGCCGCAAGCTGTTTATACATATTACAAATTAGTTGGATTTACGAAGTCTTATAGACACTGTGTTATCTAATATTAGTATAGTTTATGGATATATGTGATATGTTCCACCGGAATATTAAATGAAAGTATATATATAAATATCTTTTATTATTCAAATAAGTTGTACCGAATTATTATCGAGAACGCAACCTTCAAAACCAGTTTTCTTGATGCACATACACGTTTTGGAAAGTACTAATATATATATATATATAATGATATTATAAATGACTATTCTATATCTGTATAACTGCTCTGGGGCCTCCTTTCAAATGGATACAGCCAATGGCCGAGTCGTGCTAGTCTTCTATGTAGATTTTCTTCACAATATTTTATGTCATACATCAGACAATAACAATTATTCATAACACAAATATTACGTCATATCAAAGATAAGTATTGTATCAAGTGTTGTGTATTAGACATTTAATTTATGTAATCATAGTCTTATCAAAGAATACGTGAAACAACTCTATTGCTGTATTTCTCTGTAAATCGCTTCCCTAACCTTCGTATCAATGGTAGTTATATACAAATTACTATAGTTTGATATCAGAAGGTTTTATTTTGTTACTTTTAATTGTTTAAGAAAATGTTATTCGTTTTTTTATATTTATTTTTTATCTATGTAACTTTAATTTAATCAAGTTAAACCTGTTTCAATGGTTCGATGTTCGTTCCTGTGGCTAAAATGCAGGTAAAAGCTCTAAGAAGGTTATATCTTAGTAATATTTGGTTTGGAAAATGCTGGTTCTAGCAATTGAGTTCGAATTTCCATACTATATTATTTCACCAGTAAAGAGATATGTCATGGTTGCTAAATGGTTGCATATAGTTATCAATACTTTTGGAGTGGCCAAAAGTATTTGAGAGTAGTATAGAATTTTTGTCTCATATAATATTTTTTGTTTAAAACGAAATATTTGGTATACCACAAGTTTGAATTCAATCTAAACTTTTAATCTGTTTTCTTTCCGGTCTGTGTTTCTTATTTTAAATAACCACTAATTGAACAGCTGTTTGATTTATAATGAACTAAACGGTATTTAACCTAAATGTTAAACTAATATTAACTACTAGTTATGAAGGTTACCGCAGTACAACCGTGAAAACCGCATTGAAATCGGATAAGTCTTTTCAGCGCACACACAAACGTACAGAAAAACATAAAGAATCGAAATTTATTCTCTTTGATTTTATTAATTATGTAAGACTGTCTGTAAGAAGTAATGATTTTTCCCAAAAACATTCTATAAACAGACAACGATCAGTTACAGATTTATTATATGCAAGTCTTACAATGACAATAAGACTAACAAACAAATTATGTACATATATATATATATATATTACGGTGTCAGATTCGTTATATTAAATATAATAAATTAAAACTGTTTTTAATCTACATTTATCTTGATAGATGTGGTTTGTTTCTGATCTCGCTAAATTGTTTGTAAATATTGTAAGAGAAAAGTATGTTGTTTGAATAACACTAAATTCCTCACGTGTACCGATAAGTACATTACAATTGTGGCAACTGACTGACTAATTGTCTTATTTAGTGAGGTAAGTTAAACGGTTTTAGAGTTTTTGACGTAATAGTATGAGATACATATAAAAATAGTGATTTGAAGCGGTTAAAACCAGTTTATCTTGATTATCTAATTATTTAATTGAGTTATCATTATGATAAAATTTAGCTCTGAATTTGAACAATTAAATATTCAAATATCACAGTTCGTAGCTTTTGTTTTTATTTAATACTTGTACTATATTTTTGTAATTAATCTTTATTATATATTCATTCTATAAAAAAAATTAATTGCGATACTTGCCCCTAAAATAGTTTTAATTAATATTTGAATTTATATTAATAATATGATAGTTGAAATCCAACATTTTTGAAACAGTAAGTCGCATGACGAAAAAATTTTGTAAGAACTTATATATTTTAATTATAATGTTGTTTCATTTTTATATAATAAAAAAATACATATAATAACAGACAAAAAGTCAGCAGTCACAAAAAATATTTAGTATACAGTGTGTGTAAAATGTAACAAATGGAACATCTACATTGTAATAACGATTTTGGTGTGTACTTATTATATTAAGTAGTATATTTTATTAACCAATTTTTTTTTCCTTTAAAGAATTAAATACATGCTGTGGCTTAAATTATATTTTCGAGAAATAATTCTGCTATAATGTCAGAGTATTGAAAAAATATTCAAATTGTTTTATTTTATTATTCTTGATATTTTTTTGTGGAATAAGAGTATTTTGTATATATTTTTTTTGTGTAATGTAAAAAATATAAAATACGTTTTCGAAACTCTTCTTAGTAACAAAAAGGTAAACTTATCTTTATTGATAACAAGTTTGAATTGTAATAGGCTCGTAAATCAATTAAACGAAATTGCAAATCAAAATATGAACCGCGAAGGTTAAAATACTGAAAACAAACAAACATACATGTGTTAATTTTTTGTTAAAACCAAAAAGGTTGTAACTGATACTTCAATATCCTTAGATCTTTGGAACTTATAACTATAATAATAAAAAAATTATCACTTTTTTATTACTTTAATAAGGAAAAAAAGATTCCTTAATAAAATATATGTATATTCGATAATTTGAAACCACAAGAAGTGAACTATTTTATGAATAGAAAGACCGAGAACAAAACATTTAAATTTTAATTAAAATCCCATTAAATTTGATTGAAATACCAATTTTGCATTTCATAATATTTTTCTTTTAATCCTACATACTATATATAGTACGATAAAATAAATTTTGATACAATGTTTTTTAAATTAAATTTATCAAGAAATTAAACTTGGAAAAAATTTTGAAAAATGTATATAAATTGCATTAATACTAGTAATTTAGATAAATTTAACACAAATAGTAATATTATAATACTTTGAACCGATATAGAATATATGTAGAGTTTTTAATGCTTTCCAGACATTGTATTTTAAAATGATACTTACAATTTATTACAAGTGAGTTTCAGAACACAAACACTGTATATAATCACATTCTTGTCACATAAAACAAAATTTTATAACGCGGATAGAATTCATTAGTAATTACACCAGTGAACTCCACTCTGTGAACGACAGCGCGACACTAAGCGAGGGAACGTCTGTGAATTGCAAAATCCATTGAAGAGTGCATTACCTTATACAATGTCGGAATGGTCTTGATTTCTTCTTCGTTCTGAAAAAAGTACATATATTCTTATCAGATATAACATATACGGTTTTGCAATGGTTGTGGGTTATTGTTCAAGTGAGGTGGGAAGTCCTGAGTTGCTGAGACACTCAGGATTTGCAGACTTAATTGCAGAGGAATAGATAGATCAGTTAATAATGAAATATATATATTGTTTATTTATTTCAATTAGATTTAGACAATTGATTTTATCAGGTTAATGTTTTGTCTTACATAATTACTATTCTGTTTATTTTATGATAATATCCGGGTTGTCTTTTTTATGAGTGTGTGTGTGTGTGTGTGTGTGTGCATGTTGTGAGATTATAATAAGTGATTATTTCAAGTGAGTGTAGTATTAGTAGTAGTCATAGTGAAGTGTCAGTATTTTATATAAAACTAAATATATTATCACTATCATTGTAACTTAGAGGAATGTTTTCAGAATGTTTTTATATTTAAATTTTACATATGTGGCAATATATCTATGAAGACTTTCAAACATTCTATGTGCTTCTAATCCAAAGACTTATACTTGTTTCTACCAGAAAGAAGTTGGGTGGAATTCTTACAAAATACGTTTTGAAAAACAAAATAGCCGAACCATAATAATACTGCTATCACAGAACTATGTGGAATAATTAAAGGTTCAATGAAAAGTGCGCCCTATCGTTATCGTAGAGAAAAGAAATTATAACTGACACAATTCTTTAACATAAATGAATAGGTCTTAAAATTATATCTTGAGGCATGCCCCAACACTCCACGCAGTAGGCAACGGTAATCACATAGTAACTATAATTATTAATTTAATTATTTTATTACAATTCATCAAGTAATCATAGAATATTTTATAAAGCATAACTCCTATACCAGTAGTCTTCATCGTTTGTGAAATGGTGCAGAGACGAAGTTAAAATGCTTGTGATAGATCTAAAAAGACTAGATATTTCTGATATAGTTATAAGGTTAGATAAAGTGACCAACGTTTCAAAGTCAAGGTCCATTTTTTAAAATTTCAATTAAACGTATATTGCTCTCGTGATTCAGACTCTGATTACACAGTTCCAAGTAAAAGGATACGAACCGCCAAGGAACTCCATGGATACATTTCTCATTTATCATTAATTTTCAATTCTTCTAGTATTGAGAAGAGAGTGAAAATCATAATTTATACATGAAAATTACAGGCAACAGCCTTCTGAGAGATTTGTATGTAAAATATCTCCAGTCTAGAACGAACGAACGAACATCCTTCTATTCTTAATATGCTGGAAATATAATATTACTTCTATCTATTTACAATAAAATTTACATGAAGCAGTTTTGAAAGTCTCTTCTCGTGATTGCATGAAATATAATCTTAAATAATAAAAGATTCAGATTGGCTTAATTATAGATAAACAGTCGCAATCACAATTACAGTAGTAATCATCATTATTTGTGTCAATGATGTCTTTGTGTCTAATAAAGTACATGTCATTGAAAACAGAAGCCGTATTTTTGGAAATGTTAAAACTCTAGTTGTAGTAACCAGTGAGAACCAGCAAAATCATACTGAAGCAGTTTTTAAATGAAGCTTACATTTTGCAAATCAATACAGAAAAGTCAAAAGTTTGTGCATTGTTTTTTATACTAGTCAGAGAAAGTGTAGTTGTTGACAGACCCTATACTACCTGTCCCTTAATGTTGCACATAAAAATGAAACTCGGCCCTTTTATTTTTTCTTGTCCCAGTCTCTACTTAGGACGATCATTTTGTATATTGAATTTTGTGCCGGCTTTTTAAAGAGTTTAACTGGATACGTTTTCTTCGGGTCCAAGAGCTTTACGGCGAGACCTGTTTCTTGAACGTTCATAATTGAAGTGGCATTATCTAAATCATGTGCCCTTCGAATTCGTTGGTAATGTATTTCCTACGTTTCCTAAAAAAATTTAGAGCTCTGGCTGGACTAGTTACAATCCTAATCCTCAAGCATGAACCGTCATCTTTTGACACAACTTAGCGCTTAGACATTTATGTATTATCACTATAGCTATAGTCCTTCCGTTGCCCAAATTTCAGAGTACCGAAGATATGAAAACTGCTTTCGAGGGTAAAAGAGATGGCCTTAGATATGGTAGGTATGTTACAAAGTGATTTTTCGAAACTACTTTTTTATGTATTTCTAAGAGTTTATGCGAATTCATCAAGAGTTTCCTCACTGGAAATGGACTGGAACTGGTTTGGAAGATTCTGTGTATTTTATATTCCGCTCAATTTTTCTGCATTGTACTATCTTCCTTATATTTTCAACATTCTTTTACAAAAACATACCAAATGCATTTTTACCTAAAAATTCGGCATAACACAAACTAATGCAAATTAGCTATTTTTGTTGGGACAAAATTTAATTTTCCTTATGGAATGGCATTTCTAAGAAATGTTATATCTATAATACGAATGGGGGCAAGACTGATTTTCTCTATTATATATAAAATCAAATATATATTAACCTTGGTTAATATATATTTGATTTGGTTATTATGTTCTTGGTTAATGTCAATTAACAATAAAAACATCATAGCTAGGAACAAACAAAAGTTAAACTTTTTTTCTAATGGATTGTAATGAATCAAGTTTTTACTTTGTTTTTTGCGTGGTGCAGTTTTTCTATCGACTTTGAGAACCCAAGTTCGATCATCAAGTTCGTATTTTGCGGCCATCAATTTGCTAAATTATCTTAGCTTCCAGTTTAGAGTAGAGTTACAGTTATTACACTGTATTAGCTGAATCTTGATTATAAAGAAATCAAAACATCTTCAGTAATAACAAAATTAATTACAAATTACATACAATCATTTGTAAATATATATCATCAATACATTTATCAAGGCGAGTTGCTGAGTTGTTATATCGAAAGCCATGGACTTCTAGAGGTCACAGACTTGTGGAAATAATTTGCATTCGATATTTATTTTAATTTAAAGTAAACATAAAACTAACATATTTATAAAAAAGGTGTTTCTTAGATTCGATTAACGCATTATAATGAAAAAATAAATATTCATCTGTTAATAAAACAAACATGAGGATTAAATTTGTTGTCTAAAAAGATTATCAAACTGTTAGTAAAATTCTAATTCGATAGCATTTCAACTTTGATTACAAACCTATCTTTAGAGATATGTGATATAATGTTGGTAAATACGTGCATATAAAATCAGTAATTCCACTTAATGTAAGTGGTTTAATACTCTCGAAATGAAAGTATACTTTGTGTCGCTGTTCTACTTAATAATTATATATTTAAATATGTTATATAATTGTCATCGTGAATCATTGACCCCGAGAGATCGTCCGATTGACATACATATTGTATAAAATTATTTTCGATTAAAAAGTTGAATTGCTATTGAAAAACATTTTACTAATATTTGTTATCTTAATATGGTTTATAAGTTGCTAATTAACATTTTAATTTAATTGAAAACTACTGACTGGTACTGGTTGGTCTGGTTTTTGCTGCTTCCTTTCCAGTACGGACATGATGTAAAGCAGGGCTTCTTAAACTGTGGGTCGCGACCCCCAGGGGGTCGCGAGACTACTGAAAGGGGCGTCGCAAAGATCTGATACTATGATCATTATATGGAGGAGGGGGTCGTTTAAAATTTCCTAAGCTTGAAGGGGGTCGCTATATAAAAAAGTTTAAGAAGCCCTGATGTAAAACATTCAGATCAAAAATTGTGACGTTTAGTTGTATTTTTGCAAAACTAGATGGCGCTAGTAGTAAGACTATCTAATACAGATACCAATTTGTTGTATTTGAAGTTCAATTAAGACAATTTTTGAGAACTTGTGCTTTACTTTGCTAAATATAGATCAGAATACAGTTGTAGTTTCATGTCTGTTCACATCCTTTTAGTGTTAATGTTGGTGCAATTCATATTAAAGCGAAATCCCTTTTCTCGAACTATTCTTTCGCTGTCAATAAAACATAAAAAAAAAACATCAGATGATATTTATATAATTCATTTATTTAAATTGTATAGTATTCACATTGTCGCCGAGTTTCAGCGAAACACGAGCTGTACATACAAAATGGGAACACGTTTCACAAAAAAAATATAAAGAGAAATGCAATAACCAAAAAATTACAACTAATTTGATATCTGGGATCGCAAATTATACTTATCACGAACTTGGCAGTTTATATGAGAGTCGATGAATTTAATACTGATCGAAGCCAAGCGAAGCTTGTGAGGTGAGTGGTGGATTACAATCAGTTAAGTAAGATGCCAATAACCGATCCGGGGATTGAGTTTTAATCTAATCATTGCAATTATGGATCGATTACTTCATATGGACCGTCAATTAAAGATATAATTGAGCGATTTATTATACATTTTTGTCAAATAATAAAAATATGTACGTCAATACAAAATTTTAAACATAAACCTCACAAATCCAAAACGGTACAAAAACCAAACGACAATCTATCACATATTTATTACACCTCACCTTTCAGAGGACAGTTACATATAAAAATGCCATTTTCACACGGGATGGTTGGTTACGAGAAGCCTTAAATCACACTCTATACTTATTTGGCACTGTTTATACAGCAACGGTCGATGTGAAGAGGCTCCAGACAGACTCCGTGACGTAAAATAAGATACAATAATTGACTAAATACCTTAAAAATAAACTAATGTCAAGTCCGAGTCGGATATAACACTATTGAGCATAACAAACCAAGGCAGTTAACTTAAACATTATTAGCCAAATAGAAATGCTATCTTGAGTATGGTCACCGTCAACTAAATAAAAAAAGGGCTACAATTAAATCATTCCACAATTACGCATATTAATTCATAATAAAATAAAATTCACAATAATAATAATAATTTTGAATTTAATTTGATGATCGTGCTATCTCCTTCTAATTCATACACTAGAGCAGGAAGGAAGATCAAAATTATATTTTTCAACATGACTTCAAACAATAACCCGTCTTTAATCATCACATATAATAAATTTCAATGAAATATAATTTGCTATGTAATTTACATACAAAATGAAAATAAACTACAACTATGTATTACGAAATTTATATAAACAAAAAAAAATGCATAAATTTCTACACAATATAGGCCTTTGTATAAAATACAAACAGTCAGGAAGACAAATAAACGATTCGTTAGAGTGAGACAGACGTATTGCACATTGAACCACTACTAAGGAACATCGCACATTGAAACGCTAACTCGAATCTATTTCATCGTAATATCGAGGTAGGGGACATTTGACAAAAAGAAAAAAGGAGTTTGAATATAACCTCTAATTCATTCAAAATAAAATTTAAATTTCAATATACGATGATGTTAAGTGAAAAATGTACTGATATGTTAGACAATATAAATAAAGGAACCATTAAAATTAAAACGGACTAAATATATATACTAGTACACAATGGCGGTACATAAACTAGGTGTGCGAATACAGTGATAAAATTAAAAAAAATATTCCAACCAATCACGTACGCGTATTATTAACTAGTAAAAAAGGCCTTCAATATTATAACCTTAAATCCTTTAAGAATTGATTGTAAGGTCACAGTATTACAAATACATACATATATCACTTGAGGGACAGCTTACCGACGAACACTTAGGTCGAAGTATAAAATTAAAATTACAAAAAAAAAAGAACATTGATTCTGTAGAAAACCGTTATTTAGTAACACACGATAGCTTAATTCTACGGATTTCGAGAGAGAATTATTATTTAAAAAAATTAAAATAAAATCGCTCGATACGGAGACGTGAAAATAAAATCAATTAAAATCTTGTAAAAAATTGCTACAAGATTTTAAGAATTTCTTTTCGCGAAAAAAAAAATATAAAAAAAAAATTCAACTCTCGAAAAAGTCGTTTCGGTAAAATGATCAGAGCTCCCTTAAACAGTGGTCGAGGTTCCTAAAACTAAACCTTAGCAGGCACTAACAGCGACCCGGGGTCCGCACGTACATGTACAATACATAGAAAACAGTAAAACACGTTAGTTACTCGCACAATTCCACTAGATGTCCGTATTTATATACGTTTCAAGTCTTTATTTATTTATTGAGATCAATTTTGCCGCTACGCACTAGTTTCCTCGCACCGCTCGCCGCCGGGCGAAATTAATCCTCATCCCGTCCGCCGACGCCTCAAAGTCGGTCGCGCTAGGAACATGAGTTTTACAAAATGTTCGAAGGGCACGCATTGGTCAATTTTGTTTTCGCGTCCCTCGTATTCGACGTGTAGGCTTACTGCTCTATCATAACCCGTGAGACATTAAGGTATATCTATAAAAAATTTAAATGCAACATTCGTTTAAGCATACGATACAAAGACTAAACTATTTTCGAAGATACAGGCGCAGGCAGTGTAGGGATACAATATATGTACCGAGCAGTCGACGTACAAATACTCATAACCGGTACGAGGCGGCGGAGACGGGGAACACAACACTATCGGCTCACTCGCGCGGCTTCGCTACGACGCCCTCGAATAGCTCCGTCTCTTTCCATCTTCAGAGGCGGTGCTTCCGTGTGCGCGAGAGGGAACCGGTCCGACGACACTCGATCGCGTAGGTGCGATCGTAAGTCGTCGGCTCCGGTCGGAGACGGTCGGAGGGCGGCGGCGCGCATCAGACGAGGTGGTCGCGGTCGTCGAGCGAGGCGTCGGAGGCGCGCTCGGGGCGCAGCTCCCGCTCGAGATCGAGGCTGCGGCGCTCCAGCTCGAGGCGTGCGCCGCCCGCCCGCCGGGGAGCCTCCAGCGACGACACCTGAGGACACGAGATGGTTACACTGGGAACGGTGCTGTGGCAGTATTCATTCGAGAATCTTATTTTTGGGCACATGTACATATATTTTTATAAACAAACTATACATTTATAACTGAATACAAAATCAAATGTCATACTTTGGCGAGGCGACGCACGGAGGGCGGGCGCTAGGAGGGTGCCGGCAGGTGCGGTAGCTTCCCGCCCGCCCAATACCGCCCGCCCACGCCGCTCACCGATCCGCTCATGCCGCTGCTCTCTTCCGACAGTGCTGCCTGGAGTTTCGCCTCTGAAAGTAATATATGTACACATATAACGCATTGCAGCTCTAATATTACCAAGGTCCATGTAATAGTACTCACTGGCGACGTGCGATGCGTTGAAGGTGACGGGTGTGCGCGCGAGCGGCGTGCGCAGCGACCCGCCCCGCGCGCCGCCCGACCCGCCGCTCGACTGGAATATAACACATATACGTGGCGACGAGGATTTTGTACGGGACGAGGTGGTGTTGGCGACGAGGACTTTTGTATTACTTCACTTACTACTACAGTTATTTATATCCGTCGGGATAATATTTGAGATAAATCATTATTCAAAGCGATTTATGAGGAATTACTAATTAAGTACTAACTATGTGTGTATATGTTTTTATTATCAATATAATATTTATCCCTTAAACTAGAAATATATATATATATAAATATAAACTTTATCGACATAATAAAAAGTAAATAAGTGTAAAAAATATTAAATATATAAAAATAACATAAGAAAACGCGCAACTTAATAATCAAATAAAAAATAAATAAAAAGGTGATGCTTGTGGTTTTACCGTATTAAATAAAATATGACAACAATTATATGAACTAGCGCTGCCGCAAAACAAATTAATAATTGTCGTTTAATGAATGTATCCAATCATTTTTATAATAAACATTATTTTTGGGAGCATTTTTATATTCAAGCCTCCCCAAAATTCTTATTTAAATTATAAAATATATAAAACAATTCACCATAATTGACGACATATTTATATAAAACAAATTAAGCGCCAATCGGATGCTGCGAAAATGAAATCGTCAACAAAATTATAAAATCAGCAAACTAATTAACTTTTCGATACTAGGTAACTAATAAGGGCAAGCGTCATACATATCTAACGATTGAATTACCCCCTTTCCCCTCTTTTCCTAACCCAACCTAACCTAACCACAAGCATCAAAGCATAAAACCAACCTATTCACTTGTTGAGTCGAGTGTGCATACTAACAGTGGGCGCGGGCTCGTCGTCGTGAGGGGGCCGCGGGAGGCGGCGCCGCAGCCACGCGTGGCGGAGCGCCTGCACGGGCGTCAGGCGCTTCTCGGGCTCCCACTCTAGGCATCTGGGGAGGGGGGGAAGTAGAAATATGCAATTAATGGTATGTATAAATATTTGGTGGTGTCTGGACTGTTACTAGATAGCAGGTAAAAGCTTGACAAATTATGCATATTGTTTATTCGTTTAGACATGAACGGACTCGGACCTGCTGGGTTATTGCAAATTTTTGAGCTTAATTAATACATTTAAGACTATAAGAATAACATACTTTACAAATATTGTATTATATCATAATGTCGTATCTGTTGCAAGACTTTAACCGAAAGCATGTTGAACTTCTATGTTCATTATACTTTATATGGATAAAATGAATGGCATGACAATGACAATGAATACGTGGAAAATAATTAAGGAAAAGATTTTATTTTGTACGAAATAATCCATATTAAAAAATCTGATAAGAAATATGGTTAACAACTTTACAAGGAACATGAAATGCTAATGAAAATATTTGTACTAAAATTTGTAATATTTTAAATTTTCCTTCCTCCTACTAGTTCGATGTAGGTACAGAATCAACTAATTAACTATAGACTAAAAGGATTTGTAGAAATGTTCATATTTTACATTTAATAATATTTTGTTAATGTATCAGTAAGATATATATATATATAATAATCAAACTGACCGTCTAATAAAATCGATAAAGTATTTGTCCTGGCATCCCTTGAGGGCGGTCACGAAACTCTTGGAGCCGGGCAGACCACGCGGCTTGCCTCTCCGTGACATACCTGGAATATGTTAAAACAATATTAATAAAAAATATATATATAAAAAGTGATAGGTAGATTGTATGTAGGTAATCGTCAAAATGTATGCATAAAAATAATCCAATATTCTAAACATTTACAGATATATTATAACTAAAAGCTTTTCAGAATGACAAAAAATGTTTCGTCAAAATAACAAACTCGTTTCTTAAGAATGCTGCTTTATATAACATACAGTTGCAATTTTCTACATCAATTAATTACGTTTTTAAAACGCAATTACAAAGTAACCGAATACTCAATCAAATCAAAACACACTAAAACGCCATTTAAGAAATATAAAACTGATTGTTATCGTGATCCTGAGTTTTCAAAACATTACGCATTGCTCTTGGCGCTTAACCAAATAAATTGTATGCTTAATATATTATAAGTTATATAGGATGTTCTTATTTCACGAATAAAGTAGACTTACAAACACATTATTAAAATACGATACAAATAGTTTATGGCTTCTTCAGGTAACATTCGATAAATTGCAAAACTAAGTAACCCTTCATATTACAAAATACGCCCTTCGTGCGGGGAGACGGCGACTCGAGTGAAGGGGGAACAAGTACGGACAAATGAAGTACTTTCAAGACGCGATCAACCCTTCAAAACAAAAACGCAACACCCCGTATACTTTCCTTCCTGTCTGGCGGACTTGCTGTCATTGTCTGTATCGTAATCGTCGTATGAGTACGTGTGATTTATAGAGACCTCGGCACCTAGTAGTAGGATTGGTATGTGTGACTCAGTGCGTGTGTTCATTTCGGTATGACGTTACAAAAAGCGGGTAGTTTGAGAATTCCGTGACAGTTAACATATTATTAGACGTGATGATGGGATGACTTTATATTTTAACTCCCAAAAAGTTATATGTATTACTGAATCACTTTATTATATAAAGTGAAACGTGAGACTGGAACCATAGTCGATAGGAATGAGTAAGTCTTTTATTATGATACTGATTGGTTCTCAATTCTAAACGGGTTATTTTTTTCACTCACCACCACTTAGCACCGTGGTACCATCAGGCAGTGTCGACGCTGTGCAGTATCGCGGCAGTCCTTTACTGCTGATGAAGTTCTTCGCCCGCTTTCCTTGCTCCGTAAGCCTCTGCGGTGGCATGCCGAGGAGTTCGATGATGCACGCCATCTGATCTGCCTCGTCTTCACCGGGGAGGAGGGGGAAACCTGGAAACATCGAGGGACCATTTTATTAATCATCTTCCCTTATTATTATTACTTAAAGGATCCTAAAGAAATGAAAAGGTAGCTCACCTGTAAGCAGTTCCGCCAGTATGCACCCCAGCGACCACATGTCAATGGGCATGCCGTACTTTGCTCCCATCATCACCTCGGGAGCCCGGTAGAACCTGGACTGTATATACGTGTATACACGCTGGTGCTCGTAGCAGGAACTGCCGAAGTCTATCACCTGAAATAGAGAAAAAATATAATTAGAAAAGTCATTTCAAATTTAAAAAAAAAATGTAACTAAATCCAGCACAGGCTAAGCAACCACGTACACATGGAACATAAACAATTTAGATTTATGCAGTTTTCTTGAAATAAACATACGAATGTATTCCGTGAAGTTCACCTCGTAACAATGATTTCAAACTGCTACTAATTTACCAGTTTGTTTGTATATTACTTTACTATTTTGAAACGTTAATTTTATAAGGAATACAAATATCTATATAATGTGACATTTCATGACTTAATTTTAAAACAAAATTTTGAAGAGACGTGTACACAAAAATTCCAATATAACGTGAACAACTCTTATAGTTTGTTTTTATCTTCAATATTTGACTACGTGATGGATCTTAAATTTTAAATTTGTTTTACACTTGTGTTATTTTGTTACGAGCTTGCAATGTTATATATGTATAACACACAACAATATATTAACAGCACACCGAGGAAGGCACGTTCTTTAAACCGATGGTTTGTTACGGTCGGTCCGAAATGTTTACATTTCATTTACACGTTTTAAAATCTACAGATACATGGAAAAATGTATTAAATTAACGATACAAAAAACGTTAAAAGTTATCGTATAGTGCAAACAAATTAACCGAATCAAAATATTATTATTTATTTAAAACAAAGAACTGAGAAATTTGCTAATATTTTATAGTAATTTTCTTTGTAGGAGCTAAACAATCACACATAACAATTTTAGTTGGTAATTCAGTTTGGCATTCATGTAACAATATTACGAAACAATAATGAAGACGTTAACTAGTATAATACTAATTACCGTATCCAGGAACAGCTATTACAGTTTCCGATCATATGGCGAGTGGTAATATCAACAAACACGCGCCTGCGCACGACATGGACGCATGTTGTACACTATTGTTATGGTTTATTACAGAGTGACATATTATAAGGCAACAATACCATTAAACGCACCGATTTAATAATCAATAAGGCTCAAAATATATTTTTTGTTAAACTATTAAAACACAAAAATAAGTATTATACAAATAATTTTGAATCGTAAACCAGTCTAATTCACCTTGTCTTCAAGATATAAGACTTGGAAAACCTATAAAGGTATTTTTGATTTTTAAGTCTAAAAAATATATCTTTTAGTTGTGTATAATATATATGTTAAAGTTTTATTTATGTATTCAAATGAATACTAACTACACTACTACAAAATAAAATATAATTCTTCGAAAGTGAATGAAAAAATACAGATAATTCTGTATTCTTCGACTCTTATACGAAAACCTGTGACATAGGAAATAATACTTATTATTTCGGAACGCAATTATGTAATAGTATATTTTTTTTGTAAAACGGATGTTTACTGAACAGTAAAGTAAACAGAAGTTAAACCACTAATACTAATAGCACAATACACGTTAGTTCGCGGCAACATTTCATGGTAGTAACCGACCTGTCAATGACGAGAATGTTAAAATAAACAGTCAAAACTACTACGAGTTCTATTTCAGATGTAGAAACAGAATTTCAAATGGAACAATATTGTTTGAATTCGCATTTTCCATTCATGAAATTCAAAAGCGTTGGAGATGACTTTGGGATTTTAATGATGGCATTTTTTATATTCTTTCATGGTGTTTTATATGGTGCTATTGTAATGAAACCTTCTTCTTTGTTTTTAATAAAAAATATATATTAACACATTCGCGACCGCTGACGTGGATTCACGTCATTTCAAATTCTATTACCTGGTTGCAGCTAACAAATTTTAAACTTTTTATCCTCCTCTTGACGATATAATTTTGCGGCAACCAGCTTCATTATATTAGCCGGTACTCAGAATTAGAAACGTAGAAAATTTGCCGGGATCGAGTGTGTTAAAATTTTTGACAGTCAATTAAATTACTTAAAATTTACAGCTTATTATAGTTAGAGTATAAAGTCATTAGCAAATCATAAATTTAATACACGCCGACATTATATTTCACCAACAAATCAGCGTCCTTAAATCACGGCGTCTCAGAGCAGAGACAGAGATAGTAATAGATAGAGATAGATGGATCAACCGGATAACAGGCGAGTCGAAGTCAACGAACCATGTCATACATTTATCGGAATCCTGCAAATGCAAGTTCCTTAGAAAATTATTAGCGACAGTGAACGTCCCAATTCAACGTTTCCGAGAAGCGTCGGTCTGGCGCCGAGCCAGCCGTCATCACCGGAGACAATGGAGCGATCATTAATACTCACTAAATAAGCAATTAAATAGGTGATCGCTTACCAAATTATAACAAATATTTAGGATATATTGAATTACCTTTAAGAAATACATTCATTAAAAGCCTAATTAAAATTATTTATAATTTAATATACTTTCACCACATTCATGACAACATCATTAGCGATAAAAAAACTTTAGATCAAAGATTAGAAATTTAATTATCAATAATATAAAGTAACAACTGAAGCTTTTTAAAAATATTGTTCTACGTATTTTTTAAGGAAAATGTATACAATTGTATATAATTTGCAATTTCTATGTAGTTTTAATGTAATCAATACAAAAAAATACTGAGAATCCTGAGGTGTATCGGAGTGTCAGTTGGCGATAGAAGCTGATGATGACGGATGGGTCGTTACTGAGAATTATTTCATGTAAAATGTTCATAAGAACAATAATAATGCTTTTAAGATAAAAAAGTTTTACGTAAACCATTGAAGTATTGTTTAGTAATTGATTATTTGGATTCAGTTATTTTCTACACATATAAAGTACCTACCTATAACTGGAGTAACCCTTTAAGAAATAAAAATTTATATTTTATGTTATAATTATTTTTATTTGATTTGTCTGTTCTGGTTAGATAACATTTGAAACGTCAAAGCCGATTTTCATAAGATTTGTATACTAAAATTCTAGACATTTCTAATACAAAATTATTTCAGAGATAACATACAGTACACTATAAACATTAAATATAAAAGTGAAGCAGAGTCGCGCGATGGCAATAGTATTAAAACATATAAACCCCATATTACCAAATAACGAACCTCAACACTTGAAAATGCATTTAGTTCTGTGTATCGAGGGTATTAGCAGAGCAAACGTATCGTATAATTGAGTACCGCCGGTATTGCAATACGATTTCACTGACAATTTACACCATACATGTTTCATTTTACACCTTTTATACGACAAATATCATTTACATTTAATATAATTATTATATACATATATTATTATTATTATTAAAAATCCTTTTGGAAGTATTTAATACAATTAAATTAAACATAATTATTTGATTAAGTAGTAATTAATGAAGACTTTTTGTAGTGTTTTTTTTATTGCAAATAATTTTTAAAAAATCCTTCGTAATTTAAATAGCGCATAATTTTTTTTGCGATTAAATTTCTGAATAGTTGTTATACTATTCTAAGACATAATAAAAAAGATATAAAGTTAACAAAAAGCTCAGGAGGAAAACTGACGATACAGTAATATATAATTTAAGCTGATGGGAAATTATTAGTACGTACTTAAAATTTATAGTACATGATAAATATTCCGATAATTCTAAAACTCATAAATAATATGATATAAACAAAAACCACATTAAAACCCGCCACCAGCACAAATGATCAACTCAAGGAAGTGAGAGTGGATGTTTTCTACAAAATCGCATATAATTTTAAAACTTTCTCGCTGTATTTTCTGATACGAAATGATTTTTATATGTCGATATCCGATTTAAGTTTATCTCGTGACTTTGGCGTGTATTATATACTGTATTATCGGTATTTGATATGGTCTATGAATACTTTAGCTTTAATATTGCTTGAGTGTACATTGTGTAAGTAAATCTATATGGGTGTTTACATTTTACGCTCGTATTTCGATTTTTAACTATTTACTATATACTAAATATTTTTTCTTTACCTAGATGCGGTATGTATAAAATAAAAGAAAACATGACTTTTTTTATTAATTACCGATATTGATGGTTTAGAATTAAATTATACATATAAGACATTATTTACAGAAAACTATAATAAATTAAATTAAGTAACTCTAAAATAATAACTAGTTATTAAATAAGTAAATAAACAAAAAATTTAAAAAAACGTGAAAAAAAAAGATAGAAAAAAATTGTGTCGGTACTGTTTCAAGAATTCTGTGGAATTTAATATATATTTATTTTATATTATTTAATTGACGTAATTTTTTCTTCCTTTATTTATCTCACTTTAAATAATTTACGGGAATCCAAAAGAAAAAGATATATTAAATTATTTTTTTTTATACAGTAGTATAATAATATAGTAGTATAATGAATGTAAGAATAAATATATACAATATAATACCATTAATAAAAATTCGCGAGTCACCATACGATTTCGAAACATGACTGAATTAAACATCAAAATATTAAATGATGTTAAGGTGACTAAACCTTAAACGTTATGAATATGATAATATATATATTTATAACATACTGTGAGACGTATCACGGAGGACGATAAAAAACTCAACGCTAGATATGCGTAGGCGCAGAATGATTTTCAAACGACTCCTTCTATTCAATTACTTCAGCCTTTTTTAATATTCAACAGTGCTATCTTAACTTTCTTTTAAATACCATAGATTATATTAAATATAATATCTTTGAAGTTATATTTAAATTTATATTTTATATTCATAAAATGTTAAGGTTTTATAATAAAAAAAATTACCAGCCGAGTGACATTTTAAAGAGTTTCCAATGTACTTTAACGAGTGCAAGTCGCCTTTTATGCTAATTATTATAATTAATTCATAAAACTCATTATAAGAGACATCCAACGACAAAGATAAGACACTCCAGTTATTAATATGGTAATGAAGCTTTGTACAGATAATAGCTTTAAACAATAAATAACTAACACGATATGAATATTCCTTTATTAATTACAACACTCCTATATATCAAATGTAGGAAATATTATATAAAAAAAAACAAACAAACGGACGACCTTTCGTCAAATTTATATGTGTATACAGCTGTACTCGCAGAGAATACACAATACACTTTATTTCCCACAACACTATCAAGATAATTTAGGAATTCTCAGCGCTAATTCATCCATTGCGATAGTTTATTTAAACCGAAACCAGGTCAAGAAAAATCAAAACCACAACAACTAACCTTCGGTGTGAAACACGAGAAAAATGCAAAAATTAAACACACCTCACGCTAATATGATTTTATTTATTATATATTTTAGATGACGGTAGAGACTGAAATTGTTTGAATGGTTACATGTAACATTGTCAGCTTGAGCCGGACAGATGTAGGATACGACCCCGTTAGGAAGCTGTAATGATACATACAATAATTAAGAAGTTCCCGGGAGAGGAGATCCGTGTCATTAGATTAGAGAAAGATAACAAAATATATATATATAAAATATACTTTTAACAAAGTGTGAAATCGTTTTACGTTTAGTATTCTGTATAATGCTACATTCCTCGAAGCGCTCTCGTTCCGTTTTAAACTTATGTGACCCTAAAATCTAGTCTAAAAGAAATATATAATTAAATTTTTTTGTGGACCAATAATGAATCTTCTGTATATGTAAGTGATATTTCATGTTAAATGGAGGAAAGAGTAATGACTTTTTATTTATAAAGATATATTAGAAAAATTCCTCGAAGTCGACTTTAAGATTATATAAATATATACTATATGTATGTGTATAATACAATTGTTTTCAATTATCAAACATGTGTTATCGCACACGTGGTGTGTCCAACAAGTCGGCGTCTCTGATTCACATGCGCACGCGCAAGATAACACCCGACAAACATTATCAACGCTACTGTAATACTATTACGAAATAAGTGTATGTTTATAAGCTTTGGTACATAGATTAAAAACATTATATATATTGACTAACTGATCTTGTTACACTGTGTAAGTCGAAGCTGTGTCACAGTTGTTAAGATCAAGTTTAGATATAGTTTCGTATAGCACCGATCCAGTCCAGCCCACGGTCGCGTGTAACATAAACTGCGGTTGAATTTTTTTCTTTATGCAGCACTTTAAAACTCGCTTTTATTACCAAAAGCATTTCCACGAACCGCAGCATCCTTAACCCATCTGAAGTTTACAACGAGCATTAAAAAAAATATTACGTTCATATTTTATGCGGCTCGATAATGAGGTTTATTGATTTTCCAAAAAAAAAAAAAATACTTATAATTAACCTCACGTTAATATTTAATTAAACATGTATTCGTGTCGGTTACGATGAAAAACGAGTGAGCAAATATTGAGAATTTTAAGAGAATAAAGATGTCAATATTTGTAAAGTAATTGCACATAAAAGTGACAAAAGTAATGAATGTGAATTCCTGGTATAACGTATTACTGGACCCGACATAATCGTGTCATAAAAGGCTAACGAGATAGAATTTAAAAAAAATACACCTCTTTTGGTGTTTCTTAGAACCTAAATATACTTCCGTGATATGGAGCGTACTAAATATAAGAAATGAGGACGATAAAAACAAAGAAATAAACGGTGGTTATAAGGAAAAATAAACACTCATGTATACGTAAAAGAATATCGGATATCAATCGTATGTAAAATAAACATCACATCTTTTCCGCTTACATAACTAAATGTATTCTTAAAAAAACATAAAAACGAAAAAAATATATATATTACGATGCAACAACAACAGTTGAAATTTGATACTTTTCCCTTACTTAACTAAATCGAAACGAACATTTTTAAATTCTTTATTCATAACACGTAATTCAGTATTGGTTATATATATATGACCTAATTCTTAAATATTCACATTTATTAAGAAGAGATTATTGATTTAACAAAATCTACATCACTCTTGATAAAGTCCATATCGTAACCTACATAGTAACCAGTTGCTCTCACTCTTTAGGGTAATAAATTTAAGAATAACATTTTAACGAAGTGTTTGTCATTACGAGGTGTGTAATGGGATTTAAAGAGGGCGAATAGAGTATTATCAGACGCGGATTAGGGTTACAGAGCTCTTACATAAAGTATGTATGTGTGTGTGAAACGTATAATAGTGTGTGTAAAATAATATATAGAAAAAAGTTAACACACCTATAAATCGAATTGAGATATACGTAAAATAGAAATATTTTTTTTTTAGATATATCTAAAAAATAACAGCATTATACAGCGTTAGTTGAGGTCAGTCAATAAAATTTACTTTATTATTGAGATTTCTATTTTTTTGTTTTTGTATTTGTATCTAGATAATTTTCTGTATAACTTTCATATTATAATATTTAATTATGGAAGTCAATTGCGCAGGTATAAATGAGAAAATATATTTTATAATTAACTTTATTTTCAGTTTCATATAATTATAATTTTAAAACGAATATAAAATTTATTTGCTGTCTGTTCGTTATCTGGTTTACCCGACAAGTGGATACGAATTTGGTTACATTTCATTTTCTCCATGAAACACTCAAAACTTTTACACCAAAAACGTGTTTTGTTTTAAAACAATACATCTTATTGTAGTCCTTATTAATTATGATAAAAGTTAAAAAACCTATTAACATGTAATTCTTATTGTAACGAATTACAGGTATTCTATTATGTCTTTTATTCCTAATAATGAAGTAGTATTAGTTTAATGGTATACAAATATAGATTAATATAATTAAAAACGGCAATTAAAGTCAGCAAAGATCAATATGAAACTACCGTCAGTGTAAGGTTCTTAGCACTAGTTGTTAAACACGTTAACTGTGGAGAAAGCATGACAATACAGCTGAAATTCTTATTAATTTGTCTTGTCTTGTCCGGTCTTGTCCTGTCTTGTCTTGTGTTACTTAATACAAAAATCTTTATGAATTTATAAAACATATTATTAATAAAAGTATATAAAATGTTGTTTCAGATCTCCGACCGAAAACATATATTGATGTTGAATTAAAAATAACTTCGCCCATAGTTCGTACTTGGTATGCCAACAGAAAAAAACTTTAACTCAAACACGAAACTCAGTTCGCAAAGCTTTTATAGAGGTTATGATATTTTTAATTAAAAACTTTTGCATTCTAGTTTTACAGTCGAATAGGGTTCAAAATCATTATAATCTTGAATTGATTTTCTAATGGTTTTTGAACCCATCATTGAAAGGTTATCAAAGCTCGAGTTAGATGAAACCCCATATCTGAATGAATGAATGTTCTTTATCATGTGTCAGTGGTAACTGGATTGATAATTACGGTTCTCAACTTACATAATACACTCCAATTGTATAAATAAATATATAAGATTTGTTTGTTTGTAAGTACACGGCCTATATTGAATCGACTATTAATATATGCATTTTTTAAATAAAAAACCCAACATTTAGTCATTTTTTAATAAAAAGAGCTAATCTGTTATGTTCGAGTCTCTTTCTTAACAACAGCGGTAACAAAAAAAAATCACCAAATCCCGACCTGACTTTGGACAGTATTGTCTAAATATTAACAATTGTAAACGGGCGGAGACACAAGCGAGAGCTAGTATATATTATTAATTTTATCTCAAGCATCCCAAGTCTTTCATAAATAATCCAATAGCTTATTGAAGGTACGAATGGTAAATGTAATACTGAACAGTTAACGATCTTGAAAGATAATAAAAAAAAATGTGTATGACTTAATATCAAAAGGTTCATACAGAAAAATGGAGGCGATATTTGTGATTAACATTCCTTGAAAACTGAATAAAATATATTTTGCAGTGTTTTTTTAATTTAATAAATGAACTTACAAAATTAGAAGATTCCGAGAATATTAACGTATTACGCGATCGATTTAGATATTTAGATCACAGCATCCCCATTTCTCTCCACATTCGTGACACTTGTACTAAACCATGATTTCATAGAAATCGCCCATGCGAAAAGGACACGGATCCACGAATAAAATATTTATAATAAATGCGGCAATTTGTTTATTATAATTTTTAACATCATCTCAAACATTATTAACATTAAAATATATCTATAGCATAATAAAATTAATAAATATTTAAAAATATTCACTTTCACAAAACAATCGCGTATCAACTAATTCGTAGTGTTCAAAAAGTGGGTCAATACATTATTTATAGTTCCCACGTCAGCAGACAATCTGCATAGGCGTTAACAGACCACGGCCCGCACGTGTGTACTGCACCTAATGTTAAACATTTATAACACATAACATAACTGAACCTAATTCATTATCTTTAGTTAGGAGTCACTTCGACTTGTCTTTAATACAAAGGTGTGATTTTTTTATGTTAAATAAACACATTTAATGTTCTATATATATTCATAATTGCATATAACATTATGTTTGTTTCTTAGCTTAGTATTATTTATAATTAATTATGTGATTGTATTATATTAATGAAACTACTATATCCTATTTAGGGACAAAATTGAAAAAATAACGAATTATTATTATAATTCTTTGAAAAAAAAAATCCAAATACACATCAAAACCAAATGTACATATTAAAAGTATCTATAGATTAAATATCAATTTACATTTTGATTAATTCTATTTATATGACGGAATAACGAAATTTATACTTATTATACCCTTTTTGTGAAGGCTAAGTAACTTTATTTAATCCTTAACTATGTATTAGTTAATTTTTATTTAAATAATATATTATAATGTCTAATCATTTACAAAATATTATTAAAATGAAACTTTTACTTAAGAGAGATAAGAATCATTAACTTTCATAACAGTTTCGAGTAGTAAAAATCTTATTAAGTGTACAGAAGCCGTTGCCTTCTCAAAGCGACTTCCGATACAACGGATAGTTTTTCAATTTGTCTAATATAATTTTAATCTTTAACAACTGTTATAATGCAATTTTATATATTATAAGTTAATGGAATATGTCTGTCTGTAATTTCAATATCCAATTACGTGTACAAATTTTATATAACCTCAAGATCAGACCTCATATAATCGACCGTTACATTATCCAATTTATCGTGCGCTAGGTCAAATAGAATACTAAATAGCGTGTAAAGGCTGGCGGTAAGTCATTGATTGGATACGATTAGCTTTTTGGGGATCGAATAGTGCGCTTACGATTGTACACTTAAATAAATCTCACAGCAATTCGCTAACTATTGGATAACATCCAGTTATGTTTATTGCGGAGATGTTACAATCTTGTAAATTAATGTTACATATATGTCACATATTATTAAGTCGTAATATCTTTATTGCGCTGAACTGGAGCGCGCAATGTTTAAATTAAAAACATTAATAAAAATGTTCTAGTTTTTTTTTATTATATTCGTTTGTGTTTGTTTTGGATAACATAATTAATATTATATGAAAAATCTTCGGTATATAAAAATGTTAGGTTTCCTGTTCAAGTACATTTAATCAAACATAAAGTCATATTAATCTTGTCATTGTTATTTTAAATAATATCTTCATTGGAGTAGAGTTTAATTTGTTATCGAAAATAGTCCTTCTAGATGTCCCGATGTCAGTGTCTGGCAGCAGACAACCACAGGAATGCTACAATTAACAAGTCAACGATTGATTTCATAATTTTCCAGTTATAATGCAGTCAGCTATTCCATTATCCAGTTTACCGAGCGCTAGGTCAGCTAGCACACTAACATGACATAGTGAAAGTTAGTGTCATTTTTGGGGTTAAACAGTGCACTTAAAATTGGACAATGTAATGGTATCACAAGACAGCTGTATGTTAAGAGTATATACACGTATTTCTGTTTAAAGTTCAAAATAAGGCGAAGTTAAAATTAAACCAAGTTATTTATAGTAACCGCTTCCGTTCATGTCGGTGGCAGACCACAGGCGTATATTACAAAATAATATCCCGTTAGGGACATATTATTTAAGAAACATGCTATTGTACATTTTTACTTACAAAATGAACAAAGCAATCCGATAAATCATAAAAAAAAAATATTAAAATAATTTCAAAAAAACAATAATTAAACTATATGAAGTGGTGCGAAGGTGTGACGTGGGTTTAAATACTTTTCGTTAAAAAAAAATAATAATATGCGATTATCAGTTCTTAAAATTAATAATGCGTTAAAAATATAAAAACACATGTTTTATAATATGCTATCATATGAAATACATTTTTATTAGAATTCCTTAATTCATGTATAGTTTTATAAGGGTTCAAATCCCAGAGAACGTCTGTATTAATCCCGGTTAGTACATAACGTCATTAACCGGCGACCTCAAATGTGTATGATGTCATTGGTCCGTACAGTCGGCGGCACAATACCAAACCTTACTTCAATATTACATAGAGTATAAAATACAATTTAACCGGTTGACTGTACATATTGAATCGAATATCTCGATGACGTCAAATACATTGAACTCGAGTGCATCCGAACATCACTCGAGTCCTAAAGTTGGTAGTAAAGACTAAATTAAGCGAATTGTTACGATAAGTTAACTTAGTGGTACTTAAGACAATCTTTCTTCACTTACTGTCATATATGATATTTTAATTATATATATATTTTAAATACGACGTATCGAAAGACAAACATTTAATATGAATTTTATTTCAAACTTAAATAAATTATGAACGATACGCGTTACACAAAAGAGGGTGTCGACTCACTTGACGCTTCAAGCTCTAATAATTTTTAAAAGTGAAATACTATTAAAAACATAATAAATGTCCGATGTACACATTTAAATCAGATTTATAACAAATTTTATTAACACATTAGTTCCAAACAATTATTTGTGTTGCAGTTTGTTGAACTATTTTTTTTAATACTTTATATTTTATTAAATTATAATAATATGGAGCTATTTTTGTTGAAAGTACATATAACGATTTACGGTCTCGTATAAAGTAAAACAGAAAAAAAAATTAAAAACATCTTCATATGTAAGTAAGTATAAGTTTCCTTTATGTAAGCACAAAAGCAATAAAATAAGGAGATATATTTCCAAGTGTCCTTGCGTTTTGAATTGTTCTTATTAGGAGCAGGCTTTGTGCTTTGTGTGTCTTAAATAGTCTTATATTACTTTTATTTTCATACTCCCCCTTTACTGTAAACAGAGATGACGAAGGGTCTGACTCATGGCTTGGTGAGACCTTTTTTTACGAATAAGTTACAAATGGACCAGAGCTGTCATTATTTCCAGGGAGAAAAAATGTGGGACAGAAAAATGGACGGAAATGTCTTAATTATATAAAGTTATATAATAATATTTGGAAATGAATACAAAAAATGTTTGTCTGTAGATAGAATAAACAAAATCGTACTAATCAAGGTTGATATTACAGTATCAAAGCGTCAAGTGACTCAATACGACACAATTCGGCACCAGGTCGATGCTCCAAAAACATTGTACACTGACACAATTATTACGTAGTGTCAAATAACATTATAACCGCTCGTTACGATCGTTACGATAAGGAAATGTAAAGGGGGCAAGGCAAGATACCTGCGTATGCTATTTTAGACGGGCTTCCCCGAACTATATTACTTACAGATCTAAAACACGAAGGCGTGACTACGTGTTAAGTGGAATATACACGCATCGTCTTCCTGAAACCCGCCCTCTCCCGACCTGACGACCTATAAATATGATTTCTGAAACGATTTTGCCTCAGTCACACGGGAAAGCGCGAAGGGTAAACACGGTGCCAAAACTACAAAGCTCCCGAGGGACGACGTGATCAAAGACGCGTTTGAATTATAACATTTTTAATAATATTACCTAACAACGATTTCATAATTTGGCGTGACATCAAACGCTCAAATCTCACAAGTCTGTCAGTGCGATACGGATCTTAATTGTGAAACACCGGTGCGAGATGTTGGACAAGTCGATACTGGGCGGCAGCTGGGAGAGCGTGGTGAGTGGAATGGACAAATAAATTAATAAAACTAGTTCCCTACATGGAAATGTCGGCACCTATCGTGAGAAGTGTCCGCGGTGAAGTCGTTCAAGTTCGGAATTTGTATTACGGAACGCATGTCAGTTATGTTACGCAAAGCTCTTAAAAGGCAACTTATCTATGATGTCATTGACCTTTCTTTGCCTTTATATGGAATTGGTGTCTTTTTTTGGTAAGGCTCTTGACATTGCCGACATCTGTTTCACGGTTACGTAGAAACTTTCTAGATATTAATCTTGATTGAAGCATATATTGATATAGATTGCTCAATCCGTAAAATAAATTTAGTTAAGGATCAGCGGGGACTTTGAGATCTTGAGACCTTGAGAGCTTTAGTGTTTGGGTATTAGTTAAGCGTCCCATAAATCATTCGTTCCGGCCATCTATTTAAATTCGACCTTATCGGTAAATATCTCGTTATATTAGAACATAAATCTTTTACTTCATATTCTTCTAAAGATTGCTAAAAAACGATAAAATTCTATCACATAAAAACCCTTTTAAAGCACAATACCCATTTTAATACAAAAACTACATTGAATAACTAGAAGAAAAAAAAATATTACCAAACTAAATTATCGATAGTTTAGAAAGCTCGCTTGACTCTCGCGTCAAAACTATCTTAAAATTATCGTGTTTTTGCGACATTTTGGTTTAGAAATTTTTAACTTTCACATCTAAATTTAAAACACACACACACATACACACACAGGGACCGTGTTATAACAATCACTTGATGTCGTTGCTAGTTATTCCGGTTATTTATTTCGAAAGTTGTGAACGTGAACGTCGGATCGGATAATGACGGATGACAGCTGATAGAAAGAAAAAAATATTAATAAAAAAAAAAGAATCTTTCGACAATACCTGTGGTTATATCGTAACTAATACATCTAAACACTGTGTATAAATTAATAATATTAATATGAAACACATCTTATTAATTTTACAGTTAAAACAAAACATTAGTCACACGTAACGTAAAAAAATTAAGTCTCGCGTAGGATAGAATTAGTCAATGTTAACGTCACTGACTATATTTAATTATCGCACTCATTTTGTTAAATGGTTAAACGGTTAATGACCTTCAACTGTTGATTAAATATAGAAAGTGTTGTGTAATCAAAATCGCATCCGATCTAGTGTTAATTACTCAGTGCAGAACACTAAATAGGATACAGTCTAAATTTAAAAACTAATTACAGTGTTCGAATAGACCGTTAAAGCTAATTTTATTTTTAAATAATCTAATACGTTGCTAACAGTACAGTATAGTTTTATATTATAAAAAAGACTAATGTTTTTGCGATGTCTTCGTACATACGATAACGGTATATTTAATTTAGATCCAATCGAGCACCTAAAATAACATAAGAAACTTACACAAAAAATTATATATATATATATGTAAAATTCAATTCGTACCCCATCGAATAACAAACGAAATAATAACAATAACAAAACCTATATATACTATAGTCATAACAAAAAGAAGAACTGCGTATCGTATGTTCTCATATTTACGTACCGAATAACAAATCGCACACACGAATAACATTGACCGACTAGTATATACGTACATACGTGTACATACTTGTACATAACACCATATTGGCAAGACAAGTACGAATTAAAATTAATTAATAAAAAAAATATTATAATATTTACTTCATAATAGGTACGCCATAACTGTATAATACTTGTTAGATCAAGATGGCGTCCATACGAAATTAATAAAACAGTACACCATACATTATGTCGTGATAATTAGTTTTATCACCAGGTGTCGTCTATTTTGAAACCACTAATAATAATATAACGTAGTAATAAATTTAATACGCCTATGACATACAACTATCAAAGTTTATTGGCATTGCATTGAACGTAGTTGTATTGTTCAAAATAACTCATATATAAACATCACTTTTAGTATCACCTTCGTCTTATAATAGATATATCAGATATAACGGACGGAAATAACGCAACATATAAAGTTGTAGACCTAATATGATAATAATAAACATCATTATGGACATTATTTATTATATATATTGTATTGAATGTGAGGTGTGAGACGACGTCACCTCAAAAATATAAACGAATAAGGTTTATTATACACTCAAGATATCAATAAAACGAATGTAAAACGCGTAAAAGTAATTAAATATTTTAATTACAGTTAACTAACACCGACCCACCGACGAGAGCTTTTTTAATGCGACCCATTTTTAACGTCGACCCAAATTCGCGAGTTCCACTTTTTTAGAGTCAAATCATTAAAATAAAGTTAAATACGATCCGTCAAAAAACACCGAAGGAACATTTGTCGTGTCGAAAATAAATTCACATACACATTATTACATAAGTTTATTGAAAAAATATTCACACATTTTTCAAAGCTGTCCTATTTAACCTGATTATTTTAATAGACAGCACCTATTTATATGAAAAATATATTAACAAGAAAAAAAAGTATTTTACTTTCAGATTAGATCATTATATATATTGTAAATGTCGATCGACTCGTCCTTAACCTAATGCTTGTCCCATACTACCTTAGACAGGCGATAAATATCAAACTATATTACACAATAGCAAAATATATATATAATACAAAAAACACATTACGAAATGGTAATATATGAAAGCTTTTAATACATCAAAACCAACAAATAACAAAACAAAACAATATATTATATAGATATATTGCTCAGTCTTTCTCGTTTAAAAAATATTATATTTTAAAAATATTTGATTGAAGATAACCATGTAACCTTAAAACTGTGAAGTCAATATAAATATAATCGTTCTTTTTAACTTCCGACACTTCAATTTTATAGATAGGTATACACTCTGCCAAAATTTCCAGAGCATGTGGCTTTATCGACAGGTGCTATTAACATGTGAAGGCCTAAGAAGGGCTCCATTGGAGGAACAGACAGTATTAATAACTAACGGACATATTGAACATATAGTATATATATGCCATACATACACACATTCATATATATACATAAATAGATGGACCTTTATAATCATACAATATTGTTAACATACAATCCATGTCAATAGTTCGTATGGGTTAGATGGAAAAATATTTATATAAACTATTTCTTTTTGTTACAGATCTCTCGAGACGACTATGAGATCGACTACAGTCCCAGTCCGAGGGGATCTCCACTGAAAGAAACATCCAACATCCAGGAGGATCAACCTTACCTCATCAGCCGACACAATCCCAACAAGACCTTCCGTCGAGAATCTGTAATTGCATCATGGAAGAATCTCAAGAAGGAACGAGAACAGGCTTTGGGAAAGCGAATAATTTACGTAGACGCCGACAATTACGTCGATTATTACGAGAGGAATAAAGTGAAGCGCTGCAAGAGTGAGAGAACAGCTAATGCACCGAAAGTTCTCAAAAAGGTAAAACGTACGTACTCCGTGCTGTACAGATATGATCCCAATGAAGAGAAGGTGGTCAAGGAATACAAATACCAACCAGCTAAGGAGCCGGAGATGTCGATCAATTCGCCTCTACAGAAATCTTACTCCGAGCCGTTCCTTACGCAGGAGAGGGTTTCAAAGAAGAAAGCGAAGAGATCCATCACAACACTCCTGAACATCAAGACCAAACTCCTCAACATATTCTCATCTAAATATTGAAACAATTTAAGTAGTTTTTAAGGGGGATAGTTGCTCAATTTAATGCATTTAAAGTGAAGTGCTGAAGTTAATTATAATAATGGTGGTATCAAAATTGGAAATACCGTTCCACCGGGTTACTTACCGAGGATATTAAGCCATATCGGAGTACGATAATTGATTTAATTATAGTTTTAATGCACTTGACATCTCATAGCGGAAAATAGAGAGTCGCAGGAACATGTTTTAAGATACCTCGTATCGACCTTTTAAGGTTAAAATTAATTATCTCCTACGCTATACATCATGTCGTAAACTAAAATACTGTAGGCATCTCGAGTTTGTGAAATAGTAACGGATATTAATAGAAGTATAGTTAACACTTGGCAAGTAAGTGCGTCCACAAATATTTAACTTATATATAAATAGAAATGTAGTAATAATTATAATAATGATTTTGTGATATATTTGTGTGTTGTGATATATTTAACTGAACGGTCTTGATACTTTAAGATGTTCTTATATTATTTAAGACCAAGATAATTTTTAGAGGATTAATTAACCAAAGATTATTGTTATTAATAATACATTATTTTTGTAAGTATTATAATATTCGTATAATACTTTACAGAAAAAATAATAATAATGTAATTATTTATATTAATGTATATAATATAAATGTAATTATACGGTTTTTTTTTCAATCCTATATTATTATATTCATTCCTATTTTAATTTTAAGATATATTTTTATCAGTATTTAAGATATTATAAAATAATTTATTAAATAATGTGTGAACAAAAAAAAATACTAAATAAATTTGTATACAATAATAATAAATTTTTATTAAACCCTAAAAGAATAATTAGCGGAAATTAAGTTTAATATCAAACTATTTATATTAATTATACAGTATATATAAGAAGTGTATAATTTATACACTGCTCATAAGATATTAGTAATATAGAAGCAATAGCAAAGGTTCATGGTAGATAACAAAATATGATATGTAATTTGGCAATACTTGTAACTGGGACAACGTTTATTGGACACCTTGTAAATATATTTAGATCAGAATTAATTTTATATTTCAATAGTAAATAAAGTAATAAATTACTATTATTAATATATAACACAATAAAAAATCTATAGTGATTAAATTGTTGCCTACAAAATGGCATAATTTTTAGAAGTATGTCTATGTAATATATTTTTACGAATAAATCTTTTATTTTAAACTACGCACACACTTACACACTTTATAATATTAATATAACTTTTTACATTGTAATCGGTAAGATAAGTAAAGAAATACATTGTTTCTTTTAGTTTGTTATCAGTGCGTTTGTTCAAAAGTATTCTAATGAATGATCAATAGGGTGAAGGGAACTAGGACAATGGTATGCGGCGACGTCCCACGGCTGGTATGATAATGCAAATTGACTTACTTCTAAACGCTTTACACGAACTGATACCATTACATTTAAAATTTTATTACACACTTTTCATTGTATATAATGAATTTATTCAAAGCAATAATAAACAAAGGGAATAAAAAATATTAAAAGTATGAAACAAATTATTTTTTATCTAATTATAAGAAACCGAAGAGGCAATAAATAACAATGCAGATGTTTCGTTAAAATTACACACGACCCCACGACCCCCCGTGAATGTATGTACGTCCGTGCCAGCCGCAGCGTGGGAACACGCTTCACGGTCAAGGGAAACTTACAAAACATTCTGTTTTTATACATATATATATATATATATATATAAATATAGTCGTTTACGTGGGCTAAGGTTATGGTTTGATACCGAAAATAGTATATATATATAATACAGATATTTATATAATAATAATATAAGAACAATAGTTATTTCTGTGTATACCAAGTGAAGGTACCGGGGTTACAATTATTATAAGCGAAGGTCAATCCTTGAACTCCCCGCTCGTGACTAATCTGTCACTCGACACGCTCCGTCAACAGACTAACGGTTCTTAATCCACAGTTGCTTTATTAAGATATCTGTTTACTTTAAAACTACGATTTAATAATAATCATTAACCGATGTTTAACTTATATCTGAGAAGACATGTAAGTCGGGGACTTACATGACTTAAGTACTAAATCTACGATTAACTTAATTATTAATCGCTTCCGATCCAATTTTCCTACTAAGGATTGAATTTCTTATCTTTTTTTTTTATATATATTGTGGGCAATAATTGATCCGTAGACCTACGGTTGTTATAAATGGCGATATGTTTTATTATCAGCTTAATTAAATATTGCACATTTTAATTCAGAAAATTTTATATTTATTTAATAAAGAAACAAGTAAACATTAAATGTTTAATGGATGTCTTAACCAAGATTTACGTCATCCTACTTTCTGACAGCTGATTGTTAGGCTGTAAGCTTAGGGTTAACAAGATATCTATCTTAAACTGTAACTTATCATAATATATACATTATACAGAATTATATATAAGACGTATAGTACAAGAGACAGATCATATAAATATATCGTCATTTTCATATCCAATAATAAAGTATAGGATAATATTGATAGAAGATACGAGGTTATAAGTCGAAAACATCCGGATTTTTTAACGAACAATGCTTATTTTCGTAAATTTTAAAAGTCTAGGCCAAGGTAATAGACAGTTTTCAAAGACACACATTGTTTAAAGTTTCCGTTTACTATAACCAAACACTGTTTGACCTTTCCATCGTACCTACGGTGTTGAAAAAATCAATACCACATCACTCGTATATCATAGTGATTTATTCAATCTGTTTCGTGTCCCTTTAGTATATTTTTATATAAAAAAAATATAGATAGAACAAACGAAACAAACAAAATAATTTATTTTAAGTAAAAATCTCTTCTCGTACATGATTTCTCAATCGCCAAACAGCTGCCATCTAGCGAAATTGGATCAAAACCGTTAATAAATACAGAAATACATAATAGTGACGTAGGTTGTAATGTTTTATGAACGGACCGACAGCTGCTCGTGTTTCCTTTAATCGAAAATAGAGAGAGCTATTTCATAATAATATTATGATAATGTTCCAAGTATTTCGCAAGACGCTCAATGCCATCTAGCGGGATATTGAGACACCATTACGGACGGGAGCGTCGTACGAGATCCAGATATTCCGTGCGTACGCGCAGATGGTAGCATATGGCTATCAATATACTTAAAAATGAGAATAGTATGTAATATTACTTTTTAATTGCTCACAAGTATTGACGTTTGTGAAACAGTGATCACAACAAAGAAATACCTGCTGAGTTTGTTGTGTGGTTCTTCTCAGATCAGGGCGCGTTTGGAACCGTAGCCTTATTTTAAGCTGGAGGGTGTCTTTACAGAAGGGCTTATTTAGATAAGTAGCTATCAAAATAGACGCTGACCGTCCCATTTGATACATCAGTGATCACTGTTACTATAGGGTATTGATTCAAAGAGAAAAAGATACAAATAATCTTACCATAATATATATATTTTATACAAGTCATATTATACTTAAAAAGCTACGAACCCCCTCTTTACACACAAACATAGTTTTACCGCACTAAATTTAATAAACCATAACATATCAATAACATCCTTAACAAACTCTTTAAGTATTTTGTAACACATAATCTTACAAGGTAATTATACACGTAAGTGAATTATAGAACAATGATGTGGAATAAATTGCTTAAGCACACACACACAAACACACACATACACACATCGACACTAATATCAAAGTATATTAAATACCTAATGCGGTAAAACTTAGATTAATAAAATCAGAATGTATAGGAAATTGATGAAGCGAATTTAATTTTTACATACCTTTTGACCTAGAAGGGTATTTTACTGCGACGCTTGACATTTACTATGCAAAGGGGCGACATGACAACGAGAGGTCTGTTACTTACTAACAATAACAATACAACAACTATCTATATATAGGTACTGCATTAAGTATATTTTTTTATAAAAAAAAACTATATAATCACAATCGATTTATCACATTATTAGACTAATGATATAAACAGATGCATCTATGTATGTATGTATATATATATGTATGTATGTGTAATCTATGCAAAAGATATTGATACAGATCATACAATAAAATTTAGATTGAATTGTAGATAAAATTTGCCGAAATCACTTCAACTTTGTTAAAAGTGGTCAGTGGATTGATTAGTTTAATAATAAAGGTCATTGGGTGACCTCGTTTTGTATTATAATTAATTTCGACAAAGGCTCTCACTATTCAGGTGGCTAGCGACACGGTAGCTCAGTTGGTGGAGCAGCGAAACGGTTTTTCACAGGTCGCAGGTTCGAGAACCGGTTTACCGAATTTTACATCTTATATTTATTAAAGAATTAAGAATGTCATACTTAGCATCATGTCATTATTAAAATGTTTTTTATGAACCTGATTTTTACTGAATAACTAACTATGGAATTTGATTTTAATCTAAATTAGTAAGATTTACACTACATACTACTATATATATATATATATACATGTGTGTTTATTATATTTCTCATTTGTGAATTTTGAGGTCATCCATTACATTGCAAAAGTTCTGGTAAATTTAGATTAAATAAGATACAAAAAAATGCAAATAAATTATGTCATCAAAACAAAAGATTTATTTAAAACCATAATGCACACTTAAATAACTTTACAATAACATTTATAAGGTAATAAAACATTCTATAAATATTTTAATAAAATTGTTGTTACGATAAAATTTCCTTTTTCGTCATTCCTTAATGGTATCGAACATAAAAGTGTAAACCGAATTAAGAGATATGTTGTAAAATATACATTGTAATAAATTACTTAAAGAAAAAATTAATCTGTGACATAAAGGAAATGTTGTGAAACAATAAAATATTGTATATACACATATATAAGCTGCGAGATCAAATAAACTGACGAAATAAATGGAAATAACTCTTTAAATGATTAACACGAGTATATCGGGGGTATAAAGTTAGTTTAATTTCGGTATAACGGTGCGATATGAAAGTCAATACTCCCATCAATCACGTAATTAACGAGTCAGTCTGATGGTGTATCAACACCGAAATGGACGGAACTTTAAAGTTATCAAGTCTGTCGTCAAGGAAACGTGAAAACTTTAAAACGATTATGATTTATTCTTTTATTTTTCTTGTACGGTTTCATTGAACTTTAGATTGTTTATATGTCAAATTAATTAAATAATCTTTAAATGGAACCCTGGTTTCTCATACTGATCTTTATTGTTTATAAGCGTTTTTTACATGTATTAAAAACTTTACTACCTTTCTGTCCATCTTACCACTTAGATATAAAAAGGATCTATGGATAATTACCTGAAAACAAAAAAAAAATTAATTAATTATATTTTAAATAATAATAAACAAAGTATATTCAACACATTCAAGGACCAATTAAAGCCGATAGCTGGACAACAATCATAATAATATAATAATATATTCTGTTACATTTACATACATACATACATTAGTTTATTTTATGTTATTAGCGATATTAAATATGACATTCATAGTAATTGCCTCATTATTGTTAATATTATAAAACCAATACAAGTATAAACAACATTCAACACACGCACACACACATTATATATATATATATAACATATTTTTTTAAACAAAATATGAACAAACAATTTGAATTATAAAATATTAAAAAAGTATTTTTTAAATTACTACAGTTTCGTAGTAAACGTCTTTGATATTGTAACTTTATATACAAACGGACGTCTTGCGCAACATTTATAATGTTGCCAAAATTACTCTTCTATTGTGGAGTCCTATTTGCACACGGCCCACCCATATTACATATATTGGTTTAAATACTGGTCGTTATAGGCGACATTGCTCGCTTTATCTAGGTACAGGAGGCCTAACAAATGGGAGACTTTACTTTAACTATTATTCAAATCCGGGAAGAGAAATCATTATACGTATAATGCTATGTTAGTCTTAGGTAACGTTTAAGAAAATTAGGAATACGAAATATACAAACAGTTTCTTAATACGCTCAAACAAAACAATCTTTACATTTATTATTAGTTTAGATTTACTAACATAAACTACCTTTGTAATAACTACATCAGAAATATACTAACACTTACTACAAAATAATATGTTATTTTTGTAAAACAATATTAGTTTACTCTAGTAAGAAAAACAAATCTTAAGTCTTAAGAAGCAGCAACTAAATATATGATAGGACATATCGTGACACTAACCTTGCTACTGTATACTGATTATTGTTATATAATATGAGCAAACAAAGCAACATAACCAAACCAAGAAGGTCGAAATTTCGTTTATATAACAACCTTAATGGCGTGATAAGTTTCTATAAATCTTATTTTAACCTACCAAGGTTGTGTTCGGTTTGTCTTTCAAATGTTATTCCGGTTGACTCATACAGTGGTATGATTTTAACAGACAATTAAAAATGCTTCTCAGACTACTCAATAAAAAATAAAAAAAAACTAAATCAAGTCTTTGTTAAGAGCTCTTAGTAGAAATCCATTTTAAAGTTATACGTAAAGTTTGAAGTCTAGACTACTAAATATCTTCCTCCAGCTCCCAGACTATAGAGGTGACTAATGTCTGCAATTTGAATCGAAGTATCAAGAGTTATTAGTATCCGTTAACAAAGTTGAGTAATTTATTTAAAATTATTTATTACTATAAAACTATTATATATTGTAATAGTTTCTAAGTTTAATGATTGGCATATATATATATATATATATATATATATATATATATATATATATATATATATATGATTAGCTTCATAAGTACTTTGAATAATGTTACGATAAATATTATTCCCATAGTAGTATTAATATTAACATATACCGTAAATAGAGTGATATAATCCCAACAATCTCTTTGATCAGAGCGGCAGAGTTCGAACGAGATGAGATATTTTAGATAGACAAATTAGGTAAGCTTCCAACGCAACAGGTGACGGTTCAAACGAATAGCAGATTAGGTAGATAGTGTTATTACAAAGGTAGATTCAACCCAAACTTTACTGTACGTACAGAAAAACTAACGGTCCTTTATACATAACGATTAGACAGAACAGAAGCGGCCATTCAGCTTCATACGCATGAGCACACTAGAGCTATTGGTGAACCACTCGCTTTGAGGTTTAAAACGGACTTGTTGCGCAAAAAGGAATAGTAAAAAAAAAAACAAAAAAAAGCGTTTTTGAAAAAGGATTCCATTTGAAATGTAGCGGTGAAATATTACAACTTGAAAGGGAAACCATAGTTGAACAAAGTCATTGCTAAAATTTTAATACAGGGAAAACAAAATATTATTTTCGAGATTTAGGTATTGTAATAAATTATGTCAAAACAAATATTATCAAAACAAGTTATAATTCAATTAAATATAACCAGAATGAAAACGCAATTTATGATTCCTTAATCATTATAATCCGTGCATTTGATCCTTCCTCTATCTGTCATATAATATTCTCGTTATCAATACGTCATTGTAATATAAACAAACCGAACAATGGCACCCCCACTGTGGGTATGTTTCCTTATAGAGGGGAACTGGACGGTTAATTCTCTTCTTTGTCCGAACGCGAGGGTGTTATAACGGTCTCCCGCGATTTCCTGCAATACAATTATGTGTCATATTTATGGGTTTTAGCCCTCATTGTGTTCACGGCTCGGATACGCTTCCAGTTTAAGTATCAAATATTGATTCATTTAAATAATATAAATAATAACGTGCGAATGAAAATCATTCAAAAAAATTCACGACGAAGCATTGATCTAAAATTGCGTTCATAAATATCCATAGAATGCCCTTGTCGCGAAACAAAGCCTGGTTGTTATGGCAGTACAGCTGGGTAGACAAAGAGGCAGACAGACAGACAAAGGCCCGATGTACGGCCTTGGAAATATGCCAAGAGCATTTAGAACATGAGCGCGTCATCAAACGAGTACTTAGTAAACGTTGTTTACCAGAGTTCCTTCAAAAACCCTTTTTAAACTCAACCCTTAACTCGGTTGCACTTTGAGCGGAATTCAAAAAGCAAAATACTTAGTACCTCATTTGTTTTCTTATTCCGTTTGGTTAGTCTGAACCATTCAACAACATTCAAAAGCATAACGCGTTGTCAAGTTACCTTTCAAGAATATATGTGCAAAATAAATTATAACATTACTATCATTTCTTTCTTCTAGATGTGAAGTAAAAAAGAAAATAATTTCAATTTAATTAAAGTATGAAATAAATGGAATAGGCAGAAGAGAAGTTATATGTGAACGGTATGCGAGAATCAGAACAATTGACCTAAATCTCATACATATACCATGCCAGAGGAGAATTTAATTGGAACCAATTAAGACTTGGATGTAACCGCATTCAGACGGTCCATGGTGTCCCGATGGTAACGGTGACAAAGTATCGATTTACGATATGATTACAACATTTTTGAAATACATATTTATTTATTCACCCTTTATTGTCTTTTTACAGAAGACGAATTTAATACCTAGTGGCATTCTCTACCAGCGTGTGGTGATTGGTTTTTTTGTTAACTGACGTTTCAAATAATTTCACCAGGCATGGTCAGAAGATAATTTCTCAAAAATACCCTATGTATAATTCAAAAAAAGTACAAGTACAATAATTCAAAAATATTCACAACAATATTATTTGAGACTCGACTCCGTGTACAAATTATTTCATTTTAATTTCATTTAAAACAGCACGCTAGTTACAAAAAAGCTAGTAATAAAAAAACTGAACTAAACAGAGTAGACACCAGAAATAAATTTCAATAGCACATGCACTCCACATGTACGCTTAATTCAAGTGTGAAAGGTCATAAACATTCAGAGGCTTTTGTTAAAACATACGGGAATCGTGGTCCCGTGGGAAGTGACGTCACGTTCGCTATCTCTAGTGATATTTCTGACACATTTCAATGGCTGGGTGGCTTCCCTATCCCAATTACTTACCGGGGGCGATATAAGGGGCTCGTTACACATAAATTGAGTTTCATATTCATTTTAAGTGCTCGTTTAGTTTACTTCAATCGTAAATGATACTTCTTTTTTTTTAATTTATGACTTTATTAAATTCTTACTCTTCCGTAAAGAAAGTGCTGGAGTGAAAGCTATATTTAACATTGTCGCTTTAAACTGCATTACAGGAGGGAACCTTTATAAAAATATAAGATTAACTTAAGTGTATACTCATCATATTATAATATCAAGTTAAATGTCGATATCTTTTAAAAGGACAGTAAGGACAGAGGCGTCTTTTATATGAAAAATAGCCTACGCAGTCTGCCAAGAGCTTCGCAGTGCCAAGCTTTTAAACGAAAGACCCAGACATTATGCCTCTGAAAGTATGGATTTCTTCCTATAATAGTTTTCAGTTCAATTAGTACTTTCTATTTTTTATTTTTTTGGTATATCTTTTAGTAGAATGTCATTTATTAAATAATATATTTTCGTTGACCGTTGCGAAAAAAACCGTTTAAATAAACTGACATATTAACGATTTCGTCCACTTGATAATAAGCTATTAACAGACAAAGGATCAGCTAAAAATTTTATATAGTTACACAATATATAATACTGTAAAATTAATGAGAAAAATTACTTATTTAAATAAGAAAAATACAAACTTGCAATACATACATATAATTTTTTATTACGCACTTAAATAATAAACGTTTCCATTAATACGACGCACTTGCGATAATGCTTCCTGTGTATCGACCGACCGTTTTGTGATTCACCAATCACAGCCGCAGACAGTTAAAAACATAAGTGCACTGCGTGACGAGAACGGACTGCATAACATTATTATTATAATGCAACTTAGTCATAAGTGTATACATTACTTGGTCGCTTGTATCGACTTCACGGTATTAGATAATCGAGGATAGTTTCTTATATTAATTAAGCTTAACTAAAGATTACCGATTGATATACTATATTGATTTATTTATATCATTTATCATAAAACTCAACCACATTTAAGGATGGTCAGTCATTCTTAAATACAATTTTTCGCTTCAAACAATTTCCTAGAAACGTTCGTCGACTTTTGAAACGGAAATTAATTAACGTTTTTTTTTGCGAACCGAATACCAAAAGCCACTCAATACTGAGACCTTAAATTATAAGACGATACAATCATTTAAAACTAGCTGTATTTTAAACCGAGTCAACCGAATGAATATAAAAAAGTTGGAAGTAATTGAAACAGTTTTTATTATGTGCCTTTTAACGAATGATTAGTTCAAGGCGTTCCTTCGACCTGTACGCTTGGAGCAAGGTTGGTTCAAGGTGCGATGGAGAAACTCACTTAGGAAATACTTTACAGTTTAAAGTGATGAAGGTGGTAATACTTTCTATATTAATCCACTAGCAAAATGTATTTATGTTATAATTTAATAAATAGTTATATAACAATTAATATTTTTTACATAATCACGGAAATTATATTTTTAGCAGAGATTTTATCCAAATAGCGCGTCATAACTACGACTTGCGATCTGATCAACAAAAAGCTCAAATCATTATAAAAAATTAATTGATATATAGGTAAATTTAATTTGAATTATTGTGCAAAACATTTTTTTTTTTGCATATAATCCCATTAGCGTGTATATATATTATGTATAATTTCTCTTCTATATATTCACTATAGATCACTTCATCCCGAAGTATGTAGCAATTCGGTAAAAAATACTTTACAACAACAATAAAATTTTTTTTCCCTGTTCTGAATCTGTATACCAATCTCTATACAAAGAGAAAGAAACCTGTCTGTACGTAAACTTTTCGAATATTACCAACACATTATAGTGAAGTGACGGCTTTGGAGTGGTGTTTAATAGTATTTGTTATAGTCAAATACATTACTATTTCCGAGTTTTCGTTCTAAAAAAAATCAACACTCTTATTGTTATAATAAGTGCCTTCATATATGTATACATATATAAATTTTCTGTAAGCCTTTCAATTGAGTATCAAATCTATGCAAATAAATTAAATTGAAGTGTCTGTTTGTAGTTTCAAATTTTCTATCTGTCTGTTTGTTACGACTAATCTCTGAAACGGTTGGACCGATTTTAATAGGATATTCACTGGCCGGTAACTGATGTTATAGGGAGTAACTTAAGCTACTTTTATTAAAAAAAAAAACAAATATTCCGCGCGAAGGCGAATATTGTCGTGGACCTAGCTAGTATGCTAATATAATCATCTTCGAAAAAGTACTTAACTATTAATAATTACCGATGAAATTATTTTGACTTATTAAAGATCATGCTAGTTAAATTATTCATTATGTAAGACAGGTATACAAATATATATATAAAAAAATGCATTCTGTATTATTATTCATTCAAGTTTATAGAAACACTAGTTTAATATTAATTTTTAACCTTCAATCCGTTTATAAACCGCATGTAAACAAAGGAACCTTAGAACAAAAATCGTGATTATTCAAATCATTTAGATATTTTAATTGTAATCATTTTGATATTAAATTTTATTATTCGCTTCATTGTATTATATATCGTATAATATAGATAATAGAGTACTATTTTCAGTACATATCACGAAAAACGTATTTTCACGGTACGTTCATGAGCTTTTAACTGTAGTGTTAGCACGTCTGGCGTAAGCATTGAGTGGTAAGTGAAATATATTCTGCAATCGGGACTGATTTAAAAAAGTTTTCCATATACTATTCTCGTTTTATACTAAGTTTTCCGTATATTCCATATATAAGTAAATTTCTTATCCGACTTTCTGTTATGTATGTAAACTAAGCATATTAATAAAAATGAAAGATATTTTTGCGACCATTTCACCGAATACACAATGAGGGTGCAGAAAAACGGTCCCCCTATATTGATTTTAATTCACTCACACACCCATTTGGATATTACGGTAACATTATTTGTTAGCAAGTTCCTAAACATCGATGTAACATGTAATATAATAATATATAATTGAATACACGACACATTTGATTTGATTAAAATATAATTTAATATATTATAATTTATGGGACAGCATCCGCGTGTTGCAGCATCTGTAATCATCAGTATTAGACCGACCACCCAACAAACAGACATGCAACGTCTTATATTAATAGGAAAACACACACACATACAAACACAAACACACTCTACACTATAAGTACACCTTAATATGGGCGGGCATAAATAAAAAAACATTTCAAATAATACAATATAATAATTTATTTACGTTTAAATTGACACATTTTTAGTATATATTTTTTAATAACGTCTGAATCAGTTTCAATATTAAATTAAATTGATTTACTTTTAACAATTATTATATGTTTTGAACTAAATGACTTCTTATATAAGTTGAAGTTTAAAGCACATTGCACATTAAAGTCCACTTTCTCTCTAATTTATCCAATTGTGATAGCGATCCCGATAAGTGCAACGATAAGGCAGATCTTTGTCTCGTGGGGTCGCGAGTTTAATTCGATGTAGATCAGACCTTTGTTGTCTCGTGTGCGAATTAGTGGAAAAATATTTGATACCGGACCTTCCTTTCACCGCTGTTTTAAAAAACATTTATTAATTTTTAAGATACATTTTAAAAGATAAGATATTTCATCATGATAAGTAGAACAGGAGTTTAGGTTAAAAAAAATAAGAAAATTAATATATAATTTAAAATACAAAATAAATAATGATACGATTGATTTGAAATCTGCAATGTAACATAAGAGTAATAAATATTTTAATTGCATTCAGACTTCAAGCTACCCATTGTGTATGGTTTTGAATTTTTTTTGTCTATCTTTGAAATTTCATTTGCAATACAAGGTAATTTAAATCTCGAGATGAACTTAAGTACCTATAAATATCTACTTATAACTATTTATTTATAACATAACTTCCAACATTAGTTCTGTTAAACAGCATGCAGTAAACAGACACAAACTTTAACATTTATTAACGACAATTCCGCATCGGTTCAGTTTTAAAACGCTTTTAAATATCACATAAAATCGGTTTGTAATAAAATAAAACTTTTATCGACGACTGATATCCGAAAACGGAATCTCTTTGTCCGTTTATAGACTAGCTTTCAGTTTCTTGAACATTCTGAACCAATCATAGAGTCGAGTCGTTATGAAAGATTTTGAAATCACACACACTTCATTAAATACATTCATTAAATATAATACACATTATTAATTATTTTACCAATTAAATATTCAAAAAAATATACAAACAATTATATCACTTAACGCTTCGTAAATAACGTTCAAAATTAAACGACAAATAAATCTTCAATATTAAAGCAATTGGGAACCGTGTCACGATGTGTTAGAGTTGTAATTTCAATAGATATCGCGGAAGGTTCTATCGATACCAGTTATGACCACAGATCATACATAAGGTCATTGCCCTCAGTAATTGGGCATGAACAATAGATCATGTCTAAGCTAGAAATAGTCAGGATCTAGATAAATGTTCACGTTTTAGCATTAATCACGGCGGGGCACGATTTTTTAACGTCTATAATAAATAGGGCGATTTGTTTGGCTTTGTAGAAAAAAAAATACGTTCATATAACAATATTGAAGATAAGTGTCGTTTTTAACCTCCTTTTTAGCAGTTAAATACAAATTAACGGGATAAATGACCCAGTAAGTGGGGTAATTGGTGATTGAAGACGGTTAAAAGTTAAAATACCTGTCAGCAGCGCCAGCGGAGACTACATCCCGGATGGAGAACTTTAATTGTCTCGTGAACGTGAATAATATACATTGAAATATTAATAAAGAAATTAAAAGCAATAACAAGTAAAAATAGTATTAATGTAAAAGAAATTTGTGAAATAAATTGACATTAAGTTAAAAAGCCACCTCGGTTAAGTGAGAGGTCTTTATGAATCTAAAAATCGTATAATTTACTTTTTACAAATTCATTTTCAGCAAAACTCGGAAGGAGACTCAAGATGTCAGAAAAGTTTTTTAAGAATTCGAAATGTCTAGAAGAAACGAAAGAGAGTCGTTTCTAAGAAATAAAATACCAATTTGACATCATAGTAACATGAACTTATGGATATATATATATAAAATTTAACCTCAACACGCACAAGGTGATATACAAACAAGGAGCTACTGTACCAATTAAGAACCATAGTGTCATCGACCACGGTCAATAACCTCCGTCAGCTGTTTGATTGATTACTCTCACAATAACATTTATATAAACTGTTTGTATTTGCATTTTATTATTGTTATAAACCGTTTATCTGATCAAATAATATATATATAGATAAATATTAAAGTTATATGACATAAACAATACACATAATAGTGATAATAAAAATTTATAACACATACAGAATAAAAATACAAAACATAAATTAAAATTTCGGACACGTTTTTAAAATATTGTCAAAAAAAATTGCATTGATATATCGTTTAGGTGATATTCAGGATGTGAGTCACACGCGGAGAAACGCGGTAACGATTATAAAATATAAAATATAAAGCGAAATATCAAATATATCCAATACCGTTTCATTTGAAACGTTAATTAATATATACTTATACGTATGTATATATACAAAAGCAATATAAATATATAATAAATGATTGTTAAAGATTAAATCAAAAGCAATAAAATTTGAGACATCGAGACATGAATGCCTCTCGGAATGCACAGAGTGGAAGTCTCCACGTTGAAACATTATATTTTAATGACTTCAAATTCAAATATAATTTAAATGCAGACGTCGCTTTTGAATACTAAAAATATCGTAAGAGATGAGACTCTCGTATTATACAAATTATTGAAAAAAAAAACAAAAATAATTGGCAGCATAATAATATCTATCGTATACATAATAAGTAATAAATTTGATTTGGTATTATTTAATTATACTCAAAATCAAATAATTAAAGCACCGATTTACTTAAATAATTGAAAATAATATAATTAATAATAAGGAAAACAACATTCCCAGTATTATCTGCGGTTAAAAACCATGAATATAATAAATATAGAAATGTATGTATGTGTTTACTTTCCGGTATCCAGTCGACTAACAACCCGACGGAGGCAATAAATATTAAAGTAATATTTTCTTAAAAATAATTATCTTTATTAACATATAACATACATAAACATATATATGCCTTATGGGTGTATAACATACATAACAAAATATAACTTTCCTAAACTAAACAAGTAAAGTCGAATCAATAATAAATGATTTTCAACACACGTACAAACTAACAGATAAAAATATAAGTAAAAATATACAGATAATTATAATAACTAATGGTTAAATAATACAGTATTTACCTTCTACTAATGTAAAGAGCCTATTCGCTGACAGCGTTTATGTCACTTATGGTAATAATTTCCCGTCTCCATCAATATTCCAGGAATCGGTTCTAGTATCTTTAAGGGTTATTAGCCGGCTACTGACAGCCAACCAGCAAACCAATTAACTAGGACGGATATATACGAAACTAGTTTCGATATTGCAATGCGAAAACACATACACATATATATATATATATATATATAATTCTCATCTATGTTAATCCTTCCTTGGTACAAATAACATTTGTTTTATGTATAATGTAATTAAATATATAAGATTTAGTAGGTATAAAAAGTTATTTAAAATTCAACGAACTTTATCAAGTCCTGTTGATATCTTTTTTAAGCGGAAGTGTGACGTCACGCATGGTGCCCACGAGCGCACGGGACGTGCACGGCGGACTGTGGTACGTATTGTACCGGTAAAGAGAAACACGCAACTTAATTATAGGGGTGCAACATTGTAATCAACCTTCATTACGGAGATGGTAATATCTTTGCAAATAATACATTCATTATTCGCCATTTGTTGAAAAGAACGACCAACACAATAGTATAAATTATATAAGGAAAAAACTTATGTTCGTAATTATGTATTTAGTACGAAAAGAAACACATCATATATAATAATTCCAATATAAAGTATTAATAGATAAATTCACGTATCCAGGATGACCACGCTCATCTCAACTGATAGAGATAACTTGAAAGTTCCGAGATAGCTCCGAGGTCAGGCTCACGGACAATGGACCTCTTGGCGGTGTAGTGGTTCATTAAGAAGCTGTTAACACCTCTTCCTGTGTGGTCAATAGGGATATAAACGTTCCCTGTTCGAACCATTACAGACATACTGCATATTTTTAATATATCAACAAACATATATTCTTTACAATATTAAATTTTTGTAATGTTATGCAAACTTTCACTGAATGTATTCATAAATATTTAACAATAAACTTAAGATACACATAAATGCTTTTAAAAAGGAGGTTATAAAAATCTAATGGTTGTAGAAAGCGAGTCCTCGATTGAGAGCTTCGAGTCACTTTGTACTCGTATACCAACACTGATGGTTTAATGAGCAATAAACGTTCACTAACGATACAATACAACACCACGTCTGTCTGTACATTTATATAAACCATAAAATTGAAATAAACTTCAACAACAATGGAAGACATTATTTTAATCGATTAGTTATAAATATCTCAGACCAATTAAAAATCTATCTCTGTTTGGAAAAGTTGTCGATATTCACTAGTTATTTTTAAAAAAAGACAAAATGCGGGTTCTGATAGTAAGTTATATATCAAAAAAGACAAAGACAAAACATCAACAAACTCTCAAAATAAAACGGCTCGGTCTCCTCTACAGTCTACGCTAGACGTCTACAAACTCGACATACGCCAGGACGCGTGATATGCACATAAATATTTCCATTGCATGCACGATATTAACTTCGTCTAAAACTGGTCTCATTGTTTCGACGTTGCCACATTTCACCTCAACAAAAAAGGCGAATTTAATCCGCCATTACAAGGACAGGTTTGGAAAGAGAGAGACGGAATATATCCAGTGATAGAAACACGGGTGCAAGGGCGAGACGAATCGATTTGAGCTGCAAAACTTGAAATTAGATTGGAGAAAGGGACAGCCCTATTCGAGATTCCCGGATTAGACAAGGAACCTGAATGCGAGGTACAAGAAAAAAAAATAGAAGCATATTCTTGTTATACAAAAGAAAAAAGGTTTCTCGAAAAGAAACACTGGACGCGTTGTGACCATGGTGGTTAATTTGTTTCGAGACGCTCGTGATAAGCATATTCCGTTATCTGAGAGTCGGGACCCATCATTAGTCTCGGCGAGGCAATTAGAGTTGGAGTTTATGAACAAAGTAATCTTATAAAACTATTTACATAAAAGACGCATGCAATTTGAGGCTTTTTTAATTACAGGTTAATTTATATACAATATTTTAAATTCTATTACAATGACCGCTAAGCAATATACGGTTCATATATTTTTACAACAAAACTTCTTCCTAATCGAAGTCTTTAATAGAAACATTTAGTCGAGGTAACGAATATGGCGTCCATTCAAACTCGTCGCAACGCTTTTGAATACCAATGAAGCTGTAAGCTAAAATCACAATTTTGTATTGTATTTTCTTTTATTTTGTATATCTTCTTCTGGAATCTGTTTACATAAATATTTTAACGTTATAGCTTAAAAGCTTTAAATTGTAATAGCTTTATTTCTCTTATCCCTAAATAACCCTAGAATTCTCAACTACTTTTCTCTTCAAGGGCTTCAAATCAATAACTTCAATTAAGACCCTTCAAGCCTTAGACATCGGTCACCCCAGTTAGGTACAAGCAACCCCATCTGGCATGATGGGGAACAGTTCAGGGGCGTTGTTTATTGATTTCTGGAACTAATTTATTCAGTTTTTTTAGTTAAAACGTATAGGATGCTTATATCTCGTATGTGTAAATATTAAATTCACAAATATATATACGCTACCACGGGATGTGTGGTTCCAAGCAGGTCTAATAAGAGACTGGGCCAGTGGTGTGTAACAACGGAAACATGTGATTTTTACGCGCTCTATTTATACTCTGTAACTGCACGAGCGCAACGCCTCTCGCTATTGGTAAGGATGGAATTAGTGATGTGCGGCATTTTTATCGATATTAATAAATTATAATAATCGAAAAAAAAGTAAATATTACCAAGTTTTTAAATATATAGAAATAAAATTTAACAAATAAATAAATTAGTGATTTTTTTATTGAGCATCTTTTAGTCTCATTAATAAATGTTAATGACTACCATTTTATAGATATATCTTGTTTATAACGTTTTCTTTTATCTATTTCTATCTATAGTATTAAAAATATATATTAATGTTATGAATCGCTCAAACAAAATATCTATTATTATTATAACGTATATTATTGGAAGTGTATAACGCATGTTCTCATTGCAGACAAATTTATATAATTTTATAATATTTTTATATCGATATGTCTTACATCCCTGGTCTCTACGTTTAAAATTAACCTCAGTTAGGCTCATATCTGGCTCGCGTACGGACGTCGTTGATCCAGAATCATAATATTCTTTGTTATTTTATTTGGTTTTTGGCAACGCTGATGGTTCAAAGTAATAAATATCTTTCTAACATTTCTAAAACGATCTATATGTTACGAGACGCTTATATTTGTACAGATTTTTCGAATAATTTACATATTGTTTTATATTAAAATAATTCTTATAGAACACAACACTACATCTAATTAAAACTTTAGTTATCTTAAATCTAGGTTACAGCCAACATCTTGCCTAATACCTAACCACAACATTTCATACGCCCACGACCGATTTAATTGCAGATTTCAACTATTAATCAGGTTTTCTAAAGAAATAATTACATAAAATTAACTTATAGATATATCTTTGGATGTTTCAGACTTAATTTTAAACTTTGACTAACTGACAGTTATTTTTATTAGTTAGTGCAGTCGAAATACTAATAAATAAAAATTTATATTTTTTTTCAAGTACCAGGACTCCAGGATATAAGAGGTTAAAACAGATAATATATATTAGCTCATTTCCACGTCATATGTCTAAGTATTTATCGAATTAAAAATACCAATCCGGTGTTACTAATGATGATGAGGACTATTACAAAAAAAGAAATAATAGAATACATACATAGGACTATCAACGACCTGGTGTTGGAAGAGGACAGGGCGTTGCCTCGAATGTTTCTATTTAAAGCTCAACCAATATCATGGGTTATCGATTGTTTAATATAACCATAGTGTGGCAAAACTTGCCTTTTGTTTATATCTTACTATACTCCTTATATTTAGAACATACCAGTAATAATTAAAGGCTACTGTTATCGACCCATTATTAAGTGGGATAGTCTTTTAATTGTAGCTTAAAAAAGATATAAATTTTAGTAAAGTAAAAATTAACTGTCTCAGAACAGACCATGTTAATAAAAATATATTTTCATATTATGTCATTACGTTTAGGTTACTACTTAATATTTTTTACCAAACAAACAAAACCTCAATAAAACGTACCTGTTTGAAGCAAATAGAGAAAACGGGACCATTTTGGTCCGGAAAATTATAAAATAGCTAGGAAGTTTATATATCTTAGAGGTCGGTGTGTCCGCCCGTTGATGCTTCCATCCGGAGGAAACCCGCAGTTTCACTTTAAAGACCAACAATACCTTTTTAACCCGACTTATATCTTGCCTTTTATATTTTAAACGATTAAATTTTAGATTTGTGTAATAAAAGGGGATGCATTTGATTTTTTATAATTGAAATTTGTTATGGTGGTTTTATGTTGAGAGTAGAAATAAAATAAGTTTTATTAACTTTTTAGAAGTATCATTAAAGCGTGCAAATACGTCGGCATCACATTTGTCTCGGGTTATTCGCTGACTTGCTAAAAATCATCACATACATCTTATATATTCGAATCAGTCGAAACGTGTGTGTTCATCTCGCGAACAATGAAACGCACACTTTCCCTCGCTTACATAATAATGATTTTCCAAAGATTGTCTCGTTTAAATCGTCCATTCAAAATCTGCTATTGTACTGCGCATACAAAAAATAATACTCCCTGTCATTACTGAAATCTTTTTCGATTGCTTCTATAATGATATCATGTAACAAAAAACTATTAAGTATTGACGGAAATGTTATAATAAATTTCATCTTCCTGCCCTTATCCCAATTTTGGGGTCGGCGCAGTATGTTTTTTCCGTACTCTCCTATTACTCGTCATCTCTGTACACACTCCCTTCTTCTCCATATCGTCTTTCACGCAATCCATCCATCTTTTCCTCGGCCGTCCTCTACCTGTCCATCCTTCCACTACCATACCCAGCACTCTTTTGGTTACATGCCTGTATTATAATAAATTTATTGGTATAATATAATCGAGTTAATTCCTATCCAGTAACTCGGTCAAGAGTGAACCTCACGTGCCAGTCAGTTGCATGCAACTCTATAGTTAATTGCTAATGTTCAATGGAGTTAAAACTATTTATGAGCAAGTAACTTTTATATACTGATGTCTTTTATTTTCTATATAAATAGTATAAGTACAATCATGTGTCTGTTTGTAGATTATTGTTAAAATTAGACAATTAATTTTGTTTTTTAGTATCATTAAAAATAACTTCGCAAGGTTTGATAATATAAATTTATAAATATGAATGAAGTAAAGAAAATATGTTTTGTTAATTTAATTTAGAAGACATCATTGTATATCTTTATCAAACAGTAACCATTTTTACATTGGCAAATAAATCTTTACTAATATTTTACTTTGCATATTTAATGGAGATAAAAATTTTAATTCTACCGCTAATGTTTAATGAAAAATGAAACGTTTTAGACCTACATACATACATATGTAATTATTATATACATGCTATTTAATTAATAAGCAAGATATATCAAGTTATATGTTTTTTTGGTTTCATATTTAATAAGGAACCCTAAATTAAAATAATCTATAAATTAAAATGATTTCTATTCTTCAAAGGTGATGTAAGATCTGATACAAATGTTTTTACACATTGTTTCCTAGTATTCGAGTTCCTATTATTATAAATAATTATATTACATACTTTTTTTATTATCATCCCAATGCCAAGAACTGGGGTCATTTACCTGAAACAAAAAATAGAGAACATGGTCAAAAACATGAAACACAATGGGCATAGGGTGTAAGACAGATTGCAAAACATACAAACTGTAGTACAGACGATTTTGAAACTTATTAACTCACAAATTTCTTAATAATAAAGTTGATTTTCCTGTGAAATTATTTAATGTACGTAATGAGTAATGGGTGTACAGGAAATATTTTAAATTAAACATTCAATAAAATTAGTTATACTATCAGATAAATGATCGCTATTAGTCTTATCTACAGAAGAATCTTATAAGTAATTAGTAATTTTTTTATTACAACTCTAAAATAAATCTGACGAATAAGCTTTGTATTTGAGGTGGTCTTATACCAGGATACCATAAATAATGCAAAATTATATTTATATGATAGCTGTATAGAGTGTTTGATGAGTCCTAAATACATTAAATAATATATAATATATGATCTTGCCTTTGGAAATTATGTTAATTTCATTGAAATTGTAATGTAAGCATTGTTTTTTGTTTCAGTATTCATATATCTGTAACTGTAAATTGCTTTGCATAAGTATTTTAAGTTTTATCTTTTAACATACATTTATTATATGAATTGTAACAGTTCGTGTTCTTATAACCTTAAGTTTTTTACAAGTTTTTGTATGAAAGTTTGATTGATTTAGTTTAATAAATGTCTAAAAATAATATATTTCTTATTAATAATTTTTGGTTTGTCTTGTTAAGATTTCAAAAAACTACTAAAATGACTTTTGTTACAATTCATATTAACAAAGTCAATCAACAAAATAATTAATAAATCAATTATACATATCATAAAAGACAAAGGGCGAACAGGATACGGACAACACTAAACATTACAAATACTATTAAAACCGAGTCAACAAAGGAGAAAGGACGTCGGAGAGCCGAATCAATCGGAGGCATCATAACGTAAACGTCTCAGACTAGACGCTGCACATCCCGTGGTCAACGAACCTCGGTTACGACCTGCTCGATGCTCGTACACTATAATAAAGGGACTTATGAATTTACACGTTTAATATATCGTAAGGACAGTTGACATATTTATTAATATCACCCGCTATATCAACGGTTAATGTGTATTTCTGTCCGTTTATTGGCAATTTAATAGCGCTTTATTTTTGTTTTAAATCAGCCTTCAATTATATCTCACGTTATTTTATTTTTATTGTAATATTTGGAAGTGATGAAACAGAAAAACAAAAACAAATATTATTATTATATATTATTAGAAAAAGTGACGAAACAGAAAAAACAAATTAATATTTCTGTAATGTCTATGATATTAGATTTTTCTACTTTTACGAAAGATAAAGTTGTAAAGAAATAATTGGTATTTAACATCGACCAGTCTTACCTTATTAAGAAAAGATACATATAAGAGAATGTAATCATAAAACTACTATTGATAAAATACGTACCAATAAAACATTTAGACAATTTAAACCGTACTTATTAGAAGGTTCAGAAAAAAACAATAATAGTACATATTAAAAAAACATTCTAAACAAACAGACTTTACCCTCATTATATATATATATATATATATATATATATATATATTTATTTTCCCACATATTAAATACGTCATAAGTCACAAGTGAACGGTATTGTAATAAACCGTTAAATTAGTAATAATATGAACCTGGCGAGTGGGTGGGTTTAGTTAGGTTATTGTGTTAGTACCGGGAGAGGACAACGACCTGTCAGCTTCAATCATCATTAACTTTGTAATGATCGGAAATCACTTTAGTATTAAGCGCGTGGGTTTGTTTGTTGTATTACAAATTTAAAACTATGAATACAACGAACTTTTTTATACCTAATAGAAGATTTTATCCCACTCCAGAATATCGCAGGTTCGAGTCCTGTACGCGTTAATATTTATTATTATAAATTATTATTATTATAAATTATTATTATTATTACTATTAATTTATTGTACAATTATTTTAAAATATAACAGAGTTGACATGTTTGAAGACAATTTATAATAATAAAGTTAAAGTTACAATTTTATAATTGACGTTTTAATTACTTGTTTTTTCCATATCTCTTATCAGTAATGTCTCCCGGGGGTTTAGTATTTCCAGTGAATACGTACTACAGTATTGTGAATAAAAACGTAGTAGAGTTAATAAAAACTATAATCACTAACTGATATATTTTTTAACATATAAATATACTAATTAAAAATGTAATCAACGATATCAATAAAAAATCAAAAGAAACAAAATATCGAAACATCGTGCAAAAAAAATGTTTATGATATTTACAAATAAATTACTTAAAATTACAAACTAATTAATTAATTCCAAGAACAGATTGTTTGATCTTAAAATTGTACATAAATAAAAAAAAACATGAAGAAAAAAAAAAGTCGTAATTAAAGATCAAAGACAATGTATGTACAAGAAATATAAAAATGGTAGTGGTGTTTATGTATGTATATATATATATATATATATATATATATATGTAATTAACACACACACACATATAACAAAATAAACTGAAAAAAAAAAATGTTACATCCCAATCGTCTTTACCAATATAAAGTAAAGAAATCGATCTTCACTAGTTAACTAGAAGCAAGTGAAAATAATTAAGAGAAAACAGATTATTATCAACAAATTTAAAATGCAGAATGGTTTCCAAGTAAATTAATTTCTTATTTAATGTCTAGTTACTAATATATTAAAAATATCGATACGTCAAACTCAAGGCACATATTGCACTTATAAGGATCGGTGTATGGAGACGAACCGGGGTGTAACTATATAGTCTTTTAACTTTATATTTTTATATTGACTATTGGAGCCAAAGAGTTACTGACGTATAGAGAGTGAATAAATTATGATTTATTCAATTTATAACATTATTAGATTCGTTAAACAAATTTATAATCTCTGCACAGTACTTTAATACAATGCATCAATCATAATAGAGTATAAACATTAAACAAATTATCTCAAAGCCTACATTAGAGTCATAAATTAAAATGTATTACGAAGCAATTCTGTTAAGTAAGTCAAGATTAGGTCTGGATAAAGTCAGGGTCGCAGCGGCGTAACGCAATTTGAATCGTTTTTGTGTCATTACAAGGTCACGCTAAAAAAATGCATTAGTATAATATTATATCGATACGGTGAAATAACATTACAATAAGACTTAATGGACCAGCAGGAATAGGTTTAAAGTTTTTTCTTTTATTTTATATAAAAAAATAATACGACAAAGTATGTATAGTCATAATAATACTTCATTTAAATTAGTCTAGTCTAGTAATTAACTCTGTTCCTAATTATCATCCGGTTATTCACACATTCAAGGGTCGGGATGTTACGAAGTGCAACATTTATATACGGATAGACACAAAAACATAATCTATAATAGGAATCTATCATAACAAATTATAATATACGAAATATGAAATAATGACGTCACGATAATTTTAACAACACGTATATAAATATCTAAACCGTACCTCTTCATGACATTAGGGTAGATGAACTCGTAGGTCATCGACCGTCAGATATAGGTCATGACGCCACACGTCACTCTTACATCCGCTAAGGTGATTTCTTAACGTAATTTTATCTATAATTCAATTAATCATAAAACTATCATTAATCGGGAAGCATCATTAAACTCTCTCTCTGTGAGCGATAAGTGAATGACCCTCTGAGCGTCATTAATTAAATGATCTATGAATAATTTTACATAATTCAATGTTGTTTTTTTTTTTTTATAAAAATCAAGAGCACAGAGCATACGGTTCGCCCACAATGGATATGGTAATCTCATTGTATGGTTTTTCAGCGACACCGTAACGGTAGTCAATTGACATAGAGACGGTATGTATTTAGTGATGCGAATACACCATAAGCGGAGCGTTTTAACGGACACCAACATTTACATTTTTTTATTTGGTACTCCAAAATAATTGGTTTAAATTAAAATTTTAAAAAATTTAATTGATAAAAACATTTTAATATTTTAAAAGGTTTTAGAGTGTGTATCAAAAAAAAATATTTTATAACCAAGGTTAATAGAATACTTGTTCTTATATATCATTATATAGCGAAATACTGAAAAAAAACGCTTCCTGCCATGAATATAACACGAGCTTAAGCGTGTGAAAATCTGTCCTAGATTCATTTTAAAGCGGGCATTGTACAAACATTATAGTATACATCCTAACGGGATTCATCTCCTCTATTGTCAATACACTGTATTTTATTTATATGTCCAAACTCATATTGATCAGTCAAACACTTGTTAATATTAACATAGTACCTACTACTGTTTTTGTAAGATAAAAACAAACTTACCTACTTTTATTAATACCTCAAATTGTAGGCATATATGTTTAAAAAACATAAATTAAATTGTATAATATTAAAACATTTTAATCTATTAAATAATATGAATATAATACTTAAGATGATACACTTCATATAACTTGTATAACGATGATAAGGACCTATTTGTAGTGGACTTTAGATTAAATACCAACATTCTTCGTCATAGAAAAAAAAAAAAAAAAAAATTAATTATTAACATTTTATATGACAAAATCGCAATTAGTGAAACTTTCTAAACTTTGAACTGAATTACTGTTTCTGTTTGTTTGTATCCCATAAATAAATGTAAAATAAATATATTTTTATTACATCAAATACATTGTACACTTAACCGATGTAATAGGTGTAAAGATTTGCTAGCTGCCGATCGATTTGAAACAAACCTATAGTTATCTGAAGTACTCATTACGAGTACAATTTAATTTATTACAACAACACGTTTCGTAGAACCAGTTATTTGTAAAGATAAAGGGAACGGCGAACACCTGGACACTGAATAATTAAGTTTAACATTTCTTTAATTATATAATTGAGATAATCAGTATTTTAAGACCACAGTTCTTATGAGATACGCACATGTAAATAAATAAAACATATAAATAAAAGTGTATTTTTGTAATGATAATTTATAGCTTAAAATAACCAACGGTATTTACATAAAACTGTGACAAAACAAATGTGAGTTTTATGTTACTTTAGATAAAAATAAAATAAATAAATAAAATAAATAAATAAAACATTCAATATAAGAAAATATGTTTGTCTGTTTGTTCCGGCTAACCTCTGAAAGGGATGAACCTATTTAAACAGGGCAACTTTCATTTTAAAAACATTTTACAGACGAACAAAGTCGTGGGCGCAGCTAGTTTTAAATATAAATAAAGTCACGTGTACACTGGTCCGGATTCTCATTGTCAGAACATTTAAAAAATTTTAATATATAAAGCTTTTCATCGTATCAAATCGATGTCGTATAATTTTATATCACGTTCCTCTAGCATCGCTTCCTATCAGAGTCCTTATTACGTAATATATTTTATTTGTATATAAAAAATAAAAAAAAGAAATAAATCTATTTTATGTACACCAGAATAATCATGTTCGTCGAAGTTATATATTGTTTTTTGGGACAACGTATTTATTGAAAACCAATTCGGGAATAACTAATAAAACTTGAACAAATAAAAACAAAACCGAACACTAACAATGTCATCGAGTTTATTATTATATTATATATATAAAAATGGTTGTCATGTCGTTATTGTGTTCATGTGTGTTTGACTTCATGAAAATATTAATGATAGAACTTAAAATAATTAGCTTCAAAGAGCTTGCACTATTAAACACTTAATAACTTATCTAAGAAAAATAGATGAGATAGAGAGAGAGAAAGTAGATTAGAGAGAGACATATATATTTATATGTATATGCCTATAAAATAGTAAAATGTTATAAACACAATTACGTTACCTTCTTGAACTACTAAGAAATTAAATATTGGTTTAAATATGGCAATTAATATTTAAGTTGCATTTAATTGAGGATACTAATTCAATTAGGATAATATTGTATTAAACAATTACTTCATGTCTTAACCGTTGCGTGTTTGCGTGTTCTACGTTTCTTGACCTTTGTCCGACGTTTAGGAAATTTTTGTGTTAATGAAATGTAACCGAACTTTGGAAGGACATTCAAATGAAACCATTTTATGATTCCACGAGTCAGTCAACTACATATAAATATATATATATATATATATATATATATATATATATATATATATATTTTTTAAACTAATAGTAATGTATTGAAAAATAATAATAATATGTTATCAGGATTAGTAAGAGTCTTGTATTGAGATCGAAATGGTTGCTAATAGTGTGTTAGTATCAAGGAAACAGAACTACATCACAACGGCTGTGTTTAAACATTTCATAATACCGATACCAGATATCTTGTACACCATAATTTATATTACGACTACATATTAAATATTACATATTTAGAAATAACACTAGATATCTAGAAACATACATTCATATGTACCTTATAGTGAAGATAAATTTTATTAACATCTAAAATAGATTTGAAACGTGCGGAAATCGTAAAACATACATACATACATACATACATACACTATTTCGATAATTTAACATCAAAACAATATCAAATATATTATAACGACCATTCATTATCTAAACATAATTTTCCAACCACGCATACATCATAAAGTTTAAATAAAAATCTATATTTATCAACGTCGTACAACGACTACGAACTCCTGCAGCGGACAGAAATACATTAAGACGAATTAACTTATTAGTTTAGTCATATTTTAAGATCTTAATATAAGATATGTATCAGTGAATATAATTACAACTATGTTATATTAAATTAAAAGTTATAAACTTTTGTTAAGAGTGTTTTTGAAATGATCGACGTAGTTTGATAATATCCACAATAGAAATGAGAATGGAACAACCTGGAAGCCAAAACTATAAGTTTCAACACAGGATGTTAAGGATGTGATATATATATATATAAATGTAAACTTACTTACAGTCACTTAATGCAACTTTAATTAATTTAGGCTCCTGCACTTAATTTATTATCCAATCCATCGAACACTAGTTCAACTAGCATACTAACATTACATAGCAAAGAAGGCTCTTAGCGAATTTGTGATTGGTGAATCTTTAACTCGATATTTTTAATTCAAACAGTGCTCTTAAAATTGGACACTAAAATGGACAGTTTAAACACACACACACATTGACATAAAAGATTTTTCTAAACAAATTTACTCTCAAATACCGTTTCATTTTCAATTGGTAGAAATCAAGAAAATAAGTATCTGACAGATCATTATTGATTTAATCGTAAAAAAACAGCTGTTAGAATAAATATCGCATTACACGATGTCAATTGCTTATCACTACACCTTAGCACCTCTGTACGAGGTTCTAAATCAAATATTTGAACTCTGATTTACATTACGATTCGGTAAATGACATTGACAGTTAGTTATTCTACCGTTACACGTTTAGATATATCTAGGTGAATCATAGTGTGTCGAATGTAAACACACGGACGTTGTAAATATATACATACTAGCTTTTGCATGTGGTTTCGTTCACTGAAATCTGATATGTGAGATATATTATTGTTAAAGTTTCATCGAAATTTGTTCAGTAGCTTTTGAGTGAAAGTGTAAAAGTACATACGTTTTCACTTTCGCATTTATAATGGTACGATATATCTATAATTCATAATTTATTTATATGTTAAAAAAAGCACACATCAAATATTATGTACTAGTAATATATTTTGCAACATAATAATCGTAAAAAAAATTTTAAACATTTCATTGGTTTAAATAAAATATCATGTAGTCCGTTAAAAAGATTTATAGATTCTTTTAGCAATTGAAAACGAAGACATTAAGCGTATAACAAAACGTACTACGCCTATGTTGTTACATTTTAAACTTTCATTTTCTTAGGAATGTTTGTGAGTCACATGTTTATTACAAAGACATTATTTAAGTTTACTTTTGTTATAAAAGAAACAAAAAAATCATTTATTGGGACCTTAAGGGTACAGTTATAAGTCTACCACGTAACTAAGTTATTGATTGACACAAGGTATACACAAAAATATAAACATATAAGTAATAATAAGTATGAGATGTGCATGTAAAAATTCATTTTTTTTTTTTATTACCTTCAGTGTACTAACAACTGCGTGTTGTTTCCCGGATCTTGACCTTTGTCTGACGAATTTAGAGGACTGTGTTAACGAACTGACTTCAGACGAAAGCCACTAAAATATACCAGTTTTATGATTCCATACCAGACAAAACATAGTTAAATTTAAAAATGGAATATAAAAGAGAAATCTTTAGTAGCAAAAGTTTTAGGTATTTAAATTTGTAACGAGATAGCTCATGATTCAGAATATGTATATAAGTGTAATTTTTCACGTCAATAGATGACGAACGTACAGATCATCGGTCATATTAAATGTAACAATGTTTAGTTGGGTGTATGGATGACGGGTGCGCGAGGCTCGGTGCCAAATAAACGGGGAAAAAAAATCTTACTTGTAACCAAGTGGCATTTTATATGCCCGGTGCATTGACCTCTCCGAATCGAGTTGTGCAACTCTAGAGCTTGGCCGGTCAGTGTTGATCAAAATTTAAACGATACACTAAATACATAGTTTCAATCTAAAATTCTAGAACGTTCCTGAATATATGTTTATTTTTTTAAATAGGTAATAGAATAAAACTATACATATAGGTAGATCCCACAATCGTCCTTTGCGGCTTAACCAAGAAAACGGAGATGTTAAAACGTGCGAAATAAATCTTACACCACAATGATTTTCTGCATTCGTACTGAGGACGGTTTACAGTTACCTCATACGTACGTACGTACGTCTTCTCGGAAGAGTATTTTGTACATAACGGATCAACTTCTTATTATTAACAAAAAATAAAGGACACTCAATGCCGTACGGTACAAACGAATTAAATTTATTTTTATTGATTACTGTATAATACAGTCTCGATTTATTCACATTACAATTTAGAGTATTGAATTTAATGATCATTAAAATTAGGTATGAAAATGTTTTATTAAAAGTGTTATAGCGGTATAACATGTTCCTTATTCTTCCCTGTCTCTAGACATCCTGTTTACAACCATCTCACCCCGGGCCGGAGTAATTAAATTAACTTCGATATCCTCTTTAAAAAGAACTCGTTTCGATACGCTGGTTAATAAAACCACACGAGGCAGCTTTCTCAATTTTAATACATATAATTTAGCATAAAAGATTTTTTAATTTGATAAAGATTTCATTTGAAAGACATATCAATTTATTTAGTATGATATTAAATAAACAAATAATAATAAAACTAAGACAATAATGTCTTTAATAGTTCTACATAGAAAGGTTATCTAAAAAACATAGTCTATCCGAATAATAAAATTGAGGACAAAATAAGCAAGTCGGAACGGATTCATAAGAAAATATTTACTTAAAAATCTCTATCGTATTCAATTGAACTACATATTCAAGTAGAACAGTTATAAGAACTGAAATTGTGATACGCATTTCAATTCCTCGGACAGAATGTTTGTTCGTCCGTCCATCACATATCACAACGTTGTTTTTAAGAGATAAATCGGCACAAGATCTATAGCATTATAGACGCCGGTCGGAGAGATTTAATAAAAATTTTATTTTACATATTTATATACATATATGAGCGATTTACCACTCACTGACTCATCACAAAATCTCCGAAGCTATCTGTCCGATTAACTTAAAATTTTATATAGTTGCTTCTTTTGTGACGTAGCGTCCACTAAGAACGGATTTTACGGAATTACTATCCAAACGGATTTCAACTTTTTTGCATTTCGTCAAGTTTTAAACCTGTAGGAGCTATATACTTAACGCGGGGATAAAAGTTACTATAGCAACGGTTTCCATAGAAACGGTTACGATGACAGCGGATAATATGACAAAGGTTACCTAACCTAAGTTCACATCCAAATTAATAGTGTGCCCAGCGCAGCGGGAGGGAATAAGTTACTAAATGAATAGTTACAATAAAAATCCTGCGTATTTCATTGTAACGTCAACTTGACGCGTAAACGGAGACGTATACTAATTGAGTATCAAGTTGCAAGAGTCGTGATATGAATTTGAATTGTCGTACTTTGTGTGCATTATCATTTGTTATTGGACCGCGTGCTTATAGCCCACACCTTGTAATTTAAGATTATACCGAAACGGAAACAAGTCGGCTTTAGCTAGCTACGGAGGAGGAAGTAATGTAAATATGATGAAAACGATATACTAATCTTTATCAAAACCTCAAATATTTAATGGGAGATCTTTTTATTTATTCATCTATTCTACTTTAAATCGATGCCAGTGATCACTCGTGTACGTTAAATGGGACTATTTTAATACCATACTTATCGACATATGCTCTAATGTAAAGACACTCTTCAACTTAAATTGAAGACTAGAGAGAGTCCAATGGAACCCAGGTCTGAGATAACGCACACAACCTCAGCCGGTTATTTCTCTATTGTGATCACCGTTTCACAAACGTCAATATTTAGTGATCAAATTACTAACAACTCGATTCGATACCATCGCAATCAATTCGATAAGCCGTCCGAGAGATCGCTTTAGCGAAAATAGCGCTTTTGTCATATATTTCAAGTTATATTACGTATTCTACTATACAATAATGGAATAAATAAATAAATAATAAAATAAAATTCACAGCAATGTTCTTATAACAATGAAATGACACACCAATGTTACTGACACATTTAACCGTCAGTAACAAGCCGTTATGGTGGCCATTGTTTTTGGGTTTTTTTTTTCAACAGCTCCGGTGACGGCGCGTGGGTGTCATTTATTCACACGTTACAATTATAATGACGAATTGATTGGGGCATTGAAACGGGGACAGTCACTCGTAAGTGGGTGTGCTGGTTAATGATTCGGCTGTGATGTTGAGGACCGTTGTTTTGACCTAGTTATGACATACATATTAACCATTTGAGCAAAGTATTAATTGCCGCAATAACATCCTGTTTATGCTATTATTAATTTAACTCGGCGTTTTGTTTTTGTTTAAAGCTTTAGATAAATAGTCAAAATTTATTGATTTCACTTCTAGTTACATTGCAGAGGGTTTCATCATAGAGAAGAACCGGTCAGAAACTTTATGACACTCGTTTAATGTATTATTAATAAACATTTCTTTTAAACATTAAGTATCAACTTGAGACATAATTGATATTAAATATTGGAAAATTTTATAAATTAATATTTCTATATAATGTTCATATTATATCTATTTAAATATATATTAAATAAAAAATAACAAAACTTCCCTCTATCTTCAAAACTACCGATTACCGATGACACGAAGAATTCGTGTCACGATAGACAATAAAATTTTATCGTAGCTTGTTATCTTGATATTTGATATCAGTTAAAACAAATATTACCGCAGTGTAAGGGTGCATACACACCGAGAAAATAAACTGAATCCAGATAACGAAACCGGAATGAAGTGGATAAGAGTTCATGCAAATAGTGCTAAGACTCCTTCAGATAAGATTTTGTATCGGATACAGTATGCACATACCCTTATATTGGGTTTATGTTATTGTAAAAACCTCTGAATATTACATGTAATAAATAGTAGCAAAAGTTCTTTTCAATATTGAATATTTATTTATTATTTGTTTATTATGAATATGAATATTGAAATCCACGACAAAGGATAATGTGTTGATATATCGCAAACAAGAACACGTAAAGAGCTAAAAACGCGTAGTCACAGATCATAAATTAAACTTAATTACATTATACATAACTAACTGTATTATTTGCTCATTTATATATTACAGTCGGTAGAGTAGGGGAGACCGGGGCTGGTTGACTTAGGGGCAGGTAGACTAATTGTCAAAAACGCGAGTTAGGCAAACTTTTTGCAAACATCGACTAGGTGAGCGTATCCATTATTCCCCCGCGCACAATCATCAGAAAAATCGCGGAGCAGGCGCACACCGTTTGTCAGCTAGAGCCTATTGTTCAAAAACAAGACACTTAAGTAACTATTTTTGCCTTAATTCTATTTGTTATAACTCTTTTCATTTTGTGTTGATTGCTTGTCAAACTGTTTAATACGAATGTTTGATTTCCGAACTTTGTATGCTTCCTTATTATTTCTAATTACGACACCATTTTAAGGTTTTGGCACGTAGTTAAAAATTACTAGGTCGTTTGGGGCTGGTTGACTCATTTATAAAGGGGTTGGTTGACTATCTAGTCAACCTGCCCCATACAATTTTGGATATACTAGATATAAATTGGTATAAAAATTATTGTTCTTAACCTAACATTTCCAGTTTAGAACGATGCGAATCTATAAACGAAAGACAAATCGACGTAAAGACATACTGGAGAGAGTATGTCGACAAGTTATTTTCGCCGAAGTATCAATTCCAGCAAAAGAATTCGCTATACCATATAAAATATCGCCATGTAGTAAATATGAAAACAAAAGAATGCACTCCCGGACTGTCTAGATTTCAATTGACCTTGGAAAGCGTTGGCTACATAAAAAATAGACAAATATTCAGTGACAAGGAAGAGCATGCATCAGAAAATTGCCTATAAGGGAGCTGCTGATGTTTATTATGGATTAACGCCTTCCGAGTTCCGAAAATTTGCATTTGAATTTGCAAAAAAAAAAAATCTATTCCTGAATCATGGGATAAAAAACAGATTGCTGATAAAGATTGGGTAGGGAGTTTGCTTAAACGTCATCCTATTCTCTCTATTCGATCTCCTCAAGCTACGAGTTTATTTCGAGCCACTTCTTTCAACAAAAACAACATGCAGTTGTTCTTTGATTACCTAAGAACCGTTTACCTACGTTTAAATGTAAGCCCTGGGTATATTTGGAATGTATATGTAACAGGACTGACAACGGTTCACATTTCTGATAGAGTAATAGCTCATCTTGGCACCGAAAAATTGGGAAAAATGACGACTGCTGACCGAGGTTTCGCTGGTGACAGTCGCAGTTGCTATCTCGGCCTCGGCAATATGGTCCTTCCGTTCTTCGTTTTCCCACGTGTTCACTATAAATACTATTGTGACTATTTTAGACTAAAGGACTATCAAAGACTATTTTAGACTGGAGGTGGACCGATAGGTTCTTAACGGTGTTTAATGTTGTTGAACATGTTCTTAAAAATGATGATTGCATTTACTTTAGTATTTAAATCTTGTTCCTTCGTAGTTTGGTACTCATTACTTCTTAGGTCAACTTACCCCTAGTGAGAAGTCAACCTGCCCCAGGCACGGGGTAGGTTGACTCGTTTTTCCCGTTCTATAAAATCGAGCCTATATACTATGTTTTAATAGGTATCGAGATTATTGTAATTTCTTTCTAGAGCTGAATAGTGTCACTATCAATGGAATTGCTTTTCACAAAAATAATCATTAAAGCAATAAAAATATTAACTTTTAAACTGAAAATTGGTCAACCATCCCCGGTCTCCCCTACAGTTTGAATGTGTAACGGTCTCTTGAGCAGTAACGCTTTGAATAAATATTTTGTACGGACTAAATGATGATATTAATAATCAAATTATTGTTACAATATGTTGTTCAATATTTTGAATAATCTGTGGTTAGAATGTCGGATTGGAGATCGATTATTAATTTCTGGAGTAATTTATGTTACGTAGAATGATTCTTGGACATCTGCGGTCCTTTTCCTTTTTTATCCTTATTATATATACAATATATGTTATGAGCATATATATATAAACGTGCAGTAGCAATCGTCAGAGTACTATATAATTTAATTGTCTGCAAATATCTTAAGGCCTCTTATTTCAATATTAGTTTAGTATTAACATACATTATTGGTAATCACTGACTGACTCACCGCAAGTAACAAGTGCAAACGTTTCCGTATTACTCGGACATTATTTATCAATTCAATATAATTCTTTAATGTATTACAACGCGAGTGGACTTCCCTGATATAGTACCACTCACTATTCCCAAAAGGTAAGATTTATTCGAAGAAAACAAACTAGTAATAAGTAATAAGCGGAAACGAACTGACGTACTTTGATGACAATTTTAATAACCCACTGTTTATTGTACATAGCCATCTGTTATATTGTGCTTTCTTTCCGTGAAAAGAAAAGAATCTTTAAAATATATCTTTAATTATCTATCTTTATTATAATAGTGATATCTTTATATAGCGTGTACAACAAATATATTGAAGTATTTAAATCTGTGATCATAAGAGCTTTCCTGTTACGGTATTTCCAATTGATATATTATTAAATACGTAGCGAGTTCTAAGAAACATCATCGAGATTATTAAATCAATGGTGCATCACTATTATTAGCCGGAAATCGATAAACATGTTATTATTATATTAATGAATCACGTCATTACAAAGAGATTAGGCAACATCATATCAACGTCACACACGTGACTTATCTAGAAAACAAGTAATCAACGTGGTGTATCTATCACTATATCGGACCTCACAAGACGAGGTGGACGTTACGAAATATATATATATATTTAATACTAAATTAATGTCTGTTTCTAATTCGATATTAACATCACTAAATGCATATGAAAGGGTGCGATACTTACATAAAAAAAATGTCTAGGTCTGTCTGCTTGTACCAACTAATCTCTGAAACAGCTGGACCGATTTTTACAGGTTTATCACTGTATAGCTGAGTTAAAGGAGTAACTTGGGCTACTTTTATTGTAATAAACATATTTAGCGTAGGCAAAGTCGTGGGCACAGCTAGTTTATAATATAACTAGATAGATAAATAGATACTTAATAAAGAGAAAAACATTGTGATGACATTACATTATTTGTATTCTTGTATTATTAGATAGAGTTAAGGATGTTTTTATGTTTACTTTATTTCTTATTGGGAGCACTTTTTTCCTTACTTAATCCGATTTTATCCGCAAAGCTCCCGATCCCGCTGTAATATCAGGATAAAAAGTATACCATGTCACTCGCGGATAATGTAGCTTTCGATATGTGAATTTTAACAATCAAACATATATATATATATATACATTTAAATTTTACGATATATTCTATTAGCGCCAATTTTAAGAGATCAAATTATTTATTAAAATCTTTATCAAAAGTAATATACCGTGCTACCGATAATTTCATATTAAAATAATACTACCTTCGATCGTAAAGGCTTAGTATTATTTGAAACAAGGCAAATTATATTATATTAGCGAAATGAGAGAGAGAGAGCGAGAGAGAGAGAGAGAGTAAATCGTAACAGTTTGTTTGTTGTCATATTGAGGGCAGACGTTACTTTTGATAAGATAGTATATTATTGATATAATATATATTCAATTTGCTGATAGTCTCTTTTTATACTTTAGTTATTTATTGTTTACATTTTAGTTATTTTTTATAATATAGTTATTTTGTTATAATCTAGTTAAACACTTAAAATTTATTCGGTAAAATACCTATATTCATAATCTGAATAATATAATATTATATTCAATAATTTATACTAAAATCTTTTGATTCTTTGTAAATGTGATGATATTAAAATATAAATTAAAAGAGTAGGTACATACAAGTTATTTTAGCATTTCTACTCCAGAATCCTTCCAACCCTTTGAGCTAGGAATTTGGAGACGAACCTTTTATAAATGTATTATTAAAAAAAAGTGAAAGAAATTTCGTTAATTGCGAAACTTTTACATATTATAATATAATGTTATGTGAGTCTCGAGCCTACCAAAAGTGAAAACCAGATTTAATTGGTTAACTGCCGGTCTTCTAAGATCTGGTTATTTTTTATTAATTTTAAAAATAACTTTATCATAAAATATCATGAGAACGTAAATATTACACGACAATTTTAACATGTTATTAAATTTGACAGTTACTTTCCGTAACGAAATTATTTATAAAATATCTTATACGAAGGTAAAAATAAAAAAAAACCGTTATAAATTTAAAACAGTACCTATATAATGAAGTAAATATTAATTTAATTTAATTTAACACTAATTAGTAAAAGTCTAGTTTGATACTTCCAGGTCACACAAAACGAACGCAATCAGCTTTCCCCCGAGATGAAATCATATTCCACGGCGTGTAAAGTAGACGTCGATTCGTTCACTTTCATTGACACTTATTGTATACAACATAAGGTCGACATTACAAATGAAATTAATATATGAAAGATAAAAACTTGATGCTAAGCTTCACGTTCCGTTGCGCGGCTGCTAGATATTTTATCTGTAACAATCTTTTACGAGTTTAAAGAAATTTGATCTTTATTACAATACATGTAATATAAGTCAGCTCGTCCGTTATGGAAATGTATTATTAAATTTTTTTTAAATGTTAAATACCTTTAGCACTGTTAATAAAAATAACTAAAAATATAACATTGTTAAAAAAAAAAACAAATTATCGTGTTTTAAATTTCGAATCCAATATTATAAAGTATTCTAAATTTAAAAAATACCTACATCTTTTTAATCCCAGTCCAATCAGAGGTCTTAGCATCAAGCGTTCCATATTTAAAAAATATAGTTATAGATTTTTAAATCCTCATCCAATCGGAGATCTCAATGTGTCACGTCAAATAGTTATCGGATTAAGTTGAGAGGTAAAAAAAAAATGAAAGGTCCACCCACTTTCTATACAATATGAGCATCGTGACATGCGTTTGCGCAAACCGGATACGTTTTGTTCGTTGAAAGTTATAAACTATAATATTGCCTCGTAACGTTCAAAATTGTTTGGAAATTACTGACTCGGCTGTACCTACTGAGGATGGAGTTTCATAATGTAATAGAGATGGATTATTGTTTAACGTGATAAGGGTTAGGTTATGAAATGTTATAATTTTGTATTGATCTCAAGTTTGATATTCAATATTGTGAAATGTCAGAATATTTAGCATACATGGTATTTAAAAACATTAATATAAATTATTAATACGTTATAGGAATATTTTTGTATAACGAGTTCATATGAGAGTATAAAAAATAATTATAAATTTTATAGTATAGAAATATAATGTGGGAAATCTCCGCGTTATATGGGGGAAACACGTGTTATAGGAGGGACTGAAATCGCGTTATAAGAGTACCATGTTGTAGGGGGGGATTACTGTACAACCAAATATTAAAACAAAGATTTCATCCAACAGATTTAAAGTTATATATTCATTTAATCGCTTTGTCGGTAAAGAACTAGTTGAAATTAAAAAAAAAAAAAATCTAAAAATGTCAATACGACTTCCTGCTGTATATTTTTATTTTCTCTTCTCGGAATAGATTTACACTTAGTAGTAATAATGTTATCATACAACGACAGGTCATAATTAGTGGAAATTGGGTACATATAGTGCGTCTCTTTCACTCCTTTGTGGGTAAAAGTCGTTAATATATTTAACTAAGAGGTAAAAAAAAAGGACAAAGAGGCGAGTGTCAGTATAATTTCCATAGTAGGTACCCGATCAAAACAGGTTGTGATTTGTCGATAATTAAGACTTCCTGTGTCCAAGGCTTGTGTTGTGTTGCACTGTGTACATACCGTATTGTATACTATGAATTAAAATTAAATGTTAATACGTCCTTTATATATAAATAAATATAATTCGTACGTATCCTTGTTTCTTATGAGTCATAAGAGCAATGAATCGACAAAACTACCGTTTGTTGGTAATACACTAACAAATATTAACAGTACCTACCTAAGTAAAACTTGTATACAATTTCGTAACTTAATTCTCGGAGGCTTTAGCGGTTGTAGATAAATAAAATAAACAAAGTTGATGTTACCTGACTCTTGACCGTGATCTATTTGTCCACGGATCCCTGTGGAATAGTAGGGAATAAATTTTGTTGTTATACTTTTATTCCTCTTTTCTTGTTTGATTAGTTGCTTCACACTTGACAGAACTTTGTCTTCAATTTGTCGTAGAGTGATTATTATTAATATACAAGTTGTTCCCCCGACTTCGTTCGCGAGAATTTTGATATTATGTCAGGTTGATTTTCAACCATCATAATTATACAGACCGCAATATTTAGGATTTCAAGCTATTTAACAAACCAGTTAATTAATAATATTTTACCGAACGTAAACCAATAGAGCATTTTTTTTCATTGTCGCAACTTTTTTATTTATGGACCGATTAAATACAACAAACACTTATTTCTAAGTATCGCTATCAAATCCGATTCGATAAGCTGTTTCAGAGAAAACAGAGAAACAAATAAACAAACAGAAATGCTAAGATTAAAGAAAGTAATTTTTTTCCCCAAATATCTTCTATATACAGACAGCGATCAGGTACTAATTTATTATAGATAGACATATGGTATAATATTATTTAAAACTAAATATAAATATATTAGTATTATGTATAAATTGCTTAAGTATTAATCGATGTCCCACAGCTGGGCTTAGCTCTCCTAAACAAATAGAGAACAGAGAATAACACGCCACTCCATCCCACTACAGATTAAACAAAATAACTTATCAGAAAATACGTAATAAAATAGACAAATTTATCGCTCAGACTCAGACAGACCATTAAGTATAAAAAAAAATCGACCAGGGATCGAACCCGGGATCATTATATTCAAAGCGCATTATCACCACTACACCGGACGGTTAAATAATAATAATAAAACATTTAAAACAATAAAGCGGTCACCGAGCATATTAAACAGCAGCTGCCGGTGCTAAATCGATTCATATATACCCCCATTGTCTATGTACATACATACATACACGTGAATTAAAAAGTATTGTTATACTAATTAAAGGATTCTTATTCATACATTTCGAGCGCCACCTAACGGATAGATAGGGTAATTAAGTGGGTGATAAGAAGTAGTTTACGCGATGCGGGTGTTTATTTTGCAGTGTTACTCCAATATCTATTTAATATATTTAGAAAAATTGCTCATAATATTACAAGTGTAGTAATAAATTTTTATAGATTTGTTTTTCCCGTGCCTTTCCATACTTATAAGACGACCTTCCGTCTTCGCTACAAAGACGTGAAAATAGCTATTTTGTTTTTTTTTGTTGAAGAAGGTTTTTAGGGTAACGAAACCAACCGACGGGGTCAATTTCGAGAGTAGGTATGCGCTATGAAATGATGAAAAATTTGCAACATTACATAATGCATATAGGAATACTTTTTATAACCTATGGATATAGAAGAATATGACAACTAAACCTATTAATATGAAATTAAAAAAAAAAAAAAAAAACAAATCCGATCACGTAATTGGTTCAGATCGTAATGACGTGATACACAACCAATCACATCTCTCGACGAAGCTGTCAAATAATTTTACTTTGAATGTACCAAAACAAACCTACATAGGTAACAAGTTACTCATAAAAAAACCATAAAGCGTCGTCACCTATGTAACGTGGAAGTTGATAAACTAATACTAATGTATAATTCATTAGTCTTATACGGTTAGAGGTTCAAAATTATAAAGTATAATTAACTTTTATGGCGATAATACAGTAAAATAACCATAATGTAATTAAATTAATACTATTAGATACGATAGGCTTATTATTTTTTAATAATACAGAATGAAAACTTCATCAACGCGGACAAACTCGAACTTATTATTTCTCATTTAGTGTTTAATTTTAACCTATGTAACTAACTATAATAAGTAGAAATAACGGGAGATACTTAGGAAATAATGTGATATATGTGTATGAGAGTATGTATGAATCATACATAATGTAATGTATATATGTATGATATATAATATGATGTATTTATGTATGTAACATTATAATCCCTAATTATACGGTACCGTTAATTATATTTCTATCTGAGATATAATCAATCACGACAAAGTTGATCGCACCTATATTTCACTTAATTTATTGTGATATTAATATTAATACAATTAAGAGATCCAATTATCGATATGAATAAACAATGTTCTGTGACAATTTCTTAAGAAAATCATATATTTAATAGATATTCTATCGACAGATTAAACTCTAAAGTTGTGAAACATTTCCAATAAATAGGAAATGTTTCATATTATTTTGATGTATATACACTATATTATTATTAATTTAATGTTATACATACATACGTAAACCTGCACTTGTAGTTAAGAAAAGTTTTAGGTAAATTAAAAATTATAAAACATTAAGGACATTTCTTTGTCCATAAAATTACGAGTCACGATTGTATTGAAAGGTCATTGACTCTATGCGAGTAGATGAAAAAAAACAAATCGTATTATATTAAAAAAAGAACAAAAGAGTCAATATGTTTTTTACTTATAAATATCCGAAAGTACACAATCTCGTTATATAATATCATTATGATTGATTGTATTAGTACGATTTGTTTAATATAATTGAAAAAAAATATTCAATTTGTATAGAAGTATAGAAAATTTAAAAAAAACTATATATTATTAGTTATTTTGTGTAACCATTAAAACTAGGTGTGTCCTTCGACTTCTTTGGTGCGGAATATTTTTTTTTATCAAAGTTACCTAAGTTACCCCTTATGATATCAGATATCGGCAAGTGAAAGTCTTGTTTAAATCGGTCCAGTGTTTCAAAGATTATCCGGAACAAACAGACAGACATTAATTTTTTTTAATGTAAGTAACGTATATACTTTCATATGCATCTAGTGAAAAGCTGTTCATTTAAAATAACAAACAGACACTTCATTTTTATTTATATGTATAGATAAGTGTTGAAGTCGAAACAATGGATTGTCTAAGAAAATGCGGTGTGCGGTTATGAGAAAGTATAAACATACGAGTATGTCTGTAACCGCAGTCCTTGTGGTATGATTTCTACGACGGGAGACAATAACTTCATCAATGATATATTATGGAAAGTTCAGACATATGCTGTTTATGGAATAAAATATGTAAGATTAGAGTTCTGGAACATTTTCACTATACAATTTTAAGTGCACTGTTTCATCTCAGAGATAATGCGTTAACGGTTACAAGCACACTAAAAGCCTTTTCACTATCCCATGTCAGTGCGCTAGTTAGGAGTAGATTTGCTGTTATCACTAATTATATTAATAGTTTTGCCATATAAAATACTATTCAAATAATATACTTATATTACAATTATTGTTTGATACTTCAATGTTTCATCGATACTCAGTCATTATGACTGCATATATACATAAGCGTAGGGTTATATAAAATTTATTACACAGAAAAACTTTCCGATTATTTAACGTAATAAGTCATTTTACGTAATTACAAACAAAATTGTAGGATAGAAAAACAGTTCGGACAGCCTTATTCGAGCAGTAACAGCAAAAATTATTAAAAAAAACACATATTGGTAGTATTAACGGTACAGTTTATTCAAGGCCTAGAATTGGGACGGTACTATTTCTGTCCGTCAAAATGTCATGCTTGCGTAACCGATTACGAAACGAGAGGTACAATTAATATTCTATTAAATAATTATTTAATATATTATAAGGTCGTCGGTTCGTCTGTAATGAAACAACTTACTTGGAATTACATTACAACGTATTATGGATAATTAATTACTTATTGACTGTTTAGTCGGTGAAAAGATCAAAAAAGAAAGCAGTGTTCGAACTGGAATATTGTTAATAATATAAAAGATATATCATAGTTGCGATTTAAATGGTTTAAGACCGGGTTGCATTAAAAGATAACCGTGTCTCAAGTGTCTGAGGAATGTAAAGTCTAGACTAAGCTGGAGGTGCTCGAGTGGAGATGGGATGTTATCCTCATATGTAGCCATGACCTTAGATATCTTACATGGTTTACTTACATGATACATATAAATACAATTGTAGTGTCTGTAATTCCAAAATAACAGCTTTTCACCAAATTCATATGAAATAATGTATTGTGCATACGTAAAAAAAGTCTATCAGTCTGTTTATTCCCTTTAATCTCGGAAACGTCTGACCCGATTTTAATAGAAATTCAACTGGCGGGTAGCTGATGTCATAAAGAATAACTTAAGTTACTTCTATTTTAAAAAAGCATGTTCCGCGCGAATAAAGTCGCGGGCAAAACTAGTTAGAATATAAATCTCATACTCACACGTTCAGACGAAGAAATATAAAATAAAATTTACCTGAAACAAAAAAATAAAATTATAAGACACTGATTCAATAATAGTGAGAGATATTTCAATGTTATTTTTATATAATGTGCGTAATATTATAATATACGATACTACACGTCGTCCCATTCAAGGTTCCCACGCGTTTGTATAGTAAAAATAAAATTTATATTTTTCTTAAATAATTGAGCGAAGCGAGAGGAGCGATCTATGTGAGACTTTTTTGTATCCCATGTTGGGGGTTGGCTTGAAAACGGATTTTCCGAACCGATGAAATTTTGCACATTTTTAGCGATGGCTATTGCGGTGGTTTATAAAAAAAAGTGAAAAAAAACTTGTCGTTGAGGAATAGTCACCAAAAAATGACAGTCCCACACATAGGCTTCAATGTAAAAAAAATCGCTATGTGATATTTGATTATTCTTTATTTTTTGCCTGTCGGTTTTAGCTTTAAACGTTGAATTGAAGATGGGTTACTAGCTTCGTTCAATCTGCCAAACTCTACCGAGATTTTGCGTGCGCAGCGAGTCAAAATCGGGGTCCGGTTCGCGCCCCTAGTAGTTTTGAGAACGTCATAGATAAGCATAATAACTAATAATAATAGAATAAAACTTCTACTAAAGCGTAATTATTACAAAGAATTTTAACTAACATGAAAAGTTCAATCCTTTCAAAATGCTTATATCTTATGCGTTAGAGATTTCTTTTACCAATGTTGAATCAAACATTGGCCACACAATAATGCTTCGAAAGCATTGGAGGCAAATACGCAATGTTGGTCCAAGCGTAAGATATCACAAGACCGAGATATCACTCGATGCGTAACGAATTAACGATGGTCGGCGATCGATTTTGTATTCATTAACTTTTTTACAATACATCTCGGCATATTTGAAATCATAACAAATCAATTATCTTCTGAGATCGGATAAAAAGTTATTACGATATCTTTTAGTACTTATATATGTATAGTCAAAGGCATGTACAGACGGCCAACGAGATTTCTATATTTGGTTAGTCAGTCAGTAAACAAACAATCAAAGCGGTTAGATCTTATTGTTACCGCATGGACATCCTTCGGAGGAACCGAGACATCCGTTTCCGATTATGTGACGTACGTCTTCATAGTGGACATTATATATATATATATATAGTAGTTGTTACCTGCGACTTTGTCTGCTGCTTAATAAATCATCAATTAAAATTATAATAACTAACACTGCTATTGGAAACTTATAATATATGTAATAAACGAGATCTTTTGAATTGGACCAAACAGTAGATAGCTAAAATTTGATAGAAATCGGTTCAGTGGTTTTATAGATTTAGCCAAAATAAGCATTAACTGTAAGTTAACATAATTTATATAAATATACACTATATACACAGGTTTAACACTTGGCGAAATGCAAAGTTAAAACCCGTTGGGATAGGAATTCCGTAAAATCCGCTCTTAGTGGACGTCTACGTCACAAAATAAGTAACTATGTAAAATTTTAAGTTAACCGGACAGATAGTTTCGGAGATTTGGTGAAGAGTCAGTGAGTGGTAAATCGCTTCTCCATGAATATAAGTAAAAGCTTTAACAGTACTTTATGTAAATATGTTACTTTTCATTTATATAATAAAATGTAAAACCCACTTAAATAATTAATTACCAATTCCGGTGATTCTTGAATTGCGATTACTTTATAGCAATTTACTTTAAAGAAAGTAAGTTAGTATAAAATGTACATATTAACGTGTTAATATTACCTATATAATAAAAAAAAAAAATGTTTTAAATTTAATAATTTATGACGAAAAAAAAAAAAAAATTTTTCGGCGCCGCATTTCTCTAACACCGAAAAATTAATAGTATTTAGTATTATGTAAAAAAACATTATATGAAACTTGATTATGTGTGTGTTAGTTCGTAACGAATAGACACAATAACAACTGAACCGAACCTAACCGAAACCGAAACGTGAACCGACAGCTACATTATCAGATAGTAACATGAGATACTTTTAATCCCGATATTCTAACGGGATCGGGACCAAAACAAAATAGTATTCAAAGAACCAAGAAACAACAACATTATAAACAATAATTTAAATACAAAACGAACAGACATCAATATTATAAAGACACAAAATGACTAATCAAAGGACTGCATTGCATACATGTAACAGACGAGGTCAAAAGTCCACACACATAGCTCTTATTACATACACAATAAGAGCTAGAATGTGAAGCTCATTTGATATTCGCTTCAATATAAACTGATTTGAACTATCAATTGAGACGAGTATTACAATATAACACACCAATAAACAATTTTGAGACTTTAATGTATTAAGGATAAAGATTCCATTCCGAGAAAATATAAAATTTAATAATATGATATATAATTAGGATATACCGTAAAATTAAATTTTTGCATCATTCGCTTTTTGCGGCGGAGGCTTGCGAATTACATTACGCTTAGATCCGAGCGAGCCTTGAGATGAGACTTCGTGACAGACGGATAAACATTATACACTTTAATGTAGCGGTTTGAAATCATTATAGCTTCAATGCAATTTTAATATTCGAAACAAATTATATGCATAGATTTTTTTTTATGTGAATGATAGGGATGGAAGATTAATTAATTTTAATGCATTGAACAATTTTATATTAACTAGCTGCTCCTACTACTTCGACTGTACGAAATATTGTTTAAAATAAATGTGACCAAGTTACTGTTTATAAGCATATAATTTTCATATGCATTTAGTGTAAAGCTGTTAATTTGAAATTACAAACAGACACTTCATTTTTATTTATATGTAAAGATAAATTTATATATACAGTGTAAACTCTTTATAACATTATCCTTTATAACGATAAACTCCCTATAAAGTAGAAGTGTACACAACTTGGTTGGTTTGCCTTAAAACCCATACATTGATACATTCTTTATAACGATACAGCCATTCTCTATTACGAAGAAATGTGTTCATATTTTAACAGTAAATACATATTTATTATCGGTATTATTGTTTATGTTATCTTATCAGGTAACAAAAGACTTTGAAGCTCCGAAACATCTGAGGTCATAAACGGTCGGTCTTGCTTTTGTTATTCTTAATTGCCTTGAACACGTGCAACATGACGCTTTGTTTTCTTGGAAGTGATGGTCTTCAACCAAGCATACACGGTACCTATCGTATTATCAGTGAAAAGCGATTTGTGTTGACGAAAAAGTTTGTGTGATACGTGCGATTGAAAAAGGAGAAAAGAAAAGTGACGTTGGAAGACGTTTTAAACTAAGTCAATCTACTGTTGCCACCATTTGGAAAAACAAAGAAAAAATTCTGCAGGCGGCGCTGGAAGGAAACTCGTCTAAAAAATTAAGGAAGCCAAAATTTGAAGAATTGGATCAGGCAATGCTGTCGTGGTTTCACAAGCAGCGCCAGAATAATGTTCCCATTTCGGGGCCAATTGTAAAAGCCAAGGCTGAAAAGTTTGCCGAACAACTTGGTATAATTGACTTTAAAGCATCTGAAGGTTGGCTCGGAAAATTTAAACACCGTCACCAAATTACGTACGGTAAAATGAACGGAGAGGCGCGGGATGTCGATACGAATGTGACTGACAATTGGATCAGTACAGTGTGGCCTACATTCGAGAAGAAGTACTCACCAAAGGACATTTTTAATGCTGATGAAACTGGCCTTTTTTTCAAGTTAACCCCCGACAAAACATTAAAATTCAAAGGGGAAAAGTGTATTGGAGGAAAACTGTCTAAAGAACGTATTACTGTTCTAGTAGCTGCCAATATGAATGGAACAGAAAAAAGAAAACTCTTAGTTATAGGCAAATCAAGAAACCCTCGGTGTTTCAAGAACATAAAACAGTTGGCAGTCACGTATAAAGCAAACAAGTCAGCTTGGATGACATCGAAGATTTTTGAGGAGGAAGTGAGAAAAGGGGATGCTGAATTAAAAACACGGAAAATCTTGCTTCTAGTAGACAATTGCCCGGCTCACCCAATGATATCTAATCTTCGAAACATAGAGTTAGCATTTTTCCCTGTTAATACAACCAGTATTTTGCAACCAATGGATCAAAGTGTGATTAAAAGTCTAAAGGGTCACTACAGACGGAAAATGTTGATGGATCTGATCGAAACGGACGGCAAGGTCTCGATTAACATGCTACAAGCAGTGAACTTTATATCAAAAGCCTGGAAAGAGGTAACTGCAGCCACTATCCAACATTCTTTTCGTCATGCTGGGTTATGTAGTAGCCAGACAGTAGAAATGGATCATTTTGATAGTGAAGACAATCTACCGCAGAGTGAATGGATAAGCCAGTTCAACATACCAGACAATTTTAACAGAGATCTACAATCGTACGAAAATATAGATGAGGATGTAGCCACAACCGATTCACTTACAGATGAACAAATTGTTGATTTAGTTTCAAAAAGTAAGGAAAACCCCAATAATGATGATGATGAAGAAGATGATCAAGTGGACGAAGCCGAATCACCACCAAGAATTCCACAAGCGCTAGATGCTGCTAAGTTGATAGAAACATTTTTGTTGTTTAATCAAGATGATTCCACCACATATTTAGATATGAATAGGATACATAAGATAATACAAAACAAGTACTGGCATAGCAAAAAACGTCAGACAAAGTTAACGGACTACATGTGTAAATAACAATATATGTATATGCATACTTCATCAAAGACTTATTAAACATTATTGTAAATTTGGTTGTTTTATTTGTTCACTCCATATAACGATAACTCTCTATAACGATGAAAAATGCTCAGTCCTTTGAGTTTCGTTATAGAGAGTTTACACTGTAATATATAACTACGTTATAGTTATACAGTACATATATATATATTTAAAAGTAGGTTCTTAATACCATTTATTTTGTACTTCAAGGCGACTTAATGATCGCCCTCGGCTTCAATAGGTTTTTATATTGAAAAAAAAAAAAATAAGGTGCAGTGACCTTTATTTTTTGCTGCAACCTAATTAATTGAAATACTGAATATTTATTTTAAAATAAACTTAAAATATTTGGTGATATCCTATCACAAGTTCCAATGGAAACTGGACGGAGAATAAAGAAATTAATCTTGGAGACGATTGTTTTAATTTCTACCAATAGTTATGAACCGTCAGCTTCGATTAAAAAAAATGTTTAGGAGCTATAACGCCACAGACCGTCACGTATCAAACACAAAACTCCCCTCATTTTAGGTCGGAGATAAAAACACAAACTAAATAAAACAAAAAAATCATCTTACCAATATTGCTCAATGGGTTCTTATTATTAAAGTATACGATATTATATCGATTATTCCACACATACGGTATGTAGAATTAAAAAGAAATTAATACATCTTATTCGGTGCAAAAAAAAAATATCGAGAGCGGGTCAATTAACGGGTATTTTCTTGTCTCATACGATCGAGGTAACGATAAAATCGCCCACGCGTATTGGTGAAATATAAAAGAATACATTAAATATAATGGATATAATATCTACCGATATTGAGGAGGTTTTTTTTTGTTACAAATTTTTCAATGATTCACTTACACTAACTCATCCGTCCTCATTTTTTAACCTAGAAATATGTATAAGATTTAAAATGGCGTCTTAAAACGCATACGGATGCGTGTTTTTTTTTAACCTTGATCCATACAAAGGATGAAACAAAGCGATCGGTCCGTCCTTTTTATAATATCATAGTGCACTTCGAAAATAGTATAATATTATTAACAAATGTTAATTTTTTTTTATATGTACCTTTGTAAAGTATCCTTAAATTTTTGTTTCAAAGTCATTAATAATATATAATAATGTCGTATTTCGTAAAGTACGTTGAAAACAAAACTGACATTTCAGTGATATGTTAAACAATTTTAAACATTGTCACCGGTGACAGATATACGGAGCGACCCAGATAGCAATGGAAACGGAACGTATCACATTACGCAACACACACCACGGGGTAAGGTTAAGGTGGAGTAAGGAACTTTACTATGTTTTTTTTGCTTTTAACAATAAATGAACAAAAGACAAAAAAAAACATAACGTGACATCGGTGAAAGTGTTTAAAAGACATTCCCATCCAATCTGACCTCAGGGTACCAAAGAACAACGTACAAAGGACACAAATCAATCAAGAGGGCACAGGTCGTGTGGGCTTGGCATTAACCTACTTTCCAGAGCTGGTGGGAGGACGTTCTAAATTTAAAATTAGAAGAAAAAAAAACGCCAACGTTTGTTTGCGCGGCGTGTGTTGGAGAAATAAGGCGGCAAATACTAATAACTATTTAATGGTTTGAATGAAATGTGCTTAGGTATATTCATTTTTTATTTATACAGTCATTTCTACTACAACTAGTCAACTGACATCGCGTAGTGAAAAAGATCGCTAATACTATATAGCGTAATACGACGCTAGTTAGTTAGTAAATAAGCTTATTTGACACATTAAAACTCCCTTCATCGAACCAAAAAGAGCACTAAAAATTGGATACCGAAGTGGACCCATTACACGACCATCGTACATCTATCTCGTTCCAAAACCGAAACCATAAAAAAATTAATATCACTAACCCGACCTGGATTTCGCTTCGGAAGCGGTATCGATGGCATTTCAACGTTTAACTACTCTTGCATTCCTCGTCATGAAAGACCACTACAACCTAAACTAAAAGTTAATTTAAACCTTAGTGTGATGAAATAGAGTTCAATTTACATTATTATAACGATATCGCGTGTTAGGAACGTACAAAGAACAATGTGATACCCATAGTCTTACAAACGTTCCACCGTGATTTACGTCAAACCAGTAGAAAGGCATGACACAATTGGGTCTAAATTAAAAATGCCATTTATGGAACAAAGAGTTTCGATATATTTTTCGACTTTTAAAAAATGTATTCAATATATCAGAGGAGGAGCACTGTGAAAAGGTTATACAAAATCTGTATGTGACTAAACCGTAACACTAATAAATTTTGGTAACAAAAACTTCTAAACTAATTTTAAAAAGTGTAAATTTCGGAGAAGTAACAATTTGAAATTAACAGCAACTAACAATATTATAGTATTAAAAAAATGTATCAAATACCTATACAGATAATATTTATTGATTGAGTTCAATCATTAGCTTATATCACGTAACGTACTGCAGACGGAGTCGGAAAAAATATCTAGTGTTATACTACTGACGAGAACATATATCTATATGAAACATGTTTTGCAGAATAACAAATACAAAACAAACTGAAAAACACTTGAAACTCAGTTGAACATTATTTTATATTTACCTACTAGTTAAAAATATATATTTATTAGAAATAAAATAAACTATTAAATTTAATTTAATTAATTGATTAAATGACCACATTATTTTCCATAAAAAATACATCTATTTTTATATTTTTTTTTTATTAAAATTGAACTATATTTTTTTTACTAGCTTTAGCCCGCGACTCCAAGAAATTAAGCAATTAGCTATTTCATGATGTAAATGATTTTTTTTATTTTTTTTTTTATTTTAGAGGAGGGCAAACGAGCTTGCGGGTCACTGTTGGTATATGATCACCGCCGCCCATGAACTCTTGCAACATCCGAGGATTCACAAGAGCGTTGCCGGCCTTGGAGAAAGGAATATATGCATTTTCTTAATAATTTTACTATAATATATATAATGGTTTTTTTAATATGAATAATATCTTAGCACAACAACTTAGATGCTAAGTCACAAACTGACAGACATAAACTCTCTTTAATATTAATATAGTTTTATTATGTATTACCAAAACAAATATAAGACACGTTTATGAGCTATGACAATTTATATATAAAATCATATGCACTATTGTGAATACTTAGTGCGCAAATTCAAATCTCTTTTACGGTAAATATAATAATAATAATTCGCAAAGCAATATAGGTTATCAAATCGTATGATAATATATGTTTATTGATAATGTGTACACGTATGTTTGTTGTGTGTCATCTATAGATATAGATAAACTATTTTTTTTTGTGTTTAATCTTTATACATTACTATAGTTTCATTTAACCGCTTCAATTAATTTGTTTTATATTGTATTTGCTCGATCATTCGTCTCATTCGGGGTTCCATACGGGGTTCCATTCGGGGTCACATCCGGGGTTCCATTCGGGGTCACATCCGGGGTTCATAATCTCTGAGCGTGGCGTATATTTTATTGACCTATTATAACAGTTATCTATTACAGTTATAAGTAACATTTTGGACAAAGTTAGTATTCAACTACCCGCATGTTTACACAAGCTAATATATATATACACAATATATTTTTACGTTCGTACGTAATTAAATTAATTACAACGTCACAAACAGCATTTTGGTAAAGCATTTCATTCACCAACAGCTCGTGCATAATCTCATCTGACTATAAATTTAACATCATAATTAAAATTTCACTAACCCAAGGGAGTACATGTTTTGACAAGTTAATAAATAACTATGTACTAATAGTTCTAAATAGACACATATATATATATACTTATACACCATCTTAAATATTTTTCACATTCCTTTAACATATACCGGTATTTTATTTTAAATATATAGAATTACATAAAACACGATAAGTTTGTTTTGCTGACGGTGTATCAAGTAAGGATATAAATTAGCAAAAAAAAATTTTTATATAAATTTAGATTTTGAGACTTTTTTGCTAACAGTACGGTACGGTCAGCAAAAAATTCCATATTGAAACGTCATTTTTATACTGATCGTACTGATATGTATTGGTATCCTTCAATTGAGTACCACAGGACAAAGTGGGTCACCTCACCGCCTGATGGGATCTGACGTGATGCCGCGAGGTTGTTGCACTGCGATGTTTGTTTTTTAATTTTAAGAGTTTATTGACTTTTAAAAGTAATAACGTCTATTATTATACATCAACATGTTTAGGACGACGACCTTTACCTCATTTTTGGTGTCTAGTCTTATTTTAATGTATTTACCGACCGAGAACTTATTTCTTTACTGTTAAAGAGTAGGTATGCTTATTATTAAAATCATTTTCTATTATTAGTAAATTGCTTTGTTGATTGTCAAAGATTTTTAATTATGTGTGTGTGTGTGTGTGTGTGTGTGTGTGTGTGTGTGTGTGTGTGTGTGTGCGTGCGTACGTGCGTTTGTGTGTGTGTATGTGCATGAGTGTAAGTCACTACTACACATTGATAATTTACCTTTTCGAAATATTTATTCGACATTCGACATTTTTAATCGGTTTAGTAGTTTTTTGAGATTACCCTTTACATACAAAACGTACATATGAACATAATATATTAGTATAGATTTATAAACAGCAAAACGGTACTGTCAGAGAATGGAAGAGATATTGAAATATGCTTGCGTAATGCAATCAAGGCTGCAACAATCATACATTTAAGACATTTATAGACAACATAATAGAGACAATTAATATTGTGAATCGTATTTTAATATACGAATGTTATTACGAAAACTAATATATCAATATTGAACACAATCATTAAAGAAAATAAAATATGTATGTACATTAAATAAATTCCCAGAAACATATAATATTATCATATTTATAGGATTATATTCCTTACGAAAAATAATCTCAAGACACATAATCCTTCAAATAATATATTGATTTAAAACACCATTTTTAATACCTTTCTAACGGTATAGTTCAAGTTTTCAAAAACATTATTAAGTTATCAACATTCTTATTATTGTATACCTACATATAAAAAGGGATAACAAATTCAAAGTATACGCAAAATTTAGTTGAAATTAAAATTATATTAAACATACAAAATAAAAAATATTTCAATTAATCTGATATAATATATAAAGTTAAAGATTTAAACCTCCTTCCGAGAGAGCAAGGAATAAAAAGAATAGAACTACCGAAAACTGAAAGCCTAGTCTAAAACTTGAGCCCGAGGCGACTTCAGACAAGTCCACTTTAGGTCACACAACTAAATGGAACCAGTTGTTACTTGTTTAAACCAGTATTTAAGTTAACATAGCAACAAAGCCCGATCGCCGGATAAAAATAACTCCAGAGTATTTCTAGAAAAATACTTAGTATTATTTCAGAGAAATACTTACTGGAGGTACAAAAATGAAGTAATCTTATCGGATTAAAGCAATTATTTTTGTAAATACAGGGTAACGAACGGGACTTTCGTCTCAGGATTAAACAAAATCCAAATTTTCTGTAACACCTGGATTCCTCAACTAAATCCCCGATTAAATCTCAGTTTAAAACCCTCGTTAGTTTAATTAGGGTGTATGTTAGATATAGTTGAGTCTATAGTTTACTTCGCTCTGACCTTAATGAACTATGCAGCGCGGTTATTTTGGATCACCCGCATTTTTCAATATCGTTTTTATAATGACATAATTAAAGATATTTTGGCGACGCGATTATTTTATTATAAAGCATGGAACACATTAGCGTAATTTAGCTAATAAATTATTACTGTTTAAGTATAGATATTATAAATTGTTATTTAAATATACTTATTTCTTATATAAACACAACAGTTTATGAAACAGTGATCACAATAGAGAAATAGTCAGCAGAGTTTGTTGTTTCTTCATGGCCCGTACCCTTAATATTAATTTGGAGTGTCTTTATAGGGCTTATTTTGATAAGTATGAAACCATAATAGGGTTTCTGACACTGATATTGATTCAAAGTAAAAAAGATAAAAATAAAATAAATAAATTTTATCATATATCATAAGCGTCATTTATAAAAGAGCTTGTGATTGAGTTACCATTGCAATTGTCTTTACAATGCGACGCTAGAAGAAACGCACAGCGATAGAAATGTTTCGAAATGGAGAACAAACAATCTTAATTTTTACTTCAGTTGACACACTGACCGAGTTAGATAATATCATATGATTGCGATTACATCCATTGTGAAAGTACAGAGATGTTTACAATCGTAACATCATTATACTAATTACAAGGGATTTCTGGTGTTGTTTACATGAAGATATCAATTTAATATCAGTTATGATTAATAATGTAATGTAGAGAGAGATAATGTGTCAAGACGAGTCTAAGTAGGTGAATGGTTAAAAGAAAAGAGGAAGAAAGAAAACATGGATGAAATGGTTGAGCGAAGAAACTCCTAAAGCGACGAATGATAGACGTGTGTGTGTAGAACAAATTGACGTAGCAACGACCCTAAATAAATTGAATAAAATATTCAATAAAATATTATATAACTAAAGGAAAACAAAAAACGAGGCACAACCTATCTATCTCTCTCTCTCATATGTATAACACTATGTGACCCCAAAACAGCAAGTTAAAAATGTTCACCAAACACTAGCTCGATAGCAACTCCCTAACAGCCTTTTCACAATGTTATTAGTATGCTATTTGACCTAGCATCGAATCAGATGAATGTTAAATTTAAATTATAATTATATACATATTACACATAAATCCGCTACATATTATCAATCGAACTAATAAATTTAAAATCAAACAAACAAATTCATATAATCTCTGTCGTGCTGTATCGTTTCTAAAATTACATTTCGATGTTAGCTTCAAGAGACAAGATCGAGCGGAAACAATATTAAAACGAAGTACCTTAAAACTAATTTAACTAAGTTATATATATTACGGATAAGATAAGAATAATCAAAAAATTAATATACGAATAAGTAAATCGCAATAACCTTACGACTTCTCTTTAACAATTTGCGTAAGATGGTGAAAAAAAATCGATACGTACCGTCGCGACCGTGTGACCCATTTTATCTTACAAGGACTACGAATGTCAGTGTAATGTATATCAATAAAACGGATTTCGTTTATAAGATAAATAGTTACGAAGTATCTTATTGACGTAACCTAATATGTATACAAGTAAATTTACCGCATCCGATTAATTTCGTTATCCATGGCATACCGGTATGTTAAAAAAGATAATGATTATAATACTTTTTTGGTTAAAGGAGCGGTTAACGAGCACTTTACCTATAAACTGATGTAATTGATTTAAAGAATTACGCAAATAATCAACAAGAAATAAACATAATATAGTTACATATATATCGCGTCTTATTTTAAAAAGTTTATAAATAATACATCAAAGTTAATAAACTTGATTTAAGCGACTGAATAATTTTATCTTAAACCATAAAATAGTAAAGTTTCAGTTTTATTGAAATTCCTAAAGTTATTTCACAGTTTGCGGTTCAATAGTTCTTACGATCGCGTGATTTTACAGAATCGAGTAATAATTCCTATATTTGTATAAGTCGGAGATTTCTAATATTTTAAGGGTTATATAGCTTTACTGTGGGTTCAATGCTCTTATTAAAGCGACTGCTACATTTAAATGAAAATATAGAGGACAAAAATAGAAAAAAATGTATCGAATGTCAGTTGAATTAATTCTACCTTTGAGACTAAAAGCCACTTAACGCCAATTATAAGTTCCATCGGCAGTATACTTAACAAAGCCGACACGCAATCACGGAGTCCGCGATGGAAATTATTTTATAACGGTTTTATAGGGTATTATAAAATTAATAATTTATTACATTACAAACATGGCATATACGTATGATACGCTTAATAATATCGATATTATTTTTCGCTAAAGATTAACTAGTAGAGATTTCTTAGAGATAACTAGTAGGTACACTTTTTACACATATACATATATATATTGCATACCCCGTCCTAAGATTACACCCTTCAAAGTATAGAACTCAAACCTGTTTTAGATTTTATTTATAAAACTACCTGCCTTTATACAGGTGTCTAGTGCAATCCTCTAGACGTCTTTTGTACTTTTTTTTGTGTTAGCGGGTCAATTTGTCGAGGCCTTATTCGTAATATCTTGTTTTCGTAACATTTTATTTTAACATAATATCTCCTTTTAAGGGTATATACATGCAGACGCTTTATTGATACAATAATTCGTTCCTGACGTTTTAATATCATTGCGGCGATGTGGAGAGCACTGAACGGTACCTAAATAATTTAATACGTATTATATATTCTCGAATCCTACGAATATACAGGGAATAAAACATTTCACATAAATAATGTAAAATTAAATTTAATAATACACATTAAGCCGTCATAATACAATTGATTGTCGTAAAATTTTATTATGATTAATTGTGTAATCAATGGTCTTGAAAGCTTAACTTTTATTATCGAAACAGGTATTTAATTAGTAGTATTATACAAAGGAGGTTCAACAAAGAACGAGACTACATAAAAAATGCATTCCCCGCCCGTCCTTCGTCCGTCTGATGGATTCTGTTACATTTTTAAAAAGTTGCGTGACTGAATAAAGTAGTTGGAAGGAAGAAAAAAATATGAGAATTGTTTGTGGACAGGATGAAATAGAATGACGACTGCAAAGAAAAAAATATCTAAGTCTATTATATAAATTAACTTTGACAGGTAACTTGAAGGACTTATAGCGAGAATTTTAATATTAGAGACAAATAAATATATATAACACATTTTTATAATTGATAAAAGAGAAAAGATGACTGCCATCAATAAAAAAATATATATTGTCAAAAATTCTAATTACGTTTGATAAGAATGGTAATTAATTAATAACATACACAATAAATTAGGATTTCCCTTAACATGTAATGGTTTTCATAATTTAAACATTGAGTCATAATAGAATTGATTTATTAAAATATTTACCAACTTTTTATTTCAATGTAAAAAAATATTCGCAACATTTGACGAAAGTTTATCGTTATCTTATCCGTCGTCCGACTTCTAACTAGGACTCACCTGAATCAATAGACTGCGGCGTCTGTCCGTATCACATAATTACATTATTACTTTATATTATTAAACATATCTCGTGACACATTATCTTATATGACCTCCTTTCAGTAATGAAATTGCAATACAAATTTTAGAAGTTACAAGAAATTTGTATATCTTATATGTGACACTTATTAAGGTTAAGTATATTAAAAGAAAGTTATTACGATTGATTGAATTTTATGAACATATACAAAGTTTTTGAATGAACTCTTATCAATAAAATGATGTTAGCAAATAAATATCTACCTAATTATCAGACTTAAATAAAAAGTATCAGTTTTTTAAATAATTATTTTGGTTTTCAAACATGTACTTAACATTATAGTAATAATGTGATATTATTTCACAGTTATAGCCGTTTAATTGCCGTGAGTTTAGTTTTAACGTGCGGACTTTCTGACGCAAATAATCGTCTAAATCACGCCAGTGTATCGGGAAGATCTAAAATAGAACTGGACGCGCCGGTTCGGTTATATCTCGATAGATAACGTTTATCATCACGTCCAAAGAAATACGTATAAAACGTGATATTATACGAGTTTTAACATTCATTGAAATTGATTATTTAAAAACTAGCTTATTTTCAATAACGATAGTAAGAATATAGATATAACAAAAAACATGTAGAGAGTAAAAAGAGTTGAAGAGTCTAAGGTAAGTACACTAAAAGAGGCGGGTGTGGCCAGCTGATCTCACGCACCAGGGCAGCTGTTCACAACAAACGAAGATTATTGATTTTACCCGACGCCGATATTACACGAACAGGTGTTCAGACGTTCGGTAACCCGATAACTAGTGTGCAAACATTGGGCCACCTATAACGGTTTAATATAAATTTGTAAATTTAAACACGATACTAACCTTGATTCCAGAGCGTCCCTGTTGCTTCAGCAGCACGTTTTCAGGTTTCATATCACAGTGGATGATACGGCTTTTGTTTAACGCATGCAAACACTGCAAGAGGCTGTGAGAGAATTTACGAACTAATTGTAACGAGAACCCTTGGAATTTGTTCTTCTTTATTAGTTCGTACAGGTTGATCGAGAGGAGCTCGAATGTAATACATGTGTGGTTCCTAAACGTGAAGGAATCGAACATGTGTATGACATTCATTGTGTTATCCTTGTCCAAGTCGCGGAGGTGTTCCAGGATGCGAATCTCCTCCTGCGCCTGTCTGTGGAATCGCTTCTCGTTCCGTACCATTTTCAGTGCGACGTTCTCGCGTTTTTTGTGGTCATACGCTTTCACTACCTGCCCGAAGCTTCCTTTGCCTATAACTTTTAGCACCTCGTAACGGTACGCTATGTGGTCGTGTGGTATGTGTATGTAAGAACCCTGCTCGTTGTCGTACTCGCAATTGTTCGGAAAACCAAGGAGACCGGGTCTCTTTTTGGCGTTCGCGCCTATAAAGTACACTTGAGGATAGTCGAATATTTCCCGATGCTCGTAGGGAGTGAGTTTGTTCATATAGAGCTTCATGACTTGCTCGGGGCTACCGGCGGCGGCCGGCGGTCGCTTGTCGGGCGGCTGCGCGTTGCTCGCCGGCGGTGCGGGCGGGCCCGGCTCCAGCGGCGGCAGCGCTCCATCCCGGAGCAACGCGCGCCCAAACGCGTGCGCGCTCCCTAGAGGCATGTCGCCGGTCATGGCCGAGCGGCCGCCGCCACCTCCGCGCACCTCGCTCGCCGTGGCCGTACCGACCCACGCTCGCTCGTATACACCACTGCACCTCACTGCACTTGCACTGTTAGACGGAGCCACCCTGGAACACTGCACGACATTTCACATAGAACGAGAAGAGCAATAACCACGCTTCCACTTATGTGAACACATTCCGTCTCGGACACGATACGATGGAACCCTCACAGACGATACCGTGCGACGCGAACGTGAAATGCAAACAAAGACCCCCTTCCTTGCGGGTCGAGCCGACGATAGAACCAGAGAGAAAATAGAAACTGGTCGCCAGAGTCATTGAACCGTTCGACTGGCGGGAGCTCTCAAGTGCGAGTGAGACAGGTTAATTTTATCTTTATATCTATGACTAGAGGGCGCTGACCAAACTGCCATGATGTGCATTATTTGAGACCTAATATATGTAAGAGTCACAAAAAGATTTAAACCAGTGTTGCTACTTAAGTTAATATGAAAAAATATATTATTGTTCACCAGTAAATATATTTGTTGACAGTTAATAAAGAATATTATAAGAAGAATGACTTATCAACCTAAAATATTATTAATTAAAAAAATAATAATAATAACTTTACAATTACCCAGAAAAAAATAACATTAACCTTCTAATTAATAAATTATTTGCAGTAAAAAATATTTTTTGTTAAAACAATTACTAAATAATTGTAATGAGTGATGATTGGATCGCACACGAATTAACGACAATATTTTACTTTACATTAAGTTTAAGTTATGTAATTATTTTATGTTATATAATTACAACATTCAGTTCTTCAAATGAATATTTAATTATATTAATAAATATTAAATAAATATGATTTAATTTCTATTTATTCCTCATATACACCGTTATTTTGTACTGTATATTTCATCAATCTTATGTAAAAAAGAAGGTAGGAGATTGTAGCACTAATTTAAACTTAAAGAAAACTAAAAAGGTTTGTTGAATACATAAATAAAGTCGTGATATATAAATAATAATCTCAAACATGTAATTAAAGTAACATTTAAATACATTATCAATATAATTTAAAAAATGAATAAATTTAAAAAGTTTATACTAATATTTATTAAAATCACGTAAATACTAGAATGCATGCATGTCTTATATGTATTTTTTATTAATAATAATTATGAAAATGACAGAATGTTTAATTAATCTTTAGTTAAACATATTGGGTCTTCATTCATAATATTGTTTATGGTATGCAACTCAAGTGCTGCCATCTCTTGAGTATTAAGAACGAACTTTGATTTGAGAATAGTGCATCATCCATCCCATCTAGACGTCTTTTTACACTCTGTTCAAGTAGTCTGTTGTTTTCTGTCATACAGTCGTAACTATGTGGTGAATTTATTTCTAATTTTACGATAAATTAATTATAAAGACTGTTGTGTAATGTATTAAATCGTTAGAAGATAATAGTGTGATATTTCCGAAAAACGTAAGTGACTCCTCAACGTTGTAATGATTATTTCTTTTGCAGTGATTTCTTTTTGTCATTTTCTCAGCTGCTTTATGTGCGATAGCTAACTATAATGTCGATATTTCCGTGAAACATTGAAATTTAATTATTAAACAATGGAATGTACACATTGCCACTAATCATGAAGTGTATATGAAGTTTAATAATACAATAACTCCATTCTCGATAAGATGAGATAGTTTCGATTGAGTGTAAATTGTATCGATTAATACACGGAATGATCCCAGGAAGTAAGTACGTGAACTTTTCAAGGTAATTAGTAACGTTGATGTGGTATGCAGCTATTACTTTCTTGTGATCATAAAATAAATTAATGTGCATGATTTTAATGTTTGGAGTGCAGCCAGTGTATCAATAGAAATCAATTTATTAGCTGTATATAAACGAGGTGGTTTATTTTGTTAGTATTTTCCGACGTTTATTGTACCGCTATACTGAGTCACTGAGTTGTAGCAGGAGTACATAAAAACAAATTACTCTTATATTAGTCATCATGAGAGTAACCTTAAGGTTATATAAGCAAACAAGTTTTATGATCAAAGTATAGAGTGATTATAAACATTCATCTATTCTTGGATAACGTTTGTACACTAACTAACAGTATTGTTGATGAAAAGATATTGCTATAATTATTCAGTTACAACAAATATGTTCAACCTCTATAGTTATTTAGTTCCCGGTCAGTAAAACACATGTTTATATAAAAGTTAGTAAATAAAATTACATTAATATTAACCATGTTCAAATCTTAAACACCGTAGAGAATTGTTGATTTGCAGTGTTAGATATGAAACATTTTAAATTAATATTTAAAGTTTCTCATAAATCATTAACTTGTTTCAATACTATAGCAACAAATTTTTAATCTTTAGATATGCCTTGTGATCTTCTTTTCTGCTTTGATCATAAAAAAAATACTTAATAAATTTTATTGTCCTTAAGATAACATTTGATGATTTAATTGAAAAATATTCTGAGGTCACCTGAATTCTTCAATTAGTTCTTACAGCTATGAGGTTATACCTTGAAATAACTTGTATAAATTGTTATTAGGAATTTAGATAAGATACAATGTGTTATCGGCTTTTGTAGATTGTTGATGACATCAAATAACCAATTGATATATATTGTAACTCGTTTCTGTAAAGTATCACCCTCTTACTCACTCGGGTCTCCAGCTAATGGCCTAGAGATTAACGCACTTATAAATACATTGTAAGTTTAACATTATCTTATAGTTTCTTCGAACACCCTTTCTTCTTCTGTTGTTACGTCAACGTGATTTGTATGTAGCATATAAATAATTTATTTTAAACAAAATAGAGTTTTCACTTCTACATGTGTTTATTACATGTTAAATGTTTTGTTTTTAAACATTTTTCTAGAGAGGTTTATTTTTAATTTGCAGATATATTGTCGTTCTGATGAGTATCCGGTATAATATATATAACATACTAATTAATTACTTTGAATTATGGTTACATGTATGTTTATGTAAAATAAGGAAATAATATGTGCATGTTAGTTTATTAATTTCATTTTATTATGACTATCAGCAGGAAAATTATATCAAATTATATATGTCTATGCAATGAATCATATATGTAATATATTATTTTTTTATCTATTGTTATATAAATATTATTACATTTTAAAAAATATTAGTTGCAAGATAATATAATAATCCAATACTGAATATTGGACTAAAACACAAATTATTTATCAAACTGTTTGAGGTGTGATGTTACCTTTATTTTACAGGATTTGATGACATTGGAAGCCCTAGTATACCTACTTAATTAAATTCACGAGTTTAGGTAAGAGGGCTTAGTATAGGACGACACCCCATTAGTATAAAAACACTACACCATTGTGAGAGGCGTGCTTGATAAATTTGTTAATTATCGTGTCTGCATTTTCAAATTGTCTTTAGCAGGGTACTTTTCTGTACACTCACACTTATTTGACATCAATGTTTTTACAAACCTTGTTAGAAATCATCTTTAAACATTATGCTTAACAATTCATCCCTAAAGAGAAAATTTATCAACAAGACTCGAACCTGCTATCTGTGGAAGTGCATTCCGATAGTTCTACAAACTAAGCTAGCAAGTAGTTACTCATCACGATGAATTTAGAATTTTGTAAATAATCGTTTTTACTGCCATGTTGGTTACATATATTAGGTTTCTTTCGGAAATCCGGAACTTCGGAACACCAAAATTAATATTTGTTATTTTCTATATAGCTATATGTTATGTTTTTGAAATGTTGAATATTTGTTGAATAAAAATTTTAAATCAAGATTCGAACCACGACCTTTAGGAGAGCGGTTCCGTGGCTCTGCCAACTAAGCTATCGTGTCAATACTTTTTATTTTACTTAGGTGTATATTAATTAAGGGCTTTTACCCTTTTATTTATAATTTTTAACAATTATAAATACAATTCGTTCTTCCAATTATATATAGAAAAACAACGGTCTTTTAACTGTCTGTGCATATGAAGCTAATAACGCAAGCCAAAATTATTAAATTCATATAGAAAAATATATCTACGCACATCATAGATTTACAAAATTTGAGTGAATACAAAATTATTAAAAACATTTTTCAACAATTTTCGGAAAACCCATAAATATACAAATTTTACAAGTTTCCAACGAAATCGAAACTATTAATTTATCATAGAATAATTAATATATAATCAGTGAAAAATGTACATTATAACATATATTGTAATTTCCTTTATAAAATGTGATAAAGTAACTAGAACCCTGTCTTGAGTTAGCAATTCTACGTGCTTTTTGTAACATAGTTAACTACACTTAGTTGTATACAACGAGTTGTTCTTATTGAACTAAGCGTATCTTATCTTCGCTAATCCGATGTAGGTATTCGTTATTTACTATTAATTAGATTAACTAAAATAATTAATATATATAATACAAGTGACGTGTGACAAAATCTAAACTACGATAAAATTTTCACCTATAATATATTCAAAAAACAAACAAAAATATATATTGCGTATATAATTCTAAATTCATAAGGAGAAGTGTGTTAGTAGTGTCAGTACATTATAGCTCAGTTCGCAGAGTGACGGAATCGGTATCCATGAAGTCTCAGATTCGAGCCTCTTCATCTGAGGTTTATAATTTTTTCATTTTTTCTTTTCAAAAATTATTTTCAGTTAATTCTGTGCAAAAATATTGTTGTTGCTCAAGTACAATACGTATATGAATCAGTTTGTAAAAGTAAATATTTCAAATTTCAAAAATTTCTTAAACTCGCGCAGTTCAAAGAAAATACTTGATAGCAGTCTGGAAAGTTAAAATAAAAACGTAAAGCTCTGTATGTTTGAATGGCTGTTGATTTCATGTCGATGGCTTTAGAGAAGCAGTTTCTTCAGACGTCGCTTTCTTAAAATCTTTTACTGCAATTGATTTATAATGTAAGCTCCGTAATAACAATTTATTTAGTGCCAACAGGAAAAAAAAACATTTTAAATAAATATATTTGTATAGTATAAAATATTTGTTGTCATCATTTTTCATCACGGAATTAAAATTATGTTGCTTAAGTAACCTAGATAAAAATATAACATTTCTCAACTAGGAAGTCATTTCTTATTATTAGAAATATATATTTTTAAAGTTATGAGATTAATTTCATAATTTTATACAAACAGAAATAAAGTGTCCACACACTCAGAATAAGTCTGATGGCACATTCTCCCGTGAATATCGAACTGACGACAGTCGGCTTCGCAATCGGGAATCTTAACCACTGAACCAGGTGACCTTGAAATAAAATAAAAATATTGGAGAATATTCTTTACTGGAATGTTTAAAGAATTACGTAATGTATATTATATAAATATAACCCTCAAAATGACCTCCAGAGACGAATTACCATTATCTCTACATACAATGTATAACTAAATTAAAATAAAATTACCCCAATTCCGCAACTAGACATAATAATCTATTATTCTAGACCAAAATGTACAACGGACAAACGAACATGGACTATATTTCGCATATGTTATAAATCTAAATTACGGGTGTTTCAAAATTATAATTATATTGATTCCGGAACTCACGACAGCCGGAAGATTACAATTAGTACAACAAAGGCTACATGCATACTATTATTATATATGAGTGCATTGGCTTTCCAATAATACATGAATATATATATATATATATATATATATATATATTTCCTTGAGGGGAGTGGATTTATATATTTTTATTATAAATTCTTTGACAGTCTCACTCATAATAACTGAATCACCAAATTCTCAGAAAAAACGGTGTCAGTTATCAAATAGCTGTCCGTTGTAAGATCAATATTCAATCCTACATTATAATTTCGGCGAATTACAAAAGAATTATTCATCTTCTTGCCCTTATCCCAATTTTGGGGTATGTTTTTTCCGTCCATACTCTCCTGTTACTCGTCATGTCAGTACACACTTCCTTCTTCTCCATATCGTCTTTCACGCATTCCATCCATCTTTTCATCGTCATTCCTATTCCTGTGCATCCATCCACTATCATACCCAGCAATCTTTTTTACAAACGAATTATTATTCCATAGATAGTTTACTTAGCCCCGGGTATTTAAACTTTGTCAAAATGAAGCAATTAAAATAATTAATTGTATAATTTAATCCAATTAAAATAACATTAATCGATCTGTGTATTTTTGTTTATAAATTTAAATATGTAAATTGTAGTCGTTTGTTTATAATTATCTTATCTTATCTTTTCTTATCTTAGTCCTTATAATTCCATATATGTTATTATAATATTTCTAAAAATATTCCAAAGATAGTATTGAATGTTTTATACTGTATAAGAAAATTGTAAGAGTCTCAGAAGCGCCTTGGCAATGGCGTATCCTAATTAGGGTAAAGCCCTTTGCGACACTAGAGGTACAATGACCCGAGTCTATTGTGACCATAATTACTAAAACTAGAGCGAGAAATTCTAATAAATTTAATATCTAATCTAGTTTTTATATGAGCTTGTCGTATTTTAACACGCACATTTGATAACATTGACAAGTTTGTTATCTAGCAAATTTGACCTTTGACCCTTGACCTTTACTATCTCCATTAAACGCATTTGTATAATGTATATTAATATATTTTACGATTGAAGATCCATGGTCACACTACTAGTAGGTTTAACACAAGGTCATTGTGTTCTTATTTATCATTTATTACTTCCCCATCGAACCCCATCTCCCCCCTCCCACCACCACATGGTGTCGCTAATTATAGCTAAAAACCACAATATTTTTATAATATGTATATTTATTTATCCATATATTAGTAAAATGTATGTTCTACGCTGTTAAAAGATTTTTTTTACCGATATTTAATCATTCTATTATAAAATTTTTATTAAATTTTATAACGCCATTCATATTGATATAAAGTTAATATTTAATCTCTCTTTAGACGATGCGTTCTAATTTTATATATTTTTTTATTAATTTACCACAACCTTCATATGAATAATTATAGTACATTTAGCCGAACTACACAGAAACGAAGGAAATCTAATAATTTTTTAACACAAATATACATATATATACATATGTATTTTTGTAAAAACCTTACTTACTACTTAGTAGTTAAAAAGCAATTACATACAGACAGACAGCTTTTGAGCTTTGCTTTATTATATGTGTAGATGTTTGATATAAAAATGACGTTTTTATATATTAGCGACTAAAATTTAAATAACTTACTAAGTATAAGTAACGGTTGTATTAACAAATAAAAATTTAAAGTACAAACATAAATTAAACTAGGGTCGCCAACAGACCCTCAATTTCGACTCGGTGCGCCTGCGAAATCTCGGGTGCCGTTTACACATTTAGCGAAACGAGCCCAGTGTAATGACTCATCGTTTCCCCTTGACTTCAACGGGATAACATCAGTTTTTTGACGATTATTCCTCCTCAACGATGAAATTTTTAATTTTTTTTAAACCATCACCGTCATAATTTTCCGTCAAGTAGTTTTTGAGCCTATTCGTGACAAAGAATGTGAAAAAGTATCCAGTAGAGCGCTCCCCGCGCTTCTTTCGCTGCGCTCAATAAGAACTATATTGGTGTTTTCCATTGGTAGATTTTGTTCTTCTAACACGTGACTATAAATTATATCATTTATTAATAATGTAATTAAAGGTAAAGGCGGTAAAAATATTATCGCGTGACAGTTTATCGGTTTTAATATTAAATTGATTAAAAAATATTTTATTTGTAAAATGAAAGTAGGTTATATTTTCTTAATATACAGTTATTTTCTGAAGAAAATAGTTAATGATGTTGGGAACTCCGCATATGGTAATACAGTAAATAAATTGCAGAGAACAGTACAGTACAGTTTTTTTGTTTGTTTTAATTCAATAGATATTGTACGCGAATTATTAAACGTAGGTAAATAAAATGTTTCACTGCTGTGTCAATTTAATATATATATATATATATATATACTCTTGAAGTAGGTCTTTACGTCTGTCGTTACCACGTTCAAGTGATTGATTAAAAAAAAAAAAATTAACCAGGTTTGTTTTATATTAACAATCGAAAATAATAATAATTGAAAACTATGTTATAATAAATAAATGATAATAAAATTGTAACTGGAACGTCTCATTATATAGTTAATTACATGATTGAAAAAACAGGAAAATAATATAATGATGATTCATTTATCCATTGTTTATTGTGGTAATAAATATTTCTTAGCAACATTCATTTGAACTTAAATCATTTGATGGACACACATCCGCACAAGCACACACACAAACAAACACACACACACACACAAACACACACACACAAACACACAAACACACACACACACACACACACACACACACACACACGCACAAACACGCACACACACACACACAAACACGCACACACACACGCACACACACACACACGCGCACACACACACGTACACACACACACACGCGCACACACACACGCACACACACACACACACACACGCACACACACACACACCGACACACACAAACACACACACGCGGTCCTGTAGCTATATATATATGAACAAATATAATCTGCTACCTTAAATAATATAAAACTTAAAATAATATTGTTCCATTCAACAAATATTAATTGTGAAGTATCTGATGGATGAAGTTATTCACATTTTTATACGAAACTCGGCTATGAATATTAAATTTTGTGAAATGACAAACACTCTTGCCAAGTCTTTATTGCCATTTCCATTCGACGCTGCATTACTTTATATATATCTCTGCTCAGCTTCGTCTTCTGGCAATGTATACATACTAAAGAACTCGATTCGTTTCAAAATATTTCAACGGGAAATGTAAGATATCCTCTATTTTTTACTATTTAATATAATAATATTAATTGTCGCGATGTCTGTCAAATCTTACTAATATTGTTTCATTTTCTTATCTCATCTATTTATGTTTTTACTTCCTATCTAATCTATATATATTTAATTCTAGTCCCAGACATCTTAAAGCTTTTTTTCCCTCTCGTATATAACATAATTATCGAATTATTCAGACAATTGTCCGCTCGTCCAGACCCTTCTTTGTAAGATCCAAAGGGATCTTATAGCGTTATTAATTATACATAAGAATGTTAACAGACGTCATATCATTTATATTTATATATATACACCGCCCACATAATTCAATATCATTTGCTTTTAAAAATATTCCAAGTGTGACGTTAATTTGAATTCTCTAGTATTATAAGAGTGTGTATGTGAATCTTGATACGTGAACCGCTGCCAAGATATACCGCTCGATGTATGTATATCCAGTTACAATTATCGAGTACATCTCGAAAACAAAGGTAGTATTATGATAGATTTTAAAGAACCTCTCCATGGCATTTTAAATTCGTTTTACTGTCGTTTTTGGTTTAGTATGTCTTTTTATCGAGACCCAAGGAGCCATCCCAACAGATGTTAGTTAGTTCTTGTTGCTTTCTTAATCAGGACAATGGATCGTTATCCACAGGATATCATTAAAAGTCCAATGAGTCACTCGTACCAGACGTCTGAATGAAGTATTAATTCGTTCACTCGGCAGTGTCAAAGTTCAATCATCATACTGATTGCGCTATCTTTATCGATATCTTGTTCCTACAATACATGTATACTATTGCCAGTTGACATTTGTGGAGATCATGTCTGTCCGTTCTGATTGTACATAGCTCTACTATTTTAAAAATTAATAATAATCAATTGCTATTTGGATATTGTACGTACATGTCTATATTTTTCTTTGTCTATGAAACTAAACATTTATCCTTTACTTGTTATACAAAATTAGTATCTATTACTTATTAAATATGATTCGTTATTGCTTAATATCTTTTTTTATATAATACCGGGTGTTATATAATAATATTTATCAGATTATATTTAAGAAAAAGGATAATGTTTTGATTCTGAAATGTCGGACACTGACATTTGTCTTATTCTATTTTACATTTAATTTTAATTGTTCTTGATAATAAAGTTATTAAAGATTTATCTCCAAATTTTATTAGTCAAGTTTGAATCACTTAAACCACTTTATTTAATCAGATTATTTTATTTATATTTGGCAAATAGTAATCATGTATGTATAAAATATATATATATATATACACACACACATATAACATATATAATTACTTTAGTGAAATCGTAATTTGTCCGAAATTGATTATAGCCGGTTATATATATATATATATATATATATATATATATATATATAACAGTAATTATGGATCATAAAAGTCAATATATCTTGGCATAGGTACATGTAACAATGGATAGTTCCAAGTTATTTTAATAATGAAACGTGAACATTTCTTAGACGGTCTTGCATAACCGTGTACTGTTAGATCATTGTGCTTAAAGTTCACATAAGGTTAGGGTCACACGATTATAAAATGTGGGTCAGATTTAGGGTTGTCAACTTGTAATTATAAATAGTATTGTATTATACTATATACTTGAAATGTATAGGGTTGTAACATGTAGGTATTGTAATGTATTCTTACTTACCAAATAAGCTATAATACTTTTTATTTGTCACGCACTTCGTAAATAATATATTTTACGATTTTGTTTATCAAATGTCGCTTCCGAGTTATATTTGCAAGGATTTCTGTAATATATTTGCTTACTAAAATAATAATTTACCATAATATTTAAGAACGAATTACAATGTTAGTATTTTCCGAGTCTACCAGGAAATAAAGTGTTGCTAGTCCGTTTTCTATGGTTATTAATAATATCTGTATTTTAAAATGTATTTTGTTTAATTAGTAAATAAATAAGTAAAGTATCTAGTCAGAATGACTGCATTGTGTTAGTATTTTGCTATTTTTCAAGTATAATATTTTTATTTATTTCTTTTGATAGTTTTATATTTTGACAACCCTATCCAGATAACGTTCTCTCGAATGCTATAACACCACTGATAGATTTAATAGTGAACGTGGCTTCACATAAAATCAATTTATAACTCCAGCTCTTATATTTCGAATAATCTTGATACTTTATACACATTTATTATAAGAATTATTTTAATACATAATATATATTTAAATCACATACAACAACACAAAAAAATATATATTTGGATGATTATATGTTTATAAATTAGTCAGCAGAAGTAGCGTGTATGGACTAGTTGTACACTGTATCTCGACCTTGACGATTTATGGACTAAAGCAGAAGGTCGCTATTACGTCTCGAAATGTAATAAATATTTAATATCCTAATATCCAGTATAAACTGATGGATTTACGAAACACATTTGGAAATATCAAATCATATTATTAATATTAATAGATTATAATTAATAACACTTTCGCCCCGCAGTACATACTAAGAGATACTAACCAAATTCGTACCTAAACAAGCAAGTAAACAAAAAAGAGTAATTAACGACAGAGATTAACTAATAATACCTGGTACAGTGGAGTAACTCAAAATACCTCAAACGCGGTAGTTTTAAATGTCTAGCCATTTCAAATAGCGAGTCATGAGAACACTAATACTCGGTAGATACTAGAACAAAGTATATCCCTAAACAGTATTTAGTGGGATATATATAGTAGGAGGATATTATCGTGTTACATTAGGAACGTTCTACATTTCCTCGAGAGTGCCGTAAGGGCGGGTTAAGGGACAAAAAAGGGTGGATATTATCTTACACCACTTATACAAAGGGCGACGATCTCATTTACACATTCTCAAGGAGCGTTAACATCAGACCTTCGGACAGATAATAGGGATAAAGCAGGTAGATGATATTATGATGTTATTATTAACAAAAACAAATATTACAATTGAGAATAAAATATGTCAATGAAAACAAACTTTAAAAATATGGTAATTGAGAACTGTCTTACGCGAATGGATTATGTTAAGTCATTGTTCCAGTTGAATTTTCAACAATAATGTATGTACATTTATTGACAGCCGTTTATAATTTTTGGTTATACGCCAATAAATTTTTGAATTTATTTACTATAGCTAATGTAATCGCATTTCCATTTGTTTGTCGTGGATGACGTCACAGCAAATTGATAAAATTGTCTATTCACAACATTGTGATATTTGACATCTCATCTGTCAAATGCATGCGATTTTGCATTGACGGTTGTTTTTTTTTTAATTTGACAGAAAAGCCCCGTTCCGCATTCAGCCCAAGAACCTATAAGGAGTATTGATTTCATCAACATTACGTTTATGGATTGACATTGAGAAAGTTGGTTTGAAATCGCTATTGACTTGTATATTTAGGACAACCATTAAATATCCAGTACGTGAATCAGAATGAAGACGACATAATGTATGCAATGTCAAATGTGCGAATATTAATTGTAAACTTTTTTAGTTGACTCCTTCGTTGGCTTTGTTTTTTTTAAAATTGAAATTGGAACTAAAATACGTTATAAATACATTCGAATAATCTATTTGAATGTATTACAAATTAAATGTAACCTAAAAATATATATTTTTTTATATAAGCGGTGAAAAAAAAATACATATAGAATTCGTTTGTTGGTTTTTGTGAAATAAAAACTCTTTGTACATTCGTATTGAAATCGATATCTAGTATTATTTATAGACGTGTCTTTTATCTACGTATAGGATGTAAATAGTAGTTTCTATTCAACGAATATCTAACAAATATAAATGCAGGATTTTTTTAAAATTATTTTAATTATATTAAATATTATTTCTACTCTAAATCTTAATCTTATTTGTAATGAAATATTATAACAGTATTGATATATACTACGACCCAATAAATATAAAGAAAACAAATAATTCTCTTTTACAGATAAAAGAAATGGACAAAAATATACAACACAATAAAACGAAAAAATCAATACAAGAGGTTCCTATGTACGTTGGAGTGGATACATGTGAGGTTTAGCATTGGCGGTGGTAAGAGATGGATACGCTGCACGTGGGCATCGGGCACAGCAAGGGGTCGAGCAGAAGCCAGTCTCCATCGGCAGCTGATCTCCGTGACCCGGCGGTTGTCACTGATGACGTCATCAGGTCCAGGGTTCAGTCGCCCTCCACAGCACATCATGTGAGTCTAGTCTGGCTTAGTCTTCAGCATCTAATATATATATATATATATATATATATATATATATATATATATATATATATATATATAATATAATATAATATATAAAAGTATAGTTGTTCATACATACGTACTTATTCTTGTAAGCCGAATTAATATATTGAAACCGATCTCTGATTCAAGTTAAGGTAAATTTTTTGTTACAAATAAGTTTCTTGATATATAATGTCTGGTAACTTTATCAGTTAAAAAAAAACTTAAAATAAACTATTCAATGCTATTAGTTACCGCTTATAACATTGTTAATAATAATAATATTAAAGGAGGTACGCCACGGTGAGTCTCGATCCCACCACGTCAAGTCCCACTCCAGAGACCTGGGGAGCAACCCACTCTCCACCACCACCACGGTCAATACATCCAGGGAGTGAGTATTTAACACGGAACTAACAAACAAACTTACACCACATATAATATATATATAACTGATCCAGCAAACTTTGCCGGTCTTTAAACATTACTTGTGATGATATTTTTATTTGTGGCTCGTAGTGTTGTAAGTAGGGATGATTTATTTATGTATATTTTTTTCATGTGGAATTTTCCTACTTTAATTTTACACGATCTTAATTCATTATACGGATAAAAAGTATCCCATATTACTCGCTTATAATGTAACTTTCCACAAGTGTAAAAAGTTTTAAAATCGTTGTTGTTTTTAAGCTACCATAAATACAAAAATACGGTCAAATTTTCTCTTTATAGTATTTTAATAGATTACTATATGTTTATTTCTGTTTAGTTTGGAAGATTCTCCTCAAAAGAAACCAAGTATGCTACCGGACTACACGTACGCGGTGTGCAGCCCCAACGTATCGTACGCGCTGTCCTCCGCGGACGAGTACGGCTCGCCCGCCTATAGAGGTATGGAGAAATACACCTTATGCTGTAACGATTAAGGTTCAAATTGATACGAAATAGACACAGTAACGAAGATACAGGCCAAAATGTACGTTATTATGCCTCATGGTTTATATTATATCAAATTATAGCAAATGTAACATGTTGAGGTGCTGACAAAAATGTACCTTATACTTATAGTCTTAAAATATATTTTGTATATGGATTGATGAATTCGTACCTCAATATGTATATTTTTTACAGGACAAGATGGGGATTATATGAGCCAAGGTAAGATATTACGATTTTTATTACATTATTATTACATAAGTAATAAAGTTAAGTAAAAAAAATATGAATAAATGTTAATATATTAAAAAATTTGTCAGTAACGTTGTAGTAATTAAAAATAATTAGCCATTCATTATTTCTGTTCGTTATACAAATAAACAAAGATAAAAATGTATGTTTTTTTCTACACTGATTAATTGCCGGTCGTTATCAACTATTGAACGAATGTGATTTTTCCGACATGACACACACACAAATGTTCCAGAGATAATATCACACACACATTTACATAATTATATGTATTTTACAGAAGACATGGATGGTAACTCATCAGCTACGTCGGCGAAGGCGCAGGCCGCCATCACGCACCTCAACAGCAAGATCGAACGCACCAAGGACCTCATACGACTGGAACAGACCACCAGGGACGGTGAGGACATACATACATACATACATACATACATACTAGCTTATTAGTTCACTTTCTTTTTAAACTCATATGAATTAAAATTGAAATTATTATTTTAGTGTCTCCTCCTTTATATACAAGGATATTTGAAAAAATAATTTTGACTTTATGTTGCTTACATTGACAATAAAACTATAGCTATGTATGTGGATTCTGTCAAAATGATGTCAAATGATTGTCAAAGTAAAATACTGGTCTATACGTGTAGGATTTAGTTATTCTTATTCTGGAACATGGTCGCGGATTCGATTCCCGCAAGGGACAGTTATCAAAATGGTGTTTTCGAGTATCGAGTAAATTTTTTTTGTGAGATCTGTTTATTTTTTTGTTTTTTAATAATACGTGGGTGGATTGAAAAGTACTCGGCCCAACATACATCCATTTAATTCTAAAAATCAAATCGACCCACATTATTTAGTTCAGTTCAGACTAATTAATTGTGTGAAGTTCGAAACGTGTGCAGTAATTAGTTGTTATTTTATAAATATTTTAACAAAGCAATCGGACATAGTTTCCGCAATTGGAGCAAATCGTGCAGTAATTAAGTACCTCCATAAGAAGGGGCTAACTGAAATCCATGATGATTTGGTCAGTATATTAGAGGATTCTGCTCTGTCTTATTCATCCGTCAAAAAATAGATAGCAGAATTCAATCGTTGTAGAGACGTTGTAATCGTTGTGAATTGAGAAAGAAAGAGTGTGTGACAAGGGTTTTCTTTCTGTTCCCTAACGTAAAAACGCACTTGGGAGGTCAAAGATTTTCGACAAACGACGAGGTCAAAACAGCAGTATTTTGACTCTAAGGAAGAATCATTTTTTTCAACAGTCTAAATGCTTAGAATGGGAGATGGCAAAAGTGCATCGAACTTGATGGTGATAATGTAGAAAAATAAAAATATAATTGATTTAGTATGTGTTTATGTTCTTGATAAGGCCGAATAATTTTCAATCCACCCTCGTATAATGCGAATTGAAGTATATATAATAATTCAGAGAACGTCAACGAGTATCTCAAGCTGGCGGCCAACGCCGACAAGCAGCAGCTGGCCAGGATCAAGGCGGTGTTCGAGAAGAAGAACCAGAAGAGTGCGCTCTGCATCGTCCAGCTGCAGAAGAAACTGGACGGATACAACAAGCGCATCAAGAGCTGGGAGGTACTGACATACATACATAAATATACCAATTAATCTATTAAACTGATCCAAGAAATATTTTTTTTGGAACTTTTTTATTCAACTAAATTACTTTTTTGTTACTAAACGCGCCAATATTTTCATAATATAAATATGTGATTGTTTAATACGTAATGTTATTCTCAGCAACACGGTACAAGCGGACAGACGCACAGACAGCCCAGAGAGGTCTTACGGGACATGGGACAAGGACTGAAGTGAGTCAAATAACCTCTAATTGAATTTACATAGAGTAATGCTATGCAAAGTAAAAGAAACATTTCAAAGTAATTGGTTTTAGTACAAGTAAAGTCTACCCATTCTTGTACTGTATGGCCATTCATTCTTTTATTCCCCTCTTTATCCACTGAACTACCGTGTCTTCTCTTTCTCACAGGAACGTGGGCGGCAACATCAGGGACGGCATCACCGGTCTGGGCGGCAGCGTAATGTCGGCGCCCCGCGAGTTCGCGCACCTGTTCTCGCGGTCCAACCGGTTCGGCTCCGCTGACAACATCGCGCACCTCGCCGGTCTGTATGCACACACACACACACACACACACACACAAAACAAACAAATACGCAACAAAACACACGCAAAACGCGTGCGCCTTCACATACACGCCCACATACAGACAAACAACAAAAAGTAGGAAAAATAAGTTACGTCGTAGAGCTATTATCGATACATTGCTAGTATATTATACGACTGACTGTTTATTTAAATATCAATTGTTTAAATTTCTGCAATTTATAATGTCAATTTTATAAAAATGGACGATATGATATTATACGAATTGAGTTATTAAAGTAGTTTACAGAGTACGTGTATTATTATTATTGAAATTAAAATATATTATTGAAATAATAACTAGAATCGATTCATTAGATTCAGATATTTGTCCCCTAACAATAAACAAACGAATGTCACTATATAATATAAGTATATATATAGCTAACGCCGTCCACATCAGATATATGTAATATGTATTGTAATATGTATTCATACGCCTTGCTATGTCATTATATGTATTTTAATATACATATATTTTGTCTCGCAGAAACCACGGGCCCTTGTAAGTATTGAGAATAGACTAACACATTTTATATATATATATAAAAATCATAGTAAATAATCATTCTGTTTTTATTACTAATGTAAATATATGAAAAATCATTGCATCTATGAATTTCATCACTTAACTGTTAGAGATAAAAGATCTAATATTAAACCCGTGCGAAGTCAGGGCTAGCAACTAGTTTAATACGAATAAACAATTCTAAGACAGATATAATTAAATTTGCATCTACGTAAATAATATTGACAATTCAAGAATAGAAATTATCACAACAAGGTCGGTCAGATATTAACCACAGATAAAAGATTGTAAAGAAAACTACAGTTATCTTTCAGTCGCCACTGACACACCGTACAGGTGACATCGCGTCACCTTAAAAGATAAATATAAAGATATTATAACTGATATGTTTTATAAAGTGTGAAATGTTGTTCAAAAAGTGTAGGAAGTGTCGACGGAAATGTAATTATATATTTATTTATATTATTATTTGTATTACAAGGTCGAGAGGCTTCGCTGTTTGTGTAATAATAACTCAAACTATTCTAAAGTATCTTTATGTAACATATCCGTCTGAAAGAACCCATTTATATATCACTTGAATACCTAAAGTCATATGCGTGATCTTGTCGTGACATAAAAATGACTTTGTCGTAACTAAAGTGTTTTAATTATTAAAATTAACATGTCCTATTTTTATCACTTTTTAATCTTGTGTCATATAAAAATATTGTTTGTCACGTCTGTTTGTTTATTTGTTTTTAATTAAAGCATGATTACACCTAGCTTAATTAATAAAAAAATAATCCTACAAAAATTCCTTATCAAATGCATTTATAAAACATGTCAAAATATTTTATGGACATTCTCATTACTTATTCTTTACACTTTAACATGTATTTTTTTATAATATTATAATAAAAATCATATCCATATTAATATAATGTGACATACTAACGTGTGCTTATCATCTGTCTCGTTCTCGCACGCCAGCCCCACAACACGCGGAACTGAGAGGTAAATAGACGCTACTTTATATATTATATATTTACTTTATTATATAGCATGTTATTTTATACAATATATATATATAGTATCAAAATATATGTGCACTAGCTGTCGACAGTGACTTTGTCTGCTTCTTCATATTATTTTATATAAATTAAATTTGCTATTGGAAACCTATATAACTTAAAAGTGAATTATAATTATAAAAAACTTCAAATTTGCAATTAAAAAAAAATACAATTATATGAGATAAAAATTTAAGTTTATAAACTACTAGCTGATTCCCGCCCGCTTTGCTGGGCAAATAATAACAAAGAATCGCAAATTATATGTGGGTTAATTGAAAATACTCAGAATTGTATGTGGGTAAATAGAAAATAATCACAAATAATCACAAACTGTATGTGAGTTACGGAACCCTAATCCTACGAATAAACATAGCGAGAGGCCAAATTTTAATTTCTACTGCAATGGAATGGGAGAAGGAAGGGAGCGGGGGGGGGGGTAAACTTTTGCAGTTTTTTAGCTGTAACTTTGGAACGGTTTGGGCCTTTGCAAAATCCTTTCTTATTGCACCTATTCAATATGTCAGAAGTCTTGTGTCTAAATTTCAGCTTTCTAGGTATGACGGTTTGGGCTGTAGAGCGATGAATGAGTCAGTGAGTGAGTGTCTTTGTGCTTTATATATTAAGATGACATATTAAAAGCTTTATTGAAATCGGTTCAGTGGTTTCATAGATTAGCGCAAACGAACTAACAATCTATTATATATGTATAGTACTATGAAAGTCATTATATTTATATATGAAATAAAATATTAAATATACTTAATATAATAATAATTATATATATAATATAAATGTATATAAATATATAGCATGTTATTATTATTGAATCTTCTTAAATAGTCACTTATCCTATTATTTCGTTTAGTAATAAAAGGTGGAAAAATAACAACAATATATATATATATATATATATATATATATGACTTAATATTTTTTCAAATAAGTTATATGTAGTAATTAAAATAATACACAATAACGCGTAATGACTGCTGCCTGTTTATGATCGCAAGAACTACAGCATGTGCTTAGTATTTAGAAATTATAATCCTATCCTGTTTCTAAATAAAATAAAATAAAAAATCAAATATAATAAAAAGAAGTAACATTTTGTTTATTGTAACGTAATTTTTCCATCCGATTTATAATTTTTTTAGGAATTTTTATTACACATACATAGGAGATACATATATTGACTAGTTGTCCTAATTTTTGACACACTGACTTCAAATAGCAGTTTTTTATACCAATATATTTTCTATACATTTCATAATGATGATACCTTCCATATTATTATTAATTAATAAATGCCACAAAAAATTGTATAAAAATCCCTACAAACAAATACGTCTCGTATTGAGTGTGCCTACAACGCAGCGAACGCGTCGTCCGAAGGCTCCCGTGCGTCCGAGGGCGGGGAGGGAGGGGGTCGGGGCTCCACGCTGCCCCGCACGGGGGCCGCGCCCTCCCCCGCGCACAAGTACTCGCCGGACGCCTCGCCATCCTCCTCCGTCACCAGCGAGGGAGCACCGTGAGTTTTTGCTTTTAAATCCTTTTGTTTTGAGGTTATTCAATACCCCATCACCATCACCATATTTGGTTTTAAATTATGCCTCCCTCGTTAGTCTTTCTAATACACAGTACCTTACCTTTTTTTCTTATATCTTCTTTGAATATGTTTTTCCAACTCCCTGTGTCTTGAATGATTAATGGACTATACCTTTACAGTTCAATGACGCGACGAACTGACATACAAATGAATTAATTGAGTCCCAATATTGATTACGGCTAAGGATATCTTATTATCAATTCGGTTACAGCGCCATCTATGGTAGCATATTGCAACATACAATACATAATAAATATAATTTAAAAATAAAAGTAATATAATATTTTGTTAGATATCCAGCACAGGCGAATTCCAACAACATCGAAGCCGCATTTAGTATTAAACCCATCCTGAACGAACTGCGGGAACGAAGAGAGGACTACGAACGGATAGCAGAGAAAATAGAAGCTCTCAAGGTACACACATAGAATATGTATTATGATATTAACCAAGTTATAATCATCTATTCACTGCAAACATATTTGTATGGTTGATCTAGTATTACATAGCTCTCATTAAAATGGTCGCTGCAACAACTATCAAACGAAAATAATAGTTATAATCATATACGTGTTTCCAGAATCTCTCCCAGGAGGTGTCGTTCCTCTCAGCGGCCCTGCAGGAGGAGCGCTTCAAGGCGGAGAGGCTGGAGGAGCAGATCAACGACCTCACTGAATTACATCAAAATGAGGTATGTCCGACCTTATCGGTCTAGTCGTGTTAGAGAGAGAGAGAGGTGATTTGAAATGACATCCCTAAAAATTAAAGATACAACACTGAATAGAAAAAGCAGATATCTAAATTTAGTATGCATTTTGCTTCTTAAATAAACTCTAAAACTTTGTTTTTCGAAATAAATTTATTAATACAATAATATTTTTTTTATTAAACACCATATGTAGGTATTGTTTTACTGACCTGTCATAACAACGGCAATAAATATTCTGTTACATGTCAGTTAATTTATAAAATGAAATATTATCTTGTAAATTAATTGCACAAATATTTGTATGAATAATTAATAATGTACTAGGAACAACATTCATTCATTCATTCATGCATTCATTCATTACAACACTATGTATAGGATTATATATATTTAATATACTTTTATTGATTGATTAATTTGATTGTGTTCATATTATACTATTTTATACTCATATTATATTTGAATTGTTATTTATAGGTTGAGAATTTGAAACAAGCCCTCACCGACGTCGAAGAGAAAGTACAATACCAGAGCGAGGAACGAATACGAGATATACACGAGGCGCTGGACCTGTGTCAGACTAAAGTATTATATTTATATATTTACTTACTCGTATTTATTCAGTAGTATTATATAATTTGAAAATGTATTATTTTACTTTTTCATAAACGATACACGCAAGTAGTAGATTTATATAAGGCCTTTGATTGTACGTATCATTAAATATTTTATATATTTATTTATGCATCGTATTCATAGAAAAGTTTTCTTAAATTGAAAGTAAAAAAATCGTAAAATGTTTCCATTGATATAGTGTACTTCAAGGGTCAAATCTAGGTCCATTTCTCTTTCCTGATTATATTCATGATCTTTCATTCGTAAAGGATAAAAAGTATGGTATTATTTATTTAAAGAGGTCATCACTTTGTTTAAAAAACTTTATAATAACAGATGATGTAATTGTGCCGTACTGTACAGATAAGTAAGCTGGAGCAGTGGACAGCGGGTGGTGGCGGGGGAGGCGCGGGCGGCGGGGGCGGCGGCGAGGCGGGCGGTGCGGCCGCCTTGCCGCCCCGTCTGCTGCTCGTCAAGTTGCTGAACGTGGCCATCACTCTGCTGCAGCTGGCGCTGCTGCTCGTGGCCACCGTGGCCGGGGTCGCCATGCCCTTCCTAAGGACTAGGTATGTTAGGTTACGATATCCGTGTCGAGGTTTAAAGCATAATGTTATTATTTCTGTGCGTCAATGACGGTCTTGTAGGATCTGACGATTACCTGAATTGTGTTTTATTTTAGGGTCTTATACATTTGGAGTTGCGCCCATGTATGTAAACGAAAAAATATAATTTAAACATTTTATATGTTATATATACTATTTGCCATGAAGAAGGCCGTAAGTAAAAGATAAACTCATTTAGCTCTCTCCGGGTTCCACACCGCTAAAGCTGAAACAAGAAAATTGTAAACATTATTATTAATAATATGTATAATATTATCTTTTGTTACTGACCCCAAAATGTATAATTATTGTTAATTAAGTATCAATTAGTTAATATAATTTATACGATTTCCAGAGTCCGCGTGCTGACAACTAGTCTGGCGGTGATGGTGGGGGTGATGGTGCTGAAGCAGTGGCCGGAGGTGACGCAGCTCTCGGAGCACCTCGTCAGACGCCTCAAGGAATACTTACTGGACAAACACCACGACAGGTAATAAATATTATACATATATATATACAATATATATATATATATCAGATTATTGTTTTACGGTGAACGGTGGAGTGGAAATGGTCTCACATTATTATTATTATGTTCTAATAATTTAAATTTCGTACATCTTGTGTTTAATCCGTCTCCAACAATCCGACCATTTCCAATCCTTACAATGCCTTAATGTAATATGAAGATATTATTTATTATTAAAATGTAATATTAAAATAAGTGCCTTTAGTTTATTAGCCAATTATAATTATATATATATTATTTAGTTTGTCTTCACTTTACATACAAATAACTAACAATTGTATAAAATAATCTCACTCTGCTCAATTATTATTTTCACTCTAACATTTATAATAATTTAAAATTATACCTTAATACTAACACTATATGGTGTGTATCGCAATAACACGAGATGGTATTCAAAGATATATAATTGTAGAATTAGATAATGTAGAAATTAAAAAAAAATGTATTTATTCTGACAAATTGAATAGAATTTATTTGATTATTTTTGTCGGAGAACCAAAATAAAAATATATCAATAAATTTACACTTTTTTCTACATCCACAAGTGCTCTGTAATTTTTTTGATTATTTATAAATTTTTATTGAAAAAAAATTTAAACTTTTTGATGTTTGTCGTTTACAAATCTTTGAGTACCATCCGATTTATTATTATGTATTGTTTTATAAATATTATAAGTACATGTACCGCTTCGTTATGTGTTAAGTCATATCATATGTTATGTAATAAACTAACTCATTGATATATGTATATAAGGACGCCTTTGTGTGAGGACGCAATTGCAATGTGTGTGTTTTTTAGTTTTGTTTTTGTAATTTTTTTGTTATTTTATTTTTATTATATTTTTTCTATCAGGTATGAATGCAAGTCGTTGTGTGGTTGAAATCTACATTTTCGAAGAGACGGTAATATTGCAATTTGGTCCTAAAATTATTGAGAGGATTGAGAAGGAATCGTCACAAGTTAAAGGATAAATAGGTATTTTTTTTTCTACATATTTTAATTATGAAATAAATTGTATAAAAAAAGTTTTTTTTTTTTTTTTGCTTGATTTAATATGTACAATATATTATCAAAAAAATAATAATACAAAAAACATATTTTAGATTTTTTTTTTCCAAAAAACTTATTTGTTCCTATAACTTGTTTTATCAGTTTGACGATTTCAAATTAGAGGGCACGTTTCTACAAAACATTATAATGCAAGTGAAAGTTATTATTTTTAGAAATATTTGATTTAAGAATAATTATTGTAATGATTTTTTAATGTCTATCGATTGACGTGGAATTAAAAATATATTTTTTTTGTTTGTATATTAATTATAATATGTGAACTGTGTAGATATAGCGATGAGGGCTGGCTCCCTAGGATAGGTATTATTTTAATGTGTCCGTCGGTTTGTTTTGCACGTTACTGTTAAGACGTCGATTGCAAAAGGAAATACAAATATGTACAATTTTTCACATCATAATTAGTATAATTTTTATCTAAATTAATGTGATTTTAGCAAATTTTGCATCACGTGATGTACCTCGGGCTAAAGGCTGATACAAAAATTAGTAAAATCTCCAATTAATTTAAAACATGTAACAAGATTGGTCATGGTTTTTATTGTTTTTTATTTTTGGGGAGTTTGTTTCTCGGTGACTGGTTCAAACTGGATTAGGGTTGTCACATTACGGATATTTTTTTTATAATTAAATAATAGCTTTATTCGACTAGTGATGTAATTGAACAGCTTAGATGAAGGTTTACAAATTATTTATTTATTAAAGTAAATATATTGGTGAGTTATTTTATATGAAAATTAGACTGGTTTGATATTTTGGCTGTTGGCATCGAGGAGGAAGTTGTCATAGTGATGTTACAGCTTCCCGATGTTCGTCTTTTTGTACGAGGCTAAATTTTTAAAGTTTTTTTATTATTCACTTTGATGTTGAAACGCCTTTCGGATAAATTCTAGTGCTGTTATATTTAATTGAATATTGACAAGCGGCGGAGATAATTAATTTTACAGCGCTCTTATAGTAAATCACCTTTTGAAATATATAAATTTAAAGAATTTAATTTTTTTTTAGTTAATTTGTTAATACATGTGTTTGTCATGTAACGCTACATGTAGTTGTAAAAGTAATTTCTCCGCCCTTTTGTTAAACTACGGCTTAGTAAATCTTTTGTATTGATATTTTGTAAACATTCCAAAATTTCTTACGATTGAATAGTTTGATTATTAAAATGTTGTAAATCTAGACTACGTCGTATTAAACATAATGTACGAAGCTTTCCTTATATGTATATTGTGTAAATATAATTTTGTAATGTCCTTGTGATCTGTTTACGATACGATAGCGTAGTGGCATTTGTTTAATCGCACAGAGAAGTGTCTTGTACGGCGTACTCGTCCCATCCTTTACTGAATATTGTATGAAATTGTCAAATATTTGTTTTGCCTGTGAAATGAATTAAACCATCACAATTATACTCAAAATGCATTTTTATTATACCCATGAGATGCCCAAATACCAAAACTCTCGTTTACTATCGTTACTTTTGCTAGTTTTTTGTCATCAGTAAATTAAATGCAATCTTAAATTACCAAGGTGTTAAATAAAAAACAATGTTTAGGGCAATGTTTATTAAAGCCCTTATATAAAAATATAACAAAATATATTATTAAAATCAAATTCCATTGTACATCAGCACTTATACGAATTGATCGAAGTTAACATCAAATAATTATTAAGTTATAAAAATATAAGTTATATAAATACAAAAATGTTGACATTTAAGAATAAACAATTTATATAGTTTTATCATTATAATATGAAATGCAATGATCATATCAACTTGTTTTATAATCTGTTACAATACAACTATTTCACAATAGATAAAAAAATAATTATTAAATAATATTATTCTTCGCTGTTCGATGTTGTCGATATTGAATGATTTAATGGCACCAAATTATCGGGTTTTGGCGGCAAAGCTGGCTTTTCCACGATTAGCAAGTTTGCAGAATCATCTATCGGGAGGTCGGCGACTGCGACCGGGTCCATTGCGTTGTCAATAAAATCTATTTCATTGTCTACAACTTGTACTCCAGAGGGATCGGACCTAATGGAAAAATACATTATTATGCAAAAAATATGTTTAATATTATATCATCGCGATATATTCCATAAGCTGTGTCAGCACACCACAGAATAAGAAACAGAACTTACCATAAGCACCCAAGACCACACCACATGAAGTAAAATAATATATATATAAAGTAAGGTTGTGTTAGTGACGGTGACATTTAATAAAATGAAAGTATTTTTATGTATATTCTTTATTTATTTTAGCTTACACGTATTTTTAAACATGACAGTAGTCTATGTATGTATAGAGTATAGGGTATAATAGATCGTACTATTATTTCGATTCCGTTCGATCACTTAAACAATTAAAAATCAATAAAAAAAATCTAAATAATATAAAATGTCTAACAAAATAAAAATTTACATTTAAAATATGGTATAAAATAATCGTATCCCGAGGGAATGTCACAAATCAATAAATCTATAAGAAATTCCTTAACTTACATTAGGTAATATACAGTAAATGATATTGGAAGTTAAAAACTTAAAACAGGAATGCAAGATATTTTAGGGAATGTGACTTCAATGATTTGGAATAATATGAAAAATGTTTACAACCTGGTGTATAAATGATTTAATGATTATTATGAATCGTCCAAGCTGTTAGGCCGACACGTAAGTACCCAGTCAATGTTAGAACTATGAAAAGTCCAATACATATGAATCGATTTGTAAAAATGTATAAAACACGTAAAACTAATATAAGTACTCGTTATTCTTTAATCCTAATACGACACGACACAGGACATACAAACGGACAATTCCTTGCGGTAAAGCGAGATCAGTCATAAGCGCCACAGATTAAAATAATACAATGCTGTGCAATTTTGAAAGCGTGTGTAAAGCCTTCCTCTGTACACTGTGACCTTCACCCTTCACTTAAGGTACTCTGGAGTGTGTTAGGGATGTTAGGGAGAGGTGGGGAAATATATAGATATTACGTAATTTTTTACGTAGGTAGAACCAAACACAACACGGGTCCCGTAACTACATACGTAATATGTAATAAGTGTATAGTTATTATATTAAATAGGAGTGACTTATAAAATCATTATGGCTTCCACATCACATGACACAAGCTCCAACCATTTTGATTGTTTATCATAAACCGCATTTTCATCATATGCATAAGAATGTAACAAAATCATGTATAAAATATGAAATAAAATCATAAGGGTATGATATTAAAAATGCGGCGATCGTTACACTGTCGTCAAAAATATAAATACTTTGTTAAAAATAATTTTAGATCATTTTAACATATTATATAAAAAAATCATAAGCATCTTAAAATTCATCAGTTATAAAATAAATCACAATTAATCAAAAATATAAATTGATATCAAAATCGAAAGTAAAAAACGTCTATCGGTATATATGTTTTTCACGACAGTGTCTGTATGAACGCAACCCGGTGTCTCACTGCGCGGGCGCGTCCGGGGCGGGGATGTAGTCCAGCGCCATGAGACACGCGAACACCGTCATGATCATCTTGGGCTTCCTCTCGGCGATGTCCTCGGGCAGTGCGTACACGCGCCCGCCGCAGCGACGCGCCATCGATATCGCGTACTTCGCATTCGCCAGATTGTCCTGCAATATGGAGAATACATTACGTTAAGATTAGGAATACATTACAGTAAGGATACATTAAAATTAAGTATACACTAGGGCCCCGCAAGCGGGTATGAGCTGAACTCTCTTAAATATGTTAAGTGCTTTTGGTACTCTTAATCAAAGCGCACGCGAGGAAAGATACGTTCCATATGTTATCCCTACGAGACAGATTCTGGCTGTTTTGTAATAAACTACAATTAAGATTTTTTTGAAAAGTACCTCCGGCGTGCCCGAGTGCAGCACGAGGTCGTAGTTGATGGCTCCGGGCTTGATGGCGTCGATGAGATCCAACACCACCTTGGCATCCGCTAGAACTTCGTCCTGGAATATATTTTATTTATATGTTTAAAGTTTCATTTATTTACGTATTTTAGACACTTCAAATTCAGTTCTAAAGCATTCATTTGAAACTTTTTTTATGAAGTTACTAATATCAAAATTGGGTTCTGTAAAGATCTTTGGATAAAACGGATACATACAGTCTGTGTATATCTCATAAAGATGGTCTAAATATTATTAAAATATGCTTTGAAATACTAGAAACCTACAGACGTTACGTTATTGAAATACAAATGACCTGGAAGCTCTTAATGGACGAGGTCTTCCCGGCGGAGTGCAGCTTGGCGTTGACCCACTGCACGATCTCCCGCTCGATGATGGGGTTCCCGGTGTTGGCGAGCCGCGTCAGTACCGACAGCGTGTACGCGCGCATCAGCTGCCAGATCAACGCTGGAACAAATTATCATTTGTTGAAGGCAATGTTCATAAAAACACATGCGGTGAATGTCATCGCAGTGAAGAAAAGTTCAGCTGAGTTTGTCGTTTGGCCTTGAAGATTTATTTTAAGATGGAGTGTCTTTATAGAAGAGCTTATTTCAATTAGTATGGTATCAAAACCCTCCTGACAAATAAGAGCATTTGATGCACAAAGGATATATGTAAAATAAGTGATTGAAAATCTAGTTGGGGTCACAGTAAATCCGACCTGATATCAAAAAATTACTTCCTGAAATGAATTTATTATTGAAAATATATAGTTATAACTGAAAATGTCTGGACGTATGGCGGAATATGTAACAATGCGTGTGTGTGTTGTAATGTACCCAGTGTGAGCGTTGCGTTTCCCTCATTGATGTCGGCCCCCGCGATGCCGACGAGAGAGAAGCCAAGCTGTCGTCCGAGCTCCACCGCGTAGTTACAGTTCTCCAAGCGCTCCATGAAGCGACGCAACTTGGAGAACTGACGATGCACCTTAGAAGGAAAACAAAATTCAGACGTCAATTAATTGGAAATTAAAAATAAGTTATCTCTTAGCTTGTCTATATTATACCTTCTTCCAGTTAACGATGCCGGGTTTGATGATATCGTACAGCTGGAAGATGACGAGCCCGTCCGTGAGGTCGGAGTACAGCCAGTTGACGTGCGGCGCCACGCCCATCGAGTTCATCCAGTTGCGGTAAGCTGAGATTAAATTATAAAAAATATTACATACTTTATTTTAATTTCTATGACCTTAATAAATGATTTTAACGTACTCTTTTCTTCTCTGGTCTCGTCCAGCTGGTGGTACTGTTCGTTGTCGGTGTCCGGTCGCTGCAGGCCGGGGTGCTGGTTGAAGAGGTTGGCTACGAAGGCCAAGTTCAGTTTGTAGACTCCTCCCACCACGTCCGCGGGCGTCACGAAAGCCCTGCACCTCAGCTTGGCCGCCTGCTGCAGCATCACTTCAGCACGACGGAGCAGGTCAGTTTCCTGTAAAATTTATTTAAAAAAAAAATTAAGAATTTAGTAAAATTCGGATATTTCCTGCCATCATTTTGACTACAAAGATTATAATAATTAAAATGTACGTATTTTACATAAAGATTTAAACAATTTGTGCTTATTTCAAACAGATTCGCTGAGATCATCAGAAAAAAGCTCTATTGGTATAGAGAATTAAGAAAAACGTTTATGCAACATTAAGACATTAAAGAATTACAGCGGGGACACTGAAATATATATCCAGTCTAACCCTGAGAGCGTCCATCGTGACGCCGGCGTCGTCGGGCGCTATCTGCCGCAGCAGGTGGCTGTATATCTCCGAGTCCGCCACGTCCTGCTGGAAGTTGGTGCAGCGTCGCACCACCCCGGCGCGCTGCAACTGGTGGTTGACCCACCGCAGCAGGATGGCCTCGGGGGACAGCGCCAGCAGGTCCTCGATGCGTTCCTGGGGATTAATTAGTATTAGGCTATAATTGATACAAGATTTCAAAGTACTCCGTATTCTTGAACTATATCATTCTGCTTTGAATCGTTAGTTAAGTCTAATCTCCCCTGACCTGGTCATTGAGCAGTTCCGTGAGTCCAGGGCAGTGTTCTAGAGTGATCTGGTTGAAGAGACCGATACGAATTATTTGCCACAGGAGTCCTAGCACTAAATGAGGCTTTCCTGTAACAAAAAAAATATATATTATTTATTTAGATACACAGCAGATTACATTATTTTATTAGATATCCTAATGTTTGTCAAATTAACTTAAATTGACCATTTCGTTTTAAAAAGATAAATAAATGCAAAAGAATTCCACCACACTATCAACAGTTGTGCATTTTAACCACAATAAAAAAAAATTACAATATTTTAAATTACTTACTAATCAACAAATTATCTTAAAATGAAATCCAAAAAAAATATGTTTATTATAATTTTTAAATTAGAGGTATGTCTCAGAATGATTAACTTACATAACTCATTTTGAATTTGAGGAGAAAATAATACTAATATTTTGTAGTATACAGATTAGAAAACCCTACCACAGATAGTAATGATAATATCGGTAAGGTAACTTTTAGCGAGGTCGGGTGCGTCGATGTTGGCGATGTCGCGCAGATTAAAAAACTCTGCCACAGATAGTAATGATAATATCGGTAAGGTAACTTTTAGCGAGGTCGGGTTCGTCGATGTTGGCGATGTCACGCAGATTAAAAAACTCTAACACAGATAGTAATGATAATATCGGAAAGGTAACTTTTAGCGAGGTCGGGTGCGTCGATGTTGGCGATGTCGCGCAGATTAAAAAACTCTAACACAGATAGTAATGATAATATCGGAAAGGTAACTTTTAGCGAGGTCGGGTGCGTCGATGTTGGCGATGTCGCGCAGATTAAAAAACTCTGCCACAGATAGTAATGATAATATCGGTAAAGTAATTTTTATCGAGGTCGGGTTCGTCGATGTTGGCGATGTCACGCAGATTAAAAAACTCTAACACAGATAGTAATGATAATATCGGAAAGGTAACTTTTAGCGAGGTCGGGTGCGTCGATGTTGGCGTTGTCACGCAGATTAAAAAACTCTAACACAGATAGTAATGATAATATCGGAAAGGTAACTTTTAGCGAGGTCGGGTGCGTCGATGTTGGCGATGTCACGCAGATTAAAAAACTCTAACACAGATAGTAATGATAATATCGGAAAGGTAACCTTTAGCGAGGTCGTGTGCGTCGATGTTGACGATGTTGCAGCCGATGGCCTGCGAGGAGACCAGCGCCAGCGTGAGGTTCTCGTGCTTGGTGTACAGCGTCAGGTTCTTCTTGTTGATGGCGCGCTCGTCTATCGTGTCGGGGCACGAGTGGTTTATCACTTTGCTGAAATTATATACCAACATTTATAATAAACTGAAATTAAAATGTGTTAAGAATTCTAAGTTATTATGACATCAATGTAATTTAGAATTGAATTTTCTTTGAATGCAGTTTACAAAATTCTTTATAGTATGTATACAAAAAGTATGGCAAAATAAGAATATCCACGGACTAAGTCTAAGGTAACTAACCACAATGAGTCCATCTTTGAGTTTCTCGTAAAGTTTACAGTCTTCTGTTTAGTATCCAAACGAAAAAATATGATAAGAGTCCCCAAGGTCCAAGTGTAAGGTCACTCACCACAAGATGAGCCCGTCCTTGAGTTTCTCGTACAGCTGCTTCCCCTCGGCGTCGATGGGCAGCAGACGCGCCAAGTCGGGGTCGTGCTCCAGGTTGCTGTTGATCCAACCGGAGAACGCCATCTGCTCCTCCAGGCGGACTGAGTGAGTGGTGCCTGGATGATAATAAAAATCATAATTTTTGAAGCGCAGTTCCTTAACGCGACTTACGGGTAGTGCTATTTAGTAGAAAGAAAGTGTGTGCGTGCGTGTATCTCCCTCTGTCTCTTTGTCTATCTTTTTTTATCGATTATACATCAACACAAGGTTATACGCGCAAATTTTGTGTTTTTGTGTTAGATCATACCTGAACATTGCAGTATACATATAGAATATTCAGATTAAGAAAAGTATTAGATATTGAAGGAAAATTTCTAATGTAATTCGTTAAAAAATAATATAAAATAAATATTAAATTATACAGATTTCATTTCAAATTACTTTCAGATTTAAAAAAATATAAGCAACGCCGTCCGTGACGGGTCCCCTGACCATAAGTTTTTCTGTTTCGTTTTATTGTATAAAATAAAAAAAATACAAAAATATGTTATATATAGTAGTTTTTTAATATAACTTTTTTTTTTCAAGTAATTATAATTTTTTTTAAGTTGCAGATGTCCCATACGCATTGCCAATAACAAGTTGGGAAGTCGCAACGCTTGCTGTCTGTTTGTTTGTTATTACATTACATAGTATTTACCATCACTGGACGCCTCGCTCATTCCTCCCAAATGTTCAAGATTTTCCTTTTTACTGACGGCCTGTTTGAATGTGCTCGACACCTGGAACATTACAACAAAATAAAGATATGTCCAAAAGTAATTGATTTTAAGATTTCCATTGAACTCAAAAAATAACTCGTTTTAAAAACAATAATATTATTAATGTAATTTTATATTACTATACAAAAAAATACAATTTCATATACTCAGTTGATTTAATTGAGTGACTTCATACAACCAATAGACATTTACTGCCAACATTTACATGATCTACAAACTTCATACAATTATTAATTGACTCGTAGTTCATTGACACGTATGAGAATATTAATAAATTAAATACTTTGTAAATTGACTAATGTATTATTTTTTATTGTTAAATGTTTTTATTTACACATCTTTATTAAAGTGCTAAGGAGATTAAGCTGTGTAAAGCAACGGAAGGTTGGTTTGTCTTAACCAACTTCGAAAAAGGAGTTTTCTATTTGTCCGAAACAAGAAATACTTTTATCTAATATTTTGTATTGTTTGGTATTACCCAACTTCAAAGAACGAGGTTCTAAGTTTTTACCTGTTGTGCTTTAAGGTTGGCGCAGAGTTCCTCAAACTCCGTGAGCGATATCCCATTCTTCCTGGCGTCTCCGTTCATGCTGCCGTTGACCCCGCGCGCACTCTTGCCTCCGTTGTCGTAAAACTCTTCTATCATACACCGGACCTACGTAAATAATTCGTCAACATCACATTCATGATATATGTATGACTTAATAATGACTTTAGGACGTACCTTCCATTGTGGAATTTTGTATCCGACGCTATCGAGGGCGTCTTTCAACTCCTTCAAATCTATATGTCCGTTGCCGCTTGTGTCCAACTGCAACAAGTAATATATATTAATAACATACAATTTATATTGACCTACCGCAAGTTTTATAAACTCATTATAATTATCATTATAGACTGTGTTCAATATAATTTTATTTATAATACTTTCATAAATAAAGAATTTGTTTATAATTAATATGGTAACAATTAATTATAATAACATTATATAGGTATTCAATACAACGTAGTTCTATAGGGCTCTAATAAGGCAAAGACTATAACAACATTCGTTCCAAACATTTAATTGATTAAACAACCATGAGAACACTATAAAACATAGTCAATGTGATTGATTAATCAACTTAATTAGTACAATTATAGCGATTCACTGATAATATACTGATAACGTGAATATATGAATTATTACCTGAATTATATAATGTTTTTATAGAACCTATTACAATATGTATGGTATCGAAATAGTCCCTCCTGACATCCATTTGGCGTAAAAAAATTATCACTGGTATGGACTCATAGTGGAAAAGATATAAATAAATAAATAAAATATTAATGATTTACAAAGTAAATTTGAGTGTTATTATATTTATAAAATATTTTATGTATGTATTTATTTAAATTGTTTTTAAATACTAGACATTCATAACTCACCGAAAGGTCTAATAAAATTATTTATAACATAACTCATGGAACTGTGAACCAATTATAAGGACTCTATGTGACCTCCAAAATAGTTTAAGAGCTTACAGCATTTTCACTATGCTATGTTAGCTTGATATATGCTATTTGATAATGAATTAAGTGTAAGGAATCAGGCAAAAAAATATATATAATATTATTTATTATTGAATAAAAAACTATTTAAAATCAACCTTGGTTTATTTCGACACCTCGAAAAACAATATGGCAATGACTTCCTTTACCGGCGCCACGTATCTTAAGGTTATCAAACCTTTATTTGGTGTAAGCTGATCCGCGTTTTGTTTCTGGTAATCTAGATTAATCTATAACACATAACAACGGCATTACGTATACCATTTATAATAAATTAATGTTTGTATAACAATAACGGATGGTCGGGCAATAGAACAATTGTCATGTTTTTCACTGTTTTGATCAAAAGTGTGACATAATTTATGCGTATTATGTATTATCATTCCTCTCCTCCTCTCTTCCATTTATGTCCCTCTTTCCCTCTCCCTAGCATTCTTTTATGATTAGGTCATTAAGTTTTTAATATAAATCATAATTAAATGACAAATAACTTAATAAAATAAAATATATTGTCTAAATAATATTTAGTACTACAGCGAAACATATTAATTCACAGCGAAAGTATACAAGTTACTAAGTATGAAAATTAATTAATTAATTACAGCAGTTGAGGTAAACAGTTGCAAGGTCGTTTTGGCTATTTTTGAATTATTACATAATGTAAGCTTTTTGTATATATAGTAAAGTAAGTACTAAATTAAAATATATATAAATAAATAACTTTGTTTTGATAATTTCCAAGTGCACATTCAATTAAAATAATCAAGTTTATAAATAATAACGAATAACATAAAAAAAATAAACATTGATAACTCGTGTATTAAGAAAAGCGGCTCTGTCAATATGTTCTGATATGTCATAGTATAATCTTATTCAGTAAGTTATTATATTGTGATAATAGTTGTGCGATTTATTATTATTTATATATTTATTTCTCTTCACGCCATATCCCTTGCGGAGTTGCCAAAGACGACGGAGCGCCAAACACTACGGGTCCTGCATACCTCTGTCGCCTCGGACACAGACATCAACCTCTTCACAAATGCCCTCCGGGGGTCCTTATGCTTTTAATTGCGATTTACTGTTAGAATGAAACATTTATTGAAAGTAGCGGACTCGAACTTGCTACCACATCCATTATCCATCGCTTTACAACTGAGCTACCGTGTCGCTACTTACCGCGAAGAACTTATTATATATATATATATATATATATAATACTCCTTAAAAGGGTTTTTCAAGTAGCACTTTCAAAAATCATTTAATTGTCTTAACATTCACGTAATTAATTTCAATGTTATGGAAGATTTATATTGTAATTATCTCTATATTATTAATTACTTCAACGCACTCAGCTGAAGGTCAAGTGGATTATAAAAATACAATAAAACTGATAATGATAGAACTCTTACATGTATTGTTTCTCAAATATGTTATTAATCGGTATTTCACTGTTTAATTATGTTAATTAGATACGCCCCATTTTTTAAAAAACAATTATTAAATGACGTCTGCCAAACAAAAATAGATTACCGTCCGTCATATAAAAATTTGTATTACCATTTAAGGACATGAAAATTTGTATTACCAATTACGGACAATGAATCAATTATATTACCGGTTACGGACAACCGTAAATTTATTGTATTCTTTTTAAGTTGTTAATAATTTGAAGATAAATAACCAGACAGACAAAAGGATTTATCAATGCTGTTCCTCATCCCGTAACCGGACAAACCAAGTACATATTATATATTATGTGAGTGTGACTCACTGAGGATGAATCACTCGAGGACGGAGTGTTTACATAACAGACTAACTTGGACTTGAAATAGTTTTATTTACTTTAAACTTTATGAAGTTCGTGTATTATCTTTACTTTTAAATGTGCTATTAATATGTACTATGTACAAGTGATCTATAAATATATAAATAAAATAGAAATGTACGTTTGTAATTCCAAATTAATAGCTTTTCAATCAGTTAATATAAAGTATACTGTAGTTACATAATTTTTTTTTGTCTGTCTGTTTGTTCCGACTAATCTCTGAAACGGGTGGATCGATTTTAACAGGATTTTCTCCGGCAGATGTTGATGTTATAAGGAGTTACTTAGGCTACTTTTATGTAAAATAAACGTTATGATTAAATTTAAAGTTAAAGAATTATTTTTAATTACTTTTATTTTAACAAATAATAAATATTAACAAATTTAAAGAGATTAGATATTTAGTTGATAACATAAATGAAATTATAGTTATCAGATTTAGTGTGAAAGCAGTTTTATCAACGTATAAAACTCTTAGACACAACACTATTGTTTTATATAGAAATATTGAATCTGTCCGCTCTGTTAATATGATATCAACTGAATATTAACTTAGTTTATCTGTCTATTTGTTCCGACTAATCTCTAAAACGAATGGATCGATTTTAACAGTATTTTTAGTGGTGGATAGCTTTTATAAGGAGTAACTCAGGCTACTGTTATTAAACAACACATGCCGACACTATTGGCATGACTTTAAAATTAAACCAATTATTTATAATATTTGATAATAGTTTATTGAATTCTTCTTCGTAACCTTATTTTTCTGCAGGTGCGAATAAGATAACTGCAAACAGATATTTTTTTATCGTGTTTATATATAATTAATAAAAATGACCTAGATATGAAAAACAGCAACATAAATACCGCTGATGAATTGAATAATTATTTATCATTTCAATAAAATAAATCCATAGTATATTCTATATCATAAAATTTATCCAATAATAAGTCAATCAAGAACGTTTTTTATTAAGTTATTGACATGACATCAGCTAAGTTAACCGCCTCCAGGCTAGTCATATTACTAAATAACATGTCACAATACATAATACTATGTACAAATATATACATATACTTACTTATAAACAAATAAAAAAAATGCCTCCCAAAAATACCGTATTTATTCCTTAAATTAACAAAAGTTTAATTATTGTTTTATAATAATATTTGATTATTAATACTTATAGATAAAATAAAAATTTTAAATCTTTACCTTTACCTATTATTATTACCTACTTATATTTATTACTTACCAATAAGTTTAAATACTCGCGAATGTCATTACATTTCGTTAAAGGAATGTACAATATTGTATAGGCCAAGGACCTTGTTGATTCGATTAGGGGAGCGTTGACCCGACTTTGATTTATATGTATACCATTACAAGTTAGCTTAACAGTATTTATATTAAAAGATAATAAAGAAAACATATATGTGTTAAATTAATTCTTAATTAAACTGCAAATATATTTACATAGAGGTGAATATATTTAAATTTTTTAACTACGTCTTGAACAAAAGTATTTGGATTTGTTAGCTATAAACATATACGTACATATATACGTTCATTATTTTTCATTCCTTTCGCGTGCAACGTCCTAGCTCAGTTTTGCAAAGCATCGAGAAGACTCCCAGAGGGCGCAGATTCGATTCTTACCCTAGTTAAATTAACTTTCATATTTATTGATCGAAGCGAGCGGAGCGTTCTATGTGACACTTTTTGCATCCCATGTCCGGGGTTAGCATGAAAACGGGTTTACCGATCTTAATGAAATTTGACAATTTTATAACGATGGTTATTGCGATGGTATATAAAAAAAGTGAAAAGAAAACTCATGTCGTTGAGGAATAATAACAAAATATTACAGTCCCATAGACTTCAATGTAAAAAAATTTCGCTATGTGATATTTGATTATTCTATATTTTTTGCCTGTCGGTTTTAGCTTTGAATGCTGAATTGAAGATGGGTTACTCGCTTCGCTCAATTCGCCGAACTCTACCGAGATTTTGCGAGCTCAGCGAGTCAAATCGAGGTCCGGTTCGCGCCCCTAGTTAAACAAGCTTAATAAGACTAATTTATATTAATACAAGAAAAACCAGTTGAATCATAACTTTATTAAAATATAATTTCTTGGAATATGTTTTAAAATTGATGACGTCATTATCAATTTTATTCAATATTGATAAGATATAGGTGCGATGATAACAGCTGGTGAAAAATATTACAAGTACATCAAAAGCGATAAATGAACTAATTCTTCGACAAATCCATAACAAAACTAACTATTTTGTTATATTTATTCTAGGGTTTGTATTTTTTTTAATAATTTATTATTAAATTATATATATATTAATAATTATAATGTATGTTTTAATTTATTATGACGTCTGACTGACTTGAGTCAGAGGTGAGTCCAGGAAACCTTACACATTCAGACTAATTATATTTGTGGTATATAAATTATAATGAAACGAACTGGAAATATACGTTTGTAATAGGTATTTTGTATTTGAAATTGTCGTTGACTGACTCCAGAGGTCGCTATTGAGCAAAGATTGTGATATCGTTTGATAAGTGTTTTATTAATAATTATGAGTAATAATATTATCAATTAATTGAATTGTATAAAGTAATAATATTACTTAAAAGAACTGTCTTACTTTGATAGTACACATTAAGGTTTTTTTTAATTATTTATGAGTAACAACTGACTTTGTATTTGTCACTAAAGATTCAACTCAGATCGCAGTAAAAACCGGACGTATTTACCTACTAGGGGACTGATTGTGTGACCTACATTCTATTGATCACCTATTCTTATCTCGTACTTACCATATGTAGTAAGTAATACAGGAAAAAACCAATTTAAACAGTCATCAAAATAATTTTACCTTTAAAGTAACTAGACAGAGAGGGAGGAAGAGTGAGAAGGAAGGAAAGAGGGAGATAGATAGATAGTAATAGATTGTTTTAAGTCCAATCGCCGCTTAATGAAAAGGGAATAGAATGTTGAAATGACTTGTACTAGACAGTATGAAGATCTATAATTAATTCTACTAATTAGTGTTAATCCAATATGTCATCTGGTATTATATATACCGGATGACATATTACTACTGTAAGTACGTCATCGGATTAACAGTTTTATATAACTAACCGCATTTTCTTGATCTGTGGTATTATGACGTTAATGTAGGGGACTTACAAAGACAGGATTTTTAATAAAAGAAATAAATCATTCATATTCATTGTTATATATTTGTAATAATTACCGGATATAATCGCAATGTAAACGGAAACATTTAATAGTTACCAATTATTGATTAAGACACAAGTAACTTTATATGAATGTTTCGCAATAGAGAGAACTGTATCCACATAATATGAGATGGTACTGATAACAATAATATATTATATATACATATGTAACATGTATATTTATATTATTAAGTGACTAAATATGTTTATCAAGCACGATTGATACCTGTCTTATACACATTTCCAAGAAGCAACTAATGACATTTCAATATTTCCTGGTAATTATTTCTAATTAGGAGTTCATTAGAAATGGAAGTAGCTTACATTAGTCCTTATAACATGAGCTACACGCCAGTGAAAGTTGTGTTAAAATCGGTCTAGCCGTTTCAGAGATTAGTCGGAAGAAACAGACGGTCAGACAGAAAAAAATATAATGTTTTATTTATTCAAGAACTGTATATATAAATATTCATATGTATTTAGTGAAGAGCTGTTAATTTGGAACTACAAACAGACATTTAAATATTATTTATATGTATAGATATATGAATGACTTTAGATTCTATAGTAATTTTATGACTATTACGCTATAAATAGCAAGCCATGCAGAAAGTAACATGCATGTGTAACTTTAGTTTGTTGAGAAACTGGATAGTTCTGGCTACTTCTATATAAAGGAATGAAAACATACATACATAAATGGTTAAAGATTATATAAAATATCATTTTAACGAAAGAATAAATATATTTCTCACCTAATTACTAATAATGAAAGATGTTTCCGAGTATCTCTAAACGGAGGCTAAGAAGTAGAAATCATGACCGGAATGAGATAATCTTTTTGATATCCTTAACAAAAACTTTATAAAGCATATTAAAGATAATATATTCAGTAACATATTCTTAATTATATTTCCGAGACGTTTCATTGTCGCCGTGTCTGGTTACGAAGGTTCGTGATAATTATCTTTAAGTGTCTTTAAAGCTGATGCTTGATAAAATGATTATAATTTTCATTACAACTATAAAATAGTTTGTAAGTGATGTGTTAATTATAATTAACATTTGAGTCCGACAAATTTTCTACGTTTCTAATTCTGTACCGGCTAGCATAATGAAATTCTGAAGCTGGTTGCCGTAAACTTGGATCGTCGAGGGTAAAAAGTATAAAATTTGTTTGCGGCAACCGGTTTTGAATTTGAAATGACGTGAATTCACGTCAGGGGCAATCAGGAATCGAATTTGAAATGACGTGAATTCACGTCAGCGGTCGCGGATGTGTTAATATAATAGATAAATATTTGCTTATACGTATTAATCTAGAAGCCAGCAATGCCCCCATCCATCAAAGGCCGGGTCACGATTATTAAAGTACAATAATATCTGAGAAACAGAGCATGGGAAGCAAGCGGTACTATGTATGGTGCGCCCGCGCATGCAGGTTCACACGGTCGGTATTTAAATTTGCTTAGAAAATATACTGAATTAAATTATGTATTTGCATTACAAATTATTTCAGGATGGGAAATGATATGTTTTTTTACACTTTATTCAATGTATGGGTACACAAATAACATAATATTAATTCAAATGACTGTTATCAAATCAATTTGTCTAACGATATATTTAACGAGATGCATCATTATCATTAACACCGTTAACGTAACATTGTGACGGGTTAATGATAGTTATTTGTAACAAAATTGAATTATCATTATGCAAATAATCATATAATTATTGATTAATAGAAAATTTACTGTTAAAATTGCTCTTAAAGACATATAACGATTTGATTAATGACATATATTATGTGTTATTTTAGCGTAAGGTATTAGTTTCAATATTTTTTTATGCCATCTAAGTTAATGTTTGACTACATTCCACCTGATGGAAAGTGGAAATGTAGTCATAGCTGGTAAGGCGCATTAACCTAGCAACCTATTCACTCTTCTCTTGAAGACACCCACATTGTTTTAAGATGGAAATTCCGACGCAGGCAAGCTGTTCCAATTATTTATTCCCTGTACGAATTAAAAAAGACGAAACAAAGCGCTTCGTTCGAACAGGGGGAATGTCCACAACGTAAGGATTGATATCTGCCGTGCGTCGGAAAGTCCTGTGATGGAAGGGGGACGGAGGAATTACATCGTGTAATTCCTGCGCATACTATCCAAAATGTATCCTATAGAATACTAAGAGGCGAGCAATTCTACGCCTGTGTTCAAGGCTGTGGCGATTGTTCTAAACTATTCTATGTAAGTTAGAACCCTCCCCGTCCCCTATCGTCTCCGTGCAAAGCTGTCTGTCGTTTCATTGAGATGTGACAAATAGTTTCATATTTATATTTGTTATTAATCGTAGTAGAAAAAATTAAGGTCCAATTATAAGAGAGGAAGCTAGAAGATAACACGACTGATCATTTACAAAGATGGAGGAATCATGATTAATATGATAAAGGACTAAATTATGGGAAAGGTAAGAAAGGAGAAGAGAGTACTCAAAATAAATACTTATAAATTATAGTTAATATATTTGGGTAATTCGAATTTAATCTCGAATACACTAACATACATACAACGAACCTTTAATTACCTAAACGTAATCAACGCAGTAACCCATGGTTTTCTAGTACCAGCATACTATTGCCCCACTTGAGGACGCCATGAACGCATTCTTTATAATTAACTATAATGGTACTAAAACTTGTATTAAATATATAATAACCGAATTATTATATTAAAAGAGGTTATTGACCGGGTTTTTATAAATACTAAGTGATTGTTGATCATTAAATTAAACAAATAAATAGGTTATGTTATTAAAATATTAATGCTTAATTAACATTTTAACTGATAATATAAAATATATATTTAAAGTGATTTATCAAGTTTGTTTATATAAAAGAAAGTGAGTTCGTGCAATATAAAACACGCAGACCAACCCGCAGGAAACGAGATGAGATGTACAGGCTTGGTACATTATGTACGCAAGGAGATGAAAAGGAGAAGAGAATAAAGAGAAGAGAACATAGGAATAAAAAATTCAAAGTATTAATATCAACATTAAAATAAAAGATCTACACAAATTTCAGACTAAAACAGCCCAAAATTAAATCTACCATTCCAGACCAATGTTACTAGTAATGAGATCTAGTGAATGTTACAGCTTTCCCTAAGTCTAGACTTCACCTTTGTCTATGTCTGTATGACCCCCATGCATTTTAAAGTTATTAAAATTGTTGAGTTATTTTTATATATTCATTTCCAGTAAACAGAATAGGTATTGCATTGAACAATAAAAGTACTTATTTATAATCAGACGGATGTCATGTGATAAATAGTTGCTAATTTTACATAATGACTCGATCAAAATACTTAGTACATTAAAAAAGTTATTCATAATGTTTTTTTAAATACATGTTTATAACAATGTATATAGTATTATATTTACTTACATTTATTCTTTATATTTTATATACCGATTTACCACTCACTGACTCATCACGAAATCTCCGAAACTATCTTTTCGGTTAACTTAATATTGTTTTAGAACGGATTTTACGGAATTCCCACCCCAAACGGATTTCAACTTTTTGCATTTCGCCAAGTTAAACTTGTAGGAGCTATACACTTAACGCGAGGGTAAGAGTTACTATAGCCACGGTTACGTTGACAACGGTTACCATAGCAACCTAAGTTCACATCCAAACTAATAGTGAGGGAATAAGCTAGTATAATATATTTACAACATATTTAAGACAGTTTAATGAATAATAAATTACAATTTCACTTTTATTGAGCATTCGTACATAAGTTTTTTTGATTACATAACAATTTAATTTTACCAATTCATCATTTACTTTTGACGTTAACGTGAATGTTATTTTCATTTTCATCTGTACAATGCACCCGATTGTATTATGTGTTATAGAATTTTAAACTTTTAACCATTATAATTGGGTGTATAATCGTATGTTTTGTTTATTACTATTCTTAACAATTATGATTGTTATGTTCTTAATGAGATTCATACACGCGAGTGTAATTAGTGTATCGTGTTTGAAAGCGTCAAGATTAACAGATTCGATCATTTGAATGATATCATTTATTCATTGATTAATTTCATGCAATTCCACATCTATATACATATAATGAATCTGTAACTGTCTGTACATATAGAGTTATAAGTAACAAATATCCACAATAATAAATTTAAGAATTTTTATCTGTTTTTGTACGCACTAATCTTAGAAAAGGCTTATCCGATTTGAATGCGGTTTTCACGAATGTATTTTGGTAAATTTAATAAAAGTTGTGTAAAAAAATGTGTTGTACCAGTTTTGTTTTATGTCCGATAAAAAATTTACTAAGAAACCAAATTGTTTGATATTACCTAACTACTATATATAATAACGATCTGTTAAATTGTCATAGAAAGTTATCCTGCCAAAAAACAAATCCTTTACAAACGGAGTCGTAGGGCAAAACTAGTTATAACAATATATACTAACATATAATAACTACAGAAATGGTTTGTAATAAATAAATGGTTATAATAAGAATTATAAAAATAAATTGTTTCTTTGGCCACAGTGAAGTAATAAACAAACTCGTATGGTCTTGTAATGCCACCGCTATTTGTGGAGCGAAGAATGCGCACACGTGTGTTTCCTTAAACGTTATAGGATTGAATTTAACTATGCATTTGTAATTACTATTCGAGACTTGTTTATACAATGCAAATGATTTTGGTTTGTTGAAGTCTGAAATGCCTTCGAATATAATATTTGATTTCCAATAATATTAAGAAGAAAAATTATTAAAGCTACTTTGTTGTAGTTCAAATGAGATATACAATGTTAGTAGTAATAATACCTTTGCCTCAACACACCTACAGAATAGTTCTTCACACACTAATAAAATTGAGTAAACTTAACAAAGTAAACTATGAGATGAGAACATCGGCTAGTGACTGAAAATTTAGATAATTTTATAAATAGTTCTATATTAAATATTTAAAACTATTCATTTGTTTTATAATATAACATATTAGCAACATTACTTACTAACTGGAAGATAAAGACAAACATAATAACGTTTGCATATAAACGTATCTCAGCTCACCTTTCGACCAATGCGCAGTTGTGAGTCATCGTGTGTTGACCTAAGGCCTAAGCGAACAAAACTTTGCGTTTGTGTGAGTGAGGACAGAACTTCTTTGTACGTTCACCGCCTTTTGAGTTATGCGGCCCTGGTACTTCAAAGCTTATGACGATTAAGAGTTTATCTCGCTAATTCAACCCCTTGCATCTTTCTTACATGTTCATCCAGACGAGGAGTTTAAGGAATTCTTTTGTCGGCGTTTTTATTATTCTTCTTTAATAATTATTTAATATAAATTGATAAAAATTGTACTCGTAATAGTTACATTTCAAATGTTTGATAGTAAATATCGAAAATTAAATGTACTAATGTGTATTCTATGGGTTGACTTCGAATCAACTGCCTCCTATACTTATTGAGCGGTAAAACAAATTAATAAAACTTTTTTAGTCACCATTAATTCATTGAAACGAAAGGGGTGAGCACCTTTTTGCATAACAATATATCGATTTTCATACCCTTCTTCACTATCTGGTAATGGGCAGTAAGGCCGGTCTGAACTACTTTCGAACCACGTTGAAAGGCTGACTCACTGCGCGTTAAATAGTCAAATTCTAAATGAATCATACAATAGACAGCAAATATTACGACAATATTTACTAGTTGAATAGTTTCTGGAATCCAATAATATATAACTCAAAGTAAGGAGGAACACATTCGCTGTTAGATAAGTAATACTTTCCAGAAAGAAAAAGAAGGGTTCTTTGTTGTTAGCAAAGGACGTAAAAATAAAAATAAAATAATCATCAATAATTGTATTATATAAATATATAATACACTTTTTACAACATTAATTTTTATCATAAAACACTGATAATATTTATCAACGTCTATCAAATAAGCCGATCTATTAAGGATTGTATTAAAATTATATATACCAACATACATGTCCGTCATTATATTAGGGCAATAGGTCGAATATAAATGCCTCTAATGACTGTCAATTGAATATTATTAGCTAAATCAGTTCTCATGATTCATGCCAAGAATCGTGACCAAGTATGTAACTTTGTTTTACATAAAATTATATGTTTAGTACATATAAGTTAATGTTTAAATATGTTATCATAAAAGACAGTACATTTTTTTTAATATCTCAAACCATACATACAACCATATTTACACAAAAAAATATTTAATCAAATTATGTTTTTAACTTTAAAGGGATTTATTATTTTAAACTTCATATTATTTACAAAATTCATATTTTCGTCAAAATGTCAATAGAAAATTTGTGACTGATTTAAGACAGCTTATTTTTCAATAATAATCCTTCTAGATATAATATTCTTATACCTACCCAGATGTAAGAATTGGATTCTCTTACACCGAAGAGAACTTGAAAGAATTAAACTAAATGAAATTCGTAAACGATTTGGTGTTGTAAATGTGTAAGATGTTCCAAGTACCTATTACAACTGTTTAAACATTTATAGACTAACAGCTGACTCATGAGTTTTAAACAAAATTCCATTGTATTACGTAAACTAAGTTGCGGTTGAATTTCTTGGGGATTGTATATAATCAAATGAATAGAACCTAACCGCATTGACACAATATTAGTTACTTGAAATGAAATAACCTCTGATAACTTATTAACATATAGGCTGCATTGAATTTCAAACTGTAGAGTGATCGAAAAGTTCATAGTTTATATAAAGAAATATTGCTAGTATGTAAAACAACTTAATATCTTTTAGTTCTTTATCCAGACTGCTAACGCTGTACTAAGATGGTGTAACGTTAGACTGGGGTCATTGACATTCAAAACTGTACCGACTATGAGGTCAATACGATCGCGACATATCGAATTACATGATATTTGCAACTGTTCATGTAATGTTTGCTAAATTATTATTTCTTTGATATATATCATAAATCAATTTTGATACTTGTTTTATTCAATACTTATAATAAATTAAACCTGTTTAGGCAAAAAAAAAATTCAACGATCTGCCTGAGATTTTATAACATTTGTATTTTTATTGTTGTGAAAGTAACTGGCCAGGGTATTCACGTTTATCGTAAATAAACAATAAATTTTATTTTTTACGACGACTATAGATAAAAAGTACTAAGTAAGAAGAAATACGTATATCTATACTAATAATAGTCTCTGTTTGTTTTTTTAGTGGCTTTTCACTAAATGCATATGAAAGTATACAGTACCTACATTTTTATTTTTACTCCGTCTGTCTGTTTGGTTCGTATTAACTCTGAAAGGGCTGAATCGATATTAACAGGACTTTCACTGGCGGATAGCTGTTGTTATAAGGAGTAACTTGGCTACTTTTATAAAAAAATATACCACGCGAACGGAGTCGTGGGTACAGCTAGTTCTTAAATAGACCTTTCCCAAATAGTTACATCACTTTGCTATCAGTATATACATAATAATAAAAAAAAAACTCCAATATTGAATAACGTTAAAAATTATTTTCCAGTATTGTTTATAAAACCTAGATAGCTTCAAGTCCTAGGTATTGCGTCATTGGACAAAGGCTGGAGTGACCACATTCCGAAGCAAGGTCGATGCATCGCACTCAGTATAAAGACTTCATATTGATTAAAAAAAAAAAACAAAATCATTTAAAGTTATTATTCAATCTATATTAATAAATTCTACAATAAGTAATCGGTACAAAAGGTATAAAGATTATATTTAAGAAAAGGTTTCAAGCTCTTTTTAAGCATACCCTTCAGTAATGACTCAGATACCGGAAGATGAGGTCGCACTGTGACCGCATTCTCGATGAAATATTTTCACCTTTACGTAAATAATCGACAATTTAAATTTAAATTGCGTGGTCTTTGTGTCATTATAAGTAAGTATAGTTTACAAGTAAACCTTTGTTTACAAACCCATATATGTATGAAATACATTTACAGACATACATTTGTATTAAAGACATATATAGATATAAATATATTAATGTTTATTGTTAGAAATGTCGACAATACATTATAATTTTGTACTATTTTGTTATATGTTTTATATAAATATAATTAAATTTTAATATTTGTGATATTCGGTTTTTGATGAATTTAAAGCGAGTTTTAGTCAAACAGGATATCATTTCCTGTTAATTCTCTGATTATATTAGGAAAACACCTTCATCATCATCTTCCTGCCCTTATCCCATTTTGGGGTCGGCACAGTATGTTTTTTCCTTCCATACTCTCCTGTTACTCGTCATCTCTGTGCACACTCCCTTCTTCTCCATATCGTCTTTCACGCAATTCATCCATCTTTTCTTCGGCCGTCCTCTACCTGTCCATCCCTCCACTACCATACCTAGCACTCTTTTGGTCACGTGCCTTTCATCCCTCCTCATAACATGCCCATACCATGACAGACGGCTACCTCTACTACGGCTACGGCTACGGCTTAGGAAAACACCTTATGCCTAAATTTATAATACAACTAAAATTGCATAAATATTAAGCAAAGAATAATGATTTGAATCAGAGACGGGGAAGCAAAGTAACAGCTTGTGTGTAAAACCAGGTCCATATAAAGTTATATATTAGTCTGGACAAAATATATATATAAATAATTAAAATATTTTTAATATAATTGCAATTTCTTATTTTTATTGTAGGTTTTTTTGCAAGTTATGTGATACATGAAGGGAATCTCAATATCTATTAAAACCTTCGAGTCAATGTTAACTTTCTGTAATAACTTATCTCATAGGCTCAAACTAAGGTTTATAAAAAATAATTTTATCTCTAGACATACTAATATAATGAATATTTATAATTAGCAAACTGATTAAGTGATTAATAAAGAAATAGCTGGCTGATTTTGTTGCATAGTTCTTCTCAGATTAGGCCACATTTGAAACTCTCTTGGAGTAATTTAACAGAAGGGCTTATTTCATTAAGTGTGGTATGAAAATAGGCCCTAATGATACTTCCATATGACTTACCAAAGTGATCACTTATTCGAAAGTGATCAATGGTATTGATTCACCATAAAAAAGGTATAAATATATAAATAAAAATAAATATAGAATATTTCCTAACAACTTGATATTTAATGGGATACCATTGCTTAAAAATGTATTCCGCTATTGAGTACTGTAGACAATATCATGTCAAGGCAAAATGTGATACCAGTTGTGAATATTAAGTTGTGGCAAAATTGCCTCATGGGTAAAGTATGACACACACATATATGGAATGACTAAGTCGTGCTCTTAAAGCTATTACATATTAAAATTACCTGAGACCTTACCATTCAAATCATTTTAAATAGAATAGAGAAGTTTCTGGAATGTTTCCTAGTAGATTTTTTACACTGTTAGATATTAGTTATAAAATAAATGTCAGATAAATATATAGATATTTAAATTGATACATTATTAGTACGGCCTGAGTAAGAATCTAGATTTGTCAAACAAACATTGTAGTAAATTTTTTGTATTTTATGCGTAAAGGTAGAATTTGTTACTACCGAGTCTAGTGAAAAGCAATCATGTAAACATTAGTGATAACATACCATGACATTATATAACATTTACTGTAACTAGTGCATTTGTATTTGGTGTTGCAAAATATGGCAATGTAGCGACTATTTGAATGCTTACACTAAAAATCCTTTAAAACTTAGCCAATTGTAAGAGTGTGGTAATATTAGTTATGTAAACAATTATTGTCTTCTTTTTGTACCATAAGTGATTTTGAATTTATCACAGATTTGTTATGACTTAATTGCAAAACTATAATTAATTAGCAATTCTTGCTGGTTCTACTCAATGCAGTAAAATTGTGCGACTTCATTTTAATGTTTTATAAGTACAATGTATCTATCTGTGATATCTTTGACATGATAATATATTTAACAAGTATAATTACATCTCCAGGCCCTCAGATATGTGGTATAAGTTTGTACGTTCTCGAATCTGTTAGTACATCTCCAAATGACCTTTGATTAAGAGAGTGTTATATTATCTGTTATGTTCTAAAAACAAATTAATAAATCTAGTTTTACATAACAATTCTGATTAGATAAATTTAAGTCATTTATTTCTTGGTATATTATTTCAATATCAATAATTTGACATCACATCCAGCGAGATAAGAGATTATAAGATATACACTATTGTGTTTTATAGACCTTTTTTTTACTTATCATTTAGATAGCATATTGTTTTTTTTTTTCTTTATATTTTTTGTACACTATATATCTAGATATAGAAAGGTTATTGAATTAATTAATAAAAATGGTGCAGAGATCAAATGGATTGTTTTTTTTTTGTGTACTCCATGTCTAAATATTTTTTTTGTAACAAAATTATAATTTATGTGTGCAATAAATCTAAATAAATATATTACTGATACATTTTTATGTAATTTAAATATTTATTTAGTCATTACTGAAGTGTGTTTAATTTAAAATATTCATAAAAATTCAAAAATGGAATGTTAAATAGTTTTAAATTGCTAGTTTATTTATGTCAACACTAACTCAATTTTACAATCGATAACTTGTATCAAACTTGAAACCATAAATTTATCACCACACGCGGACTTGAGACAAGTGGGTATGTTAAGATACGTACTCTTTATACGACAAACAATTATTGCAAAATATAAGTTACGTGTTCGCATAAAGCAAAAGATTCGGTAAGAACACATTTACGCGTTTAACCTTTTTGAAGCATGCCGGTTGAATACCTAATAAGTTATAAGTATTAAGATGTACCTACCTGAGCGAATTGTTCCCTGATTTCAGACAACTCCTCATCGGTCAATTTTGAATTGTCTGCCATTGTCACAGAAAAAATATCACAAAAACAGAAATCACAACATATACAAAAGTACTTCTAGTGTAAATTGTATCTTCAGTTTTTATAATGCGTGAGTTTTAACACTTTCTAGTATAAACTATATAAAAGGAATAAAAAATCACATCAAATAAAAATTTTAAATGTATAAAACGCACACAAACTATCACAATTCCACACACTGCCTATCTTATTACTGCGTTACTTTACTACGAAAACGGCTACTACCGTTGTCACTCCTCAGCCGACGTAGATTGGAAGCCGTCAGCCAATAGCGATTTGGTATTGGCCAATTGGTATCCTTTTACGTTCATGTAATAACTACAAGTTGAAGTTTTTGATAAATTAAAAATGAATTATTACATTTTATAAAGTATGTAATGAAACAAAAAACATCAGGATATTTAATTTATATATTAAAACAAATTAACATATTTTTGTAACTGGCAATTAACAATTGAAGACAGTAAATATTTCTAAAACGCCATCTATTGATAAAATGTTAAAATGTTTATATTTGACTTTCTTAGACTAGTTCAGCTACTCTATCATAGATGTACTGAAATATTATAAAATATGTATTTTTGTTTCACAATTCTGATTCCATGTGGTCTTGGAATCTGGGGTGACGCTGTCCCACCGGAGACGCTGTCATGGTCAGTAGGGCTAACAGCAGAGACAAAAAAAATATTTTGGAATAAGAGCAAGATTTTTAATGGATATATAAACACCAGGAAAAGGAGAAGCCAGGAAAAAGGTTATACGAAACAACACAATATTCACAATTGAGTTATAATAAGGATTAAAAGTACACATAAATAATTGGTCTTTATGTGGGTTCCGAGGAAGAAAGATTGATTGTGAAACGTGGAATGTTATTGTCCTACATACAATTTTATAATATTGTACTTTTATAGCTACAACATATGTTATCAACATAATATTTAGTATAATATAGTGTGAAAAATAATATTTTTAATAGTATGTCACCTCCAAATTATATGGTCTTTCTTTGCTATCGTCAGTCCATCCTCGGGCAATATCCTGGGTAACAGTAATCTGATATTGGAGAGAAATTGTAATGAGGGGAAAATTATAAGGATTGTGTATGACGCCAGTCCGAAAATAGTATAAAATATATATTTTTAAAATGGTTTGGTGTTTTAGTTGAAACAAATGTAAATGTATCTTGTTTACAATATAGTTACAATATGGCGTCATAATATTGACAATGATAACGGTTGTCAAGGTAAATGTAAATCATCTGTATCAATATATAAAATTTACAGGATATTGAAATATATTATATATATTTTAAACTAGCTGTTGTCACGCACCCTTATAAATTGACCTGAACACATTTTCACAAGATATGATTACCAATTCGCCGCCACTATCGATACAAGACCAGAAGAAGTCACCCAAGTTGTCCCTTTGGTACAACCTGGCTTTAGCCATTTAGATAACAGTAGGCGGCGGCGTACTTCTGACAGATACAACCGTTTTATTGTCTCTACAAGTCTTAGAAATCCCCATCTCCAGGTTCGTCGAGAGGTTCGTGGAGTCGCTGTCAGTCAATGGAAGACAGCTAAAAGATGCTAACCTAAATCCAAAACGGCCTGCCAGAAGCCCCAAATTAACCACAGCTTATCGACAAGCTCGCCTTGCATTTGCTCGCGAACATATCGGCTGAACAATGGCGACCGGTCCTGATCACTGACAAATGCAGTGCAGTGCAGAGTGTGTCTGCATGATAGCGAAAGTAGAGCTCGAGTCTACTGGCGTCCAGGCAAGTGATTTACGCAATATTGTTTCGCCAAAGCAGTGTCCTATGGCGGTCTGACTTCAGACCGATATGTGGAAGACGTTCTCCGACGACGACGACGACGACGAGATGGCTTCCTTATTATGCACGGACTGACTATTGAACACATATGGGACGAGCTGAAACGTAGGTTCCGGACTGGAAATCCAGTGCCTGCAGACATTGTAGAGCTCAAGGCAGCGCTCGAAGAATAGTGGGAAGCTCTTCTTCAAGATCTGGTTGTAAGGGTTATCACATCGATGAGGAACAGTCTTAGAGCTGAGTCTTAAGGTGAGGGGGGACAACACTAATTATTGATTTAATAAATTTTTTATAACATTTTATTTTTATTTAATTTTAATTATCCTTAGATTTTTTGTGATTCTGTTGTGATTCGAATTCGATTAAATTCAAAATTATTGCGCAGATCTTTGTGATTATGGCATCATTTTTAAAATATATACATTTTTTTATTCTTTTAAAATACAATACACCATTTATCCATTTTGTAGAGGTGAGTCGATTCAGATGCACGTTTGTGTAGATAAAGATTTTCATCAAATCAGAATTACATAAAAATTACACATATCTGTTAATGGCTTAAAATACATACAAAAATACTTTACTTTTCAAAATATGAAAGAGTATTTACTTGATCTACTTAAAAAATTAAATAGTAAAAGTGTATATATTAATATAAAAAATCTATATAATTTTATGTGTGTTTGTTTGTTCTAGCTTAACGCAAAAACTACTGAATAAATTTTGATGTATAGGCTATTTCTCCGGTCAACATTCAGGAACAGGAACAACCCAGTCACTCCGGAAATTAATCTCATTTTTATAGGAAAATACAAAATATTTTTAGGTTTTCATTAATGCCAATTCGTTTTTGTTCATAACCAATTCCATGGTTAAAGCAGAGTCTATAGAAATATAAGATAAATAATTATATTTATTGTTTGACCATATATTGTATTGTTTTTAAAAATCAGTCTTGGACCCAGAGGCTAGAGCAACAGGAGTTATTGTTAGAATCTAACAATTAAATATATTTTACGGATTTAGCTCACGTGTTATTTGAATTTGAATAAAACTATTTTACGCATTAACTCGCGTGTACAAGTTTAATCCGTAAAATAGGTTTATTCACATGTGTACTACTCGCGACAATCTTAGAAAACGTTATACCAAAATTGATAATTAGAAAAATATATATTTTAATAATAGTCCATTGTCATTTATTTATTGGGGGCCCTTATACCCAGGGGGCCCAAGGTAGCTCAATAAGCTCATATAGATTCGTCCATGAGTAAGGGCTCAATGCCGGACATCCGTAATCTTCTGACGAAAAGTTCCACGGGAAACTTTATCTTCACCTCAATCTTGAACTTAAACTTCAGTCCCAAGTAGAGTGGACTTGTACTGCACTGTTCTTTAATTTTAGCTTATTTTGTTATATGTGTGTGTGATCGTGTGTGTTGTGTCCTTCAAAATATCGTATACACATTATTAAGTGCAAAGAAACGGTGAACACAAGTGTCTTGCTTTTGGTTAATTTACACGTTACTCTAAAAACATGTTCAAAAAATGGTTTGTTTCCCGTCAGTTATTACGACAGGTAATTATAATTAAATTAATATGTTATGTTAAATTAACGAGTATTTCCTTAAAAAATGTATATTTTTTAGTTTTTTTTTTGTAATATATTTATTGCCACTTCTTACTTATAATAATTACTTATTAAAATAGGTGATAAAATTAAATACTTTACTTATTCCATATTTTACTTCTTCTATAGTTATCATTATGTTATTTAATTTGTTTATAAGATAACAACATGAGCATATGTAATTGAAAAATAATGAATATTATGTGCTTTAAATAAATGATTTATTAGATAATACATTATTACTACAAAAAAAAATTGAGAAATTATAAAAACATTCTATTCTGTATAATATTATTAACCTCAGAAATATTTTCTCCGAAATATTTTAATTCAAAATAATCTTTAAAATTCGTGATCGTATGAGCTTGGCATTCACTAAACTAATATTAGTTTTAATGTATCGTGCAAACATCGTGCAAACACCTATAATAATAGATTAAAATTATATTATTTTTGATATTTTAAATGAAACTTTTGGAGAGCCTTATTAGTATTTTATATTATCCAATTTTAAGCGTTCTAATTGATCCTGAAAAATAAAGAAATAATAGTGTCCACCACTCATTACTGTACTAAAAGTTCTTTACCAATGCAAAATTAGTATGCTAAATGACCTAGCACTCTGTAAATTGGATGGCTTTAAATGTCTTTGGTTATGTTTATTAAATTTTTATAACTGGCTCCAACTTCAAAGGATGCGAATTATGTTATATATTGGCGTCTTTTAATCTATATTGTATTTTTATTGCTTGATTGTTTAAATTTTTATGTTTACATGATCTATAAGTTAATAAGTTAAACATTTAAAATATGTTATTATTATCTGAATAGAAAAAAAATAACAAATTTGTATTGAAGGGTTCAATTCTTGCACTCCTATAAATAGTGGTATCTAACTAGACGTTTATCTGTAATATATAATTTATTTAAAGTAACAAGCCAATTTAATAATTATTAATCTATACATATAAATGAAACTGAAGTGTGTTTTTAATTCTAAATTGACTGCTTTTCACTAAATGCATATGAAAGTGCTCTACTTACATAAAAATATATATTTTTTAATTTGTCTCTGTCTTATAAAAAACGTTTGTTCTGGCTAATGACTGAAACGGCTAGACTGATTTTAAGAGGAATAAATAAGGATACTTAAAAAAAAAAAACATATTCCGCGCAAACGAAGCCGTGGGCACTGCTAGATATTAAGTAATAAGTTAAGATTTTGTATATTTTGAATTCTCTAATTGTGATCGTCGTAGTACAACGTACATAATATTTGTATACATAATTCCAGTGTTCAGCCGCAGTGATCTCTGGATGGGTTATCCTGACATCGGCTTTGGCGTTGGGCTTCAGCGCAACACTGCTGCCTTCACTTGAAAAAGATAAAAATTTCCCCTTTGACAAGACTTTGTCTTCTTGGATAGGTTAGTAAAATTAAAGATTATGAATATTAGTAAGTATTACTTACTTATTTTTGTTTCTATTTTCAGCTTCAATCACCCCTTTGGCTATGGTGGTTGGCTGTCTTGGTGCTGGACCGCTAATTGATGGATTGGGAAGGAAAATAGGTCACTTTGTTCTAGCTGTTCTGTCCTTAATCAGTTGGCTTATTATTGGATTTGCATATAACAATACTTTGATGCTCTTTGGAAGATTCATAGCTGGACTAGCTATTGGCGCCAACAGGCCGATAACATTAGTATATCTTGGAGAGACTACAGAGCCGAAATATAGAAGCCTGATATTGTTAAGTCCTTGTATTTTTCTTGCTGTTTCAATAGTTTTAAGTCATTTGATAGGCTCTTATATATATTGGAGAACATCTTGTTTTATCTATGCTGCAGCCAATTTTTGTTCAATTTTGCTTATACTATGCCTTAAAGAAAGCCCGTTATGGTTGATTTCGCGAGGGAAAATCGCTGAAGGCAAGCAATCCTTTTCATGGTTTCGGGGTAATGATTCAGAAAAGGAGTTGGATTTAGTTTTAAAAAGACGAGAAGAAAAAGAACAATATTACTTTAAAGATATTTTAACTGTTGGATTTATGAAACCTTTATTGACTGCAATACTCTTGGCTGTTGCAATTCAGTTTTGTGGAGTCAACCTGATTATTTTCTATGCTCTAGATATTGCTAAAAGTACCTTTAAAGGAGATATTGATGCATTTATATCAATGATTGTTTTGGATATGATACGATTTTCCTCAATAATTGTCAATTTTAGTTGCGATAGATACCTTTCTCGTAAAACTTTGTTTTTAATTATGAATTTTTCTTGTGGTTTTGTTATGATTGGGTTTGTTATATATTTGTTACATTCGTTTAGAGTTATTTGGTTGTCTGCTACTCTTGGTGTTTTGTTAATGGTTTTTGGTGGTTGTATAATCTCGTTGGGGTGGTCTTTTCTACCTGAATTATTTCCATCTAATTTAAGAGGATTGGGGTCGGGAATAGCCTCTTCTGTGTCGTTTATTTTGTTATTTCTTATCATAAAGATTTATCCTGGGTTTACTGCCATGTTTGGTCTGGAGGGATTATATGGGACTTTGGGTGTAATAATGATTGTTAACTCAATTATATTATATTTTCTGTTACCCAACACGAATGGTAGGACTTTACAAGATATAGAAGATAGTTACAACAAGAAGTAGAAGTAATAGATCCTCATTTAATTGTTAATATGAATATATATACCAGAAATTGAATTAGTAGTACATTTATAATATATTGTAAATAAATATTTATTTATCGATATATGTCTTTTTATTAAAAATTTTCAAGATACAATTAACTATATTAAATATATAAGTAATCGTAATTCAGTGTATGATAATTGCAACCTGGAATTAAATTAATAAAGTTTGATAAGTGACTCGATCAGTATACACAGGGATGGCAATAGACATTGGTCCAAAAGGAACATCTTCCGGAAAATTTAGTTTTCCAGCTAAAAGAAATGTAAATATATTTTAAAATGAAACCGTGAATGTGTCAAATACTAATAATAAACACCTACATAGATACTACATAGATCGTTCAAAAAAGATATTGTTATTCCGAAAAACAAAAGAAAATTGTTTTGGTTTTACCTAACAAAAATGGATTTAACTATGTTAATGATACATTCAATTTAGTAGACAGACTGTAATAAAAGATAGCACTGTTTGCAAATTTTAGATACTTAATATGAAAAAACTAGCAGCCTAGCAATTTATTGTTTTTAAAAAACAAAACAATAAATCCAACTATTTCAATAGATTCCAATGAGACAACGAAACTTGTATTACAAAAGAATATATTGAATTTAGTTTTTGAACTCAATATTTATTTAAATGTTTTAAAACTGCTCATATATTTAAGTGACAACCATGTTGAAAATAAAGTGAATATTACAATTTACTGGTTTCAAGATTAAATAAATTAATTCAGATACCCCAATTCGGTACGAATTTATGAATTACATTTAATTATGGAATTTTGATCATATGTTTTTGAATATTTTTACATAAGTGTATTATGTTCGTAGAATTCAAGTGTTTATAATTTTATAAAAAAATTAAAACAAATGTGTTTCTTTTCTTTTATGGAAAGCATCATTACTTACTGAAACATTATTACTTACTGAAACTTAAGTTTCATAATCAGGAACGGTTACAGTTTAATCTAACAGTTTTAATTCTTAGTAATTAAATGTAAGCTTACATATAAATAAATTCGTTATAAAAAAAATAATAAATACTTATATTAAATATATATATATATATATATATATATATATATATATATACAATTTACATAGAGTGGTAAAGTACTGTCTTCCTAAAAATCATATGTCATATAGTTTTAATTAACCAAGTTATTGTTGTCATATTGGGAGACCATTTTGGAAATTGTCGCCTGTATTATGCTTCCATACAAGGTACACGGGTAGTGTATTTCAATGTAATTAATTCCAAAAATTATACTTTGATTATATAAGTAAAGCCACAAGTTGGCTTGATCTTTCTTTGTTTATTTTTCTCTATTGGTAGTTTTAGATTTACATACACTAACTCTAACTAGTTTATATAATTTATTTTCGTCATAGCATTTGTCAAATCAGTTTCACCGCTGAATATATTGAACTAAAATATATTTATTTATTGAAGTGATATTTAAGCGCTTAGCATTGCGCCTTCTTCTCATTTTTCTTGTTATCTTCAGAGAGTTAGTTCATAGTCTGGCACCAGAACCTCAAGTATGTTTTTTTATTTTATAACAGTTCCACGTTATTTACCCTCGTTTTTATTTTGAACAACTCACACGGTTAGACTTTCTTTGTATTTATAAACTGTTGTTACATCGCATATGTAAAATAATATAATGTATAAACTGTTGTTACATCACATATAAAACAATAGTCTACGTAACAAAATTTAATGCCTATATTTTAATATAATAAAGAAAAATTCACGTTAAGCCACTTAAAATAAACTCTGACGGGAAACCATAATTCAATAATGTGTTGACATCTTGTAATTGTCGATCTTAAAAGGAAATATATAAGAGATTTATCCTACATCATTGAACTAACTTTCATTAATAAGCAATGTTCACTAAAGTTCTAATTCTCGTTCTACTCCCTGAACAAATATGTCTCCTCATGGGCAGTATTTAGTTAATGTCAAGCTTTATTTACAGTAAATGCCTCTTAAGTGATGAAATGATCTCATCTTTGACATATTTTTCAAACTCTATTTTCCCTTTTTGTATTAATTTTTGATTAATGCTACAGTACGAAAATACATATTCTTTATTACAATAATAATACAGTAATCCCCACTACAAGCTGGTAGATTTGTTCTGCGGTATAGGAAAACGCGTTGTAGGAGGTAGGTTTTTTTGTATAATGCTCATACAACTTTATAACGCATTATGTATAAATGATTGATATAACAACACAATTCTTCTCAGACCAGGGCGCGTTTGGAGCCCTCGTAGCCTTATTTTAAGTTGAAGTATATTTACAGAAGGGCTTATTTTGATACATACGATATCAAAATAGGCCCTCCTGTCACTTCCATTTGACGTACACAAGTGATCACCGGTATGGATTCAAAGTGAAAAATATTATATTTTCCACTTTGAATGAATTTTATTTATTTATTTATTTATATATTTTAAATATATAAATAAATAAATAAATAAATAAATAAATAAATAAATAAATAAATAAATAAATAAATAAACAAATAAATAAATAAATAAATAAATAAATAAATAAATAAATAAATAAATAAAATAAATTGCCACAATGTGCAAAATTAAGTGAAATGAATTATGAAAGTTCACAAATCATTATAAGTTTCGGAGTATATTAATATAACGGTGGAAATCCCGTTATGAGGGGGAAAACATGTGTTATACGGGGGACTGAAATTTTGGAAACTTTTATAACAAGTTACCATGTAAATATGAAAACGTTATAAAAGTTTGTTGTTTAATATTACTTTAATTTCAATTTCAATAATATTACAATAAGCACATTAAACATTCATTGAATTAAATTGCACTAGTGATCTTTTATTTATGTTATATGATAATAGTTTTTCGCAACCGTGGTTTTGGGATGGCTTTATTACAATTGGTTAGACAATACGCTTTAGTGCGACACTGCTGCCGGTACTCGAAGAAGATAAGAGTTTTCCATTTGATGAGACTATTGTATCTTGGATTGGTTAGTAATTATATACACTTTTAGAAAATGTACAATTTAAAATTATAATAAATAATTACAATTTCAAATCTTTTCATTTATTAACTACCTATGCTCATGTCCTCGTTCGCGCGAAATATATATTTATTAATAATATTTTATATAAATTATGTTATTTTTATTTTCAGCTGCAATTACTGTCAACGGTTATTGGATGTTTTTGTGCTGGACCACTGACTGATGAACTTGGAAGAAAGGCTGGTTATATTATTGCAGCTATTTTATCATTAGTTAGTTAGTTTATTCTCGGATTTGCAAGAAATAATATATATTTGGTTATAAATAGGTTCATTCCAGGCTTGTCTAATGGTACAAATAGACCGGTTTCATTGGTTTAACCTGGAGCGATTACGGACCCAAGATATAGAAGACTTTTACATTTATGTGGTTCGATCTTCCTCGTGATTATTATTATAAGCTGCAATAGATGCATATCATCTCGAAAAACTCCGTTACTTATTATAAATTTTGTTTGTTCTTTTGGGGCATTTTATTTATTTAATACATACATTTAGATCTTTATAGCTGTCAATTACGCTGATAGTTTTGTACATAACTTCTAGTAGTTGGGTCGTCTCATTAGCTTGGACTCTTCTACCTGAATTATTTCCATCTACTTTATTTATAATTGTCAAGATTTATCCTTGGTTCATTGCAATGTTTGGTCAAGTGGCAATATATATAAGTATTAATTATTTTAAATTCAATTATAATATTTTTTCTGTTACATGAAACGGATGGTAGGATAAAGAGGATAGTTACAACGAAACTAAAAATTAATATTTCATGATTATGAAAAAAAGGAAAAAATAATATATACATATATTTCTTAATAAATTAATTTCCATTCAATAGTCTTTTCCAGGATTATAATATTTTGCATTATTTTTAGTTGTAAGCATTGTATATAATTTTTTTGATATAAATATATAAACATAATAAACAAATAAATGTTTATTAATTTAGTATAGATTGTCACTGATGACTATACTTACATTTTAAGTTCTATAAACTCGTTATTTTTATATTAAATAAAAAACCGACAATAATTAAATGTATAATTAAATTGATTCCAAAAACAAAAGTTTTTGCAGACTTCAAACGACAGTAATACATCCATATTTTCATTGATTGAAGAAGAATTACCAATGTAGTAATTGTTTTGAAACAAATGAAGAAGCCAGTTCCAGTTCCAAGGGTCGGGTTATCTATTGGGGGCCGTAGGCAAGGTCTTAAGGTCCTGTATCGATGATTCCCCCCGAGGAAAGCTGACTTATCTTGGGTTTATCTATCAATCAGTAAGCGACTAAGTGCCGGATTATTCAACTTTTAGGTAAATTGGTCGAAAATAAACAATGTTGTTATAATAAGGTGTTTTGATAGTAATTCACTTATAGAAGCTATATCAAAGAAGCCAAAAAACGACGGATTTAATTTTCGGCTCACTAACTCTAAACATAAAAGAAATTAATTAAAAACAAAAATATATTATTCTTTGATGTAATTAAATGTTAAATAATATTTTTGTTTCAATATTCAGAACGTTAATATTTTTACCGTCAGCTTTTTATCTTTTCTAGAACCTCCCTTTTCCTACAGATTTATTTATTGCTTTTATTAGTGAAAGTTATGTAACGTATTATGAGACTATGATATCAATTCTCAAGAAAACTCTATCAATATAGTATTAGCTTAATTGTAACCTAAATAACCATTTTTACTTCAAGCTGGTTTTGATATGACATTTGAAATATAGTAGCAATGTTTGTTTTAGAAGTTTATTTGAAACAGATTTGAAAATACACTTTTATGATTTCAATGATTTTATTTATAAAGATATACAAAACATAATACATATAAATTATATATTATTTTCATAATTATATTATATATTAAAAAAACTGTTGCTCATCACATCACATCACAAAAATCACAGAAATCAATTCTCTTTTTGATTTTTCTTGTTGTCTGTCTGTCCATTTGTTTGTCCTTTAAATACAATTTTTTTTTCAGAAACTAACTGGTTTTACAGTAACAATGAAAAGACTCTCCTAGAATAATTAAATATGTAACATTCTGATGCAGGTGAAATTTAAATAACATATTTGGTTCAATTATGAAATATGACTAATCCTTACAATTTGAAGTAGCTCCAAAGAGGTCACGGATATGCTGGACATGAACTTGATTCTTTATGATTGTGATGAAAAGTTTGCGTTACACGACCAGGATTATTTGAACCTAGCCTTTCTTTCCTTTATTGTATCCATTGTTCATCCAGGGAGAGGGTCTATAATGAGTAGGAGGTCTATATTGAGTAGAAGGTCTATAATGATTAGAGGGTCTATATTGATTTCCTGATGAGAAGCCCTTTCCTTTTGACCCCTTGGAGATTTTAGAAGCACTTCTTGCATCTCTTCTCATTGGATCCAGTTTGATACCTAATGTTAAAGGTAAGTTGGATATAAGTGAGGCTGGTGCATTGCTGATTCCTTCTCCCATCTGCAGCAAAGGGTCTGGACTACTAACATTTCGAACAGTGCGCATTAATTGACCTCTACCTGGAGTTCCCCACATTGGCATCATCATCAACTGGCTTAGAGAATCACCCGCAAAACATATCACCAAAATCAACAATATTTTAGACATGCTGACCGTTACCTCACTGAATAATTTTTCTAAGTATTGAACATTTTATACTATATTTTGAGGAAAACAATTTCTTAAGAAATATATTATTTTGTATAATTGTATAATCATTGATTAGATCAATTGCTTCATATATTATCTTATCTCATATCTAAGTACTATGATCTCTTTGAGAATATTCACTAACATTTACCCGCAACTTTCCACGTCGCTGCTAAGACGCTGCAAGACGAGACAGCTAGTATAAAACAGCTAGTAGAAAAAAAATGTTCAAATTTCAAACTATCATTATAATTACTGTCATTATTTATAAGAAAGTTTTAATCCCTTTGTCTCCTTTATTCACATTCTAAATTGTGACTTATCTATAATGCTATACTATGTTATACTATATATATAATAAATTATTATATAATATGTATAATATATATCTATAATATATAAGGGTAATATCAAATGAAATTAGTTATGCACGGATCTCAATTATCAGTAATTGGTAAATAATAATAGTATTGTTATCATCTTTTGTTATTTTCCTTGTACTAGATAATGATATGGTTTGGTTGGGTTTTCATGTTATTTATATCGTTTCCTAATAAAAATTATTATTAAAAGTATATATTATATTATTGCAAATATTATTTTATACTTATTTCATGCGGTCTTTTTAACTATACCAATGAATTGTCTAAATATTACTTAATTGTTTTTCAGTATATTGAAATCACTCGTATATTCCTTTAAAGGCAGTTGGACAGAATGAGCACCTGAGAAATGTTCTAGTCCTCAATAGCTTTGTATCAGTAGCTATTGACTGATCACATCTCAGTTCTACTAGGAGTACTTGACTATGCAATACTGAATATTCTATTGATACTTTGAAATATTTTAAATTCGATTTCGAAAATTGACAACTAATAGACAGTAAATATGTTTATTTTAGACTTAATTTAACTAGTTGCTGTCACTTAAATTTTACTACCGAGAACTATTTACTATTATTTTAACTTCAAGCAGTATGTAAATGTTAATGTAATTTATCCTAACAATTTTTTTTTCAGAAGTAGAGAAAAGTTATTACCTATTTGGATTTCACCTAAATCGATCTAATAGTTTGGTGTCTTGTTTGAAAAACCCAATAAAGTTTTTTATAAAGCTTTAGTTATTTTAGGAATCAGTGTCATTGAAACCTGACAATACATTTTTTATATATATATTTTTTTCAATAATGTTATATTCATATACGGCGTCGTTTCTATTTTATTATAGGTAGAGATTTATATCATTTTAAATGACTACATGTAACAGTAACAACAAAAACAATAAATTAATTCATTTAATCTTTAATGAAAAAATGCAAATGGTTTACGTTTTAATTTATAAGTACTGGTAAATATTCTAAATGAGTTTTTTTTAATAATTATACAGTAAGCTGGCAATTATAACGATGTGAATCTCCTTATAGAAGGTTCATTTATTTCTTTTCATATTTAATGTTTAATAAAATAGATATCAAAGTTATCTTTGAATGTTAAAGTATTTTAAAAGCTTTGAAATACACGAATGTTGATATCGTCAAAGTTTCTTATTTTATATAAGCATACACTTCACATATGAAACGTCAAACTAGTTGCACGGTTCCAAATATTAGATCCATGGAGAAGAACCAACAAGAAACTATATAACAGTGGATTTCAGAATATTTTTTGTTTTCATAAATGTTGGTTATAACATAATAAAAGCTCAACATTCTGCCAGAAATACATACAAAAGACGTGGAATCCTACAACGATGATCCGGAAATTCATACAAAATTGCGTAGACTTGTAGAATTTTGCAATATGTAGCAGTCTGATAGTCTGTTAGTAAAACTGTGTGCTTATGTCGGATTTTGTTTTTATTATTACATTACATTTTCGTTTGTACAATTTTTATCTCGCTGCGAGCAAACTGGGATATAGAATGATGAGTTAAATGGTGATGTGATATATCTTCTCTGTATTGTATGGTTTATTCCATGAATTTGGTAAAATTTCCAAACGACAAAGTGGTATCGCCATTTTTGGCGTTATTATAATGATGAATCGTAAACGTTGATATTCTTACCTACTGGTAAAAAAGTGGTTACATATTAGCCTTAAGTTTAGGTAAACATTGATGTAAAACAACAGTCAGCATTAAGGAAACCAAGTATAGTTTAGCTGGCGCAAAGAATCGAGTAAGCTTTATTCAATTCGGAGCACTTTGTTATCGCTAAAAGTAATGCAATTATAGTATTAACATATAGCAAACAAGCAAGTCTCTGCTAGATTCACGAAAACCATTAGAACAGCACTTAACTGCTCAAAACTTATTTTTTTTCCTTACTGTAGAAAGAATGCGATAAAGATTATTTTGTATTGTGACATTTATTTTAGCACTTATAAACAGCTTTTTTTTATGTATTAAAATATGACGGGATTAGATGGTATTATATTTCCATAAAACTGCGTAGCATTTCTGCTAGTTTATTTTAGACATTATGAACCTTGAATTATCAATAGTCAAGTTCATAATATGTCACCTCAATCAAATAAGCTTTGACCTCTCCAGATGAATAAACAACTTCTACCTTCCTCATATTTATGTCTACTTAATAAAATTATCTTTGACTTGTAAAAATTACAAATTTTCGACGTATTTGTTTCAGATATTTTTAATTAGAATATACTTATTAGATTTGAAAAGCAAGATATTGACTATTTATGAATAATTCACAACAATATTATAAATAGTTTTTATCTTCATCATAATAAAAAGGCATAAAGTGCACAATTTGACTCCTCGGGAAAGAATTTTTAAATTAAGAATTGAAATCCGAAATCCGGAAATTCACCGGAAATAAATCGACATCCGTCGGACAAGTTTCGAGCACAGCCGAAATATGTATCAGACTGATGTTGAAAGTTTAATAAAATTCACGAGTGTATAACCCGCTTTATCATTTTCAATGATTTACGAATGATGAATCGAATACAGTCGTACTTTATTATGATAATAAATTATTTTATATAAATATTTGAATAAAGCTATTACGATAGTATCTATTTTAATTTTGAAATTTAAATTTACATATTCAATATTATTTCACAAAGAAATTAATTTACGTATATATAAAAGAGTATAATCCATCGCTAGCATAAATATGAAGACATATTTTTCGTTATTTCATTAAATTATAAAATGGCATTTATTTGTCTTTTCCAAGTTTCATCAATATCAATGATTATTTGACACAAATGGAGGTGTCAGGAGGGCCTATTCTAATACCAGTCATTACAAAGAATTACCATTAATTTGCAGGACAAATTCTTAAAGAGGAGAATTAGTTAAGTTTGAGTCAATGCAACAAAACAGTGTCTTAATAATATTTTCACCGAGCTTGCTGTACTTTGTTCCAGGCTAACAAACCTGGAACAAAGTGCAGCGCTTTTTTTTATTGTCTTAACTGTTTCATTTATTGACATATGTAAATAAAACAAACATTTATTCTTAAGTGAAGTTTACAAGAATACATCTGCGAAAATCGCTTTAAAATCCAGAGAATAGTACACAAGGGCACAGACAAACGGACAAAAATTAAAAAATCATAGGATTTGATTCGTCTCGAGAGACCCAGAAATGATTTTTCCAAAAAATCCTTTATGTACATAATGCGATCAATAATATAGGAGCTTGATGGTTTTAATATTGCTATATATAAAAATGATCTATACAATCTGTCTAACAAGCAAGACTCATCTTAAAGCATACTCAAATTGGCAGTAATTAAACTACATATAGTATGTTTTAAACTGAAATTATACTTTAAACAAAACAAAAGAATAATTCAAAACAACCAAGGTAAAATATATTTAAATACTGTATTTAATTGACTACGAATGTCATTAAATTTTTCAAAATGTTCTTATAACAGGTATGATTTTGATTTTGAAATATAAATTACGTTATTAGGACTGTTAACAAGACAAATATTATTCATAACAAAAATAAATAAAAAGCTGTTAATAAATATTATTTACTTAAAACAAAACTTTATTTATTATATTATATATATATTACATTTATTATGATGTTATTAGTTAATATACAGGGTGTCCATGAAAACAATGGATAACCTCTAATTGCAATGGGGGGGGGGGGGGAGAGCAGACAATTTGAACAGTTGCTCTAAATTATTGTAATACGTATGCAATAAATATCAATGAAAAATCATATTTTTTGGTTTTATTGTATGTTTTTAATTTTGCTAGTATTAAATAATTATCCCATTTTACACATTAATAACAATAGTTCAATATTTTTTCATTTCAATAACGACATATTACATCTTTTTAGAAACGACATTAAACCAGGATATTTTAAAGAGATTGGTTGCTATTATTTTTTTTTACACCAGAGCTATTCAAAGTTACAAATCAAAAATATTTCTTCAGAAATTTTACACAAACAACAGTTTAACATTATTTTTTGAAAAATACTACAGTTAGCTATGTTATTTGATAGTTATTCACTGATACGGTTAATAATAAATATTTAAGTATAAAAATAATTATGATTTTAACTGATTTGACCTCGTTACGAGTAAAAATATGAAATCAGACAAAAAAAAATGTTTTTTTAAAGAGCTTTTTGGGCGTGCCTTTAGTTCTACTATTAGCCTTTCAGAGGTTATCCATTGTTTCCTGGACATCCTGTATATGAATTTAATTGAAAATAATAATTTAATTGAAGTACCTGAATTATAGACAGACTTCATTTATTTTACCTGCGAGTGAGTTCGTCAATGCAGAGACTATACGGTTGATTGTCTTCATACTTGTAAACTTCTATTGAAATAGAGAACAATGTTAGAAACAGGCCGACTTTCTGATGCATAATAAGTACCGAGGTAGAAATTCACAAGACAATTGAAGTAACTTTGTCAATCAGTCACTCGAAACTAACTTGAGTGCAATCCTATCGTTTCGAATTGTACTTTCTCAGGGATGCAGAGTACGATTCAAACAATATTTACTACACATACACAGAAATACATACATTTTTATACATGTATAAAATAGTTAACTCTTTGACTTTTGTACATAGTGAAAAAAATTATGGTGTCTTAATTATAGAAATAAAGGACAATTTTTTTTATCTTAGAAGTGAAAATAACATCGGATATCTATTATCTTTCCTTTAGAATAGTAATCGATAAAATGGTACGAAATTACACATACCTCTTTGTTGAGTTCGTTATTGGTCAGCAATACCCGGTATGACAATACCTTTCCCACACATTGGTTTAGTTCAGTTCAGTTCAGTGTTTTTGTCGCCATCTCTCTTCTAAGTAATGGCAAGTACAGAAGTGTTTTGTTTATTTTAAGTTATCTTAACAATTTTGGTATTCATTTAAAGTTTTTAATATTATCATATTATTTTATACTTTTTGTATTAATTTGATTATTTATTGTTAAGTTAGTTTATTTTGTTATGTTGTTAAATTATTCTGTAATCATTTAAAGAGAGATCTAATGAACACGTAATTAAAAAGATTTCGTTCAAACTCAATATCTATGTTACGGTACGGATAAACAGTTCTTTTCGCGAGTGTACTATCGTGAAAGTTCGAAAGCCTGTTTTCAGTCTGCCCATGACCCGTCGGGAGCACTAAAATTTACGAAATTGGATGCGGTTTACATACTTACGAGTACATTGTTAGCGCGGTAGCTTAAATCTAGTGTTTGTTTCATCTAGTTACCGCCTATAACCAGTTATTAATTTATTAAAATCATAATATATTATATATAGGCTATATTCTAACATTTTATGTAATGCATTTAATACCTTTACCTCTGATTGTTTTCCTACTATATTTAAATATATCAAAATTTAATTACAATTTTCAACAAAGTATTATAAGTGTCTTCTGCAGAAATAGTCAATGGTGAATTTGCAGTAATATTGCGGTCTTGGATATACAGGAAAAGACTTACACGTAGACATAGTAGAGCGATATTTGAAACTATAATATCAATCAAGGAGATGGTCACCAAGACGGCAAGTAGTGAACATTATAACAAGAGAAGATTCGCAAATGTATTGCCACCCTTCAAAATCGGATGGATGGAGATCACCAGAACATACGGAAGCGAAGGGACGAGTTCTGGGCATCTAGTTCTCTTAATCAGATTGCAAAACATATCTACTCTACCCGATATTCAATGATTACGGATAATATAATGCTAATAACATTACTTTGGCTGAATTTTAACATATTATTTAAAATCAATATTTCTAAATGTAGCCTTCGGTTAAAATATATTAAATATTGGAGAGATTTGTATAATGAAAGCCGGTGAAGGCACACGGGCAGTGCCTAATATCTTATCAAATTTTAATACACATAATATGTAAGTTTTAACAGTACACCTGCAAAGTTTTTCTATTCTATTATGAATTTATTTTTATCTTAATTATTTCTATACTATTCATGAATAAAATCATCGTTTATTGTAGTACCGTAATCTTAAAGATAACTAATGATATTTCTTCTCTGATATCATTTATCAGGAGTCAGTTGGGACGCCCTGACATTTCAGGTGCTTTCACAAAAACAGGATATTTTACCTTCTTTCTTTACCTTCATTTAACCTCTTTGAAGATGGATTTTTATATAAAAATATTCACTCCTTGCGTCTTTTATATTAAATTGGTTAAGACTAGCTGGGCCCGCAACTTTGTATCTCCTATTATTTTATATATGCAAAATAAGTTGTGACCACAATACAAAATGATACTAAATCATTTAAAGACTATTTTACTATTCAGACGACATAATCCCGCCGACTTCAACGTACATTTAACAGCTGGGACCCCCCCCCCATACAGGCTTTAAAATCACACATCTGTTGATGCACTTGAGGTCTCGAGGTATTCATGTTTATGGTAGTGTATTCTTGAACTACCTTACAATAAAACCAATGCAGGTTGATAACAAATTAATTGTTTAACTGATAGATAGAATTGTTGTGGGTATAATAAGTATATATATTGGGTAGACCTCGAAGAATTCGGTCTGCCCATTCAGGTGTAACCGACTTTCGAATTTTGGAAAAATTTCTTTACAGGAGGTCTTATAATCCCTTGAGTCAGAAATGACCATTGGTCAAAAAGTTTACATATATGTATATGTATATGTATATGTGTATATATATATATATATATATATATATATATATGAGTGCGTGCGTCCAGATTCGACTTTTGTCAGCACGATAGCGGCCGCAGTTTCGCTCGGATCGCTTTTAAACTTTGCACAAAAATCAACCATCCAAAAATTAAGGTCAAGTTCATTAAACAGAGAAATCCGGCCACGGGGGGCGCTAGGACCTCACTTTTTCTGATTTTAGTTTTTCGACCATAACTTTTTCCCTATACAAAGTAGATCAATCGCGTTCATATTATATGATGTCTTTGATGAATACCTATAACTAATGTAGATAAACCGAAAACCTAACTTCAATAACTTAGGGGTGGGGGTACAAAAACCTAAATTTTTTGCAAAAAAATTCATAACTTTTTTCTGGTAAATATTCTTACATCACAAGTATATTTAATAGAAAGGTTATTTTTTCCTCTAAATTTAGGTACCAAAAGTTTTTCCGTAAAAGGTACCGTTTCCGAGAAAAAAAATAAAAACCGCTTTTAGCTTGAAAATTTAAGGTAGGTAAAACCACGGCAACTTTTTTCTGATAAACATTCCCTCCTCGTAAATATTTTCAATAGAAAGGTTATTTTTTACTCTAAATTTAAGGCAACGCACTAGGTACTCCTTTGACTAAACCAAATAAAATTATCACAGTTTATTCTCGCAAGGGGTGTTATTCTTAGGTAGTGAGTTATATTTTAAACGAGTTACACACGAGGTCTACCCACGCGTGTCCCACTGCGGGCACGGATTTTATTAAAAATTTATATGAAAAGTAAAAGGAAAATAAATTTTAATTGCAATCGGACCACGAAACGAGGGAGTGAAAAAAACTAATTAACTCATTTCAGATGATGAAAGAAGTTGCCGTTTGAAACAGAAATTAAGTAAAAAAGGAAACTATTTAAACTTAGTTACTTTGTTTTTTCGGCGTTTTTCTTCCATCTAATTTGTGTAACTATATTTTATACTTTCAACCAAAACAATAAATAATATAAACTGAAAAGTGTGAATCGACTACGCTCTATTTTAATACTTTATACTTAAACCTAACCTAACCTTACTTGGTTTGATAGTCGTGTGTAATCTTTTTTAAAAAAGTTTTAATATTTTATGGTTGTAAAGAAACTTTCGAGTGCGAATCTAATTGTATTTGATCGATTTTTTATAACTATCTATCCGAATATTTTGAGTTACGAGTAAATTTATTCTGACCTACATTTCATATTCCATGCAAAACCACCGATCCCAGATATTACATTGTGCATGTCTGCACAATGTCAAATCCCAGGGGCACAAATGGTACATCAGACTCGCGGCTCTCGGCGTCAGCCGCCTGTACCTCCTACGCTTTAGGGTTTTACAGTCATTCAATCAACTATTAATACCTTGATAACTAGGATCACTTAAAAAGTAGAGCAAATTGATTAGGTGAAGTCAGTAGTTCAAATTGTGAAGAATTTAAGTTTAGAAACTTTTAGATAAAAGTATAAAAATTATTACTCTTTCAATACTACCATAGAATAACGTAGCAAATAAACATATACATATTTATGTATGTCTAATACACTGTCTAAGTGATCTCTCCCACTAAATGTTAGGACAAAGTAAGATAAATAAAACGGCTTATATATCTAAGTATCTTAGTATGACAACATTCAATGTTTAATTTATGAAATTAAGTTTAAATATTCATTATTTTTGGTTAAAGTATGCGGTAGTTATACAAGTTAGATGAAACAAAACGCCTAAAAAACAAGTAAGTTTACAGTTTTTCCTTGCTAACACAATTTCTGTTTGAAACGGCAACTTCTTTTAGCGTCTGAATTGAGTTAATATGTTTTTTCCACTCCCTCATTTCGTGGTCCGATTGCAATTAAAATTTATGTTCCTTTTACTTTTTATGTGAATAGAAATCTTAATGATATAAAAAGGTTGTTTTTTTAAATTATAAGTAATTATAAGATTCCTTTTGGGTTTCTATATCCAGAGGGTGTTAGCGGTATCTTATTACTAAGGTTTCCCTATCTATTTGTCCGTCCAAATGTCAGTCACACCGTCAATTTTATTATTAGTTTTTTCTTTTATTCTTTATTTAAATAAGAGGTCATTCAAATCTTACCCATTTATTAAAAACATTGTTTTTTTTATTACAAATAATTATAAGAAGTCCTTTAGGCTTACATACGCAAGGAGTAGTAGAGATACTTTATTCCTAGGGTTTGGCTTTCTACCCATCTGTTTCTTCCCCGGATTTTGAATCTTAATAGATAAATACTTAAATGTTTCATGATACCAACAATAAAAAGTAATAATGAAAAAAATAATAAATTATAAACTACCGTGTTTTTTTATTTTTATCTCAATAATAGAATTATAAACTTCTAACGAAAAATAGTTATATTCTACACTCTTCAATAAAAAAGTAAAAATAAAACTGTAAACGTGAGTAATTTCTTTTTGGCCTGACTGACTCTGACTCGCATTTTGCAGTTTCAGTGCCCTCGAGAAATCGGATGTAATATAAGACTAATCAATATGTTTGTAAAGTATAGTATTTGTTATCATTTAAGATATTAACATCAATGACTTATGTATTATAGAAAACCTATTTTTTTAAATCTAAAATTTATATAGAAAAAATTTTATTAATATTGCTTTAAAATACTGTGGAAAAGCTTCAAAGGTAAGTAACTGTATAATAACATGTTATATATGTATGTAACATCTCTTCATTTGTGTTGTGAAAAGTAATGATATATCTTCTACACCATTTATCATTGGTCCGTGAGGAGGACTGGACGTTTCAGGTGCTTTCACAAAAACAGGATATATTTACTGCCGTTTCTCTTCACCTTCACTGAACCTTTTTAGAGGACACTGTTCGTAAAAAATACACACATATCGCCTTTTAATTTCAAACAAGAATAAATATGATCAATATACACGATAGTAGATTTATTATTAATTTATATAAATTTGATAAATTAAAATCTAAATCAATGAATTTTACATTGAAGCAACTGTGTTGCATTACTTTGTAAACTGAAGTTCTCTCAAAGATATTTGGGCGCATATTTTTGTTCATCATTGTGTATAAAAAATAGAAAAAAAAGCCTTTTAAAAAACTTTTTGATTATAACAGTAGAATTTGGCTTAAGATGTAACTCTATTTTTTTTTATTTCTTACAAAGACAATATGTTAGAATTATGTTACATACATATAAATAATTGGTTTATCTACAAATTAATCTTCAAATCCCTTGCAATATATCCCTAATAATAGAACAAATTAACAAAAATATCAAAGACATCTTTTATGATGTGTGACAGGTGTCTAGCTATTTTAAATTTAATACATTTAAAATTAAATCTTCATATAAAAATATAATAACATCGTGCGAGTATCTGTGTTTAGTTAACACAATATACTTTATTGAAAACTTAATACTGTATGATGTCCTTCTTATATCTTTTTCAGGATAGAATTTTGAAAAAATTGGGATTCTAAAAATACCTAAAAACAGATTACTAGTTTTAAAATTCATTCTAGTTGAAGCTGTCGAAAAAACTATAAATTTTTCAAATCAGATATCTTTTTAGATTTTAAGCCAATTTGAAAAGTTTCAACGATAATAAATTATGTCCGTCGTTATAATATCCATAACTTTGGAATTAAACTGTCCAAGATATAAAAGTAAGTAAACCTTCAAAATAACTTTTTTAAGAACATCGTATTTTATTATTCTAAACTTGGTATTATGTTATAATATTTTAATGACACTTAATTATTAATGACCACTAAAACTTAGAATTTCCATTAAACATGAAACATGATATGAATTGCAAATATTTTACAGAAAGATTGACAGTGACGCCATTTTTTCGGATAAATTACTAATTGGAGTAAAAACATTTTAAGAAATAACACTATCAAAGTAACAATTCATGACAAGAAAGTCAAAGTCCACAGTTGCTCGTGAACGGACGAGTTCGACCGTGGTAGTCACCCTAATGTTTAAAAACCTATTAATGCCATAACCTAATGATTTTACTTTAATTTCTTTAAAATCAGACGCTACTTACTTTTTTTTCCATATTCAAAAACTCTTTGCTAATTTTTAAATCCAAACAGTCACTAATTAAAACTTAATTCCGAATAAAAACGAATCGTTTCGATTTATATTTCATATTCAGTTTCATTATTTTTGTAGTTCTCGTGCCTTTTTTTTTTTATTTTTGTATTTTTTATAGTTTCTTTTAGCAAACGAATTTTAGTTCTCGATGGACTTTGCCATGGTATGATTCCTTTGGCTATTCGTGAAACGTGGTTTATTTGAAACGTGGAGTCAAGATTAAAAACCTAATCCAATATACGTGAGTTGTATCGTTCAAAAAGATATCAAATATTATTTATTTATTTTATTTATTTGTGTGTGAACCCAAGTTTTAACAAATGTTATCCCATACAGCTTCAGCCAACCACCAGTTTTGAACCAGTTTTGAACAGAGTAAATCCTAGCAAAGAGACCTAACACTGGCGAAGCGAGATACTTCTCTCATCTACTTTTGGATATGGTGGCTAAATATATATAAAACTCTCCAAGCGATTCCTTAAATACTTTAGTTCAGATTATAGGAACAAACGTAGTTAAAATCATGTTGACTATATTTACATATCACCTTTACCTACATCTATTATTTATGTGTTTTATGCAATATCATATATTATTTTAAAATAACTTTTTTTGTCCAATGTGTATCACTGTAGTATTCCTTTTTTTTAATGAACAAACCATCTGTAGGCTACTTGTTTGGTCGTTCCTATTGCCTGTCTGAATTAAACACGTTAAATTTAATTACGCGTTTTACAATAAAAGAAATAGTTATAATCAATTTTAATCACTTAAATTATAACAATTATAATTATAATGACTTTGATTCAACAGATATTTTCTCCTAAGACATGTTACCGAAGCATCATGACATGCAATTATATTTTACAATTTCGTTTGTTCTGGGAAAATTAAGAATCTTAGTAATTTAAACTACGTTGCCTTAAGAATAAATATAAACATAAAATATTTACATTAATTATGTATGCAAACTAAAGGTAAAGGTAAAGCGAAGTTCTGTGGTTGCAATCAAAAAGTTTTTAAGGTTGCCTTGCAAAAATATATATCATATAACATATTTGTATAAGAATATATCGAAAACGCAAACAAATAAAAACCAAAATTTTAACTTCGTAAGTAATTAATAAACAACGGGTATTATTTACAAAAGTATATGAGGTAAAGATTCTGCCTCGTTACTAATTTATTATTTGTATATTTGGGTAATTGGTAATATTAATATGTATATGGAAAACTGAGATAATCTGATTACAGTATGGAATTATTTAATCCTCAAGAGAGTTTAACGAATTTAATAGAAAAGCGAACTGACGTTAAATTTATTTTATGGGTGTCTTAAGATAACTAAAACAATCACTATTGTATAATTTTTTACTATCCTCTGAGAATGTGTTATGTTTATTACAGTCTTATGAAATTAAATCATAGTGTTTTATTGATTGTCTAAAGTTTGGGCAACAGTGTAACAGGTTTGTACTTATTGATCTATTTCGCAATTTCAATTCCGGTCTCCATGGTCTTAAACGTACAGTAAAACAATTTATATATATAAAACAATGGAGTCAGACAATTTTAACGTGAATATATACAACAAATAGAATAATCGTCTTAGTTCCTACTGCCTGTCTGAATTAAACACGTTAAATTGCATTAAGCGTTTTACAGTAAAAGAAATAGTTTTAATCAATTTTAATCACTTAAATTATAACAATTATAATTATAATGACTTTGATTCAACAAGTATTTTGTTCAATAACATGTTACCGAAGCATCATGTTTGACATGCAATTATATTTTACCATTTCGTTTGTTCTGGGAAAATTAAGAATTTTAATAATTTAAACTACGTTGCCTTAAGAATAAATATAAACATAATATATTTACCTGTATTATGTATGCAAACTAGGTAAAGCGAAAATCTGTGGTTGTAATCAAAAAGTTTTTGTTTTTAAGTTTGCCTTGCAAAAATATATATCATATATTTGTATAAGAATATATCAAAAACGCAAACAAACAAAAACCAAAATTTTAACTTCGTAAGTAATTAATAAACAACGGGTATTATTTACAAAGGTATTTGAGGTAAAGATGCTGCCTCGTTACTAATTTATTATTTGTATATATGGGTAATTGGTAATATTAATATGTATATGAAAAACTGAGATAATTTGATTATAGTATGGAATTATTTACAACTCAAGAGAATTTAAGGAATTTAATAGAAAAGCGAACTGACGTTAAATGTATTTTATGAGTGTTTTAAGATAACTAAACCAATCACTATTGCATAATTTTTTACTATCCTCTGAGAATGTGTTATTCTAATTACAGTCCCATGAAATTAAATCATAGTGTTTTATTGATTGTCTAAAGTTTGGGCAACAGTGTAACATGTTTGTACTTTTAGATCAATTTTGCAATTTCAATTCCTGTCTTCATGGTCTTAAACGTACAGTAAAACAATGTATATATATAAAACAATGTAGTCAGACAATTTTAACGTGAATATGTACAACAAATAGAATAATCATCTTAGTAGTTATGTTAAATGCAAAAAATTCCCAAAAAACAAGTACACTTAAAGTGTTTCCTTTCCAACTTAATTTCTGTTTGAAACGGAAACTTCTTTCATCGTCTGAATTGAGTTAATTAGATTTTTCCACTCCCTCATTTTGCGGTCCGATTGCAATTTAAATTTATTTTCTTTTTAATTTTTATTTGAATAGAATGTCGTTAAAATCTTAGTGATATATACAAATAGTTTTTTGTAATTATAAGATTCCTTTTTTTATTCGTTAGCATATATACATACTAAGGTTCTCTGTACATTTTCACAAAACCAATAATAATGATAATAAATAATAAAAATGTAACATTGAAAAATATCACAGAGTACTTTTTGTTTTTACGATATAATTATAAACTTCTAACTAATACTGTATAAAGCCTATGGATAAAAACAAGGGTGCAATAGCTTCAGGTAACTATTTAATAACATCATGTTATATTATATAACATCCATTAATTTGTGTTCGGGAAAACTAATGATATATCTTCTACACCATTTATCAGTGTCCGTGGGGAGGACTTGACGTTTCAGGTGCTTTCACAAAAACAGGATATATTTACTTCCGTTTCTCTTCACCTTCCCTCAACTTTTTCGAAGACGCTATTCGTGAAAAAATATACACATATAACCTTTTTTTTGTATAAATACATATGTGATGTTAGTTTGTATCATTACATTTTTGGAACTTTCACTAAACTCCTCTAAAAGTATTTGTTAACCATATTTAGGTAGACAACTAGAATTTTTTGGTACACTATAAAAGTAAGTTTTTTACATTTTGGTACGTAATCAAAAATATAATATAAACTAAATATTCTATTAAACGATTCTATTTATTTTCTCAAAATGAAATGTCTGTCTATCTGATTTAGTCAGTTATATATGAATCTACATTTAAGCAAAAAAACACGTACTTACTCTGCACTTATTAATTTTATTTTTAAACATGATATAAACAATTAAATAATTTTGTGCTCATATTAACAACTATTCCAGTTATCCTTGTAATTATAGTAAATAAGCAGAAAAATATATTATTATTACATAAAAAATACATATATACATTTTCCAATAGGTCCAATCGTCTGAGTGCAATCCTGTGTATAAATTCAAAATGTCAAGCCCACTAACACAATTGCCGCGGAGCTCGCTTTATTGCTGCACTAGACGGACGCACGGTCAGACAGACGGAAGACTGAATTAAATAGCCACATATTTCTCGAATATTAATTATTTTATTAACAATTATTTTAATATAAGACAGCTGTGTTGTAGAATAATGAGAAATTTGACAATAACTATCTATCTATCTTATAATATCTCTTTATTAAAACAAATTATTTAGAAATTTACTATCTATATATATATTACATGCTACGACCGTGTCAAATACCTGGAAATTTCCTATAAATATATTATGACCTTATGTCTAGTTCTGGCACATAAGAGCATGCGAGATACTAATATAGAAAGAACGGAGAAGTGAAGTAATAATTATCATTTATAATTATTTTATAAGAGCTGCCTACAGTGATTTTATAGATTAAATACAATAACATTTTGTATACATACAACCAAATATTTGCACTGTTGAAAAAATAAAAAAATATATTATTTCATATAAAAAATTTATCCTGACAAGACAAGGAAAGATTAAAAAATAGCTATATCGTCAGTCGATCTCAAGCAATCGAGCGAATTTAAAATTTTTATAGATTAAAATTAAATTAAATGTCTTTTACATTGACCATGCTGTATATATATATATATATATATATATATATATATATATATATATATATATATATATATATATATATATATAAACAATGTATACATAAATAAAAAAACCTTTCTCAAAACAAAGCCTTTGAGTTTGACTTGAAAGCATAATATGTACTCTTAATTTATCTACTGCCTAAAAAACAGATGGTTAGAAAGATGTGGTAGAAATGTTTGAATAAATTTCAATATCATGTTTATCTCGCTGTACCACGAGAAACACAAACAAGCAAACACAAAATATAGCACCTGCTTTGATGTGTATTATGTTTCTAGAGACAATTTATTTCATAAAATATTTATGACACAGATTTTACTTAAACATGAAATGAAATCAAAATCTAAAAACACTCTGCGTGTGCCGCCATTAAGTTATGGTATTTAAGAAAAAAAACTATATTACAGTCTGATTAAATTTTTTCAAACAAAAAGTTTTTTAAGATATGACTATTCTTATAATAAGCTAGCAAAAAGGAACTACACATAATCACAAACCAGCTATCACTTTTAAACCCATTTGAAAAGTTTCAAAATGCCTGTTAAGAACTTTAATTTCGGAAGGACACATAGCTATTTGAAATTAAAACCACAAACTAGGATCTACAGTTCTTTGACACTATGTAAAAAAAACTTCTAAATTGAAAAACGCATATTTCGACACTACTTTCGATGGATCTTGAACTATAAAATTTAGCAACTAAATAGTTTTATAATTTATGTTCCAAAAAAATTCTGAAACCAAATGTATAGTGTTTTTAAGCATATAAAATAAGTCATATAAATGATCTAAATATAAAATAAAACCTAGTAGTTCAAGTGAGATATCATATAAAAGGGCTAGATATGGATATTTCAACCATATTCTATGTATTTAAATTATCATTTAACGTAAAATACAGGTCCTCTTATCTCCAAGTGAGAAATCTGAAATAGTTATAGTTAAAATCATCGATATTTATGGAAAGTTTATAGTAAAAATAGTGGGATGTTTCTCTTTATTGATATTCCAAATGCTACTAAATCTTTAAATTCCTCAACGGCTACCGCTCTGACATTACTTGTGGACAATGTAAATCAATGTTGTATTAGAAGACTTTTTACTGCGGTATAATTTATTAAGCACTATATTTTTAGATGATAACTTACTTTTACTTTTATATTTAAGACTGCAAAAGTATTTTTATCTCTGAGTTATCAATATTTCTGTCATTTTGTTTCTTATAACAGTTACGATTTTGATTTTAAAATGTAAATTATGTTATTAGGACTGTAAAAAAGGAAAATATTATTCATTACAAAAATAAATAAAAAGCTGTAAATAAATATCATTTACTCAAAATAAAACTTTATTTTTTTTTTATAAGGTAATATATATGATTTAATTGAAAATGATAATTCAATTGAAGTACCTACATTATAGACTGACTTAATATATTCTACCTGCAAGTGAGTTCGTCAATGCAGAGACTATAAGGTTGATTGTCTTCATACTTGTAAACTTCTATTGAAATAGAGAACAATGTTAGAAACAGGCCGACTTTCTGATGCATAATAAGCACTGAGGTAGAAATTCGCAAGACAATTGAAGTAACTTTGTCAATCAGTCACTCGAAACTAACTTGAGTGCAATCCTATCGTTTCGAATTGTACTTTCTCAGGGATGCAGAATACGATTTAAACAATATTTACTGCACATATACAGAAATACATAAATTTTTATATATGTGTAAAATAATTAACTCTTTGATTTTTCTACATAGTAGTTAAAATTATGGTGTTTTAATTACAGAAATAAAGGACAATATTTTTTTTTGTGTTTTAGAAGTCATACAAATAATATCGGATATCAATTACCTTTCCTTTAGAATAGTAATCGATTAAATGGTACGAAATTACACATACCTTTTTGTTGAATTGGTTATTGGGCAGCAATACCCAGTATGACAATATCATTCCCACACATTGGTTTTAGTTCAGTGTTTTTGTCGCCATCTCTCTTCTAAGTAATGGCGAGTACAGAAGTGTTTTGTTTATTTTAAGTTATCTTACCAACTTTGGTATTCATTTTAAGTTTTTAATATTATCATATTATTTTATACTTTTTGTATTAATTTGATTATTGTTAAGTTAATTTATTTTGTTGTGTTATTAAATAAGTCTGTAATCATTAAAAGAGAGATCTAATGAACACGTAATTAAAAAGATTTCATTCAAACTCAATATCTGTGTTACGGTTCGGATAAACGGTTCTTTTCGCGAGTGTACTATCGTAAAAGTTCGAAAGCCTGTTTTAGTCTGCCCGTGACCCGTCGGGAGCACTAAAATTTACGAAATTGGATGCGGTTTACATACTTACATTGTTAGTAAGGTAGGTTAAATCTGGTGTATGTTTCATCTAGTTACCGCCTATAACCGGTTATTAATTTATTAAAATCTTAACATATATAAGCTTTATTCTAATATTTTGTGTAATGCATTTAGTAAAAATACCTCTGATTATTTCTCCTACAATATTCCAATATACTAAATAATCAAAAATTTTACTACGACAACAAAGTATTGTAAGTGTCTTTTGCAGAAATAGTCAATGGTTAATGTGCAGTAGTTAAAATTTGTTACTAGGTTTTGGGAAATTATACAGGAAAAGACATCCTACACCTAGACACCTAGTCATAGTAAAGACATTTTAGAAGCTATAATATTATTTTATATTTTCATCTCAAACAAAGAAATGGTTTATAAGACGGTAAGTAGTGGACATTGCAAAAATGAAGATTCGTAAGTGTTTTGCCACCCGCCAGCGTCGGATGGATGGAGTCCACCAGGACATACCAAAGCGAAGGGCCGAGTTCGGGGTATCCAGGTCTCTCAATCAGGCTACGAAACATATGTACTCTACCCGATATTCAGTGGTTATGTCTAATAGAATCATATTATTTAAGATCAATATTTCTAAAAATGTAGCCTTCGGTTAAAGTATATTAAAAAATTGGAGAGATTTGTATAATGAAAGCCGGTGAAGGCACACGGGCAGTGTCTAATATCTTATCAAATTTTAATACACATAATATGTAAGTTTTAACAGCACACCTGCAAAGTTTTTCTATACTATTATGAATTTATTTTTATCTTAATTATTTTCTATACTATTCATGAATAAAATCATCGTTTATTGTAGTACCGTAATCTTAAAGATAACTAATGATATTTCTTCTCTGATATCATTTATCAGGAGTCAGTTGGGACGCCCTGACATTTCAGGCGCTTTCACAAAAACAGGATATTTTACCTTCTTTCTTTACCTTCATTTAACCTCTTTGAAGATGGCTTTTTATATAAAAATATTCACTCCTTGCGTCTTTTATATTAAATTGGTTAAGACTAGCTGGGCCCGCAACTTTGTATCTCCTATTATTTTATATATGCAAAATAAGTTGTGACCACAATACAAAATGATACTAAATCATTTAAAGACTATTTTACCATTCAGACGACATAATCCCGCCGACTTCAACGTACATTTAACAGCTAGGACTCCCATAAAGGCTTTAAAATCACACATCTATTGATGCACTTGAGGTCTCGAGATATTCATGTTTATGGTAGTGTATTCTTGAACCTACCTTACCTACCTTACAATAAAACCAATGCAGGTTGATAACAAATTAATTGTTTAACTGACAGATAGAATTGTTGTGGGTATAATAAGTATATATATTGGGTAAACCTCGAAGAATTCGGTCTGCCCATTCAGGTGTAACCGACTTTCGAATTTTGGAAAAATTTCTTCACAGGAGGTCGTATAATCCCCTGAGTCAGAAATGACCATTGGTCAAAAAGTTTACATATATGTATATGTATATATATATATATATATATATATATATATGTAAACTTTTTGACCAATGGTCATTTCTGACTCAGGGGATTATACGACCTCCTGTGAAGAAATTTTTATTATATATGAGCGCGTGCGTCCAGATTCGACTTTTGTCAGCACGATAGCGGCAGCAGTTTCGCTCGGATCGCTTTTAAACTTTGCACAAAAATCAACCATCCAAAAATTAAGGTCAAGTTCATTAAACAGAGAAATCCGGCCACGGGGGGCGCTAGGACCTCACTTTTTCTGATTTTAGTTTTTCGACCATAACTTTTTCCCTATACAAAGTAGATCAATCGCGTTCATATTATATGATGTCTTTGATGAATACCTATAACTAATGTACATAAACCGAAAACCTAACTTCAATAACTTAGGGGTGGGGGTACAAGAACCTAATTTTTTTGCAAAAAAAATCATAACTTTTTTCTGGTAAATATTCTTACATCACAAGTATTTTTAATAGAAAGGTTATTTTTTCCTCTAAATTTAGGTACCAAAAGTTTTTCCGTAAAAGGTACCGTTTCCGAGAAAAAAAATAAAAACCGCTTTTAGCTTGAAAATTTAAGGTAGGTAAAACCACGGCAACTTTTTTCTGATAAACATTCCCTCCTCGTAAATATTTTCAATAGAAAGGTTATTTTTTACTCAAAATTTAAGGCAACGCACTAGGTACTCCTTTGACTAAACCAAATAAAATTATCACAGTTTATTCTCGCAAGGGATGTTATTCTTAGGTAGTGAGTTATATTTTAAACGAGTTACACACGAGGTCTACCCACGCGTGTCCCACTGCGGGCACGGATTTTTTTAAAAATTTATATGAAAAGTAAAAGGAAAATAAATTTTAATTGCAATCGGACCACGAAACGAGGGAGTGAAAAAAACTAATTAACTCATTTCAGATGATGAAAGAAGTTGCCGTTTGAAACAGAAATTAAGTAAAAAAGGAAACTATTTAAACTTAGTTACTTTGTTTTTTCGGCGTTTTTCTTCCATCTAATTTGTGTAACTATATTTTATACTTTCAACCAAAACAATAAATAATATAAACTGAAAAGTGTGAATCGACTACGCTCTATTTTAATACTTTATACTTAAACCTAACCTAACCTTACTTGGTTTGATAGTCGTGTGTAATCTTTTTTAAAAAAGTTTTAATATTTTATGGTTGTAAAGAAACTTTCGAGTGCGAATCTAATTGTATTTGATCGATTTTTTATAACTATCTATCCGAATATTTTGAGTTACGAGTAAATTTATTCTGACCTACATTTCATATTCCATGCAAAACCACCGATCCCAGATATTACATTGTGCATGTCTGCACAATGTCAAATCCCAGGGGCACAAATGGTACATCAGACTCGCGGCTCTCGGCGTCAGCCGCCTGTACCTCCTACGCTTTAGGGTTTTACAGTCATTCAATCAACTATTAATACCTTGATAACTAGGATCACTTAAAAAGTAGAGCAAATTGATTAGGTGAAGTCAGTAGTTCAAATTGTGAAGAATTTAAGTTTAGAAACTTTTAGATAAAAGTATAAAAATTATTACTCTTTCAATACTACCATAGAATAACGTAGCAAATAAACATATACATATTTATGTATGTCTAATACACTGTCTAAGTGATCTCTCCCACTAAATGTTAGGACAAAGTAAGATAAATAAAACGGCTTATATATCTAAGTATCTTAGTATGACAACATTCAATGTTTAATTTATGAAATTAAGTTTAAATATTCATTATTTTTGGTTAAAGTATGCGGTAGTTATACAAGTTAGATGAAACAAAACGCCTAAAAAACAAGTAAGTTTAAAGTTTTTCCTTGCTAACACAATTTCTGTTTGAAACGGCAACTTCTTTTAGCGTCTGAATTGAGTTAATATGTTTTTTCCACTCCCTCATTTCGTGTTCCGATTGCAATTAAAATTTATGTTCCTTTTACTTTTTATGTGAATAGAAATCTTAATGATATAAAAAGGTTGTTTTTTTAAATTATAAGTAATTATAAGATTCCTTTTGGGTTTCTATATCCAGAGGGTGTTAGCGGTATCTTATTACTAAGGTTTCCCTATCTATTTGTCCGTCCAAATGTCAGTCACACCGTCAATTTTATTATTAGTTTTTTCTTTTATTCTTTATTTAAATAAGAGGTCATTCAAATCTTACCCATTTATTAAAAACATTGTTTTTTTTATTACAAATAATTATAAGAAGTCCTTTAGGCTTACATACGCAAGGAGTAGTAGAGATACTTTATTCCTAGGGTTTGGCTTTCTACCCATCTGTTTCTTCCCCGGATTTTGAATCTTAATAGATAAATACTTAAATGTTTCATGATACCAACAATAAAAAGTAATAATGAAAAAAATAATAAATTATAAACTACCGTGTTTTTTTTATTTTTATCTCAATAATAGAATTATAAACTTCTAACGAAAAATAGTTATATTCTACACTCTTCAATAAAAAAGTAAAAATAAAACTGTAAACGTGAGTAATTTCTTTTTGGCCTGACTGACTCTGACTCGCATTTTGCAGTTTCAGTGCCCTCGAGAAATCGGATGTAATATAAGACTAATCAATATGTTTGTAAAGTATAGTATTTGTTATCATTTAAGATATTAACATCAATGACTTATGTATTATAGAAAACCTATTTTTTTAAATCTAAAATTTATATAGAAAAAATTTTATTAATATTGCTTTAAAATACTGTGGAAAAGCTTCAAAGGTAAGTAACTGTATAATAACATGTTATATATGTATGTAACATCTCTTCATTTGTGTTGTGAAAAGTAATGATATATCTTCTACACCATTTATCATTGGTCCGTGAGGAGGACTGGACGTTTCAGGTGCTTTCACAAAAACAGGATATATTTACTGCCGTTTCTCTTCACCTTCACTGAACCTTTTTAGAGGACACTGTTCGTAAAAAATACACACATATCGCCTTTTAATTTCAAACAAGAATAAATATGATCAATATACACGATAGTAGATTTATTATTAATTTATATAAATTTGATAAATTAAAATCTAAATCAATGAATTTTACATTGAAGCAACTGTGTTGCATTACTTTGTAAACTGAAGTTCTCTCAAAGATATTTGGGCGCATATTTTTGTTCATCATTGTGTATAAAAAATAGAAAAAAAAGCCTTTTAAAAAACTTTTTGATTATAACAGTAGAATTTGGCTTAAGATGTAACTCTATTTTTTTTTATTTCTTACAAAGACAATATGTTAGAATTATGTTACATACATATAAATAATTGGTTTATCTACAAATTAATCTTCAAATCCCTTGCAATATATCCCTAATAATAGAACAAATTAACAAAAATATCAAAGACATCTTTTATGATGTGTGACAGGTGTCTAGCTATTTTAAATTTAATACATTTAAAATTAAATCTTCATATAAAAATATAATAACATCGTGCGAGTATCTGTGTTTAGTTAACACAATATACTTTATTGAAAACTTAATACTGTATGATGTCCTTCTTATATCTTTTTCAGGATAGAATTTTGAAAAAATTGGGATTCTAAAAATACCTAAAAACAGATTACTAGTTTTAAAATTCATTCTAGTTGAAGCTGTCGAAAAAACTATAAATTTTTCAAATCAGATATCTTTTTAGATTTTAAGCCAATTTGAAAAGTTTCAACGATAATAAATTATGTCCGTCGTTATAATATCCATAACTTTGGAATTAAACTGTCCAAGATATAAAAGTAAGTAAACCTTCAAAATAACTTTTTTAAGAACATCGTATTTTATTATTCTAAACTTGGTATTATGTTATAATATTTTAATGACACTTAATTATTAATGACCACTAAAACTTAGAATTTCCATTAAACATGAAACATGATATGAATTGCAAATATTTTACAGAAAGATTGACAGTGACGCCATTTTTTCGGATAAATTACTAATTGGAGTAAAAACATTTTAAGAAATAACACTATCAAAGTAACAATTCATGACAAGAAAGTCAAAGTCCACAGTTGCTCGTGAACGGACGAGTTCGACCGTGGTAGTCACCCTAATGTTTAAAAACCTATTAATGCCATAACCTAATGATTTTACTTTAATTTCTTTAAAATCAGACGCTACTTACTTTTTTTTCCATATTCAAAAACTCTTTGCTAATTTTTAAATCCAAACAGTCACTAATTAAAACTTAATTCCGAATAAAAACGAATCGTTTCGATTTATATTTCATATTCAGTTTCATTATTTTTGTAGTTCTCGTGCCTTTTTTTTTTTATTTTTGTATTTTTTATAGTTTCTTTTAGCAAACGAATTTTAGTTCTCGATGGACTTTGCCATGGTATGATTCCTTTGGCTATTCGTGAAACGTGGTTTATTTGAAACGTGGAGTCAAGATTAAAAACCTAATCCAATATACGTGAGTTGTATCGTTCAAAAAGATATCAAATATTATTTATTTATTTTATTTATTTGTGTGTGAACCCAAGTTTTAACAAATGTTATCCCATACAGCTTCAGCCAACCACCAGTTTTGAACCAGTTTTGAACAGAGTAAATCCTAGCAAAGAGACCTAACACTGGCGAAGCGAGATACTTCTCTCATCTACTTTTGGATATGGTGGCTAAATATATATAAAACTCTCCAAGCGATTCCTTAAATACTTTAGTTCAGATTATAGGAACAAACGTAGTTAAAATCATGTTGACTATATTTACATATCACCTTTACCTACATCTATTATTTATGTGTTTTATGCAATATCATATATTATTTTAAAATAACTTTTTTTGTCCAATGTGTATCACTGTAGTATTCCTTTTTTTTAATGAACAAACCATCTGTAGGCTACTTGTTTGGTCGTTCCTATTGCCTGTCTGAATTAAACACGTTAAATTTAATTACGCGTTTTACAATAAAAGAAATAGTTATAATCAATTTTAATCACTTAAATTATAACAATTATAATTATAATGACTTTGATTCAACAGATATTTTCTCCTAAGACATGTTACCGAAGCATCATGACATGCAATTATATTTTACAATTTCGTTTGTTCTGGGAAAATTAAGAATCTTAGTAATTTAAACTACGTTGCCTTAAGAATAAATATAAACATAAAATATTTACATTAATTATGTATGCAAACTAAAGGTAAAGGTAAAGCGAAGTTCTGTGGTTGCAATCAAAAAGTTTTTAAGGTTGCCTTGCAAAAATATATATCATATAACATATTTGTATAAGAATATATCGAAAACGCAAACAAATAAAAACCAAAATTTTAACTTCGTAAGTAATTAATAAACAACGGGTATTATTTACAAAAGTATATGAGGTAAAGATTCTGCCTCGTTACTAATTTATTATTTGTATATTTGGGTAATTGGTAATATTAATATGTATATGGAAAACTGAGATAATCTGATTACAGTATGGAATTATTTAATCCTCAAGAGAGTTTAACGAATTTAATAGAAAAGCGAACTGACGTTAAATTTATTTTATGGGTGTCTTAAGATAACTAAAACAATCACTATTGTATAATTTTTTACTATCCTCTGAGAATGTGTTATGTTTATTACAGTCTTATGAAATTAAATCATAGTGTTTTATTGATTGTCTAAAGTTTGGGCAACAGTGTAACAGGTTTGTACTTATTGATCTATTTCGCAATTTCAATTCCGGTCTCCATGGTCTTAAACGTACAGTAAAACAATTTATATATATAAAACAATGGAGTCAGACAATTTTAACGTGAATATATACAACAAATAGAATAATCGTCTTAGTTCCTACTGCCTGTCTGAATTAAACACGTTAAATTGCATTAAGCGTTTTACAGTAAAAGAAATAGTTTTAATCAATTTTAATCACTTAAATTATAACAATTATAATTATAATGACTTTGATTCAACAAGTATTTTGTTCAATAACATGTTACCGAAGCATCATGTTTGACATGCAATTATATTTTACCATTTCGTTTGTTCTGGGAAAATTAAGAATTTTAATAATTTAAACTACGTTGCCTTAAGAATAAATATAAACATAATATATTTACCTGTATTATGTATGCAAACTAGGTAAAGCGAAAATCTGTGGTTGTAATCAAAAAGTTTTTGTTTTTAAGTTTGCCTTGCAAAAATATATATCATATATTTGTATAAGAATATATCAAAAACGCAAACAAACAAAAACCAAAATTTTAACTTCGTAAGTAATTAATAAACAACGGGTATTATTTACAAAGGTATTTGAGGTAAAGATGCTGCCTCGTTACTAATTTATTATTTGTATATATGGGTAATTGGTAATATTAATATGTATATGAAAAACTGAGATAATTTGATTATAGTATGGAATTATTTACAACTCAAGAGAATTTAAGGAATTTAATAGAAAAGCGAACTGACGTTAAATGTATTTTATGAGTGTTTTAAGATAACTAAACCAATCACTATTGCATAATTTTTTACTATCCTCTGAGAATGTGTTATTCTAATTACAGTCCCATGAAATTAAATCATAGTGTTTTATTGATTGTCTAAAGTTTGGGCAACAGTGTAACATGTTTGTACTTTTAGATCAATTTTGCAATTTCAATTCCTGTCTTCATGGTCTTAAACGTACAGTAAAACAATGTATATATATAAAACAATGTAGTCAGACAATTTTAACGTGAATATGTACAACAAATAGAATAATCATCTTAGTAGTTATGTTAAATGCAAAAAATTCCCAAAAAACAAGTACACTTAAAGTGTTTCCTTTCCAACTTAATTTCTGTTTGAAACGGAAACTTCTTTCATCGTCTGAATTGAGTTAATTAGATTTTTCCACTCCCTCATTTTGCGGTCCGATTGCAATTTAAATTTATTTTCTTTTTAATTTTTATTTGAATAGAATGTCGTTAAAATCTTAGTGATATATACAAATAGTTTTTTGTAATTATAAGATTCCTTTTTTTATTCGTTAGCATATATACATACTAAGGTTCTCTGTACATTTTCACAAAACCAATAATAATGATAATAAATAATAAAAATGTAACATTGAAAAATATCACAGAGTACTTTTTGTTTTTACGATATAATTATAAACTTCTAACTAATACTGTATAAAGCCTATGGATAAAAACAAGGGTGCAATAGCTTCAGGTAACTATTTAATAACATCATGTTATATTATATAACATCCATTAATTTGTGTTCGGGAAAACTAATGATATATCTTCTACACCATTTATCAGTGTCCGTGGGGAGGACTTGACGTTTCAGGTGCTTTCACAAAAACAGGATATATTTACTTCCGTTTCTCTTCACCTTCCCTCAACTTTTTCGAAGACGCTATTCGTGAAAAAATATACACATATAACCTTTTTTTTGTATAAATACATATGTGATGTTAGTTTGTATCATTACATTTTTGGAACTTTCACTAAACTCCTCTAAAAGTATTTGTTAACCATATTTAGGTAGACAACTAGAATTTTTTGGTACACTATAAAAGTAAGTTTTTTACATTTTGGTACGTAATCAAAAATATAATATAAACTAAATATTCTATTAAACGATTCTATTTATTTTCTCAAAATGAAATGTCTGTCTATCTGATTTAGTCAGTTATATATGAATCTACATTTAAGCAAAAAAACACGTACTTACTCTGCACTTATTAATTTTATTTTTAAACATGATATAAACAATTAAATAATTTTGTGCTCATATTAACAACTATTCCAGTTATCCTTGTAATTATAGTAAATAAGCAGAAAAATATATTATTATTACATAAAAAATACATATATACATTTTCCAATAGGTCCAATCGTCTGAGTGCAATCCTGTGTATAAATTCAAAATGTCAAGCCCACTAACACAATTGCCGCGGAGCTCGCTTTATTGCTGCACTAGACGGACGCACGGTCAGACAGACGGAAGACTGAATTAAATAGCCACATATTTCTCGAATATTAATTATTTTATTAACAATTATTTTAATATAAGACAGCTGTGTTGTAGAATAATGAGAAATTTGACAATAACTATCTATCTATCTTATAATATCTCTTTATTAAAACAAATTATTTAGAAATTTACTATCTATATATATATTACATGCTACGACCGTGTCAAATACCTGGAAATTTCCTATAAATATATTATGACCTTATGTCTAGTTCTGGCACATAAGAGCATGCGAGATACTAATATAGAAAGAACGGAGAAGTGAAGTAATAATTATCATTTATAATTATTTTATAAGAGCTGCCTACAGTGATTTTATAGATTAAATACAATAACATTTTGTATACATACAACCAAATATTTGCACTGTTGAAAAAATAAAAAAATATATTATTTCATATAAAAAATTTATCCTGACAAGACAAGGAAAGATTAAAAAATAGCTATATCGTCAGTCGATCTCAAGCAATCGAGCGAATTTAAAATTTTTATAGATTAAAATTAAATTAAATGTCTTTTACATTGACCATGCTGTATATATATATATATATATATATATATATAAACAATGTATACATAAATAAAAAAACCTTTCTCAAAACAAAGCCTTTGAGTTTGACTTGAAAGCATAATATGTACTCTTAATTTATCTACTGCCTAAAAAACAGATGGTTAGAAAGATGTGGTAGAAATGTTTGAATAAATTTCAATATCATGTTTATCTCGCTGTACCACGAGAAACACAAACAAGCAAACACAAAATATAGCACCTGCTTTGATGTGTATTATGTTTCTAGAGACAATTTATTTCATAAAATATTTATGACACAGATTTTACTTAAACATGAAATGAAATCAAAATCTAAAAACACTCTGCGTGTGCCGCCATTAAGTTATGGTATTTAAGAAAAAAAACTATATTACAGTCTGATTAAATTTTTTCAAACAAAAAGTTTTTTAAGATATGACTATTCTTATAATAAGCTAGCAAAAAGGAACTACACATAATCACAAACCAGCTATCACTTTTAAACCCATTTGAAAAGTTTCAAAATGCCTGTTAAGAACTTTAATTTCGGAAGGACACATAGCTATTTGAAATTAAAACCACAAACTAGGATCTACAGTTCTTTGACACTATGTAAAAAAAACTTCTAAATTGAAAAACGCATATTTCGACACTACTTTCGATGGATCTTGAACTATAAAATTTAGCAACTAAATAGTTTTATAATTTATGTTCCAAAAAAATTCTGAAACCAAATGTATAGTGTTTTTAAGCATATAAAATAAGTCATATAAATGATCTAAATATAAAATAAAACCTAGTAGTTCAAGTGAGATATCATATAAAAGGGCTAGATATGGATATTTCAACCATATTCTATGTATTTAAATTATCATTTAACGTAAAATACAGGTCCTCTTATCTCCAAGTGAGAAATCTGAAATAGTTATAGTTAAAATCATCGATATTTATGGAAAGTTTATAGTAAAAATAGTGGGATGTTTCTCTTTATTGATATTCCAAATGCTACTAAATCTTTAAATTCCTCAACGGCTACCGCTCTGACATTACTTGTGGACAATGTAAATCAATGTTGTATTAGAAGACTTTTTACTGCGGTATAATTTATTAAGCACTATATTTTTAGATGATAACTTACTTTTACTTTTATATTTAAGACTGCAAAAGTATTTTTATCTCTGAGTTATCAATATTTCTGTCATTTTGTTTCTTATAACAGTTACGATTTTGATTTTAAAATGTAAATTATGTTATTAGGACTGTAAAAAAGGAAAATATTATTCATTACAAAAATAAATAAAAAGCTGTAAATAAATATCATTTACTCAAAATAAAACTTTATTTTTTTTTTATAAGGTAATATATATGATTTAATTGAAAATGATAATTCAATTGAAGTACCTACATTATAGACTGACTTAATATATTCTACCTGCAAGTGAGTTCGTCAATGCAGAGACTATAAGGTTGATTGTCTTCATACTTGTAAACTTCTATTGAAATAGAGAACAATGTTAGAAACAGGCCGACTTTCTGATGCATAATAAGCACTGAGGTAGAAATTCGCAAGACAATTGAAGTAACTTTGTCAATCAGTCACTCGAAACTAACTTGAGTGCAATCCTATCGTTTCGAATTGTACTTTCTCAGGGATGCAGAATACGATTTAAACAATATTTACTGCACATATACAGAAATACATAAATTTTTATATATGTGTAAAATAATTAACTCTTTGATTTTTCTACATAGTAGTTAAAATTATGGTGTTTTAATTACAGAAATAAAGGACAATATTTTTTTTTGTGTTTTAGAAGTCATACAAATAATATCGGATATCAATTACCTTTCCTTTAGAATAGTAATCGATTAAATGGTACGAAATTACACATACCTTTTTGTTGAATTGGTTATTGGGCAGCAATACCCAGTATGACAATATCATTCCCACACATTGGTTTTAGTTCAGTGTTTTTGTCGCCATCTCTCTTCTAAGTAATGGCGAGTACAGAAGTGTTTTGTTTATTTTAAGTTATCTTACCAACTTTGGTATTCATTTTAAGTTTTTAATATTATCATATTATTTTATACTTTTTGTATTAATTTGATTATTGTTAAGTTAATTTATTTTGTTGTGTTATTAAATAAGTCTGTAATCATTAAAAGAGAGATCTAATGAACACGTAATTAAAAAGATTTCATTCAAACTCAATATCTGTGTTACGGTTCGGATAAACGGTTCTTTTCGCGAGTGTACTATCGTAAAAGTTCGAAAGCCTGTTTTAGTCTGCCCGTGACCCGTCGGGAGCACTAAAATTTACGAAATTGGATGCGGTTTACATACTTACATTGTTAGTAAGGTAGGTTAAATCTGGTGTATGTTTCATCTAGTTACCGCCTATAACCGGTTATTAATTTATTAAAATCTTAACATATATAAGCTTTATTCTAATATTTTGTGTAATGCATTTAGTAAAAATACCTCTGATTATTTCTCCTACAATATTCCAATATACTAAATAATCAAAAATTTTACTACGACAACAAAGTATTGTAAGTGTCTTTTGCAGAAATAGTCAATGGTTAATGTGCAGTAGTTAAAATTTGTTACTAGGTTTTGGGAAATTATACAGGAAAAGACATCCTACACCTAGACACCTAGTCATAGTAAAGACATTTTAGAAGCTATAATATTATTTTATATTTTCATCTCAAACAAAGAAATGGTTTATAAGACGGTAAGTAGTGGACATTGCAAAAATGAAGATTCGTAAGTGTTTTGCCACCCGCCAGCGTCGGATGGATGGAGTCCACCAGGACATACCAAAGCGAAGGGCCGAGTTCGGGGTATCCAGGTCTCTCAATCAGGCTACGAAACATATGTACTCTACCCGATATTCAGTGGTTATGTCTAATAGAATCATATTATTTAAGATCAATATTTCTAAAAATGTAGCCTTCGGTTAAAGTATATTAAAAAATTGGAGAGATTTGTATAATGAAAGCCGGTGAAGGCACACGGGCAGTGTCTAATATCTTATCAAATTTTAATACACATAATATGTAAGTTTTAACAGCACACCTGCAAAGTTTTTCTATACTATTATGAATTTATTTTTATCTTAATTATTTTCTATACTATTCATGAATAAAATCATCGTTTATTGTAGTACCGTAATCTTAAAGATAACTAATGATATTTCTTCTCTGATATCATTTATCAGGAGTCAGTTGGGACGCCCTGACATTTCAGGCGCTTTCACAAAAACAGGATATTTTACCTTCTTTCTTTACCTTCATTTAACCTCTTTGAAGATGGCTTTTTATATAAAAATATTCACTCCTTGCGTCTTTTATATTAAATTGGTTAAGACTAGCTGGGCCCGCAACTTTGTATCTCCTATTATTTTATATATGCAAAATAAGTTGTGACCACAATACAAAATGATACTAAATCATTTAAAGACTATTTTACCATTCAGACGACATAATCCCGCCGACTTCAACGTACATTTAACAGCTAGGACTCCCATAAAGGCTTTAAAATCACACATCTATTGATGCACTTGAGGTCTCGAGATATTCATGTTTATGGTAGTGTATTCTTGAACCTACCTTACCTACCTTACAATAAAACCAATGCAGGTTGATAACAAATTAATTGTTTAACTGACAGATAGAATTGTTGTGGGTATAATAAGTATATATATTGGGTAAACCTCGAAGAATTCGGTCTGCCCATTCAGGTGTAACCGACTTTCGAATTTTGGAAAAATTTCTTCACAGGAGGTCGTATAATCCCCTGAGTCAGAAATGACCATTGGTCAAAAAGTTTACATATATGTATATGTATATATATATATATATACATATACATATATGTAAACTTTTTGACCAATGGTCATTTCTGACTCAGGGGATTATACGACCTCCTGTGAAGAAATTTTTATTATATATGAGCGCGTGCGTCCAGATTCGACTTTTGTCAGCACGATAGCGGCAGCAGTTTCGCTCGGATCGCTTTTAAACTTTGCACAAAAATCAACCATCCAAAAATTAAGGTCAAGTTCATTAAACAGAGAAATCCGGCCACGGGGGGCGCTAGGACCTCACTTTTTCTGATTTTAGTTTTTCGACCATAACTTTTTCCCTATACAAAGTAGATCAATCGCGTTCATATTATATGATGTCTTTGATGAATACCTATAACTAATGTACATAAACCGAAAACCTAACTTCAATAACTTAGGGGTGGGGGTACAAGAACCTAATTTTTTTGCAAAAAAAATCATAACTTTTTTCTGGTAAATATTCTTACATCACAAGTATTTTTAATAGAAAGGTTATTTTTTCCTCTAAATTTAGGTACCAAAAGTTTTTCCGTAAAAGGTACCGTTTCCGAGAAAAAAAATAAAAACCGCTTTTAGCTTGAAAATTTAAGGTAGGTAAAACCACGGCAACTTTTTTCTGATAAACATTCCCTCCTCGTAAATATTTTCAATAGAAAGGTTATTTTTTACTCAAAATTTAAGGCAACGCACTAGGTACTCCTTTGACTAAACCAAATAAAATTATCACAGTTTATTCTCGCAAGGGATGTTATTCTTAGGTAGTGAGTTATATTTTAAACGAGTTACACACGAGGTCTACCCACGCGTGTCCCACTGCGGGCACGGATTTTTTTAAAAATTTATATGAAAAGTAAAAGGAAAATAAATTTTAATTGCAATCGGACCACGAAACGAGGGAGTGAAAAAAACTAATTAACTCATTTCAGATGATGAAAGAAGTTGCCGTTTGAAACAGAAATTAAGTAAAAAAGGAAACTATTTAAACTTAGTTACTTTGTTTTTTCGGCGTTTTTCTTCCATCTAATTTGTGTAACTATATTTTATACTTTCAACCAAAACAATAAATAATATAAACTGAAAAGTGTGAATCGACTACGCTCTATTTTAATACTTTATACTTAAACCTAACCTAACCTTACTTGGTTTGATAGTCGTGTGTAATCTTTTTTAAAAAAGTTTTAATATTTTATGGTTGTAAAGAAACTTTCGAGTGCGAATCTAATTGTATTTGATCGATTTTTTATAACTATCTATCCGAATATTTTGAGTTACGAGTAAATTTATTCTGACCTACATTTCATATTCCATGCAAAACCACCGATCCCAGATATTACATTGTGCATGTCTGCACAATGTCAAATCCCAGGGGCACAAATGGTACATCAGACTCGCGGCTCTCGGCGTCAGCCGCCTGTACCTCCTACGCTTTAGGGTTTTACAGTCATTCAATCAACTATTAATACCTTGATAACTAGGATCACTTAAAAAGTAGAGCAAATTGATTAGGTGAAGTCAGTAGTTCAAATTGTGAAGAATTTAAGTTTAGAAACTTTTAGATAAAAGTATAAAAATTATTACTCTTTCAATACTACCATAGAATAACGTAGCAAATAAACATATACATATTTATGTATGTCTAATACACTGTCTAAGTGATCTCTCCCACTAAATGTTAGGACAAAGTAAGATAAATAAAACGGCTTATATATCTAAGTATCTTAGTATGACAACATTCAATGTTTAATTTATGAAATTAAGTTTAAATATTCATTATTTTTGGTTAAAGTATGCGGTAGTTATACAAGTTAGATGAAACAAAACGCCTAAAAAACAAGTAAGTTTAAAGTTTTTCCTTGCTAACACAATTTCTGTTTGAAACGGCAACTTCTTTTAGCGTCTGAATTGAGTTAATATGTTTTTTCCACTCCCTCATTTCGTGTTCCGATTGCAATTAAAATTTATGTTCCTTTTACTTTTTATGTGAATAGAAATCTTAATGATATAAAAAGGTTGTTTTTTTAAATTATAAGTAATTATAAGATTCCTTTTGGGTTTCTATATCCAGAGGGTGTTAGCGGTATCTTATTACTAAGGTTTCCCTATCTATTTGTCCGTCCAAATGTCAGTCACACCGTCAATTTTATTATTAGTTTTTTCTTTTATTCTTTATTTAAATAAGAGGTCATTCAAATCTTACCCATTTATTAAAAACATTGTTTTTTTTATTACAAATAATTATAAGAAGTCCTTTAGGCTTACATACGCAAGGAGTAGTAGAGATACTTTATTCCTAGGGTTTGGCTTTCTACCCATCTGTTTCTTCCCCGGATTTTGAATCTTAATAGATAAATACTTAAATGTTTCATGATACCAACAATAAAAAGTAATAATGAAAAAAATAATAAATTATAAACTACCGTGTTTTTTTTATTTTTATCTCAATAATAGAATTATAAACTTCTAACGAAAAATAGTTATATTCTACACTCTTCAATAAAAAAGTAAAAATAAAACTGTAAACGTGAGTAATTTCTTTTTGGCCTGACTGACTCTGACTCGCATTTTGCAGTTTCAGTGCCCTCGAGAAATCGGATGTAATATAAGACTAATCAATATGTTTGTAAAGTATAGTATTTGTTATCATTTAAGATATTAACATCAATGACTTATGTATTATAGAAAACCTATTTTTTTAAATCTAAAATTTATATAGAAAAAATTTTATTAATATTGCTTTAAAATACTGTGGAAAAGCTTCAAAGGTAAGTAACTGTATAATAACATGTTATATATGTATGTAACATCTCTTCATTTGTGTTGTGAAAAGTAATGATATATCTTCTACACCATTTATCATTGGTCCGTGAGGAGGACTGGACGTTTCAGGTGCTTTCACAAAAACAGGATATATTTACTGCCGTTTCTCTTCACCTTCACTGAACCTTTTTAGAGGACACTGTTCGTAAAAAATACACACATATCGCCTTTTAATTTCAAACAAGAATAAATATGATCAATATACACGATAGTAGATTTATTATTAATTTATATAAATTTGATAAATTAAAATCTAAATCAATGAATTTTACATTGAAGCAACTGTGTTGCATTACTTTGTAAACTGAAGTTCTCTCAAAGATATTTGGGCGCATATTTTTGTTCATCATTGTGTATAAAAAATAGAAAAAAAAGCCTTTTAAAAAACTTTTTGATTATAACAGTAGAATTTGGCTTAAGATGTAACTCTATTTTTTTTTATTTCTTACAAAGACAATATGTTAGAATTATGTTACATACATATAAATAATTGGTTTATCTACAAATTAATCTTCAAATCCCTTGCAATATATCCCTAATAATAGAACAAATTAACAAAAATATCAAAGACATCTTTTATGATGTGTGACAGGTGTCTAGCTATTTTAAATTTAATACATTTAAAATTAAATCTTCATATAAAAATATAATAACATCGTGCGAGTATCTGTGTTTAGTTAACACAATATACTTTATTGAAAACTTAATACTGTATGATGTCCTTCTTATATCTTTTTCAGGATAGAATTTTGAAAAAATTGGGATTCTAAAAATACCTAAAAACAGATTACTAGTTTTAAAATTCATTCTAGTTGAAGCTGTCGAAAAAACTATAAATTTTTCAAATCAGATATCTTTTTAGATTTTAAGCCAATTTGAAAAGTTTCAACGATAATAAATTATGTCCGTCGTTATAATATCCATAACTTTGGAATTAAACTGTCCAAGATATAAAAGTAAGTAAACCTTCAAAATAACTTTTTTAAGAACATCGTATTTTATTATTCTAAACTTGGTATTATGTTATAATATTTTAATGACACTTAATTATTAATGACCACTAAAACTTAGAATTTCCATTAAACATGAAACATGATATGAATTGCAAATATTTTACAGAAAGATTGACAGTGACGCCATTTTTTCGGATAAATTACTAATTGGAGTAAAAACATTTTAAGAAATAACACTATCAAAGTAACAATTCATGACAAGAAAGTCAAAGTCCACAGTTGCTCGTGAACGGACGAGTTCGACCGTGGTAGTCACCCTAATGTTTAAAAACCTATTAATGCCATAACCTAATGATTTTACTTTAATTTCTTTAAAATCAGACGCTACTTACTTTTTTTTCCATATTCAAAAACTCTTTGCTAATTTTTAAATCCAAACAGTCACTAATTAAAACTTAATTCCGAATAAAAACGAATCGTTTCGATTTATATTTCATATTCAGTTTCATTATTTTTGTAGTTCTCGTGCCTTTTTTTTTTTATTTTTGTATTTTTTATAGTTTCTTTTAGCAAACGAATTTTAGTTCTCGATGGACTTTGCCATGGTATGATTCCTTTGGCTATTCGTGAAACGTGGTTTATTTGAAACGTGGAGTCAAGATTAAAAACCTAATCCAATATACGTGAGTTGTATCGTTCAAAAAGATATCAAATATTATTTATTTATTTTATTTATTTGTGTGTGAACCCAAGTTTTAACAAATGTTATCCCATACAGCTTCAGCCAACCACCAGTTTTGAACCAGTTTTGAACAGAGTAAATCCTAGCAAAGAGACCTAACACTGGCGAAGCGAGATACTTCTCTCATCTACTTTTGGATATGGTGGCTAAATATATATAAAACTCTCCAAGCGATTCCTTAAATACTTTAGTTCAGATTATAGGAACAAACGTAGTTAAAATCATGTTGACTATATTTACATATCACCTTTACCTACATCTATTATTTATGTGTTTTATGCAATATCATATATTATTTTAAAATAACTTTTTTTGTCCAATGTGTATCACTGTAGTATTCCTTTTTTTTAATGAACAAACCATCTGTAGGCTACTTGTTTGGTCGTTCCTATTGCCTGTCTGAATTAAACACGTTAAATTTAATTACGCGTTTTACAATAAAAGAAATAGTTATAATCAATTTTAATCACTTAAATTATAACAATTATAATTATAATGACTTTGATTCAACAGATATTTTCTCCTAAGACATGTTACCGAAGCATCATGACATGCAATTATATTTTACAATTTCGTTTGTTCTGTGAAAATTAAGAATCTTAGTAATTTAAACTACGTTGCCTTAAGAATAAATATAAACATAAAATATTTACATTAATTATGTATGCAAACTAAAGGTAAAGGTAAAGCGAAGTTCTGTGGTTGCAATCAAAAAGTTTTTAAGGTTGCCTTGCAAAAATATATATCATATAACATATTTGTATAAGAATATATCGAAAACGCAAACAAATAAAAACCAAAATTTTAACTTCGTAAGTAATTAATAAACAACGGGTATTATTTACAAAAGTATATGAGGTAAAGATTCTGCCTCGTTACTAATTTATTATTTGTATATTTGGGTAATTGGTAATATTAATATGTATATGGAAAACTGAGATAATCTGATTACAGTATGGAATTATTTAATCCTCAAGAGAGTTTAACGAATTTAATAGAAAAGCGAACTGACGTTAAATTTATTTTATGGGTGTCTTAAGATAACTAAAACAATCACTATTGTATAATTTTTTACTATCCTCTGAGAATGTGTTATGTTTATTACAGTCTTATGAAATTAAATCATAGTGTTTTATTGATTGTCTAAAGTTTGGGCAACAGTGTAACAGGTTTGTACTTATTGATCTATTTCGCAATTTCAATTCCGGTCTCCATGGTCTTAAACGTACAGTAAAACAATTTATATATATATAAAACAATGGAGTCAGACAATTTTAACGTGAATATATACAACAAATAGAATAATCGTCTTAGTTCCTACTGCCTGTCTGAATTAAACACGTTAAATTGCATTAAGCGTTTTACAGTAAAAGAAATAGTTTTAATCAATTTTAATCACTTAAATTATAACAATTATAATTATAATGACTTTGATTCAACAGGTATTTTGTTCAATAACATGTTACCGAAGCATCATGTTTGACATGCAATTATATTTTACCATTTCGTTTGTTCTGGGAAAATTAAGAATTTTAATAATTTAAACTACGTTGCCTTAAGAATAAATATAAACATAATATATTTACCTGTATTATGTATGCAAACTAGGTAAAGCGAAAATCTGTGGTTGTAATCAAAAAGTTTTTGTTTTTAAGTTTGCCTTGCAAAAATATATATCATATATTTGTATAAGAATATATCAAAAACGCAAACAAACAAAAACCAAAATTTTAACTTCGTAAGTAATTAATAAACAACGGGTATTATTTACAAAAGTATTTGAGGTAAAGATGCTGCCTCGTTACTAATTTATTATTTGTATATATGGGTAATTGGTAATATTAATATGTATATGAAAAACTGAGATAATTTGATTATAGTATGGAATTATTTACAACTCAAGAGAATTTAAGGAATTTAATAGAAAAGCGAACTGACGTTAAATGTATTTTATGAGTGTTTTAAGATAACTAAACCAATCACTATTGCATAATTTTTTACTATCCTCTGAGAATGTGTTATTCTAATTACAGTCCCATGAAATTAAATCATAGTGTTTTATTGATTGTCTAAAGTTTGGGCAACAGTGTAACATGTTTGTACTTTTAGATCAATTTTGCAATTTCAATTCCTGTCTTCATGGTCTTAAACGTACAGTAAAACAATGTATATATATAAAACAATGTAGTCAGACAATTTTAACGTGAATATGTACAACAAATAGAATAATCATCTTAGTAGTTATGTTAAATGCAAAAAATTCCCAAAAAACAAGTACACTTAAAGTGTTTCCTTTCCAACTTAATTTCTGTTTGAAACGGAAACTTCTTTCATCGTCTGAATTGAGTTAATTAGATTTTTCCACTCCCTCATTTTGCGGTCCGATTGCAATTTAAATTTATTTTCTTTTTAATTTTTATTTGAATAGAATGTCGTTAAAATCTTAGTGATATATACAAATAGTTTTTTGTAATTATAAGATTCCTTTTTTTATTCGTTAGCATATATACATACTAAGGTTCTCTGTACATTTTCACAAAACCAATAATAATGATAATAAATAATAAAAATGTAACATTGAAAAATATCACAGAGTACTTTTTGTTTTTACGATATAATTATAAACTTCTAACTAATACTGTATAAAGCCTATGGATAAAAACAAGGGTGCAATAGCTTCAGGTAACTATTTAATAACATCATGTTATATTATATAACATCCATTAATTTGTGTTCGGGAAAACTAATGATATATCTTCTACACCATTTATCAGTGTCCGTGGGGAGGACTTGACGTTTCAGGTGCTTTCACAAAAACAGGATATATTTACTTCCGTTTCTCTTCACCTTCCCTCAACTTTTTCGAAGACGCTATTCGTGAAAAAATATACACATATAACCTTTTTTTTGTATAAATACATATGTGATGTTAGTTTGTATCATTACATTTTTGGAACTTTCACTAAACTCCTCTAAAAGTATTTGTTAACCATATTTAGGTAGACAACTAGAATTTTTTGGTACACTATAAAAGTAAGTTTTTTACATTTTGGTACGTAATCAAAAATATAATATAAACTAAATATTCTATTAAACGATTCTATTTATTTTCTCAAAATGAAATGTCTGTCTATCTGATTTAGTCAGTTATATATGAATCTACATTTAAGCAAAAAAACACGTACTTACTCTGCACTTATTAATTTTATTTTTAAACATGATATAAACAATTAAATAATTTTGTGCTCATATTAACAACTATTCCAGTTATCCTTGTAATTATAGTAAATAAGCAGAAAAATATATTATTATTACATAAAAAATACATATATACATTTTCCAATAGGTCCAATCGTCTGAGTGCAATCCTGTGTATAAATTCAAAATGTCAAGCCCACTAACACAATTGCCGCGGAGCTCGCTTTATTGCTGCACTAGACGGACGCACGGTCAGACAGACGGAAGACTGAATTAAATAGCCACATATTTCTAGAATATTAATTATTTTATTAACAATTATTTTAATATAAGACAGCTGTGTTGTAGAATAATGAGAAATTTGACAATAACTATCTATCTATCTTATAATATCTCTTTATTAAAACAAATTATTTAGAAATTTACTATCTATATATATATTACATGCTACGACCGTGTCAAATACCTGGAAATTTCCTATAAATATATTATGACCTTATGTCTAGTTCTGGCACATAAGAGCATGCGAGATACTAATATAGAAAGAACGGAGAAGTGAAGTAATAATTATCATTTATAATTATTTTATAAGAGCTGCCTACAGTGATTTTATAGATTAAATACAATAACATTTTGTATACATACAACCAAATATTTGCACTGTTGAAAAAATAAAAAAATATATTATTTCATATAAAAAATTTATCCTGACAAGACAAGGAAAGATTAAAAAATAGCTATATCGTCAGTCGATCTCAAGCAATCGAGCGAATTTAAAATTTTTATAGATTAAAATTAAATTAAATGTCTTTTACATTGACCATGCTGTATATATATATATATATATATATATATATATATATATATATATATATATATATATATATATATATATATATAAACAATGTATACATAAATAAAAAAACCTTTCTCAAAACAAAGCCTTTGAGTTTGACTTGAAAGCATAATATGTACTCTTAATTTATCTACTGCCTAAAAAACAGATGGTTAGAAAGATGTGGTAGAAATGTTTGAATAAATTTCAATATCATGTTTATCTCGCTGTACCACGAGAAACACAAACAAGCAAACACAAAATATAGCACCTGCTTTGATGTGTATTATGTTTCTAGAGACAATTTATTTCATAAAATATTTATGACACAGATTTTACTTAAACATGAAATGAAATCAAAATCTAAAAACACTCTGCGTGTGCCGCCATTAAGTTATGGTATTTAAGAAAAAAAACTATATTACAGTCTGATTAAATTTTTTCAAACAAAAAGTTTTTTAAGATATGACTATTCTTATAATAAGCTAGCAAAAAGGAACTACACATAATCACAAACCAGCTATCACTTTTAAACCCATTTGAAAAGTTTCAAAATGCCTGTTAAGAACTTTAATTTCGGAAGGACACATAGCTATTTGAAATTAAAACCACAAACTAGGATCTACAGTTCTTTGACACTATGTAAAAAAAACTTCTAAATTGAAAAACGCATATTTCGACACTACTTTCGATGGATCTTGAACTATAAAATTTAGCAACTAAATAGTTTTATAATTTATGTTCCAAAAAAATTCTGAAACCAAATGTATAGTGTTTTTAAGCATATAAAATAAGTCATATAAATGATCTAAATATAAAATAAAACCTAGTAGTTCAAGTGAGATATCATATAAAAGGGCTAGATATGGATATTTCAACCATATTCTATGTATTTAAATTATCATTTAACGTAAAATACAGGTCCTCTTATCTCCAAGTGAGAAATCTGAAATAGTTATAGTTAAAATCATCGATATTTATGGAAAGTTTATAGTAAAAATAGTGGGATGTTTCTCTTTATTGATATTCCAAATGCTACTAAATCTTTAAATTCCTCAACGGCTACCGCTCTGACATTACTTGTGGACAATGTAAATCAATGTTGTATTAGAAGACTTTTTACTGCGGTATAATTTATTAAGCACTATATTTTTAGATGATAACTTACTTTTACTTTTATATTTAAGACTGCAAAAGTATTTTTATCTCTGAGTTATCAATATTTCTGTCATTTTGTTTCTTATAACAGTTACGATTTTGATTTTAAAATGTAAATTATGTTATTAGGACTGTAAAAAAGGAAAATATTATTCATTACAAAAATAAATAAAAAGCTGTAAATAAATATCATTTACTCAAAATAAAACTTTATTTTTTTTTTATAAGGTAATATATATGATTTAATTGAAAATGATAATTCAATTGAAGTACCTACATTATAGACTGACTTAATATATTCTACCTGCAAGTGAGTTCGTCAATGCAGAGACTATAAGGTTGATTGTCTTCATACTTGTAAACTTCTATTGAAATAGAGAACAATGTTAGAAACAGGCCGACTTTCTGATGCATAATAAGCACTGAGGTAGAAATTCGCAAGACAATTGAAGTAACTTTGTCAATCAGTCACTCGAAACTAACTTGAGTGCAATCCTATCGTTTCGAATTGTACTTTCTCAGGGATGCAGAATACGATTTAAACAATATTTACTGCACATATACAGAAATACATAAATTTTTATATATGTGTAAAATAATTAACTCTTTGATTTTTCTACATAGTAGTTAAAATTATGGTGTTTTAATTACAGAAATAAAGGACAATATTTTTTTTTGTGTTTTAGAAGTCATACAAATAATATCGGATATCAATTACCTTTCCTTTAGAATAGTAATCGATTAAATGGTACGAAATTACACATACCTTTTTGTTGAATTGGTTATTGGGCAGCAATACCCAGTATGACAATATCATTCCCACACATTGGTTTTAGTTCAGTGTTTTTGTCGCCATCTCTCTTCTAAGTAATGGCGAGTACAGAAGTGTTTTGTTTATTTTAAGTTATCTTACCAACTTTGGTATTCATTTTAAGTTTTTAATATTATCATATTATTTTATACTTTTTGTATTAATTTGATTATTGTTAAGTTAATTTATTTTGTTGTGTTATTAAATTAGTCTGTAATCATTAAAAGAGAGATCTAATGAACACGTAATTAAAAAGATTTCATTCAAACTCAATATCTGTGTTACGGTTCGGATAAACGGTTCTTTTCGCGAGTGTACTATCGTAAAAGTTCGAAAGCCTGTTTTAGTCTGCCCGTGACCCGTCGGGAGCACTAAAATTTACGAAATTGGATGCGGTTTACATACTTACATTGTTAGTAAGGTAGGTTAAATCTGGTGTATGTTTCATCTAGTTACCGCCTATAACCGGTTATTAATTTATTAAAATCTTAACATATATAAGCTTTATTCTAATATTTTGTGTAATGCATTTAGTAAAAATACCTCTGATTATTTCTCCTACAATATTCCAATATACTAAATAATCAAAAATTTTACTACGACAACAAAGTATTGTAAGTGTCTTTTGCAGAAATAGTCAATGGTTAATGTGCAGTAGTTAAAATTTGTTACTAGGTTTTGGGAAATTATACAGGAAAAGACATCCTACACCTAGACACCTAGTCATAGTAAAGACATTTTAGAAGCTATAATATTATTTTATATTTTCATCTCAAACAAAGAAATGGTTTATAAGACGGTAAGTAGTGGACATTGCAAAAATGAAGATTCGTAAGTGTTTTGCCACCCGCCAGCGTCGGATGGATGGAGTCCACCAGGACATACCAAAGCGAAGGGCCGAGTTCGGGGTATCCAGGTCTCTCAATCAGGCTACGAAACATATGTACTCTACCCGATATTCAGTGGTTATGTCTAATAGAATCATATTATTTAAGATCAATATTTCTAAAAATGTAGCCTTCGGTTAAAGTATATTAAAAAATTGGAGAGATTTGTATAATGAAAGCCGGTGAAGGCACACGGGCAGTGTCTAATATCTTATCAAATTTTAATACACATAATATGTAAGTTTTAACAGCACACCTGCAAAGTTTTTCTATACTATTATGAATTTATTTTTATCTTAATTATTTTCTATACTATTCATGAATAAAATCATCGTTTATTGTAGTACCGTAATCTTAAAGATAACTAATGATATTTCTTCTCTGATATCATTTATCAGGAGTCAGTTGGGACGCCCTGACATTTCAGGCGCTTTCACAAAAACAGGATATTTTACCTTCTTTCTTTACCTTCATTTAACCTCTTTGAAGATGGCTTTTTATATAAAAATATTCACTCCTTGCGTCTTTTATATTAAATTGGTTAAGACTAGCTGGGCCCGCAACTTTGTATCTCCTATTATTTTATATATGCAAAATAAGTTGTGACCACAATACAAAATGATACTAAATCATTTAAAGACTATTTTACCATTCAGACGACATAATCCCGCCGACTTCAACGTACATTTAACAGCTAGGACTCCCATAAAGGCTTTAAAATCACACATCTATTGATGCACTTGAGGTCTCGAGATATTCATGTTTATGGTAGTGTATTCTTGAACCTACCTTACCTACCTTACAATAAAACCAATGCAGGTTGATAACAAATTAATTGTTTAACTGACAGATAGAATTGTTGTGGGTATAATAAGTATATATATTGGGTAAACCTCGAAGAATTCGGTCTGCCCATTCAGGTGTAACCGACTTTCGAATTTTGGAAAAATTTCTTCACAGGAGGTCGTATAATCCCCTGAGTCAGAAATGACCATTGGTCAAAAAGTTTACATATATGTATATGTATATATATATATATATATATATATATATATATGTAAACTTTTTGACCAATGGTCATTTCTGACTCAGGGGATTATACGACCTCCTGTGAAGAAATTTTTATTATATATGAGCGCGTGCGTCCAGATTCGACTTTTGTCAGCACGATAGCGGCAGCAGTTTCGCTCGGATCGCTTTTAAACTTTGCACAAAAATCAACCATCCAAAAATTAAGGTCAAGTTCATTAAACAGAGAAATCCGGCCACGGGGGGCGCTAGGACCTCACTTTTTCTGATTTTAGTTTTTCGACCATAACTTTTTCCCTATACAAAGTAGATCAATCGCGTTCATATTATATGATGTCTTTGATGAATACCTATAACTAATGTACATAAACCGAAAACCTAACTTCAATAACTTAGGGGTGGGGGTACAAGAACCTAATTTTTTTGCAAAAAAAATCATAACTTTTTTCTGGTAAATATTCTTACATCACAAGTATTTTTAATAGAAAGGTTATTTTTTCCTCTAAATTTAGGTACCAAAAGTTTTTCCGTAAAAGGTACCGTTTCCGAGAAAAAAAATAAAAACCGCTTTTAGCTTGAAAATTTAAGGTAGGTAAAACCACGGCAACTTTTTTCTGATAAACATTCCCTCCTCGTAAATATTTTCAATAGAAAGGTTATTTTTTACTCAAAATTTAAGGCAACGCACTAGGTACTCCTTTGACTAAACCAAATAAAATTATCACAGTTTATTCTCGCAAGGGATGTTATTCTTAGGTAGTGAGTTATATTTTAAACGAGTTACACACGAGGTCTACCCACGCGTGTCTCCCTGCGAGCAAGGATTTTTTAAAAAATTTATTTGGTTCCATTTCGTTATTTTATTGTTTTATATTTCGTGTTGGCTGCTGGAGAATCATTTGTAGCATTAAGTCCTGCTGAGACTTTTTCTGGATAATAAAGATTAAATAAATTAATAAATACAATAAAAAATTTAATAAAAAACAATTTTTCACCTACACCTTCACCGTTACCGAAGAATCATATTTAGTATATATTTATATTTTGAATATTTCCTTGTTCCTGCAAAACTTTAGTAATTTTGACAACAATGTGACAAGTCTTAAGGATGAGGATACTATATATTTATATATTTGTTTGTGTGTATGTTTATTTGCTACGTAGTCTTTCTGTTAAGGTTCAAAAGCTTTGTGATGGACAGAAAGTGGAAACTTAGTAATAAGGCCCCGTTAGCATCCCTAGGGTATGGAAGCCCGAAAAGAAACTCATAATTACAAAAAACATTTTTAGACAAAACTAAGTTTTTTAACCTTCTATTCAAATGAAAAGTAAAAGGAAAATAAATTTTAATTGCAATCGGACCACGAAAAGAGGGAGTGAAAAAAAACTAATTAACTCAATTCAGATCATGAAAGAAGTTGCCGTTTGAAACAGAAATTAAGTAAGAAAGGAAACTATTTAAACTTAGTTACCTTGTTTTTTAGGCGTTTTTGTTCCATCTAACTTCTGAAATAATATTTTATACTTTCAACCTAAACAATAAATAATATAAACTGAAAAGTGGGAATCGACTACGCTCTATTTTAATACTTTATACTTAAACCTAACCTAACCTTACTTGGTTTGATAGTCGTGTGTAACCTTTTTTAAAAAAGTTTTAATATTTTATGGTTGTAAAGAAACTTTCGAGTGCGAATCTAATTGTATTTGGTCGATTTTTTATAACTATCTATCCGAATATTTTGAGTTACGAGTACCTATGATTACATCAAATTTATTCTGACCTATATTTCATATTCCATGCCAAACCACCGCTCCAAGATATTACATTGTGTATGTCTGCACAATGTCAAATCCCAGGGGCACAAATGGTACATCAGACTCGCGGCTCTCGGTGTCAGCCGCCTGTACCTCCTACGCTTTAGGGTTTTACAGTCGAATGACTATTAATACCTTGATAACTAGGATCATTTAAAAAGTAGAGCAAATTGATTAGGTGAAGTCAGTAGTTCAAATTGTGAAGAATTTAAGTTTAGAAACTTTTAGATAAAAATACAAAAATTATTACTCTTTCAATACTACCATAGCATAACGTAGCAAATAAACATATGCATATTTATATAGACATACACTGTCTAAGTGATGCCTCCCACTAAATGTTAGGACAAAGTAAGATAAATAAAACGGCTTATATATCTAAGTATCTTAGTATGACAACATTCAATGTTTAATTTATGAAATTAAGTTTAAATATTCATTATTTTTGGTTAAAGTATGCGGTAGTTATACAAGTTAGATGAAACAAAACGCCTAAAAAACAAGTAAGTTTAAAGTTTTTCCTTGGTAACTTAATTTCTGTTTGAAACGGCAACTTCTTTTAACGTCTGAATTGAGTTAATTAGTTTTTTCCACTCCCTCATTTCGTGGTCCGATTGCAGTTAAAATTTATGTGCCTTTTACTTTTTATGTGAATAGAAATCTTAATGATATAAAAAGGTTGTTTTTTTAAATATAAGTAATTATAAGATTCCTTTTGGGTTTCTATACCCAGAGGGTGTTAGCGGTATCTTATTACTAAGGTTTCTCTATCTATTTGTCATTCCAAATGTCAGTCACACCGTCAATTTTATTATTAGTTTTTTCTTTTATTCTTTATTTAAATAAGAGGTCGTTCAAATCTGACCGATGTATAAAAAACATTGTTTTTTTTATTACATGTAATTATAAGAAGTCCTTTAGGCTTACATACGCAAGGAGCAGTAGAGATACTTTATTACTAAGGTGTGGCTTTCTGCCCATCTGTTTGTTCCCCGGATTTTGAATCTAAATAGATAAATACTTAAATGTTTCATAATACCAGCAATAAAATATAATAAAGAGAAAAATAATAAAATACAAAGTACTATATTTTTTATTTTTATCTCAATAATAGATTTATAAACTTTGAACGAAAAATAGTTATCTTTTACACTCCTCAATAAAAAGTAAAAATAAAACCGTAAACGTGAGTAATTTCTTTCTGGCCTGACTGACTCTGACTCGCATTTTGCAGTTTCAGTGCCCTCGCGAAATCGGATGTAATAGATATATGAGACTAATCAATATCTTTGTAAAGTATAGTATTTTTTATCTTTTAAGATAATTTAGATTAATCCTCAATAACTTTTGTAGAAAACCTTTTTTTTTAAACCTAAAGTTTTTATAGTAAAGTATTAATATTGCTTTAAAATACTGTGGAAAAGCTTCAAATGTGAATAACTGTTTAATAACATGTTTTATATGAAACAGGCGTTAATTAGTGTTGGGGAAAAGTAATGATATATCTTCTACACCATTTATCAGTGTCCGCGGGGAGGACTTGACGTTTCAGGTGCTTTCACAAAAACAGGATATATTTACTTCCGTTTCTCTTCACCTTCACTGAACCTTTTTAGAGGACACTGTTCTTAAAAATATACACATATCGTCCTTTAATTTATTTATTTTTATTTAAATATACATGAGATGTGAGTACGAATATCTAAGTAACCTATTAAACACACAAACTTTTTTGTTACATGAGAAAAGAAAATTATTTTGAAAAAAAAAGTAAGTCATAAAAAAATTATAAACTAAAAAAAATTGTTAATGAATTCAATTGATTTTCTCAAATAGATTTTGAAATGTAAACTACTAGAAATATCTGACCATCATTTTTTGTTAGCTATATGCTAAAATCTGGTTTCGACGATGAATTAAATGGAGCACACTATTGTTATTATTTTAATATTTATTTACACTGGAATATTTCCAACTGTCTGAGTGCAATCCTGTGTATAAATTCGAAACGTCAAACTCACTAACTCAATTGTCGCGAGGATCGCTTAATTGCTTCAACAGACAAACAATCAGACAGACCGAAGACTGAATTTAATAGTCATACCATATATTTGTAGAACTTTAATTACTTATAATAACAATTATTTAAATATGAAGTAACTGTGTTGTAGAATAATGAGTAATTTGACAAGGTGTGTTTATTCTATCTATTTATTGTTTAACACCTACTTATTAATTGTATAGATTTAGAAATCCAGTACCAACGATGAATATGTACAGTTTACTATCTATACATACACAGTGATAATCGGAATATTTCTGTATGTATCTTATTTATTTTTCAAACTCGCCCCCGCTTCGATTGGATGAAATTTACTAACGAAGGAAACCAGAAGTGAAGTAATAATAAATATGTTTTTTTAACATATCTGTCTGCGGAAATTTAAGATGTACTAACAAATATAAATATCATATTTATATTGATATTTTCTTCTTATTAGATTATAACAGTAGAATTTGGCTTAAGATGTAACTCTAAATTATTATTTTTTATTTGTTATAAAAGACAATATGTTAGAATTAGGTTATAGGTCCATACGTATAAATAATTGGTTTATCTTCAAATTAATCTTCAAATCCCTTGCATCAAATTTCATCTAATAATAGAACAAATGAACAAAAATATCAAAGACATCTCTTATGATGTGTGACAGGTGTCTAGCTATTTTAAATTAGGTACATTTAAATTTAAATCTTAATATAAAAATGTAATAACATTGTGCGTGTATCTGTGTTTAGTTAACACAATATACTTTATTGAAAATTTTAAACTGTTTCATGTCCTTCTTATATCTTTTTCAGGGTGGAATTTTGAAAAAGTTTGGATTTTAAAAATATCTAAAAACAGATTACTAGTTTTAAAATTCATTCCAGTTGAAGCTGTCGAAAAAACTATAAATTTTTCAAATCAGACATCTTTTTAGATTTTAAACCCATTTGAAAAGTTTTAACGATAATAAATTATGTCCGTCGTTATAATATCCATAACTTTGGAATTAAACTGTCCAAGATATAAAAGTAAGTAAACCTTTAAAATAACTTTTTTAAGAACGTCGTACTTTATTATTTGAAACTCGGTATTATGTTATCATATGACACCTAATTATTAATGACACCTAAAACTTAGAATTTCCATTAAACATGAAACATGATTTAATTGCGAATATTTTACAGAAACATTGATAGTGACGGCATTCTTTCGGATAAATTACTAATTGGAGTAAAAACATTTTAAGAAATAACACTGTCAAAGTAACAATTCATAAAAAGAAAGTCAAAGTCAAATTCCACAGTTGCTCGTGAACGGACGAGCTCGATCGTGGCAGTAGTAGGGTGACTGCCACGATCGTTTTATTTAAAACCTACTAATACCACATCCTAAAGATTTTACTTTAATTTCTTTAAAATTAGACGCTACTTACTTTTTTTTCAATATTCAAAAAGTCTTTGCTAGCTTTTAAATCCAAACAGTCACTAATTAAAAACTTAATTAAACAATGTTCTAACAATCGGTTTTTTTTAAACTGAATCTTCTGATTTATATTTCATATTCAGTTTTATTATTTGTGTAGTTCTCTAAGACATGTTACCGAAGCATCATGTTTGACATGCAATTATATTTTACAATTGCGTTTGTTCTGGGAAAAATTAGTAATCTAAGTAATGTAAACTACGTTGCCTTAAGAATAAATATAAACATAATATATTTATATATATTATGTATGCAAACTAGGTAAAGCGAAGTTCTGTGGTTGCAATCGAAAAGTTTTTGTTTTTAAGGTTGCCTTGCAAAAATATATATCATATATTTGTATAAGAATATATCAAAAACGCAAACAAACAAAAATCTAAATTTTAACTTCGTAAGTAATTAATAAACAACGGGTATTATTTACAATTATTTACAAAAGTATTTGAGGTAAAGTTTCTGCCTCATTACTAATTTATTATATGTATATATGGGTAATTGGTAATATTAATATGTATATGGAAAACTGAGATAATCTGATTACAGTATGGAATTATTTACAACTCAAATGAATTTAATGAATTTAATAGAAAAGCGAACTGACGTTAAATGTTTTTTATGAGTGTCTTAAGATAACTAAACCATATTGTATAATTTTTTACTCTCCTCTGAAAATGTGTTATTCTTATTACAGTCTTATGAAATTAAATCTAAGAACCTTAATGTCGGAAAGACGTAAATCTATTTGTAATTAAAACCTTACACTAAGATCTACAGTTCATTGGAACTATTAAAGAAATAACTTCTAAATTGAAAAACACATATTTCAACACTATTTTCCATTGACCTTGAACTATGAAATTTAGCAAGTTAATCGTTTTATTATTCTCAGTCACTTAGTTACACATTTTAATAAAAATAACCTTTTGCATAAAAAAATCAATTTGGTTGCACTCCAAGTACCTCAACAACAGCTGCTGGTGTTGAGTTATTGCTGAATATTTTCGAAGCATGGGAGGAATCACAAGACTCTTTTAAGATTTTCTATAATTTATCGAAGGCATTTGATTGAGTACAGCATGAAACTCTAAGTAAAAAATTAAATCATTGTGGAATTAAAAAAAGGCACTTCATTTGATTAGTTTATATCTGAATGAACAAATTGAAGAAGTAAAAGTGAATGGAAAGTGATCCCCAGGTTCATTTATCAAAATGGACGTGCCGCAAGGCTCTATATTAGGAGCTTTCTTGTTTCTCATTTATATAAAGGACTTACCTTACTAAACATGGGATAGTGTTGTTTTGCTGATGATACTTCTTAAAATTTTAATAGACATCCGTAAATGATAATGTAAATAATATTTTTTTTGATGTTGTACAATGGTTTAATGCTAATAATCTATTGCGAAGTGAAAAAAAAACAAATTATTTTAAAATTACCTTACCAACATGAATAAGTCAAAACCAATGCATAGTTAAATAACGAGGAACTGGATTTAATGAATTATATTTTGTCTTTGGTACCTTAGAAAGAATACATCGGTTGAAAAACGTTGAAACAGCTAGAACAATTAACTTTAGTTACTTTCACGGTACGGATAAGCCGTGCCAGAGGTTAGTACACAAACGAACAAAAATTTTAAAAATCATTGTTGGGTTTCATTAGACACGAGCGACCAGGATTTATTTTTTCAAAATATCTTGTACATATAATGCGATCTATTACATATTTATTATAGGTCTAGATTATAAAATTTTTCCCGAACGAATCCGGGGTCTATTAAAATATATTGGAACTTGATGTAATGGTTTTAATATTGCTATATAGAAAAATGATCGATGGATGTCACCACTACATTATTTTATCAAAAATCAACATAAAGGACTCATTTTGAAGCCGTCTGAGTATGCTCAAATAGACACAAATAAAACTGCCTATAGTATGGTACAGATTATACTTTTAACAAAACAAAAAAACATTCAAAACAGAAGCACTAATCTGTTCAAATACTATACTGTAATGTAATGTCGTTGTTTTTGTTTTGTAAGTGTATGTGCTTTTATATGGTAACCTTACTATTACTATTATATTTAAGAGTGCAAAAGTATTTTATTCTGAGTTTTCAATATTTCTGTCGTTTTGTCTTTTATAACAGGTAGGATTATGATTTTGAAACGGTATTACATTATTATAACCGTAAACAAGAAAAAAAAAATTATCATTGATATAAAAAAAACCGACGTCATAAAAAAAAACAATAAAAAAAAACAAAATATTTAATCCAGTTAAACTATAAATCTTATTTATTATATTATATAGTTTATTATGTTGTTATTAGTTAATATATATGATTTAATTGAAAATGATAATATAATTGAAGTACCTAAATTATAGACAGAATTAATTTATTCTACCTGCGAGTGAGTTCGTCAATGCAAAGACAGTCTGTACGGTTGATTGTCTTCATACTTGTAAACTTCTATTGAAATAGAGAACAATGTTAGAAACAGGCCGACTTTCTGATGCATAATAAGTACTGAGGTAGAAATTCACAAGACAATTGAAGTAACTTTGTCAATCAGTCACTCGAAACTAACTTGAGTGCAATCCTATCGTTTCGAATTGTACTTTCTCAGGGATGCAGAGTACGATTTTAACAATATTTACTGCGCGTACACAGAAATACATACATTTTTATACATGTATAAAATAGTTAACTCTTTGATTTTTGTACAAAGTGGAAAAAATTATGGTGTCTTATTATAGAAATAAAGGACAATTTTTTTTTATGTCTCAGAAGTGATAAAAATAACATCGAATATCAATTATCTTTCCTTTAGAATAGTAATCGATAAAATGGTACTAAATTACACATACCTTTTTGCTGAGTTCGTTATTGGTCAGCAATACCCGGTATGACAATACCTTTCCCACACATTGGTTTAGTTCAGTTCAGTTCAGTGTTTTTGTCGCCATCTCTCTTCTAAGTAATGGCAAGTACAGAAGTGTTTTGTTTATTTTAAGTTATCTTAACAATTTTGGTATTCATTTAAAATTTTTAATATTATCATATTATTTTATACTTTTTGTATTAATTTGATTATTGTTAAGTTAGTTTATTTGGTTATGTTGTTAAATTATTCTGTAATCATTAAAAGAGAGATCTAATGAACACGTAATTAAAAAGATTTCGTTCAAACTCAATATTTGTGTTACGGTACGGATAAACGGTTCTTTTCGCGAGTGTACTATCGTGAAAGTTCGAAAGCCTGTTTTAGTCTGCCCATGACCCGTCGGGAGCACTAAAATTTACGAAATTGGATGCGGTTTACATACTTACATTGTTAGCACGGTAGATTAAATCTAGTGTTTGTTTCATCTAGTTACCGCCTATAACCAGTTATTAATTTATTAAAATCATAATATATATAAGCTATATTCTAACATTTTATGTAATGTATTTAATAAAACTACCTCTGATTGTTTTCTCCCACAATATTTCAATATATCAAAATTTCATTACAATTTTCAACAGAGTATTGTAAGTGTCTGGTGCAGAAATAGTCAATGGTGAACTTGCAGTAATATTGCGGTCTTGGATATACAGGAAAAGACTTACACGTAGACATAGTAAAGCGATATTTGAAACTATAATATTATTTTAAGATTTGGTGGCAATCAAGGAGATGGTCCACAAGACGGCAAGTAGTGAACATTGTAACAATGAAGATTCGCAAATGTATTGCCACCCGACAAAATCGGATGGATGGAGATCACCGGAACATACGGAAGAGAAGGGACGAGTTCTGGGCATCTACGAGTAGTTATCTTAATCAGATTACAAAACATATCTACTCTACCCGATATTCAGTGATGACGGATAGTAGAATGTTAATATTACTTTGTCTGACTTGTAACATATTATTTAAAATCAATATTTCTAAATATAGCCTTCGGTTAAAATATATTTAAAAAATTGGAGAGATTTGTTTGATAATCAAAGCCTGTGAAGGCACACGGGCAGTGCCTAATATCTTATCGAATTTTAATACACATAATATGTGAGTTTTAACAACACACCTGCAAAGTTTTATTATTTTATTATGAATTTATTTTTATCTTGATTATTATCTATACTATTCATGAATAAAATCATCGTTTATTGTAGTACCGCAATCTTAAAGATAACTAATGATATTTCTTCTCTGATATCATTTATCAGTAGTCAGTTGGGACGCCCTGACATTTCAGGTGCTTTCACAAAAACAGGATATTTTTACCTTCTTTCTTTACCTTCATTTAATCTCTTTAGAGATGGCTTTTTATGTAAAAATATTCACTCCTTGCGTCTTTTATACTAAATTGTTTAAGACTAGCTGGGCCCGCAATTTGCTTCACCTATTATTTTATATATGCAAAATACGTTGTGACTATAATAGAAAATGTTACTAAGCTGTTTAATGACTATTTTACAATCCAGACTACATAATGCCACCGACTTCAACGTACATTTAACAGCTGGGACCCTCACAAAAGGTTGTAAAATCACACTTCTGTTGATGCACTTGAAATTTCGAGAGAGATATTCATGTTCATGGTAGAATCCGATGTACGTAGATAACAAATTATTTGTTTAACTGACAGATATAATGGCTGTGGGTATAATAAGTATATATTTTTATTTTATTCTGTTCTATTTCTTTATATTTGGGGTTGGCTGGTAGAGAATGTTTTGTAGCATTAAGTCCTGCTGTGACCTTTTCTGGACAATAAAGATTAAATAAATTAGTAAATGAAATAAATAAGTTTAATTAAAAAAACTTATTTCAAAACTATTTTTTAACTACAAAGTGTTACCGAAGAATCATATTAAGTATATTTATATTTTGAAAATTTACTTGTTCCTGCAAAATACTATATATATATATATATATATATATATATATATATATATATATATAGTATTTATTTATATATATATATATATAGTATTTTTTTGTATATGTATTATTGTGTGTGTGTATTTATATATATGTGCGTAGTCTTTCTATTAAGGTACAAAAGGCGTATGATGTACAGATATACAGAAAATGGAAACTTATGGTATAGAAGCCCAAAAAGAAACTAATAATTACTTATAATTACAAAAAACATTTTTATAAAGCACTAAGATTTTAACGACTTTCTATTCAAATGAAAGAAAAGAAAATTTTTTAATTGCAATCAGACCACGAAATGAGGGAGTAGAAAAACTAATTAACTCAATTCAGACGCTCAAAGAAGTTGCCGTTTCAAACAGAAATTAAGTAAGAAAGGAAACCCTTTAAGCTTAGTTAATAGTTTTTTCGTCGTTTTTGTTCCACCTAAAATGTGTAACTATATTTGTTACTATTAATAAAAACAATAAATAATACATAATAATGATAAAGTATGAATCCAGAACGCCCTTGTTTAATCCGTTATACTTAAACGCCTAAATTGGTTGTAAACTTTTTTAAAAAGTTTTTAATATTTTCAGGTTGTATAGAACCTTTCGAGTGTGAATCTAATTGCATTTGATCGATCAAAAATTATATATGTATCCTATTATTTTAAGTTAAACATTACATACAATTTATTCTGACCTACATTTCATATTCAATGCAAGATCACCGGTTCATGATATTACATTGTGCATGTCTGCACAATGTCAAAACCAAGGGGCACAAATGGTACATCAAATCTGCGGCTCGCAGCGTCAGCCGCTGTACCTCCATAACTTTACAGCCATTCAATCAACTACTAATACCTTGATAAGTAGGGTCACTAAAAAAGTGGCCCAAATTGAGTAGGTAAAGTGAGTAGTTAAAATTAAGGAGAGTTTAAGTTTCTAACTTTTAGATGCAACTATAAAAATAATTACTCTTTGGTTACTACCATAGAACTACGTTACAAATAATATATATATAGACATATACTATCATAAATCTAAGTGATCCCTCCCACCAAATGTTAGGACGAAGTAAATTAAATAAAACGGCTTATATATCTAAGTATCTTATGATATATAAGCCGTTTGATAACATTCAAATTAATGAAATGAATATTAATTGTTTTAGTTAAAAGTATGTAGTAGTTAACAAGTTAGATGAAACAAAACACCAAGAAAAGAAGTAAGCTCAAAGTGTTTTCATTCTAACTTAATTTCTGTTTGAAACGGCAACTTCTTTCATCGTCTCAATTGAGTCAATTAGTTTTTTCCACTCCCTCATTTCGGTCCGATTGCAATTAAAATTTATTTTCCTATTACTTTTTATTTGAATAGAAATCTTAATGATACAAAAAGGTTGTTTTTTTGTAAATATAAATAATTATAAGCTTCCTTGTGGGTTTCTATACCCAGAATGTGTTAGCGGTATCTTATTACTAAGGTTTCCCTATCTATTTGTGCGTCCAAATGTCAGTCACATCGTCAATTTTATTATTAGTTTTTTCTTTTATTCTCTATTTAAATAAAAGGTCGTTCAAATCTTACCGTATAAAAAAACATTGTTTTTTTTATTACAAGTAATTATAAGAAGTCCTTTAGGTTTACATACGCAAGGGGTTGTAGAGATACTTTATTACTAGGGTTTGTCTTTCTACCCATCTGTTTGTTCCCCGGATTTTGAATATTAATAGATAAATACTTAAATGTTTCATACTATCAGCAATAAAATATAATAAAGAGAAAAATAATAAAATACAAAGTGTCATCCATGTTTTTAAATTTTTATCTTAATAATAGAATTATAAACTTTTAACGAAAAATAGTTATATTTTACACTCTACAATAAAAAAGTAAAAATAAAACTGAAAATATGAGTAATTCCTTTCTGGCCTGACTGACTTTGACTCGCATTTTGCAGTTTCAGTGCCCTCGAGAAATCGGATGTAATAGATAGATAAGTCTAATCAATATCTTTGTAAAGTATAGTATTTGTTATAATTTAAGATATTAACATCAATAACTTATGTAGAATAACTATTTTTTAAAGATAAAATTTTCATAGAAAAAAGTATTAATATTGCTTTAAAATACTGTGGATAAGCTTCAAGGGTAAATAACTGTAATAACATGTTACATATGTATGTAACATCTCTTAATTTGTATTGTGAAAAGTAGTGATATATGTACACCATTTATCATTGGTCAGCGGGGAGGACTTGACGTTTCAGGTGCTTTCACAAAAACAGGATATATTTACTTCCGTTTCTCTTCACCTTCACTCAACCGTTTTAGAGGACGCTGTTCGTAAAAAATATACACATTTCGCCTTTTAATATATTTATTTTTATTTAAATACACGTGAGATGTGAGTACGTATATCTAATTAACCTATTAAATACACATCATAGGTGTTAATTTCATTAAAGTATTAAATCATTATTTCTATGTTTAGCATATTTAGTTATATAACTAGACTTTTTGTTATAATAAAAAATAAAATTGTTTTGAAAATATAAATAAGCCATAAAAAATAATAAACTAAACATTGTGTTATTGGATTCAATTGATTTTCTGAAATATGTTTTGAAATGTAAACTACTAGAAACATCTGACCATCAGTTTCGGTTAGCTATATACCAAAATTTGGTTCTGAGGATGAAATAAACAGAGCACACTATTGTTATTACATTAATATTTATTTACACTTGAATATTTCTAACCGTCTGTGTGCAATCCTGTGTGTAAATTCAAAACGTCAAACTCAATTATCGCGAAGCTCGCATAATTACTTCACCAGACAAACAATCAGACCGAAGACTGTATTTAATAGTCATACCATATATTTGTAGAACTTTAATTACTTATAATAACAATTATTTTAATAAGAAGTTACTGTGTTGTATTATTGTTGTGTATTTATTCTATCTATTTATTATTTAACACCTACTTATTAATTGTATTGATTTTGAAATTCACTACCGACGATGAATATATAGAGTTTATTATCTTTTCTTTCAGTTTAATTTCATGCTAGAAGCGTATCATACGCAGGGATAATAGGAATATTTCTGTATGTATCTTATTTATTTTACGACCTCGCTCCGTTTTCGATTGGGTGAAATATGCTAATGAAGGTAACCAGAAGTGAAGTAATAAAAAAAATATGTTTTTTAAACATATGTATCTGCAGCAGTTTAAGTTTTATTATCAAAAATAAATATGACATTTCTATTTATATTTTCTTCCGAAGCACCACCTAAACAGCCAACATTTCTGGCGAATTATTAAATTCTTTTATTCGTACAATTTCATACAAGATTAAAATATGATCACATACATATACACGATAGTAGATTTTTTATTTATTTATATGAATTTAATAAATTAAAATCTAAATAAATGCATTTTACATTCAAGCATTGAATCAAGCAAGAAAATTTTACATTGTTCAATCAAATATATATAGGCGCATATTATTGTACATCGTTGTGTTCAAAAAATGTAGCTCTAAATTTTTTTTTATTTCTTACAAAAAACAATATGTTAGAATTAGGTTATAGGTCCTTTTGTATATATCTAGTTTATTTTCAAATTAATCTTCAAAACCCTTACATCAAATTCCGTCTAATAATTTAGCAAATGAACAAAAATAACAAAGATATTTCTTATGATGTGTGACAGGTGTCTAGATATTTTAAATTTAATACATTTAAAATTCAATCTAAATATATATATATATATCTGAAAACATTATGCGTATATCTGTGTTTAGTTAATACAATATACTTTTTTAAAAATTATAAACTGTATAATGTCCTTCTTATATCTTTTTCAGGGTGGAATTTTGAAAGAATTTGGTTTCTAAAAATATCTAAAAACCGATTATTAATTTTAAATTTCGTTGTAGTTGAAGCTGTCGAAAAAAAAACTATATATTTCTCGAATCAGACATCTTTTTAGATTTTAAACCCATTTGAAAAGTTTCAACGATAATAAATTGTGTCCGTCGTTATAATATCCATAACTTTGGAATTAAACTGTCCAAGATATAAAAGTAAGTAAACCTTTAAAATAACTTTTTTAAGAACATCGTACTTTATTATTTGAAACTCGGTATTATGTTATCATATGACACCTAATTATTAATGACACCTAAAACTTAGAATTTCCATTAAACATGAAACATGATTTAAATTGAAAATATTTTACAGAAAGATTGATAGTGACGGCATTCTTTCGGATATTTTACTAATTGGAGTAAAACCATTTTAAGAAATAACACTGTCAAAGTAACAATTCATGAAAAGAAAGTCAAAGTCAAAGTCCACAGTTGCTCGTGAACGGACGAGCTCGACCGTGGTAGTCACCCTAATGTTTTATTTAAAACCTACTAATGCCACAACCTAAAGATTTTACTTTAATTTCTTTAAAATTAGACGCTACTTACTTTTTTTTTCAATATTCGAAGTCTTCGCTAGCTTTTAAATCCAAACAGTCACTAATTAAAAACTTCATTAAACAGTGTTCTAACAATCGTTTTTTTTTTTAAACTGAATCTTCTGACTTATATTTCATATTCAGTTTCATTATTTTTGTAGTTCTCGTGCCGGTTTTTTTTTATTTTTTTGTATTTTTTATAGTTTCTCTTAGCAAAAGAATTTTAGTTCTCGATGGACTTTGCCATGGTATGATTCCTTTAGCTATTCGTGAAACGTGGCTTATTTGAAACGTGGAGTCAAGATTAAAAACCTAATCCAATATACGTGAGTTGTATCGTTCAAAAAGATATCAAAAAGAAATAAAATTAATTTTATTTATTTGTGTGTGAATCCAAGTTTTAACAAATGTTATCCCACACAGCTTCAGCCAACCACCAGTTTTGAACTAGTAAATCTTAGCATAGAGACCTAACACTGGCGAAGCGAGAAACCACTCTCATCTGCTTTTGAAAATGGGGGCTTAAGATGTATAAAACTCTCCAAGCGATTCCTTAAATACTGTTCTATAGTTCTGATTATAAGAACAAACGTAGTTAAAAATAAAATCACGTTGATTATATTTACATATCAACTTTACCTACATCTATTATTTATAATGTGTTTTATGCAATTTATTTTTATTTAACTTTTTGTCCAATGTGTATCACTGTAGTATTCCTTTTTTTTAAGGAACAAACCACCTGTAGGCTTCTTGTTTGGTTGTTCCTACTGCTTATCTAAATTAAAGACGTTAAATTTCATTACGCGTTTTACAATAAAGGAAATAGCTTTTAATCAATTTTAATCACTTAAAAGGAGACAATTATTTGTATAATTACTTTGATGCAACAGATATTTTCTCCTAAGACATGTTACCGAAGCATCATGTTTGATATGCAATTATATTTTACAATTTTGTTTGTTCTGGGAAAATTAAGAATCTTAATAATTTAAACTACGTTGCCTTCAGAATAAATATAAACATAATATATTTAAATATATTATGTATGCAAACTAGGTAAAGCGAAGTTCTGTGGTTGCAATCAAAAAGTTTTTGTTTTTAAGGTTGCCTTCAATTCCTGTCTTCATGGTCTTAAACGTACAGTAAACCAATTTATATATATGAAACAATGAGGTCAGACAATTTTAAACGTGAATATATACAACAAATAGAATAATCGTCGTAGTTGTTATATTAGATGCAAATAATTCCCAAAAAACAAGTACACTTAAAGTGTTTCCTTTCCAACTTAATTTCTGTTTGAAACGGAAACTTCTTTCATCGTCTGAATTGAGTTAATTAGATTTTTCCACTCCCTTATTTTGCGGTCCGATTGCAATTTAAATTTATTTTCTTTTTAATTTTTATTTGAATAGAGTGTCGTTAAAATCTTAGTGATATATACAAATAGTTTTTTGTAATTATAAGATTCCTTTTTTTATTCGTTAGCACATACACTAAGGTTCCCCTGTACATTTTCACAAAACCAATAATAATGACAATAAATAATAACATTGAAAAATATCACAAAGTACTTTTTGTTTTTACGATATAATTATAAACGTCTTACTAATATTGTATAAAGCATATTATGGATAAAAACAAAGGTGCAATAGCTTCAGGTAACTATTTAATAACGTCATATTAAATTATATAAAATCCATTAATTTGTGTTTGGGAAAACTAATGATATATCTTCTACGCCATTTATTAGTGTCCGTGGGGAGGACTTGACGTTTCAGGTGCTTTCACAAAAACAGGATATATTTACTTCCGTTTCCCTTCACCTTCACTCAACCTTTTTAGAGGACGTTGTTCGTAAATAATATACACATACAATCTTTTTTTTTTCCTTATTATATAAATACATATGCGATGTTAGTATGTATTGTTACATTTTGATACTTTCACTAAACTCCTAAAAAAGTATTTGTTAACCATATTTAGGTAGACAACAAGAGTTTTTTGGTACACTATAAAAGTACGTTTTTTACATTTTGGTACGTAATCAAAAATATAATATATAAACTTAATATTCTATTAATCTATTCTATTGATTTTCTCAAAATGAAATGTCTGTCTATCTGATTTAGTCAGTTATATATGAATCTACATTTAAGCAAGAAACCACGTACTTACTCAGCACTTATTAATTTTATTTTTATTTTTGAACATGATATAAACAATTAAATAATTTTGTGTTCTTATTAACAACTATACCAGTTATATTTTGAATTATTGTAAATAAGCAGAACAAACTATTATTATTATATAAAAAATGCTTTTATACATTTTTGTGTGCTGTGTATAAATTCAAAATGCCAAGCCCACTAACAATTGCCGCGAAGCTCGCTTTATTGCTGCACTAGACGGACGGTCAGACAGACGGAAGACTGAATTAAATAGCCACATATTTCTAGAATATTAATTACTCTTATTAACAATTATTTTAATATAAGACAGCTGTGTTGTAGAATATTGAGATATTTGACAATAACTATCTATGTATCTTATAATATCTCTTTATTAAAACAAATTATTTAAAAGTTTAATACCTATATATATTACATGCTACGACCGTGTCAAATACCTGGATATTTGCTATAAATATATTATGACCTTATGTCTAGTCCTGGCACATACGAGCATGCGAGATACTAATATAGAAAGAACGGAGAAGTGAAGTAATAATTATTATTTATAATTATTTTATAAGAGCTGCCTGCAGTGATTTTATAGATAAAATACAATAACATTTTTTATACATACAACCAAATATTTGCACTGTTGAAAAATTAAAAAAATATATTATTTCATACAAATTTTTATCCTGACAAGATATGGAAAGATTAAAAAATAGCTATATCGTCAGTCGATCTCAAGCGATCGAGCGAAATTAAAATTTTTATAGATTAAAATTTAATTCCAAGTCTTTTACATTGACCATGCTTTATAGATAAATAAAAAATAAAATAAACAATGTATACATAAATAGAAAAACCTTTCTCAAAACAAAGCCGTTGGGTTTGACGTGAAAGCATAATATGTAACTCTTAATTCATCTACTGCCTAAAAAACAGATGGTTAGAAAGATGTGGTAGAAACGTTTGAATAAATTTCAATATCATGTTTATCTCGCTGTACCACGAGAAACACAAACAAGCAAACACACATTTCTCGGTGGTAGACCATAACATCGGGTCGCCGGCAAGGGTACCACCCATCGAACAATGTCGTGCCGCAAAGCGACCTAGTCGTGTTCCGGCACGTTGTGCGATGAAGCCGTATATATGGGAAATGGGTCTGAACAGTTGCGTTGCGTTGGCGAACCGGTTTGGCGTTGGTTTGGTGCTTGTTGTGTCGGGTGCCTAGTCGAGGAGGGTAGCGGGATCCGAAGCAACGGCTTTCCGCTGGCCGCCCGCAGATAGTTGGGGGCCCTGAGAATATGTTAGTCTTATTACAATCTTATGAAATGAAATCGTAGTGTTTTATTTTAAATATTATACTATTGATTGTCTAAAGTTTGTGAAACTGTGTAACAGGTCTGTATTTTTAGATCTAATTTGCAATTTCAATTCCTGTTTTCATGGTCTCATACGTGCAGTAAAACAATTTATATATATAAAACAATGGAGTCAGACAATTTTAAACGTTATTCACGTTTAAAATATACAACAAATAGAATAATCGTCTTAGTTGTTATATTAGATGCAAAAAATTCCCAAAAAACAAGTACACTTAAAGTGTTTCCTTTCCAACTTAATTTATGTTTGAAACCGAAACTTCTTTCATCGTCTGAATTGAGTTAATTAGATTTTTCCTTTCCCTCATTTGGCTGTCCGATTGCAATTTAAATTTATTTTCTTTTTAATTTTTATTTGAATAGAATCTTAGTGATATATACAAATAGTTTTTTTGTAATTGTATGATTCCTTTTTTAATTCGTTAGCACATACACATACTAAGGTTCTCCTGTACATTTTCACAAAACCAATAATAATGACAATAAATAATAAAAATGTAACATTGAAAAATATCACAAAGTGTTTTTTGTTTTTACGATATAATTATAAACTTCTTACTAATATTGTATAAAGCGTATTAGTATGGATAAAAGGAAGGGTGCAATAGCTTTAGGTAATTATTTAATAACATCATTTTATATTATATAACATCCATTAATTTGTGTTTGGGAAAACTAATGATATATCTTCTACTCCATTTATCATTGGTCCGTGGGGGGGACTTCACGTTTCAGGTGCTTTCACAAAAACAGGAAATATTTACTTCCGTTTCTCTTCACCTTCACTCAACCTTTTTAGAGGACGTTGTTCGTAAATAATATACACATATAAACTTTTTTTTCCATTTTTATATAAATACATATGTGATGTTAGTATGTATTGTTACATTTTGATACTTTCACTAAACTCCTAAAAAAAAATTGTTAACCATGTTTAGGTAGACAACTAGAGTTTTTGTTACACTATAAAAGTACGTTTTTTACGTTTTGGTACGTAATCAAAAATATAATATATAAACTTAATATTCTATTAATCTATTCTATTGATTTTCTCAAAATGAAATGTTTGTCTATCTGATTTAGTCAGTTATATATGAATCTACATTTAAGCAAGAAACCACGTACTTACTCAGCACTTATTAATTTTATTTTTATTTTTGAACATGATATAAACAATTAAATAATTTTGTGCTCATATAAACAACTATTCCAGTTATAGTTGGAATTATTGTAAATAAACAGAACAAACTATTATTATTACATAAAAAATACTTATATACATTTTCCAATAGGTCCAATCGTCTGAGTGCAATCCTGTGTATAAATTCAAAATGTCAAGCCCACTAACACAATTGCCGCGGAGCTCGCTTTATTGCTGCACTAGACGGACGGTCAGACAGACGGAAGATTGAATTAAATAGCCACGTATTTCTAGAATATTAATTACTTTTACTAACAATTATTTTAATATGAGACAGCTGTGTTGTAGAATAATGAGAAATTTGACAATAACTATCTATCTATCTTATAATATCTCTTTATTAAAACAAATTACTTAAAAATTTACTATCTATATATATTACATGCTATGACCGTTTCAAATACCTCGATATTTGCTATAAATATATTATAACCTTATGTCTAGTCCTGGCTCATACGAGCATGCGAGATACTAATATAGAAAGAACGGCGAAGTGAAGTAATAATTATTATTTATAATTATTTTATAAGAGCTGTCTGCAGTGATTTTATAGATACAATACAATAACATTTTTTATACATAGAATACAACCAAATATTTGCAACTGTTGAAAAATTAAACAAATATATTATTTCATACAAAAATTTTATCCTGACAAGAAAAGGAAAGATTAACAAATAGCTATATCATCAGTCGATCACAAGCGATCGCGCGAATTAAAAATTTTTATAGATTAAAATTTAATTCAATGTCTTTTACATTGACCATGCTATATAGATATATATATATAAACAATGTATACATAAATAGAAAAACCTTTCTCAAAACAAAGCCGTTGGGTTTGACTTGAAAGCATAATATGTAACTCTTAATTCATCTACTGCCTAAAAAACAGATGGTTAGAAAGATGTGGTAGAAATGTTTGAATAAATTTCAATATCATGTTTATCTCGCTGTACCACGAGAAACACAAACAAGCAAACACAAAATATAGCACCGGCTTTGATGTGTATTATGTTTCTAGCGACAATTTATTTCATAAAATATTTATGACACAGATTTTACTTAAACATGAAATGAAATCAAAATCTAAAAACACTCTGCATGTGCCGTCATTAAGTTATGGTATTTAAGAAAAAAAACTATATTACAGTCTGATTATATTTAAGATATGACTATTCTTATAATAAGCTAGCAAAAAGGAACTACACATAATCACAAACCAGCTATCACTTTTAAACCCATTTGAAAAGTTTCAAAATGCCTGTTAAGAACTTTAATTTCGGAAGGACGTACAGCTATTTGAAATTAAAACCACAAACTAGGATCTACAGTTCTTTGACACTATGTAAAAAAAACTTCTAAATTGAAAAACGCATATTTCGACACTACTTTCGTTGGATCTTGAACTATTAAATTTAGCAACTAAATAGTTTTATAATTCATGCTCCAAAAAAATTCTGAAACCAAATGTATAGTGTTTTTAAGCATATAAAATAAGTAATATAAAGGATCTAAATATAAAATAAAACCTAGTAGTTCAAGTGAGATATCATATAAAAGGGCTAGATGTGGATATTTCAACCATATTTTATGTTTTTAAATTATCATTTAACGTAAAATACTGGTCCCCTTATCTTCAAGTGAGAAATCTGAGATAGTTATAGTTAAAATCATCGATATTTATGGAAAGTTTATAGTAAAAATAGTGGGATGTTTCTCTTTATTGATATTCCAAATGCTACTAAATCTTTAAATTCCTCAACGGCTACCGCTCTGACATTACTTGTGGACAATGTAAATCAATGTTGTATTAGAAGACTTTTTACTGCGGTATAATTTATTAAGCACTATATTTTTAGATGATAACTTACTTTTACTTTTATATTTAAGACTGCAAAAGTATTTTTATCTCTGAGTTATCAATATTTCTGTCATTTTGTTTCTTATAACAGTTACGGTTTTGATTTTAAAATGTAAATTATATTATTAGGACTGTAAAAAAGGCAAATATTATTCATTACAAAAATAAATAAAAAGCTGTAAATAAATGTCATTTACTCAAAATAAAACTTTATTTATTTTTATTAGTTAATATATGTGATTTAATTGAAAATTATAATTTAATTGAAGAACCTAAAGTATAGACTGACTTAATATATTCTACCTGCGAGTGAGTTCGTCAATGCAGAGACTATAAGGTTGATTGTCTTCATACTTGTAAACTTCTATTGAAATAGAGAACAATGTTAGAAACAGGCCGACTTTCTGATGCATAATAAGCACTGAGGTAGAAATTCACAAGACAATTGAAGTAACTTTGTCAATCAGTCACTCGAAACTAACTTGAGTGCAATCCTATCGTTTCGAATTGTACTTTCTCAGGGATGCAGAGTACGATTTAAACAATATTTACTGCACATATACAGAAATACATAATTTTTTATATATGTGTAAAATACTTAACTCTTTGATTTTTGTACATAGTAGTTAAAATTATGGTGTTTTAATTACAGAAATAAAGGACAATATTTTTTTGTGTTTTAGAAGTCATACAAATAACATTGGATATCAATTATCTTTCCTTTAGAATAGTAATCGATTAAATGGTACGAAATTACACATACCTTTTTGTTGAATTGGTTATTGGGCAGTAATACCCGGTATGACAATATCATTCCCACACATTGGTTTTAGTTCAGTGTTTTTGTCGCCATCTCTCTTCTAAGTAATGGCGAGTACAGAAGTGTTTTGTTTATTTTAAGTTATCTTAACAACTTTGGTATTCATTTTAAGTTTTTAATATTATCATTTTATTTTATACTTTTTGTATTAATTTGATTATTGTTAAGTTAGTTTATTTTGTTATGTTATTAAATTATTCTGTAATCATTAAAAGAGAGATCTAATGAACACGTAATTAAAAAAAAATCGTTTAAACTCAATATCTATGTTACAGTAAGTATAAACAGTTCTTTTCGCGAGTGTACTATCGTGAAAGTGCGAAAGCCTGTTTTCAGTCTGCCGGTGACCCGTTGGGAGCACTAAAATTTACGAAATTGGATGCGGTTTACATACTTACATTGTTAGTAAGGTAGGTTAAATCTGGTGTATGTTTCATCTAGTTACCGCCTATAACCGGTTATTAATTTATTAAAATCTTAACATATATAAGCTTTATTCTAACATTTTATGTAATGCATTTAGTAAAAATACCTCTGATTATTTTCTCCTACAATATTCCAATATACTAAATAATCAAAAATTTTACTACGACAACAAAGTATTGTAAGTGTCTTTTGCAGAAATAGTCAATGGTTAATGTGCAGTAGTTAAAATTTGTTACTAGGTTTTGGGAAATTATACAGGAAAAGACATCCTACACCTAGACACCTAGTCATAGTAAAGACATTTTAGAAGCTATAATATTATTTTATATTTTCATCTCAAACAAAGAAATGGTTTACAAGACGGTAAGTAGTGGACATTGCAAAAATGAAGATTCGTAAGTGTTTTGCCACCCGCCAGCGTCGGATGGATGGAGTCCACCAGGACATACCAAAGCGAAGGGCCGAGTTCGGGGTATCCAGGTCTCTCAATCAGGCTACGAAACATATGTACTCTACCCGATATTCAGTGGTTATGTCTAATAGAATCATATTATTTAAGATCAATATTTCTAAAAATGTAGCCTTCGGTTAAAGTATATTAAAAAATTGGAGAGATTTATATAATGAAAGCCGGTGAAGGCACACGGGCAGTGTCTAATATCTTATCAAATTTTAATACACATAATATGTAAGTTTTAACAGCACACCTGCAAAGTTTTTCTATACTATTATGAATTTATTTTTATCTTAATTATTTTCTATACTATTCATGAATAAAATCATCGTTTATTGTAGTACCGTAATCTTAAAGATAACTAATGATATTTCTTCTCTGATATCATTTATCAGGAGTCAGTTGGGACGCCCTGACATTTCAGGCGCTTTCACAAAAACAGGATATTTTACCTTCTTTCTTTACCTTCATTTAACCTCTTTGAAGATGGCTTTTTATATAAAAATATTCACTCCTTGCGTCTTTTATATTAAATTGGTTAAGACTAGCTGGGCCCGCAACTTTGTATCTCCTATTATTTTATATATGCAAAATAAGTTGTGACCACAATACAAAATGATACTAAATCATTTAAAGACTATTTTACCATTCAGACGACATAATCCCGCCGACTTCAATGTACATTTAACAGCTAGGACTCCCATAAAGGCTTTAAAATTACACATCTATTGATGCACTTGAGGTCTCGAGATATTCATGTTTATGGTAGTGTATTCTTGAACTACCTTACAATAAAACCAATGCAGGTTGATAACAAATTAATTGTTTAACCGATAGATAGAATTGTTGTGGGTATAATAAGTATATATATTGGGTAGACATCGAAGAATTCGGTCTGCCCATTCAGGTGTAACCGACTTTCGAATTTTGGAAAAATTTCTTCACAGGAGGTCGTATAATCCCCTGAGTCAGAAATGACCATTGGTCAAAAAGTTTACATATATATATATATATATATATATATATATATATACATATACATATATGTAAACTTTTGACCAATGGTCATTTCTGACTCAGGGGATTATACGACCTCCTGTGAAGAAATTTTTATTATATATGAGCGCGTGCGTCCAGATTCGACTTTTGTCAGCACGATAGCGGCCGCAGTTTCGCTCGGATCGCTTTTAAACTTTGCACAAAAATCAACCATCCAAAAATTAAGGTCAAGTTCATTAAACAGAGAAATCCGGCCACGGGGGGCGCTAGAACCTCACTTTTTCTGATTTTAGTTTTTCGACCATAACTTTTTCCCTATACAAAGTAGATCAATCGCGTTCATATTATATGATGTCTTTGATGAATACCTATAACTAATGTACATAAACCGAAAACCTAACTTCAATAACTTAGGGGTGGGGGTACAAGAACCTAAATTTTTTGCAAAAAAAATCATAACTTTTTTCTGGTAAATATTCTTACATCACAAGTATTTTTAATAGAAAGGTTATTTTTTCCTCTAAATTTAGGTACCAAAAGTTTTTCCGTAAAAGGTACCGTTTCCGAGAAAAAAAATAAAAACCGCTTTTAGCTTGAAAATTTAAGGTAGGTAAAACCACGGCAACTTTTTTCTGATAAACATTCCCTCCTCGTAAATATTTTCAATAGAAAGGTTATTTTTTACTCAAAATTTAAGGCAACGCACTAGGTACTCCTTTGACTAAACCAAATAAAATTATCACAGTTTATTCTCGCAAGGGGTGTTATTCTTAGGTAGTGAGTTATATTTTAAACGAGTTACACACGAGGTCTACCCACGCGTGTCCCCCTGCGAGCAAGGATTTTTTTAAAAATTTATTTGGTTCCATTTCGTTATTTTATTGTTTTATATTTCGTGTTGGCTGCTGGAGAATCATTTGTAGCATTAAGTCCTGCTGAGACTTTTTCTGGATAATAAAGATTAAATAAATTGATAAATACAATAAAAAAGTTTAATAAAAAACAATTTTTCACCTACACCTTTACGTGTTACCGAAGAATCATATTTAGTATATATTTATATTTTGAATATTTCCTTGTTCCTGCAAAACTTTAGTAATTTTGACAACAATGTGACAAGTCTTAAGGATGAGGATACTATATATTTATATATTTGTTTGTGTGTATGTTTATTTGCTACGTAGTCTTTCTGTTAAGGTTCAAAAGCTTTGTGATGGACAGAAAGTGGAAACTTAGTAATAAGGCCCCGTTAGCATCCCTAGGGTATCGAAGCCCGAAAAGAAACTCATAATTACAAAAAACATTTTTAGACAAAACTAAGTTTTTTAACCTTCTATTCAAATGAAAAGTAAAAGGAAAATAAATTTTAATTGCAAACGGACCACGAAAAGAGGGAGTGAAAAAAAACTAATTAACTCAATTCAGATCATGAAAGAAGTTGCCGTTTGAAACAGAAATTAAGTAAGAAAGGAAACTATTTAAACTTAGTTACCTTGTTTTTTAGGCGTTTTTGTTCCATCTAACTTCTGAAATAATATTTTATACTTTCAACCTAAACAATAAATAATATAAACTGAAAAGTGTGAATCGACTACGCTCTATTTTAATACTTTATACTTAAACCTAACCTAACCTTACTTGGTTTGATAGTCGTGTGTAACCTTTTTTAAAAAAGTTTTAATATTTTATGGTTGTAAAGAAACTTTCGAGTGCGAATCTAATTGTATTTGGTCGATTTTTTATAACTATCTATCCGAATATTTTGAGTTACAAGTACCTATGATTACATCAAATTTATTCTGACCTACATTTCATATTCCATGCCAAACCACCGCTCCAAGATATTACATTGTGTATGTCTGCACAATGTCAAATCCCAGGGGCACAAATGGTACATCAGACTCGCGGCTCTCGGTGTCAGCCGCCTGTACCTCCTACGCTTTAGGGTTTTACAGTCGAATGACTATTAATACCTTGATAACTAGGATCATTTAAAAAGTAGAGCAAATTGATTAGGTGAAGTCAGTAGTTCAAATTGTGAAGAATTTAAGTTTAGAAACTTTTAGATAAAAATACAAAAATTATTACTCTTTCAATACTACCATAGCATAACGTAGCAAATAAACATATGCATATTTATATAGACATACACTGTCTAAGTGATCTCTCCCACTAAATGTTAGGACAAAGTAAGATAAATAAAACGGCTTATATATCTAAGTATCTTAGTATGACAACATTCAATGTTTAATTTATGAAATTAAGTTTAAATATTCATTATTTTTGGTTAAAGTATGCGGTAGTTATACAAGTTAGATGAAACAAAACGCCTAAAAAACAAGTAAGTTTAAAGTTTTTCCTTGGTAACTTAATTTCTGTTTGAAACGGCAACTTCTTTTAACGTCTGAATTGAGTTAATTAGTTTTTTCCACTCAGTCATTTCGTGGTCCGATTGCAATTAAAATTTTTGTTCCTTTTACTTTTTATGTGAATAGAAATCTTAATGATATAAAAAGGTTGTTTTTTTAAATATAAGTAATTATAAGATTCCTTTTGGGTTTCTATACCCAGAGGGTGTTAGCGGTATCTTATTACTAAGGTTTCTCTATCTATTTGTCATTCCAAATGTCAGTCACACCGTCAATTTTATTATTAGTTTTTTCTTTTATTCTTTATTTAAATAAGAGGTCGTTCAAATCTGACCGATGTATAAAAAACATTGTTTTTTTTATTACATGTAATTATAAGAAGTCCTTTAGGCTTACATACGCAAGGAGCAGTAGAGATACTTTATTACTAAGGTGTGGCTTTCTGCCCATCTGTTTGTTCCCCGGATTTTGAATCTTAATAGATAAATACTTAAATGTTTGGTACCAGCAATAAAATATAATAAAGAGAAAAATAATAAAATACAAAGTACCATGTTTTTTATTTTTATCTCAATAATAGATTTATAAACTTTGAACGAAAAATAGTTATCTTTTACACTCCTCAATAAAAAGTAAAAATAAAACCGTAAACGTGAGTAATTTCTTTCTGGCCTGACTGACTCTGACTCGCATTTTGCAGTTTCAGTGCCCTCGAGAAATCGGATGTAATAGATATATGAGACTAATCAATATCTTTGTAAAGTATAGTATTTTTTATCTTTTAAGATAATAACTTAATCCTCAATAACTTTTGTAGAAAACCTTTTTTTTTAAACCTAAAGTTTTTATAGTAAAGTATTAATATTGCTTTAAAATACTGTGGAAAAGCTTCAAATGTGAATAATTGTTTAATAACATGTTTTATATGAAACAGGCGTTAATTAGTGTTGGGGAAAAGTAATGATATATCTTCCATTTATCAGTGTCCGCGGGGAGGACTTGACGTTTCAGGTGCTTTCACAAAAACAAGATATATTTACTTCCGTTTCTCTTCACCTTCACTTAACCTTTTAAGAGGACACTGTTCTTAAAAATATACACATATCGTCCTTTAATTTATTTATTTTTATTTAAATATACATGAGATGTGAGTACGAATATCTAAGTAACCTATTAAACACACAAACTTTTTTGTTACATGAGAAAAGAAAATTATTTTGAAAAAAAAAGTAAGTCATAAAAAAATTATAAACTAAAAAAAATTGTTAATGAATTCAATTGATTTTCTCAAATAGATTTTGAAATGTAAACTACTAGAAATATCTGACCATCATTTTCTGTTAGCTATATACTAAAATCTGGTTTCGATGATGATATAAATGGAGCACACTATTGTTATTATTTTAATATTTACACTAGAATATGTCCAACCGTCTGAGTGCAATCCTGTGTATAAATTCGAAACGTCAAACTCACTAACTCAATTGTCGCGAAGTTCGCTTAATTGCTTCAACAGACAAACGATCAGACAGACCGAAGACTGAATTTAATAGTCATACTATATATTTGTAGAACTTTAATTACTTATAATAACGGTGTGACTGACATTTGGACGGACAAATAGACAGGGAAACCTTAGTAATAAGATACCACTAACACCCTCTGGGTATAGAAACCCAAAAAGAATCTTGTAATTACTTCTAATTTATTTATTATCAAATTTTTATTATGGATCAATTTATTCTTAACTGTTTCATTTATAGACAGATTTAAATAAAACATTTCACTAAATCTTAAGTGAAGGTAACAAGAATACATCTGTGAAAATTGTTTTCAAATCGGATAAGCCGTGCCAAATATGAGTACGCAAACACACAGACAACGGTTAAAAATTCTAAAACATATTGTTTGAGTTTGATTCGTCATGGGAAACCCAGACATGATTTCTTCACAATATCTTTTATGTACAGACAGCGATGAAATACATATTTATTGTATGTAAAGATTATAAATTTTTTTCGGAACGAAGCTTTCCAGCGGTGGTAGACCATAACATCGGGTCGCCGGCAAGGTTACCACCCATCGAACAAAGTCGTGCCGCAAAGCGACCTAGTCGTGTTCCGGCACGTTGTGCGATGAAGCCGTATATATGAGAAATGGGTCTGAACAGTTGCGTTGCGTTGGCGAACCGGTTTGGCGTTGAGTTGGTGCTTGTTGTGTCGGGTGCCTAGTCGAGGAGGGTAGCGGGATCCGAAGCAACGGCTTTCCGCTGGCCGCCCGCAGATAGTTGGGGGCCCAATTAGTGGGTCAGCCACCCACGAAAGGCTGCCCCGCCAGCTGCGAAAAATCCCAGGGTGGCTCAATCGTGCTGGTTGGCGACCAGACGAGGAGGCCCGATGGCGATCCCTGGGGGGGTTCGGGCGTCCCCGCAGTCTCCTGACTAGCCTCCCAGTGGCATGACAACACCAATTTCGGCGCCGGGTTTGATACGTACCGCCTCGTTCAACTGCCATTTCTCATCCTATTCACTCTTTTATTTTTATTTTTTTTAATGAAAAGGTCCAATAAAAAGTTCAAGTTTTCACAGCGGTTGCACTCCTCCTCATTTAAAGTGCACCTCACTAACATCAGAGGTTTGCACTCTAATCTCTTACCTGTCCACCACCACCTCGAGACAGAGCAACCGCACTTGCTCTTTTTGACGGAGACGCAGATACAATGTCCTTTGAGCGCTGCGTACCTGGAACATCCCGGTTACTCGTTAGAGCACAATTTTCGCTCACGTGCCGGGGTCTGTGTGTACGCACGGAACGACCTCTGTATCCTGCGTCTCCGTCACCTTGAAGACCCCACGTTTTCTTCCTTATGGATTTTAGTAGACACAGGAAACGAAAAAATCCTGTATTCCTGTGTCTACCGTTCGCACAGCGGTGATCAGGAGACAACTAGATTATTTGAGTATCTCGGTGAGGCTGCTGATATGGCTCTGCATCAGTACCCTTCAGTGCAGCTCGTCTTTCTGGGGGACTTTAATGCCTGTCATCAGGACTGGCTGTTCCCGTACCAGAAGACCGACCATGCTGGAAGAGAAGCGCGGAACTTTGCGTTGTCCTTCGACCTCTTTCAGCTGGTGAGGCAAGCGACGAGGGTACCAGATGTAGTAGGCCATACAGCCAATTGCCTGGACCTTTTGCTGACAACTGATCCGGACAGGTATCGTGTAGAGGTTACCTCCCCCTTGGGAACCTCCGATCACTGTTTGGTGAAATCTGTATTTACATATTCCCCACCAGCTTCTGAACCACATAGTGTTAGGCGAGTATGGAAATACAAGTCAGCAGATTGGGATGAGATGCGGCACTTCTTTGCATCTTATCCTTGGCGGCAGGTCTGCTTCTCTTCTTTGGTTCCGTCGAGTTGCGCGGATGCTATAACCGGTGTGGTACATCAGGCAATGGAGTACTTCATTCCTTTTGCTGACGTACCCATCGGTAGCAAAGCTTGCCCATGGTTTAATGCTGAATGTGGTCATGCTGAAGACCGAAAACATTCGGCATACCTCATTTGGGCTGATGCTCGAAGCCGCAAAGCTCCGGATGTAAGTTTAAAGAAGAGAGCCTTTAACCAAGCTGCCAAGTCCTATAAAAAGGCATTACGGAAGGCTCGTCGCGATCGTATTGCTAAGAATAGCGAAAAGCTCTCTGTCAGACCTACTGGCAGTCGAGCTTTCTGGTCTCTTGCCAAAGCGATCGAGTCGAACTTCTGCCAACCCTCACTACCTACTCTGCTGAAGCCGGATGGATCTCTGGCCCATACAGCGACAGAGAAAGCGAATGTATTTGCTTCTCTGTTCGCTGATAATTCACATCTAGACACTGGCAATGCTTCTCCAGCACATCTTCCTCACTGCGGTATTTCGATGCCTGAAATCCGCATCACTAATAAAGAGGTATGGAGAGCATTGTGTCGCCTTGATGTGAATAAAGCCAGTGGTCCTGATGGTATACCAGCCATTCTGCTCAAGACATGCGCAGCTGAGTTGTCTCCTGTATTGACACGTCTGTATCGCCTCTCTTTCAAGTCTGGAATAGTGCCGAAATCTTGGAAGCTTGCTAACGTGCAACCAGTGCCCAAAAAAGGCAGCCGTGCCGATCCTGCCAATTATAGACCGATTTCAATCACCTCCATACTCTGCAAGATTATGGAGCGTGTATTGAACTCGCGCCTTTTAGCGTACCTTGAAGGTAACGATCTCCTCAGTGACCGACAGTACGGGTTTCGCCGAAATAGGTCCACTGGGGACCTTCTAGTGTACGCTACGCACATTTTAGGCGAGGCCTTCGAGAAGAACGGAGAAGCGGTCGCCGTCTCTCTTGACGTCTCGAAGGCATTTGACAGGGTCTGGCATGCGAGCCTTATAAGCAAGCTTTCAGCATACGGCATATCTCCTGGTCTGATCGGCTGGGTAACGGACTTTCTGAACCAAAGATCTCTCCGAGTAGTTGTCGACGGGTGTTCCTCGGAACCCTTGACAATAAATGCCGGAGTGCCTCAGGGGTCCGTTCTTTCTGCAACTCTATTTCTGCTGCACATTAACGATCTGCTGAAGCCCGGTATCTATGGGTATGCAGACGACAGCACAGTTGTAGAAAGATACCTGCCGAGTAGTCGGGCTAGTAGAGATCAAGTACAGTCTGAAAGAGAAGCCCTGGTGCAACGTTTGAATGACAAACTTCAGGCAGTCTCCGCATGGGGCAATGCCAATCTTGTCAAATTCAACGCCACCAAAACGCAGACGTGTCTGTTCACCGCCAAAAGGAGCCCTTTCACCTTGGCTCCTACTTTCCAGAGTGTATCTTTGGAATACAGTGACCGGCTTCAGTTGTTAGGCTTAGAGATTTCCTCGAACCTTAACTTTGGTCGGTGTATTGAGTCCAGAGCAAGAGTAGCTGCGGGAAAGCTTGCCGTTCTTGCGAAGGTCCGTCAGTACTTTACACCGGGACAGCTTCTTGTATTATACAAAGCACAGATCCGGTCGTGTGTGGAGTACTGTGGGCATATATTCGCTGGTGCCGCAAAGTCTCATCTTGCGGTTCTGGACTCAATTGAGAGGCGAGCAAAGAGGCTTATAGGTGACCCTGAATTGGTTGAAACCAACCTCCACAGCCTTGAACACAGGCGTAGAATTGCTAGCCTCTCAGTATTCTATAGGATACACTTTGGTGAGTGTGCGCAGGAATTACACGATTTAATTCCTCCGTCCCCCTTCCACCACAGGACGTTCCGACGCACGGCGGGTATCCATCCTTACGTTGTGGACATTCCTCCTGTCCGAACGAAGCGCTTTGCTTCGTCTTTTTTAATGCGTACAGCGAAGGACTGGAATAGCTTGCCTGCGTCGGTATTTCCGTCCACATACAATGTGGGTGTCTTCAAGAGAAGAGTGAATAGGTTACTAGGTTAATACGCCTTACCACCTATGACTACATTTCCACTTTCCATCAGGTGGAATGTAGTCAAGTACTAACCTAGACAGTATAAAAAAAAAAAAAAAAAAAAAAAAAAAAAAAAAGCTGGGATCTATTAGAATTCATTGGAATTTGATGTAATATTTTTAATATTGCAATACAGAAAAAGGATCTATAGATGTCACGACCACATTAACATAATAATATAATAAGACTTTCATCTTAAAGCATATTCAAATATACACTAATTAAACTACATATAGTATGTTTTATACTGAAATTATACTTTAAACAAAACAGAAGAATCATTCAAAACAGAAGCAATATGGTAAAATTTGTTCAAATATTGTATTTAATTGAATGCGAATGTTATTTAATTCAAAATGTTTTTTTATTGATTTTGAATTATAAGTGTATGGGTGCTTTTAGATGATATATTACTTTTACTTTATAGTTAAGACTGCAAAAGTATTTTTATCTCTTAATTATCAATATTTCTGTCGTTTTGCCTTTTATAACAGGTACGATTTTGAATTGTTATGTAAATTACGTTATTAGGACCGTAAACAAGACATATTATTCATAACAAAAATAAATTAAAAGCTGTAAATAAATATAATTTACTTAAAATAAAACTTTATTTATTATATTATATATTTTATTATGTTGTTATTAGTTAATATATATGATTTAATTGAAAATAATAATTCAATTGAATTACCTAAACTATAGACAGACTTAATTTATTGTACCTGCGAGTGAGTTCGTCAATGCAGAGACTATACGGTTGATTGTCTTCATACTTGTAAACTTCTATTGAAATAGAGAACAATGTTAGAAACAGGCCGACTTTCTGATGCATAATAAGTACTGAGGTAGAAATTCACAAGACAATTGAAGTAACTTTGTCAATCAGTCACTCGAAACTAACTTGAGTGCAATCCTATCGTTTCGAATTGTACTTTCTCAGGGATGCACAGTACGATTTAAACAATATTTGTTACACATACACAGAAATACCTAAATTTTTTATACATGTATAAAATAATTAACTCTTTGATTTTTGTACAAAGTGGAAAAAATTATGGTGTCTTAATTATAGAAATAATGGACGATTTTTTTTGTCTTAGAAGTGAAAATAACATCGGATATCAATTATTTTTCCTTTAGAATAGTAATCGATAAAATTGTACGAAATTACACATACCTTTTTGTTGAGTTCGTTATTGGTCAGCAATACCCGGTATGACAGTACCTTTCCCACACATTGGTTTAGTTCAGTTCAGTTCAGTATTTTTGTAGCCATCTCTCTTCTAAGTAATGGCAAGTACAGAAGTGTTTTGTTTATTTTAAGTTATCTTAACAATTTTGGTATTCATTTAAAGTTTTTAATATTATCATATTATTTTATACTTTTTGTATTAATTTCATTATTGTTAAGTTAGTTTATTTGGTAATGTTGTTAAATTATTCTGTAATCATTAAAAGAGAGATCTAATGAACACGTAATTAAAAAGATTTCGTTCAAACTCAATATCTATGTTACGGTACGGATAAACGGTTCTTTTCGCGAGTGTACTATCGTGAAAGTTCGAAAGACTGTTTTAGTCTGCCCGTGACCCGTCGGGAGCACTAAAATTTACGAAATTGGATGCGGTCTACATACTTACATTGTTAGCACGGCAGCTTAAATCTAGTGTTTGTTTCATCTAGTTATCGCCTATAACCAGTTATAAATTTATTAAAATCATAATATATATAAGCTATATTCTAACATTTTATGTAATGTATTTAAGTGTCTGGTGCAGAAATAGTCAATGGTGAACTTGCAGTAATATTGCGGTCTTAGATATACAGGAAAAGACTTACACGTAGACATAGTAAAGCGATATTTGAAACTATAATATTATTTTAAGATTTGGTGGCAATCAAGGAGATGGTCCACAAGACGGCAAGTAGTGAACATTGTAACAATGAAGATTCGCAAATGTATTGCCACCCGACAAAATCGGATGGATGGAGATCACCGGAACATACGGAAGAGAAGGGACGAGTTCTGGGCATCTTCGAGTAGTTATCTTAATCAGATTACAAAACATATCTACTCTACCCGATATTCAGTGATGACGGATAGTAGAATGTAAATTTGTTTGTAAAATTGTAATTTAAAAAATTGAAGAGATTTGTATGATAATCAAAGCCTGTGAATGCACACGGGCAGTGCCTAATATCTTATCAAATTTTAATACACATAATATGTAAGTTTTAACAGCACACCTGCAAAGTTTTTCTATTCTATTATGAATTTATTTTATCTTAATTATTTTCTTTCCTATTCATGAATAAAATCATCGTTTATTGTAGTACCGTAATCTTAAAGATAACTAATGATATTTCTTCTCTGATATCATTTATCAGGAGTCAGTCGGGACGCCCTGACATTTCAGGTGCTTTCACAAAAACAGGATATTTTACCTTCTTTCTTTACCTTCATTTAACCTCTTTGAAGATAGATTTTTATGTAAAAATATACACTCCTTGCGTCTTTTATATTAAATCGGTTAAGACTAGCTGGTCCCGCAACTTTGCTTCACCTATTATTTTATATATGCAAAATACGTTGTGATTATAATAGAAAATGTTACTAAGCTGTTTAATGATTATTTTACAATCCAGACTACATAATGCCACCGACTTCAACGTACATTTAACAGCTGGGACCCCCATAAAGGCTTTAAAATGACACATCTGTTGATGCACTTGAGGTCTCAAGATATTCATGTTCGTGTCATTGTATTCTTGAACTACCTTCCTTACAATGAAACCGATGGACCTAGATAACAAATTTACTATTTTTTAACTGACAGATAAAGTGACTGTGCCTATAATAAGTATATATATTTTTTCTTTATTCTGCTCCATTTCTTTATTTTATTGTTTTATATTTGGGGTTGGCTGGTAGAGAATGTTTTGTAGCATTAAGTCTTGCTGTGACTTTTTCTGGACAATAAAGATTAAATAAATTAATAAACAAAATTAATAAGTTTAATAAAAAAACTATTTTTGCTCCTACAAGGTGTTACCGAAGAATCATATTTAATATATATTTATATTTTGAAAATTAACTTGTTCCTGCAAAATACTATGTATATTTATATATGTTTATTTATGTATATGTATATATGTTTGTGTGTCTGTATTTGGTGCGTAGTCTTTCTATTAAGGCACAAAAGGCGTGTGATGAACAGATAGACAGAAAGTGGGAACTCAGTAATAAGGCCGTAACTCAGTAATAAGCAGTAGCAGCACTTGGGTATGGAAGCCCAAAAAGAATCTTATAGTTACAAAAAACATTTTTATATAACACTAACATTTTTAACCTTCTATTCAAATGAAAAGTAAAAGGAAAATAAATTTTAATTGCAATCGGACCGCGAAATGAGAGAGTGGAAAAAACTAATTAACTCAATTCAGACGATGAAAGAAGTTGACGTTTCAAACAGAAGTTAAGTTAGAAAGAAAACACTTTAAGCTTAGTTACTTTGTTCGGCGTTTTTGTTCCATTTAACTTGTGTAACTAACTATATTTGATAGTTTTAACCAAAACAATAAGTAATATAAACTGAAAGTGTGAATCGACAACGCTCTAGTTTAATACGTTATACTTATACGCCTAACTTGGTTTGATAGTGGTGTGTAACCTTTTTTAAAAAAGTTTTAATATTTTATGGTTGTACAGAAACTTTCGAGTGCGAATCTAATTGTAATTCATCGACTTTTCAAAACTATCTATCCGAATATTTTCAGTTACCTATGGTTACATCAAATTTATTCTGACCTACATTTCATATTCCACGCAAAACCACCGATTCAAGATATTCCATTGTGCATATCTGCACAATGTCAAGACCAAGGGGCACAAATGGTACATTAAACTCGCGGCTCTCGGCGTCAGCCGCCTGTACCTCCTACGCTTTAGGGTTTTACAGTCATTCAATCAACTATTAATACCTTGATAACTAGGATCACTTAAAAAGTAGCGCAAATTGATTAGGTGAAGTCGGTAGTTCAAAATGTGAAGAATTTAAGTTTAGAAACTTTTAGATAAACGTGTAAAATTAATTACTCTTTGAATACTACCATAGAATAACGTAGCAAATAAACATATACATATTTACAAAGACATATACTGTCTAAGTGATCCCTCCCACTAAATGTTAGGACAAAGTAAAATAAATAAAACGGCTTATATGTCTAAGTATCTTAGTATGACAACATTAAAAGTTTAATTAAAGAAATTAATATTCATTATTTTTGGTTAAAGTATGAAGTAGTTAACAAGTTAGATAAAACAAAACGCCGAAAAAACAAGTAAGCTTAAAGTGTTTCCTTTCTAACTTAATTTCTGTTTGAAACGGCAGCTTCTTTTAGCGTCTGAATGGAGTTAATTAGTTTTTTCCACTCCCTCATTTCGTGATCCGATTGCAATTAAAATTTATTTTCCTTTTACATTTTATGTGAATAGTAATCTTAATGATATAAAAAAGTTTTTTGTTGAAATTATAAGTAATTATAAGATTCCTTTTGGGTTTCTATACCCAGAGGGTGTTAGCGGTATCTTATTACTAAGGTTTCTCTATCTATTTGTCCGTCCAAATGTCAGTCACACCGTCAATTTTATTATTAGTTTTTTCTTTTATTCTTTATTTAAATAAAAGATCGTTTAATTCTTACCGATGTATAAAAAACATTGTTTTTTTTTATTACAAGTAATTATAAGAAGTCTTTTAGGCTTACATACGCAAGGGGTTGTATAGATACTTTATTACTAAGGTTTGGTTTTCTGCTCATCTGTTTGTTCCCCGGATTTTGAATCTTAATAGATAAATACTTAAATGTTTCATAATACCAGCAATAAAATATAATAAAGAGAAAAATAATAAAATACAAAGTACCATCCATGTTTTTAATTTTTTATCTCAATAACAGAATTATAAACTTTTAACGAAAAATAGTTATTTTTTACACTCTTCAATGAAAAAGTAAAAATAAAACTGTAAATGTCAGTAATTTCTTTCTGGCCTGACTGACTCTGACTCGCATTTTGCAGTTTCAGTGCCCTCGAGAAATCGGATGTAATAGATATATGAGACTAATCCTCGGTGGTAGATCATAACATCAGGTCGCCGGCAAGGTTACCACCCATCGGGCAAAGTCGTGCCGCAAAGCGACCTAGTCGTGTTCCGGCACGTTGTTCGATGAAGCGGTCTATATGGGAAATGGGTCTGAACAGTTGCGTTGCGTTGGCGAACCGGTTTGGCGTTGAGTTGGTGCTTATTGTGTCGGGTGTCTAGTCGAGGAGGTTAGCGGGATCCGAAGCGACGGCTTTCCGCTGGCCGCCCGCAGATAGTTGGGGGCCCAATTAGTGGGACAGCCACCCACGAAAGGCTGCCCCGCCAGCTGCGAAAAATCCCAGGGTGGCTCCATCGTGCTGGTTGGCGACCAGATGAGGAGGCCCGATGGCGATCCCTGGGGGGGTTCGGGCGTCCCCGCAGTCTCCAGACTAGCCTCCCAGTGGCATGATATCACCAATTTTGACGTCGGGTTCGATACGTACCGCCTCGTTCAACTGCCATTTCTCATCCTATTCACTCTTTTATTTTTATTTATTTTTTTTTAATGAAAAAGTCCAATAAAAAGAACAAGTTTTCACAGCGGTTGCACTCCTCCTCATTCAAAGTGCAGCTTACTAATATCAGGGGCTTGCACTCTAATCTCCAACCTGTCCACCACCACCTAGAGACAGAGCAACCGCACTTGTTCTTTTTGACGGAGACGCAGATACAATGTCCTTTGAGCACTGCGTACCTGGATTATCCCGGCTACTCGTTAGAGCACAACTTTCGCTCGCGTGCCGGGGTCTGTGTGTACGCGCGGAACGACCTCTGTATCCTGCGTCTCCGTCACCTTGAAGACCCCACTTTTTCTTCCCTTTGGGTTTTAGTAGACACAGGAAACGAAAAAATCCTGTATTCCTGTGTTTACCGTTCGCACAGCGGTGACCAGGAGACAACTAAATTATTTGAGCATCTCGGTGAGGCTGCTGATTTGGCTCTACATCAGTATCCTTCAGCGCAGCTCGTCTTTCTGGGGGACTTTAATGCCTGTCATCAGGACTGGCTGTTCCCGTACCAGAAGACCGACCATGCTGGAAGAGAAGCGCGGAATTTTGCGTTGTCCTTCGACCTCTTTCAGCTGGTGAGGCAAGCGACAAGGGTACCAGATGTAGTAGGCCATACAGCCAATTGCCTGGACCTTCTGCTGACAACTGATCCGGACAGGTATAGTGTTGAGGTCACCTCCCCCTTGGGAACCTCCGATCACTGTCTGGTGAAATCTGTGTTTACATATTCCCCACCTGTTTTCGAACCACATGGTGTTAGGCGAGTATGGAAATACAAGTCAGCAGATTGGGATGAGATGCGTCACTTTTTTGCATCTTATCCTTGGCGGCAGGTCTGCTTCTCTTCTTTGGATCCGTCGAGTTGCGCGGGCGCTATAACCGATGTGGTGCATCAGGCAATGGAGTATTTCATTCCTTTTACTGACGTACCCATCGGTGGCAAAGCTCGCCCATGGTTTAATGCCGAATGTGGTCATGCTGAAGACCGCAAACATTCGGCATACCTCATTTGGGCTGATGCTCGAAGCCGCAAAGCTCCGGATGTACGTTCAAAGAAGAAAGCCTTTAACCAAGCTGCCAAGTCCTATAAAAGGGCATTACGGAAGGCTCGACGCGATCGAATCGCTAAGAATGGCGAAAAGCTCTCTGTCAGACCTACTGGCAGTCGAGCTTTCTGGTCTCTTGCCAAATCGATCGAGTCGAACTTCTGCCAACCCTCACTGCCTGCTCTGCTGAAGCCGGATGGATCTTTGGCCTATACAGCGACAGAGAAAGCGAATGTATTTGCTTCTCTGTTTGCTGATAATTCGCATCTAGACACTAGCAATGCTCCTCCAGCACATCTTCCTCACTGCGGTATTTCGATGCCGGAAATCCGAATCACTAACAAAGAGGTATGGAGAGCATTGTGTCGTCTTGATGTGAATAAAGCCAGTGGTCCTGATGGTATACCAGCCATTCTGCTGAAGACGTGCGCAGCTGAGTTGTCTCCTGTATTGACACGTCTGTATTGCCTTTCTTTCAAGACTGGAATAGTGCCGAAATCCTGGAAGCTTGCTAATGTGCAACCAGTGCCCAAAAAAGGCAGCCGTGCTGATCTTGCCAATTATAGACCAATTTCAATCACCTCCATACTCTGCAAGATTATGGAGCGTGTATTGAACACGCGCCTTCTAGCGTACCTTGAAGGTAACGATCTCCTTAGTGACCGACAGTACGGGTTTCGCCGAAATAGGTCCACTGGGGACCTTCTAGTGTACGCTACGCACGTTTTAGGCGAGGCCATCGAGAAGAACGGAGAAGCGGTCGCCGTCTCTCTGGACGTCTCGAAGGCATTTGACAGGGTCTGGCATGCGAGCCTTATAAGCAAGCTTTCAGCCTACGGCATATCTCCTGGTCTGATCGGCTGGGTAACGGACTTCCTCAACCAGAGATCTCTCCGAGTAGTTGTTGACGGGTCTTCCTCGGAACCCTTGACAATTAATGCCGGAGTGCCTCAGGGGTCCGTTCTTTCTGCAACTCTCTTTCTGCTACACATCGACGATCTGCTGAAGCCCGGTATCTATGGGTATGCAGACGACAGCACAGTTGTAGAAAGATACCTGCCGAGTAGTCGGGCTAGTAGAGATCAAGTACAGTCAGAAAGAGAAGCCATGGTGCAACGTTTGAGTGACAAACTTCAGGCAGTCTCCGTATGGGGCAATGCCAATCTTGTCAAATTCAACGCCACCAAAACGCAGACGTGTCTGTTCACCGCCAAAAGGAGCCCTTTCACCTTGGCTCCTACTTTCCAGAGTGTATCTTTGGAATACAGTGACCGGCTACAGTTGTTAGGCTTAGAGATTTCCTCGAACCTCAACTTTGGTCTGTGTATTGAGTCCAGAGCAAGAGCAGCTGCAGGGAAGCTTGCCGTTCTTGCGAAGGTCCGTCAGTACTTTACACCGGGACAGCTTCTTGTATTATACAAAGCACAGATCCGGTCGTGTGTAGAGTACTGTGGTCACATATTCGCTGGTGCCGCAAAGTCTCATCTTGCGGTTCTGGACTCAATTGAGAGGCGAGCAAAGAGGCTTATAGGCGATCCCGAATTGGTAGAAGCCAACCTCCACAGCCTTGAACACAGGCGCAGAATTGCTAGCCTCTCAGTATTCTATAGGATACATTTTGGTGAGTGTGCGCGGGAATTACACGACCTAATTCCTCCGTCCCCCTTCCATCACAGGACGTCCCGACGCACGGCAGGTATCCATCCTTTCGTTGTGGACATTCCCCCTGTCCGAACGAAACGCTTTGCTTCGTCTTTTTTAATTCGCACAGCGAAGGACTGGAACAGCTTGCCTGCGTCGGTTTTTCCGTCCGAATACAATGTGGGCGTCTTCAAGAGAAGAGTGAATAGGTTACTAAGTTAATGCGCTTTACCACCTAAGACTACATTTTCACTTTCCATCAGGTGGAATGTAGTCAAGCATTAACCTAGAAAGTATAAAAAAAAAAAAAAAAAAAAAAAAAAAAATCAATATCTTTGTAAAGTGTAGTATTTGTTATCATTTAAGATATTAACATCAATAACTTTTGTAGAATTTTTTTTTTAACGTACAATTTTTATAGAAAAAAGTATTGAAATTGATTTAAACTGTACTGTATTGTTGAAGAGCTTCAAGTGTAAATAACTGTTTAATAACATGTTTTATATGAAACATCCGTTAATTTGTGTTGGGAGAAAGTAATGATATATCTTCTACACCATTTATCAGTGTCCGTGGGGAGGACTTGACGTTTCAGGTGCTTTCACAAAAACAGGAAATATTTACTTCCGTTTCTCTTCACCTTCACTTAACCTTTTTAGAGGAAGCTTTTCGTAAAAATATACACATATCGTCCTTTAATTTATTTATTTTTATTTAAATATACATGAGATGTGAGTACGTATATTATTAACGTATTAACCTACGTACGTAACCTACGTACGTATTAACCTATTAAACACACAAACTTTTTTGTTACATTAGAAAATAAAATTATTTAAAAAAAAAAGTAAGTCATACAAAAAAAAAAAAAACTAAAAAAAATATTAATTGATTTTCTCAAGTAGGTTTTGAAATGTAAACTACTAGAAATATCTAACCATTATTTTCTGTTAGCTAAATACTAAATAAAATCTGGTTTCGATGATGAAATAAATGGAGCACACTATTGTTATTATTTTAATATTTATTTACACTGGAATATGTCCAACCGTCTGAGTGCAATCCTGTGTATAAATTCGAAAACTCAAACTCACTAACTCAATTGTCGCGAAGTTCGCTTAATTGCTTGAACAGACAAACTATCAGACAAACCGAAGACTGTATTTAATAGTCATACCATATATTTGTAGAACTTTAATTACTTATAATAACAATTATTTAAATATGAAGTAACTGTGTTGTAGAATAATGAGTAATTTGACAAGGTGTGTATATTCTATCTATTTATTGTTTAACACCTACTTATTAATTGTATAGATTTAGAAATCCAGTACCAACGATGAATATATACAGTTTACTATCTATTGCATGCTAGAAGCCTATCATATACAGTGATAATAGGAATATTTCTGTATGTATTTTATTTATTTTTCGAACTCGCTCCGGCTTCGATTGGATGAAATTTACTAACGAAGGAAACCAGAAGTGAAGTAATAATAAATATATTTTTTTAACGTATCTGTCTGCGGCAATTTAAGGTTTACTTACAAATATAAATATCATATTTGTATTGATATTTTCTTCTGCAAACACCACCCAAATAGACGACATTTCTGGCGAATTATCAATTTATTAATAAATTTTAATTGACAGCCCGGAGAGACGGGATGACGCTGGAAAGACAGCTGACGCTGGAAAGACAGATGGCAGCTGGGAAGACAGATGACTGCTGGAAAGACAGCCGAGGGTGACGGCCTAGCAAGCCAAGCCCGGGAATTTCGTTTAAAGCTAAAAGTCCGAAAAAGAAAAATACCCCTGGGACAGTCCGAGAGGGGGGGCGGTAGAACTGTCCATCGGTTGATAATAACGGCGAAAACGGAATTGAAATGCCTTACGTGCGGGAAAATTTACAAAAGACGAGCCTGGTTTATTAAACATCTCAAAACACACGATGGTGCTGAAGCGCGGCAATCGCCGGTAATATCTTCAATTTTCACTTCGGATAAAGTTTACCCTCATATATCCCATGGTGAACCATTGAATGCGAATCACCAGGAGTCCATAACCATCCGGACGCGTCTTAGCATTCCCACTATTAAACAATCGACATGGAAAATACACGACCAAAATATAGCGGACCTGTTAGAGCACCCGGGCTCAAACCAGGTACTCGACGCTCAAGTAGAGACTCTACAAAATACTATTTTTGACTACTTCAATGAGCACTATCCACCTTCGAATCGTTATGCTCACAAGTATAAAGAAAACGGTTTTAAATTGAAAATGAGACGGAAAAAAAGAGACCTCATAAAGAAACTTCGTAGGGCCAAAGCCATGGGCGACAACCAACTTAGTCACCAACTGTCTAGGGCATTAAGGTCAATTCTTAAATTAATACAAGGCATATCACAACAAATAACAAAAAACCGTGATAGCTTTGACCGGGCAAAACACGAAGTAGACTTTGATAAAAATTTAAGTACTCTAAAAACATTTTCAAAGACGAAAAAGGTAAACTCCTCTTGACCAACGAGCAAATTTTTGATTATTATAAAAGCACATACGAAGTGCCTAAAAATCAAAGGCTGTATGGGGATCCCAACGATCGAAAACCTGAGAGTCCATCCATAGATTTTCATGCCAACCCACCAACTTTGGAGAAAATCAATAAAATAATTAAAAAGAAACCATCTAAGTCAGCACCAGGTCCGGATGGTATCCCTTATATAGTTTATAAAAAATGTCCGTCGATTCATAAACATCTATTGAATATATTCGATAAAATCTGGTCAAGAGGACAAACACCGGTAACATTCGGAAATACTCTTTTTGTCCTCATTCCCAAAAGCGACAATGTCTCCGATCCTATTGACACTAGACCGATAGCTCTAACAAATACAATATCAAAAATATTTTTTTCTTTTTTACAAACAAAAATGACGCAATTCATGATAAATAATAAATATTTCGGGCCTTATCACCAGAAAGGATTTTTGCCTGGCATTTCTGGATGCCTCGAACATAACACGTTACTATCGGAAAGCCTTAAAGATGCCAGAAATAGTGAAAGACAAATAACGGTATGTTGGATAGACTTAGAGAACGCTTTCGGGTCGGTACAACATGAACTGATGATGTTCGCGCTAAGGTGGTATAACTTTCCAACGTTAGTAAGTGACATGATTGCATCATATTATTCAAAATTAAAATTTTCCATAATCACAAATGAAAATCATTCCAAACCATTAAATTACAACATAGGTTTATTTCAAGGTTGTTGTATTTCTCCAATTATATTTAACATAGTGATCAATATTTTAATAGGTAAATTAATTAAAAACGAAAAGAAATGGGGTTATCGGTTTAAGTTTAACAATAAATACACAGAATCCATACTAGCATTCGCAGACGATCTCGTGATACTGACACGTAATCCAAAACAATGTCAGCTACTTTTAAATGTTGTGGAGGATTTCTGTGCTTGGACGGACGAATTGAGGACAAAACCCAATAAATGCTACAGTCTGTGTCTGGGTAGGCGGAACACCAGATATACCTCTTACGATCCGGGCCTTATAATAGGCGGTAAGTGCGTTACTACTATTACCGACGCAGCTCCGTTCAAATTCTTAGGCAAAAAAATCGATTACCAAGGGCGTACTCCATCTTTAGATATAATAGTCGATAGCTTTTTGAATGATCTTAAAAAGGTAGACAATCAGCCAATAAGTAACATCAAAAAGGCTTGGATATACGATAATTATTTAACATCACGTTTAAATTGGCCTTTCCTCGTATACTATATTAATAAGACCCTTTTGTTAAAGTTAGATGCAAGCGTCATAAGGACATTGAAGTCGTGGCTCGGGTTAGCGCATCCAGCGGACTCTTCTACCTTATTTAGAGACCGACATAATTTTGGGTTAAAATTAAAGAAACCATCGGAACTCTATAAACACCTAAGAGTGACCAAGAGAGATATCATCTCAAAGTCGAATGATGATACTGTAACATCTCTCCCAAAAGATAAAATTGCCGCAGAGCTGGAGTCACGACTTCAATTCCATAAACAATTTATGATAGGTGCTCAAACAAATAAAGCAGGGCTAGGATCAAGTAGGAAAGAACCAGACATAGAAATAATAAAATCCTTTATTCGGCACGATGAAAATGATAATTACCGGTTGCACGCGATGAGCCTAGAATTGCAAAACGAATGGGTGACCATAGGAGATTTTTGTATTCCATTAGCTTTACGATGGCGCACCCTGCTTCATGATTGGTCCCCAGCATTATTAAAATTTTATCTTAATGCATTCCAAATGACTCTCCCAGATCAAAGTAACTTAGTAAGATGGGGCAAAGCCACCGAAAAATCTTGCAACATCTGCGGGGAGGCAGTAGGAACCGCGAAACACTTGCTAGTAGGGTGTAGGGTACTATTAAATAGAGGTAAATACTCGCGTCGCCACGATAAAGTATTGGAAATCGTACGAGAAGCGGTTAGTCTCACTGTAGCAAGAGCGCAGAAGGGTATAACAACCACCAAAATATCAGTAGAGTTTGTAAAGGCAGGTTCGTCCAAAAAACGAAAACTAAAACCTTATTCCATTTTGGACGCGTCTCCTGATTGGACTCTCATGATGGACACGTATGAAAGGCAATACAAAATCCCCGGGGATGTTTGTGTTTCGTCATCTAGGCCGGACTTATTCCTGTACTCAAAACAACTAAGGCGCGTTATACTTGTGGAGCTTACTGTACCCTGGGAAACAAACCTACCCAAAGATCATACATTTAAGTTTAACAAGTATTACGAACTATGTAACGAACTGATCAGGAATAAATTTATAGTTAATTTGTACGCTGTAGAAGTATAACAGCAAAATCTCTCTACAACTTATTTAAGGATCTCGGCCTTTCTAGAACGATCATCAGTTCATTTCTGGAACGTATTTCAAAGGCGGCTTTAGTAGGTTCTTACGATATTTGGTTAGGTAGGGAGAGGAGCGTAAGCAGTGAAGGTGAGCGTGTATGCGCATAGTAAAGGGGCCCCTTAAACCTACATCTGGGTCGCAAGTCCCAGGCATTGTTTGCGCTCCTCTTCTTGCAACGCGATGGGCCCGGCACCCGCACGGTGAATCCATGGAATGCTAAGAAGCTTCGTCTCTAGTGTTCTTTTATTCGTACAATTTCAAACAAGATTAAAATATGATTTATATACACGATAGTAGATTTATTTTTATTTATATAAACTTGACTGAATTTAAACTGAATTTCAATCAAAGATATGTAGGCGTATATTTTTGTACACATTGTATACAAAAAATTTAAAAAAGCATTTTAAAAAACTTTTCCGTTTAATTATAATAGTAAATTTTGGCTCTAGGATTTAAAATTTCAAATTAATCTTTAGAACCCACACATCAAATTTCATCTAAAAATAGAACAAATGAACCAAAATCTCAAAGACATCTCTTATGATGAATGACAGGTGTCTAGCTATCTTAAATTAAAATTAAATCTAAATATAAATATAATAACATGTATGTGCATGTATCTGTGTTTAGTTAACACAATATATTTTATTGAGAATTTAAAACTGTATAATGTCCTTCTTATAAAAAATATCTAAAACAGATTACTAGTTTTAAAATTCATTCTAGTTGAAGCTGTCGAAAAAACTTAAATTTTTCAAATCAGCCATCTTTTTAGCTTTTAAACCCGTTCGAAAAGTTTCAACGATAATAAATTATGTCCGTCGTTACAATATCCATAACTTTGGAATTAAACTGTCCAAGATATAAAAGTAAGTAAACCTTTAAAATAACTTTTTTAAGAACATCGTACTTTATTATTTGAAATTTGGTATTTATGTTTTCATATGACACTTAATTACCAATGACACCTAAAACTTAGAATTTCAATTAAACATGAAACATGATTTAAATTGCAAATATTTTACAGAAAGATTGATAGTGACGGCATTCTTTCGGATAAATTACTAATTGGAGTAAAAACATTTTAAGAAATAACACTGTCAAAGTAACAATTCATGAAAAGAAAGTCAAAGTCCACAGTTGCTCGTAAACGGACGAGCTCGACCGTGGTAGTCACCCTAATGTTTTAAAACCTACTAATTTCTTTAAAATCAGACGCTACTTACTACATTTTTTTTCTCAATATTTAAAAAGTCTTTGCTAGCTTTTAAATCCAAACGGTCACTAATTACAAACTTAATTAAACAGTATTCTAACAATCGGTTTTATTTGAAGCTGAATCGTTTCGATTTATATTTCATATTCAGTTTTATTATTTTTGTAGTTGTCGTGCCGTGCATTTTCTCATTTAGTTTCTCTTAGCAAACAAATTTTAATTCTCGATGGACTTTGCCATGGTATGATTCCTTTGGCTATTCGTGAAACGTGGCTTATTTGAAACGTAGAGTCAAGATTAAAAACCTAATCCAATATACGTGAGTTGTCTCGTTAAAAAAGATATCAAAAAGTTAATTTTATTTATTTGTGTGTTAACCCAAGTTTTAACAAATGTTATCCCACACAGCTTCAGCCAACCACCAGTTTTGAACCAGTAAATCCTAGCATAGAGACCTAACACTGACGAAGCGAGACACTACTCTCATCTGCTTTTGAAAAAGGGGGGCTAAAGATATATAAAACTCTCCAAACGATTCCCTAAATACTATAGTTCAGATTATAAGAACAAACGTAGTTAAAATCACGTTGATTAAACCAACCACGCCAACCTGCAAACAGACCTCTTATTCTAGCAACGACTAGATAATGGTCCGTTCCCAGATCAGCACCCCTAAACACTCTCGTGTCCATAACGTGGCTTCCAATACGCTGATCCACTAGGAATAAATCAATTATACTTTTTTCTTTCGCTCGCTCCCATGTGTACATATGAACTCGTTTGTGATCATCAACGTGTTTGCCACAAACAAATTTCTCTCTTTACAAAATTCCAAAATAAGCTTTCCAGCCTCATTTACTCTCTTATCACCATAGTTGCCTAGCACGCTTTCGTAACCGCTTCGCGTGGTTCCAACCCATCCATTCATATCTCCCCATACTATCAACTTTTCATTATCTCTGACACTACTTAGAACATCCCTGACACTCTCCCAAAACTCCTCGAGCTCGCTCACTGGAACTGAGGATAGTGGCGCATAAATGGCCAACAACAATACTCTTGTTATCCCCAGCTTAAAGCGAATCCAAAGAAGCCTCGGGTTGATAGCCTTGTATTCTACCATTGCATTAACCATTCGAGAGGACAACAACACGCCTACACCTTGGCAACCTTGCTCACCTTCTGGAACCCCAGCTCAGAAAGCGACCCGGTTGCCAGGCAAATCGGTCGCATCATTGCCTTTTCGTTTGGTCTCAGACACACAAATAACATCCAGATCTTTGTCATCCATCACATCTAATAATTCATTCATCTTCTGTTCCATTCCTCCTCTTACATTCCACTTAGCTATTTGTAGCTCCGTCCTCCACCTCCCGCAATCCTCCCGCAAAATAAAATGTCTTTACTATGACTAGATGTCTAGGTGTAGGATGTCTTTTTCTGTATAATTTCCCAAAATCTTGTAACAAATTTTAACTACTGCACTTTCACCATTGACTATTTCTGCAAAAGACTATTACAACTTTGTTGAAAGTCGTAGTAAATTTTTTGATTATTTAGTATATTGGAATATTGAAGGAGAAAATAATCAGAGGTATTTTTACTAAATGTACTAATAAAAATATAACATTACATAAAATATTAGAATAAAGCTTATATATGTTAAGATTTTAATAAATTAATAACTGGTTATAGGCGGTAACTAGATGAAACATACATCAGGTTTAATCTACCTTACTAACAATGTCAGTATGGAAACCGCATCCATTTTCGTAAATTTTAGTGCTCCCGACGGGTCACGGGCAGACTGAAAACAGGCTCGTTCGAACTTTCACGATAGTACACTCGCGAAAGTAACTGTTTATCCGCACCGTAACATAGATATTGAGTTTAAACGAAATCTTTTTAATTACGTGTTCATTAGATCTCTCTTTTAATGCTTACAGAATAATTTAACAAAATAAACTAACTTAACAATAATCAAATTAATACAAAAAGTATAAAATAATATGATAATATTAAAAACTTTAAATGAATACCAAAATTGTTAAGATAACTTAAAATAAACAAAACACTTCTGTACTCGCCATTACTCAGAAGAGAGATGGCCACAAAAACACTGAACTAAAACCAATGTGTGGGCAAGGTATTGTCATACCGGGTATTGCTGACCAATAAGGAATTAAACAAAAAGGTATGTGTAATTTCGTACCATTTTATCGATTACTATTCTAAAGGAAAGATAATTGATATCCGATGTTATTTTTATCACCTCTAAGACATAATAAAAATCGTCCTTTATTTCTATAATTAAGACACCATATTTTTTCCACTATGTACAATAATTAAAGAGTTAATTATTTTATAAATGTATAAAAATTTAGGTATTTCTGTGTATGTGTAGTAAATATTGTTTAAATCGTACTCTGCATCCCTGAGAAAGTACAATTCGAACCGATAGGATTGCACTCAAGTTAGTTTGGAGTGACTGATTGACAAAGTTATTTAATTGTCTTGAGAATTTCTACCTCAGTACTTATTATGCATCAGAAATTCGGCCTGTTTCTAACATTGTTCTCTATTTCAATAGAAGTTTACAAGTATGAAGACAATCAACCGTATAGTCTCTGCATTGATGAGCTCACTCGCAGGTAGAATAAATTAAGTCTGTTTATAATGTAGGTACTTCAATTGAATTATCATTTTCAATTAAATCATATATATTAACTAATAACAACGTAATAAAATATATAATATACTAAATAAAGTTTTATTTTAAGTAAATAATATTTATTTACAGCTTTTAATTTATTTTTGTTATGAATAATATTTGTCTTGTTTACGGTCCTAATAACATAATTTACATTACAATTCAAAATCGTATATATGTTATAAAAGGCAAAACGACAGAAATATTGATAATTTTGAGATAAAAATACTTTTGCAGTCTTAAATATAAAGTAAAAGTAAATTATCATCTAAAAGCACCATAATTCGAAATCAATAAAAAAACATTTTGAATTAAATAACATTCGCATTCAATTAAATACAGTATTTGAACAGATTTTATCCTATGGCTTGTGTTTTGAATGATTCTTCTGTTTTGTTTAAAGTATAATTTCAGTATAAAACATACTATATGTAGTTTAATTAGTGCTTTAAGATGAAAGTCTTATTATGTTATTATGTTAATGTGGTCGTGACATCTATAGATAATTTTTCTGTATTGCAACATTAAAAACATTACATCAAATTCCAATGAATTCTAATAGATCCCGGCTTCGTTCCGGAAAAAATGTTATAATCTATACATACAATAAATATGTATTTCATCGCTGTCTGTACATAAAAGATATTGTGAAGAAATCATGTCTGGGTTTCCCATGACGAGTCAAACTCAAACAATGTGTTTTTGAATTTTTAATCGTTTGTCTGTGTGTTTGCGTACTCATATCTGGCACGGCTTATCCGATTTGAAAACAATTTTCACAGATGTATTCTTGTTACCTTCACTTAAGATTTAGCGAAATGGTTTATTTAAATCTGTCTATAAATGAAACAGTTAAAACCGATTTGCCTGGAAACCGGGTCGCTTTCTGGGCTGGGGTTCCAGAAGGTGAGAGAGGTTGCCAAGGTGTAGGCGTGTTGTTGTCCTCTCGAATGGTTAATGCAATGGTAGAATACAAAGCTATCAATCCGAGGCTTCTTTGGATTCGCTTTAAGCCGGGGATAACAAGAGTATTGTTGTTGGCCATTTATGCGCCTGTATCCTCAGCTCCAGTGAGCGAGCTCGAGGAGTTTTGGGAGAGTGTCAAGGATGTTCTAAGTAGTGTCAGAGATAATGAAAAGTTGATGGTATGTGGAGATATGAATGGATGGGTTGGAACCGCGCGAAGCGGTTACGAAAGCGTGCTTGAAAATTCTGAGAGAGAAAGAGATGAAAGGTTGACGAACAACTTCCGGAAAAATACGAAGCTTTTCTGGCGAGAAGTTAGTGATTCCCGGGTTTGTTCGGTAACCTGTAGAATGAAAGGGGTGCTTTCGAAGAGCGATGAAATTTTTACCGAGCAAGCACACGTTTTGCAGCTGTGGGCGGAATTCTACAAGGAGACGTATGAATGTGAGGACGCCTCGGCCTTGAGTACCAGCAAAGTGCTGAGTCCGGATGTAGCCGATGGTGAAATTAGTTGGGAATAAGTAGAGAGCGCGATTCGAAGTCTGAAATGTGGTAAGGCTGCGGGAGCAGATGAAGTTATTGCCGAGATGATCAAACATGGTGGGCAGCGCGTCTTGGACTTGTTCTGGTTTTTATGCAATTTATGCTGGAAATCAGGAGAGGTCCCAGACGATTGGCGAGGTGCAGTCATCGTATCTTTGTATAAAGGCAAAGGTTCACAAATAGATTGTGCAAGCTATAGGGCTATCAGTTTGATTAGCTTGGGCAGTAAAGTATATGCTAAAATATTAGCCAGAAGAATGCAAGAGAGATCTGAATGGCTGTTATGGGAGGCCCAAGGAGGTTTTGGAAGAGGGTGTATGGATCAGATCTTTTCCCTCCGCATGATCACGGAAAAGTTTTTGGCCCTAAACCAAAAGGTTTTCTGTGCTTTTGTGGATTTGGAAAAGGCTTTTGACAGGGTTGTGAGAAAGAAGTTATGGGAGATACTGCCCCGATAAAAAGTGAACGGACCCTTGCTATGGGCTGTAAAGTCTCTTTACAGAGATCACTCAGCCCGTGTGCGAGTAGGAGCTGACATGTCGCCCTGGTTTGACATCCAATCAGGTGTTAAGCAAGGTTGCGCTATGTCAGCTTGGTTGTTCAATTTGTATTTGGATAGTTGTCTCCAAGGCGTGAAAGACAGTGACATGGGAGTGAAAGTAGGTGACCTTAAAGTCAATTGCATGCTATATGCAGATGATGCAGTGCTCATTGCATCATCAGAATGCGATCTGCAGGCATTGGTCACCATTCTGAAAGATGGGTGTGAAATTAATGGTCTAAACCTGAATGCAGATAAGACGAAGGTTCTGATATTTGAAAGAAATTAAGAAAGAACAGAATGTAAGATCAACGTGAATGGTAAGATAATAGAACAAGTGCATGAAGTGGTATATTTGGGAAGTATGTTTAGCAGAGACGGAAGATACGAAATGGATGTGGAAAGGCGTATTGCTGCAGGTAACAGAGTTAACGATGCTCTGGCTGCATTGTTGAGACGGTGAAACGTCAGCATAGCTGCACGTTTGGTTGTACTCAATGCGGTTTTACTACCGACGCTGTTATACGGCAGCCAAACGTGGGTAACACAAAAGAAGAATGTAAGAAAGATGAATGCTGTGGAGATGCGATCTCTTCGCAGAATATGCGGAGTCAGTCTAGCTGATCGAATCCGCAATGAAGAGATTCACAGAATGGCAGGTACTAGCGAAAATGTCACGGTGAGAATGAAGAAGAACGTGCTCAGGTGGTTTGGGCACGTCGAACGAATGAGTGATGTAAGAATGGTAAAAAAGATTTATACAGGAAAGTGAGTGGTAAGAGAGAAAGGGGGAGGCCTCGAGTGACCTTCGAAAACACTGTATCTATGATACTGGAGGAAGGGCACGTAAAAAGCATGAGGACCCTCCGGAGGGCATGTATGAAGATGTTGATGTCTGTAGCCGAGGCGAAAGAGGTATGTAGGGCCCGTAGCGTTTGGCGCTCCGTCGTCTCTGGCTAACCCGTAAGGGATATGGCGTGAAGCTAAATAAATAAATAAATAAATATTTTGATGGCAAACAAAGAAATGGTTTACAAGACGGTAATTAGTGGACATTCCAAAAATTTCGTAAGTGTTTTGCCACCCGCCAGCGTCGGATGGATAGAGACCACCAGGACATACCGAAGCGAATGGCCTACGAAACATATCAACTCTACCCGATATTCAGTGATTATGTCTAATAGAATCATATTATTTAAAATCAGTATATCTAAAAATGTAGCCTTCGGTTGTAGTATATTTAAAAATTGGAGAGATTTGTATGATAATGAAAGCCGGTGAAGTGCCTAATATGTTATCGAATTTTAATACACCTAATATGTAAGTTTTAACAGCACGCCTGCAAAGTTTTTCTATTCTATTATGAATTTATTTTTATCTTAATTATTTTCTATACTATTCATGAATCTAATCATCGTATATTGTAGTACCGTTATCTTAAAAATAACTAATGATATTTCATCTGTGATATCATTTATCAGGAGTCAGTTGGGATGCCCTGACATTTCAGGTGTTTTCACAAAAACAGGATATTTTACCTTCTTTCTTTACCTTCATTTAACCTCTTTGAAGATGGTTTTTTTATGTAAAAATATTCACTCCTTGCGTCTTTTATATTAAATTGGTTAAGACTAGCTGGGCCCGCAACTTTGTTTCTCCTATTATTTTATATATGCAAAATAAGTTGTGACACACACAATACAAAATGATACTAAATCATTTAAAGACTATTTTACCATTCAGACGATATAATCACGCCGACTTCAACGTACATTTAACAGCTGGAACCCCCCATAAAGGGTTTAAAATGACACATCTGTTGATGCACTTGAGGTCTCGAGATATTCATGTTCGAGTCAGTGTATTCTTGAACTACCTTCCTTACAATGAAACCGATGGACGTAGATAACAAATTTACTGTTGTTTAACTGACAGATAAAGTGACTGTGCGTATAATAAGTATATACATTTGTTCTTTATTCTGCTCCAGTTCTTTATTTTATTGTTGTATATTGGGGTTGGCTGGTAGAGAATGTTTTGTAGCATTAATTCTTGCTGTAATTATTTCTGGACAATAAAGATTAAATAAATTAATAAACTAAATAAATAAGTTTAATAAAAAAAACTATTTTTCTCTTACAGGGTGTTATCGAAGAATCATATTTAATATATATTACTCCCTCATTTCGTGGTCCGATTGCAATTAAAATTTATTATCCTTTTACTTTTTATGTGAATAGAAATCTTAATGACATAAAAAGGTTGTTTTTTGAAATTATAAGTAATTATAAGATTCCTTTTGGGTTTCTATACCCAGAGGGTGTTAGTGGTATCTTATCACTAAGTTTTCCCTATCTATTTGTCCGTCCAAATGTCAGTCACACCGTCAATTTTATGATTAGTTTTTTCTTTTATTCTTTATTTAAATAAAAGTTCGTTCAAATCTTACCGATGTATAAAAAACTTTAGGTATTATGAAACACTTTGTATAAAAAGCTTTTTATACAAAGTGTTTCATAATACCAGCAATAAAATATAATAAAGAGAAAAATAATAAAATACAAAGTACCATGTTTTTTAATATTTATCTCAATAACAGAATTATTAACAATTAACGAAAAATAGTTATCTTTTACACTCTTCGATAAAAAAGTAAAAATAAAACTGTAAACGTGAGTAATTTCTTTCTGGCCTGACTGACTCTGACTCGAATTTTGCAGTTTCAGTGCCCTCGAGAAATCGGATGTAATAGATATATAAGACTCAACAATATCTTAAAGTATAGTATTGTTTTTATAATTTAAGATATTAACATCAATAACTTTTGTAGAAAACCTATTTTTTTTAACTGTTTAATAACATGTTTTATATGAAACATCCGTTAATTTGTGTTGGGGAAAAGTAATGATATATCTTCTACACCATTTATCAGTGTCCGTGGGGAGGACTTGACGTTTCAGGAGTTTTCACAAAAACAGGATATATTTACTTCCGTTTCTCTTCACCTTCACTCAACCTTTTTAGAGGACGTTGTTCGTAAATAATATACACATATAATCTTTTTTTTTTCATTTTTATATAAATACATATGTGATGTTAGTATGTATTGTTACATTTTGATACTTTCACTAAACTCCTTTAAAAGTATTTGTTAACCATATTTAGGTAGACAACTAGAGTTTTTTGTTACACTATAAAAGTATTTTTTTTTACATTTTGGTACGTAATCAAAAATATAATATATAAACTAAATATTCTATTCATCGATTCTATTGATTTTCTCAAAATGAAATGTCTGTCTATCTGATTTCGTCAGTTATATATAAATCTACATTTAAGCAAGAAACCGCGTACTTACTCAGCACTTATTAATTTTATTTTTATTTTTGAACATGATTGAAACAATTAAATAATTTTGTGCTCATATAAACAACTATTCCAGTTATAGTTGGAATTATTGTAAATAAGCAGAACAAACTATTATTATTACATAAAAAATACTTATACACATTTTCCAATAGGTCCAATCGTCTGAGTGCAATCCTGTGTATAAATTCAAAATGTCAAGCCCACTAACACAATTGCCGTGAAGCTCGCTTTATTGCTGCACTAGACGGACGGTCAGACAGACGGAAGACTGAATTAAATAGCCACATATTTCTAGAATATTCATTACTTATATTAACAATTATTTTAATATGAGATAGCTGTGTTCTAGAATAATGAGAAATTTGACAATAAATATTTTATCTATCTTATATCTCTTTATTAAAATAATTTATTTTATAATCGACTATATATATATATATATATACAGTCTACGTATTCACTATCGATATATATTACATGCTACGACCGTGTCAAGTACCTAAATATTTGCTATAAAAATATTATGAACTAACGACCAGTCCCGGCACAGATGCAATATACTAATATAGAAAGGAGAAGTGAAGTAATAGTTATCAATTATAATTATTTTATAGATTAAAATTAGCAAGGTCAATTGCATTGCATATACTATATTTTTGTAAAATAATGAATACATAAATAGAAAAAAAACCGTTCTCAAAACAAAGCCTTCGGTTTGATTTGTGAAAACATGATATGTAACTCTAAATTCATCTTAATGTTATATTACATTTGTTACTCCCTACAGATGGCTAGAATGATGTGGTAGAAATGTTTGAATAAATTCCAATATCACATCAACTGGCTGTACCACGAGAAACGCAAACACGCAAAATATACCATCTGCTTTGATGTCTATTATGTTTCTAGCGACAATTTATTTCATAAAATTTTGACAATACAGATTTTACTTCATCATTAAATGTAATCAAAATCTAAAAACATTATGCGTGTGCCGCCATTTTAAGAAAAAATAATATTAGTCTTCTTATATTTTTTCAAACAAAAAGTTTTTAAAAAAGATATTACTATTCTAATAAAAAGCTAGCATAGAAAAACTACACAAAATCACAAACCAACTATCACTTTTAAACCCATTTGAATAGTTTAAATTTGTCTGTCAAGACCCGTAATGTCGGAAAGACGTAAATCTATTTGAAATTAAAACCATACCCTAAGGTGTACAGTTCATTGAAAATATGAAAAAAATATACTTCTAAATTGAAAAACGCATATTTCGACACTACTTACGTTGTATCTTGAACTATGATATTTAGCAAGTATATAGTTTTATAGTTCATGTTCAAAGAAAAATCCAAAAACAAATGTATAGTGTTTCTAAGCATATAAAATAAGTCCTACAAATGATCTAAATATAAAATAAAACCTAGTAGTTCAAGTGAGATATCATATAAAAGACCTTCGTATGGATATTCCAACAATATTTTATTTATTTAAATTATCATCTATAACGTCAAATACAGAAAAATATTGTTCCCCCTTATCTCCAAAGTCTGTGCAGTGAAAAATCTGAAATCATTACAGGTAATGTTTTGTATATTTATGCAAAATTTACAGGCAAAGAATAAATAAAATAAAAAAATAATGTAAATCCAACAGTACATTCGATTCTGTATAGCATTAAATTCTAATTAGAAGATTACATAATTAAGGAATTAAAATTATGGAATTAAAAGCATGAGTACCTTCCGGAGGGGATGCATGAAGAGGTTAATGTCTGTGGCGGAGGCGAAAGAGGTATGTAAGAGAGGGACCGTAGCGTTTGGCGCTCCGTCGTCTCTGGCTACCCCGCAAGGGATATGGCGTGAAGATAAATAAATAAAATAAATAAAAATAAAAATATGGCCCTTGATTTGATGAGTTCCTATTTGAATGAACGAATTCAAAAAGTAAATGTGAATGGAAAGTGTTCCTATGATTCATTTGTCAAAATGGACCTGGGACCTTTCTTGTTCCTCATTTATATAAAGTAGTAATAAGTTGCCTTACAAAACATAGAACAGTGTTGTTTGCTGATGATACTTCTCATAATTTTAATAGACAGCAAAATAGTAAATAAGGATGTAAACAATGATCTTTTTTATGTTCTACAATAGTTTAACGCTGATCTGTTGCTAAATGATAAAACAAAATAATTTAAATTTACCTTTCCAACGTGAAAAAAATCAAAACCAATTAATAATTAAATAACAAGGAACTGGATTGAGTGAATTATACTGTGTGTTTGGAACTTGTCTGGTTGACCCTTCCGTTGTGTTCGTGAACGGTGTTGCTTGCGGTGACTGGTTGTCTTGTTAGACACGAATTTCTTTTTTATTATTAACTAATCTTTACTAAGGGGCCCCTTTACTATGCGCTCACCTTCATTGGTCACGCTCCTCTCCCTGCCTAACGAAATGTCATAAGAAACTACTAAAGCCACCTTTGAAATACGTCCTAAAAATGAACTGATGATCGTTCTAGAAAGGCCGAGATCATTAAGTATGTTGTAGAGAGATTTTGCTGTTATACCATTCGCCTACTTCTACAGCGTTCAAATTAACTATAAATTTATTCCTAATCAGTTAGTTAATATACTTGTTAGTTCGTAATACTTGTTAAGCTTAAATGTATGATTTTTGGGTATGTTTGTTTCACAGGGTACAGTAAGCTCCACAAGTATAACGCGCCTTAGTTGTTTTGAGTACAGGAATAAGTCCGAGACGAGACGAGACACAAACATCCCCGGGGATTTTGTATTGCTTTTCATACGTGTCAATCAGGAGACGCATCAAAGACGGAAGAAGGTTTTAGTTTAGACTTTATGAACGAACTTGCTTTTACGAACTCTACCTATATTTTGGTGGTTGTTATACCCTTCTGCGCTCTTGCTACAGAAAGACTAACCGCTTCTCGCATAATTATATATATATATATATATATATATATATGTCTGTCTACGTAGTCTTTCTGTTTAGGTTCAATATCCGTGGGATGGACAGATAAACAGAAAGTGGAATCTTAGCAATAACGCTCCGTTAGCAATCCTTGGGTATGGAAGCCCAAAAAGAAACTTATAATTACTTATAATTACAAAAAAAACATTTTTATATATCATTAAGATTTCTAAGGACCTTCTATTAAAATGAAAAGTAAAAGGAAAATAAATTTTAATTGCAATCACACCGCAAAATAAGGGAGTGGAAAAATCTAATTAAATCAATTTAGACGATGAAAGAAGTTACCGTTTCAAACAGAAATTAAGTTGGAAAAAAAACACTTTAAGTGTACTTGTTTTTTGGGCATTTTTTGCATCTAACATAACAACTAAGACGATTATTCTATTTGGTGTTGCAAATATTAACGGTAAAAATTGTCTGAGTCCATTGTTTTATTTATTTAAATTGTTTTACTGTACGTTTAATACCACGAAGACAGAAATTGAAATTGCAAATTAGATCTAAAAATACACACCTGTTACACTGTTTCCCAAACTTTAGACAATCAATAGTATAGTATTTAGAATAAAACACTATGATTTAATTTCATAAAACTGTAATAAGTATTACATATTCTCATAGTAAAAAATTATAAGATAGTAATCGGTTTAATTAATTATCTTAAGATACTCATAAAAATACATTTAACGTCAATTCGCTTTTCAATTAAATTCGTTTAATTTTCTTGAGTTGCAGGTAGTTGTAAATAATTCCATACTATAATCAGATTATAGTGTATATGTATATACATATTAATTTGACTATGTACCCATATATACCAGTAATAAATTAATAACGAGGCAGAATCTTTACCTCAAATAATTTTGTAAATAGTATCCGTTGTTTATTAATTACTTAAGTAGTAAAACTTTTGGTTTTTGTTTGTCTGCTTATTTGATATATTTGTATAGTCTTCCTATACTAATATATAAATTTTAAGCAAATCTTGCTAGGTGTATTACCTTGAAAACAAACATTTTTTTATTACAACTTCGCTTAACCTAGTTTGAATAGATAATGTAAGTAAAAACACTACCTTGTTCTTAAGATTGGATAGCAATGAAGTTAAAGTTACTAAGATTTGCGATCCAGGTGTAGGTTTAAGGGGCCCCTTTACTATGCGCATACACGCTCACCTTCACTGTTCACGTTCCTCTCCCTACCTAACCAAATATCGTAAGAACCTACTAAAGCTGCCTTTGAAATACGTTCCATTTTTTTCGATTTTTCGGTGGCTTTGCCCCATCTTACTAAGTTACTTTGATCTGGGAGAGCCATTTGGAATGCGTTTAGATAAAATTTTAATAATGCTGGGGACCAATCCTGAAGCAGGGTGCGCCATCTCAAAGCTAGTGGAATACAAAAATCTCCTATGGTCACCCATTCATTTTGCAATTCTAAGCTCATCGCGTGCAACCGGTAATTATCGTTTTCATCTTGCCGAATAAAGGATTTTATAATTTCTAAGTGTTGTTCTTTCCTACTTAATATATATATAAATTAAATCAACGAACTTTTACAACTGTTTTATCGGACACTTACTTCAAATATGCACACTCTGCGGTGAATCCCGCACGAAGTTTACTAAACGACTCCAATCACTCAGTTAATATTTTTGTCTCGTACGAAATTATACCCGATAATTATTGACATCAAATATTTAAGTATTAGCTTTTTTTGTTAAACTTAGCTGCATTGGATTTAAATGGCTATTTTTAAGAATTTACTAGACTATTAATATGATAAATGCAGACTGTACTATTAATATTATAATTCTATCAGTGTGCTATACGTTCACACCTAAACCAACATATTATTTTATTTTATATTACTTAAGAAAATGAAAAACATGGTTTTTCGTTTCTCTGATAATTTGGCTCTAGAGTTCCACATAAAGTACTCGCATCGTCAATTTATATATATATATCACCCAATAGTTGTATGTGTGTAAGTACTCCACCTGTCCGATTTTCAAAGTTTTGATAGTTTTTCCTTTGTGTAGACATTAAAAATATATACTACTACTACTACTAATTATATACTAATTTTAACTCTCGAGATTAACGACAAGTATCAGTTCTGTTTACATATACGATCGGTGGATTAGTGACAATATATAGATATTTGACTAGCAATTATGTCTAAACTACTAGTTCAAATTAAATTTATTTTGCACATTTATCAGATTGTATTATCAGAGTTTCAGTGACCATGGGGGTTTGGTTACTGAAAGTCTGAACTTTTCATTTTATATATTTTTTACAAAGAAGTTACAGAGGTTTGAAAATAGACCGAATCTCTTCGAGAAAAGGATAGTAGGGACGTGCCTTTTTGCTCGTCTTAGCGACAGCACTTCCATGCCCCATGATACTTTTACTTATTATTTATCCAAAACAGGCCATCAATAACAGTAACAGTTTCAGAAGTTTATAAATGTTTTATTTTAATGGAAATTGTTTTGAATGTCATTAATAATTTATTGTAAAATATTACAAATTTAATTAATATGTTTTTATTTTATAAGTTTATTTCTTACTTTTATATCTTGGACAGTTTAATTCCAAAGTTAGAGATATTGTAACGACGGACATAATTTATTATCGTTGAAACTTTTCACACGGGTTTATGAGCGATAGCTGGTTCAAGATTTTGAATAGTTTTTCTTATATTATTAGAATAGTAATGACATTTAAACATAAAGTGATTTCAGTAAATATAATCAGATGGTAACGTAGCTTTTTGTGGGCACACGCAAAATATTTTAAGATTTTGGTTTAATTTCATGTTAAATGTATACCTTAAATATTTTATGGAATAAATTATTAGCTCAATACGTAACACATATCATAGTTTCATATATATCGTTTTTTTTTAAGTAGTAACAAATATAATGGTATATTCTTTTAAATATTCATGCTTTTAAATGAAATCGGAAGACTTTGGTTTGAAAACTTTTTTTTTCTATTTCTTGTATACAATATGTATGTTGCAGCAGCTCAGCAATGAAAATATATTGAGTTAAATTTTAATCTATCAATCTATATGAATTAAAAAATCTTTTATCACGTTTATGAAATATAGCTAGACGATTCGGCTATTTTTATGTGGTTTGTTTTGTATGAATGAATGAAATTCTGTATGAAAAAATAGTGTAGTGTCTGCAAAATTTGGTTGTACATATGTATAAAAATAAAAAAGTGACATTCTCTTAGATTACAGGTCGATTGACAATAAACAGTGCATTAAACCACTGCAGGCAGTCGTTTTAAAATAATTACTTCAATTCTCATTACCTTCTTTCGTATATTGCATCTGTATGCCGCCGGGGATGGTCGTAAGTTCATAATATCTTTCTATCGAATATCTAGGTACGTCATAGATAATATTATAAAGTACACTTTGTCAAATTACTCATTATAATACCACCCAGTTTCCTCATATTCAAATAATTGTTAGTATAAGTAGTTATTGGTCGAGATATATATTTATGGAATTGCTATTTAATTCAGTCTTGCGTCTGTCTGACCGTCTGTCTGGTGAAGCAATTAAGCGAGCTTCGCGACAATTGAGTTAGTGAGTTTGACGTTTTGAATTTATACACAGCAATGCACTCAGACGATTGGACTAACTGGAAAATGTATATAAGTATTTTTATATAATAATAATAGTTTGTTCTACTTAGTTACAATATTTCTAAGTATCGTTTAGCAAACAGTTAATAATATAAATTGGAAAGTTAGAGCTATGAGCACAAAATTTATTGAGCTGAGCGTAAGCGAAGCTTTTAATCGTTTGGGAGACCTATTTTTTGTGTTTAGTTGTCTCCAGAATACGAAGAGATAATTAGCTAAAAATATTCTCATGTATGTTTGAGCCGAACGCGGATGTTATAGCGAAAACAGATTGAAAAAATGTTTAGCCATTCAAAAGTTATCAAGAAAAGAGGAAAGGAGAGGGGATCAGCTCAACACCCGCCGCGCACGGTTGGCGGATCCTAGTATTTAATTTATCATGTTCAAAAATAAATATGAAATTATTAATTGCCGAGTACAAAAATTATTTGTAACATAAATGTAGATTCATATTTAACTAACTAAAGCTGATGGATATACATTTCTAACAGTTTTAGTTTATATTTTTAAGTTTTTGATTACGTACCAAAATTGCTTACAATCCTTCCTATGTGAATTTGTCAAATATTAATAACGTGTGTTTTTGGGTAGACCTCGAAGAATTCGGTCTGCCCATTCATTTGTCCCCTACTTTCGAATTTTGGAAAAATTTCTTCACAGGAGGTCTTCTTATGACCGCCTGAGTCCGAAATGACCATTGGTCAAAAAGTTTATATATATATATATATATATATATATATATGCGTGCGTCCAGATTCGACTTTTGTCAGCACGATAGCGGCCGCAGTTTCGCTCGGATCGCTTTCAAACTTTGCACAAAAATCAACCATCCAAAAATGAAGGTCAAGTTCGTTAACCAGAGAAATCCGGTCACAGGGGGCGCTAGGGCCTCACTTTTTCTGATTTCAGTTTTTCGACCATAACTTTGTCTCTATACAAAGGAGATCAACCGCGTTTATATTATATGATGTCTTTGATAAATACCTATAACTAATGTAGATAAACCAAAAACCTAACTTCAATAACTTAGGGGTGGGGGTAAAAAAACCGAAAATTTTTGGAAAAAAAAACATAACTTTTTTCTGGTAAACATTCTTGCATGACAATTATTTATAACAGATAGGTTATTTTTTATTCTAAATTTAAGTATCAAAAGTTTTTCCGTAAAAGTTACCGTTTCCGAGAAAAAAAATAAAAACCACTTTTAGCTTGTAAATTTTAGGTAGGTAAAACCACGGTAACTTTTTTCTGGTAAACATTCCCTCCTCGCAAATATTTTTAATAGAAAGGTTATTTTTTACTCTAAATTTAAGTACCAAAAGTATTTCCAAAAAAGATACATTTTCCGAGAAAAAAAAATAATTTAATTTAAAACCGCTTTTTGCTTGAAAATTTTTGATGTAAACAACGGCATCATGTATTATTCTTAGGTAGTGAGTTATATTTTAAACGAGTTACACACGAGGTCTACCCACGCGTGTCCCCCTGCGGGCACGGATTTTTTTATAAGTATTTGAGGTAAAAATTCCGCCTCGCTACTATTATATTACCTTTATATATGGGTACATATTTTATTTAATATGTATATAGAAAACTGAAACAATCTGATTACAGTGTAGGAATTATTTATCACCGACTGCAACTCAAGATAATTTAACGTAATTGAAAAGCGAACTGACGTTAAATGAATTTTTAATGAGTTGTTTAAAATAACTAAAGCAATTATTGTTTTATAATTTTGTCCTTCTTGGAATATGTAATTCTTATTATAGTCTTGTGAACTCAAATCATTGTGTTTTATTTTACTACAATTCAATTGTCTAAAAGGTATGAAACAGTGTAACAGATCTGTACTTTTTAATTTAATTTGCAATTTCTTTTCTTGTCTTTATGGTCACAAATATACAGTTTTATAGTTAAACCCCAGCAGTAAAATATTAATTAGTAGTAGTAGTTAGTAATAATAGAACTAAACGTTAGAATAAATACACTGTTACGTTTTCATGTAATGGTTACTAGTGGCAAAAAAAAAATCTACTAGAAGATAAGTGGTAAAGTGTTGTCACTTAAAAATTGGACCCGTTGGAGGACAAACAAAACTTAAAATTTTTTAGACAGTATGTGTTAAAAAGTGATCACTAAGGTAGAACTGAGGTATATGTAGAATCAAAATGATTTTATTTTAAACTAAGTTTTTTCTTATATTCTGCACTACAGAGCAGCATGTTACGAACAGCTTGCATAGTTTAACATGTCTTTAGCACCATTATCAAAGGCAGGTGAGAGTGATGGTTCACTTCGTTCCTGTTGGCTTGCTATGTAAGGTTAGGTTAGGTTATGTTATGTTACGATTTACATTTTCAAATGGAACGCTGTGGTTGGCTAAAGCTATTCGGCGTAACCTTTTTCAAAACTTAAGTAAACAAACCCGTGATCAATAAACTTAACTTCAACTGACTTCGATATCTATGATATCTTTAACCAACTTTGTTATATTTCTTTGTTTTTAAATATAATTATTTTACAATACGATTCACGTGTATTACATTATATTTTTATTTTATCCCCACGTTTCGAATACTTTTGTTTAATCGTGTTTACTGGAAGATGAGATGTAGATGTTTGTCAGCTAGTCCATTAATATCATATTTACAGACATGGATTTCTTAGGTGTCAAGCAAAGTTCAAAATATATACAATATTAACAAATATCTAAAGGTCTTTATGAGGTCCCAGGTGTTAAATGTACGTTAACGTACGCAATGCTTGCTGACTGAAAATATTAGATTTAAACATTTATGACGATTTTCTGACTAACTGACTACTGATAACATCTTCAGAAAAGAAACACGAACATAACTCAGATAAGGATAATTTCCTAATAAATTTATTTACATTAAATTAGTAAAAGAATGAATAGCAATAATAAATTAAGAAACTTTAAAATATGTTAGAATATTAGAATTCTATGATGACGCTGACCGCTTGTCTTCATCAGCTCTTTTCCCTGCCAATTGAGCTGCCACGTTGCTAATCTTCCTTGATGAATCTATCATTCCATATATACTTTATCAGGTGACTTCTAAGAAAGTTTTTTCATAAATTCTATATCCAATCCATGAAACATTGGTGAGCGTAGGTAGATACCCAAAATAGATACTATTCACCATTATGAAATATAAAACTATTTACTTATACAGGGTAGTGGTGGTGTTACAAATAATGAAGCGTCTCTTACATATATTATGAATAAATATTAAACCAATTTACTTTCTAAAATGTTTAGTAGAACCTTTACTATGTTCATAAATGTAACAATGGATATAGTTAATGTACCTATGTCTTATTATTAAAACTAAATGTCTGATCTAAACATATTTTGATGATTTTTCAATTGTTTTAAAAATCGATGTATATAAAGTAAATAAAATTATGCTTCTGACTATAAAATATTATAAATAACTTTTACAGAAAATAAAATTGACAATAAATATTATATAAAAATTATTTTAAATTAATTTCAATTTAAATATCTCCCCCTAAGACTAGTTTTATACGACTTAATAACAAATATATAGTTTCAGATTTAATTGAATTTTTACCATAAAATAGTTACTTACCAAAGTTCATAGTAATAGGTCAACGGGAAGAACATTTTCAATTTTGATTTCTGATGACAAAATTAAAGATCTTGACAGACACGCAAACAGACGAACGAACAGACGGACAGGCAACAAAATGATCTTTTTTTTCCTTTTTGATACCAAACCCTTAAAACGACATAAGGAACACGAATTAAAACTTCTTCCGATTGACTGATTTGTCAACGCACCATCTTAACTGGAAGGGTTAGAAAATTATAATTAGTTTCGTTCTACAAAGAAGTTACTCTACAATGAACTAACATACAGTAATAGTAAGAAATGTTACGTACTATAACAAAAATGTTGATTTTATTTGTAACAATATTTATGGCACCACTAAGTAAATATATATATTTTTAAAAGTTTAGTGAAAATAACAAAAAATGTAACAATACATCCCATATATATTTCAATAAAAGAAAAAAATAAAAGGTTATATTTATGTATATTTTTTACGAACAACGTCCTCTAAAAAGGTGAAGTGAAGGTGAAGAAAAACGGAAGTAAATTTATCCTGTTTTTGTGAAAGTACCTGAAACGTCAAGTCCTCCCCGCGGACCAATGATAAATGGTGTAGAAGATATATCATTAACTTACCCAGCATAAGTAACGGATATTTTATTAAACTTTTACACCCTAATTTTAATCAATATTAATACAACAATCAATTTTAATTCAATTCTAGTTAGAATTTAAAACTATTACTATTCTAAAGATCGTAAAAACAAAAAAGTACTTTGTGGTTTTTTTTATTTCATATATTTTTATTATTTATTGTCATATTTTTACCACAACTTGCACAATATTTTTTTTGGTAGAAATGTTAGGTTACGGGAATTTCAGAGCCACAAGGTGTGTACGTAATATTTGTTTTTTTTTATATGCGGCACTTAAAAATTAGACCAGTAGGAGGACAACTGAAGCTTCTAACTTTTTTAACAGTAAGTGTAAAAAAAACTAACTCTTTGATTGCAACCAAGAATTGCGCTTCGAATAAACATTTACATAGTATGTATTATATTAAATGTTATTTATATTATCAGTAAATATTAATATCTTAAGACTTATTGACAATGTAGTTAAAATTACGTCAGTTTTGAGTTTTCCAGAAACGAGTAATACCAATTATGATAACATGTCGTAGGGGAAAATATCTGTTGAATCAAAGTGATTATATTCATAATTGTTTTCTTTTAAGAGATTCAAATTGATTCAAAAATATTTATTGTATTGCAAACGCAATGTGTTTAATTTAAAGTCATAACGTCATACAGTCGGGCAGACTGTAGATCGGTTTTGTTTGCATTTGCATTGGGCATAACAGTTTATTTTAAAATAAATTCTAGAAAACGCACAATATCAATAAAAGATATAAGTAAAATTGATTTTTATGTATGTGTAATCAAACTGATTTTAAAAAACTTTAGAATTAAATGAACAGCTTGCACAGCTTTATATATTTTTAGCTCTATTATCAAAGGTGAGAGTGATGACTCGCTTCGCTCGTGTTGGTTCACTATGTTAGGATTTATATTTTGAAATGGATCGCTGTGGTTGGTTGAAACTGTATGAGGTAACATTTGTTAAAACTTAAGTAAACAAACCTGTGATCAATAAACATTACCTAGATTTTGATAACTTTATTGTTTTAAATAAAATACTTATATACGACTCAGTATATCGGATTATATTTTTAATTTTAACCCCACGGTTCGAATACTTTTGTAGAATAGTGTTAACTAGAAGATGAGGTATAGATATCGGTCAACTAATCCATTAATTTCACATCTACCTACATACTTTTCTTAGTTTTACATACAAACATACAGTTCATAATACATACAATACTAACTAAAGATCTTTATGGGGTTCCAGATGTTACATACGAGCTGACTGTTAACATAACAAGTTGCGGGCACAGCTAGTCTTAACCAATTTAATAAAAAAGACGCAAGGAGTAAATATTTTGACATAAAAAGTCATTTCTAAAGAGTTTGAATAAAGGTAAAGAATTACATATATATATATATATATATATATATATATATATATACACACTTTTTTTGTAAAAGCCCTTGTCATATAATATATATATATATATATATATATATATATATATATATATATATATATATATATATATATGTCAGACCTACCAAATGACTTCTGATATATGATATCAGAGAAAAAATACCATTAGCTTGTAAATGAGATTTAAGATAAAAGTAGTACAATAAATTATTTCATTTTATTTATGAATAGTATACTAATATAATTAAGATAATTTCGTAACAAAATGTATAATAACAATAAAAAAAATATATACAGCAATAATAAAGTAAGAAACTGTAAAATATATAATAATATTAGAAAGCTATCTACACTGTTCGCGTGCCTTCATTGACTCCCTGTCCTGCCCATAGAGCTACCATGTTGCTAACCCTCCTTGGAGAATGCCATAATATATTCTTCATCGGGCAATCCCCATTAGGTTTTTTCGAAAGTCCTCTGTGCAATCCAAGAAACTTTGAGCTCGGTTAGGTAACTAGTTTTCACCATTATGAAACAAAAAAACTATTTACTTACGCTGTGTTTTCTGTGGCAAAAGATGTCACGTCTTTGCAACATAGTTATAATATATTATTATTATCTTACCTACATTTAGCCACAAAAATGGCTTTTTGAACCTGTTTTAAGTACATCAACATAGTATTCTAAATTGCTAACATAGCTATCTCTTACTATAAAAATTCAATTCTTGATCAAAGTAATTATTTGATAGAAAGCACAATAGGTACCCAAATAAGAGTGAATGCATTATTTATAGTCTAATATTCTATATTTACACAATTAAAACTGCTAAGAATGTTATAACAATAATTGAAGATTAAAAAATCATTAGTAAAACTAATTGTATCTTCTTTAACTTGTACCAAAGTCATCTAATTGATTGGAGTGAGAAGTGGCCAGAGAGTCACAAATGAGATTTATGTGTTGAGACACTCACTGTATTTTCCTGAACCAGAACTGCGTGAGTTTTCGTCCTAAAACTTAATTTATTTATTCCTTCATGACGTTCAAAAGTAAATAATGATCTTGTTACTTATGTGAATTAAATTTAATAAAAATGAACGAATAGCCGAAACTCAGAGCCAAGTTAAAATCTATTAAATCCCTATTTCTTTCATTTGCCAAATGAAACTAACAAAAATTCAAAACCAACAGCACGAGAAGAACAGATATATTAAAACTGAAAAATTCAATTTAAATGAAATCGTTTCAACTTCAAATAACGGATTGTTAGAAATCAGTCTTATTTAGTTTTTAACCAGTGACTGTTTGGATTTTAAAGTTAGCTGATACTTTTTGATTACTAAAAAATGTAATTAGGTATATAGAACGTAGTAATGATAACTATTTAAATCTTATGTTACCACCGAATTACATTTTTATGTATGTTTTTATATATACATTGGTAGGTAGCGTCTGATCATAATAAGAAATTACATTGATTCTTCAGGTTGTGTATGGTACTACTACCAAGTTTTAAAATATTAGGTTATTTCACGGTTGCGCTAGTCTTAGGTTAACGACTTAATTATTTATTTATATTATATAACTTGAGTATCGTCTTACTTTTTGTATGTGTAAATTTGTAAAAAAAGACTTTTCCTACAGACTGATCCAACAATACACAGTCTAGGCTGCTGAGGTTGGAAAGTTAATTACAGTTCGAACTCGTTAGTCGTGTGTCTCGTATCATTATCGTGTGAGTCAAATTAAGAATTAAGTTTAACTTTCTGTTTGTGCTTGTTATTGTAACAGACAACCAATTGTTATTGGCTGTCTTGTCATGACAGTGTTAATGTTTAAAATATTTTTACTCCTTCATTAATTAATTATTCATCCAAAATAGGCCGTCACTATTTATGGTTTTGTAAAATATTTGCGAATTAAATCATGTTTAATGGAAATCATAAGTTTAAAGTGGCATTAATAATGTTATAACATAACACCAAGTTTCAAATAATAATGCACGACGTTCTTTACTAATTTTAAAAGTTTATTCCTTCCTTTTATATCTTGGACAGTTTAATTCCAAAGTTATGGATATCGTAACGACGGACATCATTTATTATCGTTGAAACTTTTTAAATGGGTTTAAAAGTAATAATTCATTTTGAGAAAATCTAAAACTACAAATATTATTAATCGATTCAATTAATCGATAAATAAAATTTTTAGTTTATATATTTTTGGATTACGTACCAAAATTTTTAAACAATTTACTTTTTTCACGTAACAAAAAACTTTAATTATGTACCTCTGTTATGTTTAATAAATATTTTTTTAGGGCTTAGTGAAAGTAACTTTTCCTAATAATATTAACGGATCTTATATATACGCGATGTTATTATACAGTTGCTAATCCACCTGAAGCTTTTGCAGTTATAATCAATATTGCTATCTCTAATTTAATTTTCCTTACACGTTTATTATTACTATAAAGACCATAGAAACAAAAAGTAGTTGATGATTTTTGTCTCTGTTATATTTTATGAGGTAAGCAAGTTTAAAAGGAATCTTATCCAAAAAACAATATTTTTTATCTATCGGTAAGGTTTTAACGACCTTCTACGGTAATAGAAGTATAAATTTTAATTGCAATCGGACCGCGAAATGAGAGAGTGGAAAAAACTAATTAACTCAATTCAGACGCCGAAAGAAGTAGCCGTTTCAAACAGAAATTAAGTTAGAAAGACAACACTTTCTTACTTGTTTTTACGGCATTATTTGCATTTAACTTAACAACTAAGACTATTATTCTATTTAGTGTTGCATGTATTTGGCTTTAAAATTGTCCGACTCCATTATTTTATTTAAGTAAATTTTACTTAAAACGTTAAAGTCACAAAGTGATAGTTTCCATACTCTATTCTAATTAAAGAGAACTAGAAAAAACATTAATAATAATATGTACAAAATATGTATGGTTCGAACCTACAAAAAACTATTGTAAGAATTAATCTTTGACTACCGAGGCTTAACTATAAAACTGTACGCTTAAGAGAATGAAGGTAGGAATTGAAATAGCAAACTAAAAAAAATTACAAACCTGTTACACTGTTTCACAGACATAGGTCAATCAATAGTATAGTATTTAAAATAAACCACAAAGTAATAATGATTTTATTTCATAAAACTTTAATAACAACTGCATATTCTCAGAGGATAATACACAATTATTAGATTAGATTATAATTGGTTTAGTTATCTGAAAGCACTCATTAAAACCTTATTTAAGGCTTTTCAATTACGTTAATGATTCTCTTGAGTTGTAACTAATTGTAAATAATTACATGCATATATAATGTAAGTAAATATAGTACTTTATTCTTAAGAGTGGTTGGCAATGTAGATGAAATTACGATCAATCTTACTTACTAACAGAAAATATAAACAAAATATATAATAATATCTGTTAAATCTATACAGAAAATATCTTGAAGTTCAGAAAATATCAGTTGAAAGTGATTTATAACTGTTTAAGTGATAAAAATTTATTCTAAACTTATTATTGTTATGTACGAAAATAAAAGATGAAAAAAAGTAGTTGCGATCACAGCTAGTCTTAATCAATTTAATAAAAAAGAAGTTAATATTTTTACATAAAAAGTCATCTCTAAAGAGGTTGAATGAAGTTGAAGAAGAAAAAGGTAAATATATTTTGTTACTGTGCAAGCACCTGAAATGTCAGGTCCTCCCTAACTCACTACTGATAAATAATATCTGAGAAGAAATATCATTAGTTACCTCATTTAAGATTACCTTGGCACAACAAATAATTATATATTATTTATGAATAGTTTAGGAACACAAATTAGATAAAGATTTCATAATAAAATGATTAGTAACAGTACAACAAAATAAATAGCAACAATAAGTAGTTGTATTAACTGTATAATATTAGAATGCTATAGTGACACTGTCCGCGCGCTGTCATCGGCTACTTGCCCTGCCCATTGAGTTTAAGTAAGTATGTAGTTTTCACTATAACGAAATATAAAATTATTTACTAACGCTGTGTGGTCTATGACAAAAGATCTCACGTCTCTGATAATTGTAATATAGGGCACCCCAGAAATAGAACGCCTAATAGTACATTTATCAGGTGTTAATAAAAACAAAATAAAAACTCAAGTGGTACTCAAATTATGAAGTTACTCTAAAAAGTACGTTTTTATTGACCTGTCTATATTTTCATGTAAACCATGGCCGTAAATTGATGAAATATGTAGCGTTCTTAGTGTTATCTTATTCCTCACAGACATTTTTATTAGAAATGCAATAAGAGTATAAATACTTGACGTTGCTTATTTTTTTAAATAACGTCAACTTCATTTTTTTTACGTGAAATTTGATTCTGAGAGCCTTTGGTGAAAAAAAATGTATGAAAACCTAAGTGGCCAACTATTTAAAAAATATGTGCATTTCATGCGGTTACAAAATGGCACAACTAAGAGTCCAATAAAATAGCTAGGTGTCTTCCTTATAACACTGTTTTTAAATCATTGTTTAAATTAAATATTATCCATTCTTTCCGGGACACTACATACTATTATTAATTTACCCCCATTTACCCTGGAAATGCTGATTTAGCTGTCTCTTATTATTAAACTAAGAATGAATGTAATATTTTAGTCAACAATTTTGTAGTCTGATATTCAATATTTACACAATTAATATAACAAATAATGATTTTTTTTAACAATAATTTAAGATTGAAAAATCATTAATAATAATTGATTATATCCTTCTCCAACTTCTATCACAGATATAATCTAATTAAGTGTATTGAGAAGTGGTCAGAAAGCCACAAATTAGATTTATCTTTGGAGTATTAAAACCTTATTTAAGGCTTTTCAATTACGTTAATGATTCTCTTGAGTTGTAACTAATTGTAAATAATTACATGCATATATAATGTAAGTAAATATAGTACTTTATTCTTAAGAGTGGTTGGCAATGTAGATGAAATTACGATCAATCTTACTTACTAACAGAAAATATAAACAAAATATATAATAATATCTGTTAAATCTATACAGAAAATATCTTGAAGTTCAGAAAATATCAGTTGAAAGTGATTTATAACTGTTTAAGTGATAAAAATTTATTCTAAACTTATTATTGTTATGTACGAAAATAAAAGATGAAAAAAAGTAGTTGCGATCACAGCTAGTCTTAATCAATTTAATAAAAAAGAAGTTAATATTTTTACATAAAAAGTCATCTCTAAAGAGGTTGAATGAAGTTGAAGAAGAAAAAGGTAAATATATTTTGTTACTGTGCAAGCACCTGAAATGTCAGGTCCTCCCTAACTCACTACTGATAAATAATATCTGAGAAGAAATATCATTAGTTACCTCATTTAAGATTACCTTGGCACAACAAATAATTATATATTATTTATGAATAGTTTAGGAACACAAATTAGATAAAGATTTCATAATAAAATGATTAGTAACAGTACAACAAAATAAATAGCAACAATAAGTAGTTGTATTAACTGTATAATATTAGAATGCTATAGTGACACTGTCCGCGCGCTGTCATCGGCTACTTGCCCTGCCCATTGAGTTTAAGTAAGTATGTAGTTTTCACTATAACGAAATATAAAATTATTTACTAACGCTGTGTGGTCTATGACAAAAGATCTCACGTCTCTGATAATTGTAATATAGGGCACCCCAGAAATAGAACGCCTAATAGTACATTTATCAGGTGTTAATAAAAACAAAATAAAAACTCAAGTGGTACTCAAATTATGAAGTTACTCTAAAAAGTACGTTTTTATTGACCTGTCTATATTTTCATGTAAACCATGGCCGTAAATTGATGAAATATGTAGCGTTCTTAGTGTTATCTTATTCCTCACAGACATTTTTATTAGAAATGCAATAAGAGTATAAATACTTGACGTTGCTTATTTTTTTAAATAACGTCAACTTCATTTTTTTTACGTGAAATTTGATTCTGAGAGCCTTTGGTGAAAAAAAATGTATGAAAACCTAAGTGGCCAACTATTTAAAAAATATGTGCATTTCATGCGGTTACAAAATGGCACAACTAAGAGTCCAATAAAATAGCTAGGTGTCTTCCTTATAACACTGTTTTTAAATCATTGTTTAAATTAAATATTATCCATTCTTTCCGGGACACTACATACTATTATTAATTTACCCCCATTTACCCTGGAAATGCTGATTTAGCTGTCTCTTATTATTAAACTAAGAATGAATGTAATATTTTAGTCAACAATTTTGTAGTCTGATATTCAATATTTACACAATTAATATAACAAATAATGATTTTTTTTAACAATAATTTAAGATTGAAAAATCATTAATAATAATTGATTATATCCTTCTCCAACTTCTATCACAGATATAATCTAATTAAGTGTATTGAGAAGTGGTCAGAAAGCCACAAATTAGATTTATCTTTGGAGTCACTCACTGTATTTTCCTGACAGAACTGCGGGAATTTTCGTCCTAACACTTAATTTGGTTGTTCTTTCATGACTCTTAAATATAGTAGTGATCTAGTTGCTCAACTAAATTAAGTTAATTAAAAATTATCAAATACCAAAAGCCCTATTTCTTCAATTTGCTAAATGTTTGTATTTAAAAGTTAGCGGAAACTTTCGAAAACGAGTAGTGGAACAAATAAATAAAAATGGAATTAGTTATATAATATGAACTAAAATGAATGTTTTAGGTTTTTTTATTTTTTTTTGTTAAATTTTAAATGCTATTATGTTATTTTTATTTAAGTGTTTCAAATTAAAAATACCTGTCACACGGCACAACAGATGTCTTAGATTTTTTTTATATGTAAAAAACTGTAAAAAAAATAGTTACGTTTTAGCTCCAAATATTAGTTTTATAATAAAAGCTAAAAGTGTTTCAAAAAGCTTTACTTCTATTGTTTGTATACAATTTTTTACGAAAATATGTGTCTATATTTGTATGTATCTCTGATTGAATTTCAGATTTCAAAAGTAATACAATGTAACTAAACTACTTCAATGTAAAATACATCAGTTTATTTAATATAGGGAAGTCGGGGCGAGTTCATAATATAAATAAGGTATATGTAATATTTGATACGCTCATAGCGTGGAATAGATATAGTAAATTTATGAATCAATAGTTTTAATAAATAGCTATTATAAATATATAGCTATTATAAAGTAATAGATAGACTACACTTTGAAAAAATACTAATCATTGTACAACACAGTTATCTCTTATTGAATTAATGGATAGTGTAATTAAATAATATTTGAGACATATATATATATATGTATAGATGGAGTTGTTGTTTAATTCAGTCTTCCGTCTGTCTGACCGTCTGTCTGGTGCAGCAATTAAGCGAGCTCCGAGACAATTGAGTTAGTGAGTTTGACGTTTTGAATTTATACACAGGATTGCACTCAGACGATTGGAGTAACTGGAAAATGTATATATGTATTTTTATATAATATAATAATGCTTTGCTAAGTTTATTTATAATAATTACAAATGCCATATAGTGAGGAGTTAATAATAGTTACTGAAACTCCTGGACAGATATATGTAACAGTTTATATTTCAAATTCTATTTGAGACAATCAATTGACGCGATTGCTAGAATATTTAGTGGTGTATTTTTGATGAGTCAACTAAATTATTAAAATCAATTTTTATTTCAAAAAGTCTACTGGTATAATTAAATAATATTAGTAGGTTGGTGAAATCAACACACGTATGTGTATAATCATCTATATGCATAAAAAAATAAATAAATAAATAAATGAATGTGTATATTTTTTAAATTATACACATTCATTTATTTATTTATTTATTTTTTAAATTTAAAATTATATTATTAAAGAGTTATTTGGATACCCGCAATATAATATATATTTTATTATTGACTTAAATAACTATATATCTCTTTAATTTTACCGCAGGTAAATTATCGTTAGCTTCCCTTACAATTGGCCTGTATTTTTACTTATAAGTATCTTGTATAAAAATAGTTGTATTTTAGTTAGACGTGTGTAAATATTACTATTACTATTGCTGTTGATGTTGCTGCTGCTGTTGCTGTTACTATTACTATTGCTGTTGCTGTTGATGTTGCTGCTGCTGTGGCTGTTACTATTACTATTGCTGTTGCTGTTGATGTTGCTGCTGCTGTTGCTGTTACTATTACTATTGCTGTTGCTGTTGATGTTGCTGCTGCTGTTGCTGTTACTATTACTATTACTGTAACTATAACTATTATTAAAATCGTAAAAAGAAACCAATGCCCTCTTATTTTTGGAATTTCATTGTATTTGTTGACATAGCGGGTATTGCAATATATATTGTGTGATTTTTTTAAAAGTATTTACCTATTAAGGCTCAGAGCCGTGTGACAAATAGACAACGAAACCCTAGTAATAAGGTTCCGCTAACACCCTCTGGGTATGGATTATTAAAATAATTTTATAATTACTTGTAATAAAAAAAAACATTTTTAATTATCAATAAAATTTCAACGATCTTCTATTCAAAAGGAATGGAAAAGAAAAATAAACTTTAATTGCAATTGGACCGCGAAGTGAGGGAGTGGAAAAAACTAATTAACTCAATTCAGACGCTGAAAGAAGTTACGTTTGAAACAGAAATTAAGTTAGAAATGAAACACTTTAAGCTTACTTGTTTTTTGGGCGTTTTGTTTTATCTTACTTGTATAACTACTGCATACTTTTAATTTAAATAAAATTAATATTCATTTCATAGTAAGATACTTAGATATAGAAGCCTTTTTGTTTAATATACTTTGTCCCAACATTTATTATGAGGGATCATTCAAAAATTCAATTTTTTATCAAATTCCTTTTATAAATATTTAGATTTTTTCGTGACAAATTTAATGCTCTATTGTTATTATAAAAATGTATTCAATTAACGCTAAAGAAATTCCCTATTTTATGGAACCCAGTGATAGGCATTGCAAGTTTTTTTTCCTATTTCTAGCATTATATTTGTGTACATCACAATCTTTATTGAATTTTGAATTATTTTTGAGTAATAAATGAAAATTTTAAATTTTTCAATTCATTGAATTAATTTTTAATGACTCTCGAGGCCTCATGTAGTTTGCTCGAACAGCCCTTTTCTGCAATACAAAGATGGTATCCATATCTGATATATTCAGCAATGACTTAACACCTGCATCTATTGCTGAGCGACCAAGAGTGAAACCGATTTTTTTATTATGCAAAAGGTTATTTTTATTAAAATATTCTCAGTCAACTATTATACTACAAATACAGATTTCGCGGTAAATACTGATTTAAATTATTTAATAAAATTATAAAAAAAAACATTATACATAATATTGGTGTCTGCTTTTTTTAGTAATGGTAAAAAGCAAACTGCGTCATTTTTAATTTTACTTTTTCGGTGAGCAGTTACTGGTACAAAAGTTTAGTCCTTTTTATTTTTGATACCTTGTTACTTTTGAACTTAATAGATAACACTTTCAATATTTATTTTCCAAGATATATTAAAATTTCCACAAATATTTGGCTGCTTGTATACACTTGATATTTTAAGTAAAATCTCATCCATAATTTTGCTAAATTGTTCAAACGGTTACAATGATGAATTGTCCTAATTCTGTATGTATGGAACTAACTCAGTTGAAAGAACTACCAACCTGGTGGTTATAAAAATTAAACTTTTCTTCAATGTTAAACCACTGTTCAGTTACATAAAAAATATTAATATTATAAGTATTCAAAATAACTATTTCTAACTCTTTATTTCTCACACACTGAATATTCTGATGCACCAGGTTGATACAGTTTACATAATTATTCTTATTACTCACATTAACAATATATTTTTTCTAAAATAATTATTGTGCTTTGAAATTTTATTTATTTGGCTAGAGAATGTCCCTTGTGCCTTAAAATCTAGTTTAAACTGAAACTGTTTGGAATAACTTCCAAACTTGTTTTACTTACATCTATATATTGCTCAAGAGAAACCGTTTGTGTAGCCAAATTATTGGCTGTCATTGTAAAAAAATATGATAGCGTTACAGCCAGCCATCTGTCTCTTAATATATGAGAATATATAATATCTATCATGAGTCACATTAGAATAGTAACTAACAGTAGTTTTAGTGTTAATAACATGAAACTTTTTATTATATAAACATAAGTAATATATTAATCCATTAATCTTAATTTCATTTTCAGTCTTTGGCAAGATTTTGCTATTTCGTTATAGTTATTGTAATGTAAACCAAACTATTTTATTTATATTTAATTTACTTCAAATTTCAAAACAATATTTAAATTCTAAATGGTTCACGTTACCTCTGCTTCCTACAAAAAATTATTAAATTGATTGAGTTATTATTAAAGTGATAATTCATTTTGAGAAACCCTAAAACTAAAAATTCTAATAATCTATTAATAGAATTTTAAGTTTATATATTTTTGCATTACGTTCCAAAATTTTAAAAACAATTTTCTTTTCTAATGTAACAAAAAACTCTACTTACCAAATATATTTTCAATATTTTAATGATAGTAACAAAAATTACAATAAAGTAACAATTATAATATATTCACTTCTCATGTGTAGTTAATAAAATAAAAAAATAAAAGTTGGTATACTGGTATTTTTTACTAACAAAGCGTCCTCTAAAAAGGTTGAGTGAAGGTGAAGAGAAACGGAAGTAAATATATCCTGTTTTTGTGAAAGCACCTGAAACGTCAAGTCCTCCCCACGGACACTGATAAATGGCGTAGAAGATATATCACGATTTTTCCTAATAATAAATTAACGGATGTTATATATGTTACGTGGTGTTATTAAATGGTTAAAATTAAAATTATAATCCGATATACTGAGGTGTATACAAGTGATTTTATTAAAAACAAAAAAGTTATCAAAATCGAGGTAATGTTTATTGATCACAGATTTGTTTACTTAAGTTTTAACAAATGTTACCTCACACAGCTTCAGTCAACCAGACCGATCCATTTCAAAATATAAATCCTAACATAGCGAGCCAACACGAGCGAAGCGAGCCTTCACTCTCACCTGCCTTTGATACTATACAAACTGTTTATTTATTTCAGTTCAATAGTGCAGATAATAAAATAAAAGTTTCTTCTTTTTATCTGAACTATTGAGTTTAAAATAAAATCAGTTTGATTACACATACATATATATCAGTTGTACTTACATCTTTAATTGGGTGTTTTATAGAATTTATCTAAATAAACTCTTATGCCCAATTCGCATCCTGCTGTGTTCCTTTTCTTTCAATAAACAGAATCGATCTGCAGTCTGCTTATCTGCCCATCTGTCTAACCTTTCGATTTCATGATGCGTTTTGCAAGAAAATAAATATTCCTGAATCAATTTGAATCTCTTAAAAAACAATTATAAATATAATCACTTTGAATCAAAAGATATTTTCTCCTACGACATGTTATTATATTTGGTATCACTTTCTGGAAAACTCAAAACTGACGTAATTTTAAATACATTGCCAACCGATGTTAAGATAATAATAATAATAATATAATACATACCATGTAAATGTTTATTTGAGGCGCAGTTCTTTGGTTGCAATCACTTACTGTTTAAAAAGTTAGAAGCTTCAGTTGTCCTCCCAACTGGTCTAATTTTTAAGTGAAGCATAGAAAAAAACAAATGGTACGTACATACTATGTGGCTCTGAAATTCCCGTAACTTAACATTTCTACCAAAAAATCAGACTAAACAGATATAGATTAATATATTCTGTGCAAGTTGTGGTAAAGATTATTTGTTTCTATAGCATTTAATTAAACAAATAGGAACGAGGAACTGCAATTTAACAATTAGGGTGTGATAATGAAACTAACACTTTATGACTTTGACGCTTGAAGTAAAACAATGAAATAAAAATAAAACAGTGGTGTTAGGCAATTATAAAACAGAATATATGCAACACCAAATAGAATAATCATCTTAGTTGTTAAGCTAAACGTAATAAACACATAAAAACAAATACACTAAAAATGTTTCCCTTTCAACTTAATTTATTTAACTTAACTTAATGAAAAATCCGTCGTTAAAATCCGAGTGAATATAACAATTTTGTTTTTTGTAATTATAACATTCCTTTCGTATCTACCTAATAAGTCTCTAATAAGACTCTATGCCGTCTATTCCACGGCATAGAACCTTGTTAGATAGATACTTAAAATGTTCACAAAATCAATAAAGATGACAATCAATAATAAAAATATATCAAATAAAAAAAATCTGATTGTACTTTTTTGTTTTTTACGATCTTTAGAAAAGAAATAGTTTTAAAATTCTAATTAGAATAGAATTAAATTTGATTGTTGCATTAATATTGATTAAAACTAGCGTGGAAAAGCTTAATAACATAGGTCATATATATAATACAATATCCGTTACTTGTGTTGGGACAGTTACTGATATACCATTAATCAGAGGTCCTTGGAGAGGACTTGACGTTTCAGGTGCTTTCACAAAAACAGGATATATTTACTTCCGTTTTTCTTCACCTTCACCTAACCTTTTTAGAGGACGCAGTTCGTAAAAAATATACACATATAGCCTTTTATATATTTTTTTTTATTTAGATACAAATGAGATGTATTTTTAAATTTGTTGTTATTTTCACTAAACTCCTAAAAATATACATATTTACCTAGTAGTGCCATAAATATTGTTACAAAGAAAAACAACAGTTTTGTTATTGCACGTAACATTTCTTACTATTACAGTATGTTAGTCTAATGCATTAATATAAAATGATTAAAAATGTATAAAATTTATTCGAAGTGGTCTCCATTGGCTGCAATATAGTTCTTTAAACGTTGAGGCCAGTTATTAATAGCAGCATATATTATTATTATCTTACCTACATTTAGCCACAAAAATGGCTTGTTGAACCTGTTTTAAGTACATCAACATAGTATTCTAAATTGCTAACATAGCTATCTCTTATTATAAAAACTCAATTCTTGATCAAAGAAATTATTTGACAGAAAGCACAATAGGTAAGAGTGAATGCATTATTTATAGTCTAATATTCTATATTTACACAATTAAAACTGCTAAGAATTTTATAACAATAATTGAAGATTAAAAAATCGTTAGTAAAACTAATTGTATCTTCTTTAACTTGTACCAAAGTCATCTAATTCATTGGAGTGAGAAGTGGCCAGAGAGTCACAAATGAGATTTATGTGTTGAGACACTCACTGTATTTTCCTGAACCAGAACTGCGTGAGTTTTCATCCTAACACTTAATTTATTTATTCCTTCATGACGTTCAAAAGTAAATAATGATCTTGTTACTTATGTGAATTAAGTTTAATAAAAATGAACGAATAGCCAAAACTCAGACCAAAGTTAAAATCTATTAAATCCTATTAAAATATTTCTTATTTCTATAAAATATTTCTTTCATTTGCCAAATGAAACTAACAAAAATTCAAAACCAACGAGAAGAACAGATATATTAAAACTGAAAAATTCAATTTAAATGCAATCGTTTCAACTTCAAATAACGGATTGTTAGAATTCAGTCTTATTTAGTTTTTAACCGGTGACTGTTTGGATTTTAAAGTTAGCTGATACTTTTTGATTACTAAAAAATGTAATTAGGTATATAGAACGTAGTAATGATAACTATTTAAATCTTATGTTACCACCGAATTACATTTTTATGTATGTTTTTATATATACATTGGTAGGTAGCGTCTGATCATAATAAGAAATTACATTGATTCTTCAGGTTGTGTATGGTACTACTACCAAGTTTTAAAATATTAGGTTATTTCACGGTTGCGCTAGTCTTAGGTTAACGACTTCATTATTTATTTATATTATATAACTTGAGTATCGTCTTACTTTTTGTATGTGTAAATTTGTAAAAAAAGACCTACAGACTTTCCTACAGACTGATCCAACAATACACAGTCTAGGCTACTGAGGTTGGAAAGTTAATTACAGTTCGAACTCGTTAGTCGTGTGTCTCGTATCATTATCGTGTGAGTAAAATTAAGAATTAACTTTAACTTTCTGTTTGTGCTTGTTATTATAGCAGACAACCAATTGTTATTGGCTGTCTTGTCATGACAGTGTTAATGTTTAAAATATTTTTACTCCTTTATTAATTAATTATTCATCCAAAATAGGCCGTCACTATTTATGGTTTTGTAAAATATTTGCGAGTTAAATCATGTTTTATGTTTAATGGATATCGTAAGTTGTAAGTAGTATTAATAATATGTTATAACATAACACCAAGTTTCAAATAATAATGCACGACGTTCTTTACTAATTTTAAAAGTTTATTCCTTCCTTTTATATCTTGGACAGTTTAATTCCAAAGTTATGGATATCGTAACGACGGACATCATTTATTATCGTTGAAACTTTTTAAATGGGTTTAAAAGTAATAATTCATTTTGAGAAAATCTAAAACTACAAATATTATTAATCGATTCAATTAATCGATAAATAAAATTTTTAGTTTATATATTTTTGGATTACGTACCAAAATTTTTAAACAATTTACTTTTTTCACGTAACAAAAAACTTTAATTATGTACCTCTGTTATGTTTAATAAATATTTTTTTAGGGCTTAGTGAAAGTAACTTTTCCTAATAATATTAACGGATCTTATATATACGCGATGTTATTATACAGTTGCTAATCCACCTGAAGCTTTTGCAGTTATAATCAATATTGCTATCTCTAATTTAATTTTCCTTACACGTTTATTATTACTATAAAGACCATAGAAACAAAAAGTAGTTGATGATTTTTGTCTCTGTTATATTTTATGAGGTAAGCAAGTTTAAAAGGAATCTTATCCAAAAAACAATATTTTTTATCTATCGGTAAGGTTTTAACGACCTTCTACGGTAATAGAAGTATAAATTTTAATTGCAATCGGACCGCGAAATGAGAGAGTGGAAAAAACTAATTAACTCAATTCAGACGCCGAAAGAAGTTACCGTTTCAAACAGAAATTAAGTTAGAAAGAAAACACTTTCTTACTTGTTTTTACGGCATTATTTGCATTTAACTTAACAACTAACACTATTATTCTATTTAGTGTTGCATGTATTTGGCTTTAAAATTGTCCGACTCCATTATTTTATTTAAGTAAATTTTACTAAAAACGTTAAAGTCACAAAGTGATAGTTTCCATACTCTATTGTAATTATTAATACATATAATATATATATAACAGTAAAACGGATTTCCTGATACTTTTGTAAGGGAAAAAACATTAAAAATAATATGTACAAAACGGTTCGAACCTACAAAAAACTATTGTAAGAATTAATCTTTTACTACCGAGGTTTAACTATAAAACTGTACGCTTAAGAGAATGAAGGTAGGAATTGAAATAGCAAACTAAAAAAAATTACAAACCTGTTACACTGTTTCACAGACATAGGTCAATCAATGTATAGTATTTAAAATAAACCACAAAGTAATAATGTTTTATTTCATAAGACTTTAATAACAACTGCATATTCTCAGAGGATAATACACAATTATTAGATTAGATTATAATTGGTTTAGTTATCTGAAAGCACTCATTAAAACCTTATTTAAGGCTTTTCAATTACGTTAATGATTCTCTTGAGTTGTAACTAATTGTAAATAATTACATGCATATATAATGTAAGTAAATATAGTACTTTATTCTTAAGAGTGGTTGGCAATGTAGATGAAATTACGATCAATCTTACTTACTAACAGAAAATATAAACAAAATAAAAATATAATAAAAATATCTTGAAGTTCAGAAAATATCAGTTGAAGTGATTTATAACTGTTTAAGTGATAAAAATTTATTCTAAAATTATTATTGTTATGTACGAAAATAAAAGATGAAAAAAAGTAGTTGCGACAACAGCTAGTCTTAATCAATTCAATAAAAAAGAAGTTAATATTTTTACATAAAAAGTCATCTCTAAAGAGGTTGAATGAAGTTGAAGAAGAAAAAGGTAAATATATTTTGTTAGTGTGCAAGCACCTGAAATGTCAGGTCCTCCCAACTCACTACTGATAAATGATATCTGAGAAGAAATATCATTAGTTACCTCATTTAAGATTACCTTGGCACAACAAATAATTATATTTTATTTATGAATAGTTTAGGAACACAAATTAGATAAAGATTTCATAATAAAATGATTAGTAACAGTACAACAAAATAAATAGCAACAATGAATTAAGTAGCTGTATTAACTATATAATATTAGAATGCTATGGCGACACTGTCCGCCTGCCTTCATCGGCTGTTTGCCCTGCCCATTGAGTTTGAGTAAGTGTCTAGTTCTCACTATGACGAAATATAAAACTATTTATTTACGCTGTATAGTCCGTGACAAAATATGTCACGTCTCTGATAATTGTAATATAGGGCACCCCAGAAACAATGGCTAATAATGAAACGCTTATAGTAGTTATCAGGTTATAACAAAAACAAACAAAAAAATCAAGTTGTGCTCAAATTATGAAGTTACTCTAAAAAAAGTACGTTTTTATTGACCTATCTATACTTTCATGTAAACCATGGCCGTAAATTGATGAAATATGTAGCGTTCTTAGTTTTATCTTATTCCTCACAGACATTTTTATTAGAAATGCAATAAAAGTATAAATACTTGACGTTCCTCATTTTTTTAAACAACAACTTAAATTTTTTTACGTGAAATTTGATTTTGAGAGCCTTTGGTGAAAAAAAATGTATGAAAACCTAAGTGGCCAACTATTTAAAAAATATGTACAGTTTATGCAGTAAACAAAATGGCACAACTAAGAGTCCAATGAAATAGCTAGGTGTCTTCCTTATAACACTGTTTTTAAATCATTGTTTAAATTAAATATTATCCATTCTTTCCGGGACACTACATACTATTATTAATTTACCCCCATTTACCCTGGAAATGCTGATTTAGCTGTCTCTTATTATTAAACTAAGAATGAATGTAATATTTTAGTCAACAATTTTGTAGTCTGATATTCAATATTTACACAATTAATATAACAAATAATGATTTTTTTTAACAATAATTTAAGATTGAAAAATCATTAATAATAATTGATTATATCCTTCTCCAACTTCTATCACAGATATAATCTAATTAAGTGTATTGAGAAGTGGTCAGAAAGCCACAAATTAGATTTATCTTTGGAGTCACTCACTGTATTTTCCTGACAGAACTGCGGGAATTTTCGTCCTAACACTTAATTTGGTTGTTCTTTCATGACTCTTAAATATAGTAGTGATCTAGTTGCTCAACTAAATTAAGTTAATTAAAAATTATCAAATACCAAAAGCCCTATTTCTTCAATTTGCTAAATGTTTGTATTTAAAAGTTAGCGGAAACTTTCGAAAACGAGTAGTGGAACAAATAAATAAAAATGGAATTAGTTATATAATATGAACTAAAATGAATGTTTTAGGTTTTTTTATTTTTTTTTGTTAAATTTTAAATGCTATTATGTTATTTTTATTTAAGTGTTTCAAATTAAAAATACCTGTCACACGGCACAACAGATGTCTTAGATTTTTTTTATATGTAAAAAACTGTAAAAAAAATAGTTACGTTTTAGCTCCAAATATTAGTTTTATAATAAAAGCTAAAAGTGTTTCAAAAAGCTTTACTTCTATTGTTTGTATACAATTTTTTACGAAAATATGTGTCTATATTTGTATGTATCTCTGATTGAATTTCAGATTTCAAAAGTAATACAATGTAACTAAACTACTTCAATGTAAAATACATCAGTTTATTTAATATAGGGAAGTCGGGGCGAGTTCATAATATAAATAAGGTATATGTAATATTTGATACGCTCATAGCGTGGAATAGATATAGTAAATTTATGAATCAATAGTTTTAATAAATAGCTATTATAAATATATAGCTATTATAAAGTAATAGATAGACTACACTTTGAAAAAATACTAATCATTGTACAACACAGTTATCTCTTATTGAATTAATGGATAGTGTAATTAAATAATATTTGAGACATATATATATATATGTATAGATGGAGTTGTTGTTTAATTCAGTCTTCCGTCTGTCTGACCGTCTGTCTGGTGCAGCAATTAAGCGAGCTCCGAGACAATTGAGTTAGTGAGTTTGACGTTTTGAATTTATACACAGGATTGCACTCAGACGATTGGAGTAACTGGAAAATGTATATATGTATTTTTATATAATATAATAATGCTTTGCTAAGTTTATTTATAATAATTACAAATGCCATATAGTGAGGAGTTAATAATAGTTACTGAAACTGCTGGACAAATACGAGTATTTGTAATACGAGTAGTTTACATTTCAAATTCTATTTGAGACAATCAATTGACGCGATTGATAGAATATTTAGTTGTGTATTTTTGATGAGTCAACTTAATTATTAAAATCAATTTTTATTTCAAAATGTCTAATTGTATAATTAAATAATATAAGTAGGTTGGTGAAATTAACACACGTATGTGTATAATCATTCATATGCATTGAAAAAAAAAAAAAATAATGTGAATATATTTTTTACTTACACAGCGTCCCTTAAGAAGGTTGAGTGAAGGTAAAGAAAAACAGAAGTAATTATATCGTGTTTTTGTGGAATTAACTGAAAAGTCAAATTCTCCCCACGGACCAATGATAATGATGTAGAAGATATATCATTAGTTTACACAACACAAATTAAGAGATGTTACATATAGAAAATTATATTATTAAAGAGTTATTTGGATACCCGCAATATAATATATATTTTATTATTGACTTAAATAACTATATATCTTTTTAATTTTACCACAGGTAAATGATCGTTAGCTTGCCTTACAATTGGCCTGTATTTTTACTTATAAGTATCTTGTATAAAAATAGTTGTATTTTAGTTAGACGTGTGTAAATATTACTATTACTATTGTTGCTGCTGTTGCTTTTGCTGTTGCTGTTGCTATTATTATTACTGTAACTATAACTATTATTAAAATCGTAAAAAGAAACCAATACCATCTTATTTTTGGGATTTTATTGTATTTGTTGACATAGCGGGTATTGCAATATATATTGTGTGATTTTTTAAAAGTATTTACCTATTAAGGCTCAGAGCCGTGTGACAAAAAGACAACGAAACCCTAGTAATAAGGTTCCGCTAACACCCTCTGGGTATGGATTATGAAAAGAATTTTACAATTACTTATAATAAAAAAAAACATTTTTAATTATCAATAAGCTTTCCACGATCTTCTATTCAAAAGGAATGGAAAAGAAAAATAAACTTTAATTGCAATTGGACCGCGAAGTGAGGGAGTGGAAAAAAATAATTAACTCAATTCAGACACTGAAAGAAGTTTTGTTTGAAACAGAAATTAAGTTAGAAAGGAGACACTTTAGGTTTACTTGTTTTTTGGGCGTTTTGTTTTATCTTACTTGTATAACTACTGCATACTTTTAATTTAAATAATTAATATTAATTTCATAGTAAGATACTTAGATATAGAAGCCTTTTTGTTTAATATACTTTGTCCTAACATTTATTAGGAGGGATCATTTAAAAATACTATTTTTTATCAAATTACTTTTATAAATATTTAGATTTTTTCGTCACAAATTTAATGCTCTATTGTTATTGTAAAAATGTATTCAATTAACGCTAAAGAAATTACCTATTTTATGGAGCCCAGTGATAGGCATTGCAAGTTTTTTTTCCTATTTCTAGCATTATATTTGTGTACATCACAATCTTTATTGAATTTTGAATTATTTTTGAGTAATAAATTAAAATTTCAATTTTTCAATTGAATTAGTTTTTAATGATTCTCGAGGCCTCAAGTTGTAGATTGCTCAAACAGCTCCTTTCTGCAATATAAAGATGGTAGCCATGTCTGACCTGACATTCTTGCCGTACGACATGTTTGTCCCTCACAAGATAAGGCATGTCGTTTATGTAAATGAGGAAAAAGAAAAATCCTAATATAGATCCCTGTGGCACGCCCATTTTGACAAGTGAACAAGGGAATCGCTTTCCATTTACATCTACTTATTGGATTCTCTCACTAATATAAGTTCTAAACAAATCAAGGGCCTTATTTTGAATACCATAATGATATAATTTTTTAATTAGAGTTTCCTTGTGAACATAATCGATTACCTTTGCTAAATCACAGAAAACGCCAAGCGCGTCTTGTGATTCCTCCCAGACTTCGAAAATATTCAGCAATAACTTAACACCTGTATCTATTGCTGAACGACCAAGAGTGAAACCGATTTTTTATTATGCAAAAGGTTATTTTTATTAAAATGTGTAACTAGTTGAGTGAGAATATTTTTTCCCATTCACTAAATACTACAAATACAGATTTCGCGGTAAATACTGATTTAAATTATTTATAAAATTATAAAAAAAACCATTATACATAATATTGGGGTCTGCTTTTTTTAGTAATGGTAAAAAGCAAACTGCGTCATTTTTAATTTTACTTTTTCGGTGAGCAGTTACTGGTACAAAAGTTTAGTCCTTTTTATTTTTGATACCTTGTTACTTTTGAACTTAATAGATTGGCCACAGTGGTCCGAATCTAGTGTATTAATAAAATATTTGAAAATTTGAGTAATATTAGTAAATATATTATCAATATAGTTAACAAAGCGAAAAGACTTTTGATGTGGCAATTCAGTTCAGCATCAAAGACTCCGTGGTGGAGTGACAAATAAAAGCTTAAGTGATCCGTATTCCAGACCTGTATCAGCCTTATTCATGCAGCATCCGTTACTATTAATTATAAATAAATCTCAGCAAGTGCAGTCACCGCAGTATGTGCTTAAATATTGTGTCAAGTGCTTAATCATTAACACGTTCCAAGCGAAACCAGGTCGAAAACTCCTGGTCCATATCTCGCTTGTGGTGCGGCTACGAAAAGTATAGACTTCTCTGTCGTGCGAAGAGCGTAACTTCAGATTGGTTCGGTGTAGGAAAGAGATAAATAACTCTCTGAGATGGGCTATTAAAATAGAATTCAGTGGTGTGCCTATCTTAATACCGGATATTTTATACCTGGTACCGCACTGAACAAATAAAATTTCATCACAGTGCGGGTACAGGTTGAATACACCTGGTACCCCCGCTCACCTGGTACCGCACCCCGCGCTAGTTTCGCACGGGCAGTGTTGTGATCGTAATCGAGTGAGCGCACGCGTCGACAATGACTTCAAGACCAGCGAAACCACGTAAGATCTTTCATAATAATTTTATTTGCAGAAACCGCAATAAAACCAAATAAACACCATTTAGTAAAGGGCACGAAGAAGAGAAACTGTGTTGGATGCTACGAAAAGCTTCGAACAATTTTAACAAGTCGTCAAGCTGACAAAAAAGTAAAAAAAATTTTAACTGAATGTAACACATGCAAAAGAAACTTCTGTTTGGATTGTTTCAATGAAAAACATTAATGAATATTATTTTTTCTTTTATTTCTTCAATAAAACTTAGGCTCATCGATATCTGTTTTTCCCATCCCTAAAATATGCATAAATATCCCCTTGTTCAGTGCGGCACAGGGTACATAAAACCCTGTATTTTATTTTAGCTATAGATTCTAAACCAAAGAAGCTGTCCACGTACGCCGTCAGGATCTCTTCAATCAATTCATTAATACTAATACTCAAAGCAAACAAATATGTTTTTTCTTTTCATGAAGCCAAAAAAAAGATTAAAGTTTTTTTAACATTACAGGGTATTATTATCCTTGTACCGCCGCAATGGTAGTTTTAGGTCCAGGTGTAAAACGCCCGGTACCACAGGAATAGAAAGAATAGAATGTGCCGCTTGGAACGTGTTAAGTCCTGGTCCTGATGCCATTTAGAAGCTTTCCAAAAGACAGTGAAAATTTTTAGTTTCGATATTATAATTATATATATATATATATAATATTTTAATTTCTTCTTTTTTTTACTAATCATAATATTATTGTATTTTTTTTTGTATTATTGTTTAATTATAATTTATGTTAATTTTAATTTAGTATTATATTTTTTTAATATGTTGTAATTATGTAATAACCAATTTTTAATGATTTTATTATAGAATGAACGAATGCGGCGTTGGGAACCGCCAACCAACACGCCATGTTCCGAACGGCGGAAGGTGGAGGACGGAGCTACAAATAGCTACGTGGAATGTAAGAGGAGGAATGGAACAGAAGATGAATGAATTATTAGATGTGATGGATGACAAAGATCTGGATATTATTTGTGTGTCTGAGACCAAGCGAAAAGGCAATGATACGATCGATTTACCTGGCAACCGGGTCGCTTTCTGGGCTGGGGTTCCAGAATATGAGCGAGGTTGCCAAGGTGTAGGCGTATTATTGTCCTCTCGAATGGTTAATGCAATGGTAGAATGCAAGGCGATTAACCCGAGGCTTCTTTGGGTTCGCTTTAAGCTGGGGATAACAAGAGTATTCTTGTTAGCCATGTATGCGCCAGTATCCTCAGCTCAAATGAGCGAGCTCGAGGAGTTTTGGGAGAATGTCAGGGATGTTCTAAGTAGTGTCAGAGATAATGAAAAGTTGATAGTATGTGGAGATATGAATGGATGGGTTGGAACCGCGCGAAGCGGTTACGAAAGCGTGCTAGGCAAATATGGTGATAAGAGGGTAAATGAGGCTGGAAAGCTTATTTTGGAATTTTGTAAGGAGAAAAATTTGTTTGTGGCAAACACGATGTTTGATCACAAACAAATTCACATGTACACATGAGAGCGAGCGGAAGAAAGAAGTATGATTGATTTATTTCTAGTGGACCAGCGTATTCGAAGTCAAATTATGGACACGCGAGTGTTCAGAGGTGCTGATCTGGGAACGGACCACTATCTAGGCGTTGAGGTTTGTTCGCAGGTTGGCGCAGCCGCACGACGTGTCCAAGCTTGGCGTCGAATTATCGCATAAGAAGCTGGAAGCTTCAAGATCCACCGATCAGAGAGGAATATCAAGAGAGGGTTTCCAAGAAGCTTGAAAGTTGTGATTCTGGAAATGAAGTGTTGAAGTATGCTGGCAGAACCTTAGGAATGGTATGGTGAAAGTAGTGTGTGGTAAAAGGAAAAGAGGTTTTAGTAAAAAGCGCGATGAATGGTGGGATGATGAAGTGAAAGACGCTGTAGAGTTAAAGAAGAAAGCATGGCTGGATTATAAAGCCTCTGGTAAGGATAAAAGTATGAGAGAGATAAGAAAAAGAGCGTACAAGCTGCAAAAGCACAAAACGAAAGCACTTATAAAGACGAAGCGTGAAAATTCTGAGAGAGAAAGGGATGAAAGGTTGACGAACAACTTCCGGGAAAACACGAAGCTTTTCTGGCGAGAAGTTAGTGGTTCCCGGGGTTGTTCGGTAACCTATAGAATGAAAGGGGTGCTTTCGAAAAGCGGTGAAATTTTAACTGAGCAAGCACACGTTTTGCAGCGGTGGGCGGAATTCTATAAGGAGATGTATGAACGTGAGGACGCCTCGGTCTTGACTACCAGCGTAATGCTGAGTCAAGATGTAGCCGATGATGAAATCAGTTTGGAAGAAGTAGAGAACGTGATTCGAAGTCTGAAATGTGGTAAGGCTGCGGGAGCAGATGAAGTTACTGCCGAGATGATCAAATATGGTGGGCCACGCGTCTGGGACTTTTTCTGGTTTTTGTGCAATTTATGCTGGAAATCTGGGGAGGTCCCAGACGATTGGCGAAGTGCAGTCATCGTACCTTTGTATAAAGGCAAAGGTTCACAGATAGACTGTGCAAGCTATAGGGCCATCAGTTTGATTAGCTTGGGCGGTAAAGTTTATGCTAAAATTTTAGCGAGAAGAATGCAAGAGAGATCTGAAAGGCTGTTGTGGGAGGCCCAAGGAGGTTTTAGACCTGGAAGAGGGTGTATAGATCAGATCTTTTCCCTCCGCATGATCACGGAAAAGTTTTTGGCCCTAAACCAAAAGGTTTTCTGTGCTTTTGTGGATTTGGAAAAGGCGTTTGACAGGGTTGTGAGAAAGAAGTTATGGGAGATACTGCCCCGATACAATGTGAACGGACCCTTGCTACAGGCTGTAAAGTCTCTTTACCGAGATCACTCAGCCTGTGTGCGAGTAGGAGCTGGCATGTCGCCCTGGTTTGACATCCAATCGGGTGTTAAGCAAGGTTGCGCTATGTCAGCTTGGTTGTTCAATTTGTATTTGGATAGTTGTCTCCAAGGAGTGAAAGATAGTGACATGGGAGTGAAAGTAGGTGACCTTAAGGTCAATTGCTTACTATATGCAGATGATGCAGTGCTCATTGCATCATCAGAATGCAATTTGCAGGCATTGGTCACCACTCTGAAAGATGGGTGTGAAATAAATGGTCTTAACCTGAATGTAGATAAGACGAAGGTTCTGATATTTGAAAGAAATGAAGAAAGAACAGAATGTAAGATCAACGTGAATGATAAGATAATTGAACAAGTGAATGAAGTGGTATATTTGGGAAGTATGTTTAGCAGAGACGGAAGATACGAAAAGGATGTGGAAAGGCGTATTGCTGCCGGTAACAGAGTCAATGGTGCTTTGACTGCATTGTTGAGACGGCAAAACGTCAGTATAGCTGCACGTTTGGCTGTACACAATGCAGTTTTGCTACCGACGCTGTTATACGGCAGCCAAACGTGGGTAACACAGAAGAAAAATGTAAGAAAGATGAATGCTGTGGAGATGCGATCTCTTCGCAGAATATGCGGAGTCAGTCTAGCTGATCGAATCCGCAATGAAGAGATCCACAGAATGACAGGTACTAGCGAAGATGTCACGGTGAGAATGAAGAAGAACGTGCTCAGGTGGTTTGGGAACGTTAAACGAATGAGTGATGAAAGAATGGTAAAAAAGATTTATATGGGAAAAGTGAGCGGTAAGAGAGACAGGGGGAGGCCTCGAGTGACCTTCGAAAACACAGTATCTACGATACTGGAGGAAGATCACGTAAAAAGCATGAGGACCCCCCGGAGGGCATGTATGAAGAGGTTGATGTCTGTGGCCGAGGCGAAAGAGGTATGCAGAGACCGCAGCGTTTGGCGCTCGGTCGTCTCTGGCTACCCCGCAAGGGATATGGCGTGAAGGTAAATAAATAAATAAATAAATATTATCAATACAGGTGCCGCTAGTGGAGGTGATTCTAGTAGGCTCCATAAACATGTGTGATAGATTAAATAAGGAAAATAAATTTAAAAACTTAACACTTTCAATATTTATTTTCCAAGATATTAATATTGGCTGCTTATATACACTTGATATTTTAAGTAAAATCTCATCCATAATTTGCTAAATTGTTCAAACGGTTACAATGATGAATTGTCCTAATTCTATTGTCTTTACGTTCTTCTCATTTTATTTGTTTATTTGATAGAATTAAAGAGCTCCCATGTATGGAACTAACTCTGTTGAATGAACTACCAACCTGGTGGTTATAAAAATTTAACTTTTCTTCAATGTTAAACCACTGTTCAGTTATAATATATAAAAAAAAAATATTATAATTATTAAAAAAATTACTATTTTTAACTCTTTTTTCTCATACACTGAATATTCTGATGCACCAGGTTGATACAGTTTACAAAATTATTCTTATTACTCACATTAACAATATATATTTTTTCTAAAATAATTATTGTGATTTGAAATTTTATTTATTTGGCTAGAGAATGTCCCTTGTGCCTTAAAATCTAGTTTAAACTGATACTGTTTGGAATAACTTCCAAACTTGTTTTACTTACATCTATATATTGCTCAAAAGAAACCGTTTGTGTAGCCAAATTATTGGCTGTCATTGTAAAAATATATGATAGCGTTACAGCCAGCCATCTTTCTCTTAATACGAGTATATGAGAATAGATGATATCTATCATGAGTCACATTAGAATATTAACTAACAGTAATGTTAGTGTTAATAACATGAAACTTTTTATTATATACACATAAGTAATATATTAATCAATTAATCTTATGTCTTATTTCATTTTCAGTCTTTGGCAAGATTTTGTTATTTTGATATAGTTATTGTAATGTAAACCAAACTATTTTATTTATATTTAATTTACTTCAAATTTCAAAACAATATTTAAATTCTAAAAAATTAATTCTAAATAATAAATAATGGTTCATGTTACCTCTGCTTCCTATAAAAATTATAAATTGATTGAGTTATTATTAAAAGTGATAATTCATTTCGAGAGACCCTAAAACTAAAAATTCCAATAATCTATTAATAGAATTTTAATATTTATTAACGTAATGCATATAAACTTATGCTTTACGTTCCAAAATTTTTAAAACAATTTACTTTTTTAATGTAACAAAAAACTCTAATTATATACCCAAATACTTTTTCAATATTTTAATGATAGTAACAAAAATTACAATAAAATAACAATTATAATATATTCACTTCTCATGTGTAGTTAATAAAATAAAAAAATAAAAGTTGGTATACTGATATTTTTTACGAACAAAGCGTCCTCTAAAAAGGTTGAGTGAAGGTGAAGAGAACCGGAAGTAAATATATCCTGTTTTTGTGAAAGCACCTGAAACGTCAAGTCCTCCCCACGGACACTGATAAATGGTGTAGAAGATATATCATTACTTTTCCTAATAATAAATTAACGGATGTTATATATGTTACGTGGGGTTATTAAATGGTTAAAATTAAGATTATAATCAGATATACTGAGGTGTATATAAATAATTTTATTAAAAACAAAAAAATTATCAAAATCGAGGTATTGTTTATTGATCACAGATTTGTTTACTTAAGTTTTAACAAATGTTACCTCACACAGCTTCAGTCAACCAGACCGATCCATTTCAAAATATAAATCCTAACATAGCGAGCCAACACGAACGAAGCGAACCTTCACTCTCACCTGCCTTTGAAACTATTCAAGCTGTTCATTTAATTCTGCTCAATAGTGCAGATTATAAAATAAAATTTTCTTTTTATTATCTGAACTATTAGTATCACTATCAGTTTGATTACACATACATATATATCAGTTGTACTTACATTTTTTATTGTGCGTTTTATAGAATTTATTTAAATAAACTCTTATGCCCAATTCGCATCCTGCAGTGTTATTGTTCTTTCAATAAACAGAATCGATCTGTAGTCTGCTTATCTGCCCATCTGTCTGACCTTTCGATTTCATGTTGCGTTTTGCTATAAAATAAATATTTTTTGAGTCAATTTGAATCTCTTAAAAAACAATTATAAATATAATCACGTTGAATATTTGGTATTCTTTGTTTCTTTAGCGTTTAATTATACAAATAGAAACGAGGAACTGCAATTTAACAATTAGAATGTGATAATGAAACTAACACTTTATGACTTTGACGTTTCAAGTAAAACAATGAAATAAAAATAAAACAGTGGCGTCAGGTAATTATAGAACAGAATATATGTAACACCAAATAAAATAATCATCTTAGTTGTTAAGCTAAACGCAATAAACACATAAAAACAAATACACTAAAAGTGTTTCCTTTCAACTTAATTTATTTAACTTAACTTAATAAAAGGTCGTTAAAATCCGAGTGAATATAACAATTTTGTTTTTTGTAATTATAAGATTCCTTTTGGGCTTCCATAGCAAATAAACATATTAAGGTTTCTTTCTGTGTATCGGACGTCCGTATCCACCTAATAAGTCTCTAATAAGGCTCTATGCCGTCTATTCCACGGCATAGAACCTTGTTAGATAGATATTTAAAATGTTCACAAAATCAATAAAGATGACAATCAATAATAAAAATATATCAAATAAAAAAAATCTGAATGTAGGTACTTTTTTGTTTTTACGATCTTTAGAAAAGAAATAGTTTTAAAATTCTAATTAGAATAGAATTAAAATTGATTGTTGTATTAATATTGATTATAACTAGCGTGGAAAAACTTAATAACATAGGAGTAATATATACAATATCCGTTACTTGTGTTGAGCCAGTTCCTGATATATTTTCTACACCATTAATCAGAGGTCCTTGGAGAAGACTTGACGTTTCAGGTGCTTTCACAAAAACAGGATATATTTACTTTCGTTTTTCTTCACCTTCACCTAACCTTTTTAGAGGACGCGGTTCGTAAAAAATATACACATAGCCTTTTATATATTTTTTTTTTGATACAAATGAGATGTATTTTTAAATTTGTTGTTATTTTCACTAAACTCCTAAAAATATATATATGTACTTAGTCGTGCCATAAATATTGTTACAAAGAAAAACAACAGTTTTGTTATTGTACGTAACACTGCTTACTATTACAGTATGTTAGTTTAATGCATTAATATAAAACGATTAAAAATGTATAAAATTTATTTGAAGTGGTCTCCATTGGCTGAAATACAGTCCTTTACACGTTGAGGCCAGTTATTAATAGCAGCAGGCGCTTTTTGTATTGGAAAATTTTTCGCTGTAAATCATATGAATTGTTTTAGGGACTCCAAATTATCAGCTTGCTCTAAAAGTAAGCCTTACTCTCTAAAACTGACCATAAATCATAATTCAGTAGATTAAGATCAGGACTAGATGACGGCCAGTCTTCAGCCCCGATGAAGTCCGGATCGTTCGTTTGTAACCAAAATTGGGTGGATCGGGATTTATGACCCGGCGCCGAGTCTTGCTGAAAGGACCATTATTAGTTATTGTTTATAGTGTTGTTATGTGGCTTAACTAAGTTCTCAAATCTAGTATCTTAATACACTTGTGCCTTGGTTTTAATACCTTTTCCACAAATATATAGCTCAGTCACTCCTTCATAGTTGACACCACACCAAACCGACGCGACACTGAAGTCGGATTATGCATACCTTGTACTCTGTTGACTAATTAGGAATTTTGTTTAAAGATTTCAGCATAAATACAGTCATTTTCTTTGTTAAAATATGGCTCAATTGGATTATAGCATCCTATTCTTTTATAAATTATGTGAAATATGGTGTTATGTTGTAATATATTATTTAAAACAATTTTCTATAAAATAGAACATGTTTCATCTTCTAAAAATGTAACTGAAAGAGAAATATTGACGGCCTGTTTTTGGTTAATTAGTGTATATATATTAAATATTGACACTATCAAGATTTGTGATTGTACGTCACGCCAACGTTCAATCAGAAAGGTTAACATGGGATTTGACAACAAATTAGTTAATTTTGTTATGATTCAGTCAATAACTTTAGAGTATAGATGAACCACTAAAGAGTCCACGTGTAATACACAATGATCATATTATATAAAAAATAAACTCTCCTGTACAATAATACCTAGTTTAACAAGAAAAAATTAACATTCCATCTAGTTGATCGTATAAATTATTATCAGATCTATTTCGTTTAGTAAGTATTTTTTTTTCCGGATTCTCTCACTCACCGACGGAACATAACCAAATGAGTTTGATTACTACACGTCGGTCTTCTGTGAGAGGGTGGTCCTTCCCCGGTCGAGCCAGCCCAATACGAGCTGCAGTCAGTTAACTGCAGCTAGGCTCTACCATTCATTTTCAATCATTCATTGTAGAAAGAACCTCATTATAAATTTCTAACTCTGGCAGTTATGATGGCGCGTTGACAAATCAGTAGGTCGGAAGAAGTTTTTATTCATGTTGATATGTAAATAATAAATAAGCTTTAATATATAGAATCTCTTTTCATTTACTTAATGCAATTTTTAAGGTTCCGTACCAAAAATGAAAAAAGGATCATTTTATTGTCTATGCGTCCATTTCTTCGTTTATTTTAGGGGACGTTTCGTATTAGGGGACGATATTTAAATTGAAATTAATCTAAAACATTTTTTTTTAATATTTATTATAAATTGTATTTTTTGCAAAAGTTATATATAATATTTTATAGTCCGAAGCATTATTTTATTTACTTACAGACATTTATTTTTAAAACAATTGAAAAAACATCAAAATGTATTTCGATCAGGGATTGATTTTTATTAATAAGAGATGGCTACATTAACTATTTCAATTGTTACATTTATGTATATAGCAAAGAAAGTAAATTGGGTAAGTTTATTCATAATATATGTCAGAGACGCGACATCATTTGTAACAAACCACAATGTGTAAGTAAATAGTTTTGTATTCCATAAAGGTGATAAGTAAACGCCCAAGGTGAACAATGTTTCATGGATTGGATATAGAATTTATGTAAAGACTTTCTTAGTAGTCGCCCGATAAAGTATATATATATTCTAACATGTTTTACAGTTTGTTAATTTATTATTGCTATTTATTATGTTAACAATTTAACATTAATTAATTTATTCGGACCTTATCCTGTTGTTGAGATGATAATATCAGTAGTCAGTTAGTTAGTCAAAGAATCGTCACAAATGTTTAAATCTGATATTATCAGTCAGAAAACACAGCCCACTATAACGTACATGTAGCACCTGGGACCTCATAAACACCTTCAGATAATTGTTAATATTGTATATATTATGAACTTTATGTTTGACAACTAAAAAAACTATGTAGGTAGATGTGATATTAATGGATTAACTGCCAAAAATCTACATCTCATCTTCTAGTGAACACGATTAAACTAAAGCATTCAAAACATGGGGTTAATATAAACATATTATCTAATACACGTGAATCGTATCGTAAAATAATTGTATTTATAAGTTATGTTGTTTGTTACACAAGTTTTGAGAAAGGTTAGGCCACATAGTTTCAGCCGACCACAGCGCTCCATTTGAAAATGTAAATCCTAACATAGCGAGCCAACAGGAGCGAAGTGAACCATCACTCTCACCTGCCTTTGATAATGGTGCTAAAGATATGTTAAACTATGCAAGCTGTTCATAAAATACGAATACTGCTCTGTAGTACAGATTATGAGAAAAAAACTTAGTTTAAAATAAAATCATTTTGATTATACATATACTTCAGTTCTGCCTTTTATTTATACTGTGTATTTTATAAAACTTATTTTAAAATTTACTTGTAAATAAAATGGTAATTCTAAAGTATTTCTTTTCTTTCAATAAATAATATCAATCTGCAGTCTGCCCGTCTGTCTGAATTAAACACATTCAATTTCATTATGTGTTTTACAATAAAAGAAATAATTTTTTAATCAATTTGAATCTCTTTAAAAGAAAACAATTATGAATATAATTGCTTTTGCTGCAACGGACATTTTCTCCTAAGACGTTTTACCAAATAATTATATTTGGTACATATTTATATTTTACAATTTTACTTGTTTTTGGAAAACTCAAAACCGACGTTATTTTAACTACATTGACAACCAGTCTTAAGATAATAATATTTACTTATATTGTACATTTGCCTACTAAGTATACTTTTATACAAGACGAAGTTCTTTAGTTGTATCCGAAAAGTGATTACTTTTTAACACCTAAAAAAAAAAAAAAAAAAAAGTAAAAAGTTAGAAGCTTCGGTTGTCCTCCCACTGGTCCATTTCTTAAGTGACCGTACTTATGCACTGAAGGCGTTAGTTGTCAATTGTAAGTTTGAAAAACACTCCGCCACTTATCCTATAGTAGAAATCGTTTGTTTTTTGCCACAAGTAACCGTTACACTAAATACGTAATAGCTTATTTAATATAAAGTTTAGTTGTTACTTACTATTACTAATTAATCTTTTACTGCTGGGCTTTAACTATAAAACTGTATGTGTATGACCATGGAGACAGAAAAAAAAATTGCATATTAAATTAAAGAGTACAAATCTGTTACACTGTTTCACACCCTTTAGACAATGAATAATTTCAAATACAATATAGGTATTTGAAATAAAACACAATGATTTCAATTCACAAGACAATAATAAGAATTACATACTCAAAGAAGGACAAAATTATAAAACAATAATCGCTGTAGTTATTTTAAACCACTCAATAAAAATACATTCAACGTCAGTTCGCTTTTCAATTACGTTAAATTATCTTGAGTTGCAGTCGGTGATAAATAATTCCCACACTGGAATCAGATTGTCTGAGTTTTCTATATACATATTAAATAAAATATGTACTCGTATATGTGTACAAGTAATAAAAGAGTAGCGAGGCGGAATCTTTACCTCAAATACTTATGTAAATAATAAGCGGTATTAATATTGGATAAATTCGCATGGGAAGGATCTTCAGCAATTATGGTACGTAATCAAAAAATAAAAAATATAAACGAAATCTCAAAATGAATTTTGCAATGTAAACTGTTGGAAATGTATATCCATCAACTTTAGTTAGTTATATACGAATCATATTTATGTTACAAATTATTTTTGTACTCGGCACTTAATACTTTCATTTTTATTTTTGAACATTATATAAACAATTAAATATAAATTTAGTGCTCATACTCGTAGCACCAACGTTCCAATTTATATTATAAACCCTTTGCTAAACGATGCTTGAAATTGTACAAGTACTAAGTAGAACAAACTATTATTATTGCATAAAAATACATGTATACATTTTCCAGTTACTCCAATCGTCTGAGTGTATTGCTGTGTATAAATTCAAAACGTCAAACTCACTAACTCAATTGTCGCGAAGCTCGCTTAATTGCTTCACCAGACAGACGGTCAGACAGACGGAAGACTGAATTAAATAGCAATTCCATATATAAACTATCTACTTTAAAATTTATAATGATATAGACAGTTGAATAAAGAAAGTTCAAAATCTATGACGTACCTGGATATTCTGTAAAAATATATTATGAACTGACGACCAGCCCCGGCGTACAGATGTAATATACGAATGAAGGAAATGAGAATTTAAGTAAAAATTAAAAATATTTTATAACGACTACCTGCAGTGGTTTAATGCACGATGCATTGTCAATCGACATGTAACCTAAGGGAATGTCACTTTTTTTATTTTTATACATATATACAACCAAATTTTGGAGACACTACCCAATTTTTTCATACAGAATTACATACATTCATAAAAAAAACCCACATAAAAAATTGCCGAATCCTTAAGCGATCTTTCATAATCGTGATAATATTTTTCTTTATTTTGATTGATTGATAGATTGAAATTTAATTCAATGTATTTTACATTAACATCGTTTAACTGCATTGCTGTACATGTGCACATATACCTACTTATGATATAACACTTCCCTATAAGAAATAGAAAAAAACATTCTCAAATCAAAGGTTTCATTTAAAAGCATGAATATTGGAAAGAATGTAATATTGTACTTGCTACTTCCTAAAAAAATATGATATATATGATGACTATGATATGTGTTATGTATTAAGCTAATAATTTATTTCATAAAATATTTAAAGTATAGATTTAACATGAAATTAAACCAAAATCTTAAAACATTCAGCGTGTGCCCAAAAAAAACTATATTACAGTCTGATTATATTTTTTAAAACACATTTTTTTATGGCATTACTATTCTAATAATATAAAAAAAACTATACAAAATCTCGAATTAGTTATCGCTCATAAACCCGTTTGAAAAGTTTTAACGATAATAAATTATGTCCGTCGTTACAATATCCATAACTTTGGAATTAAATTGTCCAAGATATAAAAGTAAGGAATAAACTTTTAAAGTAAGAATTTCTTACTTAAATTTGTATTATGTTACAATAAATAACACAGGCACACAAAAAAAAAACATCATGAACCAGAGGGGAGACCCCATTATTCTTAGGTTTTTGGGATCGCTGAAACCGAATATGATAATAAAAACTAATTTTAAATGCCCGTTTTCCCGCTAGGACCCCCTTACTACCTCTTAAGGGGTGAAAATTGAAATTTTTGTATAAAATCAAGATAGATGTGTATTTCTACGTTTTTTGGGATGCTGAAACCGAAAATGATAACCTAAAAATAAATTCATGATCACTATCACCCCCTACCACCCCTTACAGGGGGTGAAAATTTCATTTTTTCTATAAAATCAAGACATATGTGTATTTCTACGTTTTTTGGGATGCTGGAACCGAAAATGATAACTAAAGATAAATTCATGACCACTATCACCCCCTACCACCCCTTACAGGGGGTGAAAATTTCATTTTTTCTATAAAATCAAGACAGATGTTTTCTATTTAATTCTACTTATACTTTGTTATCCATCCGGCAGTTTTGTAAAACGCTTAAAAGATGCTGAACCTAATTCTATGCCTCCAAAATAGAATTGTTACTATTTTCCTGACAATTTAGGAGACTAAAAGATACTGAACCTAATTCTATGCCTCCGAAATAGAAGGGACTATTTTCCTGACAATTTTTGAGACTACAGTGAGGAGCAAGGTAAAAGGTTCCATCAGGATCTTAAGACAATGGAACAGCGCTATCAGGGTAAATGGGATGTCAATATGTTAGCAGACTACTGTTGGAATTTAAAAAGAGATTTTCCAGAACAGAAGAGCCAATAAAAGGAAACCACTTAGAAGATCTTTTGAAAACATGAGAGTTCGTGATCGTAGAAATAGGTAGACGTTGAATAGTGAGAGGCAAGGCGACTCACTTTAATCCAGCACCCCGGATAGCGAGAGGCAAGGGGACTCACTTTAATCCAGCACCCCAAAAGGGAACAGAAATCTACTACGTCCACGCCGTTGTTGCTGGGTTACGCTAAGAGTAGAATTAAATCATGAATATATATCAGATACTTCTGATCGATAAAGCATTTGAATTACTAATATAAGAGCTAAGAGTAACCTCAAACTAACTTGATAAACATGTCATTTATTGTTAAAATTTCTTCATACATCTTGATTTTATACAAAATTGAAACTAGACCCCCCCCCCCCCCCGTAATGGGTGGTTAGGGCATGATATTGAGTAAAAGAGGTATCAAATTCACTTTTGGTTTCATATTCGGTTATATTCGGTTTCATCATACCAAAAAACATAGAAATACACATTCGTCTCTATTTTATACAAAAATGGAAAACTTCACTCCCCATAAGGGGTAGTAAGAAAGTGTTAATGGGTTATGGAGGTCTTGAATTAATTTTTAGTTATCATTTTCGGTTTCAGCATCCCAAAAAACGTAGAAATACACATCTGTCTTGATTTTATAGAAAAAATGAAATTTTCACCCCCTGTAAGGGGTGGTAGGGGGTGATAGTGGTCAGGAATTTATTTTTAGTTATCATTTTCGGTTCCAGCATCCCAAAAAACGTAGAAATAGACATCTGTCTTGATTTTATAGAAAAAATGAAATTTTCACCCCCTGTAAGGGGTGGTAGGGGGTGATAGTGGTCATGAATTTATTTTTAGGTTATCATTTTCGGTTTCAGCATCCCAAAAAAACGTAGAAAAACACATCTATCTTGATTTTATACAAAAATTTCAATTTTCACCCCTTAAGAGGTAGTAAGGGGGTGATAGCGGGAAAACGGGCATTTAAAATTAGTTTTTATTATCATATTCGGTTTTAGCGATCCCAAAAACCTAAGAATAATAGGGTCTCACTTCTGGTTCATAATGTTTTTTTTTTTGTGTGCCTGTGTAATTAACGATATTTAAAACTATTTCAATTAAAATAAAACATTGCTTAAGTTCTAAAAATGTTACAGAAAGATGAATTATTGACGGTCAATTTTGGATAAATAATTGGAGTAAAGGTATCATAGGGCACGGAAGTGCTGTCGCTAAGAAGAGCAAGAAGAGTCCTTTCGTCCGTCCGTCCGTCGTATCTTTTCTCGAAGCGATTCGGTCAATTTTCAAACCTCTATAACTTTTTTGTAAAACATATAGAAAGTTCAGACCCTCATGGGCACTGAAAGTTTGATAATACCCTTATAACTAGATATATAAAATACAGATATTTGAAATAGTTTCAAAATTAAAAAAATTGAACATGTGGAGCACTTGCCCACATACAACACCATAGCACAGCTAAATTACCATAGATACAGAAATTATGCCTTGGCAAAAGTTATTCCGGCCTATGAGCACTATCGAGTGATATATATTAATTGACGATATGGAGTACTTTATGTGGAATTTAAGAGCCAAACTATTAGAGAAACGAAAAACCATATTCTTCATTTTCTTGAGTAATATGAAATAAAATAAAATAATTTGTTGGTTTAGGTGTGGACGCATAACAGACTGATAGAAGTATAATATTAATAGTCTAGTCTACTGCCGCGTGCACTTTCCAAGTCACTCAATTCTGTAAGATGTAAAAAAGATCTTATTCATATAGTTACAATAAAATCTTGTTAGTGAAATAACAAGGTGTCAATTATGACAAAGTTGTTGGATAGCTGCTTCCATAGATAGCCATATCGAATTAACCGACTTGGCTTACATATGATTTACAACATTACGAGACTTGTGCCTTCTATTACATGTTTTATGTTTTAAACCCTTTCACTACGGATCAAAAAAGCTGATACTTAAATATTTAATCTAAATAATTATTAGGTATAATTTCGTTTGACGAGACAAAAATATCAGCTGGGTGATTGAAGTCGTTAAGTAAACTCCGTCCGTCGTCGAAATTTTACTGGGTTTGTTAACAATTTCATAGTGATTTCTCCCTAGAACCTACCTACCATTTATGTTTCTTACGTTGACAAATCAATTTTTTTATGTTAAAAATTATTTATGTTAAATAGGGAGGGGCACAGCTAAAGAGTCCACAAATGATTCAGGATGATTATAATTTAAAAAATATATATTTAATTATGGATAGTTTAACAAAAATAATTTATTAAAATGAACATTCCATTTAATTGATTGAATACAATATAAGCGGATCTATTTCGTTTCTGTGTTCTTGAGTGGCTACATTTAAGAACGAACCTAACTATAAATTCCTAACCCCGGCAGTTTAGATGGTGCGTTGACAAATCAGTCAACCGGGAACGTCTTTTATTGTAATAGATGTACATAGAAAAATTGTCAACACTCAAGTTAAATAATGTATATATATATATATATATGTTATATATGAATAATTTAAATTTCGAATTTCCATGTAGACTATTTTGAATATAATATTTAATATAAATTGTATTATTTGCCAAAGTTATATAAATGTTATATAGTCAAAAGAATTATTTTAATTTTTTTACAAACATCGATTTTCGAAATCGAAATCGTCACAAATAACTGTGTCTCATTTCTGTCTGTCCTTAAGCTCTGTTTATTCTCATTCTCGTTTGACAGCCAGAGAATATATTTAGTTGTTTATAGCATTCTCTATCTACGAATTCAGCCTTTGTGAGTTGTTCGTGTTAAAATCAGTCATTATTTACATCATGTTACTTACGTTTTATTTGATATTATATTTATACGTGATAAATATAATTGAGATATAAATATGGAACTTATAAAAGTGTTAATACTAAGTGTAAATCTAAGTAAATCTTTTTCCATGTTATTATTTATTTTTTAGGGTTCCGTCCAGAAAGAAAAAAGGGCCTTTTTTATTATAATTGTCCGTCCGTACGTTTTCGGTCTGTTTGTCTTTCAATACCTTTAATTTCGGAAAGACGTAAATCAATTTGTAATTACAACCGTACATAAAGATCTACAGTTCATTGAAGCTATGAAAACATACAACTTCAAAATTGATACTTCCCGTTGATCTAGAACTATAAAATTTAGCAAGTAAATTGTTTTATAGTTCAAGTTCAAAGAAAAATCTGAAAATTATATATTTGTTTTTAAGTATATAAAAATAATCTCCTACAGTGGATCGAAATATTAAATTAAACCTATTAGTTCAAGTGAGGTATCATATGAAAGGGCTGGGATATTTGAAACATATTATATTTATTTAAATTATTATTTATATATACGTGGAATATAAAAAAATACTGTCTCCCTTATCACAGAAGTGTTAATAGATATTTATGGAAAACTTACATTAAAAATTTTGATATTTTTGTAACAATATTAGTTAAAAAGTAAGTTTTCGAAGTTTTTTTCAGTTTGTAACCTAAACATTTGTACGCTACCAACGGTGGGAGAATTCGATTAGCAGGTCCTTCTTGTTTTTATTTATTTATTTCACCATTAAAAAGTTGTAGCTAAGTTTTAAATCCAAATTGTGTTCTTAACAATGGGTTTAATTTGAAGTTGAATTTCGCTTAATATTGCTTTTTCCAGTTGCAATATTTATATCATCCTTGCGTTCTTTGTTTCGTATTTATTTAACATTCATTTAGCGATAGAATACTTATCAAAGCTATAATAAGCTGATTTATAGATTTTGTCAATTTGAATAAAACTTCAAATAATATAAAAACAAGATAATTAACTATATTTAAGATCATAAAGGAACTAGTAAATTAAGTATTGAGACGAAAACTCACGCAGTTCTGTCAGGAAAATACAGTGAGTGACTAAACAGATAAATCTCATTTGTGGCTCTCTGACCACTTCTCACTACGCTCAATTAGATTATGTCTTTGGTACAAGTTATAAAAGGATATGATTAATATTTGTAATGCCTTTTTAATTTTCAATTGTTTTTCAAAATAAAAGTTATTTCCCAACAGAGTTCTGAAAGTTTTATTATATTGGACACGCAACATATTATATGCCTTCTGTGTTGATTAAATCTATATATTCCCCGTGTGGAGATTTGATTTGACAGTAGGCTTTAAATAAAGTAATTTTAAACTCCTTACTACAACGATATAATATATAGATCAGCATATTACTCTTTACAGGAAGCGCCCTACGTTTACGTTCTATGTAACATGTAGCTTTTAGGTCTTGTTATGTTACAATATACCCTAAGTATTTAAAAACTTGTTCTCTCCTAACCCGCTGACTATTTAATTTTATAATAGGATTTATGTTTGTTAAATTCTTTCGCTTAGGGGTTCTAAAAGTCATAAATACTTTTTACACAGTTCTATGTTAAGCCGTGGCTACTGGCATATTTCTCACAGCTTGATAAAAGTTCTCTAATGGAACCTGTAGTTGGACCCACCAGAACCATATGATCAGTGTTACTGACATTATTGACGTACGTATTATCCAATCAATCCAACAACCAATTCATTTGCTGCTGAGTTCAATGATTAATTCGTTTATGTATAGATTGAAGAGCTTCGATAAAGTTAGGCCGCCCTGCCTTTCCCCGCACTCCAATCCATACACTTTTAACAAAAAGTATAGGATCACTAGTAACACCTGCCTCCTGAGGTTTCTTTCAAAGTATAAAATATGAAACCAGGTCGAAAACTTTAAGAGATCAAGAAAGAAATCGTACACTGGTGTAAGTCTATCTGTATAGTATCGCATATTTAAATATTTTTCTCATTTTTTATCCAACAAACCATTAAACACTTTTGTTAACACGGTTTCAAGAAATAAAGACCTATGTTTATCGATCTTTGAGGTATCTTCTGTTTTATTCTTTGCAACCGGTACAACGCTAGTTTTAATTAAAGTTGAAGGAAGATATGAGTGACTGAAGCATAAAGAATAAATTATGTAATTAAAATAACATTATATGTGAAACAAATTTAGAAATCTATTTTAGTTATTATATGCCAATAATTATTATATGCAAATACCATTTGTCACACTGGTAAAAATATTGTGAACTAGCTGACCATGCCATCTTTTCTGGTCGTTAAACACTTTTTAAATGTGTTGATATTCTTTGGTGGTCCATAGCAATGATAGGTTAAGATTTTTTTTAATGTTTATTTTATTTCTTGTTAGGTATGCCTTTTCTATTTACTCCAATTTTATCCGCTTGCAAAGAGTAGACAATGTATGTCAATCAATGATAATATAGGTTTTGGTGTTGAATATTCATAGATTAAATCAGTTTCTTGTCAGCCTCCTAAATATATGATATAAAAATAATATAAAAAAGGAGATTAGTGTTAGATGAATATTAGAATTCTTTGATTTACGAACTATCTGTCGTGAAGTATGGTGTTTTAACCTGTCCTGAAATAACAGTGTAGAGGAACAATTATCCAGTCAGGGTTGTTTAACAGCTAGCTTTCCCTTCATTTGTCCGGACTGTCTCCTTCTCCTGGTTTCCACGTACGATTTACGATTATAGTTCAGGAACCATTTGTCATGACGATATGATGCAAAATTCTCTCGTTATTGTGTTGGTCGAGTAATATAACCTAGCCTTCACTGCTTGTTTGTATATGCGCTCCACTCAATTCTTGCGGTACCTGGAACTTTTTACTTTTCCAATTTGTTTCCGGTGAATAAAAATTGTTTTATCACTCGTACCCAAAGCTTTGACGAGGTTTGTTATGTATTCTCTTTCACGATCGCCTTTAATTTGTCATCACACGATGTGTGTTCTAAAGGTCAATATCCAGAACGGTTGGAACCAATAAAGTACCGTATTTTACTTTTACAGTGGCTTAATCCACATTATAAATTCTTCCAGCTGTTTCTGCAGCGTTAGTGGCCAGTGGAATTTGTATTCTTAAAAATACGTTATGTTTCTATTTTATTATTTATTATGTTTGATTTGAAATAAGTTTAAATTTGTAATTCCAGACCAAATGTCACTTATATAAGGTCATAGTGGTCAGTTCAACAAAACGTTTATTTCTTATGTGATCTAATAGTTACTTAAGTCGGTACTTCGAGCCAAGTAACTTACTACGGGGAACAATAAAAAAATATATAATTATGATATTCATCCAAATTTTATTGCCCTTCCCTGGTTTCCCGTCAATGACGTATTATTCAATTGGTTATATAACTTTTAATATTATAATATAGCATTCTATGGTGTTTTTATCATCATTTATTAGCCATGATTAATTAAAGTAAGAAATAGTAGTACTATATCTTTATGGAATTAAAATTAAGAGCTTTCTTAAAATCATAAAATTGACAGGTAAATTAGATTTATTCTTATTTCGTTACATATTCTGCATTCTTTAAATAATTTCTTCAGTTATAAGATCAAAAATTTTAATTGTTACGTATATGTATATGATGTATCATGGACATGAAGCTACAGCAGTATAAAACTACAGCATCACCCACAAAAACATTTTTGTTGGGTGAAAGCAATTATTACGATTCTTTTAGCAAACCGCGACATCTTGTTTTATAGACCACACTGTAAGTAAATAGTTTTGTATTTCGTAAGGATGAAAACTACACCTACCTAAGCTCTTTAGTCTTGAGCTAAAAAAACGAATATGCTTCATGGTTTCGAGTGTCGGATTTCAATAGAATTATAATAATACAATGTAATGTAACGAACTGATCAGGAATAAATTTATAGTTAATTTGTGCGCTGTAGAAGTATGAGCGAGAGATATAACAGCAAAATCTCTCTCCAACTTATTTAAGGATCTCGGCCTTTCTAGAACGATCATAAGTTCATTTCTGGAACGTATTTCAAAGGCGGCTAGTAGGTTCTTACGATATTTGGTTAGGTTCGTCTCTCTGTATGTAGAGATTTTTTGGTTGCATAAGTTCTCTGGCACCACATGTTGGATTCATTGCATGGCACTGGTTATATTATTAATTGACCTGAGCGTAAGCGAAGCTCTTAACCGTTTGGGAATCAATTTTATGTCGCCACATCACATAAAAACTACTCAGTCGATCTTCATCAAAATTGGCATTGCTGTAGTTCTTGTTGACGGGCTTCTACATAAAAAAACTGATTAATATAATCTTGATTTGATCAAAAGTTATGGTCGTAAAACTAAATCCCAATAGACTTAAGCTTAACTGGTCTCGCGCGCGCTTGCCGATCGTCTTCCTCAAAATGAGCTGAGTCGCTTCATCACATGAAAACTACTGGAGCGATTTTAGTCAAATTTGGCACAAATGTAGGACTAATAAATAAGCATCTACAGAAAAAAACAGAATGAAAATAGCTTGATTAAATCAAAAGTTATAAAAAAAAACCAAGAGACGCATGATTGTGTCGCTCGTAGTCTAACTTTCATGGCGACAAACTTTTTCAATTAATTGTTTATTATTGTTATTAAATATTTATTTCCTTTTCTAATGGATTTTCCTGCGCTCAGCTCAATTCCCGCCACGCACGATGGGTGTATCCTAGTATAATTCTGATTTGACTAATTAATAAATTAGTTAATAATAAGTTAGGTACTTATGTTATATATATTGACAAAATGCAAACGAAATATTCCACCTATTTCAATGTAAATAAGTTATATACAATTTAGCCACAAAATTAGGTTTCGTTTCTTCCATTTTCTTTTCATTTGTTCATTGAGAGTTGAAATATCAATGGTAAGTCGGTTGCAACTTTGTCAGTAAGTTTTGGTTAAAACGAACCTTACAGTTAATAAAGGAAATTTAAGAAGTGTAAATTTATTTTATAGAATAGTTTTTAAATAATTCGAATAGTTTTTAAATAATTCAATGGAATACTGAGCTTGTTGCTCTTCTTGGTATATAACCAACAGGAACCCCGTTATTTTAGTTTCATTTATGCTTCTGTTTGTCACTCACCTTATAAAATAATGTTAAAATAAGATAAGTACAGATAAGTCTCACTAAATACGAGTATATATATTTTTTATATTCTGATTTAACTACATAAAAAGTAACTTAAACTAAAGAATTGAAAGGAACGAAAATGTATCTAGATCTATTAAACCCTATATCAAATTTATATTGATTGTTAAGAAAGTAACAGAATTTCCCATAAAGTATTTTCTTGACTGTTTGTTTCTAAAAGCTCTTTTAAAATTTGCGTGTGATCAATTCAGGTTTTGTATCTTTTGTGGAAACTTGTCTGACAATCGGAATCCTATATTTCTGTTTGTTTTTCGTTTGACAATATAGTTTCAACTTATATCTGTTAATAATATAAATTATCAGTGCACATCAATTTAATTTGACTGACCTGATTAGTACTTAATTATCAACAATGTATTTGAACTGATAATAGTGGCTACTAAATTATATTCAAATTATTATATATTCAAATTCAAATAATTAATTGATATACAAATGAACTCAAATACCTTTATAATTATTGTTTAAACAATTCGTCAATTTAATTTTTATTGTTATGAGAATAGCTTCCGAATTCGAACTATTTATCCGAATTTTAACGATTTTGTTTTTTTTTTTAGTATAAGCATAAAGAGTAAAAATCGAACACCAGATGGATAATTTTGACAAAATTCTGTTAGAAATATTATGAACTTAATCAGACTTTAAAGAAATCCTAATAATGTAAAGGAATAAGGATGTAAGTTTTTATCACTTGGACAGCCATGGGGCTTATAATTTAATAATAATAATTATATTACAATAAACATAGTAATTAACAAAATATATAGACTTGTCCTTAGAATAATCAATAAGATCAACAATCCTATTTAATAACAAATAATAAATACCGTATATTTTTCGAATACATAGATAGTCATTTTAAATTTAAAATACTAGGATCCGCCAACCGTGCGCGGCGGGTGTTGAGCTAAGCCCCTCTCCTTTCTTCTTTTCTTGATAACTTTTCAATGGCTAAACATTTTTTCAATCTGTTTTTGCTATAACATCCGCGTTCGGCTCAAACATACATGGGAAAAATTTTAGGTAATTATATCGTCGCATTCTGGAGACAACTAAACACAAAAAAAGGTCTCCCAAACGGTTAAGAGATTCGCTTACGCTCAGCTCAATAAATATAACTGATTACAGATAACAATCTAACTAGAAATTGAATTTTTCAAACAAATCTTTACACAGAATATTGGCGACATCCTTCCTTTTTAACTGAATTAATGTACCATCTTCGATACCTATTTAAGAAATATTATCGCCAACTCTCCCTCTTCATTATTATAACGCAGTATAAGTAACTGTATTCATTTTTTGGACATCGATTTGACCAAAAGAAAATTGGCATCTTAGTTTTTGCTTGTGCTTTCTTTTTTTATATGATTTCTGCAGGAAAAATATCCTCTTCAGAATCTTTGTAAGCAAAAGACATTTTAAATCGCTTTGGCTGATCTCGTTGTACTTTATTTTTGTATTTGCGTAATTTGTAAAGGAATATCGTCTTCAGAATTAGTATAAACGTCGTATAATTTATGCTGATTTGATTATATTTTTGTATTTCAGGGTGCCTAATTCGTAGAAGTCACAAATGTCAATATAGAAACAGCTCTATAACTTCATATTAAATTTATATGGATGATTCTTCTTTGAACAACATTTGTCTAAGGTTAAAAGTTTTAAAAGTTTAAGTTCGTTCCAAATGCAGGGCACTATCACATTTTTGCTGTCCCTTTTCCTTCTGTTTTGATACTTCAATCTCTCTTTCTCTCTGTGGTCATCCAAAAAAACTGGGTCATTATTAATTTTCATTTTATGTTGCTATTAACAGAGAAAATTGTCAAATTACTAAGTAATATACTCAGTTTTATAAGTGTACGTAACTCCTTAGATTTACTACTAGATTCCTTACTTTACATTTACAGTTAAGGATTGATGGTCTAGAGATGATTGACGATATAGAGACAATCTGAAGAATATAGTGCTTTCAATTAAAAATTCTATAATTCTTAATATCATTCAAACAACAACAAACAAAACAAGACCGAAAATCATTTAAACTTATATATCATTTAAAAAATATATATATGAAATTAAATCAGAGACTTATAATTGAGTGGACAATCACATGACTACACAGACTAAGCAGCGGTTGCACTTGTCTACAAAATGGCAAACAAAAAGCGACTTGTTCGTGACTACCCTCATCTTAGACTTCAGAACTAACTAACTGCTACTTTTGCTCCATTTAGCGCGTAATTTGAAAGTCCGTAAGTGAAAGGTACTGATGATAAAAAGTTGGGCACACTGATTTAACTTAAGAAAATATTTTCGTTTTTGATAAATCCCCAATGAATGAAGTAGGTAAATATTTTAATTATAAACGGCTGTGATAAGTTTAGGTTAAGTAAAGTTTTTAAATAGATCTATGAAGCAAAAAAATGGATGCACGGACACGGCTAGGGACGTTTGGGCTTATTCTTCTACTTATATTTCCACCTCCAACTAATAGTAACTAAAGAAATACCTTTGTGGGTTTCCTTACACTTTAATAATTAAAATAATTTCCATTTAATAACTTTAAAGTGCTGCGACCATCGTTTTGCCCTTGTTTGATGTGTCAGAAGCAATAACAGATAATGCACAATTTACACTAATACATATAACTAATAAATATAATGTAATAAAACAATTGTATTTCTGGGTCTACTCGCTAGTATACAATAAAATAATTATTAAAATATTGATTTACATTTTCCAACAGGACTAACCGTCTGAGTGCAATCCTGTGTAAAAATTCGAAATGTCAAAACTCACTGACTCAATTGTCGCGAAGCTCTCTTAATTGCTGCATAGACAGACGGTCAGACAGACGGAAGACTTACTTTATTATTACTTACTTACTATTATTACTTACTTTATTATTAGGGATTTACTTTATATGTATATATATATATTAGTAAATAGAGTTTTGGTACACTTGTATCTAAATGAACATAACACAAATAAACAGATTATAGATATGAAATAAACCTGAAATTGAAGTAGATTCTGATGAACTCCTGTTACTACGGTTTATAGTAATATTTGTTAGAGTCATTTAAATGTTAGATAGGTTGGAATTTATATGAATCAGTAGTTCAGTTTCGGGATAGTGTAAAAAACCTACTATAATTAATTATAGAATGTTATTTTGTTATTACTCTTAAATGTCTTTTAAATTAGATGTGTAATTTATGTTAAAATATTTTTTAATTGGATATTCTTATAACTGGCGCCATCGGTATTTTGCTTAAGTTTTTGTAACTTAGGGTAAGTTACAATATTATAACTTTGATTAGTTTAAAATAAGCTGTAAGTACCAGTACGACCTATTCTGTTACAAGTTCTCGAACATTGAACATTGAAGATATGTAATTTTTTTATACATAAAAAAGTATTATCAAATTTACATATTGTAGTTGATAACAGGCGATTTTTTAATAATAATATGTCAATCAACACCAACTTTATATCTATTTTTATATTATTTTATATATCTTTCTTAAGTCATGTCTAAAACCAAACGCTTGTGGTAGAAATAGGTTTGAAGTCAAAGGACGCAGAATTTGTAAGCGCACTTGAATGTACCAAGAATATCTGAGGGACAATTTAAGCTTCAGGAAATTTTGTAAACCGTACTTCAGGACAACGAGTCTGTCAATGATGACAACGGACGAATAAACATAAATTATTATAAAATATGACCTAATTTTGATGCCTCGGAGTTACAGGTTGTTGAAAAGAACATAAAACATGTTTGATATTTTTCTATAAACATGCCAAACCACGTTTAGCTAAAATAATCGCCACGGACAGGACTCGATACCGACTTATAGAAAACTTTATCGGAACAAGATTTCATAACAGTAACGTGGCAAAATTTGAAAAATGTAATTTTACTATATGTCAAGTGGGTGTGCCTAAAAAGGGCCGGTTTCAAATAAGTTTCATATTTTTAAACTTCCTTACTTAATACTTAAATCAGAATTATTATTGACAGCTTTGTCAGTAAGATTGAATTGAATTTAGCGTGGTTTTAGTAATTAAACATGTATATTATTTAATAATTTTGATAGTTTTGTTAAAATATTTTGAGTCAGTGCATTGACGGAAATAAGTAAGCAAAATTATTGCTTTTTTATTTCAATTTTATTTGTTTTCTTCAAGACATAGATATCTAATTACTTAATAAGGTTCACCCTGTTATCGCCAAATATGACATGGACCTTGTTAGGGGTAGTAAGTTATAAAATATGTAGTGTTTAATGTAGTTTTAAGTTATTTGATGAAAAGAGGTCATTGTTTATTTATGGTATAAAAATTCGGTATTTTAATGAAATTTATCTAGATTATTAAACAGATATTATATATAAAGTTAAGTAGATAAGCATTGTGAATATTCGTGTAAAGAACATGACACTTTTCCAAAGGAAATTGCGTTTCTGTCAAAATTTTTCAAATTCAGATGTGTTGTAGTTGTTATAGACTTTGAAGTTTTTTTTTGTTTTTTTTTTCTTTTCTTACACCTCCTATAGCAATGCCGCAGGCTTGGTCTAACTGCTTGGGTCTCGATCATACCAGTTCTCGCATTTGCTCATCATCCATGCCTTATACTGGTTCTTTCTCTCATCCATCTTCATTTATTAACATTTACGGCTGGGAACTGCCGTCTAGCCAACTGTCTATCTATTTGTCTATATTTCTTTTATTATTCTTATTTATAACATTATTTTATTATTCTAGGGGGTTTTGGAAAGGTAGTCGAAATGATTTGGCCCCTGCTCCTTTCTTATTTTTACATTATATCTTAAGCCTATACAACTTGTTATTTTTCCTTATACTATTATTGCATTAATTAAATCTACTTTATCTAATTCTAGTTACTTAATTATTTCTTAAATCTAGTTACTGCTCCCCTACTACTTTTACATCTTTCTTATATTTAAAATTATTTTACAAAAATATTGTCAACAATATCTTGGGAATGTTTTTTACTTATTCTACTTATTTCTTATATCTACTTTTTTAACTTTTTTTGTACAGTAATCTAAGAACTTTTCTCTATCTTTTTGTGACATAATTAAGCTGGCGTTTTCTTTGCATAACTTGGTTTCTAGCTGGTGTTCCATATTTAATCTTTCCTTTGCATACAAAGGACAATCAAATATTATATGTTGCAAGTTCTCTATGCAGTCGGGTTTACAGGCACACGATGGGTTCTCCTTGCACCCGAAACGGTGCAGGTACCCGGAGAATCCACCATGTCCTGTTAGTGTTTCTGTTGTCAGGAAGGTGTGTTTTAGCTTACGGGTTATGTGATATGCTTTTATTGCATCCAGAAAGAATATTTTCGTAGTGCTCGCAGTCTCTCCGTCTATATTTCTGGCGTTCCATTCTTCAGAACACTTTCTTAGTGTTCTCTTGACGAATGAGACGTGGCATTTCTCATAGTCCGGGGATTTTTTACTAGGCAGCGCTGCTTCCTTAGCGAGCTGGTGCGCCCTTTCATTTCCTTGCAGGCCAGTATGGGCCTTTATCCAGTACAAATCGAAAAATTTGTCCTGGGATAATTTTGCGATGTTGCTTCGGGCTTTCACAGCGAGGTGATGGGTGGAGCCTGGGTTGGTGACAGCTTGCACTGCCGCCATGGAGTCGCTATAGATTGCTGTTCGGGGCTGTCCCCTTTGCAATGCAATTTTGGTGGCCTCGCAGATTGCTTGCAGATTGTTTCGGCCTCTCTATTTCATAAGGATAGGGAGGCTCCAACTTTGCCGTCAATCTTGCTGCCATCGGTAAAAATGCGGACGCCGTAATTACAGCTCTCGTCAAGTTGGGCTTGGTCTACCAGTCTGCGGTATTCCAAGGCAATCTGCGCGGCGGGATGTGGCTGTTTAATTGCTGGATAGCGCGTCTCCATTTCTCTGTCTGCCAACCCAGGTATCGGAATCCCCCTTTTCGCTTCGTATAAAGATGCTACTTCCTTGGCTCTGAGGTCCAAAGGAAGTATTCTCGTAAGGATCAGCGCTGAGTTTAAGGATACCGTGCGGTATGCCTTGCATATCTTTATGAGAAATCTCCTCTGGACTGCGTGCAGCTTTTTTCTAACACAAGCTTTTTTAGCAGCCGGTGCCCAGACATTAGCCGCGTACAAAAGTATGGGCTCCACGGTTGCTGTGTAAATGGTTTTAATTATTTCGGGCTGTAGCCCCCAGCTAACTTTGGCTGCTCTACACAGTTGTTTGTATGCGGCTATTGCCCGTTGACATGCGCTGTTTAGATGGGAATGAAAATTTAAATTCCTGTCTACGATAACCCCCAGGATTTTTATTTCCTTGAAACTTTGAAGTTTAGAAACTCTTAACGACCAACTCCAGGTTTTACACCGGACCACTAAGAGTTTTCAAACCCGAACATTAGGCTCGGTGTTTTGTATAGTATTTTCTTTTTAAATATAAACGGTTTTTCTGATTATTATGACTTATAAATTAACATACATCGCAAAATTACGTTAACAAGATAATACCCTAAGTTAAAAAATTATCTATTGAATTAAAGAAAAATATTATATCCCCGATTATATTTTTAGGGCCTGTATTTTCCATAATTGATACTACAAATCCAATAAATTTATTAAAAAAACTATGAAAATCTCGAACCAGCTATCATATTTAAACCTATTTGAAAAGTTTCAACGATAATAAATTATGTCCGTCGTTATGATATCCATAACTTTGGAATTAAACTGTCCAAGATATAAAAGTAAGGAATAAAGGTTCAGAAACATCATGCTTTATTACTTGAAATTTCATATTATTGATATTGGATAAAATAGAATTTATATTTCTGAATATTTGACAAACTATCTACAATGTAGGAAAATTTACATTACATGACTCATTCAAGCTATAAACCAATATAAAAACTAGGTACCTGTAGTTTGTACCTATGTGTATTTGCTATTCTTTATTTGTTTGCCGCGCCTCTCAAACATCTATTTTAACTTTTAAAACCAAACATCACAGTCACTAATTAAAAACTGGATCAAACCGTGCCCTAACAATCGGTTTTATTTGAAGCTGAATCGTTTCGAGTTATATTGCATTTTTCAGTTTTAATAATTTTTTTGTACCGTTTGTTTTGCACTTTTATGAGTTTGATTTCGCAAATGAAAACTGTCAGAGACAGGATTTTTAGGTTTTTTGATAGGCTTTACCATCGCTTGCCACTACTGTTTATTTATATTTAACTAACATTAAATTGATTTTCAGACAAGACAAGACAAGACCAATAATTATTATAAGTACTCAAATATCATGAACAAGTAAATGAAGTGTTCCGTCGAAAACTCAAGCTGTACTGTAAAATAAGTGACTCAACAGATAAGTCTCATTTGTAGATCTCTGGCCACTTCTCAAAACACTCAACTTATTGTGACCAAAGGCATAATCTTAATTATGCCTTTGGTACAAAATAGAGAAGAATATGATTAAAATTTCTAATAATCTTTTGTTTAGAATTATACTCGAGAAAAATAAATAATTCTATTAATCATTAAATATTTTCTAAATCACTGTTAGTAAGAAACTGCAACAAGTACAAAATTTTGATTTTAGCTGGCTTGACCGGGGTAGTATCAATCTCTGAAATACTGGCCCGAAGCAAAGTTTAGTTTGAGAAATGAGAAGCTAGATAAAAACCAATTAAAGCCGTGTGTTTGCCAAGTCACTCTTTTCATTAATATGTAAGAAAAAGTTAATATTTATATGGTTACAATAAAATGTTGTTAGTAAACCAAACAGGTATTTATAATTGTGACAAAGTGTTTGTATTGAATTGTATTGTATCCAACTAGGTTTAGATTGGATTTTATAACTTTTTATAACGCTGTCCAAAAAATTACCAAGTCGCGGTAATTTTTTGACATGTTATTTTTGATAGGATCTCATCTCATCTCGTTTTTTCTAGTTAGTCCTCCGTTCTTTTTTTCCTTTTTAAGACCTTACCTTTTTTTTTTAGTAATTCCCAAAATACTGCCTCGATTTTTTTATTTTGGAAATATATCTTGTTATTTCGAAATTTTATACAAAGAAGTTACTAAGGTTTGAAAATGGCCCAAATCGCTTCTTCTTCTCTTGTGTTCCTCATTCTATGAGTCCATTTAACGTTGATGCTCGTGTTTATTGTGGTCTAGCTTTCTAGCTTTTAAATGTACTTTTTTGAGGACCCAAGTTTTACTAAATGTTACCTCCACGTATACAATTACTTTCAATAATCATGCTCATGTTTTTATCTTTTTGATGACATTCTTAAAGAATTTCGAAAGATTATTTTTTTTTCTAACATTAACGCTTTTAATCTACAAAGAGAAGATTATATTCCTCTAATGGTGAATTTACTTAAATATATTTTTTCAGTCATAGTAATTAAACTAGACATATATATTTTTTTCAGTTGTATCTTTCGTAGCAAGGAGGTACGAGAAATTGTTTACTAAAATGGAAATTGACGAGATGTGTCTATATCTAGATTAATTGGATAACATCGTTTTCTTACGCTTATATAACTTAGAGTCAGTACATGAATTTTTCCTGTCACTTTTATTCTTATTACCTTTATAAAGAAAATTAAAAATAGAATAATTCTATCAACTCAGTTCTCTATTCCTCAATAGCTTTATTTTCCTTTTATCTTCATGTCACCAATTTTTAGAATAATGACAAATGTTATAAACATTTTTGGTTTAGGTTAAAACAGAAATTTATATTTGTTTCATCTGAAACCTAGTTTTATCCTACATCTATTAATAATATAAGTTTAATACTGCATCTCAATGCCATTTCACTGACCTGATTAGTGCTAAATTATTAAAGTTATATTTGACTTCATAAAGGCTAAATTAAATTTTAATTATTATGTATTCCAAAGTTTAAATTAAACTTAATGATATATTTTTTTATTTTATAAAATTTTGGAATAACTGCCGAGAGTTTATTAAAAAGTCAACCATTTTTTAAAAATAAATATTTAATCTAGACAGTAGTCATTCTTCAATATGACAAAACAGTAAATTAGTGTTTTTTTATCTTTTTTACGGAGCTAAGTCTTGCAACTACGATGGTTTGTAAGTAATATGTAATTACAAATAATGAATTAACGTATGAATTAACGTAACTTACGTAATGATTTAACGTAACTTGCAAAATGATTATATTTTGAGAATATTTTTTACTATAATTTACACAATATTTTACCATTGTTCATACGCTATGGACTAATGTAATGTTACATTAACAAATCTAAATTTAACAAATTTTCATTCTAATGTTTTGGTCCTTATTTTTTTTTACTAAAAATAATATAGTATTAATGATGATAAGATAATTTTAGGTTGTAAGAACGCTTCAAACTAGGAAGTATATAAATGCAGTTGTTTAATTTTTATATAAATACAACATTTAAACATTTAGGTTGTAGAACTTAGCAGTAGTTATTTAACTAAAGCTGGTATTGGGCTGCCTTGATCAGGTAATTATCATCTTCTCACAGAAGATCAACGTGTAAAAACCAGATTTATTTAGTCATGTGCCAACGGTGAGTGGGAGAATCTGGCAGCCCAAATATCATTAATATGTGGAACAAGGTTCCTTAGGCGGTATTTCCGGATCAATACGACATTGCTACCTTTCGAGAAAGGTGTATACTCCACTTCCATGATCCGCTACGCCCTTATGATTCACACAGTGCGGGTGGCTGCATAACAATGTATGTTGGAAATATCTAACATATCATTAATATGCAGGAAAAACAGAGTTGAGAATAGCACGCAGTTTTGGTGTACCCCAGCGTTCACGGGGTTGGGGTTCGAGCAAAAACCGTCGAGAACGACCTGTATCCTCCTCTGAAAGCTGGTATTCCACTTGCATAAACTCTCGGGAAGCCCATAGGAAAGAGGCTTCGAAAGAAACCCCTTGTGTCATAGACGATCGAAGACTTTTGTCATATCCAGACCTTTGCTTTCGATAACAGCTGCGCAATGGTAGGTAAGATATAACAGATCATCAGCCGATCGATCATGACCAAAGTCATATTGTCCGTCATTGATCAACTGGTGATCCTCGAGGTACGTTAGAAGCTGTTGAGTTATAATGCTTTCCATTAATTTGGAAAGAAGAGATATAATGGCGATAGGTCTTTAGTTAGCTGTTTTCGATCTTTTTCAGGGATCACTTCATCTACCGGGCCGGGCCTACGCCTTTAATGTAGGGGTACCCAAATAGACGCTGAACTGGAGTCAACTTAGGGGTACATATCGTATCGTAGCACTATTGGGGAATGGCCATCCTGCCCATTCGACTTATGAATTTCCAAGAAAAATAATTGACTTTTTTGATTGAATTGAAATTGAAATTGAATTGGATGACTTTTTGCTGAAAAACTATTTCCTGCATTGAGCTCTGAAAGCACATGACGGTAGGCAGTATCTTAACCTGGTTAAAGTTTCAGGCCAAAAAGAGTGCCCAAGAGATCGGCTTTCTTTTTTGCTGTGTGGGCCAGAGTCATTGCCAGTTTTCAATGGCGGTAGGGACGGTTGGCAAAAGTATTCCAGAGTGAATTTGAAAAGCGCATAGAACTTGCACGTGCCAAGCGGGTACCTTACTAGCTGATCCCCAATTTTGACGATAAGCTTGAACTTTCAAGAATCTGGAGGCACGGTTATATTCGGTCTTCAGAACTAAAATTTGCATCATTAGTGACTAACGCATTATCCCAAGCTTCACACGCTTGCCGTTGGCACAGTGCAGATACCACAAGTGGCATCACAGAGTGCAGATACTACAAGTGGTATGACAAAATGCACACACAACAAGTGGCAAAGTTTGGTATAATATGGTAATAATTTAACTCCTGTAGTATCATCAGCTACAGCAAAGGAAAAAAGACCGCATTCCATCTTAATCTCAAACGTGATAGGTCGCAGGTCTTGTGCGAACCGGACGTTAAATGGGTTCTACACTCCGTACCAAGCAATGATCAGAGGACCCTACCGGAGTCTCGAGAATGACCTGGTACTTTCCGGGATGTGTAATTAGCAGAAGATCTAACAAAGGGGGCTGTTCACGTCCGATAGACAAGTGTGAATCTTAACCAAATGACACTAAATCCTTCCTTACAAAAACATATACCACGGCGTGAGCTATAAAATGATGTTCGAGTTTATACCCTCGGTACAAGGGGTAGGGGAGACCGGGGATGGTTGACCAATTTTCAGTTTAAAAGTTAATATTTTTATTGCTTTAATGATTATTTTTGTGAAAAGTAATTCCATTGATAGTGACACTATTCAGCTCTAGAAAGAAATTACAATAAGCTCGATATCAATCAAAACATAGTATATAGGCTCGATTTTGTAGAACGGGAAAAACGAGTCAACCTACCCCGTGCCTGGGGCAGGTTGACTTGTCACTAGGGGTAAGTTGACCTAAGAAGTAATGAGTACCAAGACTACGAAGGAACAAGATTAAAATACTAAAGTAAATGCAATCATCATTTTTAAGAACATCTTCAACAACATTAAACATCGTTAAGAACCTATCGGTCTACCTCCAGTCTTAAATATTCTTTGATAGTCCTTTGGTCTAAAATAGTCAAAATAGTATTTATAGTATTTATAGGACCATATTGCCGAGGCCGAGATAGCAACTGCAACTGTCACTAGCGAACCTCGGTCAGCAGACGTCATTTTTCTCAATTTTTTGGTGCCAGTCCCGTTGTCAGTCCTGTTTCATCTACATTCCAAATATACCAAGGGCTTACATTTAAACGTAGGTAAACGGTTCATAGGTAATCAAAGAACAACTGCACGTTGTTTTTGTTGAAAGAAGTAGCTCGAAATAGTAGCTTGAGGAGATCGAATAGAGAGAATAGGATGACGTTTAAGCAAACTCCCCAGCCAATCTTCATCAACAATTTGTTTTTTATTCCATGATTCAGGAATAGATTTTTTTTTTTCGCTAATTCATATGCAAATTTTCGGGACTCCTAAGGCGTTAATCCATAATAAACATCAGCAGCTCCCTTATGGGCAATCTTCTGATGCAAGCTCTTCCTCGTCACTGAATATTTGTCTGAATATTTGTCTGTTTTTATGTAGCCAACACTTTCCAAGGTCAATTGAGATCTAGACAGTCCGGGATTGCATTCTTTTTTTTCATATTTACTACATGGCGATTTTTTATATGGTATAGCAAATTCTTTTGCTGGAATTGATACTTTTTCGGCGAAAATAACTTGTCGACATACTCTCTCCAGTATGTCTTTACGTCGATTTGACTTTCGTTTATAGATTCGCATCATTCTAAACTGGAAATATTAGGTTAAGAACAATAATTTTTATACCAATTTATATCTAGTATATCCAAAATTGTATGGGGCAGGTTGACTAGATAGTCAACTAACCCCTTTTAAAATGAGTCAACCAGCCCCAAACGACCTAATAATTTTTAACTACGTGCCTAAACCCTAAAATGGTGTCGTAATTAAAAATAATAAGGAAGCATATAAAGTTCGGAAATCAAACCTTCGTATTAAACAGTTTGACAAGCAATCAAAACAAAATGAAAAGAGTTATAACAAATAGAATTAGGAAAATAATAGTTACTTCAGTGTCCTGTTTTTGAACAATAGGCTCTAGCTGACAAACGGTGTGCGTCTGCTCCGCGGTTTTTCTGATGATTATGCGCGGGGGAATAATGGATACGCTCACCTAGTCGGTCGATGCAAAAAGTTTTCCTAGCTCGCGTTTTTAACAATTAGTCTACCTGCCCCTATAGTCAACCATCTCCGGTCTCCCCTACGCTTTGACGCTTGATTGAGGTATTGGCGTCATCGTCAAAAACACTGTTTGCTTCAGTAAACGTAAAACGTGATACCTTGCCCGCCCTTAATACGAGTATGACGGGCAGTCCCAGCTAAATCCGAGAATCATTCCCCCGATATTGCTCGGGGGCGTTGGGATTCTCTGACACACCGACAGAACATATCCAAATGAATTTGATTACTACATGTCGCTCTTTCGTGTGAGGGCATTTCTTCCCCGGTCCAGCTAGCCCATAACGAGCTGCAGTCAAATGACTACAGTTAGTCAAATGACTGCATGCCTCGTCTAGTATAAAAATGCTGGGCTTCGATATTTCGACCTTGATGAAATTGGGAGTAATGAATAGAGCGGGGCAGTATTTCAAGCCTGGCCACAGACTTGCGCTCTATAAGGTCCGGCCACACAAGGAGTACTATTCTCATTTTGGTCAGCTTCTACCATTTAACCATGTAAAACGGTGAGCCGCTGGGATTGTTGGGGACCCGATGCTCTGTGAACGGCTTTTACTATGGGGAGTGCTTCCAAGTTATTTGATCTGATGACTGTAGCTAAACTTCATCACCGCACAACACGTCATTACCTGCAAAACCATACTACCTGAAGTCATACCACTATACCCATTTATTACATAAAATAAAATAATTAATAAAATATTTACAATTGTTTTTGTTATAATAACAATACAACAAAACAGCTGACGGATTTTTATTACGTGTTACCTTATTATCTCAGACAATATATGTTTTTCAATACGGGTAATTCTCTTATAAACGGAGAAAATTGCTTCGGGCTATATATTTATATACATTTTAGACGATTGTTAAGAATGCTCTATGAATTGAATCTGAAGGGAAAGGAATAGGGAAGCGGGTCAGTCGAAGTCGCTGGTCACAAATACCATTGAATATAGGTAATCAACATATTTCTTTATTAAGATGTTAAACTCTAAATACTCTTATATGGAAAATTGGAACGAGCTAAAATTCAATTTCAAACCCAAAAATCAGTAAAGAAATCGCTTGTAGTGAATTCAACAGCAACTGAAAGCGTTGTAAAATACACATAAAAATAAAAATGCCATTACATTTAGAATACTTCTTTAAAATATATCCGCTTACAATAACATCCATCCTCCAGAATATGTGGCTATCTAAAACAATGCGGATCTAGAGGATACGAAAAAAATAATATTATAAATAGTATACTTTACTTATAATAACTTAAATACTTTAAAACCTTCGCAAATAATAATAAAAGGTGAGCAAGACCCAAGATCTTTGAAAAGAATTCATATTACAAAGAAAGTCAAAGAGCAAGAAAAGTTTTTAAATTGTGAAATACTTAAAGGATTTCTTAGTTGAAACCGGATTGTAATAAAGAATAATTTGACTTTAAAATAATCAAACCATTTTTTGAAAGGAAATATTTAAGAAGCCTGAAGGTATACAAAAATACTATTCAATGAAAGCTTTCATATAAAGTAAGGAGATAGACGAAGACTATGGTATTAAAACTGTAATTTGCATAGTCGTATTGAAAACAAAAATATTTTTCTTTTCAAAAACGGACACTTTTTTAAGGAATTAAAAAAAAAATTATTAGAAACAATAACTATTTATTTACTTACCAAACACAAAGGGAACAAACTGTTATTCTATAAAATGTATTGCTTAAACTAAAAACAAAAATTCTAAACTATATAGCAATCATTTAAAAAAATTTATTGATCCTCAGAAAAAGTAGGCCTTAATATTTTAGTATCACTATATAATAAATTCTGTTATGTGCTATATAGCTCTTTATATATGGGAATAATACAAGCCTTGTTTAATATCAAATAACTAAAAAATGTGTATGTACACATAATTTATGTCAATTTAGAAATTTAATTTATTTTATACAATATTAAAGACTAATTAAATAACATAAAAAAACCCTGAAGCCAAAGTGACTTTTTATCTGATTACGTTACCAAGTCAGTTTTTGTTATAAAAAATATTCAGATAATTTAAATGGGATGATTACAAATAAATCAGTAAGAAGATTCATTTAAATAATATTACTCTTTTTTCTATTATAATATAAGATTTAAAAAATATATACATTTGTATAAAGAAGTACACATTTACTTCTTTTCATTCTGTCAAGTAATTTTTATATATAATTGATTAATTTTTGCTGGAGTTTTTCCTGTGGACTAATATATATATTATTTCCATATAAATATAATTTTAAATACATCAGAAACATTCACAAAAAAAATACATATTCTAAACTGTATCTATCAAAAATATGAATAAGTAACTCAAATCCAAAAGACTACTGTCATTTTATATGTAACACTACAACTGTGGCATCTAGATCCAGGATTCTAAAAAGCTACTGATTTACTAGGGTTAGTAATATACAAATTTGTGTGGCTAAATGGACACATGGATGGAGTTAGCTAAATTAATCTTAAACCTATTTTCAATCATGTTAATATTAAAGATATCAGTTTTATTTAACTCTTAAACCTTATTTTTTGATTTTATTGAAATTAGTCAAAAATTGAACACAAACCTTATAAAACGAAAAATACTAAACAGTTTTAACAAATATATTAAGTAAATTACAAAAATTTATATGACCTGTTTCAAAAAATTATGCCATGAGACATTTCTAGCATAATATGTATGGTATTGTTTATACACAGCTATTGATGTTTCGTGGTAGACTAAATAAAACTGTTTTTTGATGAATACTTTAAGAGACACTCCTTTATTATTTGCTTTCTGTTACAAGTAATAACTAATAAGAGTAGTTCATAGCTGATAAATAAGAATTGTCAGTTGAGAGTTGACGTTTGACACTTGACAGATCATAGACAAAATTATTGATTCTGCTTTGTTAACAACATTAACATACTATGTGTGTTAATTTGCCTGTACAATCGATTAACATTTTCTTGAAGGAGAATGAAATTCAAATCTCCACTCGTATAGTAACAAGTCATGGATTATAAACTTTATGGTATTTTTTTAAGAGGGTAACTAAAATTTGTGAATGTGTTTGTACAAAATGAATACTATAGAGTAATAAAACTAATAAAATAATATATATTATTTAATATTGTCACTCTTCAAGATATTGAAAAGGTGTAGAAAAGATTAAGACGAACAAAAGTTCGATCATGCATTTTTTTAAGACCGTACGAAAAGCCACTATAATACAAACTTGATTATCTTCTATAAATCGAAGAGATAAAATTTTGTATATGTATATTAATTTTTAGTATTAATAGCTATTAAGCTACTAATAACTTAATACTAGAGTGAATTATTTAATCGAGTATCACTCACCCATGTCCAAGTGAAGTAAAGACAACTGTCATTTTATTTAGGGTTACAAGTGGAAATATTAATTTCAGAAAATAGTATTACATATACATATATTAAAAATATTAAATTATAAAACCTAACCTAACAAAATATAGTAAATTTTATATAAGTAAATTTTATAATTTAATTAAAGTAAGGAATTTTTTAACCCATTTGAATTAATATACAAAGTTATAAAAATATTTTTGGAATTTAGTGTAAAATTTTTAAGATAAATATACGTGACGCTAATATTACTAATTCAGTGATAATAATCATTATTCAACATACTTATATCTTACATTTCTCACTTTACTCTTCTGATATAACGTACTCATAAAAAGTATAAAAGTTTGATTATCCTAGCGTCCTCTAGAGCATACAACTGTAAACCACGCTTTGGCGGAAGATGGCCGTCGCGTGCTGATTGTTGCTCTGATTGTTTACTACGATTATAAAAGTTTTTGACGAACAAAACATTGTTTTAGACTGAGACATCGTACCTAAAGTTGTTTAGTGAACTTGTTCCGTTGTGTTTAGTGCTATTTTATTGTGATTTGATTAGTTTTTCTTTCAAAAAGTCCCATAAGTGTGAGCGAAGATACCAGTTTTCTAAGAGTGGTTTAACAGAGGAATGTGATAAAATTCCAAGTGGATCGTTTATTATTAAAATTATAGCAGCTGATATTACCTTCATTTGTAAAAATAAGGTATGTAATTATATTTATAAAGTGTTGAAAAGTTTGGAACCTATAAGTTTGTTTACTTCCTAAACTTGGTTGCGCATGTTCGGTAGATAATAAAGTTTCAATAATTCAAGCTTTGACTTTTGAACTTGTACGATATTTTTATCGCGTAAAGTTTGGTATATTTATTTGTATTAAAAATAAATTATGTTGTTAACGTCCATTTATATATTCCGGCTCGATTATCAGTCTTGCTATTATTATTAATAGTTTATAGTTAGTGACATAGGGCATATTTAGATTGTTTTCATAGTTACTCCAAATAATAATCAAACCGAGTTGTATATGTATAGCATTTTTTTTAAGTTTACGGTCGTTCAACCTGTCCAATACAGCACAGCATACAGCCTCCGCGTTTATCGCTTTAGTTACGTAGATTTTAAATGCTAAGATTACTAAGAAATCTTAACATTTATTAAATGGTCAACAAGAAACTGTTGTTCTCTAATTACAACATTAAATGCATTAAAATAGAAGAAATTTTGCAGTTTCTATCTTCATCACAACTAATATCCCTTAAAATGGTACTATTTACATTTAAGTATTATAATGATCTCAACAATACTAGAACTAAACTAAAGTGTCTATCTTTAAAAATCAGTAATATGTGTATTAAAAAAAGAATACTTAGTCATCCACAGATAATTCCTTAGGTGTTGTGTCTTAAACATCTTTTATTATTCTATATAGGTGTAATAAATGTTTTATACAATATTACAAACTGCTCATATCTGTGCAACTCATCCGTAACAATACTGAATATTAATAAAAGTAGTAATGTATGTTATTCACATTTTATTCTTTTAATTATAAATTGGTGATCAATTTATTTATTCCCATTTCCCTTTGTTCTTTTTTAATTGAATTATTTTTTTCCTCAATATGAGTTCCTTTTACTGGTTATGCCTTAAAAGAGTTAGAAATTTATATATATTTCTAACTAATTGTAATTTTGAAACATTACATCAATACTTAATTTAATGTTAGCATTTACTAGACATGTTAAAAGGAAATAAAATGTTTATTGTTTCAAACATTGAATACTCAAATAATGAACTGTCGCTAAACTAACTACGAACATGTGTAGCACCTATTGTAAAGTGGTTAGACTATTTCTGAAACACTAGTCAGAGTGCGAACAACAATTGATTTAAGTTTCACACCAGTGAGACAAATGATATAGGAATGTGTAGACATAGAAACAAAGAAATATTATTTTATATATCTGGAGACATCTTGTTAAATTTAGTATTTATGTATATTGTTATATAAACAAACTAAGAATGTTCTTTTTTTAAGTCGATCAAATTGATTATAATTAAACAGACAGATAGCCAAATTTATAGTCCATAAAATTAACTTACCATTAGGTTAATATTCAACTAATTAATCATTGCATGTGATAATCTTTTGAATTATTTACCGTAAATTGTTTTCAGTTTCATTTTTTTTCTTCACAGGTTTCATTATCGATTGTATATAAAAATAAATATATATATTTCTATCTTAAAATGTAAAAACTATCTCAGTATATAGCTATATATGGCTGTTAATTTAAATCTTTTAAATACAAAACAAGAGAACATGAATACATCCATGTGTCATAAATAAGGAGGAAAGTAATAACTTCTACTGACCCTAATATAACATTTTTCGCTTTATTGAACACTAATAATTCCACGGACACGCGACTCGGCAGTAAATAACTTTTATCATCCTATAATACTTCGGAATTTACAAATGTATTTATAATATCGTTTTTTTTTTAATTAATTAATTTAATGCCGACTTCTGTTTTAATTAACATCCATCGATGTAGGTCGTTTTTGTTTTAGGTACCTTTTGAATATGATTCGACGATTCATTAAAAGTATACTTGAATATAACGGTAATATTATATTGTAATGTTTCCTTTGTTTATTGAAGTATTCATGAAATAAATAATATTTTGATATTCCTTTAAATAGTTTGGCTGTTAAAGGAGAGTATACAAGTTTTATTCTGCTGGGAAATATGAAATGAGCTCAATCGGGACTGTGTTTGTTTGTCCATTTATCCGTGTTTACAGCAAATAGTTCAGTGCAGATGCATCTAAAAGTTTTAGGATACCTACGACTAGTACGTAGTGTGTCTAAAGCTTTTACGATAATGCGTCGACTATATGATATTTTGATGTTTGTATAGAATTTAATTTTAATACTTTTTAATAGTATTAATTTAGTTAAATTAATTATATGTAGAAATGAACACATACAATTCCTAACTGGATATTAATTGAAATTATTAATAATAATGAAACATTCTCTACATATTATAACTATTATATCTGATTTAATATTAATGAGGACGAGGTAATTAGAAGTGTTAATTATATTATAATACTGTGGATATCAATTAGTAGATATATTGTATTATGTATTTACGAATGGACGAACTAAATGAAATGAACTTTTTAGTTACTTTAATAAAATACAGATTTCATTTTATAAATTGAATGAAACGTATATAATAGAATTAATTTTTTCTCAACAATTTTACGTTTTAAAGATAAGTATGTATTATTATTAGAAAGAAATGAAACTGAATTAATAATTAACTAAATATTCTTTGTGATTGTACAAAAGAGATTCTACCCACGTCTTTATTATAATATTTATTGTGTACTTTATTATGTAAAGTGTAGGTATAAGTAAAACGGACAGTGAACCACAAAAGATGCTTGTACAGCTGAGTCAATATTTACATCGCTATATTTGCTTCTTAAACTACTCTTACCTGTTTATTGCCAATATTCAACTGGATAAGTGAGCCTCGACTGCCTAAAGCGATCAAAGTGTCCTCTTCGTTATATATTCATGAGGTACTTAATAAGTATTTTAATAAAAAAATATATTATTATTTTATTATAGATTATATGGTTTAAAGAATGTATACATTTCTAGATAGATATGTTAAATAAGCCTTCATGAAAAGTCTAGTCTAATGTGTAAGTATGCAAACCGCTAGAGCTATGCTTTGTCAACAATGTTGGTTGGATTCCGTCCTACAGCGTACCTCATTATTCAACGCATCGTTGAGATTAGTTAATCTAAATAGACATAAAATAAATACATTTATATTTTATTCTCGGAATTGAATATCTTCTAACAGTATCATTTATTACGTTATATCTTTAAATGTATCTATGTATACGTCTAAAAGATGCTTACACCGAAATCAGTTTGAAACTCGAAGCTGAAGTGGTCCTCGCATCTGGTTCCTGTCACCGAATGACTTGATTTCCGAGGATCTATTACAGGATGTAATAACTTTTAATGGTACGAGTTTCAGACGCTCTCGTTTAAAGGGTCTACAAAACTCAAAATTAAACTCTGAGCCAGTAGTCGCGAATATCCTAATTTAATTGGTATTTGATGATGACTTTAATTCTTGCCGTTTCTTGTTACTTCCTTATGAAACAATATAAAATTAAAATGTATTTTTTATTTATTTTATGTAAGTTAAGTAAGGTTAAGTATCTAATAAACTAACCGAACTATAAAGAATATTCCCGTCTTTGATAAAAACTGTAGTCATCCAATTTCTTAGTGATATTTAAAATGTAAACATGCTAAGTAAAATAAAGTAGAATTATATAGAATCTATTTTAAAATATCTTTTTGCTGTGGTATCCGTAAAGAACCTAGTTCACCGGCTTGTTTACTTAGTTGTCTGAAGTTTTTCTTTTTTATTAGAATTTATCTAGACAGTGGAGATAAAACTGCTTACAGGGTAAAGTTTAAAGTTAAACTAACGTTTGCATTAATTTCATGTCATATACATATAATGTTTACTTAAATTATATAATTGATATAAAAAAATCAATCTTGACAAATAAATTTAAATTAAAATCTGTTCTTTTCTTTTATAATAATTTCATTCGATTAATAATCTAAATGCATTGTAGAATAAATTATAGTTAGATTAAAATACATATTCATGTGTCGAAGAAGTAATACATAATCATTGCTTTTCGTCATAATCAGAATTTCGGGATCATGATTGATTGCTTTCATACGAATACGAACTGAAGAGATTGAAACTATGTTTGTGCAGAATCTAATCAAAATGCTTTTGCAAACACGAGCGTATTCAGATCAGCAAATTAATGACCCGCTGACATACTTACTGCAGATGAATCTATTTTGATATCAGCGTTGAATTAGCAAAAATAAGTAGTGTGATGCATGCGTTGGATGAAATTATTATATTTCATAAACTAAAAGAAATATAGTTGGAGGTATCTCCGCAAATTGGAAAAGCACACATTTATACTAGTTTAACAAGAATATTAAATTTTTTAAGCAACATGAATTATTTATAATATTCTGCGTTACCATGCCACATTGTAACAGATTCCAAGAAAAATGTAATCAGTTTAATGATTCGTAGAAATAACAAACAGCAAAACAAAATAAACCATTCCATTTATCGCTTGATCGTAGGAAAGTTTTCTCACAATGTAACGTCGGCTTTCATTTCCCCATCATCACATTCATAAGTTTCAAACTTAGACAATAACTACCCAAGTTAAAAAAACATCAATAACTCTGGATCATTTCTGCAGGAAATCCTAATACGTTGTCGAAACTTCGGGGCTTTCATTTTGTCCATAAAATACCGAACTGCCTAGTTTGTTTCTACGATTTTATGATTCTATTCATGAGTTTTATATTAGCTCGTCTATTTGATTGTTTCTTTTAAATATACTATAGCAATGACGTAGCTTCAAGGATTATTACACTTGTACGTTGGATAGTACCTGCAAATTTGGTATAAGTCTAAAGTATCAAAGCAAAAATAATAAAATACTATTCCGATTTTAAAATCTGAAATTTACTCCAAAATCTACAAACAAACAGATATAATGAAGCAACTACATTCTCAAAATAATTACTTGAATTTTTATTAAAAAGCACAATAAAAAAGTTATACATACAAACATAAGTTTTGTTAATACAAAAATAGACGTTGTGTTTCAGCTTTCTCGATGTAACAAAAGTTAGAACTATCATGGATAATATTGAGTATGGAGTAGCACAACTAAAAAAAATCATATATTTTTCAAATAAAAATACATCAGTAGTATTTTTATTTTATTGTGTACGTATCTGCTTGTTACTAACGATTGTGAATGTTTTTTTTTATATATATTTTTTATTGTTTCATAAAGTAACTATGTATTATTTGAAAATAAAATGTCTAGTCTTTTGGGTAAAGTAATATGCAACACTAAATACTAAAAAGTTAAATGCTTGTCAATAAAGATATTAAGTGCTATTTTGTTCCATGTTATCTCGAATTACATACATTTCTACTTCGATTCCAAAATTCGGTTATTAGCGACATAAAGTCGATTATTATCCTGGTCTAGATTAAACATTTGCATCAAAACCAATATCAATACTCTCGTTATCACCTATCTCGATTTTAGAAAGTAAAACAAGTTTGACCTGGGATTTGAACTTGGGACCTACAATAATATTACCTAGCAATAAATAGTTAAGTATTATATAAACAGTTTTTGCCGGCATTTCCTTTATAACTACAACTTCTTGTAAAAAACTGTTTTAAAATTATAATTGTATATTATATAAATATTTTAATTCTATCAATGAAAGCTCTAACTCTATAAATTTTTCTCAAATTTGTTTATCAAAATTTATAATTAAATATATAAAATTAAGAATAACGTAATTAATTATGTTATTCTTAATTTATTTAATTACATAGTTAATTATCGTTCACAGTTACTCGGAAATATTTAAAAATATAAATATTATATAATAATATTGATTCTTCGTATACTTAATTAAAAAGTTAACAATTTCTTTACGATTTTATTAAAAAGGGAATGTAACCTCACATAGAGAATAATTTATGATGGCGAATAAACGAATCAGCATCTGTATATTTGTAATCTACCCCCAAGTTCAGTAGCAACAATAAATATTGCATGCCCCGGCTCGTGGTATAACACGCTATTTGCCAACTCAACCCCCGCTACCCAAACTGAGTTTGCATCGTTTCTATTCATAACATACCCTGCCTTAACAAAAAAGTCATCAATGCAATTGAAATTCTATCATCAGCATGTTAAAGTTGATTTTTCTTCTCCTCAAACCGAAGTTTCAACACCCCAGATTTATGTATCTTATTATATTTTATACGCGTGAAATGAACAGACATATAAAAAATAGCATTTGCAACTTTATCTCTAAACAGCTAAAACTATTTATTATTCCTTGACCGTGGTTTTGTTTAACCCCTTTTTTTGATATCGTAATATATACACTTAGGTTTGCATTTCTCCATAAATTGCTTTCCGTTTGTTTGAATGCTCAAAAGATATGTCAACGGATTTTATATTGAGGATAGGATTTAATAACGGATATTAAAAACGGACGAAAGGTTCGCAGCTGACGTAGTGGTTATTACGAACCTGGTATGGTTTTCGGTCTATCGACTTTATTTGACATAGCAAAAGATTGTCGCTATGGACATAAAAACGGTGTATCACAATATTCGTTTTGACTTTCTATCTGAGTCTGAGCTGCAGATAAAAAATCTGTGCTCGAATACCAATCCGTTATATTTCATATAAATTTAATGGTCTTTGAAAATATTATTCAATTTCGAATTAATGTTGAATCATTTTTGCTAACGATAAAAAATATTCATTGACGATCTTAAATAGACGCCTATTTCAGTCATCAAAGTTACAAACTGTGCTACAGATGTCGCTCAGGTAAAGTGCTTCCCTAATCTGTACATTTGCTATCTCGGGTCGCAGGTCGAAAGATACCGTAAGCTTTTTAGCCTCAAGCAATAGTAAAATTTCGTTTCGACGGTATAAAGCTAATTTTCCTGCGACCTTCATCTCTGATAGGTAATGCAGTTAAAACCGATCCACATTTCGTTTTAAAGAACTGTGTGGCACGACCTATTTCCGAACGTGATAGATGGTCCCTCTCATTTTATTATTGGAGCGTTTGATTGAATTCGCTCGTGAATTCTTCAACCTTATTACGGCTGAATACACAGAAGCTTACGAATTCTTTTAGCTACTTCATCACTTTTACTCAATAATATAAATTGCTCCGTTTCTGTACTGACATAAAACCATTAAAATTTTTCAAATATTTCAAGCGCAGCGCTGACATTTTTAATTAAGGTCAATACATTATATCGCTAAATAAAAACTATAATAAAATTATGTTTACATTTTGTTCTATTTATAATTTAATATACTTCAGTTCAGCAAACAGCCTAAGTGCTTTTGAAGTTCTCATTTTAAAGTACCGTTATGTATTTACAATCACAGAAAAATGTTTCTTAGACCGAAAATACTTCAAACTAGAGTCAGCACTTGAAAATCATAACCGTCATCGTCATATTACGGCGAACAAAGCTTTAAGGTTACAAAATATTGTAATGTTACCCAATATACCACAAATTTATAGGAAATAGACTAAATAACGTGGGTATTAAATATTTTGGCTTCCTCTAGCCGCGGAGTATTTCCTTACAATTTTCCGATCCGTCACATCCGGTTGTCCAAACAATTAGCCTGTTGCCCCTATTCGGCTTTGTGTTCCTTTGCATAATAATTCTGTGGGACACGGCTTAATTTTTGTAAGAGTAGGCATTATTTCGACAGCCATTAAGATAAAATTATAAAACGAATTTTTTTCCTCTTGTTGGTCCTTCGAGTAATCCTCCACTGAGGTCGACGGTTGGTAAATAATTGCTCAATGGTTTTGTCTTTATTAAGTTAGAAACTGTTCCTGTTTATAAATAAAAAAGTGCCCAGATCTCGGAGACGGAGATAAGATATAAAAAGTCAGAAACGGGGTAGTTCATTAAATAAACCATTAGCCCGAACGACTTGATCTGGCTTAATGTTTTATATTTTTAATCTCGTATTTGACACATCCGTCTCGTATCACTGAATAATGTATTTCTTCCATTAAAATATCTGATTTGAACGCCCCTGTGCTTTCTAAATATAACAGAATGGTGTTTTCTGACAGCTAATGTTTATTTGTGGGAATATTTTAGACGATATTTGGTATATTTTTTGTTGTACTTAAGTTTCGGAATTAGAGTGATCTGTAGCTTAAATGTCCCATTTGTTATTTTGAATGATTTCTGTTTTTGTCCCTCGGTTGAACACTCTAACAGTAGTATTCATTTATAACTTTCAAGTTGTATCAATGTATTTTGGCCTATTTAATGTATCTTCGTTTTTGTTATATTGTACCAAGATTAGTTATCCTAAATATATTTCATATTTATAATATCTATGTAGATTTAAATATAACTTGAAATGTTACCCGCCATACATCATATAACTATAATTGTGTGTGTGTTAAAATCAAGTAACTTTAATATTTACATAATTACTTGATTAATAGATAACTTGCTGTCTTACTTCGATATACAGGGCTCATATATGGGATGTATAAACTTGGGTAATATTACCCTCTCATAGAAAGTCCTCGTGAATTATAATAGTTGCGTTGCGTGTCGTGAGTTTGACTGTCTGTCTCTCCTCCTCATTCCTCAAGATATCCATGCAATGCAACTTTTTAGATATCCATGAGCGAGACTACCACTTACCAGCCGGTGAACCGTTTTTTCGTTGCATACATAATGCTATAAATAAAATAAAGTTAAATGTTAATTGAGAAACGAATGGATTTAAAATATAATTGTTATACATAATTGATTACCAAAGCTTTTACATCGATTGTCGAATATTTCTAATTAATGATAATTTATTACATCCAATTAAAACGACAACACAAAAATAGAAAAAAAACTGTATATCTGCTTTGTGGTTTTCTCAAAGGTTATAACAGAAGCAACGCTGATTTTAGTTAAGACCCAAAGCTACACTTAACCAATATCTAAAGAATTTTAGAGCTTTTATCTGTGTTTACTCAATGTTCTTTGGAGAACTAATAATAACCTTTTATTGGGGTACAGAAATGTTTGGAACGAGCTTATTTTTATCTTTATGCTAACATAACACACCTTGTTATCTATAAATAAATAATACTTTACTACATTATACCTTAGTGACCAGGAATGTAGGTGTTGAGTGTTACATTGTTATGTTACTTTATATCTATAACAATGTTATGTGTAAAAGAAAGTGCTTAATGATGCAATAAAAAAACTATTATAGTTACCATCCCATTTTGTATTCCTATCCATTTGACAGGAGAAACTGACTGACAGCGGTCATTCAAGTTTCTGTCTCTGTCAATCTGTCTGTGGTCGTCTAACAATCTGGAAATTTGTAATTATGATTGCTTCCTTTATAATGTAAACAAAGACTACATGACTCTGATAAGTTAACTTTTAAAAACTGCGAAATATTTCTATATTAAATATGATACTTATAATGCTACAGACTTAAAAAATGATTCGAAATTGATGATACAGTCGATCTAATGATAAACATTTTTAATTAACACACTGAAAGGATGACAAGTCTAATATATAGTCTTGTAATTTGTTGTAGTGGTTGTAATATTAAGTCTTTATTTTATATACATATAACTTGTCTACTGCGATTAAAAGAGTCGATTGCCAAAAAAACATTTTATTTAATTTATTTTCTGTTGAAACATCCAATAAATGTCCGTTATACCCTGGAAAAAAATTGAATTATCACCACCGTTGTTTTTTAAACACTCAACATAACTCCAAAAGCAATATTAATCAGTAAACATTTCCCTTATCGACATAAGAACGGAACCGTCAAGCGAAGTCTAGCGTGACAAGTTTTTGTTTATTTGACACATGTCACAGCATGGAAGTGACACTCGAAGTTGAAGTTACTGTCACGGTGACAAACAAAACTGACTCGTCACGTGCCCATCGAAGACAGACAATTTAAAATGGAGTTAGTGAATTGCTTTTTTTTACGAAATGGGTTAAATTATTCTTTCGTACGTTTTGGGAAGGGTAAGAAACAAAAAGTCTTCCTCTATACAAAATACATATATTTTAAACATCTCTGAAATACATATTTACTAGTTGTTTTTATCTCGAATTATATTTATTTTAAACATCGACAAAATAAACCTTCATATATATGATGATACTTTCGGAACACGTTAAAACAATTTATTTAGCGTTTCAGATGTTCACGAGCTGTAAGTAATAAGGCTCGCTTACTTTTTATATTAGTTTTGAGGTTCCCACTTTATGAATACGAATCGAGTAAACTTTATTCTAAATTCAGTGTGTACGTATGGATACGCTTCTGAGACGTGCAAGAAGCGTTAAGAATACATTGCATAAACAAACAGAACGGAGACCAATATAATGTGAATATGTGATGCAAACGAGTTAGACGTTCCTCGCTTATTAATATTAAAATTATTTACAACTACCCGCATGTTACTAAGTAAATAGATATGAATAAATACAATATTATATATGTTTTTGAATACTATATAATAATTAAGAAGTTCACTAATACAAAAAATAAACTAAAATATTTTTTTTATAATGTTTATATAATTGGTTCGTATGTTTACAGAGTGCTTGATGTTATTACTCGGTAACTCATTATTTTAATAGACTTTTATGTTTTCTATCGCATACAAAATAAACTTCAAAGGGATGTTAATATGAATATAGGTTTTATTTATTTTATTACTTCATAAAAAGAGAGAAAATATTATTTCGTAAAGTTTCTGAGATTGCTTTTATAAATATGCAATCTGTTTCTACGTAAACATATAAATAAGTATTTGTTTTGTATTATCTTTAATATCTATCATGTGATACGAATAAAAACGAACCATTAATTTCTTTTTGTAATTTCAATGCGTGTATGAAAGCGTGAAATGATCCCATTATGTCGGCTTGAAAATTTTTAATCTTAGATACGAGTGTTTTGTATTTTGGAATATAAAAAAATATATATTTTGCCGGTGATATTAAAAACTTGTAATATTTGATAGATAATTGGATTTTGTGAATATGATGATTGAATCAGTACATTATTTATAAATAATTATAAATAACATAAAATGAAGAAAACCTTTACAAATACATAAAAATTAAAAAGAAAGTTGCATCGGCCGGGAATCGAACCCGGGCCGCCCGCGTGGCAGGCGAGCATTCTACCACTGAACCACCGATGCTTCTACCATTGTTGCTTAATTTTGCTAACTGTTGGGAACGTTCTATATAAAAATAAAACAACAAAAAACCTTGTCAATAGATTTTAATGTATATCTAAACATAAATGCGGTGTATGTGTCTTATTTACTTTTAACATTCTCGTTCATATTTTAGCTGTCATCGCGACAATAAGTGATCACCAACAACCAGTGTCAGATATTTATCTAGACATTAACAATATCAGTACATCGCATACATCAATTAATGTATGGTAATTGCAAATGAGTATGGGCTCGTTTATCAGTGTCGTTTTAGCTGTCTATACTATATTTTTTTTTATTTAAACCGTACTAAGATTGCAGATTGCTCGTATTATCTACAGTATTCCAAGTGGGGTTTCAAGCGATGTTTTTATATATTTTAACTAGCCGTGACAGCGACTTCATTCGCGCGGAATGTGTTTTTAAAATTTTAAGTAATCTAAGTTACTCCTCATAACGTCATCCTGTTAATATCGCTTCTGCTGCTTCTAAGATTAGTCTGAACAAACAAAGAGATAGACAATAAAAATTAATAAATATTTTTTATGTAAGAAGAATATACTTTCATAGGCATTTAATGAAAAGCTGTTGACTTGGAATTACAAACAGACACTTCATATATATAAACATAAATAAAATTGAATTCTAAAATAATTGTAATTATCAAGTACAATTACGTTAATTTTCCAAATAAAGATGTTTACCTACTATAAAATGTCTGAATAAAGTACAAAGCAGAAAACGCTAGTCCATAATATAATAGACTTCGTTTAACCTAGAAATCCAGTATCCAACAACAACCTACCTCACGAAAGTGGGTTAAGGAAAAAAATTCTCAGTTCCTTAGTTGGCGCGACACCAAGCAATATTAAGATCAGTTAAGAAGTATCAATTAAAACGATAAACTAAACGGATATATATCTCAATATTTTTATATAATATATACATATCGTTGTTTGTAGTTTATATTATTTGAAATGAAATATTTTTATATAAAAAATAGGCACAATTTGGGTGACCATTAAAACAATGAAATGGTTAGCGTAACAATACAGTCATTAAACAGTTTTGTCAGTTGATTGAGTTTTCAACGTTTAATATTACAAATTGATGCATTTGTTCAGAGTGTTTTATGTAGGTATATTGAAATTTAAAGAGAATAACATTTCAATAAAATCAATATAAGACTATTTTAATCTTAAAGTTTTGGTCTTTAGGTGTATTGAGTTGTTTACATATTGCTGTTATAATATTGTAGAGTTACTACAGTGAATCTGTTTAAGACCCTCGTTACGTCGAAGTTATTATTTAATATATCAATAATAATCATCACGGACAGATTGAATCCGACCCATGTAACTCGGATACTCAAGACGTCTATAAAACATACGATCGAAATGGCGCGACGTTTTCATAACTTTATGTACGCGTGTATGTTAATGTTATTTTAGTTAACTAAAACTAGCATTTAACAAGTCAGTTCAGGGGTTGTTTATTTTCTGTATAAGTCACATATATTCACTTTATTAACATTCTAAGCGCATCCCGCAACAGGAATGTACTATATTTCACCGACGTCTTGATTTACATTGTATTACCAGCTCTAACTGCTATATGCAGTCCCAAATGTACTGCGACTTGTTATGTCAAACATGTGAATATGAAATTATATGTCACGTTGTTGTTGTTCTTATGAGTTAATCATATTATTTTATTTATATATAATATTTAAGGTCTCAGATGTATTACGACTCAATTAAATATATTGATGTCTTGATTTAAATCGATAAATATTGAAATATTATCTACTTGATATATAATACGTGTTGCAATAACATACTATGGAACTAAAAAATAAAATATTTTTTTTATACATTTTAGATGTTTTTTTTTTTGTATAATCGTTCTAATGAAAATATATTTATAATTCAAATTATCCTTAGACGGTACACGGAAAGGTCAAAATCCTTGTATTGTAAACCCAAATACAGAATTATTAACTACATACATATTGAGTCTGGCTGAATTGCTGAAATGTAATCTCAAACAAAACACTCTGAGCACGTTCCGTCAAGTTGTCAGCTAAAATAAGTGGTTTTCTGCAGCAATTATACTTGTCCAGAGCTCTCGAATAGGCTTAGCTGTATATTTATTAAAAAGGCGCTTAAATTTTTTATTTATTTTTTTGTTATAGTTTGGTAATTATTATAACAAACTGTTTATAATAACTCAATACTTAAATGTTATTACAGATTCATATAAGTATTATTCAATAAGTTTCGATTTTGATTGAATTCTTTAGATGCATGTTTTAATATTTCGATATTGTATTGATGATGTCGACAGAATAAAATAAATAGGTCACTCGTCTATGATGGCTTGTCAAGACAATTAAATCTTAATTGTATCGATAAGGGGACGCTGGAATTTATTTGATTTGATAGATTGGATCAAATCATTCCATAATTTTGACATCATAACTATTACAACGACACTTGTCTTTTTAAATACCCATAGACAAGGTAATTGGCCAATGTGGCGAAATGCGAGACAGAGGGACAATCTCATTAGCCGTCCTCAAAAAAAGCATAATCAAATTTGTCCCAAAACTCGGCTTCGTAAAACTCAATTGTCGCAATAAAATAATGTAATTTCACGTCAAACACATTTCCAGAGTAATGGGGAGTACGACTTTTAACGCTATTAAGACTGTTTTGCATAATCATGGGATGCCGGCGTGACGTTTATTCTGTTTCCATTGTTGTCATATTTTAGATGATGTTAAGGATTTTGTTGTTATATGTCATATGGAATATGTTTTTGTCATATACGATAACATGAATTGGGAATCGTTATAAAATAAGATGCCTTCAATTTGATAAAAAAAAATGTTTTTAATTTGCTCACGTTATTCCGATACTTTTAATTACAAATATAGTAAATTTTTTTATATTCGTATAGAAAACATTCTATACCTACATATATGTATATGCATGTAGGAATTCTGTTATTAATATACAATATACCTACACCTTATAACCAAACACAAAGATAATCTTGGCCGTCTTGGGAGATTAATGTAGTACAAGTTTATTAAGATGCTCATTACATTGTAACTGTCCCCCATGGGTGTGTGTCGCAGATATTGTGTTATAACGTCAATATGACGTACATTAGGCTGACTACAGACCGGCGATTATGGAGAATAAGTATTGTTTATTGTAACGAAATTATTCTAGTTATGATATTATTTTGAAAATTCGGCTTACACTATTGAAATTGATATACTATGATTAGTATACATTGTCAGAAAGTGGTAAAGTTTAGCGTGACACAATAATTTTTACACTTGTAAGTGTAAAAATTATCATTAGTAAGTACACTTAGACATCTCAATCTAAACGATAATAAACCTTATAATTTTGTAATTATAATTATTAACTCTGACCAGAGTTAAACCTATGTATAATTTATTACTTAACTAAGTAATCAGCTGATTAGCAACTTTAGTTAATTTAAATAGTACACAAATTCAATTTCCCCTAATTTGATAAACATATATATGAGTACAAAAAAGTTTAATGCCGCGTTTGTGAGGCGCCTAATCAAGGTTTATATTATAAGTTATGTTTACAAATGTAACTATTGGGGTGTCAGTAGATTGTTCGAGATGATTTAGGGATAGACGTGATTGAAATTTATGGTTAATCTGATGATTAGAGACACATACCAGATATTGAGTGAACTCTGTTTAATATTATATACTATATTCTGCTTATACATGGACTATATGTATATGGACTATGGACTATATACGTTATTATTAAAAAAAAAACAGTTTATTGTTATCAAAGGATGTAATAAAAATATAATATAATATTGTTATAAGAGGAGAATTTAATAACCGTATCTTGTAATATGATTCTTAAAATTTTATCTTAGGTAAAATAATTTAATTATTTTATAATACTTATGTATACGTATATAAATTCTTTTGTACGCGTTTTTGTAGCTGAACTCTTAAATGTGTGTCTCTCTCTCTCTCTGTGTGTGTGGATGTATCTTTAATATTGTCATTGTCTGCTATCATAAATACATTCGTCCAAACATTGTGTTATCCTAACTCTTTTATCTCGTGCCAAGTAAAGAGTCACTACACTACTGTTTTGCATTGTAACGGTCCGTATGTATATTCGTCGAGGTTAGCGGCACTGATTGTGACTTGCATATACATGTTTTTATTTTATACAATATATATTCGATCTTGAATTATTCATATCAAAATGTTTTATAAAAACACATATTCATGGTTATCGTTCGATGTCTAAGTGCACGTCTGTTTGCATTTAAATATGATCAGACTGAGTATATAGTGTATATAAATATTCTAAATAAATGTATGTCTTGTTGTCTATGGTACAGTGTAAAAGCTTTTTGTTGAAATGACCTATCAATGGTTAGGTTATTATCGGAATGGTAAAACTTTTTTTTGGAACATTATAGGATAATTAGTCAAATTTTTCCAATACTAAGTTGTTTTAAATCAGGATATATCTGATACTTATATTATTTTGAAAAAAAAATAATGTAAGTAAATAATATTAAGGTTAAACAGGTATTTTCAATTAAATAGTATTTAATAACGTTTTACTTCAACAAGTATGCACTCAATCATTTTATATTTGATAAAATCTTACAAGCAGACGTCTTAACAAGTACAGGCATGCAATAGAGGAGAAATAATGAATTGCTTGTGTTTACAACTTATACTATATAAGGATAGGATTTAGATACTAGCGACAGGCGTGCGCTCATGAATAAGTAGAAAATTATTATCAAACGAACATTGTCGTTTCTTGGCTTTAGAACAAATAAGAGGTTTTCTTTTCTATGTATATTGTGACAAAGAGTATATTTTTTATCTAGAATATAATGCCTCTAGCTTAGATTGTTAATATAGAATGACGTATGGGACGCTTTTAACTGATTGCCTCAGTTATTGCAATATTATATTCCCTTGCATTTTTGTACAATGGGTTGGTCCATACGCCTTTTTTATATGTACATATGTGAGTACTGATTACTCGAGTTACGTTTCATTTCACAGGGATTACGTTAAAATATATATTTTTTTTCGTATATTGTGGTCTCGGTATGATGGTCGTAAAGGGATGCGTGATTTCCTGTTTTATTCTCACTTGAAGATATTAAACCGTCGCTGGTTTTCTTGTCAGAAAATGTAATATTAAGATACTTTTCAGCTTTTGGATTACGGTGATATTTTATTCTAATTCTAATAAGTTTTTCATAGCATCAAAATAATCCTTTAAGAATTTTCTCTATGTTTCTCCAGAAACGAACAGAAAACCGTTTACACGCTCGACGGTCTAACATCACCTATTTCGTAACAAGCACCACTTAATGCTTTTAAAAATACAGAGGTCGAGTTAAAACGTGTTTCGAATATCTATTTCTTAAATTAATTCGCTTCACCTGTGAATCGTGGTATTAGAGGAGCGAGGCCTCTACTGCTTAAGTGGAAAAGCCACGTACTCGTGCAAAACAAACTTGGACTTGCCCTTTTTAGAACAGAACTTTTAAATTAAACTTGAGGTAATAATTTATTCTATTCTTCAGAAAGTGGTTAATGATAATAAATTGATTGTTGATACGAGTTGTTGCAAATTAGATTAACGAGTGTTAACACTAATGCCAAATAAAGAGTACAAAGTTTAGTATCTTATATGGCCTTCTCTATCAATTATAATGAAAATGTTCACATAATTCCCTAATTATTATATCCCTATATATCAATTTCATATTATTACTACTCCAAAGCAATAGTGTATTATAATATCTGAAATTGGTATTGTTACTTACAGTTGTCAACAATTTAATAAATACGTCGTTCTGACAGCTAACTGTTAATCGGCAGCGTAAAATTGGAAAAATTTTACAGTAAAGATTTTTTAATAGCATTTTAAGTTTCGATCTAAAGAATGAGAATGAGAGCTGTCTCTCTTGTTCTAAAATATTTCATCATTGATTAGATATAGAAATGGTTATGTGCAAAATACTCCTAATTAATTTAAAATTTATTTCTTTAATTAAAAAGCTTCATTAAAAGTATTTTTGATTCTATATGTCATTGTAGATTATGAAAGACTATGCGGAGGTAAAAACGGTTTTTGAATAACAAAATAATCTTTTTAATGGAAAGGTTATTTGCTATTACTCTATGAGTTCGAGTAAAGTTCGATTGATTTATTAGTCTCAGAAAACAGTAAACTTTGTTGTCTTTTATAGTCTTTTGTTCATACAAAGCGGATAATTGAAAAGGGGTACTGTATGAAATTTTCATAAACTTGTGTGGATGAGGGTATGATTTAATATTTATTGCGCCTTTCCCGCCAGGATAATAGCGTTTTGCGGCTTAGTTTGAATGTAGAAGGAGCTTTACGTAGTCTTTAAAGGAAAATTGAAATTCCACGTAGGTTGGGACGGGATTACTATAGGAATAATTTAGTGACGTTTTGAAATTTAGTTCTGTCACTCTTTTGTCGCGTATTTCTGACATTAACGTCTGAAAACCGGACTTAAAATTATAATGACTACGCCTTTATGATCCCCGTGAAAGCTTGGCTCTGCACATTTAATTTAAACTATAAAACTAGTTTTAGTAACTAATGAAATTCTCCATTTTATTAAATATTTTAAATAGAATTGATGTAATAAAATTGAGTATCACATTAAAAAAAGCAATGTTGAAATAGAGGTATATAATGTGTTTCTCCTTTCCGGCGACCGCAGAACATTGTGTATTCAATCACGGTATTGGACGTCAGCCATGATTGCATTCACAGAAGACTATTTACCTTTTATTTTTATATAAAAAACAACATTTCTGTAATAGATTCCGTTGATTATTTACTGTATTCAACAATGTTGACCGTTATAGAAGAATTGGTTTTTAAATGTAAAACCTAAAGATGCTGTTAGATCCTGAACTCTGTGCCTGGAAGCTAAGAAACTGTTTGAGGTAGATGATAATTTCAATGACTTACCTATATCTCGTCTTCTCGTGAAATTAAAAATGTTCGGTTAAAATTAAACTATTGCAAAGACGGTAGTTGTTACTACCGTGTCAATAGTACAAACATTTGGAAAAAAAAAATGCAAAAAAAAAGTAATATTTACCTTAATTACAATCGCATGACTATTATTGCATTTTAATGGAGTAGATTAGTGTTTTGTAATTTGAAGATATTTATACCGATAGTGAATAGCCATAGCGGTTTTCAAAGCAATTATGTTATGCAAATATATTTATAATGTACGAAACTCATTCGCACTGACCATTATTATGCAGGAAATGATTCGCCTCGAACAAATTACAACCCATTTATTATGTGTTAGTACAACTGGTTTGGTTGCCAATAAAAAATATATTAACTTTAAGGGTAAGTTAGATTTGTAATTATTTCTAATGCTGTTTATACAGCCTTATATGCAAGTGGATGGGTCTTTCAAATATAAAACAAATGTTTTTATTTTATTTTATTTTATTACAAACGAAACTATAACCACAATCCACTACTAACGAGTTCCTTTATGAAACAATTGGAAAAAAGTATTTTTATTGCAATTTGGGGTGGTGACATTTTTTATTTATTTTTTATTTTCATTTTGATTTAATTGTTTACATATCAAATCTATCAAAAAAGACAAAGACAGACAGAAAGTTGGGCGCTAATTTCACGTAGCTACATAATTAAAGTAATACTTTACTTTATTAAGCCTTTTTTTAACAGTGTGGAGTGAATCGTTAAAATTTTACAATTTTTAATTAAATAATACCATTACGAGTACCTTTTATCTCTTCTATTGAATGAAATGAATGAAATTTAAAGTGCTTGATTAAATTTTTTACTTTGTTTCAATTAATATTTATACTCATTGTGAGGATTCAATTATCATCATTCTATGTACTCATGATATACGTATATACAAACGCGCTGCTATATTATATTTATATATATATGATACGAAGTAATAACATATAAAATTGAAACGTAATAAAATCTTCAAAGCCTTTTCAGAAATCCTTTTCAATTAATTTTTATTGGGATTCGTAATATATCAGTGTAAAGCTAACGAAGGTCAGAGGAAAATTAAATTTTGTGAAAGGATAGAATCCATTAGTCCAGGATTTAATCAGGGATAATGATTAAAGAGAGCTTTGATATCGGTCTGTATCAATCGTTTCTTAATTTATATTATATATATACATATATATATCTTATAAGAACACTTGAAGTTTGTGTTTGATATTTAATATATCATACTATTTAAAACGTATGTCTGTCTGTTTTTGTTCGCGAATCATTAGAAAACTATTTAACCAGTTTAATTTGAATTCCACTTTTGGGAAGCTTACAATTTATAGCAGGATATGTAACGTTATTTCTAAAAACTTTTAACGAAAAAAGTTTAAAATCATACAAGTGTTTTCAAGTTTTTAAAATTTCTCTCATAAATACTTAACATTGCTAAAATTAACGAATACCCACCCTATTATATTTTTGTATTCATGATAGCGTTATTTCAAACAATTTTCTATATCATTGAAGTACGTAATATTTCTTAAGTATTTGACTGCTTTTATTAATTTTACTAATCAGTAAGAATGGTTTTAGTACAAAGTGTATGTCGTAAATAATAATAATAATTGTTGTTTTTAATGTTCTTTTGTAAATATATATTAAACTTTACAGCGCTTTAAGCGCTTGAAAAGATTAACACTTAATTGGTTTGGTAGTTTATTGACTGCTTTAGTTTGATTATATTAAATATTACAATTATTCATTTATATGTATAACTATAAAGTTTATTTTTCTTTCAGGTAAAGGATGAATCATTTTATTACGACTTGACAAAAAAATCTAATTAAGATAAGTAGATCATTATACTTTATAATATTACAAAAAATATTTACTATGCATGTATAAAATAAGCAAAATTCAAGAATTACAAGATAGGTAGAAAGAAAATGGCGCCGAGTTTTAATAGATTTATTTGTTATTTTATAATAATAGCAGTTTAATGATAGCGATCCGAAGATACTAAACATACCTGTATCAATGTATTTTAGATGAATATTGTCTTTAAAATGTTTTCATATATTCATTTCGATTGAGAAATTCATTTACGTTTCATTTAATTTATCTCAATATTGATCGTTATTAGATATTGTTTATTGCATAAAGTACTTACTTGATAAATATTATCTACGTTTGTGACATCTCACTAATCGTCTATAGTCATCTGTTTTATAGTCTGTATGAAATTATATTTCTTAATGTTTTGCTTATAAAATTATAAAAATCCTATCTTAATGAGTCCTTACTTTTATTAAACGGAACCTATGGTACAAATAGTATGTAATCGTAATGTAATATATATATTATGTATATATATATGTATATATATATAATCGTAAATGATTTATACAGTTAGTTCCCATATATACTATTTAGTTGGATTCATGACTGTTATTATAAAAAATGTGTTTTAATACATTTTCAAATACAAATAATATATAAAGTTTTTAATTATTATTTATTATATTGTTTTAAAACTCGGCTGTTTTTATTTTTACTACACATATTTCCAAAAAATATTACACTGTTGTTTCTGTTTTTTTTATACAACAATATGACTGAATACTTCAATGTATCTTGAATTGGTTATTACAAAAGAACGGATTTTTTTTATTACACGGATTTTTACGATCATATATATCTGTTATATATATATAACATTTCTTCATTATTTTTTTATGAATACCGGGAATGCATTGAATAAAAACACACAATTCCATAATTTATATTTTTAAATTTATTTAATGTACATTTAGAATACATTGAAATCTGTTATAGTAAAATAAATGTTATAATAAAATATATACGTTTTTGCGTTGAACCGATTATTTCTTACACAAAGAGATATGAAAGAGGATTCTTACAATAGATAATATTTGGTCGCATATAGGTACTCGTCCGATTATCGTCACACAACAATGAATAACATATTTATAAATAAAATTATAACCTTACATCTGTTTATAACGAAATAATAAAATTTCTATCAATACATTTGAATTTTTACATTGTAAACTAATAAAGGTTTTTTTTGGTATAGACTGTATATTGTTTATACGTGCACCAATATAGTATTTTTTTAAATATAAGTATACAATATGTTCGTTGTATGTATATGTATGTATGTATATGTCTCTTTTTTATTAAATGAAACGTTGTAATTCCTAGTTAGTAACATTTCATTGTAACACCCAGATGTGTATTATTCACACAATACCAGACATCTCAGTGACAATTTATTAGGTGGAAAGAATATTTATGAAAGAAACCTAATAAACGTCGCTATGCTCCGTATAAGGTGACATGGAGTTTGAAAATGAATGAAGGACGAATGGTGACACGACCCAGAGATTCCAGAGATTCTAGTCTTGTTGGATTTTATATCATTTAAAAAAATATATATCACATAACTAAAATTTCTATAGACAATTTTCATAATAAATATAATTTATCTATAGTAATAGTTATACTTACTATGATACTTGACCAACAACTCTAACTATTTCAGCTGTCTGAATAACTTTGACACCAATGAATCTCTGATAATGATTCCCTAATCTCCATTTACGTGTGTCAATTAAGTACGCGGGCTCGTTTAACTACGGTCTATTTTCAAATTAATGTCATTTAACTTTGGAGAGTAAACCGTCCCTCCGGTAGGACTCATCTATTTCATTTAAAATATAATCAAAAACAAACACTCTATATAAAAATATATCTAACTTATATAATATTTGTATTGTAGGTGTAATAATAAGTTGACGTAAAACAAGATAGAATGTGCTCGTTCAAGGGTAATTTAATTTATTTTATTAATATTTTATTTACGTATATGAAGATAATTATATTTAAACTACTTAAAAGCTTCTAGTGTATTGTTTAGTGCTCTCCACCTGCAAATTATGTACGATATTAGAATCATGTCATTTCCTACATTTTAATTAATTTATAATTAAATATTATTATTATTTTTTTATATAAAAAGATATCGATAAAATCTTGATAATAACGAAAGACATTTAACACGTAATAAGTTTTCGAATTTAATTTTATATTATAAAATTATTCGAATCGAATTTCATATATCATTTTGATCGGTCGGTATAAAAGAGCACTTGTCGCCGGTATTAATTAAATATCGATTCACTACATCTTATTTACAAATATACCCATTATTTGCATTTCCCCCAAACCGATTGATCTGGTTTTAAATTATACTACCATCATTGTGATATTTCACAATAAATCGACGCCGAAGTGTTTTTGCATGCAAACAATTAATTGTATGAAGTTAAATTTTATTTTACGTTTAAATTTAATTCTCTCACACATGTGTGTTTTATTTTGAATTCTATTTACTTGTGTGATGATGTTTACTTTATTGCTATATATATGTATCATTTGTTATATAATAATGTGACTATGTACTAGTTTGACGGATTTTCAAATGACATTCTCTTCTTCCAATACTTTGGCTTCCAATCTTTGGCTGATCATCTCTTGCTTTTTCTCGAGGGTGGTTATCCATCTGCACTATCTCTTATTTGTAAAATATGATTTACCTAGCGGTAAAGCTGAAGATGACTTTTTTTTTATTTTTTTATTTCTTACTGTCAAATAAAATAAATTCGGTATTTAAGTCTGTTTAGAGAGGAAACTTAAAAATCATATAACATCACGTTTCGACTCCTTCTAGCAATATTAGAGATTTCAGCACAAAATTTCTCACATAATAACTTTCTATAGGCCACCTGGACGGAGTCGCGGGTAACATCTAGTTTATAAAATATACATTCACCTACACAAAATCAAATTAAATATAACCTTAGCTTGGCCTTAAAATGTTCTAAGGATTCGAAAAAACTAATTTGTAACGACAAAACAAAAACTCGTACCAAATAACCTATCAGATCTGTCACTGTCATAACCTGTTATATGCAATTATTTAATGACTATTGTTTATATACTACATACGAATTTGAACCCTATCTCTCTATATATAAAGTGTAATCTTTGATTTGTATATTCGAAAATTAAGTTTGTTGAATAAAATGAACCATATATCAATGTAACAGGGTTGATAATAAAGATTTAAGATAATAGACTAAAATTGTGAGAAATACGAGGTGTCCGAATAATTAGGGTTTGTGTGGTTTTACAAATAACTCATTTCTTATGTCGGCTACCGTGAAAAATGTATAAGTGCGCATTGGACGACTTTATGCAATAACACCTTGTGATCATTTCTTTAAGAAATTTGTTGTCTTAATAATGTTATCAAAATATTACATTATTATTTAATTGAGAAGCACTCAAAAACATATTAATTTTAAACAAAGCTTTCCCGAAAGAACTGTACATGAGCGTATGTTGCTAAAAATTATATATAAATATTCAACCACCATCAACATTCATTAAAATACAAATTGTAAAATGTAACAATTGCATTTTATGTAATGAATATAATGTCTGTCATTACGTAAAATATTTCAATTATACAATTCGTGGTTATTGCATAAAGCCGACCGCGTCCGAGTTAACATATTACAATCCAGCAAACAATGAAGTTTATTACTCAGATCCGGTACAATAAAAAAACTAACTTACATATCCATGTATTATAAGTTACAGTGTGTAATAATCATTATACTTTGGTAATTAGGTATAGTATTACTGTCGTAATTTAGTCATTTTTGAATAACATTTTTGTTTATTCAATTAATAATGACGACTTAACAGAAACAATGCACTTAGTTTTAATATAAATAAAATACCACTAATATTATAATATGGGAATCCGGTTGTATCTGGATATAAGCAGTTACGAAATAAATCTTAAGAAAACTAATTTGGCACATTCCCATTTCTTACTGTCGCATAAATCTCTTGGACTCGACATTACAGATTACCTACTCAATATTATTACTAATATACTTTTTTTATACTACTACTACCATAGTGTAATTTCTGTGCCAATAGTTTCGTTCATAGGGTACAGCTTCTCCTTATCTGCCAGCTAGTTTATGAGATGCAGTAAAATCAGTGCAGCTCGGGTCTACCTCATATAAAATAATTTTCAATCGTCAAGTTAACGTTTGATAACCGTTTATGAAAAATATTATTATTAGAATTTTAATTATTATTTAAGCAATAGTCAAAAAATAGTACCCTTTTATGTGTAACTAATAAGCAATATTTAACAAGTAAGAACATAACAAGTAAGTTATATATTGTTTAAAATATAAAGTTGTAGACACACTCATTATTAATTAAAAACAAGCACTTGTTTTTTTATAGCAGTATTTATAACTTTTGATATATGTAGTACAATATTTTTTTACGTTAGTGTAGGTGTTCTATAGGACACTAATTATAAGTTCCTAAGCAAAGAAGATGCTTTTCTTTGAAAATTCTTCAATGATCCAAAAATTTATTTAAATTAATTATTTTGAAAGTTAACACAATTTTAATAAACCAAAAAAGATTTTTGAAATCCCATCTTTTTTTTTTCAAATCAAAATCTTATTCCATCTTCGTTTAATATCGTTTACGATTTTTATCTCTAGAAATCATCTTTTTCGTTAATAAGCTTACTTTTCTCTAATCTATATATAATGGGTTCACATGTCTTGCTTGTAATTACCGTCGGTTACAGTTTTCGACTATATTTTATGGTACAGTGATTGTGGCGCTCCTATCAAATCATAGGAGATAGCGATTTTTGTTATAGAAAATATAAAATACACAAGTAAGGTATCTATTAAATATTTATTGTTAATATATTATATATAACATGTATTCTATGTGATTTATCTGATTTTTTTTTGTACACACCATACAGAACCCGAACCTGTGATCCCGGGATACTGTTCTCACTATTTGATGTGATGATTTTATTATTTACATGTTTATAAAAAAGAAATCAATAAACATTACATGTCTAACATATATGTACCATATATTTATATTTATTGTATGAGAATTTATTAAATGTTTTTTTTTTCAAACTTTACAGTACAATAACTTTATAGGTAAAATATAATATTGCTATATCCGCTATAATGTAATCAACAACTCTACATTACACTATTTAGAAAACCTGTAAGACCTTATGATTTGGACCTCCATTAGAATTCACGTGGGCGGGACTTATCGCTACTCGGAGGCGTGGAGCTTAGCCGGTTTTGATTAGATTTCTACAGTTCTTATTTTTTTTTACCTCCATTGTTGCCTTTGGATCTCACTTTTTATAGTAGCTGTGGAATTTATTATTAGATACCGGTATCCGCTTGATTGAAATTGAATTTATTATGTATGAGATCTTAGGATTAAATTTGGCAGGTGAGTATAAAATTAATAGCCCTTCACGATCTGAGTAATATTGCTTAATTATTAAATTATTATGATTTTTATAACTTTTTAATTTGTATTTTATGGTTCCGACATCTTCAAAAGTCGAAACAACAACTTGAAACGGATTTTTACTCAAATGGTTTTTACGGCTGAGTTTGTTGTGTGGTTTTCCTCAGACCAGGGCGTGTTTAGTACCCTCGTAGCCTTAATTTTAAGATGTAGAGTGTCTTTAAAGAAGAGCTTATTTCGATAAGTATGGTATCAACAAAGGTGCTCCTGTTTAATTTAATTAGTAACTTAAAAGTTTAGTTTAATTGTGATCTTTGTACCACAAACCTATCCTAACCTTGCGGTGTGGAGTGGTCATTGGATCAATATTCCGCTGTCTCCGACCGGATCGCAATTTGCTGATAGATATTGTACGACCTATCAAATTTGGATTTCAATTCAAAATCAATCACCTATACTTATTCTAGACGTATACAGGACACAGTACATGTATTATTAATCCCATCCATCTAATTCCATAGCTTGAGATGGATTTTAGTTATGTACTATCTCATAAACATAGTATTTTGGTAACTCAATAATAATGGTTATTTATTTCGTGTTTCTCTTACAGTTTTCTTCATAGATATTTTGATGTATCTTTCAACTTTAGGTTTTTTAATTTCCTAATTGCAAAATTAAAATATAATGAAGAACAGTTACAGAAAAATGCATTCATAAACTACTATCCATAACTACCCGCGATAAAAATGTTTATCTAATAAAGTCAGAGCAGAGTACTAAATTTAATAGTAGTGTTTAAAAAATAGTAAAATATTTAAAAAACACTGTTTGATACACTTTAGATACTATATGGGTATTACAAATAAAATATATAATACCAAATACCAAAATTAAAAAAAATATTGGTGAAAATTAATTATCAATATTCTGGACACAGTTTTAATTAATTTTATCCATCAGACCCTGGGACCCTCAGACATACCCTAATCTAACGTTGTGGTCAGATTGTGGTTACGCTCAAACCCAACTTGCTCACGGAAGTGTTTTGTTATTTATATACTTTATTGGTTGTTTATTTTGTATTATTACTTCCTTACTTTGTATTGAGATTATTTTAACAAAATAACACCGCTTAATATTAAAAATTTAACATCCGATATTCCTAGAAGTAGCAAAGAGTTTGTCTTAATTACTATCTGCGGGTAGTTTTATATTTATAAAAATATTTTATATCACATAACGTTTTATTTAAAAATATTTATACAAGTCTGCAACTGGATAAATAAACTCCATATTGAAACAAGTCGTTAAAAGATAAAGATAAGAAAATATTTCCGCCTCGCTATAAAGATAAAGATTAAACTATCTCTGAAATTACCCAAAATAAACAAGCGATCGTTCAGTATAAAGAAGTAAAAGGTTTCACCGTAACTATGTGCCCTCCAGTGTGATATAAAATGCTTTACTACTATTATCCAGAACTTAACAGGTTTTTTATGATCTGACAAGTGTACACTCCCCGATATAACGTAAAAACTCGCTCCCTATCACCCACGTAATAAGGTATATTTTAGACATAAAACCGAATGTTGTATACCGTTTTATGTAACGCCTACGCAAAATTCTAATCAGTACAAAAATCACAATTTCGCCTCTAAGGTTAAATATTTTGTAACATTTTGTTAGAGTAAAAGTATAAACGTAAATGTATACTTCTAAAAGCTCTAAAAATATATATTTTTAATGTGATGGAATTTTTATTATTAATGGAGAATTGGTAATATATTTTATGGTCCATTTGGTGGATGCAAATATTTGTCCGACTGTAATGATTTAATGAATATATTTTCAGTAATGTTAAATTAATGTATGTTTTTATTGGTAAGTGCATTTTATTTTAATATAATGTTGGTTTCAACCGCACGTCGAATCACAGTCGATCGCAATGATTCATAATATAACATTGAAGAACGCTTACCTCACTGGTTTGTTCTATTTATATCGGAGTGATAGAGAAACAGACATTGCATTATAAATAGATTTTATTTATTAAATCAATCAAATGCTAAAAGTGATATTGATTTTGATGGCTAATTCATTAAACGGCTTTACGTCTACCGTGTTAATGGTTACCTTTTAAGAGAGTCCCAGGTTCCATCCCAGACCTTACCGCTAAACCTCACCTCTAAACCTCAGTTATAATTAGATAGTTACCCAGCAGTGGGACATTTAAAATGTCTTAAAATAATCCTACTTTAAGAAATGTCACACACACAGAACTGTTTATGGAACAAAAAAAATAACTTCAATACAAGCAAAGTAACTGTGTCAAAACTTTTTGTATCGTGCTCTAGTTTTTCCGCGATGCGCGAAAAAATATACAGAAACAAAAACTATTGCGTAAAACTTCTTGCATCATTTAATTTAAGTAAGAACTAGTTGTTTTAGCACAAATTTTATTTTATTACTTAACTGAAACTGTAATTGTTCCCAATGTTTTCAGATAAATGGCGTTAAATAAACTATTTTAAAAGTATTTCTTCTAAATATATATGCACTTAATTTATTTACTACATGTTCAATACAACCATAAAATTCGCCATAAAAATTCCTATTAAGCTGCATGGCTTTTTAATATTATCGACTTATTTTATAAACTCCAGTAAGCACGGAAAAGGCGTGACATAGCAGGTTATACGATAATTATATTTAATATCCTTTTATTTAAGGTTCCCTAGTCCACTATAATTTTATCATGTCCGTCCGTCTCTAAGTCTGTCCGCAGCCTAGCTCTTCGTACTAAAAAGCTGTAATTCGGCGAGGACATTATATTAACCACGCCGACAAAGTTGTAGAATGAATAAAAAAATATTTATTATTACCTCCTCTACACGTTTGTATTTTTTTTTCTTGAATATCTTCTATATCTGTAAAATTTGATAAAACCTATGTTCGAGTTAGATTCTAAAAATGAAAATAGAAATTTATTTGATAGCAATATTAAAAGTGAAATGTTTTATATTGACACGTGACTAAAATAAGTTATTGAAACGGAGTGACGGCGCATCTTACTTGAATGTCAGATATTGCACCGGGAATTATTCGAGCAGAGGTAAATGGAAATAACATTTTAATTCATATGGTTTCCTACAAGTAATGATTTTATTTATTAAGAAGATTGCTTTTAGTAACTTTTCTATCATATCTTTATCTTTTAAAAGAAGCATAATTAAAACGACATCGCCACAGAAATAACGATATTCCATTGTAGTTCTGATTGTTCCGTTGACCCGAGACCTGGTAAAGATAAAAAAGAAAGCCGATACTTAGATTTGTATTCGCGTTGCCGTCTTCCGCTATTTTTTTTTATTTTGCCCTGCCTCCTTTTCTAATACGGTGGTACTGTGGTATAAGATATAAGCGATATTTTTTATACAATTATTTCGAATTATTTAAAGGTATAGAATTAAATCAAAAAAGTATATATAATAATAAATTCTCAATATATGCTTTGATAGTGATCAGTATGTCAATAACTGAGATCTGTTCCATGTAATAATGAATAAACTCGGAGTTATCAATTATATAAGATATTATATTCCATTTGAATTAAATGAATTACAATATTATATTGTACTTTGAGATATGTTATTTGATACTTATTGGATTGTGGGATATCGCTATTTGTATTACGCAATAAAAAAGTGATTTAATATGTTATAATATATTTAATTATAACTATCTTAAACATATTAGTTTTTCCATCTCATAGAGGCAGATTCTATCCAGTCGTCTGTTTGTTAATACAGTAGCCGGGACAATTGTTACGGTTAAGAACAATACCTGGTAGCAACGCTTTCAGGTTGCAGATTGTTTGAGAATAACTGTATTTAGGTATGTAGGTCGTGTTGTACATAACTTAATAGGTAGTGGGCAGGTTTACAAATACCTGTATATGTATTCTATCCGAATTATATTTACATTCGGTTCTATCTTGCGTTATTATTGGCTGTATAAATAATTGATCTTACCTAATTGTTTGGTCGTCTTCGGAGTTGATGAATTTACTTAATCGACGGCTAAACTTTTAATGTGTTTTCCAAATACGCTGTCTTTGATATTGAATTAATTATTATTTTAAAAAGATCCGGGATGGATGCTGTTATTTTGATTTTAATTTAGACCACAACGAACTCGTCCTCGGTCAATGTTTATAGAGGAAAAACTGCGATCTGTATACAACGGCTATCCCGCTGTAAATAACAGCTCAGCGGATAGCCCATGTATATATATATATATATATATATATATATATATATATATATATATTTACTACTACTTTTCGTGACGATTCCATATGTATATGGCTATTTACTGGTATTTTATTGAGACGGATATTGACAATGATTTCGTTTATTGACTGACATAAATCCGGACAAAAGTAGCATTGTAACATTTGTGATTGAGTCGGGACATTTCATTTCATTACTATTCTTGATAGTTTAAATGTTTTTGCTGACGTAACTGATGTGATTTGTGTGAGAAAAAAACGATGTTTAAAAACGGAATATATATATATATATATATGTATATATATATATTTATTAATTTATAAATATATTTATTAATGTGACTCAATTATACAACATTTCTGTTTTTAAACATCTTTTTTTTCACACAATTCACATCAGTTACGTCAGAAAAATTTATATTTATTATCTATATATAATATATACATATACAATTAATAAATATTAATATTTATTGAATTTATAATTCTGTGTCGTTTTAATAAAGATATCATCACATTTAGAATCTTGGAGCGATAAATGAAACTCTGCTTTATAATATGCAAAATATCTCTTATAACTTAAAAGATATTATTATTATTATTATTTAATACTTAGAAGTTTTATTATTTAACAGCCACGCTTTCTAGGTTTTTAAAAAATTATAAATCGTATTTTGTATATCTGGTGTCATAAAATAAATTCTCAACCGCAAATGGTTTGTAGAGATATTTTTCTGTACCTCTTCTCTATAACGGATGAGAATGAAAATGCTCCGCTGTTGGTAAATATTTTCTACTGTATAAATTGTAACCATTAAAATAATTTCAAATATATTTTTTTTTCTATTTTAATTATTATCACAGATCAAAAGTGATTTTTTAAACCCGGAATTCATTTACAATTATGAATTAAATTTCTTCAGTAAAGTTTCATGAAGTCAGTGATATTGTGATCTATACCTACTAAATAAGTCTTACAATTCTGCCCGTACATACGAGTATGTTTGTTTTGTGAAAATTTTGAGATAGATATTTGTTTTAAGACTCACAAATTTTAATATCATTCAACAATTCTCTAATTAAAAAATGTTTTGATAAAAAATTATAGTAAAATTGTGTGATTACGTAAATTACAAGCTGTATAACATCGGTAAACCAAAAAAAAATATAATTAGTACAGCGCTGCGCTTGAGAAGCCGCTGACTAAGGCTAAGTATTAATACATTCTTTTGAGAATAATTTCTTTGAAAAAATATTATACACATTTTTTCTCACAAAAAGATTATCCTACTTCCTAAACAAGTCGGTAGTCTTCCGCGCACTAATTACCTGAAATCTGGGACGCTTCATGCACAAAGGGATAAGCGGACGGAAACTAACCACTTGCCGAAGATATAATGAAAATAGCTTTACTGGTGTTGTTACAAACATTACTTGTGGTCTAAGTTGAGGGAATATTATATTATCCTAATTAATTTATCTTTTAATATATTCAATTATATCATTATTAATCTTTCTTAAGAAGTTTATTTGAGATGATGTATGATATAATATGGAAGGAATTGACATATTCACATATTCTGTCAACCCTTAATAATTGGGATAGATGTGGATGATATCTCAAGGGGTTTAATATATTTTGCAGCGCAAAGCAATGAGATAAAACTCATAGTGTAATATTATATAAAATATCAGATTGGGCCATAATCGATGTAAATTTAACTATAATATTTATAAAATAATAATTATTATATTAATAATTGTACCAACCGGACGTTCCTCGCCCCGGGGCCCAACCGTCCCGGCGTGTAATTCGATTTGGATAGATGTTACAAAGACAGGCTAACCTAACTTGGATGGCAAAGGCCGTAACTATTTTACTATTAACTTACTAAAAATGGAGAAATAAATTACTTAACTATAGTCATTATTATGAGAAAAATTGTGTTTGTATAAAAAATATTAGCCCGGATTCAATATACATTCTCCTAAATTATCTTTATAGAGTTCGGAATAGATTTTTTGTAAACTCTTTAACTGCCTATATTCAAAAGGTTTTATGTATTTGAGAAGCTTAAACATTTTTAAACACAAGTGTGAGTAACTCATAAAAAGACACGAATAGTTCAAAGACAAGAAATATGTGCTAAACCGATTCCGATGTAACTGAACATATAATTTATGATTAACAATTTCTTCGAGCGTTTGATGTCGCCACAAGTTTCTGTGTGGCCATTGAGATGTTTAAATGAGTCGGTCATAAAATTATAGTGATGGTATCTTAAAAAGCAATGGAAGAAGGAAGTAGGTTATAATATAAAGGGTTATTTAAGTTTTTAAAGTATTAACTAAACTACTATTAGTGAAGTTGATTGTAAGATAATTGTTGTTGATTTTTATAATGTTATTCACAGATACAGCTTGATTAGGTATTTATAATGAACAAGAAACGCTCGCAGACGTCCTTTCAAACCTATAAATACTTTGAAAGATATTTATCAAACGAAACATCATATTTGATACAAAATTATAATAAAAATTGCCAGACCTTGGCGGTTGGTTTTTTCAAAAATATTTAGTGTACAAATCTGTACTAAAAATTACGAACAAAACAAAAATAAGCTAAATCCGTCAGAAGTAGTGACTTTTTATACATATAGAAATTGTTTTTAACTATATATATATATATTTTTTTTATATTAATATAATTTGATGTTATGTTTTAAAATTTCGCATGCTCGTGTAACAGAATACTTGACTCCCAAGAGTCTTTCTAGAAACGAAACACTCTCACGTGAGGGTTATAAAATTAAATGAAGACAGCGAGATATAACAGAAGTAAACTTTCATAAATCTCTAAGTGGTTTGTCTTACAGAACTGCCTTCTCTGAAAAATAAGTATATAAAATATACCACTAAAATTTATAAATTAATATCTTGCGTCTTATAAAATATTTATACTAATTGTTGTTTAGAAACAGCGTTAAAGTCATTTCGCATTAGGACGCATTACACGAAAGTGTCCTAAGAACTTTGTAGACTACGTTGGTTGAAACTAAAATTAAAGTCACATTTGAGATGTATCTGGAGCTATCTTAAGCTCGTTTGTCTCTTGTTTTCGTCGAATTTTACCAACCTTCTCATCATGTTAGTGTATATTTTTACATCTAACCCGAAATACGTAGGTACTTGTACAAACTTTCCCATTCTTAATAAATTTTCTTTCTTCATTTGAGTTTTGTAGTTTATTGTACAACTGAAACTCCGTTTTATTAGCATAGAATAACAAGAACTTTTACTTTCCTGTTTGTTTAATTTTCCAAGGAGAACAAATTCTGAAATTTTGAAATTATTTGCTCCATTTTCGAGGATAACGTTTTAATATTATAAAACAATGTTACAATTATCAGATCCATAAAAATAAATGTGGTATAAAGATAACGAATAATAACTTAACTTTAAAGTCAGCGTTACAATCATTTAAACCTAAGATTGTCGATTTAATAGTTTGTCTTCACGATACCCCAAATGAACGGGTCTTTAACTTTAACTACCGCTTGTTTTGTTTTCAACTAAACATTTAAACTTTGGTTTTATCTGAACGAAAGACTTTGCTGGCACTTGGTGGTTTTATTTCAGTATCTTTGTATTATTTTCCGCCGTAACGTGAGCCAAGTGGGTCGAAGTTGCTTTGTTTCAACCTTATGCTATTTTGAAATGTAAATGGGTGGATATGGTTTTGGGTAAATTGTGGTTCGCTAATAAACTACAATGTTTAGTGTGGTGGTAAATGTGATGATATGATTTTCTTCGTCCGATTTCTCTGTTATTTGGTAGAGAGAAGCTTATTCTATTATATATAATAATATACCAATTTGGGAGATTTTTGTTAGTAAAAACTTTATATGCTATGTAACAAATCTACAGATAACTTGATGTCCGTAATAAGTGTTTAATATTCAGCATATGATAAGTACTTCCAACCCTTCCACTACTGATTGTATAATATACACTCGAAAACCCATTTCGTTGATCCCTTCCTGATCTGTATAAAGATCGTAAAACATCTGCGACACAAAAATATACTTTTAATAATCCCCAAACACTTGAGAAGGGATTTCATATATTTTGAATGTAATATACGCTCGAATGATATTTTGACCTATTGCCATCGGGGAATATTTTTTTTACACTTTCTCGTCACCGTTGCGAAATAAATTTTATTGCGAGTAGTTTAGAGACTAAAATAGAAGGATAAGGAGTATGCAAAGGAATACGCTAGCCATCTGCCACGTGTTACATAAGTCGATCTCGCGTTTTGTGCGAAATATTAAAATTTTACAGAGCAAAACGAATTTGCGATAGTCGTTTGTTAAATTTGTTTGCATAACACTCATGTAGCAGAGCTGATATTAATACTTAATGCTTATTTTTTATATTCACATACATATACATATATATACATATACATACAGTATCCTAATTATTTGTTAATGTATTAAAATATATAATCTAAATATCTGTAAATGTAATAAGAATAATTCACAATTATAATATGTTATATCCGGGGGGGGAGGAGGACATCAGATCTCAAAGCGCCAACTTTACGGTGTGGTGAGATAATTGGCACTTTATTATCTTGGAAGTTCCTACGCTTTCAAATGTGGAGTATTAATATTTAAATCCGCCAAAACTCATTAAAAATAACACTTCAAAGTTATAATCGTTCAAAGTCCGGGGCCTACCCGATCCACTAACTTTAGATTAAACTTGTCACCTTATAGAGAATTACTTCGGAACTTTCAGAAAAATGGATTAGGCGTCTATTTCTAGCAGCTTTTCATTTTTGTTTTGACGCTATTGTCGCGTAAAAGTAATTAGGTTTCGTCTTTTTGTTTATTGTACTGTTTTTATGTATGTGCATAATATTGTTAATATAGGGATACTAGATTTTAGATTAGGGGTACTTTAATTTTTTGATTATTACTCAGTTTAACTGATAAACACGTTAGTATTATATAATCATTATTAATTCGAATAATAATTATTACAATTCGTACTCAATGTTTTGTATTAAATCGCAGTGGCATCGTAATGCGATGACCGTGATCACAAAAATGTTGAATTTCCTTCTAAATCCATTTAAAGTCACGTCGAGTTGAAGGGAACCCAAATCAGAAATTACGGACTCACCATCACGAATTTTTTATGCATAGAAAATTACGGGTCACTGTATAATTTATTTAATAGCATTTTCCTATAAAGATGACAGTTAATAAATCCTCTCAAATGTTGCCCGAATAAAATATGAATGTATTATTTTTGACTTAACCAACTTATGTATTTAAAAATAAGAACAATAAATGAATGTTCTTAATAATCGCATATTATTTTATCCATAGAAACACAAACAAAAATAATATTCTTCAGCTGTATTAGATTACTGCAGACATATTTTACAGAAAGATATCGTATTATTATCTATATATAACTTTCTCTTGGATGTTTCAAAGCTATTGATAATATTTTGGTACCAAAATTATTGAATTTTGTATTCAATCTTGCGATATTAAACCAAGTAAACCTATTTAATATATATACAATTCACTGTTTCACTCGTAAGCAGATATTAATTTGCCCTTTTGAGTTCATAGTTTAATAATTTCTATACGGCTTATTAGTTTTATAAATTTAGTATTTAAAATAAACACGTTAGTTTTTTTTTTTTGTATCAATCAAGGTTTTATTTTAAAAACTGAAGTATTAAAATTATATCCAAACATTTTAATCATATGAATAATTTTCAATACGTTATTGAAGTATTGTTATATTAATCTATATTAAGAAATAAATAGACCTGAAATTCGAATATTCGATGTGGGTAGTTTCAATTTAACATTTATGTTGTGTTAAAATTCCTCTCGTTTTAAATACCTCATTTAAGTTTTAATGTCTTGAGCAGAATTTAAGTAATTCTCAACATCAAACAGACCGGGTGTAATGGGATGCTTTATAAGCGAAAGTTTTGTTTGACTAAGACAAGTTAAAATAGCCAAGGCTTAATACGACCTGAAATATAAGACATTGTTAAATATTTTAATAATTTTTATTGGTTTATTAGTTTTAGCATTCTGTAAGCATTTGCATAACTAGAAATATTTTTATGATTGGAGTTCTTGTTGGTATTTAAAGACTTTAAATCTAAGCATTTTATTATAAACGCATACCATAATAATTATAAACTTCAAAATTAATCGTCCACGCCACATTAATTTATTAACACACCATAACACATCCTTATCTTGATGCCATTTAATATATAATTTTAATTATTATGCTGTTACATTCAATCTCATTAACATTTTTAGCCACTCCTGAATACAACCTCGGTATTCAACAATAGGGGACTTTTCTATTCCCCCTTATCTGAATAGTAATCTTGTTTCTGATCCCCTCACAGATACGTCTTTTCTATTAATGACTTATTTCCCTTGCCCTTTTGGACTACTCTATGGTTTCTGTCAAGTTAAACTACATACTAGATTGAACTTTCTCTCTTTGATATAGTGTGTATTTTTCAATGCAGGATTTACTATTTTATTGATATGCTTTGTGACTATTATTGACCACTTACATTCTATTTGAACAAACGTTTTTTTGTAACAATTGGTATACTTCGATGATTGTTCGATAAATCAATGGAATTTTGTTAATAAAATTGTAATACATATTAGTTTACTTTATCTGTTTATCTCTTGTTTGATCGATTGTTATTATAAAAAGGATATTAAGCTTCAATATAACATAGGGTGTCATGAATATATAATATATATATATATATAATTTTATATATTAAATAATAAAGTAGGTACATATATCGGTAAATTATGATAAAAGCTGTAAGTATTTTTGATTATAATCAGCCAATTTGAAGATACATTGTTACAATGTAGATAATACAAATCAATTTTCTGACCGGTACATTGAACTTAAAAGCTTTTAGGAGAACCTTTTATTCTTGGCAAGCGTTAACCTATTCATCGAAGAGGCGAAGATGGGACTTAAAATTGATGACTTTCTCGACATAAAAGAAAAATATAATTGCTATTTGTCCTTTCATCACATTTTCCATAAATCGTCTTTCTTTTGCACCTTTAAAAAATGTCATCTATGTATTTTATAAATAGGAAAGTAAATTGTCGACCAAAACTTTAAACCATCATAAAATTGTAAAAAAATATACAAATTCAATATATATATTTTTAAACGAATACTTACATAGTAATATAATTGATTGTTACATAATTAGTACCTACAGTCTCAAATTTATTAATTTGCACGTTACTGACTGTTTTTTATATTCTTATTACAACATTACGTGTATTGCTTTATACGTGACAAGACGGTAGCCCAAAAGTCGAAGATAATTTTTTTGATATGTATGTTCAGCAGTCAAATCCTGCCCGTTTTGAAAAAAAATCCATATTTATTTGAAAGCTCCCTCAAAGTAATTAAGTAATCATAATTTTTTTACGGACTAATGAACCCCGGGCCAAAAGAAAATTAATTATTTAATGAATAAGTTGTTGTTCTTTTTTATTTTCCCTTAAGTAATGTTATTATCTTCCATTAAAGTATTATAAAGGAACTTTGAATTTTTTAAAAGGTAATTAGAACCGTCCTCTGTATTGTTTGTTATAGAGATGTGAGTTTTAGCTGAATTCATCGTATTTTACATTTGGTACAAAGTACAGAGTACATTTTCAATCTGTTATATCAAAGTGAAGTAGTGGCTGTGTTTGACGTTAGAAAATGAATCTATGCAGGACTAACAATTTCAAAGACTTGGTAATTACACGACCCTCGTGCTGAGATACACGGGTAAGAGAAACTGTTAAAAATTGTCGATAGAATGGGATTATTATTGTATGATATTTTCATACGGAAAAGTATACACATACTTTTTGTTTATATGAATATTTAAGTTAAAATTACCTATAAATGCTCAAGAGTACCACATATTTATATCACTTAATTTAAAATTAGATCCGAGGCATAAATATTATTTATATCACACTGTGTTGATCTCTGCTGTCAATAGACTACTGACTACTATTGCTTTGTCTCCTTGTCTTGTCTGCTTGTCTCTAAAGAATCGTTCATAACTCTATAGATACTTATCGTGACTTAACATGGAGACATTGACAAATGCCATAACAAAAAATACAACGTAAAAAAATATACGTGTCATATGTTTGTGTTTCTTTACACGCCGTGTGTCACGAAAGATTCGTTGAGCTCCGAGTGCGTTTTGAATTATGTATTAAAAGGATTTAATCTCTTATAATAGTGGCATATTTTTTGATAATCTGCCGTCGTAATTCGGTAGATGATTGATAAATAAGTTGTCCATATTTAGGAATAATCTATATAATATATTGATATGATTTGAATTACGTTATCGTCTATGGAATAACATCTATAACTATATTTAATAAAATATTATTTATTCACTCTATTTTAGACGAAATCGATGATTGAGATTTTTTTAAATAAAATTTTATTTCATAAAACTTCTCCCAACTAAAAAACTTTATTTCAAAAGATACACATATTTTAATTTGAAATGCGGGTGGGTGCTACCGAAATTTCTTTTGTGAGGGTGCTTTGACAAATTTATGTGATAGGCTCTAAGCAGGGGCTCGATTATGGCTTGTTACGGAAGGGCCGGCCTTGTTCATTTTATTTTATAATACTTTCTAACGCCCTAAGGGTTGTTTATATTTTCAGGGAGTTGAAAGTTTCAAGATTTTCTCGTTCCGTTTTGAATATTAAAATATTAAATACGTTATCAATTTGGTTTTTTTCTTTTTAAATAATCTATGAATACTGTTACCGATATTTAGTAGGAAGGCAATTAGGCTTTATTAACACGCAAACAAAATAAATTATCATTAGATAATACTGTTAGTTTTATAAGTATTCAATTCTTATTTGAGACAGATAATGAGCTGTGTAAATTTTCGTCGACCGTTTTTGTGCTTTACATATGTATCTTTGATTCGATCTATATCTATCTATACATTCTATCTAAGTTTATTGTTTTCGCATACAATTAAATTATATTTATTTCGTCATAAAGAATGTCGGAAATACCTGACGCAAATTTGTTCACTTTATAGCCAATATAACAATCATAAAACTAAACGTTTAGAATGACCTCTGCGACATAAAAACTTGATATAGACATGGATTTATCGTCCCATAAATTGTTTTTAGTTCAAGGTAAAGTATTCATTTTATTAGAAAGTGTTCTTAATAAAATATGTAATTAAGTTATTTTATGTTTGTGACAGTTTAAGGGATTAATTATATGTATTTTTTATATTAACCGTTACCCGTACATATCGCCAAATGTTTTGTTATTGATATTACGTAAGAAATGTAGGGTAGTTTTGAGATGCTTTATAGATTTTATTAGTGATATTTTGAACATAATATATGTGTACTGATCTTGTACGTACAGACGGATTAATTGAGAGAGCGTTAGAAAATAGTAACACTACTAATTTAGCGCAGAGTTCATTGCATTTAATTTGCAGATGAGTCATAATTGGTATAATTGCTGCATATTGTCAAATGCGGGATAAGGAACACCCTCAATCTATTTATTAGTTAGAAGCACTTGACGAACGCTTAATGGCCGCTTCCTTGGGAATAGAGAAATTGAATCTCTAAGATATTAACTTATAGCTCTGTAAGGACAATAAAAAAAGTTACATTTATGGCTCTGAGATTTTCAAGAACAAAATAATTTTATTTATACGAAGGTAGTTCATGATGCTTTTAAATATATTTACAAAAAAGTATTTGAATACAATATTTCTTATTGATTATATGCCTATATTTCTTTATTTTTATTTACTATATCTACTAATCACGGATTGCGTCTAAGTATTTTTAAGAATTGGGTCAAAAAAGTTAAATCTTCACACGCTAGTAACGAGCCAAATGCACACATTTATGGGATGGGAGGACAGAGCATTAGCAGAGCATAGTGAAATTCTATACATTAAAAATTATGTTACTAAAACTTACAGATAAAATCTTACTGATATGAATATACGGCTAAAGACAAAGTTGTATTTTCATATCATTTATTACGTTTTTACATCGAAATCAACGATTAATGATCTGAGAACACCAATCATTCAATCAATCAATCAATCCACCATTCACCTTATAGGTACTTCATTAAAAGACTACGTATATAAATACTGCTACTACTGCGTATTTAAATTTGACTATCGACACTACATACCGAAATAAAACTTTTTAAAAGTTTTATTTTCATACAAATAGTACAAAAATAATTTATAAAGAAAATATTTGTGAAACTTGATGTATCGAATTGGATCACATGTTTAATTATGGTTATATTCAATCAATCTAGAATTATTATAACAAGTATTAAGAAGTGCTCTTAAAATATATCAAATATGATGATAATACTACTTGTTGCTTCGTTTCGATAAGTAGTGCCGAATTGTATTGAGAGGAAAAGATATATATGCACAAAGTACTTCGATACGAAAATAAAAATGCAACAAAAACAACTACTTTGTCATGGACAGTGTCCAAAGTACATTTGTATTGTGAGCCAGCTTCGGTTTATCTACACGTCCTGAACAGCCAAAATTGAGATGTATTTAGACTATAATTTTAGACAATTATGTTCTTAATCCTTTTCTATGTATAGTGTATTAGTGACTTGCGCCACTTTTGCACTCGCGAAACTAATAAAGAAAACGAGATATTTGCAAAAATAAATAGTATGTTCTTGGTGGTGTTTTTTGTCAGTTAGTTAATCAGTTCAAAATTACTGTTTGCTATTAATTAATTATACTGATTTGAATAATTTTAATTAAATGTGAATTTTAGTTTAACTGTTTTTCTACTATATATATTCAATTTAGAGTTTATATTTGTTATAAAAACATAGGATAGTTTCATATATTTCCAATTGATTTATATCCATATAAATTATTTAACTTGGCGTTGGCTCCAAGGCGTTCAAAATAATCATATGCTTAAAATATATACTTTATAAAGTGAGAGACTTTGTCTTTTTCATAATATATCAACAGCGCCTACACATAATATTAAAACAGTGTGAACATAAATTAACTAAACTAAGGTCCATACACACCAGTAATAATATTATCAGTTTATTATTTTAGATAAAAACTCTCTTGCCGTTATTTTCGAATCGTATTGATTTATATATTTCAGATTATATACATACTTATAATATTTAAAACGAACACATCCATCCCTTATCCCAATAATCTAGGGCCGCTTCAATATGTCAATTCCTTTCACGGTCTTCTCGCACACGTCATCACAGTAGATACTTTTTTCCACATAATTTTTCACGCAATCCATAAATGTTTTCGGTCTTATTTTTTTTATCCATCCAAATTCTAACATAGGACTCTTCTCGTTACGTGCCTTGTATCTGCTGCACTACGTGACTATACAATATTTAAAATACATTTAAATGTAAAAGATTAATATAAGGACACTATTTATCTTTATTTATCTTTTAGCGATTCGATTAAAATAGGATAGAATTATAGGCAGTAAATGATTAGATCACCATAGATATCTTAGAGTCGAGATGAATATACAATGTTTGTAAGTAGTAAGTAAACGACCTCATACATACGACTATATATTCATATTCAAAGTCTTATACAATAAGAGTTTGATTTTATAAGGTTTATTCTAACGGAAGAAAGACTGAAAGATATATGAAAGAATAATTAAATTTTTATATTGTCACTTTATTAAAAAAAAAATCCTTTAAAGGTTATATTATTTAAAATATAATTTTTGAATTTAACTTTTAGAAAACTAATATAATAAACTCACACGTTATTCCTAACTAGCAAGACCATAAAAACACTAGTTAAATAACTTTTATTATGCTAAAATTTTGGTTCATGTAAAATTTCTTGTTAGGCATTAGGCATTCAAACTAAGTTTAGTGCGATTTTGCAGACTCAGAGATATAAGTTTTATATTTTCATCTCTAGACCGATTAACGAGGGATATTGTCTCGGTCCTTAGTACAGTGTAAAGGACACTTAATGCGGCTTTCAGACTGCATTAGGTGTTAAGCAGAACTAAGCATGAATAATGTGAAATGAAGGGTGAAGGACTTGTTTATTTCTGAGATAAATCATATGTTTGTTTTATTGGATGTTTTATGACATTTACGTTGTGTATAGTTTTAGTAAAGGTCTTTCTGTTTTGAACTAAGAAAAATATGTTTTCACATTGGTTTACGTAGATTTTTGAACCTTTTATTTAAAGTTAACGATTCCCGAAATACTGTTAGGGTTGTACGTGTTGAATTAATTAAAAAGTAACAGAAAAGTTAAATGTTTCTGTCACGTGTCTCTCCATATACAACCCTCGTTCCGTCTCATTAGTCCTTTTACGTTTCTGGTTGATTTTTCACCGTATATGTGTATATGTATGTGTGCGTGTATGTATGCGTGTGTATGCGCGTGTACGTATGCGTCTCTGTGTGCTTGTGCGTGTGCGTGTGTGTGTGAGTAGTATGTATATTTGTAAGTGTATATATTTCAAAACGATAACATCCCAAATTAATCAAAACTAAATAAAAATATTATGTGACAAAGCCAATTTTAATTTAAATATCAGTTAGCTAATATAAGTATTATTTACATGGTCATGTAGAAAAAAAAGTAAAAAAATATTTTCAACAATGGAATAAAAAAACTATAAAATTTATATTATTTACAGAACTAATTAATGAACATGAAAGTAACATGTTTTTGTCGCGTGTCCATGAAATCAACCCTCGGACGCCGTCCGCGGCACGCGTCATTACCCCGGCCCATTAGGCCCGCTGGTTTTATTTTTAATAGCTTTACATCCACTGTTGCATTTATAAAGAAATGATTACTATCGACTTTTTGTTTATTTTAAAGTCCTTGTAATTATTTTTTTTATGTTTCTATTTCATTAAAGTAAGTTGTTGAAGATGTATAAAATATTTACTTTTTGCCTTTTCTCTCTCTCTGTGTATGTATTGTTAACATTTAAATACGCAAATAGTTTATGACATCTAGTCGTACATTTTTATGTTTTTGGTTGTTGCATCCATTGATGTCGTCTTTATTGTCTGTTATATCTGGGTCTTCTGACTGCACAATATTTATTTAAAATAATCACATATTCTTGTGGTGTGCATTTTATTTCATATACGGGTCGATTAGATATTCGACCCACACTTGGATGGTATCCCAAAGGATGCAGGTTCGTGTACTGCTCACGTAGATGAAATTCGATCGATATTCCTTCAATAATTTCAATAATCATAACATTGTTAATATGTTTTAATACAATTTTAATAACTTAAAATAGAAAAAAAAATGTTTTTAAGCTAGTTTGGCAAATTCTATAATATAAGTAAGTGTTGTAATTATGTTCGCTTGTCAAAACCGACAACTGGAACACAAGGTTTGTAACTACTTAATTTTTTTTATTTGTTTTTTTAATTACCTAAATTAAGTAATTAATGAAAATGAAAAATATTGCTTTTTTTGATTATTCCTTTCAGATCAATGTGAATAATGTAATCTACAAAAAACTATGTTGTATTGAGTCAAGTTGACGTCCCGGAACAGGCTATACAATGAAAAACCGTACATACACCCATACCTACAAGTCCTACCAACAATCAGAATCATTAGGTTATTGTGACGATTGAGGAAAAGTTTAAACAAATTTTATAATAATAAGCTTCAGTGTCTTGCTCCTTGGCTACAAACATGTCTGTAATTCCAGAAATTACAAAAATTAAATAGACCATTTTCAACATAGACATTCCTGTAAAAGATGTCAAGAATATTCTATTATATTATTAGTCTATGCTAGCATGTCCTCTCCACCTATACTTATCTACAAACCTACTCCATGAAACTGTTAGTATAAATTATTTAGAAGAAAAAATAGCTTTTCGTTAGCTTTCTATTTAAGCAATGATTACATATTAGTTCTAAATACTTATAGAATCTAATTCAGAATGTTTAATTTGAGTAGAAATCTGCCAATAAATTATAACAGCAATACAAAAGTCGTTGGGATGCCGGTGGTTGTTTCACACGTACAAAAATGAAAAATTTCAACGGATCAATGAATCACGAATGGCCGTCCAGCTTTTAGAGACTAGCAGAGGCTATAGATGAGCAGTATTGCAGCAAAGGAGAATTATTGCCCTGTAGATCTAACTGTTTTTGTATCATCCACTAATAGATTCAAATTGTGGATAGACTTCAATATTGCTTAAATAATAAGACTAAGATAGCTAATGAAAAATAATTTCACCCTAATGGTAGTATATTTTTTAAACCTTTTCCGTGTAGAACTTATAAAAGCCAGCGTTATCAAAATGATATTTCAAACGTATTAAAGTTTCTTCACTAGGATTTACTTGAAATTCATTCCATAACGTGAATACTGATAGATTTAATGCACAAATATAACCTAAGACATTTCCTATTTTCTATGGTAAATCTAATTCACTAATTTATGTAAAGCGATATCGAGCATAGTAAGTTTTAATAAAGGATGTTTGTATTATATCATTCCATTACATATTCTGACCTTACTGATAAATTTCACAAAATTGTCAAGAAACTGGATAATATTGTTGTGATTTTGAAAATGTAAAACTTCGCTAATTTTATTATATTGATTGTTTAGACACATGATCACACTTCCTTCGTTTTATATACACAGGCACCTTTAAGTAATTACTGGAAGTTAGAACTGAATAAACTATATTGGTACTTCATTTCAACATCAGTTCATTTTATAAATGTTCTCTAATTTCTAGGTGTGGTTTGCCAGCCTTTTGAATTAGGTTTGAGTCATTGATACCCTACTATTGAACCCTCTTCAATAGTGGGGTATAAACGAATATAAATTTACCTCTATAACTAATAAATTAATAGAATATAAAGGTATTCAAACATTGTATAATATGCATACATAAAAAATATTTTGTTTCTTTATTCATTTTAAGTACTAGTATTATTTCTACCAAACTAAATTATATTATCCAGTTTGTGTTATTTGATCTGTTTCCTGAAAACAAACTAGATGGTGTCGCAATACTACAAATTAAGAACAAAAAGAAAGAGTTTAAAACTAGTAAACTTTCCCATGCTAACAAAAACACGAACGAGATGTTTTCAAGAATAATCTGATACTAAACTATCAACAAGAAACACAAACTTTTTGTATTCACTTTAAATTAAGTTTCATCGTTCAATCCATTTTATAATTTACAGATTTACTACATATAGGTGTTTGTTTTGGTTTGGTTTGGTTTTGGTTTGGGTTTTGATGCAATTTGATGTCGTATTAGATTTTTTAGGTGCCTTTCACTCCGAAATGTTATCTTATTAAATAATAATAATAATAATAACAAAAAAAATATTCATTTTATAAATATAAATTATAACAGATTTATTATATTTTATTCCGAGGCAAAAGTGGCAAAAGTCGCTGGCAAGAGCTATTATAAATATTAAAACCTCTTTACACTCGGTAGTAATTATTAAAAGATTTACATTAATTGCGTAAGTAACAACAATTTATTTTGAGTGCTGGTGTGCTGGTGTAAATTTAAGTATGATACTCAGCGAGTGTACGCGTATCATACGCTTTTGCTTGAACCTACCCTGCTTTTATGCAGCTATATATCTGTTTAAACTACTTATATAATATTAATACATTAAATTTCATGAATTATGTTTATAAGTAATACTATAATGTAAATAAGTCTTAAACTTTGTTCTTATCGTATATGATACATTTATTGAAGGCCCAAATACTATGTGATTCGGAAAAGAAAATCAAATTTGTTGCACTCAGGATCACTAAGAGCTAATATTGATCTTAACACTAAAGTTTAAAGTATAAAAAGTGTATTATTTATAAAAGAGTTCTATATCACATTTTCAACCAAAATGGAATAAATATCCTATGATTGCTTCGTTTCCCTCAGCCACTCCCCGCTCCAGTCGTAACTCACGACACGTTTTGTTTTTATTAACGGAATCTCGGAAATTTATCGTCGTAAGAATGTATTGTATTAATTCATGCCTGGTTTGATGAGTTGCGACCAATGTTCTATTTATTAAGTCGGCTATTACAGATTAATGAAATCGTTGGTAATTAGGTTGTTCAGTAGCACACTTATCGTAAGTTGTTTTGTGTATTTTACTAAGTTTCGCACAAGTTCTGGTGACATTAGCAAATATAAATTAGTCATTACAGATATTAAGGATTTGCTGTATTCATATATACCTATGTTTAAATTACTAATTATTACGTCATAATTGAGTCCCAGAACATTGAAAATCGGATCACCCGTATCTTTTTATTTAATAGTAGATTTCTACAAAAGTAATTGTTTCAACTTTTAAGCGCTCTTAATTAGACTGAGTCATACACAGCTAATGATATGGGGCTATAAATAGTTTTACCAACTTCGTGTATTATACATTTTCTCAGTAATACATACTATTCGTATTGTATGAACATTCATACCATACATATTCTGTAATAACAATGATGACTACAAAAATAAGTAAACTTATAAAAAAAATATATATACTTTAAAAACTTCAGGAACAAAAATTTAACGAACGAGGGTTAAAAGCTAGAGGTAAAATAAATATCACATGTAAGTACTTAAAACTAGAACTAACAATCAAATAAAAACAGATTAGTATGAACCACTTATGGTTACAAAAGTTAAATGAAATTTTCGACTATAAAGTGGCGCCCAACGTGGGGCAGTTTAATTGCAGTCTCTTTATGAACCGTTAAAGCTTTGGCTTTGATGTATACCTGTGTGGATACCAAAAGATAATACATTTTATCAGGTTGAGTCTGTAAATATTATTAATATGTTTAATATAATTTCATTACATTTGTACTGAAATTCTTTGTACTTTGCATCTGCTTTTCACAAGAAAAAGAATTTAGATAATGGCTTTAACATTAGTAACGATTTATGGAACTTCGCAATATTCTCATGGCAGGGAAACTATCTTAACATAACAGTAACATAGGCGGTTAGAACTATTCAAGCTAACGTGTTATGCGCATGTTAACACCAAAGTTTCCCAAACTTTGTCTCGTCCGTTACGGTCTGGTAAAGTTGTTTAAATGTCCGAAGAGATGCGATAGTCATTTAAACAAAGGTGTACATGATTTTAATTATATTTTTTGATAATTAAAATACTTAAAAAAATATATTATTTTTAGATATTAATTGCATTTACTTAATTTGCATGGTATAGTAGTTAATTTAGATTGGACTTTTTGTTTATTTCACTTCTTTCCAATTAACTAATACATTATATATCAACGCCTATTTTCCGAGTATTAACTTAATGTTCATGCTTAAAATAATAGAAAAAACACTGTTTAGGAATTTTATCTATCGATATTTGCAATATATTTTGTAGACGTTGCTTTTATCTAACATGTGTTACGTGTATTACAAACACTAAAACCATACAAAAGTAAAAAAGACGGCCGTGAAATGAATAAATTTCTAATAAAACTAAAATAGCGACCAATAAATTACGTGTTCTCTGCGCTGAGGTCGCTATCCGAGTGGCGTGATTTGTTTGTTATTGCGTTAGCGACATCTAACGTGACGTATCTGTCTCGTACCTTAGTGGTTCTGATTAGTATTTTTATGTTACGGCTAATACAAAAGTCGTTTCCTCCTTTAATTTTAAACATAATATATTAAAAATTATTCTTAAATATTTTTCAAACACCAAAAAACGTATGAAATATAATTTGGTTATGTGTACATATTTATCTTCTTCGTCTTGTGTGTCCTCAAATTGTGTTACTTTAATTAAAATGTTTATTTTTAAAGAGCATTGGAAAACATACACTCTGGGTTCAGAGTGCAGTACAATATATATTTAATAACATAATAAAAATATGTTACATTTTAGGTGTAATAAAACGGAGAATCCAAATCCCTTGGGAACATTTGGTAACGTAACTTTCGACGGAGTAAGAATGTGTAAACTGAAAAGTGGCAAAGTTCTAAACTATTCCAAGCGAAGTTCGGATTAATAATTAGCGCTTTGTGTGATTGCGTTGTTGCAATAGTTTCGGTAATATCTATATTTAAGGATGATATAAATTATTAATATGGAATGTATCGCTTTATAAGTCTTAGCTTGTTTTAAAATTATATTCATTGTTCTTTGCGGCCAAATGTATGTCAATAAAAAATAATATTTTTATTTTTATAATAATTGTGATGTATATTCTTTTTTATTTCAGGTAACTACTTTGCCGAATCATACAGTTTTTACTGACGTAGGTAATAACTACTTAATTAATTTGTTTTAGACGTGGAAGTGCGTAGTACATATTGTGCTGACGTGTTGAATGGATGATGATTTAAAGTTATTTTTTTTTTTACAATGGGCGAACTTAATGCCTACTGGAATTTCCTACCAGTGAACCCCTGTACACGTATGAAAATTGTGATAGGCGACAAAAATTTTAAATAATAAAATAAAGGAAAAAAAAGGAATATAATTTATACGAAAATATTTTTTAAATTTAGAACTCTAATAATAATAAGTTTTAAAGCAATTTTATTAAAAGATTTACAATACAACTCGTAAACTTCGCCTGCAAACAAAAACTGAAACGTTTTCAAGAACAATCTGATAGTTATAAATTCTGTACAAACACTAAGTTACTTCGTTGGGATCAGTTTTGAGATATAAATCCAATCATACAATTTCAGGGCAGGCTTTAATACGTTTCGTATTGTACAACAAATTATAAAAACTTCAAATGCAATATCATATTTTTGGCCACAGTTGTCCTATATATAAATACTAATATAATAGAACTCGATAGTTAATTTGTTTATTAATTATTTAAAAAATATAGCAAAAATATGCAGAAGTTTTTGTTTTCACAGCTCGATATAACGAATATGTTTATGAAATATAATAAGTTAATTTTATATGAAATATGTATAAATATTTGTAGGTCACTCACGTCTCGCGTGTATCGTTTAAACCGTGCTGTACCTACGTGTACGTGTCACGCCCTTGTTGAACTGAACTGAGTAAAATCATTTTAAAATATACTCACTCAACTGTATTTACTTGAACAAAACATTTTTTACCCACGTCTATCAACTCAACGTATAATAGAAAGAGTCAAAATACTGCTTTGTCTGAAGCCTTCACTCACAGAGGTAAATCTATATTAATAATTTCGATTAATCAATAATAAAACATAAAAAAATAATAATTTCGAATCGCCAACATGTATCCGCAAAATACGAATTGTCGAGTATTTTGTTAAATTCTAATGGACATTTTGGACGCTAGCGAAATGTCACTGACACCGGAGGCCATCTTGATTTCGTTAATCAAAGCTAAAACTACAATAATTTACCAACATTATGTAAAATATTGATGAAAAGAGTCACTTTTAATCCGAGCGAAACCGGGTTATCATCTAGAATTAGAATAGAATTTAATAGATGAAATTTAGTTTCAAACCGTCCTCTGCTCTAAATTCTCTTCTTCCAAGTGTGAGAAGCCACGGGCATAAGCTAGTGTGTGTAATATTAAACAACGTACCTACATTTGTAGTTTTAAAACCTGTCGAAACCTATTTCTAAAATTTACAATCTGATTTTGATTTATTAAATTTTGTCAAAGAAAATAGCGAATCAAAAATAAAATTCCCATTATCACGCTGTTTCCCACAGCCACTTCCCGCTCGAGTCGTAACTCACGCCACGCTTTGTTTTTATGAGGGGAATCCCCAGAAATTTATCGTCGTTAAGATGTATTAACACTCTCGTGACTGCAAAGTTATATATGTATTAAGTTATCGCGGTGAAGGGGATGCTTATACAAGTAACTGGAATTCGTGTATCCAACGCCTAAAACGTCTTAATTTAAGCAAAAATAAATTAAAGAGTTCCTAGATTAACCAAAAACATATAAATTAGTAACTTTATCGTCAATAAAAACAACAACAAGTTTACGAGTTCCATCCGAAATTGGAACGGTTCAACACGCTCCCTAGCGGATTATTGTAAACGTACAGACGACAATATTTGAAAATCACAAGCGATTCTTATTCCAAGAGGCGTAAGGCCGTGTTCGTAAGTACACCGGTTTCACTGATTTTTGAATAATGTCATCCATTTGTTGAAATGAGACTGAAATTTATTTCTCAGTGAAGGTGTATCAAATTGTGTGTAGTGTTATGATTTATAATTCTTAATAATATGCCGGGAGAAAATGTACTTATATCTTTAGCTTAGAAGGTGTTGCTATAAAAAATTGTAATGTGTTGGAATAATTAATTAGTTTTAAGTTTGGGGAGTAATGTTAAACATAAATATACTTTGAATATCTATGATTTTTTTTACATAAGTGTTAAGAGAATTTGTTTAATCACTGCTCTAACAGTTCTTTCTGGCAAATCTGAAATTCACTAATGCCTTTAATAAAGTGTGATATCATCTTTTACTTTAGAAAAGTTTGACAATTGACGGACGTTAATACTGCTCGACTTGTTTATTTTAGTTATTTTCATAGTATTTTATCTTGTGGTATTTTATTATGGGGCAGTGCTGCCGAAATTAATTCTATATTTATTTTACAAAAAAGAGCTGTGCGGCCTATTTCTAACTTAAAAGCTAGAGATTCTCTGAGAGAAGTTTTTAATGAAATAGGTATTCTTACAGTCGCTTCGCAATACATATTTAATAGCATATTATATATACGCCAAAATTTAAATAGTTATATAAAAACAGTGACAGACACGCAAAAAAAACAAACTCGTAACGCCAAAATATCGTCTTCAAAAAGTTTATAAATCCTTCATGGGTTTGAGTATCAAGATATTAGACCTTCCTTTTCTTGGTTTTAAATCTAAAATCAAAAGTTTATTGTTAAATTTTGATGTAGTTTAAGAAATTTTTGTGTAGTTTTAGCTGACTTAGGTAAGTTATATGATATCGGATTGGTTCATGTACGCTGTCACTAACGTATAAATAAAAATGTATAAATTTACATTAATTTAAAGTGACCAACATCATTATTTCGGTGAAGGCGAAGTCGCTGTCAATAGTAAGTTACTTAAAGAATTTAAAAATTATATTAATTCATGATTACACTCATTTCACTTACAGAGAAATTGAATACAGATAAAATATTATTACTTAAAGCTCAATATAAGTTAAGTCCTCTACCTCTGCAACATACAAAGTAACTTGTTTTCATCTCTCAAACAAACCACAACCCTGTGCTTTAGCTGAATTCTACAAAATTTGGCTAAATGCCCGAGCCTATCTCTCCTACCTCAGCCAAGCTCTACGCCACGATAAGTGATTCGGCTTAAATCTTGTTTCATATCAGTGAAATTATTCTTAGGTTGTATTAGCATTTTTGAAAAATCAACTCCTTCCTTATGATGAATCCTTTGATGTGAAGTGGGTGATTATTTTTATATGTAGGAATTAAGTACGTCAATGTGCTAGGGATGGTTATATTTATCTGCTCTTTTATCTTAAATGTTATCGATTTCTTTACCTTTTTTGTATTTTATTTATTCAAATCATGTGAAATATTTTTAAAAAGTCAATAGGTCAGGGAAAAGTTTATTTGTGTTTTATATAGAAATTCAATGTAAGTTTTTTCCATTGTTTATATTTAATTAAAATATAAATATTATATTCTATAACTTACTGCTATCTCATAAGCAGACACATGTTTCCTTTGTTGTTGAAATCTTGTGACTTCTCATTAAAAAACGCTACGTGTAGTTTTGCTAGTCCTTTCTTGATGTTAACCTTAAGCTACCTAAAATATTTTTAAGAGACCGTAACAAATGGTAATCTGAAGGTGCAAGATCGGGGCTACATGGAGGATGCATTAGGTCTTTACAGTCAAATTCTGTAAATTTTTGTTGAGCTGCTAAAAATCAATGTTCAAAACTATTTTATGATCAATTCAGAAATCTTCAGCTGTATCCTCGACGATCTTGCTCTGTTTTTTCAAAAATGTCACGATTTTCGTAAGGAGAGCGAAATGCATTTTTGACATCAAAATTTCCATGACAAAAACATAAAAACGCTTAAGAAAATTTTGGGCTACTGTTACTTATTCTGCATTGGCTCAATAAAGTTAAATTATTTTTTAGGCGGCTTGTCGCATTTCTCGTCTTTTTTGAACTGAAACTTTAAACTGTACCGAATATTTTCGATGCATTTATCTATTTTGGCGAATAGTAGGGGTTAACTGTTTCTTAATTTGAAATTTGTTTTTTTAAAATGTCACCTTAATGGTTTAAGGTAAAACCTGCCAGTCATAAACAATACAACCGAAAAAAGATTTCATAATAACTTTTTACTGCAAAATTCGAAAAGTTTTTTCCACGACCTATTATATCAAAAGGCTGCCTGGCTGAGATCTCCTTTTAATGATAATGGCGCCTGAATTTGTTTACATCACCTTAAAAGGTATAAGGGAACCATTACTGTTCTCTTTGAACATATTTTGTGCTGCACTCGCATTTGTATCACAGTATTTTTTTTTAAGTCCAGCTACTATATGGATTTATATCTGCTTGTTTTTTATATGAATTACTTTAGTTCTGCTTTCATAAATAAAAAAAAACAAAAAAAAACCATTTTGTCGTCTGCAAAGCACATTAATTTAAGCCACTGATTCGTAAAAAACTTATATTAAAATTTCACCAAGAAAGTGGCGCCCAGTGTGGGGTCGTTTTAAATGAACTATTTTTATAAAGCGGTAAATTGACTTCTCGACCCTGAGTTGGGAGTGAAATATAATACATAATTATTATTCAACTCCGTTAGTGGAATTTATTTTTATTTGTTCTGCATAAAATTTTAAGGTTGCTTTTAAAGCGGACTGCTTATATGTTAAACTCACATCATTTAAGCTTTTTTCAAGCATCTAAACGATCTTAAGCTTCAAATAATTGCAGTGGTATCTGCTATAAGCCGAAGGCCTTACTTACTCCAAGTTTTGTTTTATCAGTTACTATCTCTATCATTATTTAATTATTATAAAAAAAAAAAAACAAATTTTAATAAACCATACCAGCAAGTCAATTTAATGTGGTAATATTGAATAGAAAAACGATGTAGTTATTACACAATGCATTAGAAATATGGAATATTAAACAACTTTCTTTACTGTAACAATTACATATATACTAAACATAATTATGCAGCCCCTTTTCATATTTTCTCTTCATTTTTATTTACAAATACGACCACTTTTTATATAAAGTACACATGCAGACAAAGACAGTGTTGCAGACGTAGTTTTATATGAAACATAAGCATTAAATAAATATAAATTTATATCGTTTTATAATAAATTACAACCCTTATAATCACCATTCAATATGCAATGTTTGTATAAGATTATGTTAAATATGTTAACATTGCGTAATTAGTTGTTAACACGCTTGAAGATAATGTAAATATTATTTTACACTAGTACCTACTAATAACAACATTTTAAACGATATGTATTAATTAGTGTAATATTAAATTTAATTTGGTATGAAATAAACTTGATATTTTTTAATCACATCTGCAGCATACCAAAGTTAATGTTTTCATCTCTCACATCCACCAGTCTTACGCGACTTTTGTAAAATCTGGCCGAGTGCCTAATCCATTCCCGCCAACTCTCCAGCTTTACGCCATAATAGTAGATTGAAACGTGTTGCAGAAAAACAAAATTAATTTCTTTATATTCAATTAATAAAAATATTGTTTTAATATCAAAATTATCACTAGCTCTTCTCTCTGTTTCTAAAGTCTAACCTTTAAATTATTATAATAAATTACAAGGTAACCTGGCAATGGTCGATTTATACCTAAAGTGCATCTTTGTACATTCTTCATATTCGAGTACATTGCCTTAATATACTTTTTAGAAATCAAAAATGTTTCATAAATAAGTTATATATACTTTCTGAAGTAAAAATAAACCATAACTCATTCCATTCGCGACTTACCTTTTTAACTTAAACTTTTATTTTCTTCATTAAAATTAAGCCATGCAAATGCAACTTGTGACAATTTTTTTTTTAAAGAAAATACTGGAATAACTTAATTGTAAAATATTTACAAAGAAATATTCAAGCCACCATAGTTAGGGCTCACGCAACTACGAAGTTTTCAATATTAGTTAAGAGCTTAGTTTAAGAATTCAACTTGACACTTTTTGCCACTTTCTTGTTAAGTTCAGTTAATATAGTTATTAACTTCTATATATTCACAAGCAATGTAGACTGAATATTTAGTGAACACTTTATTTCACGAGTAATTGAGATGTTTTATTAATAACTCGTCGATGCTAAAATGAACCAAGTTAATGTTAACGAATATAAATTTTATTAAATTTTTTTGTTTTTCCTTAAGAAACATATCCAGTATTAGAGAAATACGAATACAAATAACACCCAGAATCGAAAAAACAAGTCCTGGATGATATGTGTATTGGAATCGATCCCACGACCTTTGGATTAGCAAGCTTAAAGTAACTGTATTGTCTATGCCAATTAGTGTCACTAATATTTTTGATCACGCTAAATATCGGCTGCTATTATTTTGAGTTTATAAGTTTGTTAGAACATTTTGTATGCTCCGTCATGGCTGTTTATATATTTTGTATATTCTTGTCTTAAGCTTTGTTTTATCTGTGGTATTTGTAAATTAAAAGTAAATTTGATTTGAATTTGACTCTAGATTTTATTGATTTTTAAGTAAAAAGTTTTAAAATTTTTGATGTATGTGTCTATGTTAACAACTTTAGCACCATGATCAATTTAAAATATATATGTTTAAGAGAATTTTACTAAAACTGTAGAGAGGAACTTTTTTAACTGAAATTAACATTTAAATGAAAACAGATAAGCACACGCTACTGAATGTTGAGAAATTTATATTAAATTTTTCAGTTTAAAGTGGCGCCCAACGCGGGGCTGCTTTAATTGCATTTTTTTTCACGAACTGTTAAATTACCAACCGAATGTGTAGTGCTTTATTTCTTTTTGTTTATTGTTTTTCACTTAGGAACGCCGTTTCGAGTTTTAAAGCACAAATAATTGACTGTATTGTTGTAGCTTCATTGTAACAATTAAGAGGCAAAAAAAAAAATCATGATTTCAGTGAAATATTATATCGGCATCACAACTATGAGAATTTATATTAAAAATAAAACCTATAACTCTACAACTATAACCTATAACCTATATAAGGCCTTATTGATGCATTAAACTGCAACAAAATCAGATATCTGCCAGATAATTCATATTAAAATAAATATTGCTATGATAACATAAACATAATAGTAAAACAAAATCTGTATGAATTGAACTGCTCAAAACTGTTTTTTAACAACCTAAGCGAATAAAGCTATGAAAACTAATTAACTATGAAACTGAGCTGTTCGGCACATTTTATTAAGTTAGTTTGTGATTTACTTTATTAGTAGTTAAGTTAGTGTTTTAAATGATGAGACTCGAACTAGAAACTAATAACTACAACTATACTATACTGATTTTGTTTTTCTAATTTTGATAAAAAAATAAAATAAATTTATAAATATGTACGTAAAGAATAATTAGAATTTCAAATCAGATATTTTTATCTCGTGTAGTAAAAACTTATGTGTTTTATTTATACAAACCTCTCTTTTGTATAAGTCAATGAACTTACAAAAATATTTAAGTCATTGCTTTTTAGTTTAAAAATGTACATACAGTATTACTAACAAATTAATGAATTAAATACTTAAGTTTACATTGTTAATGACCTCTTGATTATAGGTGTGGTGTGCGATGTATTTTAGGGGTTCGTCTTCATGATTGTATGATTGAAGAAAGTTAAGTTTCACCCCACTAATAAATTGTTTTCATGCTCTTCAAGCGTCATACACATATATCAATATATATTTATTTGTAAAGTTTTCAATAGTAAATTCATGAATGATCGTCTAGCTTTTAGCGACATGCAGAGGCTATAGATGAGTAGTATTAGGTAACTGATATTATAACTGATAGGTATTAGGTGAACTGGTACTGATCTGACTGATTTTATATCATCCACTAACGGGTACAAATTGTTGATAGATCTAATATTGCTAAAATAACAAGACTAAAATTACTAATGAAAAATAATTACACTTTAATATTAGTATTTTTGGTGTAGAACTTATAAAAGCTAGTTTCAGCCAGCGTTACCAAAATGATTTTTCAAACGCATTAAAGTTTCTTCACTAAAATTTACTTGAAATTCATTCGATATCGATATATTATATCGATGAAGGAAGTTTGTATTATATATTGAAATTTCCGTAAATGATTTGATGACTTGATGAATTTGACAAAACTGACAAGAAACAGGGTGTTATTGTTATTATTTAAAAATAAAAGACCTCGTTAAATGTATTTTATTGATTATTTAGCCTCTATAGTTTTTTTACCTTCAACTTTAAGTAGTTACTTAAAATTAAAGCAAAATAAACTATATAGGTTTCATTTCAATATCGGCTCATTTGTTAATGCTCTCTATATTTAGGTGTGGTTTGCGAGCCTTCTGAATTAGGCTTGGGTCATTTATACCCTACTATAGAATAGGGTTAAATTCTCCTCTATAGCTAATAAATCAATAGAATATAAACGTATTCAAATTCAAACATTATATACGAGTACTACTACTACTTACTACTCGTACTACGCATACATAAAAAATAATTAGTGTCTTCGAAAATTTGAAATATTAGTATAATTTCTACAAACATTTATACCATATGAAATTATATTATCCAGTTTGTGTTATTTAATCTGTTTCCCAACAATAAACTAGATGGTGTCACAATCCTACAAATTAACAATAAAACTAAAAGTGTGACGCATAAATAACGTGCTCTCTCTGAGGACGTCGCCGCGCGAGTGGTGATTTGTTTGTTATGGTGTAAGCGCCATCTACCGCGATCTAAAAGCGGTTGACATGTGACAAGCAGTGATATAATGATTTAAAAACCAAAATTGTTGTTTGAAGCAATTAGATATTTGTCGCTGTTGTTCTTATTGTTGACGTTTTCATATTCATCTGTATATAATACATATATATTTTTAATTGCAATTACATGTTGTGTTTTCATCTATGTCTTACAGAAACTGCTTCACGTCTATAATTTAAATTGAAAACAATTACCATAAATAATTGAGTACAAAAATATATTTTTATATGTTTATGTTTTATCAAAATACTGTATAAGTATTTAATTTAATATCAAAGTATATTATTAATAAAATCTGCATTCAATCAATGTGTTAACTTTAACAAGTTTTGTATTCTTACCTATGACAGCTAGGAAACTTTGCAGGCTAAGAAGTTGAATAAAGATTTTATTAAAAGGTTTGTAATAAAACCAGTAAACTTTCTTATTCTAACAAAAACCTGAACGAGATGTTTTCAAGAATAATCTGATACTAAGAATAAACTATCAACAAGAAACACAAACTTTTTGTATTCACTTTAAATTAAGTTTCAGCGTTCAATACATTTTATAATTTATAGAGTTACTACATATAGTGTTTCTTTTTAAAAAAAACTAGACAGGTATAGTTGAGAATTAATTGTGATAGCTGTAAACATTATAAATGTTAGGACTGTTGGAATTTGTATTACAATAAAATTTTATATCTGTCTTCAATGTATATAAATTTGAAAATCTTAAATATGTACATAAAAATACTGACAATTTTATTAAGCATAGTGATATACACACTATAAATACCAGGAACAAACACAAGCTCGCGCTACCTGTTACTCGACTTAAAAAAGTGAGTAAATCTTTCATGGGGCAATGTATACAGTTTTACAACAAAGTCCCAGCAAACGTTCAAGTATTACCATTTAACAAATTTAAGAGAATAGCTAAGGAACGTTTGTGTGCAAAAGGATATTACAATGTATCTGAATACTTAGAGGATAATGCACCGTGGGTATGAAGCGATCGCTGCCAGGCTGCTTCAAGATTATTTATTTAATATTGTGTAATGTATTTATGTTATTTGGAATTTAAGAAAAAAAAAAAAAACAAATCATGACAATCCCGCTGAGTTTCTGTCGCCAGCTCTTCTCAGGTCTGTGGAAATAATTTTCCGAGCTGGTGGTAGCTTTGACAATGAAAAAATGTTTTGTATGAAACTTATTTTCAATAAAGATTTTTGATTTGATTTTTGATTTGATAAAAATGACTCAATATTTTCCTTGGTAAGACAACTCAAGAATGGTTGAACTAAGGAAGCTTGAAGCTTAAGGAAGGTTCTTAGAAAAGAAAATTAAGGAAATAACGGGTTTTGATGCAATTTGATGTGGTATTAGATTTTTTACTCCGAAAAGTTATTTTTAAAAAAGTAATAATTACAGTTAAATTAAAAAAATATTCAGTTTATACATATAAACTGTAACTAATTTCTGATTTTTTTAGTCTGAGGGAAAAGTGGTAAAAGTCGCTGGCAACAGCTATTTATATTATAAACATTAAAACTACTTTACACTCGGTTGTTAATATTAAATTCACAATAATTGCGTTAATAACAACAATATATTTTGAGTGCTGGTGTAAATTTAAGTATGATTCTCAGCAAGTGTACGTGTGTATGAACTTACCCTGCTTTTGTGCAGCTCATGTATCTGTTTATACATTGTCTTAAACTTTGTTCATATTTACTAAGCCTATATCTCATATCATACATTTATTCAACGCCCAATTACTATTTGATTCGGAAAAGCAAATCAAATTTGTTGCGCTTAGGATCCCTAAGAGCTAACTTTGAACTGAACAGTGAAGTTTAAAGTATAATATTAATATAAAAGTGTTTTATTTGTTAAACATATTGAAACCAAAATGGAATAAATATCCTATGATTGCTTCGTTTCCCTCAGCCACTCCCCGCTCCAGTCGTAACTCACGACACGTTTTGTTTTTATTAGTGGAATCTCGGAAATTTATCGTCATAAGAATGTATTAATTCATGCCTGGTTTGATGAGTAGCGACCGATGTTCTATTTATTAAGTCAGCTATTAGATGAATGAAATCATTAGTTATTAAGTTGTTAAGCTGCTCACTTATCGTAAGTCGTCTTGAGTATTTTACTAAATTTCGCACAAGTATCTCGCGGCATTGGCAAATGTTACATATGTTACTTATATATATATTAAGGATTTTTATAATATATGTTACTTATATATATTAAGGATTTTTATAATATATGTTACTTATATATATTAAGGATTTGTTATACTCATATATAATTGACTTAATTACTAATTATTACGTCGTAACTGAGTCCCAGAAAATTAAAAATCTGATCACCCGTATTTTTTTATTTAATAGAAGATTACTTTAAAAGTAATTGTTTTAACTTATAAGCGCTTTCAATTAGACTGAGCTAATGACGTGGGGGTTATAAATATTTTTTTATTTTAAAAGCTTATCATATAACGCATATATATATATATATGTATATATGTATATATATATATATATATATATATATATATATATATATATATATATATATATATATATATATATGCATACGTACCGTATGCATACATAGATTAATTGTTAACGTTACCACTTATTGAGAGATACATAATATGGCGACAAGAGTCAATTGTGGCCTAGGATATTATAATATAATCCAAAACTATATATGTATGTATGTATTGATTATAGAGGTTTACTCGTCGTCAACCCTTTTAAACAATCAATCTTTAAATTACTGGACAATTTCGGCCACTTGGTGACCACTAATATGTATAAACATATATTTAATTGATAACATTGACAATTTGTGTCATTATAATTAATTAACGCATAGCTTAAAATGAAAGTAAAATAATAAACTGCGATAAAATATATATAGTAACTATGATAGTAAAGGGTTGCATTTTGTGACATAATGGAAAAATACTGTCTGAAAAAAATATATTCACAAAATTTCAGAAAAAAATATTGAGCGAACAATGGATAAAGCTAAAGGTGAAATACATTACATGCAAGTACTTAAAACTAGAACTAACAATCAAATAAAAACAGATTATAAACCATTTATGGTTACAAAAGTTGAATGAAAATTTTAACTATAAAGTGGCGCCCAACGTGGGGCAGTTTAATTGCCGTCTCTTTATGAACCGTTAAAGCTTTGGCTTTGATGTTTACCTGTGTGGATACCAAAAGATTACAAGAGAATACATTTTATTTGGTTAAGCCTGTAAATATTATCAGTATATTTAATAGCATTTCATGACATTTGTACTGAAACTTTTGTACTTTGCATCTGCTTTTCACAAGGAAAGGAATTTAGATAATGGCTCTAATATTAGTAACGATTTATGGAACTTCGCAATATTCTGTTGGCAGGGAAACTATCTTAACATAACAGTAACATAGGCGGTTAGAACTATTCAAGCTAACGTGTTATGCGCATGTTAACACCAAAGTTTCCGAAACTTTGTCTCGTCCGTTACGGTCTGGTAAAGTTGTTTAAATGTCCGAAGAGATGCGATAGTCATTTAAACAAAGGTGTACATCATTTTAATTATATTTTTTGATAATTAAAATACTAAAAAAATATATTTTTATTATTTTAAATATATTATTGATTTGGTTTAGATATTAATTGCATTTATTTCATTTGCATGTTATAGTAATATTAATATAGATTGGACTTTTTGTTTATTTCACTTCTTTCCAATTAACTAATACATTATATATAAAAGCCTATTTTCCGAGTATTAACTTAATATTCATGCTTAAAATAATAGGAAAAACACTGTTTAGGAATTTTATTTATCGATTTTTGCAATATATTTTGTAGACGTTGCCTTTTATGTAACCCGTGTAACGTGTATTACAAACACTAAAACCATACAAAAGTAAAAAAGACGGCCGTGAAATGAATAAATTTCTAATAAAACTAAAATAGCGACCAATAAATTACGTGTTCTCTGCGCTGAGGTCGCTATCCGAGTGGCGTGATTTGTTTGTTATTGCGTTAGCGCCATCTAACGTGACGTATCTGTCTCGTACCTTAGTGGTTCTGATTAGTATTTTTATGTTATGCTTAATACAAAAGTCATTTCCTCCTTTAATTTTAAATATAATATATTAAAAATTATACTTAAATATCTTACAAACACCAAAAAACGTATTAAATATTATTTATTTGTGTTGTACATATTTAACTTTGTCGTCTTGTGTGTCCTCAAATTATGTTACTTTAATTAAAATGTTTCTTTTTAAAGAGCATTGGAAAATATACACTCTGGGTTCAGAGTACGGTACAATATATATTTAATAACATAATAAAATATGTTACATTTTAGGTGTAATAAAACGGAGAATCCAAATCTCTTGGGAACATTTTGTAACGTAACTTTCGACGGAGTAAGAATGTGTAAACTGAAAAGTGGCAAAGTTCTAAACTATTCCAAGCGAAGTTCGGGATTAATAATTAACGCTTTGTGTGATTGCGTTGTTGCAATAGTTTCGGTAATATCTATATTTAAGGATGATATTAATTATTCATATGGAATGTAGCGCTTCAAAAGATATTTACACACTTTGTTGCTTCTAGATAAATTTTAGCTTGTTTTAAAATTATATTTATTGTTATTTGCGGCCATATGTCAATAAGAAATTATCTTTTTATTTGTATAATAATTGTGATATATTATATATTTTTTTTATTTCAGGTAATCACTTTGAAGAATCATACAGTTTTTACCGACGAAGGTAATAACTACTTAATTTATTAGTTTTAGACGTGGAAGTGCTTAGTACATATAGCGCTGACGTGATGAATGGATGATGATTTAAAGTTGTCTAAAATAATTTATTTATTCATTTACACATTTACCCATTTATTTATTTTTGCTTGAATTTCCTACAAGAACCCCTGTAGATGTGAAGATATTGTGATAGGCGTCAAATATATATTATATATATATATATAAATATATATATATATATATAAATAATAAAATATAAGATAATTAAAACAGAAATATTTTTTAATTTAGAAGTTTTATAGCAATTTTATTAAAAGATTTACAATACAACTCGTAAACTTCGTCTGTAAACAAAAACTGAAACGTTTTCAAGAACAATCTGATAGTTATAAATTCTGTACAAACACTAAGTTTCTTTGTTGGGATCAGTTTTGAGATATAAATCCAATCATACAATTTCCGGGCAGGCTTTAATACGTTTTGTATTGTTTAACAAATTATAAAAAGTTCAAATACAATATTATATTTTTGGCCACAGTTGTCCTATATATAAATACTAAAATAATACGAATATGTTTAGGAAAAGTAAGGATAAATTTTACATAAAATATGTATAAATATTTGTAGGTCACTCACGTCTCGCGTGTATCGTTTAAACCGTGCTGTACCTACGTGTCACGCCCTTGTTGAACTGTACAGAGTAAAATCATTTTAAAATATATTCACTCAACTGCAATAACTTGAACAATGAAATATTAAACAACGTACCGACAATTGTATTTTTAAAACTTGTCGAAACCTATACCTAGAATTTACAATCTGTTTTCAATTTATTAAATTTTGGCAAAGAAAATAGCGAATCAAAAATAAAACTCCCATTATCACGCTGTTTCCCTCAGCCACTCCCCACTCGAGTCGTAACTCACGCCACGCTTTGTTTTTATGAGGGGAATCCCCAGAAATTTATCGTCGTTAAGATGTATTAACACTCCCGTGACTGCAAAGTGACTGCAAATATGTATTAACTATTAAGTTGTCGCAGTGAAGAGGATGTTTTATACAACTAACTATAGAATTCGTGAATCAAACACCTGAAACGTTTTAATTTTAGCAGAAATAAATTAAAGAGTTCCTAGATTAACCAAAAACACATAAATTAGTAACTTTATCGTCAATAAAAACAACAACAAGTTTACGAGTTCCATCCGAAATTGGAACGGTTCAACACGCTCCCTAGCGGATTATTGTAAACGTACAGACGACAACATTTGAAAATCACAAGCGATTCTTATTCCAAGAGGCGTAAGGCCGTGTTCGTAAGTACACCGGTTTCACTGACTTTTGAATAATGTCATCCATTTGTTGAAATTAGACTGAAATTTATTCTCAGTGAAGGTGTATCAAATTGTGTATACTGTTGTGATTTAGAAATCTTAATATGCCGGAATAAACATTCTAATTCTATTTTAAGTTAAGAAGGTGCAGCTTTATTGGGCTAGTAATGTTCAACATAATAATCCTTAGAAAATCTATGATCTTATATACATAATTGTTAAGAATTTCTTTTATGACTACTCTAATGGTTCTTTCTGGTCACCCTAAAATTCCTTTTGTCCTTTCAAATATTTTTTACAATGGTTTGACCAAGACAAGTTAAGAATGGTAATCACTAGTTATGTATTTGACCCTAGAGTGTTTATCCTATAATCTTAGTTTTGGAAAACCAGTACAAATGTAGTCATTTCAATGACTTCTGTTTATAATCAGTTTGTATAGAAGTATTTTTCTAGCAAAACTAATGAGGAAGATCATGTCTCCTTAAGAAGTAATAGTTATTTTAGATAATTCACCTCATACGTCTGCCATGTATCAGTCTCATTTTTCTTGCGTGGACTTTTGAGCCGACCCCTCGAATAAATAATTTAAATTTAAATAAAACAAAAACAATAAAAATCACGATTATGACGAATTTGAGGAATTTCAAAGAAGTTCTTCGACGCATTTCTTATTTAAAGGCAGCAAAGATAGCGGGCTCTTTCAATAAAAACTACCTTTAAATGCAGATTTTTTCCTCTCGTCTTTAAAAGCTATCCAAGGATAGGACGTTCTGAAACTAAACTCAACTGTTATCTAAATTAAATTAAAGTGTTATCTGAGTCTAATAATATAGAATTACATTGGTTTATATACGTTGTCACTACAGTTTAAATAAAAGTGCAAAAATTTAAATAAATTTAATGTTAATAGCTAGTTACTTAATTACGCTGTCAATAGCTAGTTACTTAAAAAATGGAAATATCAAACTAATTTACTTCACTTTCATAACATAAATATAGATAAAAATATGAGATAAAAACCACAACAAAAAACAAGTAGCGGCATTATGTTTTTTTTTTTCTTATAAGATAAAAAAAACATAATGCCGCTACTTCTGCAACATCCAAAATAACTGTTTTCGTCCCTCAAATAAACCACAACCCTGTGCTTTAGCTAAATTCTACAAAATCTGGCTAAATGCCCGAGCCTATCTCTCCTACCTCAGCCAAGCTCTATGCCACGATAAGTGATTCGGCTTGAATCGTGCTTTATATCAGTGACATTATTCTTAGATTGTACTAGCATTTTTGAAAACTACCTTCCTAATGAAAAATCTATTGATCTAAAATGGGTCATTATTTCTGTATGTAGTTAAAACAAAATTAAATGTTATTGAATTTTTTTTTAATATTTTATTTATTGAAATCATTTATATATGTAAAAACATGTCAATTCACAAATCTTTTATATATCTTGCCTTTTTTAAAAGGAAACTTTAAAATGCACTGAATATCTTCGTTACATTTACCCATTTTGGTGGACAAAGAAACAAATGAAAAGTAGCGGGTAACTGTTTTTTACTTTTCAATTTTATTTCTTAAAATGTCACCTTTTAATGATATCAAAACCAACCAGTTACAATGAATACAACCAAAAGTATTTTGTTATAACTTTTTACTAGAAAGTACGAAAACTTTTTCCCCGGCCTATTATATCAAAAGGCTACCTAGATGAAATTTCCTTTTAATGATAATGGCGCCTGAGTTTGTTTGCATCACCTTAAAAGGTATTAGGGAACCATTACTGTTCTCTTTGAACTATTTTTTTAATTCTAGCTTTATATGAATATCTGCTTGTTTTAAAAAGAAATTTAAATATTACATATTCGATGTTATTATAAAATGGAAACATATTTTATTTTTTAATTTAACCTTAAAACTTAAATCTAACATTACAGTTATTAACATATATATATATATATATATATATATATATGTATTTCATCTGAAAGTAACAAAAAAAAGCACATTAGTTTAGGCCACTGATACGTAGAAAATTATATGAAAATTTTACGCAAAAAGTGGCGCTCAATGTGGGGTCGTTTTTGACGCAGTATTTTTATAAAGCGCTATATTGTCTTCTCGACCCTGAGCTGGGAGTAAAATAAAATACATAATTATTATTTAACTGTGTTAGTGGAATTTATTTTTATTTGTTCCCTATAAAATTTGAAGGTCGCTTATAAAGTGCTATAAAAAGCTACTACTGCTTTGCTGCTGCTGCTGCTAAAGCTTATATATTAACTTTTAATATATGAAACTCACATCAATCAAACTTTTTTCAAACGTCAATATGATCACATAAGTATCAAACTATTCTAGGGTTATCTGCATTAGGACGAAACCTACTCATAATTTTGTCTTTCCAGTTCTATTAATAATCAATTAAATTATATTATAATTAAATATTGATTTTATTTATTTGAATCAACAAATTTAATAAATCATACCAGCAAATATAATATATAACATTAAAAACAGTATATATATTTTTTTGGTAATATTCAGTAAAAACTGTTTTTTTCTCGCATCACTGTAAAGTGTCTCATCGATTTCGATGAAATTTAGTGTGGTTAACTCTTAATGAAAATTCTTTTATTTCCATAGCGGCAAGCGGAAAAATGGTTTGGCCTATAATAAAAGTATAAAATATATCTCTATGGCATCATCAAAATAAAAAATTGGTACTGATATCACTTATAATTTGACTAGGGAAATAGGAGTGGGACAGACGAACTTGTGGGCAACAACTTGTCTGTAGTAAAACCATATATATGTATTTCATAAAACTATACACTATTATTAAAGTATTAAATAATATTTAATCTTTGTCACACATTTTATATATATAATACAGATATAATAGAAGATCCCTGAATCCGAGTCTCCCAAGAGACTGACTCCTTTTCTAAAATAAATTATATCCAAGGAAAAGCATGTATCAAGTGATAAGTTTCAATGATCTTCTGTTTTGAGAGCGGCTGTGCTTCGTGTTAATAACTAAACTATAATATTTTCATATAACTATTCAGTTTAATATCTGAATAATAAATCGTCTTTTGTTTTTATATTGCAATAAATAAATTATATTATGAATAATATCTTTACAATTATCCTATGCACCTGGTAGCAGGCGCTGCGATCATGATTTTCCAGACAAAGATAGTGTTGCAGACATAGTTTTATATGAAACATAAGCATTAAATAAATATAAATTTATATCGTTTTATAATAAATTACAACCCTTATAATCACCATTCAATATGCAATGTTTGTATAAGATTATGTTTTTTTTTTTTTTTTTTTTTTTTTTTTTTTTTTTTTTTTTTTTTTTTTTTTTTTTTTTTATTATTATTATTACTATAAATTTACCATAGACTTGTAGTCCATGCCATTTTTAATTTGTTTTATAATTATTATTTTGATTTCTTTTTTTTTTTCAGATTTTTGCCTGTGTATTCAGGCACAAGAATTACTTTAATAAATACATAAATAAATATTCTATTCAATTGGTTAATTTTGTTATGACCTTCTGGTCTTGGTTGTGTATTGCTAATTTCAAGTTGTAATCATTTATTGTCTTGTCCGTATTAACAATGCTGTCTTTGATGAACCTCGCCAGCGCATCTTCTTGATGGTCCGTGTAGTAGACAAACGTCCTGGTGTGTCGGGAAATGGCTACTAGCGCATGAGGTACGCTGTCATGGAGTGGGAGGCTCTTTCCGGTTCTTTTTACAACTATTGTGCTTTCATAACACAAACCTTGTGCCTCATGAACGGTGAGTGTTTTGGATCCCTTCCCTTTTCCGTACCCTTTTTCTTCCAATGTTAGCTTCTCTTCTTGAGTGAAGGTCAGGTATAGGGTATTTGGTTGGTCAATGGGGATCTTTTCACCTGTAAGGGATTTTATGTTCATAGATCTTGCTATGCTGCTCGAGGAATATATACCGTCATATACTTTTCTAAGGGCGTAGACTACATCCCTCGGGCATCTGTTTGAGCACATAAGTTGTGTTATGATGGCAGTTGTTATAAAGTCTGGGCGGTGGTAGTAGACTTCGAACAAGTTTTCTCTTTCAATATAAGGAAGCTGATTTACGTCACCAATGAGTAGCAGTTCTGTGGCTTCGGTGAGTTGCAGGGCCATCACGATGGATCCGAAGTGGTTCATCAGTGCTTCATCGACTATAAGCCTTTGGCATTTCCCCTTTTTTTCTTTCGGTAATCCGTTTGTTAGGATCGAAGCCAGTGTGCTTACTCTGCGCGCGGCGTCAGCCCCCTCTTTTTCGGAGATTTTTGATGCTAGTTCTAGTTTAGCCTCTTTAGTGGTAGTGACTATATGGTCGTCTTGGGAGTTGAAGTTGTTAATTATCCATGTAGTCTTACCGCATCCTGGTACTCCGTATATCATCTTTATTAGTGGTAACTCCCATTGTTGGCATGTTTCTGACAATTTGTCCGCTCTTTCGAGTATTTTGTCGTCTAGCCATATCTTAGTGTTCTTTGTGGTTACCACGATTGGATCAGTCGTCGGGGTTCGGTAAGTGACTACTCCTGATGTTTCTGTTTTTTCTAAATCAAGTTCAACCATGCCAATTGTCTCACTGAATGCAGCCATGTGCTGCTCTGCCGCTTCTCCCTCGATCACTTCCGCGGTCTGGTTGTTATAAATTGTTGCCTTCGCAGTCTTTATCCTTTCATCTAATAGGTCTTTTAGTTTGCTGTGACGTGCTTCCAGGATGTTTTGGCACTCTTTGATCTTTTTCGCTCTTGTTGCCTTAAGTATGGCGGTGTACTCTATGAAGGCATTTATCATGTGGTCCCGTGGTCTGACTACTGGTAGGTATTTTGGGAGTTCGGCGGGGCCTTTTGCTGCTTTCGTTGGTTTTTTCGTCGTTTTTGGTTTTGATTTGTATGTTTGTTTTCCTACTGGCTGTTCTTTTATAGGATTTTTCCTAAGGGTCTGGTTCGAGGCTATGCTGACTGCTTTAATGATAGAGGTGATGATGCTTTCCTTCGGAGATTTTCTTGCTGTTTGGTTTTTGGCATCTCTCTCCTCCTCATGTTTTTTCTGCACTCTCTCCGAGCCACTTGGATTTGCCAGGTTTCTATGGTCGGTGTCTAGAACTGCCGGGTTTTGTTGGGGTTTTGTTGGTTTGGGTTTTAAATAGCTGAGATCTTCGCCTCTATTCTCATAAGCCACGAGTTGGTGAATCTTGGAGGCTACAACTATACCCAGGTGGTCTGCAACTTCGCCTTTGTAATATCCGGCTGTCATTGTATCCACGCTGATTATTCGAGCCGGATCTTGGGGCTCGCTGACCTCAGCTATGATGTTAAGTAGTGAGCTTGCTCTTGCAAACTGTGTTGATACTTCTTCGTCTTCGAAAATAAGTACCGTTTTGTTGTCTTTGCGGTATAGACGACATTTCTGGTTTGCTATTAAAATCACGCTCATTGCCTCGAGCTTTTTCCGTTTTAATTTGCTTTTTGTGGGACTGCCTTTCATCAATGCCGCTAGTCCCGGGGACATCTCTATGCTGTTTGGGCCCGTTTTGCAGCAGAAGCTGATACCCAGTCTTTCATGTGGTGTGTTCATGAATACTACCACACTTCTGGTCTTGATGCCAGGTGGACCGACTACTCCATTCTCTAGCAGTCTTGCTACTGTCTCTCTGTGATTTTTGGTAGCAGGGAGGGTTGTTTTAGGTGTTGGTACCTGTCTTGGAATTATTAGTGCGGTAGTGCGGGTGTTTTCTCTAGTTTGCGGTGGTGTTGTGTCCTTATGCGTTTTGGCTGCTGTGCGCATGATTTTTTCAGCGTAGTCCAAAAAAGGTTTTTTGGTTTTTGGGTCGTCCAGAAGTTTGGGTAGTAATTCCATTGTTAGATTGGTGTTGAAACTTTGTTCCAGGTCCATTCTCGCCCTTTGGAAGCGAGGACAGTCCAAGATCAGGTGCCACACAGACTCTATTTCGTGGGGGTCACACTCGCATCCGGGGTCAGTTATTAACTTGAATCTGTGCAGGTATTCAGCAATTCCTCCATGTCCCGTCAACAACTGTATGTGAACTGGGTTCAGAATTGTATTCCTTACCGTTCGGTATAAGATTATGTTAAATATGTTAACATTGCGTAATTAGTTGTTAACACGCTTGAAGATAATGTAAATATTATTTTACACTAGTACTAATAACAATATTTTAAACGATATGTATTAATTAGTATAATATTAAATTTAATTTGTTATGAAATAAACTTGATATTTTTAAACCACATCTGCAGCATACCAAAGTTAATGTTTTCATCTTTCACATCCACCACAGTCTTACGTGAATTTTGTAAAATCTGGCCGAGTGCCTAATCCATTCCCGCCAACTCTCCAGCTTTACGCCATAATAGTAGATTAAAATGTGTTGCAGAAAATCAAAGTTACTTCTTTATTCTGAATTAATAAAAATATTGTTTCAATTTCAAAATTAACACAAGCTGGGATAGTTATTGTCATATATTTGATAAAATAACTTTCTTATTAAGATATTAATTTTCTAAGAAAATAGAGAAATAACTTAATTTCAAAATATATTACTGTAGTTAGGGCTTACGCAACTACAAAGTTTTCAATATTAGTTATGAATTCAACTTGACACTTTTCGCCACTTTCTTGGTAAGTTCAGTTAATTTAGCTATAAACTTCTATATATTTACAAATAATTTAAACTGAATATTTAGGGCACAGCACTTTCATTTAATGGGTATTAAATTAAGGTCTGTTAATAAGTCGTCAATGACCGAAGTTAATGTTTAAAAATGTATAATAATTTTCACTTAATCTGTTTTTTCTTTTTAAAAAACAACTTCAGTATTATAGAGATTATCTGAATCTGATGTAACGCACACAAAGAACACCCAGAATCAAAAAAAACAAATCTCAGATGACATTATGAGAATCGACCTCACTACCTTTGGCCTAGCAAAGTTAAAGTAGCTGTATAATCTGTTGCTTACCAATTAACGTCATTAAATTTTAGACCATGCTATATTGGAGACTTTAGAAAAATAAAATTTAGGAGCTATATTTTAAAAATCTGTACATCTAACAGATAAAAAAATAGTTTTTAAATTTTTGGTTTATATTACCACGATAAACAATTTTATATATATGATACATTTAGGAGAAATTTACTGAAACTGTAGAGAGAAACTTTTTTAAACTGAAATTAACATTTAAATAAAAACAGATAAGCACACGCTACTGAATGTTGAGAAATTTATATTAAATTTTTCAGTTTAAAGTGGCGCCCAACGCGGGGCTGCTTTAATTGCAGTTTTTTTCACGAACTGTTAAATTGCCAACCGAATGTGTAGTGCTTTATTTCTTTTTGTTTATTGTTTTTCACTTAGGCACGCCGTTTCGAGTTTTAAAGCACAAATAATTGACTGTATTATTGCAGCGTCATTGTATCAATTAAGAGGGAAGAAAGTAATTCTGTAAAAATACTAGGAAGAATATACAAAACTTAAAGTATATCTCAAGTATATTAATTGTATTATGATTTCTGTGAAACATTGTATCAGAATCACAGCTATGGGAATTTATACTTATAATATAGACTTATACATAACTCGAAAAAGCGGAAACAATGGATAGGAATTAAGTATCGTTTTAACGCGAGCAAATAACATGCTCAAGTTAAAGAAAAAAAATTTTCTTTTCTAAAGAGTCTCTTTGACCTTATTGACCCATCACAATACCACCAAATTAGTTATCTGCAAGAGAATTCATGTTACAATAATTATTGAAATGTTATTTTAAAGATACTAGAAGGACAAAATCTGTATAAATTGATCTGTTTAAATTGTTGTTTAACAACCTAAGCGATTAAAACTATGAAACTAACTAACTATCAAAACTGAACTGTTCAGCACGTTTTAATAAGCTAGTGATCTACTTTATTAGTTGTTGGAATAGTGTTTTAAATTATTTGACACGCGCAAGATTTGGTGCTGTGCGCCGTTACCTTATCGAGCGATAATTTCATCCAGTGATAGACTTAACCGTGACCTCTTGGCTATAATTATAAATCCTACAAAGGAGAACACTCGCTCGCCTGGTGTTGGTAGCAGGAATACACATTACGAGTATAGTTCTTAATAATTTAAATGGCTAAAAATAACTCTACTGGTTTCTTGCCAGTGACGTAGCAAGTTTCCGTCGCTCAAAGCCTTCGGGTCACATCCCTCAAAGTACTTCCAGCGTTCTACTTTTACAGGGTCATCAAAGGTGCTAAAGCTCAAAGTGGAAAACCTTAGTGTTACAGCTAGAAAGAAGCATATCAGAAGTGGACATTGAAGTTGAGCAAGAAAAAATAAATATGATTTGCTCATTCTTGCCCTTTGATGGACATCAGATTCCGTAATAAGCTTTCCAATTTAAGCAGATAGAACTCTTTTTTTCATTTTGCTTCTTAATATTTGTCAACTGCACAAACATTTTGAAATCGACAATCAAGTACTGTGGCTGCGGTTAATAGCTTGTTTTCTGTAATTATCTAACTTTGCTAACATACTTCATCTCTCCATATGATGAGTTATCAAAAGGATTTCTGTTACACTGGATGTTGATGCTTTGGATGGTTGTAGGTGTGGGCTATTTTTCTGGAAATTACACATAAGTTCGTCTATTTTTTCATCTTCAATTTTTTCATTAGTATGACTTAACTCATCAATATTAATTATTTCGCCAGCTTCGTGCAAATACACCAGTAAATTTTTGTTTGAGTTAATTATCTGCGTTCTTTTCAAGATCAATAAGATGGACCCAAGAGTCTTCGCAATGTTTTTGCTTCTCTGCCTCTAGTTCTGGTCTCCTCTTAACACCATCTTGAACTACAGGATTGTGTAATCCATGCCTAAAAGAAAAATGTGATTTTTGAAATTCTATAGACATATATTTTTTTTATATTTGATCCAGAGTCACATACCATATTTGTACGATTAATTTCAAGGCCATGTTATATTATTAGCTCCTGTACACAGTCTTTCATATTTTCTCCAGATTTTATTCAAAAAGGAAAAGTAACCAACAATAAAACAAGCATTGTAAATTTTCTTTTATTTAATTGTTCAACATTTTAATTAAATTAGAAAAATATTTAAATGATTGCTTCTTAGTTAGAGCATTACTAACAAATTAATGAATTAAATATTTTAGTTTACATTGTTAATAGCTTACATTGTAAATGATCTCTTGATTATAGGTGTGGTTTGCGACGTCTTTTAGGGGCTCGTCTTCATGATTTAATGATTCAAGAAGGTTGAGTTTCACCCCACTAAAAAATTGTTTTCATGTTCTTCAAACGTCATACACATATAATCTTTTGATAATTTTCTCAATATTGAATAATATATATTTTCTATAGATATGTAAAATTAATCATACGAACAAGATTCCTCCTCTAAAGTCTGTTTAGTCTAATAATATACTAGTAAGCAACCCTACTCAATTCTGACATCCTGGTACTAACTTAATATTTATTTAATACAATTATTTGAATATATGTATATTTATGTGCATTTATTTCCAGCACGTCACTACTCCATCTATACTAGTTATCAGATTATTAGGGCACTATAAGGAACACAATTGTCCCTAGGGACAATGATGCTTTTCTAAACTAATTTACTGTCAAGCAACGTGTAACGGAAAAGTGGTCAAGTTCTGAACTATTTAGAGCTCTGTACGATTACTAAGTTGCTGGGTTTAACACTTATCTTCTAGCTGTTTGTGATTGCGTTGTAATAGTTTGCCCGGTATTTAGATTTCTAGATATTATTAAATATCTAACTTTATTAGAGTTGAGCATTTCCTTTAAACACAAATTAATTTATAAGTAATGATCTGATTTTTATGTGCTACTTGAGTTTTTATTACCTATCTACAGAACCGGGTCAACTCCGAGATATCCGTAGACAATCCTGAAAGCCCGGGATTAGAAGTAAGGGCCCGGATCTAATTCTGGTTCTAACTCAACCTTTAGATACAACTTAACCCAAGTCAGACAAGTGCATACAAAGTTGCTGGCAACAGCTAGTATGGAATAATAAAGATAAAACAGCTTAAAGCTTTTGAAACTGTTAAATAAATTAAAATTAATTATCAAAGTAATATACGATGTACAGTTCTAAAAAGAACACTACAAAATATCCTTATATCTTATTATAATATTTAATTTAAACTTCAGTGCTAACTTAATTGTTATATAAAGTATGTGCCATAAGAGAAGCAACATTCACAGTGCGCTTGAAAGAAATTGTATAATAAAAATTAAATTAAATATTCTCAACAAACAAACTTTGTGTCTTGATAAGTAAATATAGAACATTTGAATATAACTTAGATAACAAGTTTCTTTTTGAATTAAAGATTATGATATTATAATAATAGATAACAGTAGTCCATTTCGAAATGATTATTCATTTACGTAACACGCGGACAGATTGCATATTCTTATTAATAACATGAAATGCTATTTTAATTTTTGACAACAATTTTCGCTTAAACTTCATTTAAAATGCATGTAAGCCTCGCGTTTATAAATATTTACTACCTCTTGATAAACTATTCATACTTTGGTGTGACATTTAGTACGTAAAAAGCAACGTAAAATATATTATAATTTATACGATATCTATATATCACTAATGTGAACAAAATGAAAGATACACGGGTGTGTATCTTTTATTATACACACACACATATACACCTTTATAAATTTATTAATAGAATTATTATTTTATCTCCGAAATCCTCAGGGTGGAACGAAATAATGAGTAATCTCTATACAAAATTATTGAGGAAAGATATTTTAAAAGGTTTTGAAGTATATTTATTATTAATTTTCTCGATTCGTATACACTTTTAATAATGATAAATTACGTTCTCACGCCTCTTATTTGTCAGGAGCTTTAGTTGAGTTCTAACACGATATGTTTTAAAACGAACTCCCTTTGAAACTCATTCACTGGTTCAAACTATTGTACAATATTCATGTTAAACAAGAGCTATTTGTGAGAACAATATGAACTACTTTGTTAAGAACTCGGTACATTTTACTGCGTTATGTTATATTTTGTACCGAGTGTACACGTTTATATCATATTTTATGTAGTAAATATATCTTTTAATGGACTTTGCACATTTTATTTTGCATAATTTGATATATAGAAGACATATAGAAAACTTACATATAAATAAATGCATCAAGCTCCAATCTGATGATGTGTGATAGTATCATATCAGAATCACAAATCACATTTACAACTTAAATGAATTATAAAATTCCCATAATCACGCCGTTTCCCTCAGCCACTCCCCGCTCGAGTCGTAACTCACGCCACGTTGTTTTTATTAGGGGAATCCCCGGAAATTGAAGAATGTATTAATTTATGTTCTATTCGAGCATTAAAGCATACTTTACGAGTGTAACATTATTTTGCGACATTCGTAGATCAATTATTATTCAATGAAATATACAAGTCCTTCTACCTCGTTAAGCAATAAAACCTAATGTTTTATCTTTACGAGTATAAATTTGTGAGAATTTATTTCAGTTGAAGCGTCTTCACTTACAATGAATTAGAATTTTCGCTAAATAACTATATACTTGTGTACTATAGCGTGAAGTTTTATATAATCACTTACAATGTCTCTACCAAACGCGAATTCTATTATTTGGGATACAAACAAAATTAGTAAAAAAATTCAAATCACGCATAGATTAAACAAAAGCACATAAATTAGTAACTTTGTCGACAATAAAAACAACAACAAAGTTTTCGAGTTACATCCAAAATTAGAACGGTTCAACACGCTCCCAGGCGGATTATTGTAACCACACAACATGTAACAACGGAGGTCACAAGTAGTTCTTATTTTTAAAGGCATAAGGCCTATTATGGTGTAAAGCATTTGTTTCGCTCACGTTTGAATAATGATATCCATTTGTTAAATCATACTGAAAATTATTTTAATAATAAAGGTGTTTCAAATTGTAGGTTTGTTTGATTTATATACGTGTAAAGTATGCGGAAAACTGAAAAATTTTAACATATTTCTGTAGTTGAAGGCCTTTATTTCCTATGTTTTCGAGGGGTTTAATATTATTTGTGGATATTTGATGTTTTATTTAAAACTTCGCTAAAAATACTAGCATCGTTAACTACCGCAATGTTCTTATATGTGTGCAGTTTGTTTAAATAGTCTTCACATTTGTCTGAACTCGCGAATTCTCTTAATTAGAGCAACTTGCACTTACTTACGTTAAAGTTTTACGAGGGTTGGAAATAGTTATACGTAAATATGGCGTCTTCTTAATTAAAAAATAAAAATGGTAAATTTATGTTTTCTTCTTTTAATAATAAAAACAATCATATCTTTTTATAAAAAAAGTACATATGTATTGTAGTTAATTATAAACAAAGAAGTTTTAAAACCGGAAATTATTAACTTTTTATTCTATAGTTTTGTTTTAAATTATTTCGAAACCATTATCAATACCCGAAATTATAATGAACTCTTTTGAACAAATTCACGGCAGTTTATTATTCGACAATCAAAGGGAATCTCGCTCGCGAGACTGTTTTCAAAATAAAATCGTATATTTTTTTTCGATTTATCGGAAAATTAAAAAGGAAATTTGACCAGCGAAATTTTCACTCCTGTATCAATAAAGGAAATGAAAACCTGATCGCCATCGCGTTCATTTCTAAAATAAAATTATAAAGAAATGAAAATAACCATCATTAACTATATCCAAGCAAATAGATAAGGGATGTTTGTTCAGTCGTTGAGCTTATGTTAAACAATAAATGTACACATACATAAAATAATTGTTTCATGTGTTAATGAAAATATTATCACTGCCGGTGTAAATATAATTAACAATTATAATAATCCAGCTTTTCATAATATCCAGCTATAAAGATATATATGATAATTTTTATTTAATATTAATAAAGAGATTTTGTAACATACAAAGTAAATATTTTATCAGACTTCTACAAAATCAAGCTAAGTGTTGGAGCCTATCTAGACGACCTTAGTTGAACTTTTGCGTCACGATATCAGGACGGTCGGGCTCAAAGCGTCTTTCTTATCGACTACCTATCGCTTTCTATATTCATAAATAATAGTAAACTGAACTATTCTTATGAAAGATCATTTAGAGTCATTTCATCATAATAATCAACTGAATGATTCAGCCAAATGTTCTGCAATTTGATATTTAAATTCAACCGGAGCTGAATTACAGTATTTAACAAAACAATTAGTCTTGTTAAATCTTAACTATAAGATAATAAGTACCACGCGCTCTCGTCTTCCACTCTGCTCACTGTTTATCAAGTACGTCCTTATTCTACTTTTAAAGTATAAGTTGCGGGTAAATAAATATTTGTTGAGTTATATTAAAGTTATTGTAATTAAAGTTTTGTTTTAATAATTCTATTTATTTTGATTTGAAAGTTGTAAAGTTTTTGTATGTTATCAATTTAATCAAATTTCAACTTAAAGTAATTTTTTTTTTTCATATTTCTATAACGATTTCCAATATACAATTTTCTGTTAGAGGAAGTTTTAAATTGATTTCGAAGTATAAAATATCTATATAAAGAATTTACTTTAATATATATATATATATGTATATATGTATATATTTTTAAATACATGGCGCCCAACCTGGGGCCACATAAAACCATGACGTGGGGGCACTAAATAGTACTTTCTCAAGTAGTTAAAACAATTACCAGACTCTGAAATGAGTAGATAGTAAAACATAAAATTCTTAATGCTATAAGTGCAATTTATTTCTGTTGGTTTGCTATTTATTATATTCGTATCTAGAAAAAAGGTTTTTCTTGTGTGCTCTTTGAAGTTGTGAGAAAAGTTTTCTTTTAAATATTATATAATTTTCTATTTTATATATTAAAATGTCCGCACTAACAATATCAAGTCAAAACTATCCAAACTCACGTGTTATGTATAATGTAGATGTTAACACCAAAGTTTCACAGACAGTTTGTACCGTCCGTTACGGTCTGTTTAGTTTGTTTAAATGTTGGTTAAACATATGAAAGTCATTTTAAACAATGGTTTGTACACTGAATTTTAATACACCCGTGTCGCTTGAAATGATTTGGAGTGATACGAGTACACGTTATTATGTCGCCATAACAATAGTCAGTTAGTTTTTATAACGAAGTGATTATTCAGATAGTAATATAAAGATCATTGATATATAGTATATCAAAGTGCGGATCAATAGCGACAATCTTGACACTTTTTACACAGTAAATGTTAATATAAATATAGAGAAAATACTGATATATTCTGTCATCGAACGACACGACACTAATACGAACTTGATTTGATGGTATTTGATTGGTTATGAAACCAATATCGTAACTAGGGATGTGATTTATTGTCGATAAACCGTTTGATGGGCCATTAAAGGAGTCGTAAATGATGTCGATAATATTTGAGTATTGCAAAAAAATCACTTAATATCATTTCTTAAATGCGTTTTATTAGTCTAGTTTTGTTTTATTATCACTTAATACAATTACATACATATAATGTTTTTTTTATATATTATTTTGTCTGATATAATTTTATTGAAAATTATCTTTGTAATGGAAACAGACTCTCATTTTAACATGTTCATACATATAAAGTTAATTAAATTTTTCGTCTAATTCTATCACCAGTCAACCCGTGACCATGGTCAGTGAAACGTTAGAATATAAAGAGGTACTTAACCTTCGTTTTCACAGTGTAATAGACCCGAGATATAGTTTAAAATGTGTACAAGTTAGTTCAATAATATTAATTTAATCTAATTTAATATTTTAGTCTGCGGTAAGTTCTACGTTATTAGATTTCTAACAAACCGAGTTATTTAATTTAATATAACCCATAATAATAACTTGAGATAGTATTTCATTTGATAAATTCAGTTACTCCAGTAGCATTCTGATATTACTAAGATGACAAAACGAACTACAAATAAATAAAATTATCGATAAAGTTTTTAATAGTTTGAACATCACTATTCATATAATAAGATAAAATAATAAGAATGTTGTCTTCATACGAATGTAATAACTTAGGTATATTATTTTACTGTTTTATCAAAATAATAGTCATAATTGGGGTAAGATATTTGTTGTGCAATAAAACTACATCGTATAAATATTATACAGAATGTGTTATACCTACTTAAAGGCAGTAAGTTCAAATCTTATAACCTAACCTAACCTTACCTAACTGTTACGAAAACGTTGGCTAAGGGGCTCTCCACAATTGCTTTATACTTTGTCTTCAAATACATTTAAATGGCAGAAACAAAATTCTTATCTTATTATTTTTTTTACTTGTTAGCAGCAAATTCAGTGTAAGAAGTATTAACTTTAACAAAATATAATTTTAATAATAAAATTACTGGTATTATAAATTTTAAAAAATAATACTGTTTCAAAATTTGTTGTTATATCACATAAAAATTGCATTTCGACTAATGATTACATTATAATCGTCAAAACCTGGATTTCAAACGTTGTCCAGGATTTTTGCATATAAGTAAAGTTGATAATGAAAAAGAGAATGTGAACCAAGTTGCGGGTGTGGGCTAGGCGGCTTTAATCTTCATAAATATCGACGGAAACCTAAATAATACTCAGTATATTAAAATCGAGGAGATTTAGGAGCATAAGAGAACACCCTATATTTATAGGTTAAAATGCACAACACGCTTCAGGTTCATTTTTAAAGCATATGAAAAATGCTTTTATACTGGATATTTTAAATGTTGAAATGATGTTTCGAATTTTTATTTTTCACACCATAATGATACAACATATTTTATAGCTCCCCTAAGTTATTTTGACGCTTTTTTTAACGAAACTATATTTTGATTAAAAATACATTGGTAATGTTGAAATTGAACTAAGACTCGTATGTATTTAATGTCAATGTGGACCAAATTTTATCTATATAAATCAAAAAATAAACAAATTAAGGATTTTGACACTTATAATTTTGATATATCTGAAATTCCCAGTGAGAGACGTTAGTTAAATATTTAACCATAACAAGATGTTGCAAACCACAATAGATTTCGAATATTCAAATATTTAAAATCTGTTATGGACGGATATTTCAGACGGATGACCGCTGCAGACAAATTAAAAAATAACTTCAATTACCAAAAATATATTTTACGTTAAAAACCATCGTATTACTAAGGTTTCATGTTATTTTACTTCAACTCTATGGAGATAAGTTTAATTCCAACATAATATAAAATGAAATAAAATTCAATGGACTATTATTATTACTTTATATAAAACAACTCATATAATACTTTTCTGCCGAGTATTAGAGATATTAATATTGTTTTACACACACACACACAAACACTTGGATAAGCTATACGAAATGTGTTGTCTTTCAGAAGGTTAAAAATTATAATTATGAGTTTACTATGTAATAGAATTGTCTATTCATGTAATTGTATAATATACATGAAATTTGTGTATGTCCAATACATTAGCAGTAAGTCACATTCGCGGTCAACTTTCTCATAACGAGTAAGAAATAATTAATGTGCATCAATATCGTCATTACGGGCACGCTCGCAGCCCTCATACTAAGCGCTAAAAGCTATTTAACATTGTGTTTACGTCTATAAGAGGAGCGGAGAGCGTTCAAAATGTTTCATAACCGCATCAATTTTTAATTTTAAAATTTAATTTTTACTATTGATACATTTTGTATCTTTTCAACGTTTTTAATTTATCTATCAGATCTTATTTTTATTAAAATTTATTAGATTTACTGACGGTCCTTAAGATATTTTCGGTAACGGTTTATATGATATATAAAACCGTTATAGTTAATGCGAATTTTATCAATATATCAGATATTTCTTTAATATTTCCGCTACCTCCTATCACAATGTCCCCGGTAACTCCCCACGCGCTGGTGATAAATAATCCGCTCCTCCCATTACTGGTGTACATCCTAGAAATTTATGCGGAACTTTATAAGCTGTTACTACTAAGCGATGAGCTTATGTTTCAAATAAAGCAACGTCCTATTCTGTTTGACTGTGTGTTTGATATTTCGAGAAGGAGAGGAAAAATAAATTATATTTAGTCTTACTTTTGATTTTTTTAAAGTACTAAAGAAATAAGTTCCCGTTTTGAATAATTTTATTAATATAAATTGGTATTTTACAAATAAATTCCTTGGTATGAGATTTTTTTAAACTATTAGTTATATAAAATTTGTATATCTTCAGACGATTTTATTTAATAATTTTGATTATATCGAGATCCTTCATAAAACTACAGTTTTACTTTTTTTTAATAAACTATTTTTCATATTCGTTATACTATGTAACAAGTTTTTCTGGTATCCAATTAGTGATACAGCTTCCAGTTACAAATTGCTTTGGTCGTTCTTTTTTTTGTATTATTTTAAAATACATTTAATAAATATGTGCACTACATTAAATATTAAATGTAAAAGCTATTCACTTGTAATTAATATATATTGTAATGCATATGAATGTAAATTATAATACATTGCTACTACTCGTAATAAAGAGGTTAAATGTAAATGAAATAGTATATACTTATAAAATTTTCTTTGCTTTGTTTCTTCTTTTACTCTTTGTTTTTAATTATTGGAATGTTTCCAATAATTAAAAACATATTTTTGTTGTTCGGTGGATGTTTCTTGTGTCCATATATTGTTAATATTATAATCGATATCTGCCGTTATTTGGGGTCGACACAATATGTTCCTCATATACTCATCTATTATAGATCGCCACAGTCAAGACACGCCTGTATGTCTTCGATGAACCCCTTTTCTTATAACTATTAATATTAATAGAATTTTAACCATAATCAAAGAGGTGGGCATAAAAGTATCTATTTTTTGCATCGGAAGGTCTTACTCACAGCGTAATGTCACCATATTTGATAGAATCTAGTTCAGAAGCAAAGGCATATTTAAAAAAACAGAATTGATGTTAACGAATCAAACGTAAAATTTTAAACAATTTGTCTGTTCCGTCTAACTATAAAAATGAATGAACGAATTACAATAAGACTCACGACTTCATACTTTTTATATGTAAGTGTCTTTCTTTTGAAATTTTCGTAAGACCAAAATTAGAACTGCTTTATTATAACAAGATCTAGACCAAGTCTGACCCTGCAAGAAAATGATATTGGATATTTGGATTCAATGCTGATATTGATAGACGTTCCCCAATATCGGTATAAAAACCACAATTCCTTCCTTCCAACAGTATAGTTGGTTGTTGTAACACTGAAAACTATTGTATTTAATGATTTATTTCTAGCAAATAAAACAAATTATGCCATGAATATTTCCTTTAAGACGAATATATCTTGAATGGTAAATTAATCAATGTTAATAACGACACGGTACTTTAATAGGTAATAAATAGCAATATGTCAATAGGTAATTGAAGGGCTCTTGAAGATCTTTAGACTATACCAAGACTAACAGCGCAAGAACAGAGCCAAGACCGAAGTAAGTTTCAATTGAAGCAATCTAACTAAAGATCAACTTACTAAATGCCTACCCTCAAGGGCCTCAAAAATATCTAGAAGTATATATACACAAAAAATTGGTATTTGCAAATTTGAATAAATACTTATAATATTCTAACATCAAGATAAACTTTAATTAAGCTCCACCACAAAATAATCCAAATAACATTCAAACTTAGCGGAAACTGCGGGTTAGTTATCTTCTAATATGTAGCATTAAAAGTTTCAAAACTACAATTTTAATCTAATACTTTACTAGAATTACTTTATATTAGGATTATTATATTATTTATTAAAGGTGTTTAAAGTTTTTTTTTTTTATATTGCAATAATGCAAATCTTCCAGCATTAAATTATATATATATATATAAGATAAACAGGCGTGGTACAACCGCTACCCCAGACTCATAAGTTCAAACCTAGCCTCTAGGCACTGATTATCTTAGCGGGATCCCAGATCTAGTATCGAAGATTAGGTTTAGACTTCACTATTGGATTCCCTTTGTTAAGTGAAATTTATATTGTTCTCCAATCTAGTCCAAGTTTTGCACGATATTGTACCGTTATTACCGTTACAGTGATTTTCTGTGATTGATTGATTTTATTCGCTCTTAACACTTCATTCAAAGTAGTTCTTTCGAACTCGAAATATAACTGGACCGCTCGCTACTTTTAAAATATTAAAGTGTACAGTGTATATAGCACATTGTAAATTACTAAGAGTTAAAATATAGTTAGAGAGACAAACAACTAGGAAATAAAACCGTTAGTCAATATTAATGATAATACAACGAACAATTCAAAGATAAATGGGAGCACTACATAAAGTACAAATATTTAACGAAAAGGTTTTCGAATAGCTTCGTGAGAGTCCGTTTATCTAAGGTTGCGCGGGCGCCGTGTCACTGACACCGACTTCATTTACTCTAGTGATGAGCGGTAGCGGTTTTTTTATTTTAATAGATGAGTTAAAATAAAAATATATAAGATTGGGGCCGATTAGTCATTTCGACTTGTAATAAAGAAGTAAGTACTTGTGAATAGATATGATTGAGCGTGCAAATTTTTTTGAACAGCTTTAAAAGATTTTTTTTCTCCTTTCTTGGAATAATACATTTTAAAAGTCTCTACTTTTATGTTCGAAAAGTTTAAATATTTTAAATATTCTTTTAAATCGCTGTTTCCTATGGGACAAAAACCATCTCTTAATCTCGACAGACGGTGCAAGCTCGAACCGGTTACACACGCATACAAACGTATTTTGATTTATGATAACACATTGGTAGTTGATTTTCGTGTGACGTATTTATTACAAAAGGTATTCAGCGGCGTTGCTTTATATTATGTAATTAGAAATGGATTATATAAAAAAACTTCACTGAATATACCTTGTTTATTATTGCAATGTTTGAGTGAAAATACATTATAAGGTTACACGTACTTTATTAGAACGATTTACAAAAGGCAAGTTTTGTATCGTAACCAATATATGGGTAAATACTTTTTGTTTCTATTTTTATGGAATACTATCAGTCCCTCTGACTCCGTTCGTTGTTGTTAAAGACCCATTCATGATTTATTCCAATTATCTTTTCTGTACAGACAGTAATCGGTTACATATTTTTTATATCTATAAATACTATTTATTGACAATGTCTATTCTTAAATATTTTAATTGCAAGATAGATTTTAATTCCGTTAACCCTGAATTGTTTTATGTATTATTATTTTATAACTCAACTACTTTACAATAATACCTATTACTTTCTCGAGAATAACTTTTAAAATATAAGTACCTAAGGTGATTTAAACTTTTATTACAAATGAAACCACACATTTAATATATTTGTGTCAAAACATTCAAATGTATATTTAAATAAACTTACGATTTGTCGATTTCCTTCAAATGCATTTCAATAAAGGTTAATAAAATTTTCCTTGGGTTTTCCAATATTCGCCTTTGAATAGACGGTCACGGGTTCGATCTCCTGCCGTGTCAAAATATCTTTGATATGAATATACATATTCCTCCGGAAAAGTTTTCTATAAAAGAAAACTCCGGAGGGGACTTTATATTTCTATATATAAATACACATAGACACACACATTCACACACACATATATAATCAAGTATTGTCAGGTCAGTATGGTCGGTTAGTTCAATAATTAGTGAGAAGGCCTTTGCCCATACCAGTTTAATTTCATGCTGTTGATGCAACTATTATGTCAATGAAATGGTAACATATTAATAATTAAGTGATTATAAGAAAGATATGATTACACAAAGTAATAATATCATCATCGGGATTTATAAGTTAGTTAAAGCCATAGGATAGGCTGTTAATAGGAAGCGTTTGTAAGCTACTCTCGTCACCAACTTGCTGAGTTATCGACTAAAAGTTATACTTTGGATGATGTTATTCAACATTTGCTAACTTTATTATTTATTTAAATGTATATACATAAATATTGCACGTATTTGTTGTCATTTAATACCATGATCTTACGTATCTCATTTATAAATACCTAAGTAGTGATGTACTAATGTAATATAAACAAATAAAATTATAACTCTTCTGAAATAACATATTTCTTCTTTATTATAACCCAAAGAAAAACAGCATCATCTTCCTCTTATCCGACTGGTTTGGAGTCAGCGCAATATGTCAAGATCCTCCACGCTCTTTCATCATATGTCATCTGAGTAAAGGTTTCCTTCTTTCCCATATAATTTGTCACATACTCTATCCCTGCATCCTCTTATCAGCTCTTCTCGTTCATCCTTAAACATTAGGACTATGCCATGACAAATAATTACTTCTCAAAGCAAATGATATAAATCTAATAAACTAATGTTTCATGTTCGGTGAAAGCGATCCAGGGATATTAATATGGACAATATGAGATTATGTTCCGTCGTTGATCTCGTTTCGATGCGGAACATTTGATTTTAAGACAAAGATCGATATCCGGAACTTTGTATTGGCTTAAATAATATCATATGATATAATCTAATCTTCTCGAGACTTTATTCTTTCGAGAATGATGCTTTTAAGTTTATTTTATAACTTTTAATTTGTAAAAATTATATTTTTATAATAATGTAGCTGATTAAATCGATTTCTTCTCGATTGAAATAATAAATCGATTAGTGGAACTGATTCCGAGAAAAAAATATATTATTCGTCGGATAAATCGGTAATAAATGCCTAAATATCCGAAGTTTTCCCAGTATTTTTTCTAATATATGAAAAAAGAATATATAAGAAGTGTTATGTATAGCGCGGTTTAGATTCGTTAGGTAACTATTTCTAGAGCAGTGTTCCTATATTCATAGAGGAGTGCTGTAATTACATACACGGTAATGTTGTTTACATTCACGTAATACGTAAGATGGTTAATAAGATACTTTGATGTCACGTAACAACAAACTTCCTATGAATATGGAATAATCATAAATACTTACGGATAGAAAAGACTACAATTTTTCAAGGAATCTAAATGTCATTATGCCTGTCATACACCCAAGGAAAGTCATAACTTAGAAAACCGATTATAAATATTTACCCAAATTATCCAACTTGATTCTGAGATTGAAGTCTTATCTCCAGCTGTAAGATATCAAGTAAAAAAGAAAAAAAAGCTTTTAAGATTTTTTATGATAAACCAACCGACACACTGATTCATAATAAATAAATAAAAAGGTCACATCCTAAATGAATTATTCCGTTCACGTAAACCCATCCATCAATATTAATATGGTGGGAAGGCTCTTTGACATTGAATCTGAGAAACAGTTGATTTTTGAATCTAGAAAGATTTATTCCGTATTTATGTCCCAGTTCTAGCCTCAAAAGGTTCCAGAAGAAAGATACGAAGACTAGAAATAGTTTGTCTTTTACCCTATTTGTGTTAGGCAATCAAAGTTTTCGGTAGAGTACCTACCTTAATGTTAGAAAAAGCTTCTAGATGTTGTAGTCATAATAAATACATGGACACGCACACCAAGCCATTCCTATAATTGCTTATGGTTAAAAACTATCGTTAATAGAACATGGAATAAGTACGGTTAACTTTAATACCAACGGAACCCTATTCACAGCGGAACTTTAACCGCGATCAATCTTATCGGGGATTACCGGTTAATCCCAGTATTTGTGGATATTTTCCCGGTAAAATAGCGTGTACGCGGTTTGGCACGGTCGATTTGTTAATTGAATATATTTATATGGATTATATTGAATGATTTAAAGCATTAAAACATATTAAATATGTTAATGGTTGTTTGCTCTGTTACGTTAAAGGGATTTACTTTGTTATGTATATACTTTGGTACTTCTATATATTTAAATACTATATTAGTTAATTTCTTTTATGGTAACAGAATTACAAAAAAAATATGACTTAATATAAGAAAAGGAAATGAACAATAGTTATGAGATATTTTTCTTTTCTAACAATACCTTAAGCTGCAATAAATTGATGTATACATATAAATATAGTTAATTGATTTCCTTTTATACTATTCTACCTACCTACTATCTTATCATATCTTAGTATTTCATAAGGCTTCTTAATGAAAAGAAAATATTTATATATTTTTTGCAATTTATGACTCTTACGTGCTTAAAAGTCTTGCTTACAATAGATGTACAGACATCAAGACATTGTAAACAGTGTGTTGTATATCAAAAGATAACATACATGTCAGCACATCGGACTCTGACCGGTCCCAGCTGTTTTCAAAGAACCCAATGTAGCGTTGGACTTTGTAGTATCGGAATTTTATGAATGGTGTCTGTTGTATTGCTAATAAATTCTCCAAGTCTACACCTTGACCCATATATTAATTACAAAGATTACTTTCATGTCTATTTTTTTATTTACTATACTACTTTACAGTATATATTTCAAATAAAAATAATCGTCACATTAAATTTTTGGTTTAAGATATTTGTTTTTATAACTCCCAATAATAGTTGAGTGGGAGTCATTTTTATACAATCCTTAATATTTTTATTTCTATTTGATATTTATTCGTTTATTTTTTTTTTGTACCTGATTTTTTTAAAATAGATATTAGTTTTTTTTTTATTTTAAATATTTTATTATTTAATTACTGTACTTAATTATCTTTGACATTTTATTTAAATCTATTTTAAAAAATATGTTATAAGTTTCAAAATTTATGCTTTAATTGAAAATGTTTTTTAATTAAATTTAATGTTTATATAATTCGCAACGAATCCTGCTCTATAGTAACAAGTGCTGACAGCTGTGCAAACATCTCAAACTCTAAATTTAGTGCACGCGTGTAAATCATTGCGAGAAATGGGAACGCGATATTGTCACTTCTGAGAGATTCCAAGTTTCTTAGTCAAAATATTAAATAATAATTATCATTCTTAAATTCTTCAGTGTCAGTTATTTATATATACAAATATAATATGCATCGGCGAAAGGTATAATTAAACTCTATTAACTACTGTGTCCATTATAATATATATATATATAATTAGTTACTTGAGCTGTACTTAACAATTAAGTATGCTTCAATAGTAATACTAAATTACTACTAATGATATAAGTACATTTGCCTTCCTAGCAGAGAGTGCTTCTTTAATAATAAGATAACCTCTTAAAGATTTTACCGTACTGTTTTATACAAAAATGTATATTATTCTTATAATAATATCTTGTATTATTACATAATTATTGAAGTATTATTATTAATTAGTTCATTGGAAAGCTATTTATTTTTATAATATTCTCATTTAATTTATCCCGTTTCTCAAAACTCAATATTGTTGTTATGCTTCTACATATTTCAGAAATTCAATTTTAAAGATTTGAATATCGAGTTACGTTATAAAGGATTGCAAACAGTGAAACCTCTATTGTATGGATTTCCATTGTATTCTTACATATTATATAATTGAACGCAATACCCTTTGCTACTGAAGTACTTAAAAGAAACACTGTATCAATACTATATTAATTAGGTGAAATGATCAAGAATTGTAGAATATTCGTTAAAATCTTAATTCAACGATTATAAATCTCATGGGATTGTAATTAGGCTGTATCTCCGCCGCTACTAACTCACAGTTGAACAGGTATATACATAACGACCGAGGCTCTCGGGATCTTAATCAAATGATTGATCTCGACCTTCTCCAATTATTTGATACTTTATCTGATTCTGGATAATGATTGTTAACAGAAACTTTTAGATGTTAATAAAGTTATTGATGAATTCTATACTAATGAAGAAGTATAATTTAATTGGTTTTGAGATGCTCGGCTGTATTGGAAAACTTTATGAAATTGTTAAGTAAATCAGTCTTTATGGCTTTGATCCTTTGTTTGAGAACAAGAGAACATACAGATATGATACAAAATTGTAGATATACAATATTTATTAAAAGTTTCCGCACATATTTGTAATACCATAATAACCAAAACATTGATTGAAAAGTAACCTAAGTATATGGCACTTACTTTTAAACAAATATAATAAAATATTAAAAACGCCATTAAGTCCATTACCGACACTATAGCTCAATTGTTAAATCGTTATAGCGCCCGTATCTCAGAGGTCACAATCTTGAGATTTGGTCATGGTAATAATTTTTTATACTATATAAAAACAAGAGAATTCTTATCTCTTAATGTTTTTATTATTATGCATTGTTTGAAATTATTTATATTATTATGGTGTAGTTTATTTAATTACTATATTTAAGCCAAAAAATCTAAACATTATCAAAACATAAGTTATCACCTCAAAAAATATCATCAAAATAACCTACTATAAAATTAAATATATAAAAATTCAAGAGTGAAATAATTGAACCTAGACCTGTGTTGGACGTGTTGTTCTTATTGTTCCCTCCGAGGCGTTTCCGGTCTCTTGATTGATCCCTTAGGGCTTGTCCTGATGTGACCTTTGTGAGCCAACCGACCTGAAGAATAACCTTATAATGGTACATTGTTAAGTAGATTACTTGTACAACTTTAGTACAACATAAAAACTTTACTACTACATTGTAATTTTAATTTAAATATATTTTATATAATTATTATTGTCTATCGCTTATTTAGATAAAGAAAAAAAATCATATTTCGTTCTCATAAAATGAATACGACATTTAAATCGTAAGTTATTCGGTTTTCACGTCGTCGGTCAACGTTAGTCAGTGAATGTTTCCGCTCATTTGGAGTTAAATAGAAAGTTAGAGTTGCTGTGCTCTGAACTGTACATATTTTATAAAGTAGGACCTCCGCCCTCAGACATTGTAACTTTGCGGAAATTCAGAATGTTAATTTTTAGCTGAGAGAGCAGATTCAAGCAAATAGTCGTTTTATTTACATTAATATTGTGTATATTTTTGTTACATACGTTATATATATTTTTAAATATAATTAATTTATTCAATATGATAAGAGATACGATGCGCTCTTGAGGTTTTATTTTTTTCTTTATTAATAGAAGTATTGAGCTCTGAAGCTAATTAAATGAAATACAATTGTAGTTTTTAATAAAAAGCATCAACGAGAAATTCCAGGTACTTTTTATTTCAATGTTAGACTTAACGCTTTTTTTATTTATTATATTATTTCATTAAGTACGTAATACATTTGAGAGCTTTTAATATGAAATATGTTAAGTATCCTCATTATGTAATTCTATTACAATAACAGTATTGTATTCAGAGAAAACAAATATATAATTATAACTTAGAGGAAAGCTTTCAAATTACAATGAGACCCAACCGAATAGAACATAACATTGTTGATACAATAACTCACAGTTCTGTCCGTCCCTCCCAATTTAGAAGCCTTTCCGGTTTGACTGATTGCCTTCTGAAGGGTCCAAGGACTTTATGTAATAGTCATATTTACAAAATAATAGAAACATTTCGTTTATTACCGTCGTTTGTATTATTTTTGTCTTTCATAAATTCGTCAAAACGTATTCTTTTGAAACTCGTATGAAAAGCAATAAAATTGATAAATATTATGTTTGTTCTACGACTTTTAGTTGCTTTTATAATCTCTGTATGTTTTGTCTTCAAATATATGATTCTGTTGTGCTTTTGATATTGTTCGTTCAATATTAACTGCCCACTTGCTAGCCCCAGTCTTCCTATCAAGTATACATTACCAATTCTCTAACAATATTTGGCTTTGTAGAAACGTATCAATTTGGTCCAAGTCAAAAACGATAATTTTTATAAGGATATTTTATTTATTTTAATTTGAAATAAAACTATTTTTTTTTCTAGATATTACTTCTCAAAGTCGCAAATGTAGTCAATTCATTTAATATAATAATTTCTTTTTTGTATAATCATAAAAATCATACCGTGCAATTTAAATTTGTATTTTTTATCCTTAAAATATTGTTTTATATAACCAGATTATAATAATAAATACTGAATTTGCCTATTTGTTAATATTAGTTACAGCACAATCATTAGTTGTTCTTTACATATACATATACATATACATATACATATAATACATTAGTTATTACAAATAAAACGATTTCATTTATTACGCATAAGTCTACAACTTGGAACGCACGGATAACGCCGACGCAAAGTGGCTTAGTCAAATGGACTGCATTCTCGAGTATTTTCGGTCTCCATGTCTTTCGTATCGCAAATGTTCTATCAAAAGTATAACGGATTATATGTTACGTGAGATGCATGCTCGCTAAAATATGGAACATTTATACACTTTTTATATTTCGTATTTCGTTCTCTGTGCTCTGAATTTTGGATACCGTCTCTCTGTCTCGTTTCGTACACCATTTCTCAATTTGTGGAATATTGGTGCAGCACTTCCGATGGATTTAGTTTTTGTGTGTATTATATGTTAGTGTTTTTATTTTTTACTAGTGACGATTGCTTTAATTAAACTTGATATTTTTAGTGCTTTACTATTTATAGATACTTTTTTTCGTCGTTTAGTTTTATTATATTTAAATGTATGTAGTTATATAAAGACCGAGCACACATAACACATTACTCTAAAGTGGATATGAATAAAATATTTTGTCCTAACTTATGATGTTTCAGCGTTCTTGAATTTTTATGGTCTTTAAATATTCGGATGGCTGATATATTTTTATGTTTGATTTTTTTGGTTTTGTATAATCTGAAGTTTTAATATATACTAAAATTACAAAGTGTCAGTATGTAGGAGATGATTTTATCAACTAAATATCTAATTTAAAAAATCTAAATATCCTGATTAATTTTGGAAAGTGAGCGAAGGTATTCTGCAATCACGAACGGAGTCACAGGTGTTGCTAGTTCTCAAATATTAAATATCATAATAGAAATATAACAAGTAAACAGAAAACATTATGGAATAATTATACTCATTATTAACTTGTCTCTTACGTATGTCTTTCTCTTGAATTAATTATTTTTAATTAATTCAATTTGAAAGTACCACTGTATATTATAATAAAAGTATAATCAAAGAACAGCAGTTTCCGTTTATCTCTTAAGGTTTATTTGCAAACTTTAACAATTGCTGAGTTCAAACCGTTTTCAATTACAAGTTAGTTTTAACTGTCCGATACAGCGGTTATTACTGATGTCGGTTTAAAATTACTTTAGCTAAGTAAGACTTTTAACATTTCTGTTTTTTTATACACACGAACACGCTCACAATCACCCACACACGTGCATATTAAAAATCATTGCGAATGTGTTTATAACGTATAAAAAGATATCAATATCAACTACTTCCAAGGGTACGTCAAATAAAAACTTCTACATTCAAATAAAACAGAAATGACAATTTATAAATTGAATTTAAACAGAGACGTATTTGAAAAACTTTTTTGCAAATTGACGCAAAGTTTGTACTTTAATTTATACTTTTTTTAATGGAAAATGAACACTCTTGTAAAAAGTTGTTTGTGTTTCTTATATTTTGTTTTCTAATGTAATTAGATATTATTATGTATAATAACTCTCGTTCTGTAAGAAATATTGCTTAATACTGATATTTAGTTTATCGTATTAAAAACTAAAGTTTGCAAAACGTTATCGGTTTCGAGAAAAAAACTCTTAATAATGTAATTAAATGCAAAACAAAATCGAAATTTTAGTTATATGTTTTAAATAATTTCACTTACCTTAAGTTTGTTAAAATAAACTTTTATAGATACTGTTGCCTTATTTATAAATCTTTTTAAAATCCGTCCCTGTACCCGTAAGAAGCAAGAATCGCAATCTTATAGCCTCCGACATAAATAACCGGAGACAAAACAAAAGGGCCGATTGGATTAATGTGCCGGTTCGATTCTCGGCTTTAAATACAATATGTGATTCCCGGTTCTAAAGGATGCGATTGTTTTCTTATAAACAAATGTTTATTTATATAGAATAGGAATTTAAGTTAAATCGTTTTATCATTCAAGTGTTACACTTAAATGATAATTTGGTGTCTTTATTGTATTATTTGTTATATATATATGCAATGAAGTTTATCGAAAACACAATTATCCACAACTGATCACAATCCGTAGTCGACGAACGCCTCGGGTGAATTTCAATTTATTACATGGTTTGCTGAACACTCTTGAAGTTTGAAATATACAGAGATTCGGATCCCATGTAGGTACATATCAGTTTGATTGTCTCTACTTGTAACGCTTGCTACAATTCTAAACTGAATATTATATTTAATATTATTAATAATTAATATTCGTCTTAACAGTCTTGTGTGAGACCGGGTTAGTTACACCACGTATACAGAAGATTCTAGTGTAATAGTTATCATCAATATAGGCGTTTGGTGTTATGGTGTGAAAGAGACGATATTCTGCTGCCGGATTTCATCACCGCACTGTGTGATTTTCAAGGACCTTTCTAACACTTACCACTAACGACACGAAGTTTCGGATTGACACGACATGGGTACCTTCAAAACAGGCGTATACTTCCAACTCCAAGTCCTGCAACTCTCTTACGATTCCTCGGATATTCCAAGAGTTCGTGGAAGGCTTTAATAACTTGTCATTAGTGATTCTCACGCTAGTTTGCCCTTCTTTTTCATATAAAACGTCCAATACTTTTTCCCTTTTTTCACCTGCCTCTCTCTATACCGTCCCTCCCCTCAGATTAGCAAGTTGTAAACTCCGTCCATGGCCGATGCTATCGATCAGGTTGAACTCCTCACTTCCCTATAACAATATTTTTAACATTAAGTATATTATATGTTCCACATAATATATTTAATTTACTAATATTATGGACAACAATATATTTTTACTTTACTATAGGTTTTAGATTGATTATGTCATTTTAAAGACAGAAATTTATATTTTAATTTAATTACTTTTATGTATGAAAAAACTTATTTTTTATCTGTTGAAGTACCACTTATTTTACCAATGGCGGAACCTTGTTATAAGACGAGCCGAGACGTTGTATAGAAAGAGACATTATAAAGTCAATTCATTTAGTACACTTATATTGCAAATAAAGTTAGGAAGTAAAATTAAGAAGCATTGCAACATAGTTATTTTATAAGTAATAATATGTGTTGCAACATCATGCCACAATGGATGTCTGTAGAAAATGCTTTTAGAATTATGCGGGATGATTGTTTCCCAGGCTAGGTTGCAAACCTAGTTTGTATACAAAGTTTAGGATCCCCAAAAAACCAGAACGCACTAAAACATTGCTATATTAAACTAACATTACACCTTAATCATCAGATTCAAAATTTCAAGGTTCCAAATTGATAAAAATCTGTCACGAAACTTTATGGCTACTCTTAAATAATACTTTTATATCACAAATCATACTATAAATCACAATTTCGTATTATTACAGAGAAAGTCAGGTGTCCTAACATGTTTTATATACGTAAATCAGTATGTATGTTTTAAAATGCAAAACACATACATGCCTTTTGTAATGTAATTTAGTCAGACGCATGTATAATGCTGCCACTTTTCGCAGAATCAGTAAAAGCTTGTATCTACTAAGTAAAATACAAAACGTTCTATATAGAATAGAATATGAATTCTAGTGAAGATAGGAATATAGTACATATCTAATTTATAACATTTTCTAAGAAACAAAAGTATAATTTTTGTGACTTTATAGCGAGGTAATAATAATAAGGCATACTAACAAAATCAAGTGATCTCGAGATTGAAGATATGCAAAGTTTAATGTAACGCAGTAAACAAGATCTCAAGACCATCGGTGAAATTTCGGAGAAATTTCGAGCCTCGAATAAAAAATGTTCCGATCCTTCCCTTGCGCTGATTTTTTACATACTATTTTTTATTTTTATTCACTATAATCAATATAATATATACATGTTTTCTTTAATTAAAATGTATCAGAAATAGAATTGTAATTAAATTTTGTTAATAAATTAGAGTATGTCTTAATTTAATATATGAGTACATATTGATATAATAACAATTCTACAATGTGTTAGTTTTTTATAAAAAAAAATAAAGACAGTGACGATAAAATTTATATATAATAATGTCAAAGATATATATTCAATGTAAAAAATACGATGTAAAAAATAAAGGGACCGAAAGTAAAAAACCCGATTTCTTAATCTCGATAGGTACGCATCGGGAATCGATTAGCTGGCAAAATGCAAATTTACCTTATTTCCTACAAAATTCAAGGATTCGATCCAATCTCAAAACGCCGGGTTGTCTATCAAATTTAATAACCTGTAATTTTACGATACCCCAATGATTTTTTATGGAAGATCTGATCTTAATTAGTCGAGGTATTTTATGGTTCTTTATGATTTCGAAATAATATCTCAAGATACATCACATGACGAACACTTCATAATAACAGTCAGAGGAATGTAAGCTGACCGTTGCTTTAATTTAAATATTTTTAAGTCAGATGTCTCCTTCATTCGAAGGCTCTATACATTATATATGTAGTATATGTATACATAATATAACGTAGTTAAGAATTAACGTTTTTCATGAATCCATGACTACTTAGTAATAATTAGTAGTACGAATAGGGAATAATTCAATATTGGCTCAAAATTGTATCCCGATCAATAACAATTACACGTACGAGTATGAGATGCATGGGAAAATTTTATAAAAATGTACACCATTCATAGTGAAATGTTCCGGCTGTTGAAATCGGAATATATTCACGTATCAGTGAAATACATATGTAAATGAGTCATTACGACAATTACTATGTTGCATATTGATAAGTTTGATGAAAATAAGTTGCTGATGGACGACATGATGTGTTTTTAAAACTCGACGCAAATATCAGGAGTGTTATAATGTTCTCATCTTTGTATATGTGTATTTGCATCATAACCCTCAAACCGGTTTCATAAACCTGGCGAACCCAAATTAACAGAACCAAAAAAAATAGTAGCAAAAAATTTTCATCACGGTAATTAATTAGCAATTTAATTTAACTAGATATTTTTTTTAAACTCTTAACGGTTTAGATGTTTCTTAGGTGTCTGCGGTTTGGTTGAAAGCAGTCGTCCTTATTATATATACATGTATAATGTATATACACCCTAACCACCCCAACATATATGTTATATACCATAGTAGTATTACTTAGTTGATGGCTTTTTTAAGTTCTATTTAAGTGTACTTCGAAATAATCCAGTCGGTATGTCACTTTACTCAGTTATGTTTTATTATCTTAATGAGTTTGTACTTTTAAGAGATGACTTTATTTTTATTAAACCGGTTGACAAAAGAGTAGACGTTAACCACTTATCATCAAACAACTGATGGTGTGTAGTTATTTACCGTCTGAGATCTGCAAATAGTTGTAGTTGCCCTTGTAATTTTGACGATTTGAAAAATACTGGGAAAATTGGAGGAGGGATTGAGCTTTCGTTTCTACTCTTTTAATATTTTTTTACCAAATCTTTCCCAAATATGTCCCAAAATTTATGTTAATGTTTTAATGAATTTTAACAAATGGTAAACTTTGTACTGATATCTCAGGGGACGGCGGCGGTATGGCCGCCGTCTAGGATTACTGTGAACTTTTAGGCTTCTTAAGGGCAAGTTGTTTTTAGTTTATATACATTTTTTAATTAATAATATTAAGGGTAAGTGATTAAATGTATTTGTCTTTTAATGATATTTTATGTTTTGAGTTTTGAAACACTTAGGCTCTGAATCTAAATTACCAAGAAAAGTTAGCTTAGCCAAAATTCGTGTCTTGATTTGCGTTGGATTTAACTGTGCCTTATTTCTTTCATTCCTTTCATAACCTGTTTTTTTTGAGTACTTTATGTTATGCAATTCTTATATTATACAATTTTATTTTTAAAATTTATTTGTTTTAAGAACCATGAAGGAACCTTTTTATATTTATATTGTTTACAGAGTACGAATCCTTCCGGGTTAACCCTTCCCCTGTCAATGGACGGCACATCAATGGACATTTAATGAAATAATCAGAAACAACTACCCCTTAATGTACAGTCCTTACACGAGTTCCCTAATGGCACGTGTCAATGTGTCCGGTATTGTATCTTGTAATAACTCATAAACACAAACGCTCAGCATTTCTTTTTGTCCATTTTCCTTACAAAAGAAAGCACTTTTATACACGCAACTCTAGCCCATACTCCGCTATGAATAGAGACGACCTCTCTGAACTATTTCCCATTGTCTTTTTTTTTGTGAAAAGGATTCAAAAACTGCGAGGAAAATTCGTCTTTAGTTTAACAATGTGAGTTCTGTTTAAGTGTCTCAACTCTTTGTGGAACTAACGAGGTATTTTTAGAAAGACATTACTGTTTTTTGATGTTGAATAGTATTTTTTGAATATAATATTTTTTTTAAATATCGATTAAAGTAATATTACCGTAAAGTACTATTATAATATTAGTTTTAATATAGATATAGTCTACCTTCTATTACAAAGGTCCCATTTGTCTCGATTATCATATTGCAGATATATTATTCCTACAAAGGCTGGTATAGTGATGCTTTTGCGATGCAACCAATTCTTGTATCAGAGAAATCATATACAAATTCTCTTAAACATTTATCGTGGGCTTTGAGTAACCTATGTCGATTATAACAGAATTTTATACAATATATCTTATTTATTTTTATCTACCTTATATTTATAGAAATAATAAATGCTAATAATAACACTGTTAGAATTTAAATCATGAAATGCATATTAAATGGAACTTAGATTTTGCATACGTATAAATAATTCGGATTAATGAATATTGTTCGGTAAATTAGGTGATTATTCATGATATTCAGTCTATTATAAATATTTATGTGGTACTTCATTTATATACTTTTTAATTTGATAATGACAGTGACAAAATGAAATTTTCATATTATTCTGTTTACTTATTAATTACCAAGTTCTTAAAATACAATACTTGTAAGGATTTTATAATATCTAGAACATCGTATTCTCTTATGTACTTTTTAAAGTTAGTTAATGGCAGCTTGGTTTGAATCTTTTTATATGAAAAATGTATTGTCAATATATTTTTTGGATATTTCAATACAATAATCTCTTCTATATTGCTCTTGTCACTAGTTTAAATGAGAACTGAATGTCTTGGGGACGACTGCTTTTATTTCCCTCAAACTCAGCTAAGAACCATTTCGACAGACAAGGCTTTCAATTTAGAACAACCGCATTCAAATCGGTTTATCCGTCTGGGAGATATGTCACAAGCAGACACACATACACGGACACATTTAAACTTATAACAACCCTCGTTTTTGTGTCGAGGATGAAAATTAAAACTAATATTGCCATCCTTAATATAGATTGGAAGTTGTAATAAAATAATATTAATATATTTAATTTAGTATCAACAATATCTAATAATATCTATAACTTGAATTGAGATGAAGATTGCTTAGTCAATAATTAGTCGAGTGTTAGATATCGATTTGCGGTAAGATTAATTATAATTAGTATTTAATATAAACTAGTAATCACTAGTGATAGTCTGAACCTAAAATATGTATTACCTAAGTAAGATGTCTTACTAAGAAAATGATGTACGCTGTGAAAGATGTTTTTAAGGTTTCTACGGTTTTATTGTTTGGAATAACAATATACAAAAGAATAAAAATGGTCACGAATTTTACATTTTATCTGACTCACTCGTCTTATGTCGTCAGAATTTTATACAAATTACAAAAAAAATAATTGAAACAGATTGATAAGTTGATCCTAAATAAAGGACGCACCTGCTCTCCGTTCGGCTTCGGATTACAGATTTATTGTCCTTGCCAAATAATTCTATATTGGAATTTTACTTAAGAGAAATTTATTAAATTCCATTAACACGTCGATAAAAAGTTTCACAAGAACCACTTTGGCTAATAATATTTATTAGATTTCTTTAATTGAAATCTTATAAAAAATTATTGTGGTTTTAATAAAGGACAAATTATGCAGGTTTATATATTATTTATAAATCATACAAACGTGGAGAAAGACTAACTCTTTCAGTAGACGTAGACACAGCCTAAACCACGGAGGAAAAAACTTTTTTTTTTCTGCTAAACACGTGTCCTTTTTCCCTATTTGGTAAATTAAAGTGAAGCATTCGAAGCCGGGACGAGTCACTAGTAATTAATAAATAATAACTACGAGTTCTCGAATTCAAATGAAGTAGTAAATGGAAATAGTAGTATTATCGCCCCATTGGACTTAATTCCTGAGAATTATGAGATCGAATACCAGAATCACCGGTGGATTATCGCTTTGGGTATGTTGAGACGGCAACTGTTTATCATCGAGTGTGATAAAAAAGTGAAATGTTAAATGATATGTGTGAATCAAAATTGCATTTTGTGATCTTTTTTTTTTGTTTATGCAAAAGGTATATTAATTATAGGGCCAGATTTAAATTTAGGTGTAGATACTTTGGTGCCAATGTCCAATTTGCGTAGATAGCTTTTTTTTTATTTTTTGCGAAATTCTTCTCATTCGCAAGGCTGTGTACGCAGTATGTAATCATCTTGGCTTCATTACAATTGAATCCGACTCACCTGGTTAGTAATAACAAAATGAATCCCGGCTTGTAAAGGGTAAAGCAACACAATAAGAGGTTTAATAATAGATCCCGTGCGAACGATCCCACCGGGATTCCTGATCCCGGGATAAACTGAACTTGCACTGCAAGGATTGCGCTTTTAATGTATAGGTTAGAAGGATTTTGTTGCTTACAAGTTTGTTGTGACTTGTACGATTTAAGAAATATTCAAATGTTTTGTATAAAATTATATAACTTTTTTTAATTACGTGCAATACATAAATAAAATATTTGTAAAGCAAAAAACCAATGAAAATATTCCCAACAATATCCAATAAAAATGAAGTTTGATTGCTTTTAATCAGTCAATTGATATGTATACTTTAATTTGTAATAATGATCCATCTCAATGGATAAGTTACATCGAGATAATGGAGGGTTTTTTATTCAAGGTGTATGTATATAATAATTATGTTAAGTTTCTTACAACGTTCCTTGAACCTAATATATTATTGTCATTACTTTTACGACGTTTCGAATTCCGATCATTATTTACAGCACGTAACCCGATATGGCACCGCGCTAAGATAAGAACAATAAAAGTTAAATATTTTGTGCTCGGATATACATTTTTTTGGTGTTTCATTTAGTGGCGTGAGTAACGTTTCTTTTAAGAATTTTTTAGTCATACTATCCCGATCTCTTGATATATAAAGTGAAATCGTTCTGAAATATTATTAACGTGATTTAAGGTTGAAATTTTTATTTTTTAATAATAAAAAAGTCGTATTTTTATAAATGCAAATCAAAAAATCATCAATATATTTTTTTGCTGACGCTTCAGTCAAACAGGGGGAACTATTTGTAAGCTCATATTTGCTCATTTGAACCGATACATATACTCCACTACTCTCGCGGAATTTTAAGTGAGATCTTAGATATTGGCGTTATTTATGTATATAGGATACTAAAAACGCATGTGGAATTCCTTAATGGCCTTTAACATATTTTGAGAATTTATCTTTAAAATGTTTATTTATTTCTGTCATTTCAACTCTATACGATAAGTTTCTATTTTTTTATTCAGTTAATAACAACATATGTTTGTTATGTACGCAAGCTTCAACCTGAGGTGTCCCTGTGACTATGAACGATACCTAACTGGTCAATCTTTAATACACTTCAAAAGCTTAGATTTGTTAGATTGATAGCACTTACTAGTACACACACGCACACATATGTAAGATAAACATTGCACTTGTATTACGTGCCTAGATACCTATAGCTTATTTAAGTTTACTTCATTGTCATAAACTGAGCGATTAGCGATAAATAACAAAACAATTTTATTAATAGTTTTGAATGTCACATGTAAAAGTAATTTTATTTTAATTTGATTTGATATTTATTTTATTCAGAAAAAGTATTTTATAATATTGAAAAATTCTTAATATTTCAATATTTTTTTTGTAACACAGTAATACAGTGCTCTTAGGTTTATAATATTTATTTACGCTACGAACCAGACGTTTGTCATCTCAAGAACCTGAGCAACTAGATTATACGGATTTGTTGGTATTCTTGTAGTTTCCGATGTGCATTTGTATTTATAGGTCGTGAGAGGAGGACGGGGCGAAATTACAGTGTGTCTAAATTGTAACTAGGGCGGGAGTTTAGTTTTGGATGTAGGATTTAATTATTATTTATTTATTTTAAGTTATAAATTTAGGTTATATTTTAATCACATGAAGTGAATTATGTACCTTAAATACTTTATATTTTTAAAAAAAGTCTTGAGAAGTTGTTGACATTACTTACTGTAGTTGATTTGTGTTTATTTATTTTAAATAAAGAAATGTAATTTTTATTCATTTATTTATATAAAATTTTATAGATATTTTGTTTTATTTGCCATTGTATCAAATTTAAATAACAATTAAACATTCTATAGGTTCTAATTCATAATTATATTATAAAAATTCGCTATCAAAAATTAAAAACTACATTTAAAAAGAATTGTCATGAATTTTGTCGGTCCACGTTTATTCTCTATTCTATTTTAATTGAATGCATTCCTACGTCCAAGAGAACAATTTTGCATATGCATGCATATTTTTTTATCACACGCGCGAGGAAATCATCCTTTTGAAATTTTAGAGACAAAAAATATTATACAATATATTACTTCATTGCTGCGGAGAGTAAGCTCTTAATTAAAAATATATTTTATTTTTATATAAATAAAAATGTTTACAATTTCTGTGTTTTTAATATTTCAATTCAACTATGTTGTATATGTATATTAATAATATTACAGTCATTACAGTTTAATTTCAAAAGTTATTGCTAGTGGCTTAATCCGCAGTTTTTCTCTCTCCAAATATATGAATTTTGCCTCGTTACTATTTTATATTATGTACGGACGAAATCCCCATTCACAATATATTTTTATTTATACTTTCATTCGTATCTACATATTTAATATGAGAAATATGAACAATTAGTACAATACATCTGCGCCTCTTATTGTTCGACGAGGAATTTTTAAAATAAGCTGTTAAACAAATGATCGGATCATATTTCGACAGGCGATATTTTTTAAAACTACCCTCCTTTATTACTATTAACATAAAACTTAAAATTGTTTAACATACTAATTCGGTAACCCCAATACCGCACAATGATTAATCAAGACCCCTAAAATCGTCATAAAAATATGATATTCAATAGAATAGGGTCCGCCCCTTGTATTGTTAGAGTTGAATAGCGTCAAATATTGTAATTGCTATTAAGCTCGGGGCTTTTAGGGCTTTCGGTTATTACTTTTAGGGTCTATATGTTTATTTCTTAAATTCGACATTTGTAAATATTGTATTTGCTACCATTCCACATATTGGTTTATGGGTTTACTGTATATTAAATCTTAACGATCTTATTATTAATAAAATATTTGAGAATATTTTTGAAATTGTCTAGAAACATGTTTAGCCATGTTTAGCTGTAACCCTCCAGGAAGTCACAGGTTCGAATCCTGTCGGTGTCAATGTATTTTACATAAATATATTCTAATATAAAAATATTACCAAAGCCTCCTTAACACTAAAGATTAATGTAAAACCAAAATAACATAAGAAGATTTATAAAATCATATTTGTATAAGTTTTGATTTTAAGAGTCTTATTTCAGAATAAATATAAGAAACATCGATTTAGTATTGGATGTCCTAGTTATAAGATCGAATTCATTACAAGATATTTGTCACCATATTAACATAATAAATGTCCTATTACGATATTATTCGATAACAATCCGTTATCTTTAAAGTGTATCGATAAATACAGATGTAATAGCACTTAATCGGATATTAAAAACCCAATATTGTAAAAAGCGTATCCAGTACTGAAGGGTAAATTTTTCTTTGTGAATTTTCGTTTGTGGCGTTAAAAGTTTTATTGGCAATTTCGTCATTTTGCGAATGCAATTTTTCGCTTACTTTTACAATAGTAATTTTCGCAATGGACTAATATGGAGGTTCAATTTCGGAATTGTGACTGACTATAAAACTAGACTTTTATATTATCTACTAACTCTTGTCTGTCCGGTCACAGGGTTTATGGGGCGTATAGTTTTAATGATACCAACTAAAACAGTAGAAATATTATTTTGTTTATTTAGTAATTGCTTTGAGTTATATACTGTATATTTTTTTCGACAATATTCACAGAGAGTATTTCACAGAAGATGTCAAGTGGTGAAATTTCAGTTTCTTTTTATAATTAGTGAAAGAGACTGTCAATGTAGTCTACTATCTTGCACCCTTCCCTAAAGAGAAACGCATTTCAAACTTACACTTGCAAATGTACACACCGGACACATCACACATACATACACATCAACTTGGACCTCAACTCGAAACCACATAAATTAATAAAAAAATGCTTCGATGCATTGCTTACAGTATTACTCATACCTGAGATGAACATTTTGTTTTTCTGAAATGCCACTTTAAATTCAAAAGAATGTCGTTAATTAATTGCAAATTAAATTCCAATTATGAATCAACCACTATACAGCCATCATTCAACTTTTTGTTAAGTGAGTCAATTCATTCATATAGAGATATTTGTATTATACAGTAACGAAAATTTGTAGGACTTTTTGCTTATATTTATTACGGTTTCTTTGTAATTTATAGTTTAGGTGCTCTTCAATTTGTATAACACTAATATTAATGTCTTCTGTTTCAATTCTCAAGTTCATTCCCAAATAGTCAAAGGGAGTAGAATCCAATACGATGTAATCTCCTTTCATGTTAATGCGGTGTCCATGTTACGTGCTAAGTCTCACCCCGAGGATAGTTGTCAATCTTCTACAATGTTGTTAACTGTGTTAAAATATAAATAATACCCGCAGTTTGTTGAGTATAGTATTTAAAAAAAAACAATGTATATTTAAAGCTGTTATCTATATTAAAACAAGGTAGTAAGTTATAAGAAAAATCTCAAAGTCGCGTGCTAATTGTCGACTTCAAAGACATGTCAAATGTATCTTAAGTGGTGTGTACGTTTATCTTTACATGTACAGGTATTATCCGATGTGTTAATGTAGTCGTTCAAATGTGGTCGGTGTATAAGTGTGCGGTGTGCCTTAGATGAGGTGACAAATAGAGCACTGACTGGTTAACAATGTTAAACATGACACTAAAATTTGTACGGAACTAGATATCACTCAAATTGTATCATCATCATTTTTAGTAATATAATCATTTGCATAAAAATTATCGTTACCTAATATTACCATAATATAAAATAACGAATAACTAGTTATGGCATATAATTTAATATTTATATCTATATTCAGCGCTAAACTATTGATTAAATTCTAGCGAAACAGTCATAAGCTAGTTCAAAGCGAAGCAAACGACCAAAAGCAGTAAATTTTTAACGGTTCATTGAACAATTATTACTTTATAGTCTAAACACCGCTTAGTTTGTAATCAGCTATTTTCAAATGATTTATATCGAATTGAAATAATTGCAAATTGTCGGACTTTGTTCTGAAAACGCATTTAATTTTTGGTGATTAATAAGTGCTTCGATTGGGAATTGCGTACTTTTATTGAAATCTTTTGTATTTTGTACTTACTTAATTTAATTTTAATTTATATAAAAGGAATCTGACTGATTAAATTTTGTGTCTTAAAATCTATTTTTTTCCTTTGTTTCAGGTATTATAGACAGTTCTATAGAAGCCTCGACAAAGGATTTTAATATTTTAAAAGATTCCCATTCACGATGATGCCGCTTTTATTAAAAAGGGGTTATTGTTTTTATTTATTTTGTAAAGATATTTTTAATAATATTATATTTTCTGTTCATATTATATTTGTAATATTATTTTTGGTAATATCAGATTAAATATACAACAGATTCGAGTATTTTATATTTATATATATATATATATATATATATATATATATATATATGTATTTCTTTTAAAAAATCCTTGTTATACGAGTGGGTATAATAATTAGAATTAAACGCTACCAATGTACCATTAACATCACCAATTAAATGTAACGTAATTGATTTACTTCTACCGTGAAATTAACTGCCTAAAATAATTACAGCATCCCTCTTGAGAGAATATCTTAAAACGTTCAGCTCACGCACCTCAGACCTTTAAAAATATAGACAGGACAAAGTTTTTTTTTTTAATTACAATGTTTAATTAGTTTTATTTTTGTTTTTATTTTAATACTATTTAGTAAATTCAGAAGTTAAATAGCATTGGGTTTCGTAAACACGATTGACCTTTTTTTAAAACATGATTAATAAATTAGAATTAGTTTTCCTTTACGGTTAAATTTGAATAAAATGCGTTACTAGTTGAGATTATCTAAATGTTATTTGAAAGCGTCATAAATTAATATTATATATATTTTTTCAATTTTTACTCACTTAGTTCAGGTTTAATATCTTATAAAAGAACTACATTTTTAAATCATATTTACTAATTTCGTTAAGTTTGTTTTTCGTCCTCAGTGGAAATCTAGTTAAAATGTCAAAAATTTTGAAGAAGATGTAAACGTATAAACCGACAGATATATGTATATATAGTATATATTTTATATACAATTGTTTCGGTTTTCATAGAACTAAAAACACAATATGTTTTAATTATAAATATGTGCCACTTCTATTAAATTACGAGGTTCGTGAATTTTAATTACAAGCACTTGTACCAGAAAGGTGATTTATATATTCGAAATACAAGAAACTTTGTCTTTTGTTAATGTATCTTGATAAATTAACTCGTTTTTTTATTTAATGTTACAAGTTTTAATTATATTAATTATCCGTTTGTCAAAGGTCGAATCTTTGTTGCTTAGATTGTTTAATTGTTACTAGAGTATTTTAATTACATTAAAAACTTTTTTCTTTTTCATAAATAAAAGTTTACCGAATTCTTTTAGTACAGACGCTAATTATTAAGTAGCTTGTTTACAGCTCTGTAATATTATATTGTAATTAGGTCAGTTGTCTTTATAAATATTTTTTATAAATGATAGAAGAGCCCACCAGGGTTCTCTATTAATACTTAGTGCCATGTTAAAATATATGTTGCTGTTTATGGCTTTTAGACTATACAATACAAGCTTTGCTCGCAGTCGTGCTCTATAATCAAAGCTGTCATTTGCGTAAAATTTATTAAAAATAGTATATAGACTAAAAGTTTTGTTCTATAATTCTTTATTATATAATTAATTATATTTGTCGTGTTATTGTGTTTATTGTCGTGTGAATGGAGCAGTTTTAAAGTATTTTTGTGACCTCTTTTAATTATGGATTGTTCTTAACTTTCACTATCACCGAATTTAGATTACAATGTTTGTGACGATGATTAACAGATTTTATTCAATTCTATTACTCCTATATTGTGCAAACATACAGACAGACAATTAACTCACAAAATAAAAAACACACTGCAAGATAAAAGAGAAGGTTTTATCGCCTAGTGGCGTTCGTTTCCAGACAACTTCGACCTAAATAAAACTAAACTAATAAAACTAGGTTGGTGATGAGATTATGGGAATATATATACAAATACGCAAACCAAATTCACAAGTAACAATAACAGATATAAAGGATGCATTTTCATTATAAACTACTATTTTTTCTTGCGAACCCGTCTTTAGAATAAAGATATTTTGGATAAAACAGAAGGCAGTATAGGATATAAATAATCAGTTTGTGTTTTAGCAACAATATTATTATACCTATTACAGATGAGGAAACAGTAAATTTGTTCTATAAATTTAGTATCCTTTTTATGCAAAACTTTTCGATCAGAAATTTTAGATTTAAATTTAGAAATTGTTATAAATATAAAAAGATACCCTTAAGAGTTATTGAAGTATTATTTTATGTATAGAGTAGATCGGTTTTATATATTTACTGTATCGTTCACCTTAAGAAGCTTTACCCGACAGAGTTAAAAATAGATAAAAACCTGTGACCGCCTGTTGAGGCTTTGTAGTTTTATTTTGTTCGTATATTACTCAAGTTATTAGAGCTGAATATTGGAATATCGATAAAAGAAATATTAAGTTTATTAAACATATCTCTCACATGTTAGTAAATTGTTGTAGGAAATTATATCTAAATTATATTAAAATAAACTAAAGAATTGATATATCTCAATACTTAAGGTATTATAAAGTTATGTAATATCTTTAATTAAAATCTATCTTATCGTTATCTCTCTAATCGTCCCTCCCTAAACATCAAAGGCTGCGTTCTTTACCCGCTTCCTTTGTCTCTTCATAATCGATGTTTTAATATTCACATCACTACCACCGCTCCGTGATGCACCTTTGTGGATTATGGACTCGCTTCTCATTTCACTATTAACGTATTATCGATGTTGTTTTAAAATAATAATTAGTTTTCCATTATGTTGGTTGATTTTATGTTGGTTGCGTTTCTTTGTATACCTAGCGAATTACTTATAATTAAGGTTTTAATTTCTGTTTAAATGTTAAACAGAGCAATCAACGTAGTGTTTGTAAGTTATATTGCATCAGCACATTATATGTTAAAAATTTTACTGTTAGTATAATTATTTGAGATGTCCTAGAATTTTAAAATATTCTATGTAACATTTAAAATGTATATTTTGACAGCACTAGAACATATTTAAATTTCTAAAAGTCTCAATATAAATTAAAATAATAGTTCATAACCAAATAATGTTTTAGAAAAAAATCTTCTAAAATAAGTTAGTGATTATATAAGTATCGATATTAATATTTAGTGGTCGGTACATCACTAGACGGCGTGCTTCCGACATGCTACTGTATTGTCTTGGGCAGTAATTAGTTTGTAGCGTCGTGACGCAGCCTTTATACACGGAAATTATGTTTGATACAACATGAATATTAAGTTTGTATTATTAAAAGACACTCCAAAATAGTTTCGACTATGTCATATGACTGTTAATTGACCTGAAGAGCTCTTTACACATTACGATTTTTCATTATTATATTTATACTATTCGTATAAGTAGACTTTTTTAATATAATAAAAAAACCTACATTTAATTAAAGGATATTAATCGAAGGTCAAACTATTTTGTGATGGGACATTGGTTTTATAAAAGTGTGGACAAATTTATAAGTGTCTCTGTGATAAAATATATAATTGCTTTCTAGTGAAGCTCCTATTTTAAAATGTTAATAATATATACAAATAATAATATTCTCCACCTGTCCTTATCCCAATTCGGCGCAATATGTCAGTTACTTCCAAGCTCTTCTATCATATGTCATCTCAGTGAAGACTTGTGTCTTTGCAATATCATATTTTAACCACGACATTCATATCTTCGATCGCCCTCGTTTCCTATAATAATTGTATACAATTAAAGTAGACCCCACAATTTATTGATACTAATCGTTAAGTATCAATATACTAAAGTCAATGACATTTTCATTAAAAAAAATATTTTCTGCCCATATGAAATATAATAAAAAAATATTAAAAATGTAAGGATAACTAAATACTATATTAAAAAAAGGCATAACATCTAATATCTCAAAATAATTAAGCAAATATACCTATATATAATTTATATAGTGAATGATCTTGGCACATTATACTATTTAACATCTATAAAACGACTTTCAAAGTTAATACAGTGGGTATTAACCTATATAACATATTTATAGACAGCGGATTGAAAAATCCGGGAGTCCGATATTTATAGAAACTAGAGCAAACATTTTGTAATGAATAGTTTATATTACGCTTGTATGTGATGATTTAAATGAAACATGGATGAACTTTTAAGTTTGTATAAAAAATATTAATTAATTATAGCATTTCTATATAGAGAAGAGAGGAAAAAATATCGAATTTAAATATTTATACACTTCTGATCCCAAGACGGATGTTATGAATAGTTTATATAAGATAAATATTAATTCGATTAAGGCAATCCATTACACAATACGTTAAAGGGTTATATACAATTATATGTGTAATATAAACACGCAGTGATAATGTAAAAGCCGCCATTATCAACCAACGCAAGATTAAGTCAATGTTGGCACAGCTAATAACTTGTTTGACAAACATTGGCCCAATGTTATAGCACCTTGGTTAGTTTTGTAAGGCTTAGTGTACACACTTATAAGGTATTTTGTATTGTGTGTTAATGCTGTAAAAATTTTTGTTTCATTTAATTTAAATTGGTTGATAAAAAAATAATTGGCTTTTCATATAAGCAATTAATAATAATACATTATACGATTACTCCTTAATTACGATTAATTAAGGAGTTTGTTTGTTTATTAAAATTTACTTTATTATGCTGCATTAAAATCTACGTTCTTGTAAATAAACGCGTGATTGATACCGGGATAACGCCGGGATACAGGGATGTTACTAAAACGATAATATTTAAGCTTTCAAGACATCCCATTTTTACCCTGTCTTCTTCTAACCCTCTCTTACATAATATATTTTGCTAATGTGTTCTAATCCTTACAAACAATAAATCTTAATGCGGATGAATCAGTCAAAAATGAACTTTGCATTTTGTGTATTAGGTTGATTTTAGTTTGCGTATGCTAAGGGAGTTAATATACATTCCGGGACACATGCAAAGGAATTTGAAATTACATGACAATAAATTAGAACTGTTTTTTGATTGTACACTGTTGGTTGTCTTAAAGTGTTCAGACTACCCGCAGTGAATATTAAGCTATGTACCGTTTATTTAAAGTTCAATATCGCACAAAAATATATTAATTCATTTGGGTATGTTTTCGGGAGCTTTTTTAACATTATGGTTCTATTTCAAAACTGTGATATTATATTCTCATAATAACATCTTTGGTTAATGTATCAGCAACTCGAGTACTTTGTGCTCGTCTGAATTGTTTATACATCAAAACCCAATTCCCTTACAGACATATATTTTCTCAGTATTGTCCGTTTTCCCATGGGCTTATGAAAGGAAATAAATAATAGAGCATTCTTTGAATATTTATTATTTCTTTTTCGATTCATGACAATTATGTTCACTTATCTTTCTTGATAGGAATGTGATATTTGAGAAGTAAAATATATATTTAGCAATTTATTTATAGAAACAATTTTATCTCAAATTTCTATATTATTTTTAATTTAATCGTTGTATTTTATTATATGTTTAAAAACTTATTATTTATGAGCATAAAGAAAAATAGAGGTGTAGCACATACATAAAATTTTTATATGCTGTTTCGAGCTAAATCCACAAAATAATATATTAAGCAAAATTTGCTATCATCACCTTCAGTGCACTAAAACGAAACAAACATAAAATAAAAATTAATAATATTTTTAACGAAGAAAAACATGTATACAAAACATTTAATATAATTCAACTGACTTCACAGCGGGAAAAAATCAACTTTAACAAACAATCGATTTGCATATGTCCCTGTCCCTGTCCCGGGCATTGAATCCGGGATCGCGTGCAGAGATATAATAATTCAACGGTTAATTGACATGGCTGTCCGTCCGTCTGCGCAAACGCACGGACTGCTGACAGTTCGAATTTAATGTATTCATGGTTTATTTGGTATGTGGAAGGATTTGCTCTTAATGATTTGCTATTTGTATTATTACTGTTTGTTACTTTTATTTGGTAATATTCAACTTAAAGGCTAAACTTTTTAATGTATTATCTATCCATATATGGACATATACCTAAACATTATCCATAATATTATAAAGAGGTTTCTTTTGTCTGACTGACTACTGATCTGATTTTAAAAAATTTGTTCACTTGTCGAAAGCTATATTATCAGCATGTAACACAGGCGCTACTTTGTATCCCGATATTCCCACGGGATCGGCGGGAAAACAAACATTTGTTATATCTTAATTACAATAACACTAAAAATGTACGTATTTTGTATAATCTTTAGGATGATAGATAGCTTATTACTTTATTACTTGAAGCACAGAGGGGTGAGAGCACCAAGCAAAGTCGCTTGCAACAGTTAGTGTAATATTTATATTGTTTAGATATGTTTTTGTTGTATAAAGCTTATATTAACACTTCCTACATATTTTAAAACAAAGCAACAAAGGAACATTTCATTTTAAACAACTAAAACGGAATTAAATTATTTTCCTTAAATCAAAGGAAAAACATCTCAAAACAAAATTTGAAAATTTTCACCAATTTTTAATACTACAAGAATCCGAGGAGCTTTTGTCTTTCCGCTAACTCTGAACTTTTGTTAGGCATTTCTCAAACGTGATCCTCAAAAGGCTTAAAACTTCCGCCATATCTTTGGATCAAACTGACTTCGGGTACAAGAATTAATCTTATTATTTTGTGGCCAAACTATTTGAGGTATTTTGACCGGCTTTGTGTTTTGATAATTTACCATTAAATATCTTCGGTCAAATAAAATTACAACAACGACTGTTTTGGTATTCATTTTAAAAATTGAGTTTTGATAAGGTTTATTTATCTGAATCTAGTGCATTCGGTATAATTAAGCAGACCTGTGTCGGGTCTAACGAGTATCAGCTGTTTGGTTCAAACAAAGGCTGGAGGAATTTGATTAGATTTATCTAGGTTAAAGTCGAACGATTTAATCAAAGTTTTAAACAAGATAGATAGATAACGGGTATATGCATATGAATAAAATTTAAACACTTGTTATTCATATTCTTTTTATCATTTAATAATTTAAGATAATTTTCATATAACATGTAATGGCTGTACGTTATTTTTTATATATCTTTTTATTATAAATTACTTACGATGGATGAGGTCCGTGACATATAAAAAACTTTTAATCCGAGACGATAAATTTGAAAAACAAATTACATCTTTACGAAGATAAACAACACACCTTTAATGAATTCCGACAATTTGTTATATTAAACATGCTGAGATCTTTTTTATAATGTTTATTTCTTTTACGAAATGAAGGTAGGATTTAAAGGTTGTGTAAGTAAATAAAAATGTAAATCTACAATAACATGAAATGTGCTTTTTTCGACAGAATTTTGTGATTATTGGTTCTAAAAATGAAGGTTCAATACATAGAGATAGTTTTATTTTCATCTTATCTAACGCTCAAAGTGATAAGGAAGTCAGTATGATGTATGGCCGGCCGCTGTCCATCATGAGGGTAGTTTTCTACACAATAATCGCACAATAACGTGCATTTGGCGACAGTCCAGACATTACGTCTTGGTGTAGGTTCACCATGCTTTTTTTTCTAAGATTAACATTATATTTATTAGATGATGAGTAATGACAATTATTTGTTAATTCTTCTTATAATTTATAAATTTAAATATATTTTATTTTAATAATGAATTATTATATAATGTCAAAGTATATTTACAATGTATCTATCATGAAATTTTCCCGAACAAATATCCATTTGATATTACATATTTCCATTGTATCTCCTGGGAATTGAGATCATAGAAAACCGACATATCGTATAGTTTGATGAATATAAAGTTTCATCCCGGATATGGTCACCCCATCCGAGTAGTATTTAGATTTTATCGCTGTTACCGGAATTAAATTCAGGCTAGAGGAAATCCCAAGATTAACTATAACTAATTCAAGCAATTTACATTGCAATGTTTGCGGCTGTTTTAAAGTATGTTGTGAGTGATCTTAAGACGCTTTGTATTTCATGATTTTAATGTCTCAATCTGCTCTAGTTTTTGTCTTGCTTCGTGTCTTGTCTTTGGTTTGTTTGATTTATCGTTTTATTTTGACCAATTTTACTAATATCTTATTTATTTTGATTATATTAATTGTACAGTTATAATATAATACTTTTTTTTATAGAATCGTGTTCATTTAAAAGCGGGAACCAACCATCATACAATTTTATTTCATAACAATGACATTCAAAATTTTTTAAATCACCGAAATGTTAAAAACAGTTATTTGAAACATTAATTCGTTTCCAATTCGAATCGCTATAGTTTTTCGCATATTTACGGCTCAACAAATAACAGATATATTAAACATTATTTGTGTGTACCGAGCCAAATGTATTTGGCCGGTCTCCAGTGTAATGGTGGCCTTAGGCTAGTAACTCGATATGGGCTATCCAAAGAAAGTGAAACCTTAAGATTTGGCAATTAAACACAATCCAAATAAAATTTTAAATAATTTGTTTATAAAATGGATATCATGTATGTATATCGTTTCAAACATTATAAAAAATAGGTATAGTTGACAAAATCTTCAAGCGGTACACAAAATGTAACAGATTCGATTCCAACTCGTGATAATGATCTTTCTACTATATTTAAGGATTAATAATATGTTTTTCTTAATTAGTATTACAAATTCTGTGTATAAAAATAAAAGGAGAGTAGACTAAGATATGGGATTCGCAGAAGCCGACGATCTGTCATCTAGTTAGGAGGTTAAACTAAACAATTTTCTCTCCCTCAATCTTGAATTACCTTATTAGTAATCTTATTTATCTCATCAGACCACACTTCAGTTCAAATCTCATATAACAATACCTGTACCGACTTGATGGAGCGAGCGCGAGGCACTAACTGACATTGATGGATCCGTGTGTGGATAATTTTAGCTAATTATATAATAAATTCTATATTATGGTAACAGAGTTCAAAATCTAATAACATATAGTACTTAACATCCCTTAGTTACGTGTTATATAAGATAACGAACTCTACGCAAATTACTTTAAAGCTCATTATCAATTGACAATAGTCTTATCTCCTGTTATAAAAATGCTCTAACAGGGGATATTATGGTTGAAGAAGTATGTTGATAATATTATATGATTGATATAATAGCTGTTTAAGATTATATTTTATTGATACTTAAAATAATTATGTTTATCAGCGAGTGTTATCAATGCATTTCAAAATAGTATATTTATATTTATTCTATTTAAGTTAATAGAGTGGAGCTGTTATTCGTGCTGGCTCACCTGGCGTTGATCTCGTAACATAGAAAAATGGCTATAAATAACTATTAGTATTATGCTCCTTTACACCCCTCCCTCCCTCTTTTTATCACTCATGGCAACTAGTCTGCATTTGTAGGTGTACGTAGGTGACGGTAACGTCTCATCAATGATTACCCACCGCACAAAAAAAACTATCCTTATTATGTTGAGTCCTCTAGGTAATATTTTAAATAACTTACACGCCTGAACATGATAATAACTATATTTGATACAAATTAAATCAAGTCTGGTGAAGTATATACATAAATAAAATTATAATTATAATACTCGTATATATTTCAAATAATTTCAGATTAATTTATAACGAGACTGAAACCCATGAAAATTTACAAGGTATTTAAAATTTACTGATGCAAAAAGTTGTTGACAATCTCTATATAATTAAGGTAAAAATTTAGGTAGAGTTTTGAATAAAAAAATATAACCAGAAGGAAAAAACTAACACTTTTTACCTCAAAAGCCAGCAACCGCTGGTTTTGCTTCTGTTGTTGCTTAAGATCTTGGGTTGCGGTGGTCACTTACAATCAAGTAACCATATTAACATTTGCCCCTATTGAGAATTTAAATACACAAAAAACGAATAAAAAGTATAGTGCAATCTGCACTATTTACTCTAACAATTAACAAAACAACAAGAGTCGATTAACCATGATTTCATTACAATAATATTTTCTCTTCACCGACCATAATAAAGCAAATATAAATAATTAGTAATCATACCAATGTTTAACCGGAAATTATGTCAACCGAATTATGGCAATAGCATATTAGATAATTTTGTAATTAATACAAATTTGTACAATTTAAACAAAAGTTTAAAAAATGTATTTTTTATTTTATTTTTTCTTAATTGCTCAAACCGAATCAGGGCACTGAATACAAGAGCAAATCCTGTATTCAGCAAACTCGACCGTTGGGGACAAAGTTTCTAAATCAATTATATAATTATAAGTTGCTGCAATCGGCAACACGGATACATTTCAAACGGATGAGCCATTATTAGTGTTGGCTTACACTTTAGCATTTTGTTGATAAGTTAAGTGATTATCTTTTTCTTAATTTATTAAGACTTTATATGATAAATTGTGGACAGGTATACGATTAAGTAACATTTTTAACTACAATATAATTAGCGCTTAAAAAAATATCTTAATTTGAAATTAATAAATGTCTCCAATTAAAATCAAACGTCAAGTTTAAGAATAAAAAAGGAAAAAACTCATTTAAAATAGTAGAAAATCTTAAAAGCTTGCAATACAAAACAAGATTACAGTTTTACAGTTTCCAGTTACTTTATTTCCCTAATCGCTTGCTTGAGCTGCAAGTTAACGCTAAGTTAGTGCTTAACCTGCTCAACTTTATCCTAAACTATGCCCTTGAGTTTTGCACTCGCTCTTCCCAACTTCTGAATTAGGTATTTAGTTAGAAACTTTTGTATATTATAATTTGTTTGCTTTTAACACGTTATGTTGCAATAAGTGAAGTTTTTTCATTTTTAATAACATTTAAATATAAGCTAAAGACTTGACATTTCAAAAGCCGCTTATAGTTTATATTATCCTTAAAAATATATAAAAAAGAAAGAAATAGTTAAAAAACAAACCTTTCTTTTCTTAACAGTGGAATCAAAACGCCTTTTATTTTTATATCGTTCCTTTTTAAGTTGGAACGCTTCCAGTTGCAAAACATCCTCGGCGTTAATTAGATCGTTGCCACAGATCTTGTTATAACCCCTTATTTATCATTCCATTTGTAGTGGCTTACCTCTTGTAAGAGATGTAAAAGAGTTTATAAATGCTTTTTTTTTCTATTTCTACAACGAGATCACTCTGATTAATAAATATTATATTAATTCTTGCTTCGCATTACGTCTTGCATTCATTGTCTACGGAAAATATTTATTTAAAATGCGACAAGATAAAATGTAAAGTCCTGATAAGTTTTTAAATTATATGTAGCTTTAATATTTTCATATTTTACATGTTATGGTAATTATTCTGTCCAAAGATTCAAACTGCTAGACCTTCAATCCCTTACTGAATATTTATCAGCGGATCCCAGCTCTCTCGGTAATGTGACGAATTTTGATTTTCCGTACCCATGTTTACGATTTATTGTTATTCACCATAACTTTGTTTTTTCCGGAATATTTTGGTATGTCTACAGATTTTGCTTTGAAGTATTGTTTTCGAAGGTTTTTCCGCCAAGTTAGTTTTGAAGCTCTGTTTGTCGTGATGAGCTACTCTCTCTTGTCCAATTCTATCTATATATCAAAATTCCATTTGATATCATTTAATAACAACGTTAACCACATCTAATGGTACAATATAATCCGTTTATTTTTAATTAATACATAGAAGACGTGAATATTGCTCTAATTCCCACAATTACTATTGTTGCTGGCCTACAGTGTAATGTTTCTGTATATTTAATTATGTTAATTAAAATCGATTTGCATAATCGATACAGACCTCATTTGCACCAACAATTACTTCTAGTTCTAATTGAATATCGATGTTGTATGCAAATGATAGCATTTCTTCTGTTTTATCTTTATTCTATGTTATGATAATCCTTTTGATTACAATAAATAAATTAAATCAAATAATTTATCATTTCTTACTTTTATTTATATTTTTGTTCTTTTTTTCAGATATTTCCGATATAGTTGATAAAAAATCTTTTTTTTTATTTTTCATAACACCAATGTTTTTGACATTGTTCCCTAAAAACACTCCAGAAGTAGAAGATAAATATAGTTAGAATGGAAAGTGTCAATAAACTAAGATGTTCAGTTTTTAAATAAGAATTAAAATAAATTACACCTTTATTTACTTTATGGTATGAGCAGAGACACATTCCTCCTTTGAAAGCAGTAGTTTGGTGTACAATGTACATAATTTACATCATGTAGTCTATTTTCGGGTTTTATCGACTTTTGTATTATTTAAAATGTATTTTCTTACAATTTTTTGTTATTACTTGTTAAAATATGTGTAGAGTTATAAATGTATTACTAATTGGCTAATAGGAAACCCATAAACGATAGTGGATTATTGAGGTCGATGGGTTTCAAACGATCTCATAAATATGCAATGGGTGAGGACCAAATTGCTATTCTTACACGAAAAATCTAGATTTATTGGCTATTAAAGGTTAAGCTTTCTTACAGAAATGATTTTTTTTACTGGACGTTACGTAGTGTTATACTTATTTATTGAAAGAGAGATAGCAGTAGTAAAATTTAAAGGTGCTTCTTATGTTTTATGATCTTATACAAAAGTGTATTAGAATAAACCGTTTAAATATATTTCAGTTTTGCTTCTTCATCCCACGTTGCGCCTGTTTATTTTTAAATTTAATTAAAGTTCGTTAATGGCTAATGAGGGTTCGATTCAGGTTTTGTATTGTCTTTAAAAATAATCTCACCTCGAAGTTTTCTAAATTAAGAAACAGCATTGTTCCTTTAAATACAAAAGACTTTATTTAATTCATGGTGTAATGTCTTTTAAAAATATATTTCTTTATTAAAGGTGTATATATTTTTGATTAATGAAGCCTGTGCTAAGGTTTGTTTATTGATATCAACAATAGTTTAAAAAATGTATTTTTCTAGTTGATATGGTGCCGATTTTTTTATTATATATATTTTCTTCTTCCTTTTTTGCTTATTATCTTCTTGCATAAAGATCGTTTCGTCTGCTAAATATATCGTTATTCTTGAATTTATTATTATTAAATTTAATCTAAAAAAAATTACACCAATTTCTGTAATTCGAATTGATTAGTATAAAACACGATTACAACCAACACTAAGCATTAGTAGGGCTTTAATTATCGATTAATGTAATACACGTTATCGATACCGTGTCAAAGGCTAAAGCTTAGTTACCTCGGCTTCCTGCCGGCTAACTTTAATAGGCTACAAACTAATCCACTTTACAGTTACAGCGTACTCTAAGTATCTACAACTTAGCGTAATACGTAATGTATAATTACAGTTCTTGATGTCGATTTTTTTTATTTTAAAATCGATTTTAGATATCATTTAGTCGTATTGTAATTAACGATAGTCTTGTCTTAACTTGCATTTACTTTTGTGAATAATAATAATAAAGTATTTTTACACTCTGAGAAACATTTGTCTTTAAATTAAACTTAGGTAAGTTTATTATACTTTTTATGATTAAACTTTTCTAAAAGAGTAGACTATTTTTTTTCAAGACTATATATTTTTCGGAAGAGGTATAAACATACGCACATATATACTTATATAATATATATACCTCAGAACAAAAATAGTAAAATATTTTTATAATCGTTTGTTCCGTTTAAGTAAACTAAATTTAATTTGCAAATGTATCGGACTATGGAATATTTTACAAATAAAAGGTAACTTTGATAGCGAATGTCGGACATATTTGTTTATTTCCTAGAAATTCGTATTTCTCATTCTTTAGAAACGAATGTAAGTACAATTCAAGTCGGACCCGTATCTCCTGATTGAGCTCAACTTTCCTATTACAGAAAAAGCAAGGCGCTTGCAATCATCCACTATTACATACTCACAAAATCCATACAATTTTGTACCTTATGTCATAAAGAATAGGAATGTATAAACTTAATAATAAGGAGCATATGGCCGTAGAAAAAAGGGACAAGACTCAGGTAGAAACTGAATACAAAAGATGCGTTCGTTCGCGCCAACTTACCATACCTTTGATATCTTCAGAAATAACTTATGCACCTTAATGACATTGATATAAGAACGGTATTTGGATGCCGATTAGTTTTATAAACGTAATTAATTTGGTAAAACATTTCGAGTCCAAGTTTCTTTACGTTTATTGGCGGTCAAATTTTTATAGCTATCAGTATGCGTTTAGTTAGTTAGTTAGTTAGTTCTGTGCACTCATAAGGGATAATGGTAGAGTTGTTTCTAGTGTATTAATTAGTTATTTAGTGTGATAGTGTTGTGATAGTTATCGTTGTGATGAATTGTGATACGTGATTTTTTGTGGTTAGTTTGTTTGTATCTTTGTTTCTAGGTTATGTTGATGTGTACACGTTTTTATTATGATCATAATTTTGTTATATTTACTGTATGGTTATTAGTCTTTTGGATATTTTTTTTATATAGTTAGATCTATTAATGCTGGATTTAAATATAATTATTACTCATAGTGATTCATAGACTTATTATAGTTCATCGAAAATAACATTAAGTGTAGGCTAACCCTATATATCACAGCTATCATATTTTAAATTTCTAAGCTTCTTCTTACAAGGTACCGTTTTATGATACCGACTGTGGCTTTGGAATGCTTACAGGTTTAGAGAACTCAGATATCATCTGAAGTATTACTCATAACGGCTCTTTGGTATTCATTTTTTATATTTTAAAGTAACTAATTTTGTTTATGGTATTAAAATCTACCTTGTATAAGAAATAACTACGTTTAGGTGTAATTTATTATTTCAAATTTCTTAATTAGTAATACTAGGAAAGTTAGTTTAAAGTTAATTAGCAAGAAACTACAGATAAAAAGGGAGTCAACGAAATGAATTCTATATTCTATTTAAGACTTCAAAGACAAAAAGAAAATTATAAAAGAAAATACGAAGCTACTCATTGTTTATTTTATTCTTTAAATATAAAAAAGTCCTACTATATATTAATATGTGTCGTATTTATTAAAAAATTACTACAGTTCTCTTGTATTTCCCCTAATATCAACTAAAAGTTCCCATCTTTTTTTCCAGATGGCGGTGTTAAATTAAAATGTAGTTCTGGATTACAACTAAACATGAGCAAGCTCTGCATGGAGATGGGCAAACAAGATATCAGCTGGCGGAGAGTGTTGGTGTGTGTGTATGTGTGCGTGTTGTGCTGTGATTGTGTTAGTGGGAAGCAGATGAGTGAGACGCTGCAGCGAGCGCTGTCTGCAGTGCGAGGTCCCAGCCCTGGAGCTAAAAAACTCCTGAATATTCCTGAGGATGGAGGTAAGAATATTCAAAGTCGAAACTACTAGATTCCATAAGAGTACATTTTTACCTGTCTTTATACCTTGTGTCTCTAATACGAATTCACAATCTCCCACTAAATGCCTAATTTAACCTTTCAAAATATAGAACATAAATTAAGGTATTTAATTTAGAAGTATACATAAAAGAACATGCTCATCTACTCTGTCCGTAACTTAATTTATCAGATCAGGGCTATGAGATGTCTTTGTGAAACTTTCATCTCTAACAATGATCGCGAAAAAGGGCGACGTTTAATTACTCAAAAAGTTTCTCTCCTTAGCGTTGTAAAAGATTCCAAAGTTTTGGAGAAATTCTTCATTGAGTTTTTTTCCGAATCCCGGGACCTTTGAGATCCCTTATTAATTAAGGTGGTCCCATAATTGTTGCCTTCAGGTGTATTTTCATTTACTACGAGTTAGTTTTTATGATCTCATCCGGTTGTGATGTCTTCAAGGTTTTAGTGCAAAAGTTTAGTCTTGAATAGCCAGTCGGTCAGGTTTTGTTAGGAAGTTTTTTTTTTATTTCATTGACCAATTTCCCACAAGTAAAATTGGAAGTTATTTTATTTTGTTAAACGTTTTTTGTTCTTCTAATGTTTGCCATTATAATATACCTTTCATGGCTTCGTTTTATATAAAAGAAATGTACACCAATATATTTCCTAATGGTGTATATATGAAGGTAATTAGTTACCAAAGCCCAGATGCCCAAGGTCAGTCGGAAACATTTTTACCGAGGAGACTGATTGCCCTAAATTAGTCAGCGTATAAATTTCTACCCTATTCTTAGAGATTTAGTAGGAAACGTTACTTTTAATGTGCATAGATAAAAATGCTATTAATGTCTCCCTTAATATTCTATTTTTATTCATAAAAATTAACCGTCTTAAAGTTATGACATCTGTTATTCATCTCAATTAATCAATAAACTCTAAAGTTATGCAATTATAATAATTTTGCCGTTTAAACTAATGCAATAAATTTCAAAGTTTTTTTTCAACAATAAAAAAAATCTTGTGGAAAGAAATTTTTATTTAAGTCTGTTATATTTCCTAGTAGCATTTCACTAGTATGATAAAGTCAGTCAGTAGCCAAAACCTGTTCCATTAAGTTGGTAATAGTATCACGTAGTCTCATCAAAGTTGAGGATTGCCATGACTGGCAAGAATGGATTAAGCTTAGAGATACTTACGATATCGAAGTTAGGGTTTATCTTTAGAACATTTAATTTAATATTTTCAATTTATTTCAATTTTATTATGATCTTAAGTGGATGAAGATGTTTTTAAGAGTGGAGTATATTTTTCAATTTCTTAATTCTAGCCTGTGATGTTTTGGTGAAAAGCCTTGAATTTTCTAAAACCTTTATTCACAAGTAAATTATTGTATTTAACACAAACTCGTTTATTAGTTTTGAAATGTTTAAAATGAATCCCAAAAGCAATATTCTAGTTCAAAACAGCAAATATTTCTAACGCAGCTGTCGTAACTTGGACGATTTAATTTCCATGAGATTCCCCACAAATCTGCATAACTTAAAGACGAACGATACTAGTCCTCCGGTCTTAAACTACCGCTTTGCATATAAATGATAGGACATATAATAGCCGTTTTGGAGGATTACATAGCTGTTTCATTTCGCGGGCGGTAATGGCTTGCTAAGGAGCGCGGTGAGGAGTAATGATCAATCTTTTGCACTTTAAATTCAAAGTACTAGACAAGAGCACTATGAGACACACTGCGACCGCCTTTAATGAATCTTATATTAATATTGAATATCCATCTTCACTTACCGTTTATTATATTGTCTGCATGTATATATATATTTTATATATGTTATAATGCATTGTGTGTTAATGTTGTCTTTGTTACATTTCTATCTGCATAGTCGTGGGGACAAAGGACATAACCTTTGTATTGTGGTTGCAAATTATTTAGTTGTCACAAATTTTCTGTGGGTTTTTTATGTGTAAAACACTCTTTATCTTTGTGACTTGAACGTTAAAATCTAATTTTAAAATAATGTAGTGTAAGACTCATTTAATGTAATTAAAATCCTTAATATTATATATTCAATATAATTTGGAAGATTCTATAAAAGGAAAAAATTTACAAAAAATACATCATGAAAAAAAAATTTTTTTTAAAATGCTTTTATTTAACTTTGTAAAAAAAGAACTAAAAAGTAAAAAATAAATAAATAAAAAGCGTGGCGCGTTTTCATCAAAAAGCTTCATCTTAAAGCTGTAAGCGACAGAAAACCTTTACATTTTTTTACGTATGATATGAAAACAATTTTTTTTTGATAAAAATGCGCCACGCTTTTTATTTATTTATTTTTTACTTTTTAGTTCTTTTTTTACAAAGTTAAATAAAAGCATTTTAATTTTTTTTTTTTTTTATGATATATTTTTTGTAATTTTTTTTGTAAATTTTTTTAAAATATTTTTTTGTAATTTTTTATTTTTTACTTTTTAGTCTTTTGTTTTTTTAAATTTTATTTGTTATTTTTTTTTTACTTTTTAGTCTTCTGTTTTTTTGTAAAAATTTTTTTGTAATTTTTTTAACTTCTCTTGTCAGATATCACTTCCTTCTCCAACTGGACATAACCTCACCGACACAATGAAAGAAAAAAAACGATTAAAAACACGTAGGGGTGGCAAACAGGGGTCAAAAGGGGATGTTTTCTTCGGGTAACCCCATTTACTTGTATTGTCACCGGAGCCGAACATGTGCTCTAATTTTCATCGAAATTCATTGAGTCTGAGTATTAAAATTTCGCGTTACAAGATTTGATCCGATACATGTCAAGTTAAATAAAAGCATTTAAAAAGCTTTGGTTTTACAACGGCGTGTACAATACCTTGATAAAGTTTTAACATTTGAAATACCTTTGCAAATTATTTTACTCGACCAACACACTGTTTCTGTTTAAGTTTGTTTTGTTAAGTCTTATTTGTGTATTTTGTTTATTCTGAAAGCGGAATTCTCTAAAACTAGTTGTGATCGGCTTATTTAATACAACTGTTAGAACCCCGTTTAATACTTTTATGTGTCTTTTTGTTTTGATTTCTTACATTTTGTATGTAATATTTGTTATCTATTATTACCGAATAATGTTCTTCAGTTTGTGTTATATTTTATAGTATGTGAATATTAAAATGAATACAGCTGCAAAAACTTGCACTATTTATATAATTACCGGGGGTTGGCTTAGTTATTGTAAAGTAATTAAAATACCTATTCACTTTAATCAACGCGTCACATTGTAAAATTAACTTCTATTTATTGTATTAAAGTTCATTTTACCTTAACACCGGTAATACGAGTCTCAATGGACTTTGTACGTCTCCAATCGTACTCAACAAACGAAATAGATGTTTTCATTCAATTTTCTATCGTGGGAACTGTACTGCCCAGTATAAAACATACGATTAAATACACACCTTGTCTCCAAAGTTTCAGAGTTCATTTTAGCTCGATTATATTTTTTAACTACATAGTTATGTTTATAGGTTTGCTTGCTTTCGCTTCCTCAGATATTGTTTCAACAATTTTTATATTTTGTAGAATGTTTGTCTCTTAGACTATAATGTATGAACTAAATAAAAGGACGATAAATTGTTCAAGTGGGTTCATCGGTTACTAGAAAAGCTATTACTAGACGTAGATATTGATAAACAAATATACATGTTAGAAATACTTTCTTTTAGTTTTAATTTTATCTCTTAACCTAACTAATAATATCATATGGCAAAAAAATGTTGAAGAATTGTAGTGAAATAAAATGAACCTCTATTGCCTCTATTACCGAAATAATTTGGTATGTATGTATGTCGTTCACGAATAATAATAGTTAACAACGTTTTGTATTCGTGAGAGGACAATTAGTAAGGCTAGTCTAATGGCCTAAGTTAAATGACTTCCGGAGTTATCAAGTATAGACAAACTGACAAGTGACGTGTAGTAGAGTATGTTGTTTGGACGGACGGACGTCTTGTAACGGACACACCGCTATGGGGTTTATTTATATAAATAAAACTTCGCATAATTAATATTTTGATGATTTTTTTTAACGATTTTTTTTGTTAACTTTTCTCATTTTACATAATTAAAATTAAACAAGTTTTCTTTACAGTTTTTTTTTGTTTTTTTAATTTAGTCAAATGATTTATTTTTAAACAATATAAATAAATATAATGAATAAATAAAATCTACCATGTAAAGCATATTTAATTGTAAAGTAAACAGCGGTGTGTTGACGGCACTTGTATTTATCGTTCAACACATAACGTAAACATTTTGTGTCGGTGTCGGTAAGTGGCTGCATATTTTGATTTGTTTACATTCGTCTTGTTTACTTGCGGCGGCTGGTTTTTGTTTTAGTAAATGTTTGCCATCTTGAAAATATCACTCTTAGTAGAGCGTTTGAAAGCTTCCAAGTAATTTTATCGAATGATCAAATAAATAATACTTCCTGTGTCATAACTTAAGTCTTAATGTTTTTTTTTTCTTGGAAAGGTTTAAAACAAAGTAAGCAACAGACAATTTTAAGGAGTGCTTGCCGAAGCCCTACGGCCAGAGACAGAAAGGCTTGAAACTTCATTCATCTTGTAACAAAGAGTGTTATGATGATAGTCCTAAAAAGTGCGTTGATGTTTGGACTAAAGATATCTTTGTACGGTATGAAAGAGTTGAAAATAAGCGGAAAATATACAAAGTAACAGAGGAGATTTGAGTTACTGACATAGTATTAAATAAAAATATAAAAACACTTTTATCTCTTCGCCATAAGAAAAATAATATATATATTATATTCACTATCAGAAATGATCATAATTTAAATTAAATACTTTTCTTTTATTTTCAAGATATAACTCTTATATATAACTGATATGTAATATTTTTTCTGGAGAGGAACTGGAATCTTAAACATTTGTCATTAGTCAAATATTATTTAAAAAAGATGTAAAATTCATATTAATTTATTAATCAATTCTTATAAAATCTCTTGAAATGTTAAAAAACGCTAACTTACAAAATAAAAACTATAATATATTTTTCATAATCGTAACTTATCCATACTAATATAAGAAACTTAAAAATAAGTTCGTCTTTTACGCTTTTACAACAAAACAAAATCTATTGTGATCATATTTTTATATATTCACTGTTAAGGCTTGGCAAATAGCAATATGTTTTGTCTGTTGTGGTGTAGGGGATAAAAATTCGTGTACAAACTATTTCTCAATTTTTGAACAATTTATAAACAATCATATTTACCACTTTGTAAACCCAAAAAAATGTGATTTTCACCATTCTTTTACCTAAGGAGCTCAGGTGAAGCCGCCGGCTAAAACTAGTCATTCATCCAAAACATCAATACATATATCGAATCTTAACTAAACTATTAAACTTCGGACCGCTACGTTTAACTTTAAGGTATTATCCAAGATTATCTGTACAAGTAAACCATTTGTCCGGATCTCGATTTACCTGCATCCGATAGGTCGGTTGGACCCAACTTGTTGGTTCAATTCTGGTCCTTGGTCCAATTAATTCTCGGTTAAATCAATTAAGTTGGACCCTACGTGATAGAATTGCGTTTGAATTATTTGACACCTCAGTGTTGTTGGTTTAATTGTAACCTTGAACTGATCAAACATATTAAGATTGCAAGATGTGTTTTTTTAATATATGGGTAGATTATTATTTTCTTACAAAGCTAATAAGCTTAATGTCACGGGTTAGCCTTCAAATAAGCAAAAAAACGGGTACAAAAAAGTCTTATTTATCATTAGTTACTGTTACAGATTTATTTATCTCGGTACTCTAATGAACTAATATTTGGACAACAAAATGAACCACGTTGTTTGTTTGTTAGGAATAATTCTACAATATATCAATAACTGAACAAAAAGTTAACCATATAAAATCAAAGCACAATATTAAACACATAAAAAAAACTAAAAATTAAATTATATAATCTCAGATACATATACATTTTTACAGACACATCAACACTTCCACACATACACACTTACACTCGCTCCCTTAAGTAGCTTTTAGCCTCGAAATTTTGTCATTTTTGAAATCAATTCAATATTTTATGCAAATATTATTTATTGTACCTTTGAAATTTGGATTACCCAATACAATAAATAACTAAATAAAAACATTACAAAATGATTACTCACTTCACATCCATTTTAAACGATCCAACCAACAGCAACATAACATTTCGTGTGTGTGTTTGACTTCATGAAACGCTTTAGCTATTTACGAAATAGAAAGTTGTAACAACTAGTTCCCGTCCTTATACGCATACTGTTCCCAAAACACTTGTGCGACGAACTATTTTAAAAGCGGCGATATGGGAATGATGGTTGTAAACTGCCTTTCGGGCGGATTTAGAGTTGTGTTTACTTTGTTCTTGGCGTTCTCTATTTGATACATTTTTGTATGTTATTTATGTATTTCGTATTATGCCATTATAAAATATTATTAGTTTATTAATCTTATATATATATATATAATTATTAATTTAACTAACGTGATTAAAATTTATTTAAGATTAAGGATAGGCTTATTAATACTACGTCAATATTCTGCGTATTTTTTTATTATTTGTGATTACTCTCATTAATTTCAAATTATTAATAATTCATTCAATATATATTTAATTATTATTAACGTATTAAAATAATAAAATCAAAATTTATTCAAGCGTTGTTCCGAGTTTATAAATAAATCTTCAGTTAGAGAGATAAAGTGAAGGAATAAGAAAAGTACGTAAAATTTTACAAGAAAAATCCGCTACCGCGTAACCATTACGGCCTACGTTACGTTCAGTTTGCGTCATTTATCTCATTCAAATTGTAGTTTGCGACACCTAATGCGACACTACATCAGAGGAAGGGAATTTTTCACGAGATCTTAGCTTGATGCGGTTGAGCGATTGAAGTGTCCCGGCCAACTCTTGGATCATTTGTCTCTTGAATATATTTCGAAATTTTGATATTTTATCCAATATTTTGTTATAGAATAGACTGGCAATATATTGAGAAAAATACTTTTTGAATATCGTCATTTATTGTGGTTTCGCTGCAAGTTTATAACAAGTTATACATATTTTAAATTATTTGTTTTGTTTATGTTTTGTTATTAGGAAGTATATATGTTCTACTTCATTACGTTAAAACTGCCCCTGAAAACATGGTACAAAATAAATTCGTTACTATTTATATATTTTCACCTTAATTGTCCCGTATTCTGAGAGGGAAACAAATGAATGAAATATGCCTTCGGACCCTTAATTATGGGTGCAATTCATCAGCTATCGACACAAAAATGGGAGAAACGTGTGGACGTCGATAAAGTATGCGATACGTCTACGTTAGGAGGCAATCTGGACGATAGTATTGAATTTATTCTTTGATACAGAGGCTTCTAGTATTTTTATTCGTATTCGATTAATTTTCTTTCTCACGTAATTTTACTACAATATTTTCCAAACTGTTCCTTTAAAATTAAACAACAAATTAGAGTTCCATCCAAGTAGAAACGCCACAATTTGCAATCAGAGTCGAGTATAAAACTTACAAAATAAATTGTAAACACAATTTTAACGTCCGAGGAGCGCCGGAGTGAGAGCTGCGGAAACAATGCCCTAACTGCTAGCAAATGGGTTTTGCTAAGCGTCTTAAGAGTCCAGAGGAAATCTTAATGCATTTTCGATTGGCTGCAATTGTTTGCAGAAGGAATAAAGTATTAAGGAGTCAAATCCAGTAGTCCCCCTTGATTTAAGGAGCTATCTTAATTTGAATTGTATTTTTATTTTTGCTTATATATATTTGTTATTATTAAATAATGTTGTTAATGATAAATATAACCTTTAAAATAGTTAGTTATATGTTATATTTTTACTTTTATTAAAATATATTTCACAAATTGGATTCTAACTCGTATTATTTTTTTTTACATGAATGAACACAAATAACAAAAATAAAAAGTTTATACATATATATGATGTTTATATATAATTCTAAAATATACATTAAAATATTTAATCAAAGCGTTGACGTAACCCTAAAGCATAATTAAGATTGGATTGCAAGTGTTTATTGCTTGCATTATGCTCGAGTAATAAATCCGGCTCGAAGGACCAATAAACCGTTGGAGAGAAGAGCGAAATGCAGGTTTGTATTAAAACATAGATGGAGTTTTGTGCAGACATTTACTAAAACTTGTAGGATGTAAAGTTTGTGGAAAGAAAGAAAAGTAATCTCCGGTTCTTGAATTTTTAGGATGAAAACTTGAAGCATCAGAATCATTTAGGATATAATTTTTTTTTTGTTTTTATTTATAAATGCAACGAAAAAGAAGACGTTTAAAAATACCCATCCGGTAACTTTTTAAAATTTCTTGTTACAAAAATAATTATTGTTGTTATAAATTTATCGACTGAAGTTGGAGGATATATTTTGTTTGGAAGTATTATTTTTTATTTTAATTTACTTAACCACACTTAGACGACTGAAATTATATTAAGAAATTGTACAACCCTTAACTGATATCAGAACCTCACCTTTTGAGATTGCGTTACTTCAGTCTGCGGACTGAGCTATTTGGTCAGTACTCGTCTTGTCGAGATTAACATTTATATTTATATGAATTATTTTAAGGATATATAAGTTACATGTTTTTTTTAATAATGCTCCCATTACATATACTATTTAACGCTCTTCATTATTAATTGATTGAGGATCATTAAAACTAAAAGTTATAGAAAGAAGTTGTCTGAAGTTTTAAACCTTTAAAAGAGACTTTTATCTCTAAGGGGTATCATAATTTTCTCATGTCGCATCTGCCAGTAAAGTCGGGGCATGTTACTAGTAGGACCGAGTCACGACCGCTGTGATTTATCTCCAGAGTTCACGTGATCGTCCCTAAGCGTTTCGATTTCACATGTACGGACAGCAGAAGTTTAAAAAAGTTTATGATAGATACATGGTACCTGTAGGAAAGTTATGGAGATATGAGTTCATGTAAACTACTTTTACACCTTACAAGCGTTTAAAGGATTTCCTGGAACATATAGCACGAAAAAAACTTTTTTGTCTATAAATAAAGTACTTAAAAAACAGTAAATATGTTAGTATTTTTTTAAATTATAACCATTACTGGTTTTTGTTGACCGTACAACGATTTCGCAGTTCACTGATCGCAATCCGTATCTGAGATTATATTTCTATAACTAAAATGAAAATTCTTTTACAAATTTTATAGGATTTTGATCTAATATCTAACAAGACCCAACGTATAAAATATCCTGTTTATTTTAAGCTGTTTTTTAATATATTTCAGATATCCTAAATAAAAATTAATGTTGGTTTTAATTACATCAACAGAGAGATAACTCAATTATTATATAAATTGTACCGACTCAGTATCAACTTTGCGGGATTCATATTATATACTATTTAAGGGAAATTGTTTCTCGTAAGTGTTATATTTTCAATATCAAACTTTAAATTATTCAAAGCTAATTAATTAAAAACATTATATATTTTCGAATAAACAATAAAGTCGCCTTGAGTTTTTCGACTTGTCGGCGCGTGTCTCAAAGTCGCCGAAACTCTCCGAAACTTGTTCCAAGTCGTCGCGACACATCTGCTCTCCGAAGTGACGGAGGGTTGAAACTTTGGACTTCGTAAGTTTCTATTGCCCAGCTACACGGCTTCGAAAGCTGTTTTTGTCTTGCAATATTGTATCCAATGATATTATGTATTATCCTGCATGCATCAGTGTACAAATACTTGGACGTTTTCGCCTACTGTAAATATATTTATAAACATACACACATTTGATCCTTTTTAAAATGTCTCCTTAAATCGTTCATGGATTATTGATTATGAAATTAAATAGCTCGGCACTAATCGGGGGTTTGATGTCTTTATTTTTGTTCAGATATTTTAATAGTACAACTTTTATTATTTACTTACATATATTTTTTAATATAATTATAAATAAGATTAGAAGAAAGTCTTTGAAGTACGTGACCTAGAAAATGAGATTTATTTGAAAATAAAAATAACAGACATTATCGAATAAATGAATAATTGAACAGTATTAGAATGTATTTTAATAAATAATAACAATAATCTTATCTTCGCGTTTTAACATTAGTCTTCGTTAATATTCTAACCGGCAACTTCTAATTGAATGATTAATTGATACCCTCACGATAACCAGGATTCCATTTATATTATATTTCGTTTGAAATGAAGAGAAATGGAATTTATTTTAAAAGGCATATAAAATGATATAAAGTAAATGAAATGAATGTTTATCGTTATTATACGCTTGTTTGTACGGCATAGATTTCTGAATCCGGAAAATCCTATTCATCTCACTGTAATGCCTAGTCTTGAAGGCTAGACCCGGACTCACAATAGCTCATACATCATGTGTAATTCATTCTGAAGGCTTCAACTAAATTCCCCGTTATTACAGTCTAAGTAGCATAACTGACGGGTTTATTATATCATTATGTTCAGAATATAAAATTAATATCTTACTTTATTATATACATTTATTTTACTCTACTCTTAAAGTTCTCTATACGGAAAGAAGTAAAGTCTTACTATATAAAGTTTATAAAAGAATTATGTTGACATTTTATGATGTTTTGTTAGAATCTATTGGGATAATAATTCTCAGAAAAGTTCAAATGTAAGTAATTTGAAGCGTCCCAAGTCGCGGAGTGCTCACAATAAATAGGATAAAAGGGTCTCTAAAATCGAAATTATTTTCGTCAATAGAATTTTCTCACGAAAAATACCGTGAAGGGATTCATAGCGAGTGGTTTTTCTGAAAAAGCAACTCAAACGATCGCCATTCAGTTCGACGAGTCACGCTTGGCCGCGCATCGACTATAGCATTCCGGGGGACATACAGACACACAGCTTAATGGGAAATCTTTGATGATAATATACACACTAGTACTTAAAGTTTTAATTTATAACGACAGCAAAGATCGCGTATTATGCAAATATTTTCATTATTATGTAATAAAAAGTTTTAGAATTTGTATTGGAAGTTACCTTTTATAGAAATTCTTTATTCGCATAGGTATTTCTCGAATGCATTTTATTCTATAAAAATCAACAAACTATTCCCGATTATCTCTCGTTATAATTGAAGAAGTGAACTGATTTTTTTTCGGTTTGAAAAATTTTATACATTGTTTAGATTCACTACTATCGGTCGGTTGATGGAGCTGTATTAGGTTCAAAGTCTCTCTATCTCTCTCCCTCTGTATTTAAATCTCAACTATCAATTTTTACTATCTGCAACTACTAGATGGCGTTTGAATCTATCGCTTATCAACTCCTATATTGACTAATCTATGAAAATACATAGTAATAATATATATTCGAATATATTTTATTATTATATTGTTATTTGACACCAGATGGCGGTGAATTTCACATGATTGAACATGGAGAAGATATTCGAGGTATAAGTAGTGCTGCCAGTGTATTCCAGTTTTCTTTTTATCTGGACAGGATGTCTGCCGGTCCCATTAGATATAATATATTGTATTTATATATATTTATTTGCCACTTTATAAAGCAGTATGTACGTGGCTCAAGTCAGCCTTTTTTGTTAAATTAGATTGCACCCTTCTATATGGAACCCTTTGCTTTTATTCCCATTGGACCCTATTTACCCATAGTGTGCCGGACAGTCAGTGTAATTAAGTATTCTATTCAAACATATTGAATACTCTTGCAATTATTGTATTGATTCTATTGTAGGATATGTAGGATAGGAATAAAAGATAATAAATAATAATTGCTAAAGTTACGTTTACACAATACATTTATTTGTTATATGTAATTAAAAAATCGTAACGTATTTATTAATATTATATAATTAACATCATCGACATCTTTATAACCTGACATTTCGTTAAAACAGCAACTGAAAAATAACACGTTTTCAATAATTAAGTATTTATTATGCGGTAATTAATTTTAATATTAATACAACAAAGCCGAATTTGTGGATTAATTAATTTTACATTTATCTTCGGAGTAAAGAAAACTCAATTATTTTCATCGGATAACGTTAATGAGGTAATCCAATACACACGTACATATATACAAATAGAAAGAAGTTCTCGTTAAAAAGCTAATTTAGTACTTCATTTGAACAAAGTTGAATTTAGAGTCTAGTTTTTAACAAGCGATGGTAACATAATTTTTACGTATTTGTCCGACTGCTTTATGAGGATTTTGTTTCGAGAGGATGCATTGTTGTTTGTGTGTGTGTGTGTGTGTATTTATTTTTTAAATAGTCATATTCTTTTAATGAATTGAGGCAGTTTGATTTTAATATGTATAGTTGTAAGTATATAATTTAAAGCAATTTAACGTCCGTTTATTTGTTTATTTTTTGTCATGATAAAAGTAAAATAATCATTTAAAGCTACAAGGAAGTATAACTCGCAATCCAACAAATTTGCAAGCAAATACAGATGATAAGTTATTACTTATATTGTTTGTCGTATTGCACTATAGTATTATTATTCGAGACACTGTTCAATCAATTCTATATCAAGATAGTTCGCGAGACAAAGTGCACATCTTAATATAAATCTTAGCCCGGAATAGCAAATACCTTCAGTTAAATTGTAAACAATAGATGTAGAGAGTTTTGAGAATCTCTGAAGTGTCGTGATAGCTATCTTGTTGGTAATCTGTTTAAGTAAATGATCAGTATACTACGATTACTTGGAAGTTCGCTTCTTTAGAAACAAGTTGATGAAAGGAAGTCTTTTGATACTATATTAGTTAAATGTGAATTATTATTATTATTATTAATGTTTGGTCATCACACCAAGGAGTAGCTGGATTTGCATTGATTTTTGATCTCTTCATCTATCAGCAATGCAATGCTTTCGTAAGAGAAACTCATGGCCACTATTCATCAATGTCGGTCGTTGTCTGTCACTTTTATGGCATATCAAGCGCGGCAAGCTGCGGGCAAAATTAGTGTCTTAATGATTTTTTTTTGTATGAGCACCATATGAATGAAGGGTTGTCGAAAAAAAAATGATGTTAACACAAATACAAATGAAAAACTCTAAATAAATATTTCACTATTAAAATACTACGTAAAAAAGTTTAGAGTATAAAATAAACATTTTATTGCTGGAATATTTAAATATTCACTACCTATATAGTATAACTTCACGTTGGAGTATGAAATAATTATATATTATGGGTTTAAATTAAACTATAAAATAAAGTAAATAAATAGCTCTATCTTAAGCTAATACAGTATATATAGAGCTATCTTAACGTTAACACTTCCCCAGATTGCCAGAGTTTGCAAAGATTCACAAACTTTCTCTTACGGCACCATTTCCAAAGTTACCTAAATTTCACCCGTTGACAACCCTAATTGAACTTCGATACTGGAATTGCAAATCTTTTGGAAAACAGTTTTATAACTTAGATTGGTTGTAGTTTTAAACTATTTGTATTAAGTATTTTGTATGAAGTAGTAAATTAATTGCAAAAACACCCGCTTATGAATTTTATTTCCCAGTAAACAGTGCTTTGATGAATTTCATAAATATTAAAAATATTAATCCTGTATATAAAAAGATACATTTGTTATTTTAATTTCTAAATGAATTAACTGTTTAAAATAGTTCTACTTGTTTTCGGTTCATTGAAATTATCTAAAATGATATATAGAAATACTAAACTTGAAGCCTTTTTGTAATAACCGAAATTCAAATCTAATGAATAAATCAAATAGGGGTTTTCATCCCCCATATGTGGTTTTCAGGAAACAAACATATTTTTGTAATCGACGGGGTTTTTATTTTAACAAATAGGGACAGAGTTGATTGCAAAAGTTTTGGGTGTGAAATGGAAAACAAAGGTACATCGGAGCGGTGCGTAGTGCGTGTGGTTCCGCAAGCTGTTTTAAATTAGTATGAATTGGTGAAGCATCTAAATGTTATCTTTGTATTAATTATCACTGATAAATAATTGATTCAATCTTTGGCGATCCTAACTTTGCTACAGTCAATTACTATTAACTGATCTGGAAATTCACAAAATTGTTATATATATTTTTTTTATGTTTGTTTAAAGTTTTGTTTGTTTGGCATATTTTACTAAAGTTAATTAAAAGTAAACAGATATGTGAATTATCTTGAAGTAACGTCTCTCTTTTAAAATTCATTTGTTGATTTCATCCCATTGGTTAATTCGTATGATGTTATTAAATCTTTCTTCACTTTATACACACGTCTCGTTACAAACAGAAGTCTAAGAGTTTACAGTCGAAAGGTTCAGAAGATAATTGATTTAAGCTTTTTTAGCTAAAGTATGTCTTAACAGCCACATCCGTGTTACCAATTGTTATAGTCAATTTAAACTTACCGTTCAACGCCATCCCAGCGGTATCCCAAAAATGTACTGATGCATTTTTTCACCACCAAAGAGAACTTTCATTTGCGGTTCCGTTCCGTTTTGTTTTTATTTATTTTCATACAAAAGGACACTAGCGGGTTCGATTCTCAAATATTCTCATTCAGGTGTTTCAAAGCGCATCCCATAGTGATATAAACGTGTTGTTTTTTTCTCTTTTGTTTAACGAATACACGGATAGATAGACGTGTTTGTTTTATTTTTAAAAATAATAATAATAATAACAACAGGTTTTGAATTCACATTAAAGTCGGATTATGTCATTGCGAGAACTTACTTGTTTTTTCATTGTCATATTTTTCCTGTGTTTTTAACGGTTAAATGGTCAACAAAGTTCAATGAGTTATATATATATAATCCTCGTATTGTATATATATTTATATAATAAATAAATAAAAGTATTTATTAATGATTATTCTTTTTTTTTTTTAATCAATGTTAATCTAACCTAAACTACTTTTTAAAACAAAATAACAAATATAACGTGTCCACAACAAACACAGTGTTTTATTTATTCTATCATCAAACATGACGTGTAAATATTAAGTTTAGAGAAATAGGTCGTAAAACGATGACTCAGATCATGGACGACGGATCACTTATCGCTTGTAAACACACCAAGATAAACATTCGTTTGTTAATGTGCGTAGCGTCGGCAAAAAATGGGATATTTTATATTAATAGGTGCATTTTTTGTGTACAAGATATATATTAGTTATAATGATTGGCACATCTTAATTTAGGAATTTTGGTAAAATGTTTACGTTTAGTAGGTTATTCATCTATCTTTCTCTTTCTCACTGACTTTCTTTCTGTAGCTCCTTCGCTGTGTTATATTAATATAACTTTGTAAAACAATTGTCATGATCTATCTGTCTTTAAAATAATCAGGAGGCCTTTTTAAATAATGAATCATTTTTTATGCAGACGTTACTAGTTATTCTAGGAACTAGTTTTTATGCAAATACAGCTTACATGTCTTATCGCAAATCGATTTTACTCGATAATGCCCGCAGTGTGCAGCGTTATCGCATTTTGTAAATATAAAGAGTTGTTTTTTTCGTTTTTTTTTGTTAACCGTACTTTAGGAATATCGATTATTAATATTGTCGCAAGGTACATATTTAATAACATTACGACACCTACAACATACAGACTTAACCGATCATCGTGTTATATATACTTAATATAATTTGATAGATTATATTTAAAAGGTTGGAAGCTTATATATTATTTAATATATAGGCTAGGGTTGAACAAGGTTTTTTTTAATTAATACTCTGATATAAGAAAAAAAAATGTTTTCATTTTTATTAACTATGAAACCTTATCGGGCGTCCCAGTATATTAAAAACCTGGTAATCCTAGAATGGATTATGTATTTTTTTTATTTACCACTATAAGAATCCTTTAGACTTTGACAAATCATAAGTTAGTTCTTCTTTCTCTAAAATATTAACATTCTAAAATTGAATACGTCTTTAAAAAGTTAAATTATTTTCTAGAAATTTTCATTCTCAAAGCTCACTAACATCAAGTACCTGTGTCGTCTAGAACGCATCTAATGTCGATATGAACCTTAGTCTGGCAATACAATGGAGGGATCTCTGAATACTTAACGACCCTCAGACATGGTGAAAGTTGGGAGAGGTTCGTTCGTTGTTTTTTTTTGTTGTTACTTTTCACGTTTGTACGTTGTTTTTCTCCAGAATACATAAAGTCAATTTAAGTTTACTCTGACTTTTGTATGTATGTATGTATTCAATTAAATTCTTATAGAGTTTTACTATTGACAAGTTTTGATTTGTTAAGATAAAAATATCATTCAAAATGCTATATCTTTGCACCACACTCTAAAACAACCCCATACTTGTATCATGTATGGGGTAAAAAGAACCGTTCACGTCGTATGAAAGATTAATCTCACATAGATTTTTTTACGAGTAGGTAGATTATAGATACTGAGGATCCTTGATGCAAAGAAAGCCTTATTTGTTAACATTTTTTTTTTGTATGTAATGTCTTTTAAAAGTATTGTTAGTTCTAACATTAAAAGCCTTTTTTAGGCAATGTCAATACTAACTAAGACATGACAGACAAACATACATAATTGTTATTGTTAGTATAAAATAATTAATCATCAAACATAATACGGTTATTGAAATGGAAGCCGTTAAATCTATTAGTCTACACAAAACTTGCAGAAAATTGCATTTTATTATGAGGAGAGTGTACCAACGTTCGAGGGAAAATTCATTTTAGAATTTTGTGAACACGGTAGGGTTACTACTACTGGTGAAATTATTAAAATAAATTTATATATATATTAGTTTATTTTACATTTGTATTCATTTAAAGTAAATAGTTCTAAAAGTGTTGTTTTATTGATACGAACAATTTGTTATTTTTCACACACTAATATCGTATTAATCAAGTAAACATTATAATTTATTTCCTCATATTATTCGACAATATATAACTAATCCTCTTAAATAATAGTTCATTTTCGTATCCATACAGTATATGTATATAACGTTACTACTACAAGTAGTCGGTCCATTTTACCGTGAACGAGATGAGATTAGTTCGAGTTTCCGTTCATTACTTTAGTACTAAGCGATCTAAACGAAGTTATAATTTTAGATAGTTCCTTAATACTTCCCCCTTAATACACGTTATAATAAATTATATCATGCGAAATTGGCTTCTATTTATCTGATCATAAAGGCTACAAATGATTGTATATTGTAAATATATTACGATACGAGCTTTATTATTAAAAGTATTTTGTAAAAGCAAAGCTGATCTCAGGATTATTTAATTTTTTTTTTTCGCTCTTACTAATTAATATTTTATAAAGAATCTCTTTTTGCACATTGTAAAAACACTTTGTAATAACTTTGTATAATCTCGATGATAAGAACAATATTATATTAAAACTTATGACATCCAGACAAGGTATAGTTACCATGACATAACCTTAAAATATACCCTCCCCTCCCCCCACAAACATAGCCTCCAAGTTTCATTTGTATAAAAATAATAAAGATACCATTGTAGTGTATTTTTAAGGTTGAATGAATTCTATCTATCTCCATGAAACTATCAATACATTTGATTACTGTTTATTCAAACATATTTGTCGTGACATCCCTCGCATTATATTCAAAAGGAACCCAACAAAGACTTAGGTATGAAATAAAACCGATATTTCTATTTTAAATGCGATGCCCATTGTGCTATTTCTTTGACACGTTCTACAAAGCGCATTTGGAATTTACGGCTGAGATTTTTTTCTTATTTTATACTTAGCCCAATGTACACTTGCGACTGCTGCGACTGTTTAGTCGCGAGTGTAGATTATTATTATTTATCTTAGATATGAGTTATTTAGGTTTTAAATTATTTATTTTTATTATTAAATATATCATCATGGTTTATTTTTATATGTTTTACATTTGGTATTGATTTAGTTTTATTTGCGGTCACTTGGACAATTTTTAAAACATATTTATAATATATTAAAATGATCGTTTGGACGTACGTACGTTTACTTGCTATCTTTAGACGAGATGTTATTAGAAATTATAGTGAATTATTAAGACTTTTAAGTCGCATGTTTGCGCACATTTTTCTATCTACTCGAATGCAAGAGAAATCTTTTTTTCTTTCAGTATTTACGTTCAGTTAATAAATGCTACATTTCTTTGTACGATTTTAATATTTTTACATATTGTATTTTATGTCTGTTTTATAAAATGATATTCTTTTATTTTATAATAAATCTTTTGATATCTTTGAAAATGTTTCGTATTTTTTAATACGATATTTATTATTTTTTACGTTGCTTGTATCGTGTAGTTTTAATTTATTTTTATTATTTAGTTTTATACTATTAGAATTCGATAATTTTAGTGCTTAATATAATTACTTTGCCTAAAAAGTTTCATCTATTCAAATATATTACCGACTTCACGTTCGTTCCAATTTCATATTGAAGTTACAAAATCCGTCGAAACTACGAAGAATTTAATAATTGTTTCAGCTTCCAAAAGTCACAGATAACTTAAAATTTATAAGTGTTTGAAATATAATCTTTGGTGTAGTTTGGTATAACGGTCTGTGGAATGCTAGTGTACAGCTCATATAAAGATAATAATTGCTGAATTATCTCACTAATTTGATGAAAACATGATTGATAAGAAAAGATGGTCATTTTGTGTTAAATTTAATCAAGGAAGCTGATGACGGCTGATTTTGATAGAAAGAGCGATAATATTTTATTATGGAATCAAAATAATTGTCAGAGAAATATCTAAACCTAAAATCGTTTTCAATGAAATTATTTTTATACATTTCCAATAAATGATTTCAATTTTCAGAATTCAATAAATATCTAATATTGTTGTAATAATATCTACGGAGACGTCGTAACGTATAAGATAACGTAATCCGAAGCCCACGCACAGACGATTTTAATAAAAAATATATTTATATATACGTGATTCCACTTAATGGAAGTTCAATTGGCACTCGGAATAGGCTATCAGTATTCCATTAAGTCTCAAGTTACCGGAATCCACTTTTACTTAAAGCCTAACACGCGAATATAGTATCAAATATTCGTTTACACATAATAAAATGCGTTAACTTGTCACCCTGTTACACCGAAACGTCTATCACCAGCGAATTTTATATGAATTTATTGTTTATTAATATTTTTCAATTTTTTTTATTATTATCGTCATCCAGAAGAACCGGTAAGACAAAATTAAACATTCTGGTAATGAATGAAATATAATTGTTTATTTATTTCATATAATTTTAGTATAACTAAATCTATTCCTTCGTTGATTGATCAATTATTATAATTTTTTTAATTGGTGTATATAATTACGCTTCCGTGTAAGAAGTGAAAAAAAAATACCACCGTAGACGAGTAAAAAGCAATCTCTCCTCAATTTTACACGCATTTGAACGTAATACGATCACGCGAACTCCGACCCGATTGGATGATACAGATGTGAATAATATTCAGTTTCATGAGTTTTTTGATAATTTTAAGTGTACTAAATATATCGTGCAGAATGTTTTGCATGACATACGGTATGCTATATAACTGTCATACAAGGTCGGTTAATTATATATAATTATAATAAAATGGGAGAGAAAATGTTTCTTTTAATGAATTAATCTTAGCCTCTATTATGTTTCGGTGTAACACAATTTCTACAGTTTTAAACATTTTTATTATGAAGTTTATATGTGGCTATCATATTTGAGTTATGTTTATAGCTTTAAAAGCCTTTCGGCTTTAAGATTAAGGTCATAAGTAACTCGATATGTAATAAATACGATACTCAACCTTATAGGTCTATAAATAAGATTGAAAATACCCATATACATATATATATGACAATATAAACAGTTTAGGATGTAATTGTTTGGGATAAAAACAATATATTAAGTCAGTCGCTGTATATATTTCAATATATACTATATTTTATGTTTCTTATTAAAATCCAATCCAATCGGGTATATTATATTATTGGATATATCTTATTCTCACTTTTTAATACGAGAATGAATCAAATATATATGTTCTTTAATCCTTAAGACGTAATAAAGATAACATTAATCTGTATAGGACAGTAGTAAATATATTTTATTAGTCCCTTGACATACTGGACTCGTGTTCTATAAAGAGAAGTGAACACGTTACAAATAGAAACTGAATATATATATATATATATATATATATATATATATATATATATATATATATATATATATATATATATATATATATATTGTGTTTTTCCGTTATGTCTTTTGTGTTTTATTTATTTATTTTCGATTTCTATATGTTTTAGTTTAACTAAAGTACCCCAAAACATTTATCTAGCCGTCTCGGAGATAGGCCTGAACGAAATAACACACATATAATTGAAGTATGTTTGTATTTTATTAACCGCGCCTTTTGTCGAAAAACCCTCATTTTTATTACAGACATACATCATTATTTTACTTTACTTTTACTAGAACCAAAAGGTATCTTGATGTTGCAGACGACCCTAATGATAAGATCAATATTATATTAAAATAAAGCTATAATTAAAATTATGATTGTGTAAATATATATACAATGTTATATAACATACAAATCCAAAACATATTACCGTATTAAAAGTGAATCGTGTTCATACTCACAAGTTAAAATATTCGTAAATATTGTAATGGGGTTCAAATAACGAGTAGGCGCCTGAATCGCTTTGTGATGCACATTAAACCGTAGGGTTCGGTACAGATTAAACTATAATATGACTATCCACTGAAAACTTTAAAAAAATTTATAAAACATTTTTATATTGAATTAGTTTTAATGATATACTAAAATATTAATAAGGTTTTTTTAAACGGAACCCTACAAAAACTTTTAGAATCAGCAAAAAATTTTAATTTGCTTTTTTAACTACGAAACTGTGTGCTTCAAAAATATACATTTTTAAATTGACACAGTTTAAAAATAACATCGGTAAGCTTAGTGAGGCACGGCGGCACTGAATATACATTTAATGTTTTTTTTATTTACGCTGTGTCTCTGTTATTGTTATATTTTGATACGATTCATGTTTGGTTCTAAAATCATATTACATATATCAATAAACTGTTTTATTTCACACTTACAATAACTCTAAATTATGTTTAAATAATACTGTATTCAATATCTTTGTAACTTAAAGATTTGGTACATAATTTATATATAGATATACAGTCATAAAAATGTATTTTTGTGCCACTACTACTACTAAAATTCGTGAACTCGAAACAGAAGGCACAACAATATCTCTATTTTTTTTGTGTCCGTTGTTTGTGTACGCTCCACGGAATAACGAAATTGAATGGGTTTTGACATGAATTGGTTGAATTCAAGATATGGCTTAAAATGATGAAAAATTAATAAAGAAAATATCAATGTATATTTGTTTTCGTTAAGCTATCTATTATAGTACAATGCATATCAGAAGAGCTCAATATATAATGGTGGTTGATAGTAAATTTTCGTAATTAAAATGTTTGTGACAACTCACCGTACGACATTTCACCAAACCGCAAACGAACAAAACAATATATAACTAAATAATCACTAAAATTAATTTTATCATAAAATAGGTCACACTGAAAATTTAAGTCGAAATCCTAAAAGCACTTTTTTTATTAAAAACTTATCCCCCTTTTAATTTCAATTGAAAAACATAAATGGAAAAACACATGCAAAATAAATTTTCTCTTTTAAGTTCGATGCCTGGAAAATTGTGTTCGCGGAGCTTTTTAAAACACTGCATGCATTATGTGGTTTAAAAAATTAATAACAACTTAGAGAGGCGAATTGTGTACGTGTATGTGTGTACAGAAATATTCAGAGTTTAATTATAAAATAACTTTCAAATTGTTCTCAAAGAACAAGTCAGATGTTAAAAATGTATTCAATATATCAATTCGGTCCCAAACTTCCTTCGCTCGTTGATCAATTGATCGTCATTGTCATAAATTGGTACTCCATCGGGATTACATTCTCTATCTCTGATTCACACTGACCCGTGACGTCACACTTCGTGTTACATACACCTTACGTAATTATGACTTTGTATACATTTAGTATCAGATATTATATGTATACTAATTTCAATATTATATTTAACTGATAGTAATAGTATTATTATAATCATATTATTTAATTAGTTTTGTAGCATTTAGTAAGACCTGAGCGGTTATAAAATGTTATTTTGTATTAATGTTTGTTTATATACAAATATTTGTTTAAATATTGTCAAGCAAAATGCTGTGGTGTAAACGAAAGAAGTAAGAAGTCGACAAATAGATCCAAAGTAATTGTGATTTAAATACTATAATACTGTGTATAATATCATTAAAATATATTACAAAACACATACATTACAATAGTATTCACTGTAACTGTGAAGTATGTGGGAAATAAGTTCATTTCCCATATTATTTTTTTTAATAAGGAGATTATTTTTATCTTTGAAGTAACGAGACGGGCGGGTTACGCTCCAAGGCGTTCGTTATCGTTGTTATACTATTTAATGGCAGTGAGAATTTGATGACAATGTTATTTATATTATACTAGCTGTTGCCAGCTACTTCGTTTGATTCTTTATAGACTTTTTTATTGGCAACTTAAGTTGATTAAAGTTATTTATAAAAAATATATTAATAATCAAAACAACTATCCTATCTTTTAAGTTGTACCAAGCAATAATTATCTACTAAATTTAATTGAAATCGGTTCAGTGGTTTCAGAGTTTAGCACAAACGGACATCATGACACGAGATTTTTATATATAAGTATTACTATAAGAACGTCATATACGGAATGTTTCACGTTTTGCGAGTATATAATATATTTGCTGAAAGGGAAAAGGGCGTGTGCTCGTCCAAGTTCTTCGTATTATAATCGTAGTAGCGGATTCAAAGACATCCTCCCGTTGAATATTTTCAGAATTCACTAAGAATTTTATACTTTCAAATAAAACTATCTCTAACGGACTTCAAAAATATATTTAGATTTTAATAAAATTTTAAAATGTGTCCAAGCGAATAAGATGTGTTGGCATTTTTCCTGTTCTCTGATATATTATTTAATTTAATGGAAATTAATTTATCCCATATAAATATATGTTTCATTCTGTTACATTATTTGTTTGTGGGAGGGAATCTTTGCATGTGCGGAGGGGGGGGGTTGCACCTCGGATTATTACTCAAAATCTAGATCAAAATTGTTTTTTTCCTGTTGCTGAGTATTTCACAAAGAGATGAAGTGACAAACAAACCAACGGAACTTAATAGCTTTGTTGAATAATAATTTAATACATGATCATATAACGAAAATATTTTTGAACCGCTCGAGTTCATTAATTGTGAAATATAAATGCGTGTCCGTCTGTTTTATGCGTGTCATCGTTTATATCCAGATTATATTTTTGTCTTAAGTTATAAGCTTGGTAGTATATATATTGAACCTTTTATTAAACTTTTCTTGGTATAATATATATAAAATCTAATGAATTCAATGCAAGTAGAATAAGAAATTATATGATGTATCAGATGTAATAATTTGTAAAAAAAAAATTTTATTATATTTACATGTAGTTATGTTTATTCTACTTTTTGTATTATGTTGTAATGAAATTCATTTATCAACACTAATAAAATACATTAAAAGGATTTCACTATAACCATCAGTTACATCTTTATTAATAACATGTATGTGTTGTTGTAGTTTTACTTACAACATTTCACTTACCTAAATAGATTGCTAGAAAGTGAGCTCAACTTAAAATGGTTGTCCACCAGCACCCGCAGAGGAAGCCAAGGCCGGTATTTAAATATATTATATTAAAATTAAGGCTAAGACATTAAAACAGTACATTAAGTTAGTAGTTTAGTTCACAGCCTACCGTTATTAACTTGCACCACGTAAAAAGTCCAGTTAGATGGAGATTAATTGCGGACCAGCTCCACCAGTCTAATGCGATTATCTTGTAGCCAAAACAATGGCTGGCCTTTGTAATTTTTATATATTACCACATACTTAGTATCCTTATTATCTGTAATAACAATTTCTATACAAATAAAGAAAGAAAAGTCGCCGACAACAACCAGTCTCGAATGAAACGGATAAGTAATATTTTAAAACAATAAAACAATCATTTATAAAACTCGAACCATAGACTTTGGAATCAATAACAAATGTCATCGGGCCACAACTGGTTGGTAAGTTATCTGCGATCTCCTCTACCATAATTTATCTTCCATGTCGTGTGTCTGTTACTTTGACTATTACTTACTAGTCTCGGTAGTGGATTTATTATGGGATGTATGTATTATCTCAAATTTGTATTTAATAGTCGTAAAGATAAGGTTATCTTTCTATCATTCCTTTCTTTTCGTATAAAATATGAATATTTCATATCGTGTGACACATCTACATATTTTGAATATTATAAAGACGTAAAGAAAAAATAACTTCCTTAAAACAATAATGATGATAAAAAAAAATAATTTCAAGTCGCGTTCAAGGTAATTGCTTATTTTTTAGAATAGGATTTTTCATATTCTACAACAACTGGTTATTTTAGAGTACCCACCATTCAATCACATGTCTGTCTGCGTGTTTCGCTAAGTTGAATTATATATAAGCAAAAGTATATATAAAAGTTTTAAACGTTAATTAAAAACAGTTTCCACAAATAAATTAAAAATAAACGTAAAAATAGAAACGTTACTTGTTGGATAGTTTTATCGAGACGTCCTGTCCCGTAACCTCGGCTCACCGTTCCGGGTTCGATTCACGGTTGCGATAGCCGCTACAACTTATAACCCTTGTTTTACTGAAATTCCTCTCCTATCGCTTATCGACGGGTGATTTGTTTAGTCTTTGTTTTCTGCGGCCGGTGTGACTTTACTTGTAATTTTGTTTACGTATAAGTAAACAGGACGACGTGGGATAGACGCTGATACAGTAGGAGAGGCGACTCTTAATTTTCACTAACATATATATTTTATCGTCATAGAAATAACTTTAGTTAGAAGAATTACGTTTTTCTTAAAGTTAAATCTTTTGTCTATAGACTAATTTGTTGTGAAAAAAAAAATGACGAATAAATAACTGAAAATCTAAAGATGTAATTCAAGAGTTGTTTTTCAACAAAGTTTAAATGCAGAACTGTCTTTAAACAAATTATTGCAATTGCCTGACAATGGTTAAGGTTCTGACTCCGAAGTACCGTTGGAGGCTGTTGTTACTCAATAGACGGTCATGAGGCGTAGTTTATTTCACCCACGTGCTTCAAGCGCTGATATCATCACAAAATATTCAATTATCTATTCTACATGGTGTTGTTTTAAATAATATAATGTTGGTGTTTAAATACAAAAAGAGACTCAAACCCACGATCTTCCGCTATTTTTCCCGATTGAGTCATGATATTTTTTGTTATATGTTAATTATATTATTTAACATTATTTGTTATAAGATTTTTTTAGAAATATTTATTCCATATATTAAAAAATATAACTGAACAATAAAAATATATTTAGGATCATATTAAAGATATTCTACAAGTATCATAAAATAATATTAGATAATCTATTTCGAAATTATCGAAACTAAGACAAATGATCGTTTGAATGGTCACAAGAATTTATAATACGCAAGAGTTGTCTTACCGAGGCGCTGTGATTTATTATTGTTTTGTTATATATTCATTGAGTTGCAATTTGACGTCAAGTTTGATGTCAAGTTACATTTAAATTAATGATGTGTGTATATAATATATAAATATATATGTATAAATATATATATATGTATAAATATGTATATGTATATAACTTAAACCACACATAATACGAACAACAATAATGACAGCCGTTAACACAATGGAGGGGACGGTTTTAATTAAATTCTAGCCGACGGAATTTAGTATTGAATTTAGGAACACTATTCTAGTGTTGGAACTATTGCAGGTACTTAAATGCATGTCACGTGTGTTATTATTATATTGAATCCTATGTGTATATTAATAAAGTTTGTATTACATTGTTCAATTTAATGGTTTATGTATCGTAGAGTTAAATTGTTTTAGAGTTTTATGTTTCGTAAAATTGAATTTTGTATATTAAGTATATAGTTAATTGATAATCTTCCCTGTAGAAGTAATATAAAGATACCGTAATAGTAACATATACAGCGTCGGGTCACGTATCCTCTTCGAAATTTTTCCCCCTTTCGGGTATCAGCTAATTAAACGAGGGGTTGGAGCGTGTTCTATCTCTCCTTATAAATCGCGTACCCACGGCAACGCTTCGGCGTTTGTTTGGTTTGTGGTGCACTGTACGACGAAATATTTATTATTTGTTGGGTGGTAAATTTATTTTAATTTATATAAGAAATAAACAAAATCTTTTTGATGGCAGTATCGAAATCTTATTACATTTTTTACTTCACTCCCATTTCGCCTTATTCAAGCAAATTTATTACTTACTTTTAAATCAGTTTAAATTATGACACATATACCTAAATATAATACTAGTCGTATATTTGACGAATATTTCTAACACATTCCATGAATTTGCACTAGTGATTAAAATTGACCTAATTTAAGCAAAAAACGAGTGCTGGCGTGTGAATGCTCTAACTTTTACGTACAGGCGCAAACAAGGCTTCTAATTATGTTTAGGGTCTGCAAACACTTGGGACTGTGCAGACTTGGGACTTTTTTAATTTTATATATTTTTAGAAGAACCTCAAAATATTTATCATTGTATTAGTAACATATCTCTATGAATTACTACTTTTCGTAATATTTGTAGTGTTTTTTTTTTATAATGCACATTAAGTTCAATATATATCAATCAGTCTGATCGCAAGTCTGCACAGACACGACTTTTGTTATACCTCGTACGTACCTTCTAATGAGCCGCCCAGTTTTTATAACTGTAATAATAATTCCTAACATGCGCTCACTTCTTTTATTCAACACACGATATGAAATGTTTATGAAATTTCAAATTTCCTCGCCATGATTTATAGTATTAATACCTTATTTTCGGTATGCCAGAATTTATATGGGTTTTGTATTATAAAAAATTGAGGTTGTAGTAAATGAAACGTTTGTGAGTCTATATAATTAACACTTATGTATTTACTTTGAGCAAAAAAATAAAGAATTCTCTATAAAATTTCATTATTATCTTGAAGTAAACTTTCTGTTTGAAGTATGACTCTTGCACTAGTCATTGTATGTTTTGTGGTTAATTATGAATTCATTACATACACGTATTGTGTGTGTAGATGTTAAGGAGAAATCGGGTTTTATAGTTTAGTCATGTTTCACATGATTCGTCATGAAATAATACATGTTTATATAAGCATGAGTAAACTTAGCTCTTTTTATTTCACTCGAGGTTTTTTGTTTGGAGGAAATAAAAAACACAGTACGTGTTTTGTCCCAGAACCGATTATAAGATTTATACTATTTATCTACTGGAAGTACCAATGTATTTTCAAGCAATAAATTAAACTGCTGTCGTATACGGTTTATTAAAAGTAACTAATACTTTACAGTCCATTTTTTTTGCTGATGATGATGGTGATTCTAATAAGCCAAACATGATATTTTTCTTTTTTTTTTACCATCCATCCAACAATTATTAAATTTCGTAGCAGCGCCTCAATCTACCATGAATAATCAAATCGAAACAAAATCAACATTTAAATTATTTATGGAAACTAAATTTATAGATAACATTTTTTCATTGTCAACGCTACCATCAAATCGAAAAGTTATTTGCCACTGACTTGAAGAGAGATGGCGAAAGAAACTCAGCGGGCTTGTCTTGTTCTTTGTTTTAAAAGCCATACTTAAGACCTAAATTACATGTATAATTTATCTTAAAGTCGCCCGCTAGCGAGCTCTTCATATCCATGTTGCATCATGTTCTAGATATTCGGAAATACTGTAGTGTCCGGTTGGACACAAATGTTACTTAACAAGTTTTTTAATTTATTATAAATTTATTATCATCAAGTGATAAAAACGCAGAAAATAATAATTATAATCAAAAAACAAAACTATTGACGTAATCGGCTTATTATTTATTATATTTCTTTAAACACTTCGTTATAGACATCTTGAAGTAAAAAGTGTTCATTATAGACCTGTTAACATATACTCGTACTGGTAGGAGTGCTCTCCACATAATGCTAGTGGGCTTTTGATACAATATACTTGTATTGTTCTTCAGAGGTCATAAGAGACTACATAGAGTGTTGACTTCGTACAAATAAAATATATTTTTTTAATCTAAAACAAGTTATTATTCAAATACATGATAGTACATAAAAATAAAATTGAAGTGTCTGGTTATCACTAAATGTAAGGAGGTTACTTTTTATTTAAAAAAAAAATAGGTATGTCCCACGAACGAAGTCACAGGCACGGCTAGTAAATAATTATTTTCCTTAACAATAACTATCTAAAGACGGTAGCTCGTACTAGAAATGTTAAATGTACATATAATTTCATTTGGAATCGTCTGTTCAAATCTCTTAACCAATTTAATTTATATATAAATACCAATCCCAAAGTGCACCAAAGTCCACATTTACGAGATAAACTAATGCATTTGACCTTTACAATAATAAAAGCGTGGTACTAACAGCTGATCGTATCGGACAATGAAGTCTTTCATGAACTAACCTTACAAAACTGTATACATGGTAGATATTGATAGATTATATTATCTATTTAAAAGATACTATCTTTAATTGATTATGTTCAATTATATTGCCAAATTTATATATATATATATATATATATATATATTAGCTTATTCCCTCCCGCTTCGCTGGGCACAATATCAATTTGGATGTGAACTTAGATTGCTATGGTAACCTCTGTCATATTATCCGTTGTCATCGTAACCGTTGTTATGGTAAACGTTGCTATAGTAACTCTGACCTCCGCGTTAAGTGTATATCTCCTACAGGTTTAAAACTTGGCGAAATGCAAAAAATTTAAATCCATTGTGATAGAAATGCCGTAAAATCCGTTCTTAGCGGACATCTAAGATTTTAAGTTAATCGGACAGACAGTTTCGGAGATTTCGTGATGAATCAGAGGGTGGTAAATCGCTTATATCATTAGTTCTAGCGTATATTAAATATTAATATTCGTAACATCAATGGTATATCATATTTCAATGAGTTTCCTCCCTGAATATATATGTATATTTGATTTAATAATTTATACGTACGTAATATTGTATTATTACTGATAATTGTGCTACGGTTACTGATATTTAAAGTTCAAATGTAACTTTGGTAAATTAAATATTATATATCTCGCTTTAAGGTAGCAGATATCAATAATATATCTATTTTATTGTTATTATTATTAAATTATTAAATATTGTACGTTTTGTATAACGTTGGTCAGTTTTATTATTTTTGTATAAAAAAGGGCTGAATTACCGTAAAATAAAGTGCAAAGCAATTATATATAATTGCTTGACATGATAAGCATGACACACATACACACACACACAAAACAAATAACTAGACCAAGCGTACTATTAGAAATTGTATGTATATAAAGATGCTCGCCATCTTATGATTGCTAAAATTTCAAATCAATCTCCAGGACAATTCCCCAGATATCGTTAAATTGATTCAAATAATATTTTGATTTTGTATTTATTGAGTATAAAAATGAGTCTAAAAAAATTTCAAAAAAAAAAATATATTTTTCATTTAATATTTATTAAATAAATATCTATTTAATTCCTTTTTTACTACATTTAAGCTTTCTTTTCGTTCAAATCGAATACCAACTTATAAACCGAACGAATAAGACATGTGTATCCCAATCAATAGCTATATTATAAAATAAAATTTAATATTTTAATTACCGTATCCGTATTTATAGAATCCGTGGGACGTTCATTATATAGTGACGTATGAACAGCAAAGAGACGTCAGTCCTTTGTCACGAGCCATATCCGGGACCTCCCGTGGTTATTAAATTTTCGTAATACCAAAGCACAGGCACAAGGACGGCCCTATAACGGTCTATGCCTGGATTATGATTGGATATCATCCTAAGCGCTAGACTTAAAAAAGATCAGGTGTGTTAATGTGTGTGTGCGTGTGTGTGTGTGTGTGTGTGTGTGTTTGTGCGTGTGCGTGTGTTAACTTATTTCTATAAAGTCATGTACCCATTAATGTAATTTAAACAAATACATATATAGAAATAAATGTATTAGAAGTTTTATGTAATGTATTTTTAATAGTTTAATATTTATTATTTTACCTATATTTAAGAGAATTGAAAATTGAATGAAAGATAGAGAAGAAACTCGCATACAAATGTTTCAAGTGTGAAGCCGCCCCGAGAGGTCTGTACATTATCGCACATTGTATTGTTATAATCTCACAGTATGTACACACAGCCTTACCTAGTCTTAATTGCGTCTGACCTTTGACCTACAGTCGTATGGCCCAACTTCAAAGTCATTGCGACTCGTGACAGTCATCGCATTGACCCTTGAACTGGCTACATGAGAAACAAATCATTTTGGTTGAGGAATGTGCGCGGAATTTAATATTTATTTTATTGCGCCGCTTTCTAATGTTTTAAAAGATAAGATCATCAATAACAGTTTTGTATTAGAAAAAAACATAAAAATCACATTGAAGCAATACCAATATGTAGATTCTTTTAAGAAGAAATATAAAGAAATATATCATTGTAATTTTTTGTTATATATTGAAACATTTAGTTTCAATGTATTGTTCGTTACTGCTTAATTAGAATAAAATAACATAAAAAATATATGTGATCTCAAAAATATTTTCAATACGTGAGACGGTTGGTATTATTCAATAATGATATAAGAATAGGATCTGATGGCGCGTCGAGTGGAGGTCAAAGGCCGACCCTTTCACTCTTACATCACGCTATGATTTATGGATACCTACCATTAGACACCATTGAATACTATTTTGATGGTTTTCTTGTGTAATATCATGTGGGTTGTTGTTTAGTTTGGTCTTAGTGTTGCTTCCGTTCGGAAACGTTCTCACTCTTTATATATAATAATTATTATTAACATACAAAATAACCTTTCTTTGATTGCATGTATCCAGTTAGTAACACAGAATCGAATAAGTTGTTGTAAGACGCCTATCAATGCGGCCTATTCGATAATGTCAAATTATTATTATAAGAGAAATTGAAAGAAGAAAATATTTTTATACGTATTATTGCTAATTGAGCTATTAATTATAATATGTTTTCGATATTAACAAGTAACAAATGGTAGGAATTACCCGTAGTCGTACGGATTTCATATACATTGATTTTAATTAAAGAAATTTTGTCTGTAATTAAAAAAACATTTGAAGCAATATATATTTTCGCATTGTCGTAATTAATTTCTGTTAAACAATAGAAATGTCGAAACCTTTTTGCGCTGAGGGTGTATTGTGTAATTAATTTAATATATTATTTTCTGTATGCCGTTTCCTGTTTTGGATGGATTTTAGTACCATCTGTGTTTGATTATTAACTTCAGTATCAAGAAACTATATAAATGTGTATATATTATTATAATAAATTGATTTCCGTATACTTTAGTTATTGAATAATTATTAAGATAATAAAAGTTATAGGTTTTTAAAGTTCTTTATATATTTTTTATCGAATGACTTACGAGATAGTGGCGTTAAGTACTGCTGGAGGCAATTTTTCAAACCATTTCCTCCGGTATTGTTATTGGCTGGTTATGAAAGGGACAAATTATTGTGTTATTAGATAACTAGTTATAGATAGTGGAAATTATATCTTTATGAGTTTAGTATTTAAGAATAGTTTAGATTACATTAAAAATTTAGGTTGCCTAACTATATATGTATATAAGATTATTGTTATATATATATATATATATACCTAATAGAATATGATATTTTTAATTTTTGTTGAATTTCAAGGTCTTAACTAATAATTATAATTGAAAATTATAAAATAAGAATGAAATATAAATTGTGAGTATAATATGAAATATAATAGACGGTCAGTATATAAATTTTATTTAGACAAATATAATGCCCGGTCCGGAATGTATTGCCGGTCCGTATGAATAAAGATTGACCCCATAATTCATCCGGTTAAGACATTTCACTTATGGGGTAGTTGTAAATTTTCTTTATAACGCTCCATGCGTACATGCGATTTTTATTCTTATCTTTACGTGATAGGGTTTAAATTTAAAAGTGTCCAGTCGTGTCAAATTGGTAATGTATTTTACAAATTTTAACTTTAATATTGTGATTTAAAGTACATTTTTGTCTGGAATATACATGAGACGTTCTTCTGCGGCCATTTTTAAATTTTACTTTGCTATGTATTTTTCTAGAATTTTTAAATAAAATAGGTTTATATTTTACTGTGAGCTTGTTTGATTTTTTTTTGTTATATCTTATGCGTTTCTATCGCATAAGTTTTTTTTTGTAGCAATCATATTTTAATTTACATTATTTCTGTAATTCCAACATGATAATTATTTTTAATCCTATTTTAAGTTTTAAATAACAATAATAGTAACCTCTCAGAGAAAAGGAAGAACAAACGACGTTTTAACTCAGATTCCATACAAATACGGCAAGTGTTCCCGAGTTACGGCAAAACAAATAAACATTCAAGTGAAAGCTCCACAAATAGTACACTCAGGTCTCTATTTGTGAAGCTGAAATGTTTTTTTGAGACAGTACAATGCATACTTATCCATTGTTATCATTACATAATTAGTTTCTGATGATTAAGCAACTTCTGACCGGTGTGATGGGTGACCATTTTAAGTTTAATACTGTAATTAGTTAATCATATGATATCATATTTTTCTTTCTTTGATATACAGTTTATATGAAATGAATAAAAATACTTAATATTTAATAATTTAAGTCACTATCTTGTAGATATACGAGTACATCAATATCGAACTAAATTTGCAATACAAATATTTGTTGTATAAAATATTATTCTAGAAAGTTCAGTCAGAAATCATCACAGGAAGAATATATCCTTCACATATTTATTACCTGTTTTCCATATCCGAGACACCTGGAGGATCCTTGACCTTGGCGCATCAAACGAATATAGACCCCCACTACACGGACATAAGACTTAAAATCTATCGACGTTATATAAACATAAAATTGCGGTTTTCACTACACCCTTCAAATGCATCCCGTTTAGACTTTATCTGAATGCAATAAGTCTCAAAATCGAATGGCACTAATGAAAATTGATTCAATATCGGCAACTTATTAGGAATGTGTCAGATATTGGATTGAGTTTTTTTTTTACTTCATAGATACGAGTTCGCGTTGATTTTCTTTTATGTATCTCCATTTTTAAAATGTAGTATTTGATATTTTTTTTTTTATATTAAATATCATCAAAGTTTTTGATCTGAAATTTAATTTTCAAATTGTATGTTAACTTACGTACGCCATTTTTTACGTAATGTAAGATTTTACAGAGTAATTTAAGCATAGAGAGGTAGATACACATATTTTATTAATTTTAAGCTACATATTTTGCATATAATATTATGCAATACAATACGTAACTAAATTACAAAAGAACATTATTCTGTTTCTTCTTCATTTGTTTGTGACTAACATTATTTTCATTTTTAAAATATACCAAATGTCGCTGAATTCTAAATCTTGTAAATATTATAAAGTAAAAATTATTTTTTCTTTGGATTTTCATTTGCACTATTCTTAATATTTTTTTTTATAAATTATTCTATCACTATTGGTATATGTTGATCAAATTTTACTTATAAATAAAAAGAATGGTAAAAAATACAATATATATATATATATATATATATATATATATACATACATACGCATATACATGAACATACACATAGATATGTAACGATTTGTTCATGTTATTATTAATATAATAAGAAACTTAACAATAAAAATACTTTCTTTAATAAGTTTATAAATATTAATACCGGCACTTGGACCGGTACGTCATAGGTTGGTCTGTGATTTTGTAAAATATTTACATATAATTATTTTCGGTACAACATCATGAATTCGTTAACGATTAAAGTTTTTAGCAGAGCTTTGTTTAAACCCGCCTTGTTTATTTAACTAGCTATTCTCCCGCCACTCTCCCTCTGATAACAAAGACCCATACAAACTTACCATTTACTTTCCTTAATGTTGATATTTCCAAATTTTACCGGACGTCCTAAAATATAATTATTATCAAGATTACAGCTTTTTTGACATTTTTTTAATTTAGTATATTATTATATAGTATTATAATCTGAATTCATATCCAAGTACAATAAAAATTATTATTCATATAAAGTATGAATAATGTTTTTATATCAAATACACTGTCATTCGTCGAATGAGGACTTAAAGTAATTAATTGATTAAATAATTAATTTAACGAACTTTATTATGCATTCATAAATCGTATCAATTTATGAATATTCTCTTTTGATCTATATGAAGAATAAATTGTTTTTTTGTTAGTCATTTACAGCTATATCAAGTTTAAATAAGTCCGTTCCACCCCAACTTTACTTAGGACGAACTCTATTAAAGCGTCAGGCTGTAATTAGTTGAGAAGAAAAAGTGTTGTGAGCTTAAGTTTTAAGTTTTAAGAGTAAATCAAGGTGAATTAAGTGTAACAAATAAATAACTTTATTCCACTGAGAATTATCTCCGATTCGAATTATTTATACGTCTGGATTGGCTAGATATACAGATCTTATAAATATGTATACTAGTAGCTTTTCCCGCGACTACGTTTCCTTGCGCGGTTAGGTTTTTTTAAAAATAAAAGTAGCCTAAGTTGTTCCTTGTAACATCAGTTATCCGCCAGTGAAAGTCTTATCTAAATCGATGTAGCCGTTTCAGAGATTAGCCTGACAAAACAGACACAGATTTTTTTTTTTTTATGTAAGTACAGGATATAATTTCAAATGCATTTAGTTAATTTGGAATTACAAACAGACACTTCTTTATTATATATACGTATTGTTTGCTTGGTTGTTTATTATTGTTTTTTATTAGATGTACATTCAGATTATTAAGTTATTTAGCTTCAGTAGTCACTGGATGTCGTGTGCCTTGAGAGTGGTCAACTGGGTTAGATCCATATGAGCGCTGTCCCTCGAGATCCTGTGATATAATATAAATGCAATACTACTGTTGGAACTGTATGTATATATAATATTTTTGCATATTCCAGTTCCTTGGATATCTTGACGTCTATACAACATACACGACTCTTACGATCAGAATTTTAAAAAAAAAGTTGATCCTATTATTAATTATTGTACCTCGTAATCTTTATATTGAACTTTCAATTAAAAGCAATCTGAATATTAATAATATTTATGAGTATTGAACTAGCCTCTTAGTTCGTAACTTCTCACAATAATGTGATTTCCAGACATCTTATAAATTTTACAGTATCTTAAATTTTGTATTAATTACATTATTTATTCTTGAAGAGAGTTTGACTTGGCCCTTTATTCTTGAATCATTATTGCCCGGATTTTAGAATATTTTATTATCTACGGAAAGTATCAAAGTTTTTGATACTTCTTTTAATTAGTAAGAGAAAAATAACACTTAAACTTTTACATTTAATCAATTCTCATTGGACACTCATACACTCACATCGACTTAAATTGGTACACACACACGCACACACCGACACACACACACGCACACACAATAACTAAACAATATGAATTACGCCCGCGCTCCCACCGTCACTAAACACAATATAAGGGACGCCGCGGCTCGCAATAAATCAATAATCCGATATGAAATAAAAATTCCCTTCCACACTATAGAAAAACTACCGAAATGTCTTGAGCCCGCTGTAACGTATGGGCGAATGAAAAGAACCTAATTTTGGAGGTCAACATACAACAGTTACACCACTGTCAAAGCATTAGCCTTTATTAGAATGGTTACTGAATTTATTGTATTTGATACTAAATAACATATTTTTTTTAGTACATTTTAATATAATAAAATATTACAGTTATTTTCCGTTTAGATTTATGTACCGTAAGTACCTATAAAATATTCAAATAGTAACCGATACGAGTAAATTACGTAAATAAAACCATCTAAAATCAAACAAATGTTACGGAAATCTACATTTATTTCAATAGAAAATGTTACTCGATACGAAAGAGCGAAGAGGAAAATATTTGTGAAGAAATAGGCAATAAAATCACTTTATATTCCCACTTAAGGTAGCCATTTTGTGTCAACAATACAAAATGGCGTCGAGTTTATTACGAGATCGAATTGTGATTTTGAGGTTTCTTATTGCTCTAAAAAAATTCACTGTAAATATTTTTATCTAAATTATGTTTTTTTTACTTAAATATTTTTAGTTCAAAATTAAAAACTACCGTTAGGATTTTAGAAACGTAATACATGTTTCGCAGTTTACTAAAAGTACAAAATTAATATATTTATATTTCTTCTTACTTACATAAAAGTAGATTTTCTACAAGTTCAAAAAAATGTAATAAAATAATTTTCTTTTCTACATTCTCTTTACGTTTATTGGATTATAACCTCTATGAATTTTAGATTTACGGTTTAATATGCGGTATACGTAATTAAAAAAAATTAAGATCAAAATTAATTGCTTGTAATTTTTAGATTGTGTTATGAATATTGAATTATAATAAGAATATGAGCTGTGTACTCAACTATTATAAAGACATCTATAATATTATTATCTGTACGTTGTCCTAATTCCTTATTTCGTATCTTCATTCTGATGTTTCAGTATTCAGAATATATTTGATCTGGTTATTAATCTAACCAAATTATCCAGGTTAGTTGGCCGCAGCAGTCAATTACGTTAGAAATCAATCAGTACCTTACTTGAATCGAAACTCAAATATCTATACACGCATTTAGTTAACAACCAATACCAGACATTGGATTTTAGTTAACAATTCATAATAGATTTTTGTTAACTGCCTATACCAAATACGATATTAACAGTTTTCAGAACCATGGAAAAACAAGGATATACAATTATACTATACACTAGAAAAGAATACTTATCTGATTGTCTAGAATAATATATTTGACTCCAACCGGATCACGAGGGCGTTTCTTATAAAAATGTTCAAATTGATTGAATTCATAAACGACAAAACCTACATTGTTAATAAACTGGTTTTTTATTATTTTTTTATTACAATATCATAATTTATTATACGTAATATTGTTTTAGATGTATAAATAAGTTTGCTTTAAAAACTAATTTAATTTATTATGACAGACTTAAAAATCTGTACAATGTTAGTATTTAAAATATAAGTCATGAGGGATATTATTGAGTAATAATAGTCATGGTATTAAACACTACAAATCAATATTGACGGAATTAGAGGAATATCACACGGAATGTTCCGATTATTTAACAAAGGATCCCTAAAGCGGACCTCACTCGTCGCGTCATCTGTTTTAATTAATCGCCAATAACAATAATTGGTGAGCAACAGATTTGTTTCATGCAAATCAATTGCTGTTATTAGCATAGTTGAAAGATTCCTGGTACGTAGTGATGTGTGTTGCAATAAAGTATCGATAAATATTTAAAAAATAATAATATTTTACATAATTAAATTATAAGAATAATAAGGAAAGAGGGAGGAGGTATTTATAATAATCGAAATAAAAATATTATTTTTACTTTTTAAAATAAAATATAAACAAAATTTAACACGGCCCGGATGTCATTTATTAATTGCGTTTCCATTTGGAGGTTGCTTTTTAATACTTTTTAAATATTTTTTTATTTAACTTTTAGGTGTGGATGAGTGAATAATTGTTTTACGGGCACGTGGCGTATGGTGACATCCCATTTCAATTTGAATCCCAAATTTGCGGTATAATTCTGTGACCGCTCCGAAAATCTGCATACTTTTTGCGTTTGACTTAATTGTGGTGTTTATTAAATCATTTTATATATTTGTATTGAATTTAAACGATTTTTTTGGTTGAATTTTTGATTTCATTTCATTTAGAATGTATTTGTTGTGACGTTTGTTAATTTAGTATTATTTATTCCGTTTAGACATCCGGAATCCATCTTGAGTCAAGCACCTGTCTTTTTAGCTTTATGAGTCTAGTAACTTCCTTCCTCCGCAGTTTTGGCGATGCTAGCGCCCTCTAGATTTAAGTTTTGGAGGGAACTAGCGTCCTCCTTTTTGAACACGAATGATCTTACCTTCATTATAGCGTCGTCTTTCGTAGCGAAAACAACGGTCTAGTTTAACTTTATATTTTATTCTTATTTAAATTAGTGTATTAAGAGTGTACGTAAGTAAGTGAATAAATATTCCTTCCTTCGAAATGAGTTGTGATAATGACGGTGAGTCGAGAAAACGTGTACGAAGTTCATCGAGCTCAGGTACTGAAAGCTCCTCGAGAGAATCCAGCTCAGAGAGGAATGGAAAAAAGGAAAAACGATCCCGGCCAAACGTAAGTGATATGCAATTCCAATTTCTTTCTCAGCAAGTAGCATTATTGACGAGTCTTATTACTCAAAGTAATAAGAACCGGAATTTACAAGTTTCGCTCACGCCTAACATTAATAGTGAGGAAGTTAACCATTTTGTAGATGAGTTTTCCCTGCAACCTCCTCAAACTCAATCTGTCAACGAAACTGTAAAACCTCAATTAAATTTGTCCGAGCTGTCCACCAACATTAAAGACCCAATATATGCTACATCCAGAGAATCTCATTTGCTTAAATTGAATCAAATACAAAGATTTAAATGTAATGACTGGAACGGTATACGTTTTTATGAGCAACAAAAGAAATATTTATCTACCCCCGGTTTCGTAGAATTAAATATCAATGATGAATTAAGACGTTTTGCTTCTAATGTTTCGAATGAAAATTCTCGTTTACTTCTTTTGGAACGAAGCTTTGCTGCCCTATCAAATGCGTTGATATCACAAAAAGAGCAAATTAATATAACTTTACAACAATTAGTAGATTGGTCGTGTGACGCTAATACTACCTTAAGTCCCAAGTCCTTATTTGATAAAATCGAATCATTATTTAGCAAGGACTCTGCATATAATAAGATTACGGACGATATTTTACAAATTGTTTGCGGTAGACGTGCCGACTGCATACAGTCCCGTAGAGAAATCTTGTTAAAACAAATACAAGATCAATTTTATTGTGCATCAATAGAGAAGATACCCCCAACAGCAGAATATTTATTTGAAGAGAATTTATTGACTAACTATATTCAAAAAATTGGGGGGGCGGAAAAACTATCTATGTGTTCACAGGTACAAGCCTCACCGAGACAACCACTGGCGACACAATCTAAACCTTCAACGTCGCAAGGAAGTGGTCCAAAATCGACATATAGCAAGCCGCGACCTGAAAGATTTTTTCGACCCCGTGGTACAAATTACAAAGGTAAAGGCCGAGGGAAGTCATCAGGAAAAAGATCTTTCAACAGTAATGCATCCGCTCCCGAAAACAAGGGTACCAAATCCAACTTCACGTCAAGTAATAACAATGCATGACTATATAAAATTTCAAGGCGGCTGTCTAAGGCTATATCAACATGCTTGGAACAAGCTGGGTGCACCGGACTATATCCGCAGAATCCTAAATGGGGTTCGTATAGCTTTCATAATGAAACCACCTCTGATAGTGCCTACCAATGCGGTAATCAAATGTTTTCAAACCAAGAAAAGCACTCAAATGTCTCGACAAATTCAAAACATGAGAGACACGCAAATATTAGAAAGAGCCGAGTTGACACCCAGTTTCCTATCAACGTTTTTTCTAATTCCGAAAGCAGACGGTTCATTTCGGCCAATTTTCAATCTCAAACAGTTAAATCAATTTGTTCAAGTGAAACCGTTTCAGTTGTTCAGCCACTTTCGAGTACCAACATTCTTGCAAGAAGGCGATAGGCTGGCCAAAATAGACTTAAGCCAGGCATACTTTCATCTAAACATTGCGAAAGAACACCGGCGTTTCTTGAGGCTCAGCTACAATGGCGAACTTCTACAAATGACGTGCCTGCCATTTGGTCTGTCTTCAGCGCCTCGGATATTTGCGACACTAACGAACTGGATCGCCGAATATCTACGACGGCACAACATCAGGTGCGTAGTATATCTAGACGATTTTCTACTAGCAAATCAGTCCAGGTATCTTCTGAGCAATCAAGTGGATTTCGTCGTGAATATGCTAAAGGAACTAGGCTGGGTGATCAATTTCGACAAATCTGTGCTGGTTCCGACTCAACGTCTAGAATTTCTAGGTGTTACGTGGGACACAATACTCAACATGAAGTCCTTGTCGGAACCGAAGTGCCTAACGCTCCGCATGGCACTTCAACAGCACATTGCAACTGGCAGTTGGTCCCTCAAGCAAGCACAATCTCTCTTGGGGAGGCTCAACTTTGCCACGTTTTGCATTCGTCGGGGAAGGTTACACTGCCGGTCAATGCAATACTACAGCCGTTTCCTTCCCAAGCATCGCCCCTATCAAAAGCTAAAAATTCCAGACAGTGTAATTCCAGACATGAAATGGTGGATGATAGCTGCTTCGGGCTCTCTACCGATACACTCAAACCCGATAACGCATCATCTGACGACAGATGCCTCGGATATAGGCTGGGGAGCTCAACTAGGGCAAATGAAAGTCTCAGGCCAGTGGACAATAATTCAGCAATCATGGCATGTCAATCTCAAAGAGCTGTTTGCGGTCCACGAGGCAATAGTCTATGCACAAGATCAGTTGCTGGGCTCTCATGTGCTTTTGTTAACGGACAATCGTACTGTAGTGTCCTACATAAACAAGGAGGGCGGAACCAGGTCAAAAACACTCCTGAATTTAACGCGTCAGATATTGCAGATCATGGATCACCTGAACATGCACATCACGGCTCAATACTTTCCAGGCCGTTACAATTGCAAAGTGGACGCTCCAGAATGAAGCCTTGTCCAGAATGGCATTTGCAACGTCAGGCAACTCACAAAATTTTTCACATGTGGGGAACGCCCGAGATCGACTTATTGGCATCGAAAACGGCTCATGTGGTTCCGAGGTATGTGACATTAGACATCTTGGACCAGAAGGCAGTTTTTCACAATGCATTTTGCCAACAGTGGAAGTACAACCTAGCCTGGGTTTTTCCACCTCCGAATCTCATTCCTCGGGTGCTATCTCAGTTGAACACAGCGACAGGTTATTACATACTAATAGCACCCAGATGGGAAAAAGTATTCTGGATGGCAGACCTTCAGCGCCGCAGCCTGCAGGTACCTTACCAGATTCCGGACATTCAACAAGTGTTAATAGACACAGTGACCGGAGCACATCCACCGAATGTACATCAAATTCAATTAGAAGCTTGGTTGATTTTGGGTGGACAGAAATGATTGACCATTGGTCTCCTCGGGAAAAACAATTGTTTCTTTCTAGTTGGCGAGATTCGACCATTAAGACGTATAGACCTGCCTGGCGAAAGTGGAAGATTTGGTGCACCAGTAACGCAGTCGACTTTAACAATCCTAACCCACAGGAAGTCGCTCAATACTTGGCCTACTTGCACAATGACGAAGGTTTATCATATAAAACAATATTAGTTCATAAATCAGTTGTCACAAATTTTACTAATATTTCTAGAAGAGCCGACTATTCCACCGACTTTTTTATTAAGCACATGCTAAAAGCAATTTCCATAGCAAAGGAAAAGACTGTGATGCCTCCTATATGGGATCCTAAATTAGTAATACAACATTTAATGCATAATATTCCGGACGTGACTAACTTGTACCATGTTTTGAGACGTACAGCGATTTTACTGCTTTTATCGTCGGGGCGCAGAGTTCATGATCTAACGCTCCTGACTATTGAAGATGGCAGGTATATCGACCAAGGCAATTCAATAATATTTTGGCCCCGCTTTGGTTCAAAGACTGATACGGCTAATTACCGACAATCAGGATGGAAGCTGTTGAGTCACCCATGCACAGCTTTGGACTGTGTCTATTGGATTCGTGGCCTTATAGAGCTGTCAAAAGAGCGTCGACAAGGACATAATTTAGTTGATTTATTTATCACAGCAAGAGGAACTCCTAAAGCCGCGTCAAGAACGATAATTGGAGGCTGGATAAAATCAGTTTTGAGAGAAGCAGGAGTAGAAGCATCCCCAGGATCTGTACGGTCTGCGGTGGCTTCGCGTAACTGGTTAGAAAATTTTTCAATGGAAAAGATTTTAGAGACTGGTAATTGGAAACAAGTACATACCTTTCAAAAATATTATAAGAAAGTAATTTCAAATCAGTCTGAAGTAAATTGTAAGGTATCATTGTCTAATTATTTCAATTCGATACGTTAATTAGGCTATGCTATATGACTACTGGGTTAATTATAATGAATCTTTATTTTTAATTTAAATTATAGATTCCTTGAGACACATTATAGCGTCGTTTTAATGCTTTTTTACCACCAGGAGATAACAAACATGTCACTCAAGATGGATTCCGGATGTCTAAACGGAATAAATAATAGAGAGTTTTAACTTACAATAAAACTTACCTATTATTTTTCCAAAAGACATCCGGAATCCAGGTAATGTCTACCTGGTGCATCTCGAGTTATAATGAAGGTAAGATCATTCGTGTTCAAAAAGGAGGACGCTAGTTCCCTCCAAAACTTAAATCTAGAGGGCGCTAGCATCGCCAAAACTGCGGAGGAAGGAAGTTACTAGACTCATAAAGCTAAAAAGACAGGTGCTTGACTCAAGATGGATTCCGGATGTCTTTTGGAAAAATAATAGGTAAGTTTTATTGTAAGTTAAAACTCTCTATTGTTTTATTATAGTTTTCTAGAAAGTTTTTGGCCAATTTCCTCTATCTTAAAAATATTGTATGACATATAATTGCTGATAATTTGTCTTTTCAATTTGCTGTTTTATTATATTTAATAAAACGTTCAAATTAAAAAAGTATACTCATTTTAATAACACACAACATCTTGAGGTTCCAAAGTTAAAATATAATATCTCAAATACTTTTACTATTAATTACGGAACTTGATAACTAATTGAATCTGAAACTTTTGCATGAAACACAAAAGTTTCCACGAAATGATAAATTCATTCGCCGCCCAAGTGTCCAAGTTTTGTTAACATTTTAAACGCTCTAAGATTTTTATCTACGTTGATTACGCTCTGACGTTAAAAGAACAATATAAGAGTAGTGTCGGTCCGTTACGGGGATATTAAGTTCTTGTATTAAAATTGTCGTACGTGTCGTGTTTGGATACAGTTTAAAACAAGGAAAGATATAAAATTCTTGTTTCTAATTATCGCGTTACTCGACGAGATTATCGATAAAACGATACCAACAAGTGTCCCGTCACTAAAGTATACTTATTTCTAAAATTATGGGCATCGACTAGACTATATTGGATTTTATGACGACTTTTACGTTCGGAACAAGTTAAGGATTTTAATAAATTATTATTTAACTCAGTTTATATTATAAAAGTTCCACATTTTTTTTATATTTTAAGTTATGATAAGATAATAAACAACCTATTTATAGATTAAATCTAATTATACCGATATCTTATAAGTATATATTTTGTGACTTTCTTTATATAGAATAACGTATTATAAATATAATATTTTAATTTCATTAACATATTCCAAAGCTATTATTTAAGGCTCGCATCATTAAAATAATTTATTAATAAACATTTCAAAATACTAACAAACCTCTAATTTATAAACACGAGAATCATTTACCAGTTTATATTCTAAACGACTTACATAAAAATACTTATTAGTTTTAAACAAACGTATAAATATGTCGTAAAGGTATTGGGTGTCTGATGTATCGCATGCGCCTACGCATTGGAAAGTTTAATATTACATAGCTATGAGGAATTGATTAAAATTAAGCTATAATGACGCCATTAGCGCTGCTCCGTGGTATTTGTGATTAATTTGACTAAATTTTTGTATAATCAATATTATAACAACGTCCATATATTTATTGTGTTATGTAGTCGGTTATTAAAATTACGCCTAAAAAATAATATTTATAACAAAGCAATGGATAAAGCTCTTCGATAGACGTATCTTTTAGTGAAGATGGTTCTAAACGTCAGTAAATCACTCGTATTTCCAAGTGGCTGGCGTCGATTAACCGTTCGGTGGTCGATGCCGGTCAATCAGTGTGCATATGGAGTTTATAGCAGTGATTCTCAAAGTTTTAAAATAAAAAAACATTCTTTTTTTTTTCTTATCAAGATCGTTACGTTACCATATATATATAAATAGATATTTTATTTTCAAATGGAATTAAACTATTTATGACTATTAATTAGTCGTTAGATTAAATTAATACTTAATATATTTGAGATAATATCCTAAAAGTTTCCCACTGATATTTAATATACTTCCATTTCAAATTTAGTAAAATGTATCTAAAATTAAATGAACCTCTACTTCATTACTGAGAATGTATTTTCTTATCAATCCCGTGAGATAAATGAGCACTCGTCTGTATTCTAAACCTCATCAGATCAATAAAACCGCCCAAGTTAAATGCACTTCGCTAGAAGGTGCCAAGAATTCTCACAACCGTGTTAAGTTTAATTAATATAATTAACTCTAACTAAAATAGGGAATAATAATCTAGATGTGAATTAATGTGTTGTTTTTTTTTATTGACTGATATGAAATATTTGTTTGCTATAATATAGTTAAAATAACTTTTCAATTTACAAAACCACCGTTTTGTGGCTTATCCATGCTTAAATGTTGTCAACAGATTTCAACATTTAACATTATGTTTTATGACATATAATATTTTTTTTATGAATTCAATTGGTTATTGAATATTTTCAAACAATACTCACGAAATATCAATTTCTGAATTTGTCTGTATTCATGGAAATAGAAACCATATAATTAAAAGTGAATCTCAAAAAATATGCTTTTTCAACGTTATTTATATTTTGTTTGTTATTTAATACAACGCATCTTTGTTCACGGAAATACCCGATATTTCATACGTGATATACTATAAGTCTAGATATTTTAACTCTCAAAATAGCGTTGTTATATTCGAAAATAATCGTTTTTTAACCCCCAATAGTTTAGTCAGCGTCTTCGATAGGGGGCGGCGGTGTACAACTTTGCAATCGTAATTTATTTGCAACCCGAAAATTTCACTTGAAAATGGAAATACACGGCGGAGATAAATTGATAGCCATTTATATTCTCTATTTACATTTGACTTTGATTGGATGAATATTTTTGAACCGTTAGTTAGTTATTGATTTTAGTTTAACGAACTAAATCTGATGGTTCGAGGTATTTTAATAAAATACTATTATTTATTTATTTATTGTAAATATTTGAAGCACTACGTATACAATTAAACGTTAACTCTATTTGAATTTAAGAGTTTTATCATCAAATTTAGTTTTTTATTGATAATAATTAATGATTTTATCAATAAAAATAATCGTAAAAATATTGTAATATTTTTGTTCCTAATTTTGGATCTATGGAATATTTATTCTTATGCGTAATAATAATTTATTGGTCATCAAAGCAAATGTTCAGCTGTTCATTGCAAGATGTATATATTACTTGGTTCCAAGTTTGCCAATACCTTGAAACTCCTTGAAACTAATAGAATCTTGATATTTGTTTTCGCTCATTCCCAGTGAAGTGGGATTAGTCATGACTATTTATATCGTTAGAGGATATCTAATTGCTTTAGAATGTTGATACATGTATGACTTGAGCAGAAATAAATTACGGACATGTCGCGCATGTCTTAACATATGGCGAGACTTGTCTTGGTAAAATGATCTCGAAGATTTCTTGGACTTGAAGTAAATTGGGAGATGGAGCAAATATATATTACAGATACGTTATCCGGATGAGTTATAGTGGGTTTAACTTTATGTTTAGAAATATTTGATAATTGTCGACATAACATCAAACCTAGAAGAAAGAAATTATAATTGTTAATAAAAGTTTAAATCTTTTATATTTTCACTTATTTTTTAATAAAGATTAAATTTGGTATTAAATACACAATAACGGTAGTTGGTTTAAAATATTAGGTACACGATGTCAGGACGGTTTGAGAAGCACTGTCCCACTCCCAGGACACAATTGACGGGTGTCAATGCGTCAAGTGGTCTCAAGATGTTTCAAGCGGTGTCTAGATTGATTGTACTTGCTCTGATTTTATTTAGATTTTGCTCTTTTAATGGATAAGAGATTTGTTTTGGTAAATTAATATTTTTATATTAATAGACAAACAACACAATTCAGTACTTTTTTGTAGTAGTCAACCACTTTATGTTTTGTACTGACGAGCTTTTAATTAGTAACTAATAAAAAATCGGTGTTTATATATTTTTTTAAATTTTGTTTGTATTGAATTGTTTTTCGGAAATAATACAAAAAAAATGTGATCTCGAACATACAATAAATCAAGAGTAGGTAAAAATACATATAGTAATTTATTTGTTTTTCTTTAAATATCCACGCTTGAGTTGAGCGAATACTTATATAAATATGTTGTGTTATTATAATTTTCTAAAGTATATAATTTAAAGTTGTATCAATAATTCTTTATTGGCACGTACGTAACGTAATCATAAACCTTACCGAGATACTCAGATCGTTGAAGGTTACTCCTCCATAAGACGTGCTAGACTTTTTATTACGTTAAGCTAGAAACTGAAGTAATTTAAAGTTTGTGGGCTAAGTTAAAATCATTCTGGTGTTAATACAAAAGTGTATGATTGAAATTGACTGTCTTAACCAAGTTGGTAGGTTGGTTGGACCAACTCGTTACGTAAATTGGATTATTGTCTACTCAATGTCGAATGTCGCTATTATTGTGTGGTGTAAGTAATGAGAGAAATACTGCTTATGAAAAATCATCATTATCCTCCTCCCGTTTGGCGCTATATGTTAATTACTTCCAAGCTCCTTTATTTCACGCACTCCACCGATGTCTTCTTCTGTCGCCCTCTTCTCCTATGACCATTCACATTCATACTTAAAATACTTTTCGTGACATACATTCACCCCTCGGCACTACCTTACTACTTTTCTGTAACCGATGCTACTTTAATACCATCTCGTATCCTGTAAAAATATATCTCCATAATACATTGATGATTGGTTACAATAAACGTGTGAAATAAAACAGCTTCTATAATTATTTATTTATTCTCATTATCGCTGTCCTCACTTCGCCACTATATATAAATTTTTAATGACAAATTATACTCGATAATAACAATGAATGAAATAATAATTATTAATAAATGTATCGAATATATTTTAAATGTTAACTGTAATAATAAATGACAGTATCTATTTATGTAAATAACTTTAGTTATCGCTTCAGCTAGTGACTTTTGAGGCAATCGCTTAAGATTTTGATCCTTAGGGATTTCCGGAGCTATCTTTATGGGCTTTGCGTCTAATTCCTCTAAGTGTAAGCATTATAGATGCCGATCGATGGTATTAACATTTAATGATCTTATCAAGAAGCCAACTGTTATCAGATAATATCATGTTAATCTTACTTTACAACAATGTATGATTTACGTACCATATATTGTAATTAACTTAACAGAGTACGTATTGTGGTATTGCCACGGTGTAACCTTCGAACAGTAATAATTAAGCCAACACAACTCACATGCTTAGAGTTTATTAAGAAATAAATTATTGTAAGAAAGTGTCGGTGTTAAGAACTTTGTAGCAGACATGAGCTTTAACTAGGATTTATTTAAATTGAACTTCGTAACAAGCATTCAGGGCCGAGTGACCATAAGTGTAGGAAATATGATAAAACAATTCAACTTAAGCTTACACTAAGTGTCAGTAGAGGACAATTGTAAATGTCTAGAAAAATAATGATTCTGAAATATTGACTGACTGCTGTATATCTGCTCTATATAAAGATATATCTATCAAAATGCATGATACTGGACAATTTAAGCGTAGTACAAAAATGCAAAAAAAATCCAGAGACATGTGAAATTTGATATTCGCTTGTCGAAAATAATGGTAATTGTTATATCAAATTTAGATTAGTTTTGTCATTTTATTAACTGACTGCGCCAGAAAATTGGTTTGCTGGGTTGGTTGGTGTTCTGGACGCCTTAAGGCTTGAACGACTCGATGAATTTCACCTTGAGAGGTTTCGTTAGATTCGTCTTAATTGTTAGTGCCACTGACCATATTAAAACTTTTTACTTACTCATGTTTGTTTTTTTAACAATAACTTATTCAAATAAAATAATTTAGATTTAAACAAAAATCTTTTTGATGACAGAACCGTTGCCGTAATTCCATTAATTGATGCTTTCATTTTAATAATTTTTTCAAAATTGACTTATTTAAAACTTAAGGTATCATAATATATATATTACTGTTATTATTAAGTGAAAAAATCATTATGTTTCCTAATTCCTAAATACATAATTAAAAAGACACTGATAATGCAATGTAAAGACAGAAATATTGGGTAATTTTCTACTGATATATCATATTAAACCTATAAGCAAAAGCGTGTGGGCGTTTAAAGTTAAGAATAATCTATTATTAAATTGATTAATGATTGTTCGTTCTGGTTCCGTTAATTCTGTTAAATGATTTAACGGTACTTTAATAACATAACGCGTATCTGAGTTAACTTTATTGGTTTCGATATCTTAATTACTTTACTGTGAAAATTAATCTAGATTCCTTTATTTTTTATGTAAAAGAGTACGTTTGTTTGTTAGTTTTATGGAATATTGTGACAAAGATGGAAATAATGTAGTTTTTCTGGTGTTAAGTCTTTAGATTTTTTTTATTATAAAAGTGTAGTTGAAATTACTTTGACCACACAGCTATGCTTCTTAAGCTCTTTCCTATAGTCAACTCACCTATATCTAGGCTCTAAATGGGTCCTTGAGTTATGGGCGTTTGGCTCAGGATCAGAAAATCTATTCACGAGTTGAATCCCCATCACTCAGTAGAAGCCAGCTGATCAATTATTATTTTTTTATAAAATTTATCTAACTCGTGGAGCTAATACATGATATAATATACATTGTTTTGTTAAAATCTCTCCAAAATATAAATTTGGAAGTCAACGAAGTTAGCATAACGACTTTGTGAAAATGAAACTTTGTTTTGCGTAAATATTTACCAAGTAACTTTGAGGTTTCATTGTAATTGGCATCCTTTATACGTTTTGTAATTTTGAGTTTTATTTTATGACTTAATTTTGACGTAAAAACTTATTTATTTGTATAAAAAATATTATTTATATGTTAATTTTTCTCATTTAAGGTATACACCAATTTTAAACTAGTTAGAAGTATAGTCAGGTTGAAAATGTAGTAAAAATTTACAGAAGTCTCATCAAGTCGGTCATTACATAAATTATACGTCGTTTATTACGAGCTAATGATCTCGCCCGGCGTCGCTTGACGTTTAATGCTCTTGATAACTCCCCGGGTACTGTTTTAGTGCAGCTTATTTTAAAGTAATGTTAAAGTTTGGTTTTTTATTACAATATAATAGGTTTTATGGACATATAGATCACTCGGTGGGAATTGATCAATTGGTCGCCAAGTGACTTTTTAACAAAATAATCATAAAAATCTTGCCACATTTTGTACAAAAACTAGGCATTTTTGTATAAAGTACATTTTTATAATAAGTAAGTAGTCTTTAGTACTAATAAAAATATTGATTTATTTATTATATTAAGTATGTTAATTTGAACTTTTTAATTTTCTTCAGTTCTGTGGTTTACAGATCGGCTACTTCAGACTATTATCTAAGGGATGTAAAGGGTATATTTCCTTTGACAAGGTCCTTATTATATTCAAGTTATTATGGAGAAAGTTATGTATTAAATCACATAATGTGGTACAAGTAATTTAGCTGTGAGTGTCGCTGGAGCGTTAACGAAACCGCCCCGATGCGGACAAGTTTATACAAGTTTCTGAATATAGGTTGGAATAATTTAGGTAATATTGAATTTTGGTATATTTGTCATGTGTTTAAAACTATTTTGAATTGTTTGTTTGTTTTTTGTTTTTATATCACCATATATGTATATGTAGGTTTTTGGCTTTTTAAATTTTATATTAACTTAACACATTTTTGTGTTTAAACAGTAAAGAGCTGTGATTTTTATGTTAATTTAAATAAAGTATAATATATATATATATATATATATGTATTTCATTCCTTATATCATCAAGAGTGTTTATTTGTCCATCTTTCTAGTAAACATAAACACGGTCCCGTATAAAGGACCTAATAATACTGCAGCTATCCATCTTCAGTAGCTCCTTCGTACGTATTCCGTATTCCCGCTCGTATTATGACCTATTTAGATAACGAAATGTTTATTTGCTTGAATATAATATGACTTTATTTATTATAACATGTTGTGGCCATTTGTGTACTCACTATATTACTCGCGGTTTAAATTATACATGTTTTACGGTTAACAGGCCGCAATTCATTCAATAGCTTTTGATTTTTAACGTTGGTCCGTTTGTTTCTCGGTGATATTTATAAATGTAATATATAATTTTAATACGTATGTTCTACTTAATACATAAAGTCTAAACTAAAGTTTATGTATCATGTCTCGATCTACAATACAAGATTAATATCAACCTTAGAGTTTCTTATAACGCAGATCGGTTATTGACACTGACATCTCTGAAAACTACGATAGTTTAAATCTTTAAAGGCTAAAATTGGATTAGGACCGTTTATTTCGGGCGTCAAATAAGTTATGTAGTTACAAATAGTGTGATCGGTGTCCTCAGAACAAAAAAATTATTTTTTTTTTCGTAATTTTGTCCTAGTATATATACAATTCAATAATTTAGTTCATATGGTTTTAGTATTAGTATAATATGTATGTTTTTCCTTTATTATATTTGTAAAACATTAACGAAACAATTTCTCCGAAACTCGATTTCGAAAAACCTTTACCCTCTAATGGTAAAATAACACGTTGTAATGCTTATTTTGATATCCTTGTTGTTATAAATATTTAATTTTATGGATTTTTGGGAACTTTTTATGGGTTTTTAAAAGTAATTTTGCTTTTCAAGCTTCAATATCATTAATACTTAAATATGTTTTGGTAACTTTTTTTATTACATTTGTGTTTAAAAAATGAGTTGCATTTTAATTTACTTCTTCTCTTTATGTATAATGTCTTTTTTGGTGCTAAGAAAATCATGAGAAATGTAAATGATCAAGTTTTTAATAATAAATTTTTATATCTTTAAAAAGAATCCGAAGGGTGCCTTAATTCTTTAATCTGTCAACGTTAAACAACGGGTGTTGTCAACCTTTTTTAAGGGCTATAGGGATTAAGGTCTAATCAGCTTAACCCGCTTCTTGCATCTTACTGGTTTATCTCATCTGGATGTGACGCTTTTATTAATAATTCATTTCAAATTTAATCTCTAAAACTTTTTAATACTCACATACATACATTTTTAACGGCATTGATGTCGAATATATATTTTATTAAATACTTACGTTGTTTAATTTTTTGTGTATTAAAACTTGATTAATTCATAAAAACATATTGACATTTATTTTTCGTCAATATAATCTTGTCAAACTATTAATTTAAAAAATAAAAGTATTAAAGTAAAATTAGTTTGTTGTTATATTTTTAATATCACTTCCAGTATATCTTTGATACAGAAGTCAACTAAACTAAATTATAGTACAAGTATAAATCAAGAGCATGTAATGGAGAGGAGATTAATGTCGTCTGTCAGTGGACGAAAAAATACCTCATTTACTCACTCCTGCCTTTTGTTTGTTTGGGTTCAAAAAGTAGCTGTATTTTACGTTTTCCTAAAAGAAAAAAAACGTACGCTTAAAGTAATGATTACATGTTTTTTATATGATCAAAATATTAAAAACAAATCTTTCTTTTCTCTTAAATTTATTTTAATAATTCAGAAATATGGTTGCTGTAAAAAGTATATTAAATATTTTTTCCTTTGTCACGTTGCTGGCAAATTAGAGCTAACTATTAAAAATTTCACACAAAGCAGAAAAAAAAGTGTAATTTTTCGTCCCCATAATCCTCTTTATCCATTTAGCTTGATGGAAGAAATTCCAAACTCAGCGCGAATTAGCATGCGTAGATTGAATTGTCGGGAACTTTCGGGAGCTTGTCTTTTTCTAATTTTTTTTAAAGAATTTTTTTTCTCTTCTAATTTTGTTACTCTTATAACGAATTTTGCCTGATTTGCACGTTATTCTTATTAATATCGCTCTGATGTTGAGGCCTTGATTTGTTTATTTTTTTTGTCTCCTTTTAGATGGACAAATATATTTTACATCTGATTAAATGTTTAGTTCATTTAAAACAATCGCTTTATTATATCGCATAGAGGGACGTAGGTTTTACGTCTCTAATGAAATCGAAATGGGACTTGACCCGCAAACAGTGCTGATCCTCCGTCAGGTATAAAAACACTAGCGGTCACGAACGACCCAGTAACTGAGAGTTAACTGCCTGTTGGCGGTTAATAACTGGGACGCAATGGGAGGTACATTTATATCTTATTTATTATCTAATAATATTTTACGTAACCCCGGATAAGATATTTAGGATCGACGTAACATATGTTTTATGGGCTTTGTACATATTTGTATCTTTTATATTTTGTGCGGAACTTACAAGAAGGGACAAGTGTAACTTTTTGAATATACTAATTTTGATGGGCTTACAGGTTTATTAAAATAATATTCATGTTTTAGTTTAAATAATTTAAATAATATTATGTATTATTAAATTCAGTGTAACACCAGCTTTACCAGGAGACGGGTCTCCAGTCCAAGATTGAGGTTTACAATTCTATTGAGGACGTAACCCTAAATTGCGGTACAAGTGTGATATTGTACCGGTTTACGATAGGAATTAAATGCAAGGATCAAAGAAATCACGTATTTCTATATATATTTTTTATTTGGCTTTAATGTTTTTTTTTCGCCGAAAACATTTTATTGATGTCAGCTGTTGAGTTTTTATTATTGTTAAGAAGTAAAATGTATAAATAAAACCTTATTTAACCCCTTGTATTGGTATTGTTATATACTTCCTGATGTTTATTTTTTTTTCTACAGCATATTTATAAAGTAGCTAAAGTAAATATTTTCTTATTAATTTCGTTATTTAAAATTTCTTTGATATTTGTATTAATGAGTAATATCTTAACTGGTTATATTAATATTTTATATTTTGTTTACAGGTACGTTTCTAATTGTAATTATGAGGTGGTTCGTAACGTAAGTGGAAAATATTAGGGAGATACACTTATTATTTAATTTGCTTTAATAAAATTTAAATTTGCTCTTTATTGCTATAATTATAAATATTATTAATTTTTTTTTAAAATCAAAATCATTAAATACATATTGAGTTATTTTGATAATTGCAATGCATATTATGAAACGAGAAGGACGATATTATAGATTTTGTATTATCTAAACAAAAGTTAAGGAGATATTACAAACACAGCTATACTGACACTTTTATGAAACGAGTTATACCCATTCAAAATTCATTCCAGACACTCACTAAGTGGCTCAGCTCGACGCGAACACTCGACTCGATACATCTGTTTCATTTGACATAATACCGTGGTCCTTTAGACCCTTTCGAGTCCTTAAGACCCACGTAGGGGTCTGGGGGTTAGAGTGGCATATGGTTTCAGGGATTTCGGGTTAAATTAACGGAGATTCTTATTTCATTTTTATTTAAATTAATATCGTTAATGTTAACAGTTAATTATGTGTTGTTCTACTATCCGTTGAATATTTTTTTTTTTGCAAAAATACATTCAAATATCATATACATAAGAAAAAAATTATAAGAGTTTTTTTAAAACTCATTTTTTCATTAGGAAGAAACGCAACGGTCTTCAATTATCATATTTTCTAAAGTTACATCTTTATCCTTCTGTAATATCCGTTACTATATATTTACTTCCATTCCTGAAACATTTTATAAAAATAATATAATGTGGAATCTGAAGTTATTAATGTTTGTTCTTAAAAGTAATAACCTAACATATAATGTAACGTGCGTTTAAATGCTTTACTTAGTACTTTTGATCGTGTAAATAGAAGGTTTCATATAAATACAGTTTGCAGACACCTTAAGGGTCCTTCAGACCCCAAATTCGAAAGCAGCAGTGCGTAAATACAAGTGGCGAGGGGTTAACAGTAACATTCGCATATGGAATCTAAAACCCCGTTTTGGTCCTAAATTAACGGTCTGTTTACTGATATTTGAAACCTACAGCAACTTATATATAAATAGGTATTATATAGGTTTTAAACAATTACTTTTAAAACAGTAAGTACATCAATTTGATAGGATATCACCCCAATCTGTCTGGACTAGAATTAATAATGGATTCCTTAATTATGTACAATTTTATTAATACAAAATGACAGCTACAGTTAATCTTTTCATACTCGTATTTTAAAACTGAAATTCAAACACGAAAAATATGACACTATATTGTTTTAAAGTTATTTTACTTATTTTTGAACTTAGTACTTTGAACTCGAAGAATGTATTGTGGTTGTATTGTAGACGGAGTTCATACTACACTGGTTGAGGATTTAACTTATGGCATCGAATGTCTAGTATAAATGACACTCAATTCTAGATTATAGACCTATTGGTACTACAATTTCAGTACAAATCAAATGATTAGTATTACGTATGAGCCAAGCGATTTTGTGCATTACCAGTTAGTGTTAAAGCTCAATTTTTCTTATCTCTTATATGAAATAATATAACCTTTAAGCTGAAAGATGAAATGTACTACAGCTTGCTTTCTCGCGAAGATTAATGAGTAGTTTATATTTATGGGTGTTCTGTGTAATTGTGTGTATGTCTTTGTTTATATTTATGATGAAGGAAATATTTTTTCTATATTCTGTGACATTAAGCATATGGCCTAGTGGTTAGACTTCATGCATTAGATTATAGGATCAGAGTTCGAATCTCCTAGTGTGTTTATATATCAAGACTCATCGGTAATATCTATCCTTCGGCCAATAACTACATATTTTGAACTCTGCTCAATTTTGGAGAACTTATTATTTTGAGTGGAAATGAATACAAAAAAATTGTAAAATTTAATCGCTTTTTTAAACATTACCTCAGTAAAATGTAAACACATTTGTATACTGGATACGTAAATAAAATAAACGTCGTGTTAGTAATAAAATAAATAGTGTTTAACAGTTTTCTCTCATTGGCACTATCTCACTTTGTTCAACAAGTTAGGGCGTGGCTGCTGTCCGTGCGATACTTAGTCAGTCTAGATCAAACGTACTACCAAAAAAAGAAACACTAAATACGATATATTTAAGTTAAAGTGAATCATTCTCTACGAATAATATAAGTAATTACAAATAATTTTCTATACTATTATATGATTTAATTAATTATATCATTACTTTATGTTTAAAAATGAAATATTATTTGTAACATCAGATAATTGTTTTATTTTGAATATAATCTTTGTATTGTATTACTATGTGTCTTCGTCATTCTTAGGTATGCGTTTATTAAGAGTAAACTGTTTGAAGTTTGAACATGTTGACAAAGTTTTATTGTTTGTAGAAAGAAATAAGTTTAAACGATTTATTGACTTCTGTCTGTCGCGTTAGCATCCCGAGTCACTGAATATATGTGCGCCGCATACGAGTAACGGTAACTCTAACCTTTATAAGACTTGTCTGAGACTTGAAAACTATCAACTAATTAATCAATATAGACACTTGAATTTATTGGATAGATTGTCTAGAATCGTTTTAGTTAGATAAAGTATATATATATATATATATATATATATATATATATATATATATATATGCTTTAACCGAGTATCGAACCTTTGATACATAATATTAATAACGAAAATATTATTCACACATAAATAGTTATTAATAGTGTACTAATAATGTCCTTTTCAGATTATCGTTTATGATTAACGATAGTAGTTTCAGCTTTATTTCCAAAATTACCGCTAACATTGAACAAATATTATAATAACATCCTGGTTAAACCCATAAATATGTCATGTACGTATCATTTTCCATAATAAATATTCTTGAAATGTATTTAGTTCCTTGTATCTTGTATCCTATTCGAGGTACATACAGGGTGCTCTAAATCGGGACAAGTCTTGAAAAATGGGATACTCACGTCGCCACTTCTACTGTAATCCGATATCTCGAAATGGACTCTTGGTTCATTCCACTTTGTACTGAATCTAATTCTATTATAAATTTTATAATAAACTATTATTAAGATATAAACGCACAATTAATCAAGTAAAGGTTGTTTAAAAAGGACATTTTTTTTTTTTTTACAAAGAAGTCATGCTATACGTAGGCTGTAAAAGCTAGTTAAAATAATCATAAAATTCATATCATATATTCATCTGTAAAAACGCTACAAAGTGGAAGAAACATTCTCTTTCACTCTAGATCATCGGAGCGCAAGATATCATGAAGTCTATTCGAGAACGTACTTTTTAACTCTTTAGTACGAAATTTTATATAATCGAAGCTACACAGAATTTATAATACAAAACTCTAATATATATTCTAATGTAATGTGTAATGTGGCTGAAGTTTGTCTGTTTGTACGCACTAATCTTTGAAACTACCAGTTTGAAATAATGTTTTTTCTTTATTGCTTTTTATTGTCCTTTTATTTTGGAAGGTCCTAACCTTCCCTAATATATGGGCAATAAAGTCTACTATTTAGGAATTTGTAACATAGATATATAACAATACACTACGACTGTTTTAACCAGTAGTGCCTTTTAAAAAAACATCCAGATTATGTAGGGTAGTTCTCTTTTGTAGTAGTAGTAGTAAAGCGGAAGAAGTCGGTGAAAAGCTAGTATGCTATATCTATTCTTAATATAATTTAATAAAAACGTGATATAAAATAATACATATTTGAATAACAAAATCTTTTTCAGTAGTTACGATAACAATCTAAATGATGTTGTTTTTCATTGCAAAGATGAACTTTTACTATGAAACTTTAAACTTTACTAAACTCGTGAAGCTTTGCAAGTTTAAAGTTATGCTTCTATCTTTGTATGTGTGTATTATGTATTTATTTTACAAAACACGCACACTAATAATCAACTTCCAACGATGAGGTGTTATTGTTTTGCTATAAGATGAATAATTATGATAATATATATATATATATATATATATATATATATATATATCTTAAGGGCACTGTAGATTTAAATAGGTGTCTTTAAGAGAACTACTTTATTTTTATTAACCGTATATTGTTTCAATTATCTACTATTCCTTCCTTCCTTTTAAAGGCATCTTTCTTATAAGGTGTAAGATTGTGGTGGACCTTGTCCCAATATAAAATTAAGTATTCTGTATACATTTGATAAGTGACTTGTAAATTTTTATAAATTTTTATCACACCATCATCTAGATATACCATTTTTTAAATAAACAGTAGTTAAATATATAATAACAAATAATATCGCAGGTAAATTTAAAAAGAACTGTTACATTTCACGGTTAAATTAAACTACACCCGCAGATGTGCGGTTTTGTTTAACGTTAATGTTTTCATACAGAAATAAATATGTTTAACGTTTAAATGAATAACTAATATATCTATATAATGTATTATATAATAAAAATCTTCCTTAAAATAATTATTATTATAACCGATAATGGTGTTACTCGCCTCCCGCCACATTACCTCCGGATTCATTTGAGTGTGAAGACCAAATTTGCCCTGGCAGCCTCGTCTGTTCACAGAGACTTTAAGATATTATATTTGACTCATTTGTTTTAATTATTATTACTTAGTATTGCCAAAATTTGTAAATAACATTTCTTGGTCCAATAAATGTTCTTTGAAATAATAGGATTAGGGTTGCCAAAATAAATTCGTTTTAATATAATCGAAATGCAGTCAATGTTACGTTATGAGTTCTCAACGGCCTAAATGATTTTACTTTGTCTTTGTTATTTGTTTGTGTGTCTATGTGTGTGCGTGTGTTTATGCGTGCGTGTGATGTGTGTGCGTGTGTGTATGCGTTCGCCTGCACAGTGAAATGAACAGTCACACCCAGATATTCATAATAAGAGCATTTTGTGGGCATTGAACCCTGATCCCGTAAAAAATAATTTGCTATTGTTTTCTCGACATGTTTATTAAAACACCAAGCCTGCATTTTATATATACATCAACACCAGCATTGTTTTCCTCACTATGAGATATTATCAATATAGAAGAGAGAGAATATTAAAGATCTCATGTTACCTTTGACAAGGTGCTTCTAAAGAATCCGACGCATAAAAGTTTCTTAGAATAAGTAACATCTGACACTTATTCTTGTTATATACTTAATAAAAAATGTATACTACTAGCTCTTGCCTGCGACTTCTGCCACGTAAAATACAGAATGGTATATGTCAGGATTACTTATAATAGTCGGCAATTTAGTATCATTTTCATTACATTATATCAGTAATAACCATAATATAAATATATAAATGGTTGACTGTTTTAAAATTATCAAACATTCAAAATCGCAAAAGCTATCGCAAAAATTACTTAAGCGATCACAATCGGATAACGATTGCGCAATAACAAAAGTTCGATGAATGCTTTTAAAATTAATTTGTGATTGTTATCAAACGCTATTCATATTTAAGTGTTAATGTAACGAACCTCAATTTCTTCAAGTGTTAATGCTGTTAGATACAAGTACACTCTGAGGCGAGATACCGATTGGTAAATAATATGATATTATATAATAACAATAATTATCCCTATAGGGTTATAGGACACGATTTTTTATTATAATATTACCCTAACATAAAATAGTAATATGTAATATTCGTATAAATGTGTATGAATAAGCGACTTTTTAGTTATTTTTATATTATATTATATTTCGTTCAAATAAATATTACAATGGTACTTAGATATAATTTTAATTTTATATGTAAATTGATCCCTAACTTCAAAGATCTCTTATTCCACATACAACTATAATAAAAGAGGTTTTAAAGAAGACGTGAATAAAACTATAGAATTAAATGGTAGGAACAAACGGTAAAACTTGGAGCTTTGCTGCATCTTGAGTAAGGATCGGCTCGTAGTGTACGGAGTGAGATATATTGGTATTTTTTTAACTCTTTTTTTCGTATACAAGTTAAAATTATTTCGTAGCAGCGTTTTTAAACTATAATATGAGATAAAATATTTTTGTAAAAATTAAGTCTCCGTTTTTTTCTGAATGCTTAGGTAATCCGCTTCCGCTACCCGCTCCGCTCGTCACCGACGCCTCGATAACTCAGGTGGGATTGTGAGGCACGTATTTCTTAAGATCGTGATTTCTCTCGCTTAGCGGTGCTACGTAGCTTAGATTTGTTTAGACAAGTACTTGGGAAGTTATCTCGTTTCTTGTTTTTAAATATATAGTTTTATATATTTTTAAATATATATCAAATAAGTATGTAAATAAATTTATTATAATCGTATTTATATTGAACTTTATAATTGTATTAAATTCTACACTAAGACGTGTTTAGTGTATCTGTTTATTGTTGAAAATAAATAATAATCCTACCTCCCATATTACCCAACCCGTATGAGTGAAAGGTTACTTGATTTAGATAAAACAATCTAAAATATACCTTATGGTGTGAATGGTAGTGTATAATTTATCAATAAAGCGGGTACATCAAGATGACCAATACCACTAACAAACGAAACTAAGACTTATTACTTCAATATAGAGTATAGTTTGGGTTGTGCGTGATTTAAGGCGAGGCATTGCTAAGCCGGCGTTAGACCTGTGACCTATTGCAAAATTAAATTTAAATTGCTTAAATATTTCTAATGGCATGTTCATTCGCATTAATTGCGGACTGTAAATGCTTAGACAGGTGTAATTGAGTAATGTTTATCTCAGAACAGATTGTGGGAAAACGCAGTGACAAGAAGTGAGCATCCATTTTGATTTTAATTACATCAATCGTTTTTGACACGTCAACTTTGACTTCAGAAATATATACACACACACATATACAAACACACACACTCACACACACATACACACATACAAACACACACACACACACACACATACACACACACACAGACACACACACACACGCACGCATGCACGCACGCACGCAAACGCAGACGCAGTCACGGTCCAAACACAATTCTTTTACATCTTCCACATCCATTAATTTTTTCACACATTCACGTCGGCTACGGATAGTCCTTAATTGGACCAAAAAAAAAGATAATTACATCAGTCATCTCGTAAGTGACCGGGTCAGCGTTGTGTTGTAATTCACCAGCTTGTTCTATTATGTGTCTCTTTATTTAAAATTATATTCGACGCGTGTCTAAATCAAATTGTAAATCATTTGTGTTTGTGCAATGATTGACGATGTAGCGAATTGTGTGGATCGTTTTGAACATTATACGTTTGATTGGGTATGTGTTACGTAATATTATATAGTTTATGTTTATGAATACTATATCTATAGGTCTGTTTATTCGCTTGTAAATCCTTTATTTATAGTGTGCGTCTAGCATTTCATATATTCTTATTCTAAATCGGTGTGTTTATATTTAACATTTTTTGTACTTTGTATTTGATAAAGAATAAATCATTTTGTTTTAAATTTTTTATCAAAATTGCAAGATGATTTTTGGTAAAATTTTAATCCTTAATTAAAACCACTCGATTAATCTCTCTCTCATAATTTTTCTTCATTAAATTCTTTTATTTGGATCTTCAAAGACTGTCCGGTGTAGCGATGCCTGTAACATTAATTTTGTATTTTCATCATCAAAAAAAAAAAAGAGATAGCTTAAGATTATTTGAATTACGACACAATTTAAATCTACCCTCGATAACAAAAATAAATTAATCCACCATTTTAAATAGATATCTTTCGAAATTTATTTTCAATTTGAAAATAGGTATGCTATTTCGTATTTCGGTGCTCATTGGAGGGCTGCGTCGGTAAGATTGCAGGATGACGTCGCTTTAATGCCCGGTAGTGAAAATATATTGGAAATTGGGATTTCAAGTGCCTGTTTAATGTTTGTGTTGAGAGTGAGGTATCGGAAGAATTTCTAACTACGTTTTCAGTACGTTTCTCTGAATGGTATCATTATTTTAAATACTGATCATTACGTATCATAACATTTTCAATTTTAATGTTTCGTTTCTTGTAATTAAAGTAGATATTTTATAGTTTAGCAGACATCTGTATTGTTTTTTTATACAAATCTTTGGTTCCGATAATGAAGATTATATATATATAGAATGTGAAAAATATCAAGGAGGGTATGGACGCGATACCTCAATTGTTAGAACGACGGAGACGGAATGCAATGAGTCCCGGGTTTGTATCCTGCTCATGTTAATAAATTTTACGTTCGATCATTATTTAAAAAAATAAGTAAGCATAACAATACTAACAATTTTAAATATCGTCATTGCAGTAGCTTCTAAAGTGTGTAAATAATAATAAATAATATATTTATATTAAATAATTTCCCATAATAAATTGTTACCCTCAAGAGGGATCATAAATTCTGTCCGCAAAATGCTCCGTTATTGGTCCGTCCATCATTGCTAACTGAACGATATTTCTCGAGCATATGTTGTGTACCACGTCCTTATGTTATTGTAAAAATCTTAAAACACGAACTAGACATGGAATAACTTTATTCTATTCTACTGTTTGTATATTAATAATTATAATACTTATATTATATATTGGTAAAGTGATTAATATACATCTTTATCTTAATTCTCAATCAAACACACACACTGACACATTTACACACACACACACACATTACCATCGTATTATCCTCGCATAAAGCCGAAGAGTCACGTAATCTTCGATATTGCAGGAGTTGCCTAACTTGTAAATGAAAAATGTTTGGGATGGTCCGACAAACGTCGCCAACTTGGTTATTGTGGTTGCCTTTATTTCTTTTACCTTATCTTATTAATAAAAATACTTTGACTATTTAGTCATTATATATACATATATATATTGAAAATAAGTTGCGTTATTAGAAGATTATATGTATATAAGTTTGTTATAAGTATACAATATCATATCGTATACGATATTGCAAAAGTTGTTGAAGTTGTTTAACAAACATATTTAACGTAGTCTCACTTTATTGGCGCGTTCTTGTGCGACTTTTCACAACGAACATTGTCCGTGTGTAAACTTAATTATCGTTATCTTTTTTCTTTTTTATAATTCTCGTTTATTTTATTTTTATATTCAGCATTTAAAAATTTTTCTACTTCGAAATTATTCGATAAATATTGGTGTTTAAATCCCAGAAGTACCGATGCCATAAATAATTGTTCTCCAACTTTAATATCTACAAAGACCTGGGAATAACAACTTTGTTTTATAGATAGTTTGAGTCTAAACAAGAAATAAGCTGGTATGAATGTTGGTTTGATACATATCAAAATAAGGACTCACATTTCTTTTGTGTATAAGATTTCAAACAGTTTTGGTTTAGGGGTCCTCGTTTCGATTCCCGACCTTGACAATTATAATTAATACCTATTTTTAGGAAGAAGTGAAGTAAGCAAAATATCTCTTAAAAATTGTATGTACATTATTATGTAACAACTAATACATAGCGTATCTTTCCATAATACGAAAAAGGTTTGCGCCCAGCTGTAGGCGACAATACACGGATGTCTCCATAAAATGTATGTACATATATATATATATATATATATATATATATATATATATTCATTCTAAAAAAAAAGAACATTGACTTGCAAAATAATTTAGAATGTCGTTTTTAAACATTTATTATGTTAGTATCAAAAATCAATAGTTATCATCTATCAAAACAAATAATAAATATCAAGATTATTTTCGCAATGAATGACTGACACTCACGCCGTCTCGACTCTCAGATGATGTGAGCAAGTGTGTCAAATTAAATTAATGTCAAGGTCATTCTCAATTCTTTATGACGTAATGACAGACGAAGTGTCTTGATTTTTTATATTTTAACTTTTATTTTCCATTATTATTACTACATAATCGTATGTACCTTAATTAAATCGGAATTTTGTCCGACTAGTTTATCCCGCGATCTGCCATGCTCCAAACTCATGGAGGAACCAAAATGTGGTTGAAACTGTTCATGCATACAAATTATACAGAATCTTTAATATATATATTATATATATATATATATACATATACATATATATTTAATTTTTGAAATTTTATATATACCTATCTCTTAGTTGAAAGTTTTATCCCAAATCCAAGTTAATACCAAAGTCTTGTGACATGTTCTAGTTTCGGAAGCGGTCCGAAGCTACAGACATACTAATTTCCAATTAATTAGATTCTAACTCAGAGTTCAGAGTTCAAAATAGTTAAGTAAAATCAAATGAGATCAGTTCGTTATGTTCTTGTTATTTACTATTCAATGACATTAGTATTAAATAATATACTGAAAAATATAAACGGCTTTTGTTATTTTAGTACCGTCAAAATTTCTGTTATGTAGGTATTAATGCACGCGAGGTGTGCACTTTATAAAGGGAGATTAGCAGAATACAGAATCCCCGTCTGTGCTCATCTCCTAACAAATGATAGAATTTTAGCAAGACATATGAGCGGCGGCCTCTCTGAAGTACAGTCGGCAACATTATTTAAATCAACTTAAATATAATTTGATGATTTATTTATTACATATAAAAAGTCCTTGTAAATAAAAATCAAGTTATTTTATGTTTGTTTCGTATTCCTCAAAAGCCATTGAAATTTAAAGATTGCCAAAAAATGTTATTCAAATCAGTGCTCTTCCTTTTCTTATTGAATCGTCGTCGCGTTTTGACGTAGGTCGGTATTTTAAATTTATTTTGTGTCAAGGGTGTATTTTTTTTCTCACCCTACTCAACTGCGGGGTGGATTTCCGTAGACAACAACTTCGACCCGCAATTTTACTTAGTAAGGGAAAAAATAATAATTTGATGGAGCGACCTCTTGAAATGAAATGATTTTTAAATTTATTTACTGTTCGCTTTCACGTCTTTCTTAGTTGCGAAGTTTTTATTTTCATTGTAACATTGTTAATTTTAAAGTTACATTTGTTGCGCAGTTCACTGTGTTATTTTGCCATGTTATCGTTGATTGATTGATTGATTGAAAGAACAATTACAAAACGTCGAGTGCAGGTAGAGGTTGCAAGGTTCGTAACACGTCCTAGCTATGTTACCAACATTTTGTTTTGTTTTAAAAAACTATTTCTGATACTGACAAGTGAACTGATTATAATATAAAGAAAATAAGGCAATTAACTTTATGTTACAGTTAATTGCTTTATTTTCTTTTCTTTTGTCTGTCTGTTCATATTTGTCACGCTGCGTAGACTATTTTTAATATTTATTCTTATGAAAACTTTAAAGAAATGTTAGGGTGTCACCCCTTACGATTAAAAAAAGCACAATACACAAATGATTTATAATGAACACAAATGCTGTATTAGAAATATAATTTAAATTGCACCTTTTCCCATTATCTAAAGATTCTAAATTGTGAAATTTGAAGAGTAACATTTACTCAAAAACGTATTTTCGACCTTACTAACAACGCTTAGGGTTGTAAATCGTATATCAAGTTCTGGCGGACGGATGATGTGGCTGACAGGTAGAAGATGCCTGCTTTTGATACCTCAATAAAGCCTTAGAATGTTATCATAAGGTTTAATACGTCTTAGGATTAATTACAGATGGCATTGTACTTTGATAAACTACACGATTTTGAACCTTATACCCCTTGACATATGAGCTAACCACTTCAGTTTTGATATATTACACTAGATGAGTATGTTCATAGAATTATAGACTTTATTACTATAGTATAAGGTTGATATATGTTTTAGTTATAATTTGTTATTTGATCAGGGTTAAGTTTTGATTGTTTGTCATATACACTATTAAAATGACCCGTATATCCTTTGATTTTTCGTATGGAATTAATTGTTTAAGTTATTTAAAAACGTTTAAGAATTATTAAAAGTATACTAGGGGCGCGAACCGGAGCTTGATTTTGACTCGCCGCGCCCGCAAAGTCTCGGTAGAGTTCGGCGAATTGAGCGAAGCGAGTGACCCATCTTCAATTCAGCGTTCAAAGCTGAAACCGACAGGCAAAAAATATAGAATTATCAAATATCACATAGCGAAATTTTTGTACATTAAAGTCTATGGGACTGTAATTTTTTGTTATTCCTCAACGACATGAGTTCTTTTTTCACTTTTTTTTATAAACCATCGCAATAATCGTCGCTATAAATGTGCAAAATTGCATGAAGATCGGTAAAGGCAATTTCATGCCAACCCCGGACACGGGATGCAAAAAGTTGCTTCGCTCAATAAAAAAATATTCTCAAGTAAATATTTTTTTACAACTAGTTATGAAAAGAAAATAAATTCGTACATTCAAAGCCCAAAACAAACCGACCGCAAAATAAACGTTTTACGATACAAATGCTACGCCCATTTCGATAAAACGCTTCTGTCTAGAGCAGATATTATCTTTAGAGACAATGATAAGAATTTTCATTGAACTGTTTATTTGCCGCGGGGGTAGAAGGCTGTTGCTCACACCGACGCGAATACTAAAGAATACGAGTGTTAACATTATGAGAATGTCTTTGAACTACCAGTCTACTGAAATACGATAACTATTGTTTTTTTTGTAAATGTAAACGAATTAAGACAGTGTAATTTATGGAATTTCTAGTTCTAATTTTACACTCTTGAAACAAAATTCTTACTTAAAACATTACCTTAAAATCTTTTATTTTAAAGTAATTTTACGAATATCTGCTATAGGTATTCTAGTCCAATATTTTTTGGATAATCTACCGTATGATAGTTTTAAAAAAAGACATAAGATTTTATTTTTGAATAATATGTAAATATGTTTCTATTTCGTATTCGCGTCGGTGTAACAAACTGCCTGCAAGGAAAATGGTCAAGGCTGTAAGGGAAGAACTTTGTTTTTCGCGAACTTAAACCCTATTGGCTTAAATATTCCTCGTTGTATATTTGGGTTAAGGACGAGCGTTTATAACTTATATTTTTATCTTTTTATGTTAATTTAATGAAAAAAAAACATTTTTTTTTATATTATTAAAATATTGAATATCGGCTGTTCTCTGGTTAAATATTGGTAGTTATAAAGAAGCGTGGTTATGTAGGTTCAAGATGATGAAGACCAACTGTCACATTTATTAACTATCACACTGTTTCATCCCTTCCAAAGATCATCCCCCAAAAATTTATTTAAATCTTAATAATGTCTAAGACTGCATACACGTTTCAATAAGATGGATTAATTTTGTTAAGACATTAATAATAATAATAATAAAAATATTATAAATAAAATACTATTTGTATCTTGAAGCTTTTATTTTTTATAAATACAAAGTGCAAATAAAGTCGTTTGTCCGACTCAGCGCGGACTTGGGAGAATTTGAATGTTTACCCTTGCCCCTATTTCGTAACCCCTACTATCAAATTTCATATTATTTGCAATTATTATTATTATTTATTATTTACCAACAAATTATTTTTGGGAACAAAATAAAATGCAAAATTTAATATTTTTATTGGTAATTTTCGATTTTTTAAATTATTATTTACTCGACTACCAAATAGCGTTCGAGTAATCGCTAATGAACCCGTGTTATATATTTTTCTTAACGCTTAAACGTTCAGCCATCACTTTCTTAATTACTCGACTTGTCTCGTAACCAGGAAATTTACTGTGGAAGCCTTTTGTACATTATAATAAATTAACGTGTTTAATCTACGAGATTTAATATTAAGAAGTGTATATATATTTATCAAAAATATCATTTGTTTTATCTTTTAAACAACGAAAAATTATTATTTTTCTTCACTAAAGGGGACTTATAGATTATATCTAGCTCAACATAATTAAATCATTGATATCATTTCTGAAAGAAATCATTCGAAAAATAAATAATTATATAAATATAATATATAAACCCTTTCATCTCGCTAATAAAAGAAAAATGTATGTCACATCAATAACTGAGTGAGGACGGAGTGCAAAAAGGTGTTAGCTGCTGCAAAATTTATGTACCGAGCGCTTTATTTGGGTTCCGTGGGAGAGAAACAAAACGGCAAGTTGAATAATTCATTAAGACACAATGTTCAAATATAAACTGTTCTTAACGAACCTGAAATTACTATTTTTTTTTAAAATTTTCGTAACTTTATATCAGTAGTTTAATTTATTAGCTATTAAATTTATTAGAATTATGCGAGTGCAATTAATACATCATATATATAAAATACGGAACCCTTATTAAATGTTAACGAATGTCTCCAGTTTTTGTGAAATTATGTTAGTAAATAAAATTTTATGTTGATCACTTTCGATGTTGTCTGTCTGCGGCGAGGTATTTAACGGGATTGCCTTCATGTGAGCAGGAATACGATATTGTATATTTTATTGAATTATTTATAGGTTACTCATAGGTTCGAGGAAGGTAATTCTATTTTTTTTATATACCTTTTAAAGAGATTAATAGGAAAATAATTTCAATATTTATATTATTGTGAAAGCACGAAGAACTCAATTCCCATATTGATTCAGATCTGCTATTTTTTAAAGATTGACACGTTAGCTCAGTTGATAGAACGATGAATTGTCTCGGGTTCGTATCATGTATTGTTTGAAAGTTATGAACGATTTTAAATTTTTACAAAAACAGATGATTCATCATACAAAAAATATTTTATGCTTACATATTGTAAAAAGATAATATTTTTAATGAATCAATATATATATATATATATATATAAAATTATAACCAAGTATTCGTCTATAAATTGTTTTGTTATAAGATAAAGTGAATTGTCCAATACATTAATAAAAGTTATCAGTCGTAGTTTTAGATATTAAAAGAATTTTGGATCCTTATATCGGATTTCGATTTACTGAGATATCCCACGGGAAATACGAACAAACAGCCTACTAGAAAATAACGTGCGTAAATATAATAAATATTCAATACAAACTATATATAACTTGTAATGAGTTTTTCTAGTAATTAAATAATATTTTTATATTATTGATTTAAATTATGTTTTTTTTATTTATTCATTCCTAATTATATTTATATGATTATTTTTTTGTATACAATAAATTTTACATATTTGTAATTTTTTTTTCAATTTTTTAATCGTATCAAAGTTTTATGTTTAAGAAAACTGTCAAATCTATTGCTAAATTTGGTTCAGCCGTTGTTAGCAATATTAATATATATATATATATATATATATATATATATATATATATATATATATATATATATATATTAATAATACCTTAGTCACGGCTCGTTAATCCATACAATACCGGCGGCCATCTTGTAATTCTAATTTTACGCTTCGTAACATACGAATTAAGTCAACACTGATCACTTATTGGATATATTTTAATTCAGTACATAATTACAATGTTAAATCATCCGTGGGATTTAATTTAAACACATTTTATAGAATATATAGATATTTTTATACCTTCCCTCCTTATGTAATAATTTATATATTGAGATCAAAAAGGAAACTAATGATGTCTTTCGGGACCGCCTGCGTTGCGGAAATACTCACATGTCGTCAATCGTTTGATGCATTTGACTAAAGTTTATTTGATATATATTTTTTTCTATATATCATGCTATTTCGTTTATTTTATTTCCTTTCAAATGTTTAGTTAATACTGGGAGGGATGAGGAGGGAGGGATATCTTTGAATCTATCGCGTTTTGAAAAAGCTGATTAATAAAATATAAAACATTTTTAAAAATCTCCCGTTAATCTCTCTGATTGGTCGATGACATACAGTCAGTTCTAGTACCGCACCTATTTTCGGATGGCAGCCATCTTTAATCACATTGTAGATACAGAACTATCATATTCAGTTTGGTCAATTGTCAGAAAACCTTTATAATCGTACACGTACCTAAATCTAAATTCTCTTGATAAATAACTATTCATCTATGAAAACTACATCAAAATCCGTGCAGATGTTTTTGATATATTCGCTAACAAAAGGTGCTTGCGACTCTCTTTTGTACCATGTAGTGGTATTATATTCGAAATATTTAAGATTAAATATTTATTTTTAAAAATTCAATACACTTTTGAAAGATGTCAATACTATTACAGTAATTTATCCGTCTTTTTTTCTATTCAATAATTTTGTAGTCCTGTTTTTAATTTATTTATTGATGAACAGATTTCATTACAAAAAAATGTGTATTATTTTATTTAATGGTCAAGATACTTGAATTATTTTTAAAACTATTTATTTTCGGTCATACCCACAATAAATCCCACTGTCAGTGTTCTAATCCCTTAGTTTTCGTGTAACATAGCAAAAGAAAAGTAAAAATAGGGATAGAATAATTTGACTGTGGAACAATGTATAGGAAACGCTTCCAATTGTCGGTAAATGCGCGTGTCTATTTTTATATTTCTCACTACATAGTATTGGAGATTTGCCAAAATTTTGAGAAATAACCGCAGAAGCCTTTGCGCTGTCGTTTTTTTTTTTTTTTGAGGTATTTTTTTCTACGTTCAGCGAAACGGAAGTGAAAAAGATTTATCTATGCCCTCTCGAATTTTGTTACTTGATATTTATTTTTATTTAATATCATCTATTATAAATATATTTTTATTTTAAAGTTGGATTTTTTTAATTACCTTTTTATATTTTCTCACTACTTGTACTGTTGTCTCTGTTTCGCCAAAAGATAAATATGTGAATTGAACCCGGAACCTTCGGCTCAGCCGTCACTGCTAACTCGAAAAATAGGCTATCGAGATTGTAGATACTCTATTCATAATTTTTATATTTTAACTTTATATACATTTGTAAAAAAAAATTACTTAGGGTATTTATTTTTCGATTAGTTAGATTTTTTAAATTCCTTGTGACTATCCAACTGAGTTATAACATTATTATTGTATTAGTTTAACCTTAGAACTATTTTAAGACAAGTAGAAAAAGAAAAGTTTTTTTTTATTAAAATCACAAAAGATGATTACGCGCCTATGAATAGGAAACTTATATTTTTATATTTTATCTAAGTACTTCATAAATATGATTTTTAACTATTCAAAATATCGCTATAAAATCATACAAGATATATCATGTGGGAATTTTCTGCTTCACCGTCACGCTATACCTCCGAAGTAAGTAATTATGAGCCGAATAAGGCAATTCTTTAAATTACTCACTGTTTAGGGTAATCAAACCTCTGCGGTAGTAATGATACGTTCGGACCAACAAACGAATATATACTCGATTATTTTGTTCCATCTATACCAATATTATAAAGAGATTTTGTTTGTTTGTTTGTTTGTTTGCTTTAGCTCAATAAGGATTTAAAAAATAATAATTTAAACACTCGAGCTATATATGAAATAAATTCTATATACTCGCTACTATGATAATTTCATCACCAAGTAGATATTGGCTAGAATCAGTAAGTAATTTAAAGTTACAAAAAAGAACAAATAAGTTTTTAAAGACATTTTTTTTTTGGTCTATTGTTAATGATAACAGAATTTAATTTAATATGATTCATCTATTGTTATCTTTAATATCTTTTTCATATCAGAACAGCACAACTAATTATAATAAATAAAAAATAACATTCATAGTTCCTATCGAACTTGGGTGGTATGTTGTTTATTTTTTTATCTCTCGACGTATTCTAAACCATATTGACATAAAAATAAGCCTCAATTTCGTTTTATATTATTATCAACCGGTGTTGTGAGCCTTATGTCGTTGGTATAAGAGTCAAATACGTGAGGTAAGTGTAGCAATTGTAACTGCAATTAGGGTTACAATACTTATCTGCGGCATGGGCTAAATTGCTTTCTTTAGATACGCCTTGTGCTCCCTTTGTGTTAGACAGTTGACTGGAGATGTACAGATAGTAGGAAAAATTTGTGCTGCGTTTACATTCCACATTCGGTAGAGAACGAGTTAGTATGGAAGAAATATCAAGTGTTTTTGATCCTCAAACATAAGTTATACATATAATAAATTAGTGTATCCTATATATAGTTATTTTAATGGAAAGTCACTCGCAGACAGTAGCCGCCGTATAGACAAGTGCGGCCATGGTCCGTTGTCTGGTAAAATTGCCGTTATGCTCCGTTCACCCTTGACTGTTGTGCGTTTTTTGATTTTCCATGTGACGTGTATTGTATGGAGAATAATGTAGTAGTTAGCGTAATTGTCATCATACGTATTGTAATGTTGAATGAAATTATAAATTGTAATAGTGTTACGATTGGAACTTACCAAAAAAAATATGTAATTAAAAAATTGAATTAATTTTTTTTTTTATAATTTGATTTAGAAGTAAGACATTAAAATTATAAATATTTAGCCTATTTTTTTATTGTTATACCAAAAAATCATTAAAATTAAGTATTACAATATAACTTATTTCATGAAACGCGTTATTCATTATAAAAATATGTAAGTTAATTAATATTCTTAATGTTATGACGTTAAGTAAGTAAGTAAGTGCACCCTCGTCGGTCGTTCCGACTCGCTCTTAACTGTTTACTGGATCGTTAATTATATAGATTATTAGTGCTAAAAAGTTATAATAATTATACGGTCGTTTGAAGGTGTGCGGTTCGAATTCCGGGCTCTAAACCAGTTCTTACAAATTTTTGATAACATTCTCAAAACACTATTTTTTTCAGGATCACTGAAATATTTTATGTTTGAATGTTTTGTTATGTTTTGCATTTTATTAATATATATAACTTATTTATTATTAATTAATATTGAAAAAGAATAATGAAATGTTATATATGTATATAAAGATAATAATATTAAATTAATTTCAAGTGAAAATATTAACCACCTTATATTAAAATTTCATGTTCTCATGAACGTCGAAGTGTAATTTCCCAGATGATTTCGGTAAGGTCCGCGGTACACTAAGCTATCTTAAAAGTTATTTAATATACAAATTTTATATTGGATTAATATTAATCTAATGCTATATTGAAATTATCAATTGAATTTAAATTTTATATCAATAATAAATTTATTATTTTATAATAATCATAAATTATATAAACTTATCACTAGATTTTGTTATCTTTGGTGCATAAAGAATAATCATGGCGTTGGTGTAATTATAACGAAACGGATGTAAAGAAACCGTGTGCTTTGCACGTGAATTTAATTTCACCATTTCCTTCCCTGATGCAGTATGAGACGACAGAGGGATCGGTTTTCCGAAAGATGGGCAGCAGCGTCCTCTGCGTACCATAACCCATAATACGACATTGCGATCGCCCACCCGCCTGCCATACCATCGCAATTAAGATCATGATTTTTTTTTTAAATTACAATTAAAGGCATGGACAAATGTCTATGGACATTAAGTTATAACAGAAAAAAAAAAACCGCCTGCCAAGCATGGCGATTACGGCATATCCCCTCATGGATCGCGGTTTTTGGGGGGAGCAATGGGCACCTAAAGGCTGACAAAAAAAAAGAAGAAATTTTTATTTCAAAGCAAGGTCGAATAAATAAATTAAAAATAATCTAAATAATTTATTTGTAAAATTATTTATGTATATAATATATTATTTCCTTTTTTAAGGTTTTTTAATAGGTGTAATATCAACTGTAGGTATATAATTTACAGCCTGGCTTGAACCTGGAAATGAAGTACATATTTTTCTGGTTCAGTGAATTTAAAAGTCCAAAAAATAAAAGGTTCAGGAATTTCTTCCTCCTTTAGGACAGTCTCTAAAAAAAATTATTATTAATTATTAATATTAAATTTTATTACTCAAATCGTCTCTGAAATTTCATAAGCATAGCATAATAACAAAAAAAAGGTAGGTTTACGATCAAAATTTTATAATTCTTGTCAAAAAAAGATACAATATTTACACAGCCCTCTGGAATACTCTAAAAGCCTCTAAGTTCAAAGGTTTTAAACATTCACACTCCGCCAGCTGGAATAAACGTGAAAATTATGATTCAGGATGTATTTATTTTAATGTGAATGCCGAATAATGTAGAGAATATCAGGTTACATAGCTTGTATTAAATATGTGTGTTTGTTTGTTCGCACTTTATATTGAAATTGAAAACTATCGAAATATTTCTCAAAACTGAAAGCAACAAGTTACTCAAAACTAACACAGATGTTATTGTATTAATTTGAGACGAGAGATTCCATGAGATAGTTTCATGTTCGTTATATCTTTTTATTTCAAGGCCTAATAAAGTAGAGCATTAATTAGTGTTCATAAATTGTTCATCTATTTTCTTTTTTGGGGTAAAGTTGCTGACGTCATTATCCTTCATTTTACAAGAAAGATCTAACTGTTTAGTTTAAGAGATTCTCAGGTTGTTAAAATAATACAGCATATATTCGTACATTTACAATATATGTAACATACATATGCTGATAAGCGACCGTGAAATATTACTGTTTTCTGTTCAACATACCGATAAATATTATATGAATACTAAGAACAAACACACGCCTACGTTGTCTGTATTTTGGATCTAAAAGATAGAATAACTGTATTATATTGTCTCTCTCTCTCGCTCTGTCTCTCTCTCTCTTTCTCTCTCTCATGCATTTTTACAATTTATCAAGCGGTTACTAAAAATGTTAAAATATTATCCTATAACAAATACACATACACTTTATATATATAACTATTATAAAAAATCACAAACAAACGAGAGCTGTCGATGTTAATAAAGAAAAATGGTAGTGATTTATTTGCACCGAAATAAATTATCTGTTCTTAATTAATATTAATAGATTTTTACCTTACCTTCGTACGAACAAGAAAATAATTATATATTTTATCGTTTAAGAAGATAGTAAAAAAGAAAATGGTTAATTATAAAAAAAATATATCTTTTTTTGAACACTAAAGAACCGTGACCCCAAAAAATATATATTCAGTTCGGATACACGTAACTTGAAATAAACAAAGGAGCCTTTCTCGATATTTTGCTTTGACGCAGTCAATCATAAAAATAAAGGGTTTTGTTGTCTGGGTGCGTTTGACAAGCAACATCACTATGGAAAAAACATTTTTCCCTTTTCGTACTGACTTTATAAATTCGAATTTTTAAATGTTTTCATATTTTCCATCCAGCATTAAATTAATTTGAATGGATAGACCAAGAAGTGGATGGGATAGCCCTACCCATATACCACAATAATACAAGGCTCTCTCCCGTAGAACTAATAAGCAATTACCATTCTTCAGGAGTAAACGAGATCTCTAACACTGTTATTTCAGTTATTTGTTTTCTTAAAAGATTCTCTCCATTCTATAGGCACCAATTCACACAAAGCCACAGGCACAAGTTATTATATGTACAAAATATATTGATTATTTATATGTTATTTTTGTATAAAATAAATGCTTTTTTTCAGAACTATGTAATAAAAAATATTTAGAACAAAAAAACGTGAGATGGCCCTTCCATTACGAAGCACAATTTTTTTTTTTTTGAATAATTCATAAATGAGACGAAAATACAGAAAATACGATAATCAAAGAAAGAAATTGTTTCCTCTTTTATGTTTAAATTTATAAAGATGCCTATGCCTATGTTAATGTTGTTATTTATTTGATAGGTTGATATTTTTTTATTAAGTGTCAAAATATTCGTTCTCTTTCTAAGGTAATAGATACGGCGCTTATATTCAAATATAACTATGTACAAATAATTATTATATATCACATATTGTTATAATATTATTGTTTTACTATAGTATACTTAAACTAAAATAGACTTGAGCTCAAAATAATATTAATAACACTGATATAATATATATAAATGTATGTATAGTCTAGGAATGTGTATAATTTTATCGTTTGATAACTATTCAGCCGTTAAGGATCCAGTGAGACTGATACGAATACATCTCTAAGATGGTATGCACTGAAGCCTCGATAGTCTTTAGGTAGTAGAATCTCCGTTATTCTATTTATGTACAACAGTTTCAATTAAACACAATCTGAAGTGTTATATTTGTTTTATATTAAAATAATAGATTGTAAAATATTTCTTGATAGATATATTTATATATAGATGATATCCGGACTGACAAGGGAAGTCAGAATAGAGTTAATGCCAGTTTAAAGGGCACCTTTCAAGTTGAAGGGATATTAAAAAGGGGGCGAAGTTACATTGAACTTGATATTTTGGATGTGGTATATTATATTATTATATTTATTCTATTTGAAAAATAAGATACAATATTTCTTTATACTTTTATATAAATTTATCACTAAGTAATTATTTTAAATCTGTAATCTAAGTTATTATTAAAAATTCATGATAAATTAAATTAATTTTTATTTTCTTTTCCTTCCTTCCACGAAATTTTGGTCGAATGGTAACTGAACTTTTAAAAATCAAGTACCATCTCCATAGTTAAAAATAATTCATCCTAATTGAATAACATTACCCAGTTTGTAGCCGACTCAAATATTCGCAAATGTTACCGAAACTTTTACAAGCAAAATAGTATAAAATTATTTTTACGAAGAGCAGTTGGTATTTTTTATGATTTACTACTAGTGCCTAATTATGTAGAATAAATACAGGACTACTCCGTCGGTTTTTATGAAAATAATTATTAAACCTGTTTTAAGTTCAGGTTATATTTTTTCTTACAAATAACATTAGTTCGATATTTTAATGTTATACATTATCCTATTCAAATAAACAAATACAGAACCTAGTACGAAGTACTCTTACATGGGCACATCCATTCCAGCGATTGCATACATATATTCATTTGTTTTCACTCCGATTCAAATATTACTTTTTAATATTCTGTAACATAAACTAAGTAATAAATGTTAGATAAACAATGTATAATATTGTTTGTTTCTCGAAAATCTTATACTTCGGTCAAGCCGATCCTTAATATAATAAAAAATATATAGTTATAATAAAAAAATTATAGTATACTGTGTCATATATAGTTAAACTAAACATTAAACCTTGCTGTCCCTTTTTTGCTTATACGAAATAACATGGATGTCAATACAATATGACACAGGAGTAACGGCAACAAGACTGTATTATTATGAAACTAGCTACGCCCGCGACTTCTTTGGCGCGGAATGCAATTTTAAATAAAAGTAGCCTAGGTTACCCTTTCAACTATCTGATGAGAGAAAGATCTGTTTAAACAAGTCCAGACGTTTCAGAGATTAGCCGGAATAAATAGATAGACACAGGCGGACAAAAATTAAAAATATATATATATATATATATATATAGTACCGCATAATCATATGCATTTATTGAAAAGCTATAAATTAGAAATTACAAATCATTACATTTACATTACTTACATAATTACATCAATTCTATTTATACATATAGATACATAAAAAGAAATTAAGTAGACTGTATGTGAAACAATCTTGTTAATGTCGTCAAATGTTTAATGTTTCTGGCGATTATTGTATGTAAAAGGTTCTTAACAGCTTACTTCGTGTCTTATTATTATCTTCAAAGTCAAGATTCGAGTCTGATTATGTTAAAAGTCAGTAAATCATTTTAAATCTAGTTTTTCAAGAAACCTAATAAGTGCTAAGAAAATATGTTGACAAGATTTCTACGAAACTTAAAAGTCTTTTTCGCTAAATGACCTCTCATTAAGGTCAATATACTTTTCTATTGTAAAAGTGCTCCAACTTTACCAATACGTCTCGCTTCAAGACAAAATTTGATATCACATTGTTTAAGACCACTGACAAATGACTAACATTTTATATTTTATACTTTATTTGTAGAGACTCAGACGTATTGGCTACTATATTACCTTTCAACATTATTACAAAAATTACTCTTATTTTTTGTGTTACTTTTAAAACATATAAATAATAAAAATTAAATTTTTCGTCCAATTCAACAATAAGGTTTTATCGGACTGACTTGACAGAGACAATACTGTTTCACAAAAGATAGGTGTGAAATATTTAGCTGAATGTCGTATGCTGAACCGGATGGCTGCTTCTCTGTGCCTGCACCTATGTGCGTCTCTAAGAGTGATGAACATCAACAACTAGTTGCTGCTAGGACAACTGACGCATGGCTGACTTCTTTGATGTTTCAGATGTTTTTGGATGACAGTAAACAATTTGAATTGTATATTGGGGTAAATTTGAAAATGCCAGTATTTAGACGTCATTTGTGTTATGTCTAAATACCCCCACCAAAGTAAAAAAATAAAATTAATTAATTTGTCTCGTGAAATTAAAAAAACGACGAAGGTATCCTTAAATTTACATTATAAATTAAACCCGTTATATAGTTCAAAATGTCTACAAAACGCGATAGTTTAAAGCACTTATTATGTGCTAGTACACAAAAGCCTCAATACAATATTATTACATTAAATTACGAACAAATATTCAATGAAGTATTTTGCAACAATTTATTGTCTTACAATCCAACGTTGATACTCAAACGAATTAATAGCGGCAAGGGTTATAAATCACGCCCCCGATACCTTACGAAACACTTAATCATATGCGTCACAGGTCATGTATTACGTCACCACTTAAGCTATAATTAAGACGACAACTTTGACTAATTAGGCCTTGTCTTGAGACACCGCTTGAATATATTGTTCTTAACTTTAACTACAACTTAAATTGTTGTGATCTTGTTGTACTTCCTGTTTACTAGGTTAGTTTTTTCTTTTATTTTCTATTATTATTTTTGATAACTATGAATAAATAAAGCCTCAAATAAATTTACTCATAAATTTATTGGCGATTTATAAAATAATTTTATTCATTGTATAGTATCATTTATCAAATAGGATCTGAAGGTATTAATAATAACATCTTTATACAAATTTACATTTACATTCTTAAGGCATTTAATACCTTTTTACGGCCCTAATGTATGAAGTTATTATGTTTGCAAATAATAACTTACGTTTATAGCATTAAGACAGTGAGGACGTTAGTCTTAGTTCTTAAAGACCTCTACTGAATAAATGTTTAATTAGTACGCTTTTCCACTTTCATAGTATAATATTAACTAAGTAATATTCTCTTATCGTATATTTTGAATAATTTACAGCACATTGCTATTATTATCAGTTAGTGCTAGGTAGTTTTGTATAAAACAGGCAATGGTAATGGTTCCGTGAGGAATGTCGTGGGATGCTACAGGGCCGGTCATTTGGCCCTCTACTATATAAAGGAGACACGAGGCATGAATAAATCATTTAATATGAGCTTAAGCGTTTAATGCACGCCCAATTAGGGTGCAGCCTTCGTAAGCTTAGTGACGGTGAAATAAGCAAACTTAGATCAATAATAAATAAAAACAAAATATTAGATATGTTTTACATTTTATAAAGCTTATTTTCCTCTAATACTGAAATTTGTAAGTTCATTTTGCAAAAGTTAACATTTTAGACATTTAATTAACGTTTATCTGATAAATATAACTTTCTTTTTGTTGTTTTTGTAATATTTAAATTAAATGCTTTTCACATGTTAATTTTCATCTCTGAGATTCTAAAATAACTTATTGGGTTTTGTAAGTATCAATGCCATTTATAACGGCGGAACGTAAGCCTCATTTGATTTGGCAACATTATATCTAAAACGTTGTAAATTCTATTTCAAAATTCAAAAATAAGCACGTCTTTTTTCATTTTTATAGATATTTTGTTATTGTCTCACTTGACGCGAACCGTGCGATGTATAGTCAGTTATAATCTATTAAGGGGCGTTTAAAAATAATCCCCTGGGTTGCGGAGATAGGCCCCGTAATAGGAAGTCATTTGTCATAGACGGTATGATATTTCAAATGCGTTGAGAAGTTTCACTCTTAAAACGAGAGTCGTTTAGGGCGATATTGCTGTGTAATCATTTTGACAGTAATAAACTGTACGGGTGCTTCATTTCTTATATACGATTTTAGATCTTATATAGTTTATAAGAGAAATTATAATACTTTGTTCATAAACCTGTGATTTTATGATTGATTTGATGTACTTGTTTCACGCGTTGTCGAAAATTAATTGATGTTATAATTTTTGTCATTAATTATAATTATTTTAGAATTTTTTCATTGCGTTCATTCTGACAATAGATGAATAAGTTTTAATAAAACAAAGGGAAAAGAAAGGAAAGTACAGAAATTTAAAGGATTAAAGTTTTCAAATCCAATTATCTTTACTACACATGCTTTCAAGTGATAACAGAATTTGGTAAAATATTTAAGATGATATTTTTGTTTCAGGTGAGCGAAGCAATTTCTATTCATGGCAGGTGCAATAAGATAAGTGACTGTGTAATCAGTGTAAAGATTTTATCGCAAAATGGTTGTCGGTTTTGAATTTTGATATATTTTATATTTTACCTACGTTTATTTAACGTTATTACATTATAAAAGTGAGATATTTCGTATTAAAGTAATATTTGAATATGTATCTCCTTATCCTTTAATCTCTGTTTAGCTCAGTTATCTCAGATCTTCTCCCCTTTTGTTATTACAAAACACCTTGCGATTTTTTCGCGTAATGGTATGTAAATGTTAAGGTTCTATTTTTTTGTTAATAATAATAAAAATAAACATTATTTTATTTTTATTAATTTAACGTATAAATGTTAGATAGCTAGTTACCTACAGCTTGTTAGTTAAGAAATGAAATATTTAAGTGTATTTCAGACATAAAATAATAATAAAACCGAAGCGTTAAGAGAATAATTTCAAAAGTGATTATTGAAGATATTTATTTATGTTACCGTATCCATATATATTGCAGGCAACTGTGTGTACAATTTAACTGATAATATCAACCGAGCTTCAGGCAACGCCCTAAATTATTCAAAGTAAATCCCACAAACATATCTGTAATTGTACATTTCTTACACCCACGCCCATAAAAACAATCCAATAATAATTATTATTTATTTTTATATTTGATATATTTTACGCATCTGTTCTTGCTTCGTGATAAAATTTATCCTTTATATGAATTTCAACTCGATGTTTCCGTTTGAATATAACTTATAGCATTTAAAGAGAATTAATGGACTACTTATATTTATTTAAATATAATTAATTATTATTAGAATTTCTGTAATAATTGATAAGAAGCGGATTGCTTTCAACAAATCCGTTATCAAAACACTTTACACGGAGCAGACAATCGATTTTGTATTACACCGTGTACTTTTATACTTATTTAGGCACCAGGTGTAATATAATATAAGACAAAGAGCGCGAATCTCTCTCCGGCATCGCCTGTTTTGTGTTTCGACTAATAATGTTTATTATTTTGGGCTCAGCAAATATTTATAACTCTTATTAAAGGTAGGTAGAAATGTTTTCGTCGTCTCTCAAGTGTAAATACGTTTATAACTCGCGTATCTTGATGCCTATTTGATATTTAATATTATTACTTATTTATTATATAATTCTTTAAGTTTTATTTCTTTGTAAGATGAACTTTCTTTTAATTGATGTTACGCTCGCGTGATTTCAAACTTATAGGAAATTAGTGTTCTCATTGAAAAAAGTGATATAATTTTGAAATAGTAGAAAAATTGTATTTATCTGTTTGTTCGTTGCATATAGAAGATAAACATACGAACTTTTACATTTATAATAAAAGGTTTCACTGGGCGCACTACTTCAACTAATCTTCACTTGTACCGCAAACTTCGCTGAAATAGTCAATTAATTTACCGACTTTGTCCAATTTGTCTGCGTGAGTTAGCACTTCCCGTGTCTCCTGATTGAGTTAGGGAATCCCACGAGGAGTGGTCGTGTTGAGATAATAATGAATGAAATATATCATCTTAGTGTGTTATATAATCGTCACTTCCTGTTAGGGATCAGCTGACTTGCTAACAACTCGACTTATGGAGGTTAAGTTCCGTGAATATAGTTTTGTCGACGTTTCATATCTATTCTAGAACTAGAAGCTGTTTTATAATCATATTATTATTATATTCTATATTCAGTGACCCGAAAATGTCATATTTAATACGTATGCTACGTTGCACTTACGAAGCGTCAAACTTTTAATCGAATTGAATTTTCATTATAAAATGTATTAGAAATGTACTTGGATATATTTAAAGTTACTTAAAATAAACTCTAAATACCATTCCCGGGTACAGTGAAGTAAACTAAAACCGCTGTGATCAAGCTAATTAGTTAAGTAACATTTCGCTGATAGAACACATGGAAATTGAACCTGAACGGGAATCGAACCCGATATCGGCTAATTAAATCTAATACCCAGCTACGGCATTCTCAATCCTTCCACACAAGACCTAAAGTTCAAATTATTCCTTTAAAAATAGTCTCCAGGCAAGCTGTTTTAAATAAACATTGAATGTCGTGTTTTGAAACTTAGTTGTATATAAAAAAAGTTGATTTTCCTTTGAATACTATTTGTATCACCAGGTATTTTGTCGTTATAATCGATTATGAACTTTAGCACTTTAGAATAGAATTTAAAATCACGTGATCTCTATAAATGTATAATGAATAAATTGTGATTTTATTTTTATTTCAATGTATCTAAGAAGTGCGAGAGTTCTTAGAGAGCTTGTATTTTATCATTTCATTACTTGAATAATGTTTATTAACTTCTTTAAAAGAGAAACATAATTTTTAAAGTCGCTAGTGTCTAACAAAAAAATATGTTAATATTTTATTCTGTATAATATATGATAGTTGTTTGCTATCAAGAGAAATAATATGTGCCGTATCTCTAAAAGGCAATCTCTTCCAGGTGCTTTTCATTATTTGATTATATCTTCACTCATCTTTATATGTTCAAATAAAATTCAGAAATAATTGAATTATTGTCTTTATCGTGTACACATTTATTACTTATATTATTATAAAAAGTTAGACAGGATATTTTCATACCATAAATTTTCCGGTATAAAGAATTTCGAATTTTGTAATAAGAAAATAAGACTTTTTGGTTAACAAATGAAATTAGATGATATGATTATATGAATTTGAAGAGATTCACCGCCCTTCAAGATGGCCGCCCTAAATGCATTGTTTAATAACGTAAATGAAAATCTACATGTACTGGGCTTTTTCATATTAAAAGATCTTCAGATTCGCAGTATTTTGCAAAGAAAGGCTAAAAAGGTTTTGAAGGTGCTGAAAACATCAATAAAGAATACTTCCATTATCTTCCTACACGCCATTGACCACTGTAATATCCAAATCATTTGGATGCATGGTAATCTTCAACAACTTCTTAAGTAAGAGTCTGTTCTCCACGAACCACCATTATTATTAATTATGGAACGAATATCATAAAAAAAACTTACTCCTTCCTTACTGACCAGTAACGCTTCGGTAATTCCCCTGGTGTCACAAAAGTCCGTGGATGGTCGTAATCTTCTAGCACCAGGTAACCCGTGTGCTAGTTTTGCCTTCTGTTATTAATAAAAGGATGTAATCAACCCAACGCAATACGACAATATCCCACAGGTTTTCCGTTTGCAAACAGGATATTAACAACGAACAATAGGAATCTAGAAACAAGAAAAAAAACAACATTAATTATATATAAATACTTATTAAATAATTTGTAATAATATGCTGTCGAATGCAATTTCAAACTTATTTAAGTTCTTTGTTTTTTCGTTCTTTTGCCCTAACAATTACCATAACTTGGATCGAGCTAAATGTATTACATATAAAGATACGTTCTAAAAGTCTTTAATTCATTTGTTTCCATTCTTTCATTCATTCATAATTTGCAAATGATTTCATTAATTCATAATTTGTAATTTGAAAAATTCATAATTTCCCACAACTTATTGATAAAGGATTAAAATTTAAAAAGTTTAATCTTTTTTTCGTATTTAACAAAAAGCCAGAGTTGAAATGACTAATTAAAGAGAATGCATTTTGTATAGTGGAGCATGTTATTACCTTCTCTTCATCATAGTTTTTATCTCGTGCTAGAGAATGCGAGTTCTTATAATTATTTGCGTCACTGTTTTGTTGGCGGATAACGTTAATGTTTAAAAGAAAGATAATAAAAGATAATGGACGTGAAGAATATCCCTTTTCTTCAGTGTTTCACTATTGACAGTCCTCTTATTATATAACTTTATAGAATTATGTCTGAAAGAAAGATGATCCTGCAAGTTAATATCTTATTTCTATTTCTTTTTCATTCTTATGCATATTATTTAATGTTTTTTATTTATATAGTAAACACTTTGGTACATATCTGTTTTATGTTCTAATCTCATAAAAATCTGTTAAGAGTTTTCATTTATTAGTTTTTTAGTTTTTTTGTATTGTGGTAAAAATATTTCCTCCCCTTTTATGTTTCTCTTTTCAGTCTTTTCTATGTTTCGATATATGCATACTTGACGCCATTTTGTTTACAAAAATAAACAAGATGGCGACTTATTGATCAATCACTTCGTATTGATATATTAATATATAAGTACGAATATCGAATATGACTTAAATTAACATTCAATAATTTCATTGTCCCTTGAGATAGTTAAAGTTTCAAATTAAATTTAATATGACGAAGATTGAGTAAATTATGCACATTAGTGAGGGTTAACTGAACATCTGGGATTTGAGAATGTTACGGTGTGTATAGATTTTAATTATATAACGTGGATTATATTTAGTAAAGGATTGCTTTGGAATTGATTATATATTTTTTTATATTAATTTTGGGAGATATTGTGCTATTTTTTTTGTGTTTTTATTAGCTCATGTGTAATAGTTTAGAAGTATGTATGTAACTTTAAATTCTAATAGCATTATAATAATATTTTTTTAAACTAATTTCACAATTTAAAAGAAAAATACGTTAAGAAGAAAAGTAGTATTTTTTTGTTTCGAAAACAAAATACTACTTTTATAAAAACAGTAAAATATAAAGGAAAGTTCAAATAATTTACTTGGAAACTGCTGAAAACGGAACAGTAATGCTTTAATTTAAACAAAATGCAAAACGAATTGAAGCCCTCGGATGTAAAGTGTAAAATTTTTAAAGCCACATCAGTTGTATCGCTATATGAAAAATACAAAATTCAAGTAAGCACACTCAATTTGATGTGAAAAACGAATGCGTCTAGATTTCAGAATAAGCACCGCCCCAGTTACAGGCAGCCTTTGAAATTTAAATCGGATCTCGTGCATTGAAACCCTTTAAGAGCGTTTAACGTTTAAAGTTAAGAATTTAAACATTTTTTTTTCAGTGATATATTATCGTATTTCATGTAGAATTATAACCGGAGTAACGAAGGACCTTGCACTTTCCATACGTCAAAGTGCTGAATTTATTTACTTTAATACATTGTACGTTTTAATTTTCTTCATTATTTTGTGTCAAATAACTTTTTGACTTATATATAATATTATTTTACAACTTTTCTTATAAAACTCATTGTTTTGACGACGTAATGACGTAATGACATAATGTCATTTGTGCGAGAAATTACTTAGTAAATGTTTAAAAAAGAAGGATTTAAAACCAATGTATAGCAAAAGTGGTGAATCGATCGACTATAATTAAATATTTCGTCGATTGGGTTGAACTCTTAACACGTTTTTAATTAAAACAGTCAACGGGAGTGTCTTCGATATTTTTCCAAGTGTTTCCCAGTTATACCGGGCTCCTGTTATTAATTTAGATTTCATTATATTGTGCCTCGGGTGAATTTCTTTGTAGATCCCGTTCAAAAGGTCAGAGAATAAATTATGGCCGCTTCGTTAGATTTAACAAATATAAAAGAAAAGGGAATATTTAATAGCTTTATAATAATGTTAGATCTAACCGAAAAATCCAAACAAAAAATTTCGAATCAAAGACTCGTAACATCTCTTTAATGTTAGAATTATGAATTTCTCGTTCAGTTGGTGAAGTGTAGGATTTCATGAAGCCGTCCTAATTAATATTCGTTTCGTAAAAGTATATTATTATTGTTATAATATTAATAGTATGGTAATTGCTCGTTAGGCTCCGGTCAAAATAAACATTGTGTTGGAACTTAGATAAAATATATAGTTTTATTTATAAGTAGTTGTTTTTTACTTTCACTTTTTTTTTATAGACCGATCGAAATAAAACTAATACAAATAATTTAGTGAATGTTACCACAATCCATACGTGAAAACTGCATTATAATCGGATAACCCGTTCCAGTGATTAGCGTACATAAACGTACCGACAAACAGACAAAAATCTGAAAAACAGTGTTTTGTAATGGAATAATTTTTACCCGATATCTTCTATATACATATAGTGATTATTTATGGTATATTTAAAATTTTTGTTTAATAATTTATAAAGTCATGAATTAAATAAAGCTCTGTTCTGTCTGTTACGCGAAGTGTAAATATCCCATCTTCAATTTTTAAATCCTCAATATCGCCGACCTTAACATCTCCGGATCTTTCATTAGTCAATGATTTAAATATCAAAAGAATACATTTGAAGCGGTTCCGATTCATTATGTATACTGGTTTTATTTTTTTTTTATTTTATATTGCCCACGTTTATACTATTTTACGTTTTATCGCCCAGTGGATTTTGAAAGGGTAGAATTTGTATTAATTTGGAAATTTTCAACGGAATAAAACATAAAATTGAGGGTTCTTGATTTTAAAGAATTTGAATATGTTTTTTTTTTTAATGTTAATATCGAAAGAATTTGTTTATATATTTTTCCTACTCGAACGACGAAACTCACGTAAAAGCCTGTCAGCTTTATAGAGAACATTAAGCGGTGACTTCGCAAAATAACCAACTAACAAATAAAAGTGGACAACGGAAATTCTGGAACGCTTACGCGAACCTCTCAAACGACCTGTCCATTTAAAAGTGACCCAATATACTCCACATAACCCATGAAGGATGACCCGGACATGTCCTGGGGCCATTTGTACCACTTATTAGAAGGATACCGGTACAGTGGATCAAATGAATACGGTACGGTAAAAATTATAATATATCTACAGTAAATTCTAATAATATGTAGAATATATTATTTAGTTTATATAAATAAAACTTTTTTTTATTCATGTACCTCGAGTATATTTGATCTTAACCCGATTCCTGCAAAGCATTCGAAATATAGAAATAAAATTATGGTATAAAATATTATTTAATTATAAAAGATAGAATGTACTTATAATTTAATTAAATAATTATAATATTTTATATTTTTGGCTTTAATTAAACCCGTCATCCGTAAGTTTTTAATTTCTCATCTGCTCCTACCATTCTATCCAGAGTTAGAACATTAGTCTTATCCCCACTACTTTTGGGGATCTAGTGTCTAATGGAGCTTAGTTCAGTGGTTCCGTACAGTATCTTGCCTGGATACGTTTCACTAATGTTCCTTTAATGTAAGCGCAAGAACAGATTATAGCCTTGCCTCTTCTATTTTGTAAGAAATGTTATTTATTTTGAATATATATTACATTTACCACATTTACATAAGTTGTTTATCATTCATAAAATAAAATGGAACGCTCTCATACCCCCTAATTCTTTTTTAAATGTGTATTTTGTGGAACGTGTCCAGGATGTGATGGGAATTACTCTTCTCGATATTATATATTGTTATAATTTGCATTAGAATCATGTTTATAATTTGAGCGAAGCGAACGAAGTGAGCGGAGCGTTTTACTGGAGACTTTTTGCATTCTTTGTCACGAATTGCCTCGAAAACTACTTAACAGAAAATTATGAAACTTTGCAATCAAAACGACACACATGGTGATGGTTTTAAAAAAAAATTTTGAAAAATGTCCTTAAATTTTTTTTTTTAATATCATGTCAAAAAACTGATATGCCATTAAAGTCAATGGGAAATGATGAGTCAATACACTGGGCTCGCTTCGCTCAATATACAAACGACACCCGAGATTTCGCAAGCGCAGCGAGTCGAAATTGAGGGTTTGTTGGCGCCCCTAGTTTAATTAAAATGATGTCATTACAGTCAAAAATGAAATCTGAATACTAACAAAGAATGATGTAACGTTAATATCCAATTAAAATGTTATCGAAACAATGTATGGTAAGAGCGTCGATCGTAAAAATCTACGTTTCCTTGTTTTGTATAAATAAAAAGAATTGTCAGTTTGTCTACACGGCGAATGAATTTGAATTAATGTCGGTAGTTATATTAAAAAAATAATGTTACATTCCGGACAAAAGCGTTGTTAACTAGTGGCAACTAAAATAATTTGTGCACATTTCATGAGTTGTAACAAAGTGCTCTCCGGCCCCGCTCCAGCGCCTCGTAATTGGATATGGGGCTGAAATGAGCCAGTCGGGTCATAATTGTTCAAGATTTTTAATATCTCCGTTAAAATTTCAACAATTCTTGCAAACGTGGCATAGCAATGCAACATATTTAATATATTTATAGACTACTTCAAATATTTATTTATATTTAAGGTTATTCTGAAGTGTAAAGTTAGATAAAGACTGCTAAATCCATTTTCTTCTGTTCTTTTTTTTCTTACAAATATTTTTTTGCATATAAGTTTGAAAATAGGTACAAAAGAATTACTGAAATTTGGATTTTATTTTAGTTATCTTGTTGTTATAGTTTTTGCGTAACCATACAGGATAAGGGATATTACCACGTGGGGGTTGTATCTGTTGGTATTCGTGTTGATTGATATCTGCGGTGCCTACAACGTACATTTATTGGTCGTGTATCTTAACTAGTGCCGTGCCGTTGCTATTCCTGTTTGGCTCCGTGTCTCTAGAATACTGTTTTTACTTTCCTTTTATTAATACTGTATTAGATTTTAATATTTTATTTTTATACTTTTTTGTATATATGTAGTTTTTTTTTTACCATGAAAAATGGAAGCAAAATTTTTTATTATATTTTGTTTTATTTGCGTAGTGGTAGTAGTTCTATTCTTTGTGGTATGGTCGTGAATTCGATGTCCTCACAAAAAAATAGTATTTAATATATATATTAATAAAAGAGGAATCTTTATTTTCTAACGGCTTTGTGTTGTTTATATAAAGATGTTATGTGTATGTATAATAAAACATATATGTTTGTTTATCATTTCTCTCATACGCTTTCTTAATATGTATGTCCATACGGACATTTATTAATTATTTACTATTCCTTAAGAAAGGTACATATTCTAGTATTTACCTTTCTTTAATGCCATCGTTAATATTTAACAACATAATGCTTCGTTCCAACTATTTTATACACCCATAGTTCAAAGTGAGTTTAATTAAGCAGACGTCCCGCAGTGATTGAGATTAACCACTTTAACTGGAACTGGGAAATGTTCAACTTTTTTTTATTTACATAATGAAGTTTTATTTAGTTATTCGATAACATGTCGTAATGGTCCTTGATTATCTCACTTTATTACTAATATGAAATGAGAAAGATGAAAAAAAAACAGTGATTTACTTTCAATTATATACTAAACATGTACTAAGCTGTGATTGGTCAATAATACGTTTAATTACGTAATAAACATATATTTACTTAGCTGTGATTGGTGAATATTATTCGTTACAAAATACCGGAGGCCACGTTTTCACTTTTCGCAAATAGCTGGTCTTCGTGAACTACTAAGTGATGGGTTACGTGATCCCACAATTTGTATACAGGTTAATAGGGGGATTGTTTTGAGAGTCTATCACACCGCTGTGTAACGTACGAATTTTTTTTTCTCTATTTTATATTTAGTATTTAGTTTTCTCGTCGAAATTGTTGGTGTGATAGGTTTTAGTTTTCAAAGGTAATTTATAAAAAATATGTTAACTTTTTACTTTAATGTAACCGAACAAACATGTTTTGGCTAGGATTTGTAGATTTTTTGTATCATTCATTGATGTTAAGTAAGTAATTGAGCTGAGCGTAGGTGACGGCTCTTAACCGTTTGGGAAACTTCTTTTTGAAGCAACATCATATAAAAAGTACTGAACCGATTTGAATGAAAATTGGCAGAGCTGTAGAGTTTGGGAATGGTCATGTTTTAAAAAAACAGAATTAAAATATCTCATTCCGTTTAGAAAAGATGATCAAAAAACTGTTTCTCCCAGAGCATTCAAAAAAGGAAGGGGGCTCAGCGCAACTCCCGCAGCGCACGGCGGCGGATCCTAGTATATTTTGTTAATATTTCGTATATAAGTATCGTTGCTAAATACCTATAATATTAATTAAGATTTCATTATTATGTTAATTGATAATTAAATTGCGTTCGGTGTGATATACATCCTTCGGAACTCGTTTCGTCTAGTGTTTTATTCGGTGTCCATTAAAGCGTTAATAGCATGGTAGCCATTTATTAACCTGTTACTGTCGTTTTGAACTGTATATTGCTAATTGCTTCTAAATTAATTATCAGCTTTTTTTGTTAAATTTTGTCAGCGGCGGATTGCTATTTAGTGAAAGTCCGTCCTCCGAAGTAACGTTTGAGAAGGTCGTTAGTAGAATTCTATTTTTATCTAACGAGAGTAAAAAGACATTTAAACAAAGCAAAATGGACCAAAACAATTTAAGAGCAGCGGGTAACAAATATCTGAGCTATTAGTTCTACGACATTAAACTTACTAAGAGGAACTGGGGTGAGAAAATAAGGCCGTGGCGTAGTAATTATAAGTTTCCTTTAAAAATACATAATATTATTTTATAAAAAAAATATCATTATTTTGCAGTTATCGATTTACATATATATATTTATAAGTTTGGTACATTTTTTTTCTCTTCCAAACTGATAATTTTTTGATCTTCCAAATTGATAGCGTTATTATAGTTTGGAGACTATTTGAAGTTATTATATATATATATACTAAATTTAGTTAATTTTAATAATTCAACTTTATAATAAAGAGTAAATTATCTATCATTTGAATGTCCAAACTGTTTGTTCATCGCAGTCTGATGGCGACTTACCGTCTGCATTTAAATTAAATTTTAGCCTCCAAAGTACAAGTTTCAAGTACTTTATAACAGTGAGATTAACACTATATAAAATACGTTTCATTTAAAAAACGTTATATAACTTTTATAGTTTTTTGAAGCTCCTAATCTATTTAATTTGTTTTAGAGTTTTTTTTTTGTATAATTATTTTTGTAAGTGGTCACATTGTTGGCTAAAAATGACTTAATAAAGCCAATATCATAATTTTTATCAAATCTTGGAAAATTTATTTGACGCAGACTCAAAAAGAAAAATTATAAATTTATTTTTAATAATAAATAAAACAAGTCACGATACAGATAGAGAAAAGTCGTTTATTAGACTTTGTGTGTTATTGTAGATACATAATGAATAGACATTGAAGTGTAAATAAAAGAAATAATATTTATTATAATAGTCCCCGGGATTTCCCTGGCGGTATAATAACTGCATTGTGTACGGGATATCATTCGCTGCACTCAAACTGCGCGATAATAACTGTCTTTATCAATAATATATATAAACTGGAAGCGGCGCTTCTAATAAATTTCATATAAGTGTATTAATTTCGCTGGGATCGGTTCTGTGAATCCGGGTGCATAACGTGCGTATTGTAATCCGTGATGAAAAAAAGTGCTGTCGTCGGGGACATGGAGACATGTATAGAAAGATGACTATCTATGTTTTATTATCTTATCTTAGATAGCTAAGTCATGTAGTGAAACAGGAGAAAAGATTTGAGGATCTCTCCATATACTAACAAAGTAGTTTTTTCACGCCAAACTAACTGCACTAATATGAATAAGGTTTTACATCGTACAGACCAGCAGTCGTATTTGTTATAAATGTTATAAAACATTAAAGATTAAAACAAAACTAAAAATTTTCACAATATCTTAAGTATTTTAAGCTATGAAAGAAAAGTAAATTTTTAAGCTCTCTAGACGAAAATTTTGAATAGACGTTTCCAGAAACACATACGTCTTCGGGCTTTGTTTTAGTCGAGCCACAATGAGTTTCCGGATCCGCTCTTTATATATACATTTCAGTTTTAGATCGTCGGTCTGTTGTTCCTGTTTCGAATTAAGTTTTCTCAACGGCTATAATGATAATTTGGATATGTTACCCGTTAATTTGATTAGGAAATTGTATTTGTATAAACTACTACGAAATAATCATGAATTATATATTAATTATTAAATTAAATGTATAAAAGCATATTTTAAATCGTATTACATTTTATTAACAATCATTATAGATCTATTTCTATTTGGAACCCGACAACAAATTATTCGACATCACCAAAATCCCTTTACGCCCAAAATGTATCTTTATAAACAAGTGGCTATTAATCAAAGAGGTACAAGCTAATAAAAACAAATGAATCTATAACTGGGATAAAGCAATTTTTGGGGGCACTGTGACCTCGCGGTTTACCCTGACGCCTGACAGGGGGTTAGTAATTTAGTTTTGCTTATGCGATATACGGACATACAGTTTAGAGGATATTCGCTTCAGTGCATTCGAACGAACTTAAAAGTCATCCTAAATCAAGATTAAAATGGATACAAGTTGATCTCTCGTTAGAGATAAGATGTCGTTTGTCTGTATTATCTTCTACTCCCTAATTATGCACTGAGGTTGGTGTTACCAACTATTTAAACTTCATTAATAGTATAAATAAATAGTTTTTTTTTTCTTTTCTACTAAGTTATGATATACAGTAAATAAAGTAATGTAATGAAGTAAACAAAGGTGTCGACTACGCCTTGAGTCATCATTGGAATACCAAAGCCTGACTCACAACATTTACATGCAATAATATTTAATATGTTACTGAAGGTCTCCTATAGTTGGCATTCTATTTATATTAAAAGTTTTATTTTCTTGGCACTTGTTTGCTTCTATTCTATTCGTTTATGGGATAAAAACCTGTATTAGCATACAATGATTTTGATAACTTAACATTATAAGTTTTTATGAGGCAGTTATTGGTCCGTAAACTCGAATACAGAAAGGCGTCTAGAGATTCAATGAAAGTTATCGTCTTACTAAGTCGATCGCCCCCTACAAGATGAATTAGACTTTATAGAGTTCTATTACCATTTGATATAACCTTATATTAACAATAATATATATATAATAAAAAAAAATTAATATCATCTTTATATAAATCTCATATCGAAATATTTTATGTTATGGCAGTTTTTCTAAAGAATGTGTGTATTATAAAAGTTTGTCAGTTATTTGAGTATAAGAAATCGTTTATAAATATTGTATATACAATGAGCACTATATCCGATCCGTCCGTATGTTCGTACTTGGCTCCGACCGCATCCTTCCAGCGTTTTTGTCCGATATAATAAATTATGTAAGGTATTGTCTTTTGATGGTATCTCAACTTGAGGGTCATTTATATATTGTATTTCCATTGTCTCCGCACTGAAACGGTTCCTTTATACACTAAATTGGACACTTAGTTTAATTATTGCATTTTAATGTTTTCTTTACTTTGATTAAATTAATTTACTTTGTTAAGGTATTTTTGTATCAGATGTTAATTTTTTAGAACAATTCAGTTAATATTTTAATATTAATGCTAATTCTTGTTTTATTCATTGGTAAATATATTTTTTTTATTTTAAATTGTTTATAATATAATAGTATAAAACAAACCTCTTACGAAATTATTCGTTTCTGAAGAATTTTGTATCCAACATATAATTAACGCTTTAAAACTTTTCTATTTCATGAATATATTCAAATATGCTCAAGTCATGTAAAATCCTTAATATAATATAATATGATATTCTTATGATGGTCGTATATCACTTGTGTAATCGAATTAGGATTCTCACAAGTGCAAGTCGCGATAACGACTCGGGTCTTATCTGCGGCCGCTGCGTCCTGGACGCACGCCAGGCGGACGGGTACTTCGAAAAGATATTATAATATCGTACATATTAAATATTACATTACAGATATTAACATGTTTTAACTTACACTTTTTATATACAAATTACATTATATCTATTTAATGGATTCTCGAAAATGAGCTTGTAGGATGTTCGAGGATTTTATGTTATCAAAAATATTAATATAAGTTGGTGGATCATATACATATATATTTATCTTTCAATTCTTGTCTCCTTAACTTGTAAAGAATTTAATTTTAAAAGTATGTTTTAACTGTGGAGAATGATAATTATATTATATTAAAATATTTTAGAAATAATATTTATTTAATAGTTGTCTGTCGTCGCAGCGGAACGTCAGCTTAATGCATGTCAACGTGTAGTGGATACATTTAACAGGAAGTTACAATTTATGCATGAAACTAAACGTAGATTTTGTAGAATTATTAAATCCGGAAATGTCTTAGAATATTTTATTTTTAATGTAAAAAGATTTGTTCAATTATCTCATGTATAGATATATATAGATATTTGCCCTAGCAAATATATATATAGATATTTGCCCTAGCAAATATATATATATATATGTTTTTATATGTTATATGAATATATATTTTATATCACACTTTATTCACCCCATTGCAAACTAAACCTTAGTGTATGAAGATAGGGTTTACTTTTATCTCTATGACATATTAATCGCAACATCTTTCCGCTGATTTAAGAATTTCCGCCGGCTAATTTTCCACAGCATTTCGCCTTTCAATATTTCATCTATCCATAATAAAGATTATTGAAAGGATAGGGTCCGTTTTTCTTTTAAAATTGTATATTTTTACTCTATCGTGTTGAGTTTGAGTGAATATTTTTTGTTATAAAATAAATAATTGAAATTTCTTGGCACATTGTTAAAAACATTGAATTATAACATAATAAGAAAAATAAATTTCTAATATACAGTCAGTTCAATACGTTCTATAACTACAATATAGATTTATTAGATTAGACTGAGACTTCCTTCAGCAGTCTGGAATCCTTCCGGATTCGAGTTACAAATTGAAGAAAATATATATTTTTGTACGTTTTATAAATATCAAGTAATACTTTGATCGTAAAATTGTTTTTCTTTAATAATTCATGATGATAATATTGACGTTTATGAAACAGTGAACACAATAAAGAAATACTCGGTTGGGTTTGTTGTGTGGTTCCCCTCAGACCAGGGCGCGTTTGGAACCCTCGTAGCCTTAATTTTAAGTTGGAGAATGTCTTAACAGAAGGGCTTATTTTGAAGAACAGTATTAAAACAGGCCCTCCTGATACTTCCATTTGACGTACACAAGTGATCGCTGGTATTGATACCAATTTGATATAAATAAATAATTAATGAGACCTGAAGCTACGCTGTTATTTATTTCAAATTAAGCAACCGAAGTCGCGATAATAGCCAATATATAAAATAAATAAAAGATTTATATTACTACCTTCAGTATTGTGTTTCAAAAGTCTATAGAAAAGTCGTCTGAATCAAAGGAAAACTATGAAACCAAACATAATCGGATTTAAGTTTATTTGTTGCGGATTTTTATCTTTCTTTTATTCCCATAGTTTGGTGTTTCTTAAACAGTTCAGCTATCAAGTTAGATTTTTAAGATGCTTTTGTGGCTATTTTTTTTCTATTTTGTTTTCATCCCCGACAGAGCAGACTAACGACATTTGATAATAATATATATATTTTTACTTTAACGTAAATATTATTATATCGTCTGTTGCAGGCAATCTTTTAAGATTTTTGACTTCAAAAAATCTAATTGTGACTTTTATTTTACGACAAATAAGAAAAACATTGAAATGTATTATTAAAAATTTAAATAATTATATAACTTTCATCTTGTCGTATGTCTGCATCCCGTGAACATTCCGAGCTACGAATATAAAACAAAGCTTACAACGTACAAAATTCCATTCAAATAGCGTACTTTAACGAAAGTGCAAAATATACAGAAGTTGTCTTCTGCGTAACATGTTTTTATTTGTTGTACTGGTTTTGTAAGATCTTATACGGATTTGGAAAAGAAAATAGTTTTTTAAATGTTACATCTTTTTAACAAACGTCTATTGGAATGATGGCTTTTAATTGTTTGTAATTGTTACAGTCAGCTGTTTAATAAAGGTATCTTTAAGGCGAAGACCATTTGTTTAAAATAATGGTCTAATTCATTTACGTAGTTAATTAGACCATAAAATTGAAAAGACATGCCACAGACAGACAAACAGATATGTATAAAAAATCAAAAAACTCTGATCGATTCACGCCTTCTTTATTGGTTTAACTTGAATTCGTTAACTTCCACCCAAGAGCCTGTTTGTTTTATCACCTATTGTGTTCTACTATAAAGGCTATATTTTCTTACATGCTATATATATATTAAAACGGCAAGAATACTTTTTATACCCTTATAAGTGATTGAGGAATTTTGGAATGGTTAAAGTTCGCAGAAAGTTTTGACTTTAAAGGAGTCTAAGGGGAATTATATATATTATGCAATATATATATAATAAATGATTACTAGTCGGCTGTTAATTAGTTGTTAATATTAGATTGCCGTTTGATGCAGTAGAATATAATATTAATAATTTATTCAAACAGTCCATGTATTGAAACTTACGATTGATATTTCTGTACGTGTTCTTTGTTAAGTAAATAAATATATGAAAAGTGACATACAATGCTCTTACTAAGTTCGACAATCTTGTATAAATCTAGATATAAATAGCATCGCGTGATTCATCCAAGGATCAAGCGGACACGGATAATAAATACCGTGTACACGCAAGTGTTATTTATCGTCTTCGATATCACTATATTGTATAGACTTTTGGTGTGTCTGTCTGTCGCATCGAGGAACTTCTCTGCGGATTTTCAACAATAATTTACAAGGGACTTATGTAAATTGCCTGATTAAGAATGATAATTATCGGTTATGTGTCAAGAATCGATTTATTTGATCCGACTCCACACTAAGTAAAGGTGAGTTGGTGCTTTTGTTGACATCCTGTATATAAATATATTTGGAGGTTTCGTTAAATTTTAAACGAAATAATAATAGAAATATTATACTTCAACAATAAAATGTATCTCATATTTTATATCTGTTCCATTATTAAATGCAGTTTCATTTTTTGCAGGTAATACATTTTTCTACTACAAATATGGAACGTCAAAATGTAAGTCCACCGCGCTTACTAACTTGGTGATAAATGGTATATAGAACATAGAATCTAGTATAGATTCTAAAACTATTCGCTGGAATTTAATTTGATCAAAACTATCTCGTTATTACCTCCAGAGGTCGCTTGTATTTATATTGACTTGAGCACATTGCCACTTAGAATTTTCTCTACATTGTTCACCTACACTTATTAGATCGTCCGCTATTATCTTTTTTTTACATCGACTCCAATGTTCTAAAGAAAAAATGTTCGCAATACATTGCTGTGTTTGGTCTTCAGTCTATAGCGTACTTCTAACTAACGCGTCGTCGGTTACCGTACAAGGAGATTTTATTTTTGTGTTTTTTGAAGACTATTTCGCAGTAGATGAGCACTTTTCCTCACTTGATTGTGTTTGCCGAGCGCAGTCGGTGGGACTTAATTTTCTTCTCTAAGGATACTTTACTTGGAGGCTCGGATAATGCAAGGACATTGAACGCTGTTTAGTTAATAAGAGATTTACTTAAGATGACTTTACCATTATTAATAAGGTTTTGAGATTAAATGGAAGGGTGTGCAACACTTTTTAACTATAATAATTTTATTTTGTTTAGTTCTAAATATAAATTTATGAATATAAGCTTATTAACATATTTTGTTACTAATTGACATTACTTAATTATTATTTTTATTATATTTATTTCATTAATGTAACTACTGTCATATCCCAAAGGATAACTTCAAGAAATCTCTATATAGGGATCGTATCCTAAGTGCATATTATATATTTTGTGAGATCTATTTAAAACTTTCTTACATAAATAAGTAAAATAAATTATTCGTAAACAGCATATTTCCACCCCAGCCGCAGTCGGGGTATAACTCTTACAATTGAACTCATACGTTGTTTGTATCCATTACGTAGGATTTATATATTATACCAATCCGTAAGTTTCTTACAAATCTTAGTATAAATCTACATTACCACTCTAACTTGACCTGTGGTAAAATATTTGAAATTTAAGCAACATTTTGTTAAATAAAATCTTGAAAATTATTGTTTATATGTAATATAATTAATTATAAATACAAATTATTTACTTGTGAAACTATTTCTGTTTAATTTTAAATTTGGTAAGTTGTCAGAAAAAAAATCTAGAATTGGGGACATATTTTACTCAACAGAAACAGAGCAAACAAGATATCTTGGCAACCTAAATCTTGAGATCTATAACGAGGGGGCGAGGGGGGACGAAACTGGCGTCACCGTAAGATTTGCTAAGGTAATTGTAAACATTAATCAATCCCATCCCGATATACGATACGATTTAAATCAGATTTTCAAAATCTTCAACGTCCATTGTATAGGCTATCGTACGATGTTCTCTCGTCTTGCGAGAAATCCGGCAATGTATTAAGAATTGTCGAATTTTCTTGTATTTTGTTAGAGTTTCTGGTAAAAGATTCCCCGCTGGGTATCGGAGAATGATAGTTTACGGGGTAATATACGGAATTCCGGCCAATTTCGTTATGGGCTTTATGGTATGTGAATTCGACTGAGGGGTGTTTTGTTGCCGTGATTTATAGAAATTGTTTGGACGTAATTGATACTATTTGACAAATATGTGTAATTTATATATAAAATTTGAAATTTGTCTCTATATTATTATTATTAGCTCTTGTTATTTTTATATAAAAATATTTATTGCATTGCCAAGTTTGTATAGGCTGTGCTTGTCGTAATACAGTGGAGTTTGCCATTTCTGTTGGCATACGTTTTCTGCAATCTGTACCGATTGCTAGCGTCAGCATTAGAAAATAAAATATCTATTGTTTCCTAATATTTTTATCTATATTTGGTTTTATATGATAACTTCTTTCTTTTTATATATATATATATATATATATATATATATATAATGTTAAAAATCAAAACGATTCCTATAAAATTAATTCACTTCCCGTGTTATTCAATCCTCTGTATAATAACAAAATTTGGTATAATAAAAAAAAATATCTTTCACAAAAATGAATTATTTATATCCTAAAATTTCGAACGAGACATCACAGGAATGCAAATTGGGTGTCGAGGATCAAATGTCAGTTGACTTATTGATTAAGTTATTTATTCTGTGTTTTAACGTGAATTAAAGTTGCTTTAAGAGAAAAATATAACCTATATTTTTCTTAAAAATAATGTTTTTTTGATTGTTTTTTTTAACATTTTTAATCGGCTGGAACCAAGCAATGCTTTTGTCACTCTATGACTTTATTAAAACCGAAACTAATAATCGATCCCGAGACAATTTTCGCTACTAATGATTTAAATCGATTTAATTGAGTTATTAGTCCAAAAACGAACTATTATAGCACAGATAATTGCGACCATATGTAATAAAAATATCTCCCAGACAAGTCTAAACGAAGTACCTACCAAAAAGAATTAAAACTTAAATTTCAACTGCAAAACAGTTTTAGTATTCCGACGTCATTTCCCGGAGCTAATTTCGAACACATTCCAAATTCGAATCTCTTTATTTTTCGCGCCAAGTGACAATGGCAAGTGGGTTCTTTTCGTGTGCAGTTCGTAGTTCAAATAGTTGGTTCGTTCGTTAGGCAACTCGTTGGACCTAAATTCAATTTTGCCGCGCTGTGTGACATAAACGTGTTATATTTGTTTTTAGATTCAGACAAAGTGCAAGTGCAAGGGGAAATAACCTTTATAGCGTTCGCAATAAGCTAGTAAATAATTCATGAACATGAGTAGATTTTCATTCACTTAACCGTATACGTGGAGAATGTACTGAATAGACGTGTTTTACCAATATACTTACAAAACGGCCAGTCGCATGGAAAATATTAATAAATATTGATTTACGGAGAGTTGTTTAGTTGTTTCTGTGGTTAATAATGGTTATTTGTAATTGATATTTGTTGGTTTTGGTTTTGTTATTTATAAAATTTTATAAACAGGTAAATAAATATTACGTAAAATTGTTTACACATATGATTTTGGATGTTTAGCTTTAAATTTTAAATAAATATGGATCGAAAAAATCATCGACACGAGCAGGACTCGAACCAGGGACTCTGGCATACAATACAATATAGACATTCATATATATACCAAATCCATCAAGACGGTAGGTAGTGACACGATAGCTCAGCAGAGTGACAGAAAGTTATTAGAAGTCCAAGGTTGGAATCCCGTCAACGTTGATACATTTTTCATACCTTATACAAATAAAATATCAATATTGCAGGTGCCTATGAACGGTGACCTACTATTCAAATTTCTCAGTGTAGTATACGTGAAGTGAAGATAAACCTCACTCTGTTCCTTTGCAGTCCGGTACACTTGCAGATTCGGACGTCTCGTATGTGCAATGTACCAACGTAGTCTCTGTAACATGGAATCATTTGTACACAAAACTTAGGTGTCCTAGCCTTATCACCTCCGGGTGGAAAGTCTGAGACACTCTAATACAAAGCGCCCGCTCCAAACGCCCTCCGCAATTTAATTATAAAGTCCAATTAAAAGATATAACAATTGGATCAAAATTGGTTTATATTAATTTAATTGTAATAGGTAAACGGGGAAACGATAATATTCTTGTTCCATTCATAATTTCCGTCAAAGCAAATTGAAATTTCTCCAACAAACCAAAATCCAAATTAGACGAATAGAACTAATGCCGCACCAACAGACCTAACTCACCATCACACCGAAACATAATAAATCATTTGAATATTTATATGTATGTATGTATGTATTAAAATCATTATGGGTAAGTTATAACTCGATTCCAGACTTCCAAATGTTTTGATTTAAACTTTCCAGACTTGTACTGATGACAATGCAATGAAACTTTATATATTAAACGAAACTGTGATGAGATGTCTCGTTATTATCTGTATTAAATTTTGGACGCCATCTTTATTATATTTATTTTAAATATGTGCCCTAATAAAAATGTCCTTTATTATATAGTTATAATTAATTACAAGTAAATATATATAAAGTAATTATATATATAATAAATACTTCTATCGGTGTGACGGTCGTCAGTTTCAACGTCAATAGGAATTTATTAACTCAGTCAATTGCATTTCGGCAAATCAAATAGATTGGAAATAACGCGACCGCCCGGTCGGCCTTATATTGACATTTTTATTTCATAACTCAATGTGATATATGTATTAATAATATAATTAATAAAGTTATTTTTTTCTTTTGCTTATTTCCGTTATATGACTTAATCATGTTAAAAAAATACTTGTGGTGAATACTATAAAGAACCTAATGTAAAATTAAAGTACCAAAAGAAAAATAGCTCTCGTTTAGAAACTCTTTCTTTTTTCCCGCCAATGTCACCAAAATGTCAAAAAATCTTTAATGAAGTTAAGGGACCTTAATCATGAAATCCTCATTAAATCGGTGACTGGGCTGCGGGTAGTTATTAATAGTGATTAATTCACTAAGTGACGTATTAACGGGCATAGATAATAACATTGCGGTCATAGTAATTATGTCTATTGTCATAATGCTGGGATTTGCGAGTGACATTATGTTATAATTAAAATGTATGTGGATCTCGGCACTATGATACCACTGCGCCGTAGAGGTAACTTGTTTTGTAATTTGGTGTACCGGGTTCGATTCTCGGTTTCTAATTGAAATTGTGTTTGTTTTTTTACTGTAAATTACACCTCTACCCCTCCTTTTTTTTTTTTTTTTTTTACAATAAAAAATATTAAAATTCACAAAAAGTAATTTGTTTTTAAAGAAAATGTATTTATATATACTAACTATAAGTGCTACATGTATAATGATTTTGTTACTTTATTAATTCTACTTTACAGCTTCTATTTTTTTTCGTAAAAGTTAATTTGATTCCGACGACAACAGACGGCGAGATAATTAGAATTATTATGAATTTGTGGTTTTTGTTAGTAGATATTTTGGTCCATTTATCGAATTTAATAATTTTTATATTTGATATGCGGTTTACTGTACGTGAAACCATATAAATGGCTATCAAAATATGGCTAACAAAAATATTTTAGTAACAAATATATACAGGATAATAATTCATAGTACGAGCCGGGTTCGAACCTGCTACCCTGTGATTATCATTTAATTATTTTTATTTCTTTGTTATTGTTATAAATACCTAATAATACGTTGTTTTATTTGTGTTTTGATATTCGATTATTTTGTAAGGAGGTGTAGATATAATCCAGGGTGGGTTACACAATCCGTTTGTCTTGACAAGCGAATCGAGCTACGAGCTTACCAGTATCTCTTTCGTATTAAAATATAGGGTTGACGATATTTTCTTTTTAAATTTAAATTATTATTTTTTAGTACTTATTACTTTTTGTTTATTCCGTATGAGTGTTAGTGATGTGTGGGATTATAAAACTATCACGGTATCCTCAATATAATAATTCTGATTTCATTAATAATATTTGATATTGTGTTTAAGTTGAAAGTGTTAAAGCTTTATTAAAATATCATTTTAATGGATCCCAATTATTTATATTTTATTCGAGAAATTAAAACAATACCCAAGTAAATCGTAGAAATGTCATTGATGCGAAATGTCAAAACTGTAGTTGCGAAACATTTTTCCGGTTTACATTAGATTGTATCTCTAGAAGAGTCTAAATTAATTTGATAATTAAATAATTAAATAGTATCAGAGCATTGAGAGAGGAATGATTTAAATATTTCTCAAAAGCGACAACCCTACAAATCGGCGTAGCTACGAGTTAGCACTTTTTACTGTGCCGCTCGAGCACAGTTAGATTTATTGTTTTTACTGTTTTTACATTACCCCATTTTGCAGCAGCAGTGAAAGTTAAACGTGAATATGCGACTACCCGCAAAAATGTTGCATAAATTATGTTAATCGTATAACTAGTTATATTTAATTTTACAATTTCATGTTACTTTTAAGAAATAAAATAGGACAGTTATGAAATTTATAGGATATAAATATTGCCAACGTTTTCCTAAAATTTCTTTGAAACAATCAGTTGGCGCAGTCGAATGGTTTGTTGTCCGTGTGTTGAATGCTGATTGTGTTTTGCTTCAGTTTTACCTGTTCTTTTTATAGTCTGAAAGCTTTTCTTCCCGAAAACGTAGGTTTTTCAAAGTATAAGTTTTTTATAAGTTTTTTAATGTATCTTATTTTAATAAATAGATAAATTTAAAAGAAATGTTAGGAAATATTATACGTATTTAGCATTAAATTACTACGAAATATTTCTCATCAATGTCTTTGAGATTAACAGAACTGTTCCATATCAGATGAAAATATAAGTGTCAGGATCTCTAAAATTATACTACCGTAGCATTGATTGCTTTTCTTATTAATTTACAATTGATGGAAATCTCATTTCAGTAAATAAAATATAAGTAATACACAGAAAGGAGATGAATTAGAGTAAGATATATTACTTTTTGTTAAGTATTTAGAATCAAAGTTATTTCTATAGTTTAAGTATCGATGTTTCTTAACAAACGTCAGATCCTAGTTACAAGGTTCCAATGTGCTATTATTCCCCTTATTTTATTATTATTAGGTGTATGGTTTAGAATGAATAATAAACTCTATGGATACATTATTGACTAAAATTAATTTGAAGATATCATAGTATTGACTATTACGCTACAGTCGTAAAATGATAATATTTTGGCATGTGAGAACGAATTAGTATTCTAGTAAAGCGTCAAAAGACTAGAATAACTAACCACATCATTATTAGTTCCATAATTCTCCCATCATTATTACTTCTGTAATCAGTATTAGTTCTATAATTTAAAGGATTCAAATTGTAATCATTGAAATATAGGTAATTATTAACTGTCCTATTAAATAGATATACGTACTAGATCAATGTCTTTATTATTATTATAAATTAATTGTCTTTTAAAAACTATGGATAATATCAACTCTCAAGTAACTTAAGTTAATTCCTTAGTATAAGAACAAGTCCGGGCCTTAGTAACTTAGTATCTGAACTGTCTTAATCTTGACCACCAATCAGCTTCTCGACTCGAATAACCGTTGCTTAACCCTCGATATCATTCCGACACCCACACGTATACATATAATTAATTTTATATTATCGTTTTATAAATTCTTCGGGATTAAATAATATCTATACATTAAGTGTATATATTCCAAGTGCAGATAAGAAACTAATTATAACGTCACAATAATCTAAAGTCGTTATTAACGTGTTAATCCTATGAAAGCTACCGACTTTTATCTTACGTATATATGTATAGTAATGAGATCTATCTTTGTAATTAGTGACGAAACGGGAAAGTAGTTTGTCGAAAGCGTTTCTTGATACTTGTAATTGGATGTAATAAAAATATATTACATAATTGATATTACTAATTTATTTAATTGAGTATTTTTTTAAGTTTAACTATTAGGTGCGGTTTGGAGTATATATTTAAGGTGCAGTTGGGAAGATTTTTAATTGAAATTTGATATGTATCTAACGACGTAATCAAAACACACGTGTGTGCGTGTGTCTGTTTGTGTATTTTGATTATATTTAACAACGCTCAAGGAGAAATACATAAGCGTTAGCGTAAGGAAAAGTTGTTTATATAAAATATGGGAATTATTGTACGTATGAGTAGAAAAAGAACAAAATGGGACATAAGGCTAGAGTCGCACACAACTAGATGAATCGTATATGAACCGAAATCGAGACTAGAATAACACGCAGAAAACTAATGTTTTTTTTCTTTTCATATTTTTTTACATAATTTTCCTTATTTTACCATAATATAAAGATCGAAAGATACAATAGAAGTGTCTATAAAAATCTCATCCCAACTCTAGCCGAGTAGAGCCGTCAATTACGATCACATTTCTGAGTCAATGTGCCCGGGTTTTTACCTACTCTACTTATACAAATTAATATTTAAATACTCTTTTATTTCGGATTTTTAACAACAATTTCGCCAAGGAAATAACTGAAAGTGTCATTAACAGGAATTTTAAAAATAAAGCCACAAAATGTTTATTTTAGAAGTGATTAGTCTTTGACATACAGACAAACATTATATTTCTTATTTTTAATCGATTCATTATTATCTATGGATAGACTTATTATATTATAGGTAACTATGAGATGCCTGATACTTATTGAGCAGTAGTAGAAACAATTCATCTTAGAGTTCAAATTGAATTTAATATAGAATACGGATGAATAGGGAACAGCCCCATGCGTTCAACATTGCACAATCCCGATTGCAATCCCGGGAAATATCACTAGAATGCCGTTGGAAATAAACGTCTTAGTGCGATTCCACTCATCGTTCAATTTTCTGTGAGCCGGTTTAGTGGATCTTGGGAGAGTTATATCGAGTGGCTGCTGTCCCGGGATCCCGAGATCCCGGGATTCCTTTCTTGACATGGGATTGTAGTATATTAGACTTCAAGTGATATACAGTAAGTAACATTGAACTTTACGATTTCTTTTTTATCTAATTTTTTGCTCATTTGTTTTGGTCTTTTGTGAATTTTAAAACTAAGTAACATATTGTTAGTGTGAATAATTATACCTGCAAATATATAATTTATCAATAACTAGGAACCACCAACGGTGCGCGGGGGGTGTTGAGCTGAGCCCCTCTCCTTTCTTCTTTTCTTGATAACTTTCGAATGGCTAAATATTTTTTCAATCTGTCGCTATAACGTCAGCTTTCGTCTCAAACATACATAAGAATATTATTAGCTAATTATATCGTCACTTTATTGAGACAACTAAACACAAAAAAAGGTCTCCCAAACGGTTAAAAACTTCGCTTACGCTCAGCTCAAAAAATATAACACACTTACATCTTATATAAGCGTTGTTTGGTCAAAACAAAAATATTCAGTGATAACGGCACCACCATTAATTGTGTTATGAATAAAACGATTCCCTGATGACCGCATCAAGGATATATATAAATATATGTAACGAAAATATTATACTAGATTGCATGATGCTCTTTGAAAAGCAGTCTATAATAAAGCAAGTGGCACGTAGGCGGTAGTACAATTTGTTGAGTGACGGGACAGTTTTTCAGAGGTCGCAGGTTCGATTCCTACCCCAGGGTAATAAATTCTTCATTCTATTTTTTTTTTAATTTTAATAAATATCGATAACTATATATTGATGATGTTTTGGTTATTTTCCGCTAGAAAACCACAGAATACCTACGTAGCATAGGGTTAATTTTCAATAAACCAAAAACATATATATATATATATATATATATATATATATATATATATATATATAATTTTTTTTAATGTTAAAATTTTGATTTTATATATATATATATATGTCTTGACATGTGTTGCCAAATTAACAATGTTAATATTTCAAAGCTAATTATTAATCCACGAGTAAAGCCACGAGTAAATGCTAGTGTTATATAGAAATATTATGCAAATCAGTATAAGCTGTGTTTTACTTAAAAAGTATATTAATACAATATAAACTAAACCAAAAACCGGTTCACAAAGTCGGCTTGTCAGAGAAAAAAAACTTTAATGGCCGTGCCTTTGTGACAGCTGTCATATGCAAATATTAAGTGGCGCCGGATAGCGATAGGCCTTAAATGACGAGATTATAATTTATATATGACATTATTTACAATGTTTATTTCCTTAATTCTCATTTTTATGGTAATATTCCTTTTGATTCCTTTTGATCTATATGTGTAAAATACATCTCAATATAAACAATTTGCTGTCGAGTTTAATAACAAAAATTCTTTCTGAAAGTTTTACAAAGAATGTTCCATACTTTGAAACGTCTACAGCAACATCAATCAGTTAGATGTGTTTTATTGCAATCTCTATGTCCTTAACAATAAGAACTATAAAGTATAGGACCATCTCACGTTGTATAGGATGAGCGGAAGCTGACGCGGTTTTATTTCAATATATTTAATGATATGTCAAATAGTGTTAGTCGTGTAGCAATCGTAGTTAAGAATGTATAATGAAGGCATTTCTTTAAGAAGTGTTTAATTATATATATATATATTACTTATTATTTCAAAGTGTATACTTTTTCTATATGAATGCTCGTAATAAACACAAGTTATCTAAACAAGCATTGAAACTGAAATTGTATACTTAATATAAATAAAGAAATATCGTCTACGTAATTGAGAACACGTATTCTTCGATTGTTTACTTCTTCATAAATATCGGCTCCTAAGTTTCCCTTTTTATTTACGCATCGCACGTACTTACACATATAATATCATCAACTCTATAATATACTTATACAAGTTATTCTATCTCAGGTGATATATACGGCTATGAGTTGTTTTATTAAAACGTGTTATGAAAGTTTTTATATACCTAATAGCTTTAAATCGCTATCGCTTATGGCTATCTACGCAACCTTATCGCGGACTGTACGAAGTCAGCTCGATCATCAGTCACATACGGCGTTTGATTTATCGTAGGTACGCATTTGAAACGGTTTTCTATACCAAATGAAACGATCGCTTTTGTACCGCCTATTAATCGTAACAATTTAAATAAATGGAAAATTTTATATTATCGATTAATTACAAAGTTCATTTGATAAAGATAATTTTTAGTTTATCATAGGTTGGCTAGATTAGGACTATATATTATAGGTTTATAAAAAATAAAATCGAATACTAGTCAAAAAGTTTATATTTTAATACAAAAAAATACTTTCTACATGTCGTAAAATAAATAAAAATAAAACTATATTTATTTTTTTAACATTCGTTTAATCCTCAGTTATATTCGGAACGACAGAAAATAGCATAATACAAGAAAGAAAACATCACAAATTGAAACAAAAATAAATTGAATAATTTTTATCTACATAACAAACAATGGTTTAAATGATCGGAGACCACACCATGGTAATCGCTTGATAGCCGTCCCATTGAAAAGCTATGCACTATCACGGATAGCGGATTACTATATATAACATCGAACACGCGAGCGTGAAACATTCATACTTTATAGTATTTTTTTTATTTTTTATATAGTGCGATTGACAGAGATAGAGAGATTGAGAGAGCGTTACATGTTTATAATATCGTTTTACACACACACACACAGACACACATATTTAAAATAAATATAGAATGAAATATTCATCGACACGGTCAGGACTCGTAGTTCCCACCTATGGGAAGAGAGAGAGAGAGAGAAAGAGAGAGTGAGAGGGTAGTATACATTAGTGTTTTTAATAATACGTAATATGCTTATCATATCTAAACTGATACTATCTCTCACCAGCTGCGGTTATTGGCTGGCAGAACGTCAAAATCGCTCAGAACTGGGTCATGTTATTAATTCACTTCGGTGCAGCGTTAAAAATTGAATAGGATTCGGGAAATCTGCATTGTAAATGTATTGAACATTCTGTTATTAGGTATAATAGGATTGTGGATGGTTGGTAGTTATTAAATTAATCGATTGAGTATTGGTTATATGTATTGTGCTTTTATTTGTATTTGAGTTTTATTCTGCAGCTTAACAGACTGTTATTGTGAATTTGAAGGACTTTTCACATGTAATGATGTCTTTACTTCTTTTCTTTTTTTATATTACTAAATTATTATTGTTTCTTCGGATTATTTAAATAATTATAAAAACAAAGTACATCGAAACTGCATATGCATACATTATGTCAACATCAATATAATAATATAAACTGTACGTCAATACGTCCTCAGTTGTAGTTTTGTTTTCGTTGATATTTAATTGGATTGCATGGCAAAGCTAGTATGAGGTAATCCTTAATTTAATTGATTACTGGACGACTTAACTGTTGACTGTTGTTTTTTTTATCTGTATTTTATTAAAAAACTTACAATGCATTAATATGAGAAGAAGAAAGTATGTACTGTTCTATGAATATTTTCAAATGTTATAATATTTTAGTTTAGTTGGTGTTAATTGAAGCTATTATTACGGTTAAGTATTAAAAGTGAATCAATCAAATTAAGCTCCATCATTCGCCAATTACGTTTATAATTTTTGATTAGGGTTGGCATTTGTTTGTTTGTTGTTTTCATCCTAAAAGTGATTTGTACTAAACAATAAATTGTATATAATATAGTAATTTTTCCTTCAGCTTTCTTTTAACTTCTGGTATAAATATTGTATTTACTGTATATATGTAAATCATTTTAAATTTTTGTGATGAAATAGAAAAGTTACAAAAATTACAATACTTTACTTACTATACTTTAATAAAAATATGCAATAAATGTACATACAAGCAACATGCAAGCAGTAAGTTCTGTAAATTATTTGTTAAATTTCAATAAATGAAATCATTAAGTGACAACCCTACGTCGTGTTCAGGATTCATATATTCATGTCCAGTAATGCTGGTGATGGACACTCTGATATGAAGGATTTATCAATATTCAGTGATTGCACTATACATATATTCAATTTATAATTATTTTTAATATGTAACACGGCTTAATAATTTATTTCAACATCCATATGGCAATAACAAGTAAAGACAACTATATATAGGTGCTCCTCTTTTTAAATTTAAATAATGTCACTTTAGAAATCTTGTTTTATTTACTATTTATTAGTGACCAAAAAACCATGCAAATCTTAATAAATTTTGTTACTATTGATCTAGATACATTTGCATATTTTAGTTGCTTGGTGGTGGTTGTAATTTGACAGCTGCCGTGCGAGCTCCACCTCGTGTTGATCTTCAGTTGCTATTGTTTTCTCTATTGATATTGTTATGAAATCCAATCGAGCAGTTAATTGTTTTGTCTTCAAATTAGAAGCAAACTGTCTTCTAATATATTGGATTAAAATTTTAATAATAACATAACCTATATCTTTAACACCTTCTGACAATGTCCACTTCACTGCTGTCAAACATTTTTTCTTGTGACGATATTGTCTTTTGTGTATTAAGAGTTTAAGATTATATTTGTATGTATCTTAATTTTGGTCGAATGTGCTTTTTGTACTCTGATTTTAGCATTCAGGTCCCGATCCCGTCGCAATATTGATATAAAAGTTGGACTATAACTATGATAATGTTGCTTTCAAAAAGTGAATGAATTTGAAAAATGTATTAGTTTTTGAGATTAATCAATAAATAATATTAATACAGATAAATAAATCCCATTACATACCATAATGTAAATCAACATGTTTGGTGGCAAATCAACTAAACCATGGTTAAAACAGGACTAAATTCACATCGTACATCTGCATACACATTAGAATTTCATCGCGATACTGAATATGCAAACAATGACTGTAATCCAGGGTTAGACCGTGACACAACAAGTCGTATACTACTGCTTCTACTACTAGGGCCACTGCTACTACTATACATCTCAAGTATATTAGAAAAATATTTCACTTATATTGGAGATGGTCGGTGGCGGAGAATAGGTATTTTATTTATTTGAGGATAATTTTTTAATCCATCGAATAAACTTAAATTGACTTTTTAATATAAAACCTATAGAATGGCGGCGTTGATAAAAGCGCTTAAGGCCTCTTTCATTGGTGGTAGATAAGTGTCCCTCGCCAGCCGCTGGATGATTGAAAAAGTTTGATTCAGACACTTTTAAATAACACTCAGATTACGATTGAAATTTTCATTTATATATAGATTTCGTGTCAAGGTTGGATTATAATGACGAACGAAATTCTCTATTTTTTATTTTTTGCCGATGCAGTCTTTTATGCTCTGACGTTTTTTAAAGAGCAGTGTTCGTCTGAAATGCTGAATATTAAAATATAATTATAGCTTGATATGCATATATAATATATACCTTTCAGTCTTTTATGATTTTTATAAAGTCGTCAGTCTTTTTTGTTCTATCTCGTTATGTGCAAATTCTAGATATGACTAATTAAAATTTTAATATAAAGTGGGGTATCCGTAAGTTTTGGGGTGAACGGACAATGGTCGGACGATTAAACCGAGATATTTCATTAACCATCTTGGAAATTCGTGCAGAATCCGATCGGGGCGTGACGTTCGCGCGTAAAAATATTTGGGGTAAAGCCTCGATATTCGAAGTTAATAATGCAGGCAGTGACATTGTGTAATGGTGTTTAATATTAAGGATTAAGGTTCCAATTAGCATGAATTGTACGTTTTGAATAAATAAATGGATAGAAATATTTCGGACCGTTCTTTTGTTTTTTATTTATAAAACATATTTTTAGAACGAAAAATCTGAGCATAACGATAAAATTGTGTTATCTTTCGTAAAAATTTAACGTAAATAGTTAAATAACAAGTTATTATAATTCCGACCATCACGTTATGACGTCAAAGGGATTGTTATTAGAGAGAAATGGTGAAAAAGTGGAAGCTATTTGCGATATAAAAACGACGTTAATAGAGAAACGACTTCCGTAGGAAGCTGAAAGAGAAAAAACAGTTTTAGTTGATTTTATTTACCGCAGAGATGAGGTTACGGCCTTAGGAAATTTGGGAAAATTGTCTTATTATGTACTAAAATAATGTTATTAAATAAACCGCTTGTAAAGTATGACTGCTTGGAAAAAAATATCATTTCTAGAATTGAATATAAAATTAGCAGTACCAGAATAATTTGAATAATTAAACATGAAAATATATAAAATTTTACATCTCTATTTTTATTCTGGACATTAAAGTTACGAGTATAGCAACGGGCGAAAATATTACTGCAGTAAATTTTGGTATGCTATGTTATATAATTCAAATTACAGAAGTCTTTTATTGCTGTGTGAACTCTTATGTTTGGAGTTGGGTTTTTATATTATATATATGTTTAAAGTTCGTTTTTTTCTTATAGAACTTGACAGGGAAAATATCATATAAAATGGGTATTAAAATATTACCTTATAATTATTATTTGACCAATGTTTATCATAAAATTTATATCAAATATATTTAATGCCTTGTTTAGGGTTACAATACCTAAAACTAATCTTATCATAATATAACTGATACTGATAATAGAAAAGTTTAAACCGTAATAAGTATAATGCAACACAATGCGCTCCACCATCAATTCATTTTTACTGACAAAGTTAAAGTACAACAATACATACATTTGTGTATATATATATATTATAAAATACATTTTATAAAAGCCGAAACACGAAAGTTTAAATGAAAATGACGTAATTCCCGTGTAAGATATAAATTGTGTTTCTTGTAATAAGATGACTTTCAAACTTCGTCTAACTTTAATTGTCTATTTTTCACCGTTATATCATTCTGGTAGAATTGCTTTAGTTTTTATGAATAATGTTTTACCAACTTCGTAAAAGGTAATTTGCATTAAATGTTTTTGTAAGCTTACATTTGGATACCAAAGAGATTGTTTTTTTTTCGATAAAAAATATATCATCTATATATTGTATCTGTAAGAAACATTTATTGGAAAATATTCTATTCATACAAAAGATATATCTTTTTATCAACGACAATCGAAAATAAAAACCGTAAAGAATAAAGAAAAAACATATGTGGGTACATACAAAACGATTCTCTATGAAGTCTCAATTCTATACTCGTCCGTTCCCAAACGTAACATTTTCATGTATTTTTTTCATTCCGTGTCGTCCCCTGTGGTTTCAACCCTGACGTTTTTTCATACTACCTTTCATTCTGTTTTAGGTGAGAGTTGTTATCCTTTAGTGGGTTATATCATGAGAAATATAGGAAACTTTTATTAAAATTGCTTATTGGTTTGAAAACATATTACTTTTTATATTTATGGTAGTAAAGTGTCCGGCCAGACGATACTTTCTATCCACTCTATATATTTAGAAATTCTTGTATATACTCCCGGAGCCATCTTCCGACCACAGTCTCTGCCAAATGACGTAACACCGATTATCTTATGCAGCGGAAACGTTTTAATACAATCTACTCTTTCTTCCATAACTTGCAAAGGTCCACCAGAATCTCCCTGGCACGTATCCTTTCCACCGTTTTCATAATCTCCAGCACACAGCTGATTTTCAGTTATACCCTTGTCCAAAATCTTTCTCTTTATTAGATATCTCATAGTTCTATTACAAATCGCACTATCCACAATATCCATATCAACTTTCATTAGTGTTTGGCTTCCTTTTGATACACCAGACACGGTTGTACCAAATCCAATAGCAGTCAATTTGACATTTCCAATTTCGTCATCCAAATTTAAACAAGCTATCCTTATATCCCTGCTTAGTATAAAGTCTCTTTTACTTTTGAATAAAGCTATATCGTGATATTTAGATGCAGGTTTATATCCTGGATGGGGAACTATCTTCTCAATATCTCTTTCCTGAGCAAGTTCTTCGACTTCATCAAATTCGAACGTAGCTGTTCCTATACGTAAAACACTGGCCGCTCCTGCCTGTGAGTCTTCCATACAATGTGCTGCTGTTAAAATCCATTGTTCACTTATTAGGGATCCACCACACTTCCAAGCAGGGCGGTCCGTGATGTTATATCGGTATCCAATCAAAACCATATGAGGATACAAAAGTAAGTCAATAGGCACTCTTATTTTTGACGTCGGATAAAGCACGTTGTGACACTCGAGCATTGATTGTCCATAACTTTTACAAGCTTTAAATGCCTTTTCGCCTATCGTCATCACCAAAGTCAGAATTGAGACTGTAAATATACTTATAGTCTGTCCGTTAACAAACATTTTTAACACTACTTTAAACGATTGAGTACACTACAACAATGAAGTTGAATCAAAGAAATATAAAATGGAGTTGAATTACTTTTTTTATTCACATTTATTATGTAATTTGCAAGTGCCTCTGTTATCACAAATTCGTTTCGGTAACTTAATGGCATATGAATATTTGCCATAAAAGTAATCTCGGCGTTACAAATCAATACCACAGTACATGATTATAATAATTCGTGATTGCGTGTTGCTTTATGTTTTGTTTTGTAATTCGGTTGATATTATAAAACTATTGTGTTTGTTATTCCATTTATTTACATACTATTATTATAACACAGGTCGCTGGGAAACCTCGAGGCTATAAAATGATATTTGATATTTGATACGACAAAACGTTAGCTCCACTAAAATTGTACAGCAATATGTGTATTATTTTTGTTTGTTTGTATTGATTTTAATCTATGGTTTTCCTTTGTCATGTAACAAAACAAAAATAACATCCTAATTGAGGATTATTTTTCTTTTGTTATTGAAAGTTGATGTCAAACAATAATTGTCATAATCCTGCTTATTTGAGAGAAAAAGTAAACCGAACAGCATAAATGTATGAGAAAAGGCTTTTAAACTTTATATATCCGTGACATTTTCAGAATGAGAAGAAAAAGTTTAAATAACTTTTTAAACCTTCGAAGTTGGTATAATGAGTGCGGAGTTGAGTCAATATGGATCCGTCGAAAAATGTTCAAGAATTTGTTAGGATTTCTGGAATAGGATAAAACTAATAGCGCCGACTGCTGTTTGCTGTGCCGTCAGCAACTTGCAATTTGACCCGAAAATACTTTTACATACAGTGTGACCATGAGTTGAGGATCGCGAAAGAATGTAATAAAACATTTAACAATATTTTAAGATTTAATAGTAACTATTTCAAACAATACATTTAACACTAATCAACATGAATAACATAATATTAAATTTCAATAAAACATGTGGAAATTGCAACTTCTTCTTTACTTTTTTTCCGATATATAATAGACGATTCCTATATGGTAAATTGTCCTAAACTGTCCGGGCTCATGGTCACCCGACGTATTACGTACCCATGAAGTGCAAGCTTTCAAATAAAGAGTGCAAATCTCAACTGAGATGTTCACTCTAACATCTAAACCTCGGTATTAAAGTTTACCGAAAAATTTATCTTACTTTTATGAAATGACACTGAACTATATTTGAAAATATTTTTGAAACGCAAGGGCTGATCTGTTAAATTTTTGTTTGTCTTTGTTAAAGTTTTGCTTTGGTTGGATTTTCTATTTCTCCTAATATCGTTTGTCTGGATTACATTTGCACTTCCTGACATCCGAGATGAGGATAAAGAAGGGATGAAATTATTTATTAATCCATCAAAGCCATTGTTCACCGCATTACAGTTTAAACAGAATAACAAATGTATGTAGTACAATAAAATTACCTTTTCGCTAAGTAGCAATTTTTACAAGACAAGTTTATTCGAATGAAGAAACAAGATGTCATAAAAATTGTTTTTTTTTAATATTTACTTCATATAAATATATCAATAAATTAATATAAACAATAAAACTGTTACTTAACAAGAGTTATAGAATATATAAAATATATTGTCTTAAGCGTAACAGTAGTTATTTTAGTGAAAAACTCGAAACAAAGCAATTATAATATAATAAATTTTGTATTGTATGTTTATGACTTTGAAATAATCCAAGATATCTGTTATTGAGAGTTGTGTAAAAAAATGAAGTGTTATTTATAATATGATGCCCTAAAAGCAATAAATAAGCCACAATGGATAGAAAAAAGAGTGTATAACATGTGTCGCAATCACATAGGTAACCACTTTAGTTGATTGCAACATTGTCTCTGTGTGATATATCCTATTTGCTGAACTCAATATAAACTGAATGCAAATGTTCTAGACTTTCTCAAGTTTAATTATTTAATCCATATTGAGGTTGAGGTTAAATAAGTCTGCATTATTATTATAGAAAGAAGAAGATTGTGCAAATGAGCGCACAGTCCGTCTAATGGCTAGTTTTTGAATGGATATCTACAAATCTTTCTAAAGCATTGCCACTCAGGAGGAATGACGAATGATGGAGGATAAAAGGAGATATGAAGACGATGGAAGAGGTTTTGGCATTCAACTCACTTTACGCCAATCTTCTATAAAAAACGCCGATCGAGCTAGCCCTCATAGGAGCAACCTTATACCTGAACCCTATTTTCTCTCCTCGTGATTTTATTTGTTACACTGATTAATATTTAATAATAACATATAATAAACATAGAAAGAGGAGGGTCAAGACATTGCCTTGAGGTAAACCGGAACACTAGGATAAAATAACATCATTAAAACCAAATTCGCAATCAATAACTTCGAAGGGAAGGTAACAGAATATGGGGAAGAATCATATTATTTATACCGATTACATTGGCCGAGATGAACGTTATGATCTTCTTAACGTCAAATCATTTATTTTACAATTGAGATCTAAGATAGCGATCCTTGTTAGATGTCTCTGATAACATCCGAGAAATACTACTTAATCTCTAAGGTATTTAGGATCTAACATGAGTAATAGGGTATTTAGTTACGACTTTTGTGCATCTTTTTTAAAACTCTTATTGTCTTAATCTTTAAATAATATATTAACCAGTTTTATTAATTTCTTGTCTATTTTTATAACTTTTAAACAAACAATCTATTTATTTAAAACCATTTTCAGAAATGTTCTAACTAGTTATTTTTAATCCATTTAAAAATTATGTATAATCTTAATATTAAATTACAATCAACTTTAAATCTGAAGACAATTGAAGTATCCGAGTTCGAAATGGTATTTTGTAAACTCTTGTATAGTTGGTCTAATTTTATTGTACCCTTTCTCATTTCCTTTATTTGTTGCAAGCATATAAACCTTTTTCAGTCCAAATGATGTGATACGAGCCTTGATTTTGTTTTGTGTGGTATCATTTTGTTTATCTACGACTAAATAAATGTTAGGGATAGTTTTCGCTACACACTTAATATAAAGACACAATATATATATATTATTTTAAATTAATCCTATATTTCAAGACATTTTTTCACGGCTGAGAAAAGCATACTGTATGCTTAGCAGTATATTTTCAACGCTAAAGCTTTTATCGGGGGTAATTTTTCAACCTCAGGATTATATTACTTTATAGTGTGAGAAAAATTTTCTACCATAATGTGTTTTAATTTAAATCTAAGGTACTTGGACCTTAGTAATATACTTAAAAGCGCAGAACCTATCCCACAATACCACCTATCCTGGATAAACTTTATATAACATTATTAGGTCGTTAGAAAGTTTTGTATTCAAAATATCGGTACATGTCTGAGATGTTATGATTGTTAATATTATCTGTTCGAGTGGAGTTAAAAGTTTCAACTAACAAGGCCTTAAACTTCGAGTCATAGCAAAATAAACATTACGACCGTATTGAGTTTCGTCGTTTGATATAACGATAATATTTCTTGTTAATAATTTGATATATCATCTAAATTGATATAACTTTTAACAATAAAGTACTTCAAGTTTAAATATTATGTATAATATTTATTGTTATTATAAAAAAATATATGCATATTTTCAATAATATTGTAAAAAATATAACATATATTGCTGGAGGCTATCCGGTGCAGATAGCACGCAGGCTGTATTAGGCATGTGGCCAAACGTCCTGCACTATTACAGAGTTAATACTCTATGTACCGTCAACAAAATAATATAATCGCTTTATTATTATTTTTTATTATACTTATTTAATGAGTAATGTTGTGTATAATTACAACATGACGTTAAATACTTACATATTTTATTTTCTTGTTGTTTCTGAATTCAAAGGATTAAAAGTTGAACTTTATTTAAAACAATGTTTTTGAAAAACATTTCGTTTACTTTTATTTTTACGAAAGGTTGAGTGCGTCAAAGAGCTCGTTAAGAGGATAAAAGGAAGAAAATAAAGTAATAATAGTCCACATTTCAGATTAAACTTGTCTTAACTGAGAAGCCGAAATTGCTTACAAAGAAATTCTAAACAATCCGATAGAAAAATTCCTGCGGCGAAAAATTCACGAAATAAATTCGAATCTGTCGAACGGGAATAATTAAATTTAAAAAGTTTTTTCCTCAAATCCAATACTTGAATTGAAAGAATTTGCACAAAATAACTTAAGGGTTTTTAAATGGAAAACAACATTTGGCATGTTCTAACGCGTTACCACACTTTATTTGTTGTATTTATATTTGTGTACTTGTATAATATAAATGAAATCACAATAGAAGCAAACAATAAAAAATTGTTTGGTTGACCGTTTTATATTTTTATTTTTGTTATATAGATTATATTATATTCTTTTACATGCGGATGGTACAATCATTATTCGGGGCTAACGAAAATAATTTTTGAGGTATACATACGCTAAAATTGCGATATTGATATCTCTTTTTGTTTGAAGCGTGTACACAATTCATCAAAATCAAAACAAAAATCACACAATTCTATTTTCTTATAAATATTTTTTTTACACTACAATAGTAAACTTCTAGGATATATATTATATAACGTTTTATTAAATAGTCATAACCTCTAACAATACCCAAAATATGTATAAAGCTGTATCGATGTAAAAAACGGTATAGAAAAGAGGTCAAGTAACCACTTTGCATGCTGACTGTACTCGGAGTTTGGGATTGGATTATGCATTGGAGTGTACACCCCTTATGACACTTGAGGCCTGCGACCTTTTCTCAAATACAAGACGGACCCGGTTCTGTCTGCTCTTATCATTTATTTATTTGTATATGTTTGTTTATTACAAAAAAAAAAATAACTTCATACGTATAAACTAATTTTAATTAAATATGTCGTTTTATTGTTAGAGATTTGTAAACTGTTCAATAATTTCAATAATTTATATTTTTCGACTTCACCCTAATATAAAAACGGAGTAATTTAGTATTATTTGCTTTAAGTTTTTATTTATATAATATGTATATATTAATTAATACGTAATGACGTATTTAGTAAGAATGTATTTTGTAATTGTATTTTGCGCCATGTTTTATTAAAATGTAATAAACAAAATTGGAAAACGACGAACCAGTAAACAAGTTATTTTATTTCAATATTTCAGTATAAGTACACTTTTAAAAACGACAATATTATTTTATTAAAATTTGGGAAAACGCGTTTATTTCTAACAGTTTAACTTAAACACGATGACAAGTGAAAATCAGTAATACGGAGACCGATATTTAAAAAAATCTAATCATTACAACAGAATGGCAATTAAATTAGTAATAGTTGGATAATTTGTCCAAGCTTGACCTTAGGCTGCCCACAATCGGACGATTTTGTGCCTGTTTTAAAGAATTATCTATTGTTTACTGTTTTATATTTGGATATATTTATGTGCTCTCCACATGAAAAAAAAAATTCATGAAACAATGTAAATTTTAATAGCCTGTAGGTTGGATAATAAAAATTTATCTTAATCGAGGTTCATTTTGTTATAAATCATTGTAATATGTTTATATTCCAAAGAGTAATGACTCCAAAGTAATCAAATTCATGTAAACGTCAAGTATGCGGTAGCCCTAAATCGTTTGTCAACGCCCCATTGTTTTATGGCGTCTGTTCCCGTCGGACAGGAAGTGGATCATTAAAGATTTCCTGTCAATGTTTAATAGATGATTGTACTTTTATTAGAACATTGTTGAGGACAATTTATATGAAAATAACTTCATATTTATAAAATTGCTCAATCTACAATTACAGGAATGATAAAGACAGCTTTCTACTGTTCATACTTTTTATATTTCTTAATATAAATGTTAATTAATTTAAGGAGTTATATAAAACTCATTTATATTCTTCATATAATACATAGCTTTTACACGAAACTTTATCAGATATTTAGAAATAACTTTTGATCTCTTTTGTTGGATGAAGAGATCAAAAGTTATTTCTATGATGTTGCACTACTGAAACATCAATAATTGGAATATTATATTGCATATCATATATCATACTACAATATGTTATCACATAAGGTATGATAATATAGTATTGAAATAGGTATGGTGCTTTATTTTGTTTATTTCTAATCTGAAGATCATTTTTCCGGTTGTACCTCGAGTGTCCCTTGAGTATGATGAAATTTAATTAAATAAATATCTTTGTTAAGTTAATCAAATCAATTTCTATAGTAATAAAGAGTATTTCTATGAAGTATCCGAGTAAACAGAAGACGACATCTGGTCTCGTGCGAGGAAAATTTTCTCGGTTAATAAAAGCAGTCGATGTTATCGTGTAACTCGATTTTCTGCATGTTTCACATTATCGATTTCTTACAAGTGTTACTATATTTTCTGCTTATAATTTTGTTCTATATCTCTTCTCAAACTGCTTCCTTGCTTATTATACTTAGAGTCGAAGGACACCCTTCTTTTGAATTTTAGTTATTTACAAAACACAATTTTCATGATCATACTTACCACTCGGTAAAATTATTGCCTCAGTCCTCAGAAGAGTCGGCGATAGAAACTCACGTATATATCGTATAAGTTATAACAATTTAATAAACAATAAAAGAAAATTAATAACAGAAATAAACAGTACCTACAAAAGAACATATAATAAAGTAACATAGAGATTCAAAATCTAATTTAATGGTATTAAATTGAAAAATAAATTAGTTTTCATATTTGTTACGGACATATCAAATAAGCTTAACAATCCTGAAATATTATTATTTAATTTAGATAAAGCATAAAGCCGACAACAACACAACAGCAGCGGAGTTTTGCAATTTAAAAAGCGGACAAGTTAATTTTTAAAAGCACAAAGCTACTATTATGAATTAAAATGATGCATATTAAGCAAAGCAAATAATAGTGTATATTCATATAGTGAATGTGAATGCATGTCCTGCCGTATTTTGTAAGGCTTCGGGTGTCGTGCGAGCGGAGGCGGATACTGAAGCGGGCGGTCCTTGATGACTTTTTAATACTAATATTATTGTTTTATATTTAAATGATTGTCCATCTTTTGTTTATAAAGTTACTGTTCTTTTCTTGTTAATATTCATATAAAATTAAGGTACCGTGCGAATAATATTAAGCATTCTGTGCCAGTTGCCATTTGTTAATTACTGTCAAGTGTCATCTCGTTAATGTAAACATGCCTTAAACAACAACAAACAAAGGAAAATGTGGGAAAATGCAGCGGTTTGAGTGATTTAATATTTATTACAAGACATAATTGAATATTTCTGTTTCCACTTTTATAATAACTATGGTTATGTTTTATTCACTCTTAAATGAATATTATTTTATTTTAATAGGTGTCACATTTAATTGTATATAAATTATATTCTAAGTCCAATTTATGATTCCCTCAGTATTTTTGTTTTCAAAACTATGTTTCTTTTTTTAACTAGTAACCATGTATAAACAAGCAAAGGCTAGTTATACAATGAATAATTAAAGTTAAAATCCTTTAATCCCATGTTAATATGACATCATCATATTACTGGTAGTGACGTGGTCAGTATTGTAATCTTCTTTTGATACCGAATATGATTTTAAATTTGTTTTAATGTATCAATTATGACCAAATCAATAATTAATAGCTTAAAGGATTTACTCCATGGACTTTCTCGCCTTCTTTATCCCATGCATACATATATCCTTTAGAACCGTGCAGGTAGAATCCGATGATTAATAAATGCTATGAACTTAAAAACTATGAATGACTTTGAATGAAAATACTTTAATATGAAAACGGTAACTACCATATTAATATTAATATTAAACATTCAACAATTACCCTACAACAGCTGTGTATGGACACCATCTGAATATGCCAGTGTCACCTGAGAAGCGTGTCAGGTGGCAAATTGACAGTCATTAGTGACAGTACTTCACCGACAATTAATACATTTCTTATTTATTTCTAACGACGGCTAAAATTGCCTTCATACTTTTCTACGATACGAGGTTGTTGACACCTTAATAAGGTATTTCATGAAACATCCCCTCACTAAGAAATAATATGTCTATTTTAAATTGTTTTTTCTTTTATTTAAGTACAAGAATGTATATACTGAGCGTTCTCTTTATTATTTTTTTAAAACATTTTCCTCGAATCAATTAAATTAACCTATTTAAGCGTTCCGTTCTGTGTATTCTCAATCTGTTAGACTTATTTATATGTTATATTTAATGAAACATATTTGATAAAACCTTTACGAGGTTTGCTGGTTTCTATGCTTTCTTTATAGATTCTAAATAAACTTTATATTTACGTATTATATACTAATCCTTAACTTTTGTGGATTTTTAAAAATCCAAAATATCTAAACTATCTCATCGGACACCAAATACGTTATATAAGTTATTATAAATATAATTAAAATCATGAATTTCGATAGTGTTTTATTGTAATATACGAACTTGATGTAATAAAATATTTTTCAAAGTATGTTATATTGGTCTAAACACCGATATATCTTAGAGACAGTGACATCAGTTGGACATTATTGATACTCGTAGCTGTCACGTGTTACGTAACTACAAACCAAAATAACGTTATTTTTAAACCGCACTTGTCCGTAACAATGTTTGTACGAACTATTCATTGTTGTTACCGTGTTTGTTTAATTTCGACCATCGCGTGACCATTATCAAAATATACATAACAAAACGGTTATTTGTCTAGCTTGCGGTTAACATTTGATAAATAACCTTACAGTTAAAGACCCACCTGGTTTCACGGCTCGGTTCATGCAATGCTCTGACGGCCTTTGATACAATTAACGTCATGTTAGATCACTTTAGGGTCACTATTACGTGATTTTATTAAGTTCAAAAAAATCATAATAATAATCGTCAAGGGATTGAAAATAATTCACAATACCATGTACGACCAATATTGATGGGAGATACTTTATACATACATATATATATATAGGAAAAAAAGTCGTTATCAGTGTATAGAGAGAGCTGTGCTTCGACGCGGAAAATGAAAACTAAATAAAAATGGGCCGCCTCGTTCAAATATTGGAGCATCTGCTATCAAAACTTTACGCGATCCTTCGGGAGACAGGGATATAGATTATGTACCTATTTGTGATTATTTCTTTAAAATTATCTATGGGTACTTTAAACTAGAAGGAACTAAGGATAGTTATTTATATATATTAAATTATTTATTATTTCCTTTAAAAGCAATCTTTGAATTATTTTTATATTACACTAAAGTACACTAAAGTTTTATTATTTATTACACATCAAAAATATGTATATATGTTTTTATATTGTCCATTTTTATTGTTTTTATTTAACGCATCTAGATTTCTAATTTCGTGTAAGACCCACGTGGGTCCCATTGAAGCAGTTATTGGTCGGAGGTCTGGAGACGATTTCTTCTTACTCTTTTCGTGGTTACGACGTGAGACAGTTTTATTTTATAGGTATTAATACAAGTCTTCGAAGAGAAATCGAAAAATAATATTATAATACAAAAAAATTGAGAATTATTAGATTATATAGTAAAAGGCCCCTCGTAAGTGGATATTATATATAATACATTATCTAATTAATACACAAAATCGCATTATCAAAGAGCCCCCACCAATTTATTAATATCCCATTGTATTCCCCGCTTTATTTTTTTCGTCGCATGACGAAAAATTACTCGGACGATATCATTTTACTAAATTGATTGCATAATTGGAAAAGCGGGATAATTATATTTACTTATACTATATAGGGTGTTTTTTTAGCTCAATTATACGTGGTGTATTTTTTTTAGTCCTGTGCCCTTGAAAAATTAAAAAATTCAAACATGATGTTTATATTTGTATGTTGGTGTTCTTGAAATATAAGTATAGTACTAGTACTATATTGGTATTATGGTTGGAAATATATTGTAAAGCACAATTGTTCTTGAAGATAGTAATTGATTCGTAAGCCATAATTGGATATACGCTCACATCTGGCATTCAAAAACTATTTCATTCAATACAATAGCAATGAAGCACATGTTGTAATGAAAAATAAACAGCGAACAGACGCTAAGTTGGTTCGGGGGTTGTGATGTTTTTTTTTTTGTTAACGGTTCCCTTGTTGACTTAGTGGGGGTTTGTGTGGGTTGCTACCGATTGGGTGGGTTCAAATCGGAGATTTGTTTTAGTTGCGCAGCCGATTTGTCTTTGTCTGATTTGGGGTTATTGAAAATTAAATCAAAATACGGGGGCTGATCAATGTATTATTATTAGTCGATAGTTTGACTTTGCCTTGTGATTTACGTAATTGGTTAAAGCGAGTGTTAAGGTTTGCGTCTGTAACAACATTTGATATGTATATTACTAGTAATACGTAATGTATAATAATAACTCTTAAAGCCGAGAGTTATTTCGCGACTACTGCTATAATTCTGCTTCATCCGTCTTCATTACTCGTGTCAAATATTGCATCACTGTACGAATGTAGGTTACACTGTTCTCGTATTAAGTTATCCATACCTACGTCTGATGCAGTAAAATATTTAAAAAACACATATCAATTTCAGTATAAATTCTAACAATATTTTCGTTATTTCATAACAAAATATAGACTAAAATATTTTTAGCTCAAAACAAGAGTACGCTATACGTACGCTATATATCGTATATCGACATAATTTTAACAACAATGGCCGCCGGTTTTATCTTCTATATTTATGGTGGCCAATGGGAGGCATTTGGCAAGTTTGCAATCATAATCCAATCAGGTTTTAACCGACTGTGACAAAAAATATAGAAATTATTTTCAATATAACGGCGTGCGATATTTAAATACTGATTAGATTAACTGTTGGCTTTTTTTATTTAAAACAGTGTATTGATTTGATTTTATGTAATATATGTTATTTAAATATCACAGATTTGATATCTCACTTCGGTTAAAATCCCGTCATATTTAATCACTAGTCTTTGTCCGCGGCTTCGCTCGTCTTTAATTCTACATGGTGTGGTATGTTCCAAAATTATAGTCTATATGTTATTCTGATGTATGTTATACGTAGAGTTTCATTAAAATATGTTTAGTAGTTTTTGCATGAAATAGTAACAAACTTTGCATTCATAATTTATACGACTTTTTAAATTCATTATTTACTTTTAATATGATAATAAATTTTATTTTCTAAAACTCTACCCAAAATATGAATATCATAATTAAATAAGTTATGGGGCTAATCGAATATTGCTGTGTTTCAAGCATTGCGGTGGTTGCCAATGCGTCCGGTGACGTTTCATGCTGCCTTTAATACACTTAGTTTAGTTCAGGAAAGTTATGTTTTACTTAAAAAAAATATATCATTAGCATATGTTCTTATCAGTTATAAGGGAAGAGGACGAGCCGAAGATATGGATGGAGTGCGTGAAAAATGATATGGCGGAAAGGCGTGTCTCTGATGACGTATGATAGATACGTGGAAGAGATTGACATATTGCGCCGATCCCAAGTAATTGGGATGAGGGCAGGTAGCAAATATAACTATTGGATGGGTAACTTTTTCTGGTTTACATACCGAATACTGCTTTCTCCAAACGTGTTCTTCTAACTATTAATTTTATAATTTTTAAATCATGTATCAATTGTTAAAGTCAACACAAATGGGATGTGTTGCTAATGAGATCATCAAACAACACACGTGTTTTGTGATGATGTTTTGTGTGTTATATGCGTGTGGTTTGTTGGAATCTGAAAGCTTTTTTTATATATTTTTTCGTTGTAATATAATATTACAAAATAATAACATCCCAGAGAGTTATGTTAATTTTCCCAAGCCACTAATAACACGAGTGGCCGACATTAACAATCGCGGCACAAATCCCAGTGGAATTGAATGTGATGTCCGAAGCTGAATCTCGTTCTAATTTAGTGTCGCGTCAGATTGAGTATTGTTTGTACGGTAATGAGCTTCGCTGTTTGTCATTTATAAAATACGGCTTCGACGCTGTTTCTAATATCTTCGTTTTCTTAATATATATATGCGACAAGACATTTTGTGTGACACTGTGTCTTAGTTTAGTAATTGATACCTCCAAGGTCCAAGGGACCTGTCCCTTTGGACTGTCATATTATAGTGTACGTTTTAGTGTTGCATTCTACTGTTTGGTAGTTGTTTAAAATTTTGTAATGTATTTGCAATTTTGAATTATATAGTTATTTGATTCTTGAAACAATTTGACAAATTATTATATATTTATTAGTAAAACTTTTAATAACTAAGAATATTTAAAAGTTTTAAGTATACAAACAATGAACATTCTACAACGGTTCTGCTGTTTTTCAACTATTTTAACGCTAAACTGATGTTGTGACGTGTCTATTCTCGTCTGTTTTAGGGAGGATATATTGTTTTCGGGTTAATGAGGTGCCAGTGTGTTTGTCAGTCGGTCTGATGTTACTTTCCTAATATTAGTAATTTTAAAATATATACAAAACTTATTTTATTTTTATAGTGTTTTATTTTAATAACAGAATCGAAGTATTAATCTTCAACATAAAGAATAATTAAATCCAACAAATAGTGTACAGTAGCCATTACTGGAGCGCTCTGTGGTTCAGAACTGCTCTGTGGTCGGAATGGAGCGCAGTCGTTAGCGTCCGACCGCACTCGATTATCGCTTAGCGTTTAGAACTGAGGAATATATTATGACTTTTGTATCTGATTGCACACTAATGAAACGGCTTTAACGTTGACGTGTAAAACAATCCTTTTATCTTCGAAAATATTAACAAAAAGAAATATACTAAAAGTATTCTAAAATATGAAGAAAAAAAAATTGGTTTATTAATAAAACTAAGAATATTGGTTATGTTATGTTATTGCATAAAAAAAACTATATCAAAATTGATTTTTATATATATAATCTATTTCTAATCTCTCGAGTCGTTGCTTCCTTAACGAAGAACATAGTCCTGAGTTGGTCTCAACATACTCGTATAACCAACAAACTACATGCAAACACTTCTGTCTGTGGCCATTAAGACGTTAAAGTAAAGTTTAATATATAAAATTGAAGATGTGATTATTTTCACATATATATATATATATATATATATATATATATATATATATATATATATATGCAATATACATATATTTTGTATGTTCAAAGATACATATTTTTATCATATACCTGAAAAAATCCTAAATTACTCACACAAGGATTTAAATCTCGTTATAAATACAATGTTACCGTTAAATCCACAAACGAATCATGTTTTCCAGTTAGCAACCTGTCTGTCGGTGTGTTGACGTGTTAGTTACTGGACCCGTCGCTCACGTGACTCAGATAACACGGTACGTTTGAATGCGTGATGTTTTTGAATTTTGAGGGTATTTTGAAAATATACTTTTGTGTGACTGTTAAATGTAATTTGTAAGTTTTGTTGATGCTAATGTTGTTTATTTGTAATAATCTTTTGGTAGTAATTGTTGGTTGTTATTGAAGAATTATTATTTTATTCTTTTACCTTATTATTTTAATTTTTCCTCGTAATAATAAAAAGTCTATATTAACTGTTTTTCGGATTCGATCAACATATCTTAAGTAATGTTTCACTGTGTTCCTAACACTAGTTTGTTTTTCATGAATTCAATGTTAACAGCTACTAGGAATTTAAAACCACAATATAAAAAACAGATTATTAGACACGGGTCAAGTTAAAACCTACGACCTATGGGATGCCGTCCACTTCGTTCCACCAACTGAGCAATCGTGTCGCTTTATCATCGTCGGAATAAAGCCGTCTATTATGTTTCTTTTAAAACAAATTTTAATAACCATAACATGAGTAACAAGTTTACAGAAAATCATTTAATAATTGAAATTCACTGTTCATTATCAATTATTATCACTGTAATCTAATTGCAACATTATTCAGTTACACAATTAAAATATAATTTTAAACCACATTTTATGCGATTCTTTCTCTATTGAGAATATCTTGATATAAACACGTACTCATACAAACATTTTCTATAGTTTATTCTTATTAAAATAAATAGCTCGTCTGGAATCCACTTTTACACATTTGTTTCAAAGTTAAAGTATTATAGGATAATGCAGTTATTGTCTTACAGTTTCATGACAGATAAACTCGAGTATGGAAACCTTATAATTTGTGTCAGTAGGCTAATATATAAGGCAACATGCAACTTTGTTTCACCTTAATTATATATCAATTTCATTTTAATATTATATATTTGTTATTATTATTAAAAGGATGTTGGTTTAAAATGTTATTTCATTCATATTTATTTTAATATTATATTCATTTTGTTGTACAAATAAAATTTTGACTGAACGATTTGATATTTATCATGCGTAATAATTACAAAATATTTTTGAATATTTTATTATGATACACATATATATAAACCAATAGCTGCTATGATATAAAATGTATTATAAGGAATATTTAGATGCTCTAGTTATCTTAGATATCTAGATGAAAAGATGTTGCTGTCTCCAAGAAATCTAATAATAACAATTATTTTATATAACCAGTAAAACATTGCCAAGAAAATTAATAACACATGTTCCGTCATATTAATATGAACCTCGTATGTCCTACATTTATAAAGGAAACATGTATAAAAGATTATTTCATTAAAAAAAGTATATTAGGAGAGACCAATTGCAACAATTCATTATTCCTTTAACGGTGGAAAAAGAGCTAATTTTCAAAGAAGAACTAGTTTCTCCCTGGATCTTTTTAAAGTGAGTAATGTTCCCGGGAATTGCGATAGTCCAGGAACTATCCCGGTAATTCTTGTTCAAAAGGTAGTTTGAATACGTTATACGTGCTATTAACTGTATTAAGAAAGCATGCGATAAAACTAATAATTGATTTCCCACTAGATTATCGTTTAAGTTGCTCTATTACCGCAAACCTAAATTAATGGACCGATTTTGTTGTAATGGAGTGAGAGGAACATATAATTAAGAAATAATAAACTTTTTGTTGTACCTATTAAGCCTATTATTATATAAAAAACAACTTTAATGTTAAGTTTTCTAGAAGTCTTGTTAATATAAAATATTATTATAATATTATAATATATAATTCTCGTGCCAGGAATACATTTTATAAATATTTACGGCATTTTTCACACTGGTTTCACTAAGAAATGTGAAAATAAAGGAATGTACGCTAAGGTATTCCCCATTGCTTTTATTATTCGCCTCGTGAGATTCCTGTTTATATACTTCTTATATAAACCTAGTTATGTTAAAATACCTCAACAAACTAACGTAATGTTATATGGCGTCTTAATCTTAAATAATAAAAAAGACACTAAAACCTAATAGTCACCTAATAGATGTATTTTCAACTGTCCACGGTAGCTCAGTTGAAAGAGCAACGGAACTGTTTTCCAAAGGTACATAGGTTGGAATCCTGTATATTGATTAATATCATATATTTATTTTAAAATAATTATCTCAACAGGCCATACTTATAAATGAGAATATGCTTATTAATTATATAAATGTCACTATCATAATTACATCAGAATGAGGTCATGATTTGATGCAACCGTTCCCTAATATAACAATAGAATTGATACATTTAGGACTTCCTATTTTGGTATATTGTAATAAACCTTTCATTATAATGATACTTCAATACAAATATAATGATATTAATAATGTTTCAAATATAAAATAAAAGTTAGTTCTTCACAATCTCATTTGAAATGAATAAAGAAATTGTAAAAACAAAAAATATTGTCTTAGTCTCAATGTTTAATGAAGTTGTTTTTTTTTGTTTCTAAAATTTCCAACATGGTTGAATAATAATTTCTGTTGTTCATCTTCAGGCCTTTTTGATTGAAATAGGCTTACTCAATAGTTTATCATTTATGTTATTTTACTGTAATGAAATCTTTTTTTTTTTCACAATAAATAGTCAAAGGTATTTCTTTTATAAAAAAACCCTTAAGGGTTTTCTATAATGATCGAAATTATAAATACCGTTATTATTTTTAAAACACCTCTTATGTATTTATTAGCACATTGTTGAGTGTTGTTCGTCAATTCTCATTTCGCGATGTTCACAGGTTTTTAACAGCCCCATTCAACTCTCGACACCTCCAGAAATTCGACCCGACGTCCAAGACTCTCCGTAACGAACATAATAAGCCATTATTCGTACCGGCGTGTTATATTTCAATGCTTTTAATATTTTCAAAATTAACAATATAATTGGGCACTCGTTCGAGTTCAGCACAATGCCCTTTCATACATCTGGTGTTTCGAAAAAATGGGCGGATGTGCCAAACAGTGCTCGATCGAGATCCCAAAGGTTGTTAGTACCTCCTTTCCGACAGCGATATACGTGTACGCTAATGGTAGCGACCTTATTAATGAGGGGCAGAATTGAAAATTCAATGTCACATTTCGTTTTTAATGTTTACGATCGAGACGAAAACGGTTGCATCTGAACATCCCTTACAAAACATATTCATTGACAATACAAAATTTAATAATATTGTTTTTATGTAATTCGGACCTTACCATTATATATTAAAGTCGAAATTCCTTTGACAAGAAAATCGTGTATAAAGTACGTAGTCTTACCCTTTGTGAGTGCTAGTCGTACCGTATAATTAGTGATTTTATGAAATTGTTAGGTAAATACGTTTCGCTCTTATTTCGAAACATTGTAACTTTGTTTGTTGCATGACATCTTGTATATATTTTTGCTGTGTTATATTTATGTAGACGTAAATCTAATAACGTAATTGCCCTGAATTCAGTTTGACACAGATTAAATACTACACAGAGGTAAAGATTTAGAGAAAATTGTCGGTCTTACTAACTAACATTTTTGGTTATGTATGTGTGTGTGTATAATTTATATGCTCACATACATGTAGCGCTGTAAACTGCCTCTGTCTATTATTCTTTTGCATTTACATATGAAATATATTACCAGAGCGACGGGACACTATCCCAGAGGTCGAAGGTTCGAATCCTGCCCGTGGCAATAAATTGTTGATTCTATATTTATTAAAAATAAATTTCGTATTTGAAAAAGTAGCTTCTGATCAATTCGAGTTGTCGTTCTGTTTGACTTTATAATAAACGAGTAATTGCTGAGAAATGATTGCGTGTTTGAAATAATTTACAAAAAAACACGACCGATTCGATTCAATAAAAACAGTAATGCTTTTTGTTTAATTGTTTGTAAATCGATCGTCTCTAAATCTAACGAACCGATTTTAATAGTTCTTAATTCTATCACCGTTATAAAAACTTTTTTGTTTTTTAGCGATTTCTGAAATCTTTTATAGATGTTACTGCCCTTCCCTTCATCCCTTTAGAGGGATATAAAAGTTATACAGGAATCCCTAGTGTAAATTGTAATATCCAGGTGATCTAGACCCTCATCGTCGTGATGAATTGTCACAGATTCGCTTTCGCATCCTACCCTGAGGCCCTGAAGTTATAATACTTGATATAATATAGTGTCAACGAGTTAATGAAAAACATCCTCTCATCTTTAGGGTTTTTATCAGTATTAAGGTTCTTAACAAGAATATACATTGTACTTATGAAACGTCAGGCTATAAATGCACGATCTTAAAAATAGGTCCATAGTGATGAAAGCTCCAAGGTCCATAGGGCATGGATACTTTTGGACCTATTACAATTTGTAATATTATTGACTTTTCACCTTGACCCAATATTTTTTGTCCTACATTAACTTTTTTTCTCTAGGTTCTTCCTCTCTTTGTTGGTTTTATTATAAGTGATGGTTCTAATGTGTAAGCCGGTGATTAGTTGTTTATGTACGGGATGTTTACGCTTTAAAGCGATCAACGCTGCTTACCATCAGTTTTCACAGCTGGTGTAGTTTTTTTTGTATTCGACTCGGTACAGTACAGTACAGTAAGCAGTTTAATCTTCTTGCTATTTTGTTTATAATTTCTTGAAGCTGTACACAATTAATTGAAATATTGGGCGGTGTTCAGAATTTTTGTTAAGGTTACTGATTATTTATGTCCAATAATACCTTCGACGCAGCTCCTCGTAGACTCTCTACGGTCAGTTGTTGTGTGGTTAGCGGCGGCGCAGTGGGCACATGTTGGCAAACTTGCCTTTGCAATGTTTATTCGAGTCCCCGAACTACATACAATGGTGGCGCTGAATTAGGAGAGAGAACTCTTCGAAATGAATAACCCAAGTGTTCCACATATACCTTTTATTACGTGTCGGCTCTGATGTGAATACTGCTTTAAATAAATATGAATTCATATTTATATAAAGCGTGAATTCAATTTTTACTGTACTAATATATATATGGGCTTTTTGTATTAAATAGAACAGAAATATGTCGAATGAAATATCTCCTCTGATTAATGCACAATTTGTATGTGTGTTTGTCAATAAATATAATACTTAATAAATAAAGTCACAGCATCCGTACCCATTTAAAAATATGAACATAAATGTTTATTAATCCGAGCAAAGAGCATCAAGAAAGTCTAATATTTTTAATGAAGTTTTAAGAAGTATTTTATCACAGTTCGCCGGAACGATGTCAAATACTCCCTTGAAGTTTAATATTAGGTACCTACTATACTTAACAGAATATACCCTAGAGATTTAATGTCAAGTAAAATAATACGAAGTAAAACTTTAAGTACATATTACTCGAAATATCCGAATGCTTTGTTGCAACTTTTAATGTTAAATAATGAAAAGTTTAAGAAGTCCAAACTTATATAAAATACATTTACTAAATATCAAACTGTAACTGAAATTTATATCATATTGTATCCGAACTATAAAAATATTTATATTTTGGCTCAAATATGGACTATATGGAGAAACAAATATAATATATAAGAGTAAGTAATTTTCATGCATAGTGTATGTGCCGTATTTATTATTTTAAACGTTCATTCGAACTAATGTGAATTCACGCTGGGTTATAAAGAATATGTTTTCAATCCTTAACAGCGGGTGGTAATGATGGGTTACACTATCGGCGATGATGAGCTCGGAATACTAATAAGCTTTCGTCTTAATATATAATGCGCATATATGTATGTTATATAATAATAATTAATAATAAATAATTGAAATATATATGTAACATTTATAAACATTTTAGAAGAGGTATATTTATTATTTCGTAACAAGTAAGGCGAAGGTGTAGTTCATCCATACGACTCTGAACTGTGATCTCAAGTTACAGTTCTTTGGATTTTATGAGTGTCTTTAACTATTTGTCGGGTCACTAAGTTTTAATACACCTTTGACGTTATAATTGATAGTGTTTTTTTTAATATATGTTATTGTAATATTGAAATTATTATTCTTATTATCTGTGTTGATAGATATTTTGTTGGTTATTGTGTCGCTGTTTCAGATATATATTTAATATATAAATGTAGAATGAAATATCATCAAGACGCTCCGGACTCCAGGACTTATTTAAGAGCTATGATTTCGTTTGTTTATTTGTTTGTGACTGTTAAAGATGTTTGTATTATATGACCAGGTACTTTATTAATGCTAGTTAAAAGAGTTAAACAACTCACTGAGGATACAATTTTTTCTTTTCGTAAATACAAAACTGCAAAGTAAAATTTAAATAAAATTTACACAGTTACACTGTTTAAATCAGATAAATATTTTAAATACAAATGTCTTAAACTCTAAAAAAATAACAGCTCGCATGTTTATAAGTAAATTTGAAGGAATTATGCGATGTCTCAAACTTGTTATTCTGTAGTGATATCGATATCCCAATACGTTGAGAAAAAATATTAAAACAACAGAAGCGGGTCAAGCGTGATCGATCACCTGCCCGCCTGCGAGCGACTCTGGTGTTACTTGACAGTGACGTCACTTTTCTTAAAAGATTAAAAGATTAATGGAATTGACATTCGAGTACATAAGTTTCCGTAACGATACCACTGACCCAAATAATAAACATTATATTGCTCAAGAAATTTGTTGTAGGTATAATGTTTTACTTTGTCTAAATACTTTATTTTTTATATGTTATCTATACGTATAAATAACGTTGAAGTGTCTGTTTGGTTTTTATGTAGGGTACCTACATAAAAATCTTTTTTTTTTGTCCATCTGTTTTTGGTCCCGCTAAACCCTGAAACGGCTAGAACAATTTTAACAGAACATTCACTGTCGGATAACTAATTACTTTTATTTTGAAAAACATATTTAGTTACTTTTAAAATATAATGCACTTTATAAATTGACTACAATAGCAAGTATTTTAAAGTACGAACTAAACTTCACATACCGACCTGTCTCCTCGTGAGTACGCACGATTGGATTCAGAATTCTCGAAGCTTCACCAAAAATTTTTATCGGGTACTCCATTTGGAGCTGTTATGTGTTAGCTTCTTAGTATATAATGTATTTAGTGGAAAGGATTAAAAGTTCGTCTTAATGTTTATTTTATTAAATATAATATACAATTTTATTCTAGATTTTTCATTTTGTTTATAGATAGGGACGAAAACTTCACAAGCAAAATAACTATTAAAAATGTATTTAATATGTCTGTGTGTAAATTAATATTCCTCGATATTAGAACGTCTTATATTATTTATCAAACCTATGTAAATAACATAACACACACGTCAAAACAAGTTACCGACTGCGCCCTACAAAGGCGTAACGTTAACCGCACAGCCTTCTCGTACGTTCGTTATAATTACATGTGCGTCTTGAAAAAGAGGTCACATTAGACGGAACGGTCTAGAAAAAAATTCTATTTATTTTTTAATTTCATCTAATATGTACATTTTAAATTTATTAAGAATTTTTTTTATGTTGAGTTATAAGTAACACTTTCTATATAAAAAAATGTAAGCCACATGTCGTGTTTTTATGTCACAACCGGGCACGCAACCCGGCACCTGCCGCGGGGCTTCCGTATACTGTTACAACACTTCACAGGGTTCCCAACCGGGCGTCGCCTGTCCCCGGATAAGCAATTATCGTTACAAGTAATTTTAATATGTAGACACCTACTGTTGATGAAAATTCCATATGTCAATAATATTTTTGATTACTCTCTTAATATTTAAAGATGTACATTAATAACAAAATAGTGTTTATTGCTCTCTTCTTTTGATATTTTTTATAATAATCTCTCCGTAATGTCTGTCGCTTAACAAATCTATCTCTCCGGACAAACGGTCTTAATTATCAACTTTGTTCGCGCACCTTTGTTAATTCACCCGAGTTCCGGATATTTCGTATTATTTTTTTTTATTCAACTAACGGAATTAACCGATTGTCCGATAGAGAGTGCAGTTTTTTATAATTATCTCCGTTTTAACGATGTTCATTACGACATCTTGAATAATTCATAACCGAGCAGCCGCCGTTATCATTTTGTAAGATTGAATTTTTTTTTAATCAGTTCTTCTCGGATTATATTTCTAACGGACTTTAGGAATTAAATGATATTCCTTTCTTATGTAACACTAGCGTACTGCCCCGGCTTTGCACGGAAACAAAAACTAGGGAAGAATTTTTTTTTAACGATAATAATTATAATTTTTTGTTCATCGTATCTTTTAATGGCTTAGTGTGTTGTCTGTCAGTACGTCTCTCTAAGCTGTGATATTGTTATATTTTTTGATATTTTTTATACCATCCAAATTCCATCTTATCCGATAGATTTTCCAAAAATATTTTTTTTATCCGACAATAAAAAAAAATTATTAAAGAAAAGTCACGTAATGATACTGTATATTGTGTGTATGTTTCAGAAAAACGTTAATAAATATATATATTAACGTTTCTCTGTATATAGTCAATTATAAGATAGAAATAAATGTATATATGTATTTGTGTCTGTTTGTCTGTTCGTAAAGTGGAGTCTGCTTTCCTATATATCCTATAATTAATTCATAGGAATTATAACATCTTCAGGATGCACATTAACTTGATATTAACAAACAAAAGGCTTCGCTGCGTTTAAATTAATTTCCCCGACCGCGGAATCGAACACCTTAGTATAAGTTGTGGAGTTCCTTTGTCTGTTGCATAATAGACAAGCTTTCACCCGCGGCATCTCTTGTTTAGAATTAATTAAATCTGTTGCCTCTTAGGTCTGATAAAACTTAATTATAATACATAATCATCTCTTATACACTTAAAGTAACTTTAAGTTTTGTTAAAGTTAAATATTAAGTTTTTGAACAGAAAATAAAATACGTTTCGCATTCTTATATTTAGTTAATAAAAAAAAAATCTAATGTTTAATTATTTTTTTTAGTTTTTTTTGAGTTTAAAATATATCTTACTAACATTTTTTTTTATTCAGAAATTATTATATATATCTTAGCTATTCAGTATGTATTAACTATTAATTGATTCATAAGTATTGTACATAATACATATATTATAATAGTGTATGAATGTTAAGTGAATAAATAATAATAACTTAATTATAAAACGGTTTATTTGTACGTTAAAGTAAAGGAAGATTAACTTGTTTTAAAATAAACAGTTAGTAGGGGAAGTCTTAAAAGATTTAATTTAAGATATCGGACCAGCTTTTACAATATTCAACCTTAATACATTATAATAATAAAGTTGAATTTTAATAATTTTATATAGAAATAAAATAGGAAGAGAATATTTTAATTTATTGTACCGACGACAGATTTTTTGCCAACAACAAAAAGAAGGGTGTCTTCAGTTTTTTTTCGCTTATTCTCCGTGATACAGTGTTAAGTTTAAAATTTGATCTCTACGCCGTTATAGGATTAAGTGCCTTATTACAATGGCTGGAGGGTAATAATTGGTTGATGTAAATGTTTTTACAGAAATAAGTTAGATGTTTTTTTTTTCTTGAAATACAACTCTGTTGCCGCGAATTCCGTATTTATTTACGTACGTAGTAAATTTTTCAAGCATTATATGATATAATATTTTATTTGAGAATATATATATATAAATAAAATAAATGTGTGTTTGTATTTCTAAATTAACAGCTATTCGCAGAATTCATCATACGTATGTATATACAGTATGTATTGTACTTATATTTTTTTTTCTGTCAGTCTGTTTGCTCGGGCTAATCTTTGAAAGGGCTGGAACAATTTTAATAGGACTTTCATTTGCGTATAGCTGATGTTGTAAAGAGAAATTTAGGATAATATATTAAAAAAAAATTGGGCACAGATTATAAAAAAACGTAATAAATTTTGGAAATATGTTTAAAGGACACTAAAGTATAATACAAACATTTATTTATATTTTTCACGCTGTACATTTTTGGCAATGACTAAACTATTTCGTATAATATGAACAGTAGGTATTCCAAGCGAGGCTTATTCTCTTCCTCCAGTTATTTTAAGGTCTTCTCAATGCAAATAACTTTCCAAGTTAGTGTTAGCTTTGACAATGAAATGTTTTATATTAAACTGCAATAATTTAGTTTTATATATAATCGGTAAATTAGTTTAGAATTCTTAAATATCATATTTTATACCTACTTATATTTATTATTATTATTTAATGACATATCAATTAAAAATAAAACAAAATAAATATTTTTTTTAATGATAAATAAAAAAACAAATTAAAAGAGCTTATATAATAAATAATAATAATAATGAAGAAAAAAAAGTTTTTTGTTTGAAATTACATTCATAGGTTAACTAATTATGTTATATCAAACAAAAGGAAATCATATAATAAAGGCGTTGGTTTTTTTTGTATATAAAAGAAAAATAACATAGAAAAAAATGTACATATTAAAATTTAAGAAAACAATGTTCCACATAAAAGTATTAATAATTTTTATATGAATATAAACACACATTATATAAGTCATAGTACAACCCGGTGGTTTGTGTGGTGTTGTGTAATTACATTATACAAGGAAGTGGTGCATTATTAAAAATACCACATCCACGTACAATAAAGCAAGCCCGCGAAATGGATAAGGTATTCCAACATCCACTCGCACCGAATGCGGGGAATCTAAATAATATCCGGGGACTCTTCACTTCACTTATGTACTTTATTACACGACTGTACTTTTATATCGCGAGACGACGGCCATTTTATTTTATATCATTTATTCTTATGTATCCCGGAGATATTAACTTTAATATTAAAAAAAAAGTATAATGAAAGACATAATATTTATAGACAAATGGCTAATAATGACCTATGTAACAGTATTGTATACGGAAAAGGAAACGCTTATTTTATTTTGGTATTCTTTTAATAATTTATAACAAAACAATATCTCAACGCTCATAAATTAGAACGGACAATTTGTCTAAAACAATAAATCAGTGACATAAAGGCGGGAATAATCAATGTCACTAAGAAATAAAGTAAGCATTGTTGTTAGCGAGCGTACCTTCCTAGAACAGTGGCGTACAAAAGTGTTTTGTTCTTGCGGTTTTTGTTTACGAAATAATGCGCGCGACTGTCTCGTGAATGAATGTTTATAGTGCAACCCATTTACCACTCTATTCCATTTGATTAAGATCTATTTTGCATTAATGGTATCGATAAAAATTATATATAGTTGGAACATTTGTAATTATTTTAAAAAACACTTGAATTGTTTTCGTCGTAACCCACGCTTTGTAAAAAAAAATATTTATGACATTATTGTTATTTTTGTTTCAGGTAATTCAACCCTGTAATCCAGTCGGCAAAAAAAATATAGTCAATTATACAAATGTATGTAAGATAAATGTTTGGATATAGGTATTATAGTTTTATACCGGGTAGCGAATAATTATCAGCTGCATACACACTCGTGAATGCTAATCTGTACCTCATTAGAGAGAACATGTCATCTGATAACACTGATAAGGCAGATAATACGTAGGTACATATAATTATATATATATATATATATATATATAAATCTGTTATTTCAATAAATTAAAATTAAAATCATTTTATATCATGTATATATAATTATTACTCTATATTAGAGCTCAGTCCGTCTGTGGTAGTTTACTTTTTAGATATCTCTTATCAAAACTGCTTAAACAGAAAAAAAACAATCCCTTAACAATACAAATCATTGGTAATTATTCTCGAGGGTGAATTTTAATCAATAAACTCGCCACATCAATAGGGTCCTCTCGTTAATGCAAATGACCCCCTTACGTGGCCAATTATGTCCCTCGTATAAAGGGGACGACACACGCACCAATCTAAATGACAACACTATAAAAAATAATTAATAATGTCAAGTGTGTATGGACACCTTTACACACACACACACACACACACACACACACACAGATAGACACGTAACCAAATAAATGTATATTATAATTAAGATTTATTAGTACTTAACTATTAATAACCGGATTAAACCGAATATATCTAGTCTAAACCGGTTTTGTCTTCCATTTCGATAGGGATTGAACGTGATGTGTCTATTTGAGGAATATAACTTAAAGTTCTAATAAATATAATAAATTTTATCTTTAACACATATATTTTGAAAATCTGATATCTCGATTCAGTATGTAAATGTCCTCTTTCAAAGACTAATGACAAAGCCAAATAATTATCCGGAATTATGACCTTTATTGCGTGTAATAATAAGATCTATATTATCGTGTGTCTATTTCCGATTGGGAATCCCATGACATTTGGGTATTAAGCATCATTGTAGCGAAATGTTCTAAGTGAATTGTTAACATGAGCTTTGCTTTGAAATGTACATATTAAGGATATACATGAAGGAATCTATGTGTTAGTAGTCACTTAGAGACGAATCAAGGGAATGTGTGTATGTATACAATATCTTATAATCGAGTCCAAGGTTCAAATTTCATCTTTAAAATATTTCACAATAAAAATACATATATAAACAAAGAAATACCGTGTTACTAATTTAATTATATATATACATATATATATATTTGTCTTTTTTTCTATATATTGTGTATCGTTTCCATCTAACGTCCGTTGTTTCGTTGTTTTTAAATCCAGTAACATTTCAATATCGCTCCATCAATCACATTTTGGTGTAAAAAAATGTAACATGTCAAAGTTTAAAGTGATAAACTGTGCACTGTACATATGTTTTACACGTCGTCCGTGCGTTGAAAATATTTTGTCGCTCCGGTCCTTTTTTTTTTATTATATTAATACGTTTTTGACATTACTTTTATTGGTTCATTTTCTTTTTCGACTTGAAGTTTCACCTTATTTATGTATGTATTGGATAGTTTTCTGTCTTATCTTATTTATACAAATAAATAAATTTAAAAATATGGTTTTATATAGAAGAGTTCTCCATATAATCGATCATGTCTAGATATTTGTTATCAAACAAATGTAATAAAATATAAACCCACAGTAATTAACAAAACTGAACTAAAACAAAAGTAAACTTAAAAGTAAATTAAGACAAATTAAAATTTATTTTCATTATATTGAGATAAAATTTTATTAACGAATTCATGACTATTATGAGACAATAAAAAACTCTATACGAGAGATCAAAGATCAAAAATATCTGAACCACCGCGACTATTTAATATTAATTTTTAACTTCACATTTCAAAGGAGCCGAAGTCGTTCGTCATTGATAAAATAAAAATAGCTATTGTTTTTTGTTCGTCCCGCTGTGATGTCAACGGCGGGACAGTTTAATATTTTTTTTTAACTTAAAAGATAACATCAAATATAACTATAATTAGACAGATGTCCATCGATTTTTACATTGTTGTAGACGATAAGGCTGCGTGCACATGATGCGATTTTTTTTAAACTTATTAAACTACGTAATTCAGTGCTATAGTAGTATAAGGTGTGGAAAATTTTTCATTTAAATGATTTTTATTTTATAATAATTTAATGCTGTGTGTAGTGAGCCTAAGTCGTTGTCTCCTTAATATTTCATCGTCTATATAAATATTTCTAATTAATTCCACTAAAGTTTTTGAGGTAGCAAGAATGTTCTACCATGTCTATAACAAAAGGAAGATCTTTGAACACAGCCTTGTGACATTCATAAACAGAGCGAGGCTCTTAATATTTTTATATAACGAATATTTTTGTTTATTTTTCTTTACTAAATTAGTAAATATTATTTGTATCTTCAACTAAAACCCGATAAAAATAATAGTTATAATAAATAAATGTTATAGTTACGTAATACAGTAGTGTTTTTTCAATACACGAAAACAAACGAAGGATATAAGAATATCAAACTATTGGGCTACAAATATTTAACATGATAAAAAAATACTGAATTCAATAAAATAACCTTAGCTATAGCTTCCTTGTATCTATCGCTTCGCTTCGCTCAACAGAACGGTATCTCATAATCATATTTGAACCGCGCGTGTATAATTTTTTCCGGCGCCGTCCCGCGGACGTTCCTCAGCAAGCGGTATGTTATTTATTAGTTAACTAACAATTTTAATCTCCATACAAAAAGCGACGAACCGTCATGAATAATAATTAAAATATTTCCTTTAAAACTATATATCTCTTTAATCTATCTACATCATTATTATATATATATAAGCGATTTACCACTCACTGACTCGTCACGAAATCTCCGAAACTATCTGTCCGATTAACTTAAAATTTTACATTGTTACTTCTTTTGTGACGTAGTTGTCCACTAAGGACGAATTTTACTGAATTTCTATCACAGCGGATTTCAACTTTTTGCATTTCGCCAAGTGTTAAACCTGTAGGAACTATACCCTTAACGCGGGGGTAAGAGTTACTAGAGCAACGGTTACTATAACAACGGTTACGATGACAACGGATAATATGACAAAGGTTACCCTATACCATAGCAACCTAAGTTAATATCCAAATTAATAGTGTGCCCAGCGATGCGGGAGGGAATAAGCTAATATATATATAATACGTAATATGACAGTGACCAAAATTTTCAGCTATTAATTACACATATCAAACAGTTTTATAGTTCAATAAATATTACAATAATGTCATTAAAATGGTGCATTTAATATAAGTTTTTAGCACATGTGTCATTCTGACGGCGGTTTTTAATTTATGCCTAATATTATAAAGCGATACTACAATAGCTTGTAGTGTGATACGAGGTTTATGTTTTTAAATTGACACGTAATACTATAGTTATGATAATTTATTTAATAAAAATACGATTGTCATACAAAACTTTAATTGAAATTATAAACTCTAAAGACGTTTTGAATTAGCAATTAATTTATAATTGTACATAGAGATGACTTGTCTACGTTAAATAATCTAAGCCTTATGTACGTTGATATAAAGTCGATTTTTGTGTACATTAATCATAAAATCTTTTGATATTTTTGAATACAATTGCCCGAGATAGACAACAATACAATTTGTTATTATAAATATATGTAACACGTCTTCATATTTATTTAAATATTATAATGAGTTTCGTTTGTAATAAATTATTAAATTATATGTTATGACACATTTTTAATAATATTTTTTTTAATATCGTCTGGTAAATTAAAAGTAAACCATGTTATATAACAAATGTTTGTTTTCCCTTTAGAGGTTAAATACACACTAATTAGTATCGTTCATGAATTTGTAATGAAATTGTGTGCTATAGGACAGTTGGTCCTTCGAGCCGGATAATTAGCGCTAACAAGCGACAAAACTATTTAATTCTATTCGTGTTTCGGCCTAAATATTTTGAATTTAATGTTGTACCAAATGGTAAATTGATCGTGAAATTGGATGCTGGAATTTAATTTATTCAAGCGTTTTGTTGGACATGTTATGTATATACTAATACGTATAAAATTAAACATTATATAAACTAGGGGTTTGGTGTATCATTTTAGTGTGTGTTAATGCGAATTAACTGTGTGATTGTAGAAACATTGACGTGCTAGTTCCTTTAAGGGTTGACTCACTGTCACCTTTTCACAGAATATTGGCGTATTACAATTACAATTTGTACGGTGAGAGAGAGAGTCGGGTGTCCAAATTCTCTCTCTTTCGCTCCTTGTATATATACATATAAGTCACGCACTTTTCTTCATTCACAAAAGCCACAGTGGATCTTGCAACGATTTATATTTGTAGACTCTCATAGACGACGGCTGCTTAAAACCAGGTTGACCGTCTACTCGTTTTTCTAATATCCCTTTTGAGTGTCGACCAATTATATTATTCTTTTGATTGACGATCGTCACATGATATAGGCTTTTCTTTTTTACTAGTGTCTAAAAATATTATATAAGAAAATATCTTTTCTTATTCAACTTAATTTTTCAAGAACCCACAAATTCAGTTATAACATGACCATGTCCATAAGATGCCGACTCCCGCCACTCCTTAGAGATGATGGTCCAAAACTATTCATATGAATTTACCTTCAAAGCTAGTTTGGCGACGACAGTAAGTCGATTAAACGTGACTTTTTATCTATTAAATTACTAAGAAATCATTTAGTTTCTTGTAAAGTTGAAGACGGGATGAAATTTAAAATTGTAATTTTTTCGCATGCATCCAATATACTTTAATTGATTTTTCTAACTTCAAACCGAGAATTTGATTATTATTCAATTATTATTTGTGTATATATTTTTTATTATATATACACTTTAATGTAGTAATATAATAAAATAGTATTATTAGTGAATAGTAAAATACTTAACTACAAACAAAATCAGGCTACGTTAATGTCGCTACGAACTGAAAGGAGAGTGTATCGAACAACCCAACATTGTTATATTTAGTTTTCATGTTACTGCGGACGAGTTTAAACAACTAAACAATACCTAACTAGTTATGCATGACATGAGTAAAGTTTTATTAGTATTCGAATACCTTTATTTTTTAATTCATTTTTATTTTTATCTACGGAAAAAAAGTTTATTTTTTAGATTAAAATTGTTTAACTATTTATCATTCGTGGTAAAACTTCTGTAAAATTAATATTTATATGTCGCTTGGAGTGAAGAAAAAAAATGTTTTTTTTATTAAATATCTCATGCATATAGCTCACGTAGTTTCTACCAGTGAAACATAACAAGGACATATATTCTGACATCTTCACTCGTTAACCCATTTTAAATTCGGTTCTGAAATTCTACGTGATTGTCCCTTACAATCACACGTATCACGATATTAAATCAATTTAAAATTCCCGATCATATCCAGGTGATTTAAATATGAATCCCTGCACCGGCTTTACACGGGAGGCATATAAATCATTACCAACACCGTTCGAATCTTAACACAAATTATTCAGAGACCCGACAGAAAGCGTCTCTATCAATCGATATCTCATTGCATATTCCCATTTTAAATCGCCCCCGTTTCCAGCATCCAATAAAACGCCGCCTAGACGTCTGCACGGCGACCCGGCTCGCACAATAGTGATAATGAAACATGCATTACACCGGCTTTTGTGCTCCCCTCCACGTGCCGCCTGCCAATCACAGCTCCTTAGCGCTCTATTCGGAAGTTAAACAAATTTAAAATTCGAATTCACTCATAATAAACGGCGACGAGAAAAATGATAAATTTCTTATGAAGAAATTTTTTCCCTCGGCGTCTCAGCACAATATTATGATTATTAAGTATTTTTGGGTCACAATTTGATGAAACCTTAACCGAATTTTATATAATATTATTATTACAAGCTTAATTAGAATTGTATTAATATTATATTATAATAAGATATTGTTCACTGTTATACACTGAACAGATAACTGAATTAATATATTAGGTTCTAAGTAATGTATACATTTTTAATACCTTGTCAAGTTTGTGAATTACTTTGTATAATTATTTAATGTTATTTATATAATAAAAAACATACAAAATGTAAGTCCATTAGAAGTCAAAGGAATAATAGACAATTTATTTACATTTCAAATGCGGGAATGTCTGCTACGTAATTTGAAAGAACACCTCATTTCTGTTCACTTTCTAAAGAATTTTTCATATTTGCGCTAGATGTCTATCCGTGAATTAAAAATATTTCTACTCCCTCCTCTTTATTTATATGAAATGTACGAACTAGACACATCTTCAATGTATGTGCGTTTCTTTTGAGCATTAATTATGTTACTTTTTTTTTATCTTGAGTGGAATGTGTATAGAGATGTGGGCATTAAAATAATTGAAATGAACAGCTGTTTTTAAATACTGTAGCGTTAAAAGTATCATTTATTCCTATAAACAGAGAAAATGTTACATACTTATTACTTTAATTAAGTAATACTATACGAGTATGTCTTGCCGTGCATGGTTCATCTGCAGAGGCAAGTCAAGCTACTTATACTAGTTAAGCTTCGTTTATTTTAACTTACGTATATTTCTCAACACAATTTCCTAAAGAATATTGCTCCAGAAGTCCTTTTAGATGATTAGAATTTGTACATTTTTCAATTTGCATATGACATGTTGGTATTTAGTAAAAACGCGAATATTTTTTCTGTTCTCTTTTCTAATGAGGAAAGTCGTAATTTTTTGTCTCATTTTTTATAATATCTTCTTCTTCTTTATAAATAATGGATATGCATTTTCATGTGTGTATATTACATTGAAAGAAATCTTTCTCATAAATTTTCAACGACTATTTTATTTTATTAGGTACAGTCAATTCGTCCATTCGTTAATGTTATATAAATAAATTATTAATTACATCATTGACATCGAATATAATAGTGAAAATTATATTCAAATATTTTAATATATACGTTTTTAGATACTTAATTTGTTATGAAACTCGAGGTAGCAAATTTATTTCTTTTGAGGATCTCATGAAATTGCTTCTAACGGTAGCAATATTTAATTTAATATGATATAATTTGTCTTGTGTGGCTCACGGGAAATTGTGATTAATTTCAAACTTTATGGCTATATTACTGTAAATAAATAATTTTAATTTATTTTATGATTAAACAAAAATTAATTTTATGAATCTCCGTATTACGTCTTACATGTACCAGAACATATTTAACGTAAAAACTGTAAAAATTGGGTTAAAGTTTCATATATTTTTTTATTGTAATAAAATTGAGTATTGCCTTTCAAAGATTAAATCATATCTTATGATAATCGATCACTAAGAATACACAGTGAGTAATCTCTAATCAACATACCGGCCTTTGGATCATTTGTGGGCAGCTTAACCCTTTCCGGTATTAGAATATCCCGACCGCACTCCAGTAGTAATAGGAGAACTGATGATTTATTATGTACAAGATGCATTGAAGTTTTTGTATAGAAAAGTTTTTTCAACTTCAATAATACAACGACGTGAATACTGCTCAAAATATACAATATGTTTTTGTTTGTTATAAATGATTTAAACCTGTAATAGCTTTTACGAAACCAGCAATGTACTATACATTTTAAGATAGAGTCGTTGGATTTTATTGTACTAAAATCATGATATCGTTCGTCTATTTGAGTATAACCGCAGGCGAATCTGGCTGTATTGCAAATTGCTTCGTTGGATTACAGGTTTAGGGGTAGTGATACTAGCATATTGACGTTACAAAACGTATATCCAAATTAATATCAATTTTGGTCATTAATTACCTATATGTGGGTTTGTTTACACGCTCCTGGACATTTTAGGAGTAGGTTTAATTAACTTAAAATAATTTTTATTTAATAAATCCTTATTCTCAATACTCACCGACCCCCTACCAAGTAACATTTATGTCTAAAAATGTCAATCAATTGCTATTCTTTTGCCGTTTTTTACTTTGTTGTTTTGGGTCATGGTTTTCAGTGATTCAGTCAATTTGATTTCTTTGTACGGGGTTATTATTATAATGGATTCTTCGACATGTTTGTACATAAAATATATAATTACGATGTGTACTATTTAGCAATCGTTTTAAAAACAAAAATATTGTTATGATTCCTTTACGGGACCTCCAATTCCCTTGCTATCGCAAAGTTTTATACATATATTTAAATTATATCCAGATTCCAGACAAATGCAACAAGTTTTGACATCAAAATATTTATTATCATCTAAGAGATAACTTCATTTAATTTGAAATGTATTTTATCCTAAGTTTTCCTACATTTGCGTTTTTTTAAACAGTAAGTGTGTCTGTCGGATAAGGTTCAATAACAAAGATGTACTCCAACTAAGCAACATTTTGGTTGAAATAAATAAAACATTTTATAAGTACGATAAGATGCAAATAGCCCTCGAGAATACGTATTTCGTATCTGTTGTTTCAAACTGTCAAGCGTGAACCGTAAGCTGGTTGTATCTATTTATTTGAAAAAGATTTCAGTCCGAGAGGACTTTGCGGGACGCCTCTCCCACGCTCGCTAAGGCTTATTATAAACGAGAATATCTTTTATACAACATTCATAATGATATATTTTTTAATACATTAATAAGTCTGTAAATACCCTTCTTACCTATCTGTTTTCTTTAATTATATTAATGGATATAACTTTTATATAAATAAATTAATGAAACAAGTTCGACGATACTTATTAATATTAATTCTTAATTCACGTTCGAGGGTTAATTATATAACTCATTTAATATTCTATTTGTGATTACCGAAATATGTTTCGAAATTATATTCTGCCCTCTTTTTTAATTATCTGCTTTTTAATAACACTAACGGTTCGCCCCTGCTTTACGTGTGCTCTTTTGAAATGTGTATGAAACGGTATATGAAGCGTCTGTTAGATTTATATAGAATTGTTTCATTCATATTTATAATTTAATGATTAACGTTAATAATATATAAAAAAATTTTTACCTATTTCTATATTTTCTCGTAAATATTCTTAACTATTTAAATGAAACAAGAACGTCACGTGTTTTATTTTAAAACTAAGTGGACAAAGTACAGTGGCTTTGTTGCTGCTGTGTAACTCAGGTCCAATGTGTGTTTGTTTGTCATGATTGTGCAGAAAGTTTGAGGTACGTACGACTCGTCAACTTTTATAACGGAAAAGTAATATTGCTGTACAGAATATTTGATATTCTTTAAATGTATTATCGCATGAAGTTTAATAAAATAAGATAATTCATTAGCATTAAATTAAATTAACTTCCGTTCTACTTATTTTTAATGTATTTTCCTTGTGGCTTATAAAAAAAGTCCTTATACTCGTAGATCCACAGTTCGTTTGCGGGTCGCCTTATTTCCATCTAAGAGTCAGTATACCCGGATATCTCTAAGTGATTGGTGCACTGACAGACGCAAACAAGCTATTTATCATTCAGATTTTAGGATAAGTCTAGATCCAGAAACGTCTAAGCGTAGGTTTTATCATATCCTTCAGAATGTATCACTCGGTATCGGTAACTTCGTTAAATATTATAACAATATGAAAGATTAAGATCATTGTTTTAATGTTATGTTTGTTTGAATTCAGTGAACTCATTAATATAGAGCTAAGCTTGCTCAATTTATATTCACCAATAGTATTGGAAGTTATAATAACTTTATTAATTGGAAACCGTGGTCTGGAATGATTGTGGAATAACTAAAAACTCAAAAGCTAAGATACTTTTGTATGGAATTCGTTGAAAGCTCTATCACATTTGTCGAATGAATTTTGCAAATGTAGAAAGCTATTTATACTTTTCAAGTTTAAAGTGACCTAGGAGGATATTTATTCTTTTATTTCAGCTGATTTATTGAAAACCAATCAAACACATCAATATTCATGTGCTAGCTGGAAATAGTACAGATGAAAACCTTGCGAAAAAAGATAGAATAAGAATTAAAATTCATATCAAATCACTAGGAATAAAACGGGTTTTTCACTCCAACATGAAATCGTAGAAATGACATTTGTATTTTTTTTAGGAATCAAATTAATTCAGACACGCTTTAATCTTTTAGGGAAATCGTATCAAAAAAAACTGTTTAAAAATTAAAAATAGCAGATTCTTTGAAGAAGAGACGACTGTTCTTCAAAGATTTGCGCTAAAACGAGCGGACGAATCTCAGTCTGTTATACACTGATATAGGACACAGGATACATTGTTTCTTACCCTTTTCATATTTTCATATTATTATTTTCTTTATTGTCATATATAAATGTTTTACATGTCATATCATAATATAACCAATTGCCTATGTTAATAATCAGAGAATACTTTAAATTATTAAATTAGTCATGGTATTGCTAATGTTACAGAATCAATTACCCGATGATTTTAAAATGAATTGTTTTACAAAAAAATAAGTACGTAATAACATAATCTTATTCATACTAATTAGCTGATAACTTGTACAATTATCAAATATAAATGAATGATTCACACCAATTAGGACGTGAGAATCAGTCGGTTCGACCCCATTTATAAGTAATTATATATTATTAGTTATTGTTATTGTCTATTAAAATAACTATTGTATATATACTTGGAATATTATTACCGTTTATAAGTATTTTTCTTAAAAATATCTAGTACAATGTAACTTAATCAATTGAGCTACCATCTATACAGTGCGATGGCAATTAAAAATAATCTCTCTGATAACAGTATTGTGCCCAATTAAAAAGAAATTGGAATCAATAAATTTAATCTTATTACGTAACCGAAAATAAATTTGTAAATTTATCGGGACTTAGGATTTAATCCTGTTGGTGAAAACTTCGAACCGCTGACATCAGACAATTCGACATTTATAATAGATTAAGTCTATTTAAATATATTTTATACTAGCTGTACCCGCGAATTCGGTCGCGCTGAATATGTTTTATAAAATAAAAATAGCCTAAGTTACACCTTATAACATCGGCTATCCGCCAGTGAAGGTGCTGTTAAAATCGGTCCAGCCGTTTTAGAGGTTAGCCGGAACAAACGCTGAGACCAACATTTTTAAAATTGTTTTTTTTATATAACTATCTGTATACTTTCTATTAAAAAGCTGTTAATTTGTAATTACAAATAGACACACAGACATATGTATAGATACGTTGCAAATATTTTAAATTAAAATTTCGGTTAAAATATTTCATTTCGATAATGAACACAGAATGTAATTTTAATTAATTGTTTATTTAAATGGTTTAATGACAACTAACCAATTATCGTTATTTCATTTGTTGCAGGTAAATGCTGGCGGCTATCAAATTGTTTTGCGTTTTTATTAAAATGACAGCTACCAGGGTTGTCCGAGATTAATTAACTAATTAAGAAATATTGCTGTCAGGAACCCTTGTTATCCTCTTTTCCATGTGAACCCTGATTAATGGCGTGAGAGAGACAATGAACACTTTTGATAAACCAAAAAAAAAAAATTCAACTTCATCAGATATTAACTAGTCACCCTTACAAAAGCGGGTAGTTTGTGTCGTTATAAAAATAACGGTTTTTGCTTTTTTCAGATCTTGTTCTTTTTGCACGGTACATATTATATATAACATAAAATAGCAAGAAATTGTAATAGTATTTGACAGATTTTGATGTAACATTTAAAATCAATGTTTTTTTTCATATCAATTAATTTATTCTATCGTTACGTTTATTAGAAGACTATTTCCCGCGGTATAATCTACTAACCACTGTAGTCGCTAATCACTAATCACTAGTGACTTCACTTCTTGATGCTAGCAGTTCCACGATATGAATGAGCCCTACTGACCGGCGAGTGACTTATATACCGTCTTGAGGCAAGTTTCGTAATAGCGGTGCTACCCTCTTTAACAATTAGTCATGGCAAACTTCACGCACCAAGTATTGAGAATGTTACAAATACCCTCCAAAAGTACTGGCGATAACACGTTGAATCAGATGCAAATCGTACTTTGTCCATATTGGTAGTTAAAATATTCAAATAAACTAAATATAGTTTATAAAGAGAACCATAAAACTTTATTCTAAACAAAATATTTTACACAATTAACAAGGGACTAATTTTCAAAGCACTTATTACAAAGTGGATGTAATTAGAATTCCGTGTAAATTATAAGAGAATTCAAGAGTAAGAAGCATCGCAAATATTCTGCGGTTGACATTAAATGCCTCTAGACCAAGTATTTTAAGAAAATCATTTTGAATTTTCACTAGAATTACGTGGACGATGGTCGAAAATTTCAAATTTGACATAATATACGTTATGGTTTCTACTAAAGATACATTATTAATCATGAAAATATACAGTATTGATAAGAATTAAACAACCTTATCACTGAGCGAAAGGATTGCAATTATGATTATACGAAATTAGGTCAGAGATTCAATCATCCATCCTCAAAGAAACGTTTCGAAATTAAAAAAGAGGTATCCCCCGACATATGTCTACTTACACGTCGACTTGATTTTCCCTTTGTCAGTTGGATCTGGTGCTGCAGTACCGTATTCTATTTTTGCATCTCTTTTATTCGATTCACTTCGATTTAGGTCCTGATGTCATTAGCTTCGACTCGTTTATGCTTCGTATGGTTTCAATTTAAAAACAGTAAAATGAAATATCAAATGAATTTGAGGTCAAGTTTTTATTTGGTGTGTTTTTGTTTTATTAGTCAGAAATTCTTAAATCAATCACCGATATATCGATAACCCATTATGCGATTATTAGAATTTTGTGACCAGATTGCTAACACCACGTATTGCAGTGAATAGTAACTCCGATACGTTGTGATGTCTTATAACAATACATTTTTTCCTCCACACAGACGTACTGACGGGGATATTCTGTTAATTTTATTACTCTTTCCACATGATATATATGGTTAATATTAATATAATAGTGTAAATGTCTTTGTTTATGGATAAACATATTTCGGTGTGGTCCGACCCATTGTTTGTCAACATCTTCATTCCGAGAATTAAAGTGTTTGGAATTTGAACATTAAATAAATGAGTCGTCTGTGATTTTTTAGTCTAATGTGAATTAGTCATAAACTTATAAAAAAAACCTTCCTTATATTTTTTTTTATTTTTCTCTTTTTTTTTCTTATTTGTTAGGTAAAGTATGTTTAACTTTTGTAGTTAGAAAGGTTCTTATTTTTAACTTGCTACTCTACTACAAAAATATAACTCTGAAGCAATGATTAACTTAAAATGTTTATATAATTATTATTATATTTAAATAGACTTGTTCTTCACTTCTGTTTTTGTTATTAACAATTCTTAAATAACAAAATCTATCACCAAACATTTCTCGTCAAGTATCTGCTCTGGTTCCAGTTTGGAATGAAAGAGATAGCTATCCCTTTCAATTTATATCGTACAGACAGAGATAAAACACTTTAAAATGTTTTTTTATACGCTTCATAACATTGTGAGTATTATTATTAAAAACGAGACCGTCTACCTGCTGAGGTATGCGCAAACAAATGTACATATTTGAAGAATATTAACTTTAATGTCATCAAGATATGGTTTAAAATTACTTGTGATCATAATACACCTTCAAGATAGACATCGATAATAACATAACACCAATTAATTTGTTAGGTTTGTTATTTTAATTTAAAATATGTCCAAAGTATTTTTAGGATATGTTGTTATTCTAAACATTTCATGTACTACGTCTAGGGTTATTTGATGAAATCCTTTACTCAAATTAAGTTTTACTAAATAAAAATATTTTTATTTGTTAAGGATATTAAGTTGTATGTGTTGCTTTTAGAATTTTAAGTAAATTATATGAGTAAGAATTTAGTTTTTACCGTTCAACTAAAATGTTAATATCTTTTAGCATCAATTTAACCGTAAGCCGATACAAAACAGGGGTAACTTGATAGGGAACAAAAACTAATCGGCTTTAGTGCAGCATTAAAAGGATTTTGTGAATATAAAAGGGGACGGCGATTGGGTGGTTGGTTAAAAATTTTATTTTTAAAATCTAAAATTGTCAGTTTGTTTTGTTAAAAGAGCTTTTGAGTTAAATCTCCTATTTTTCGTCACAATTACAATTTATGAACGAAGAAAATATTTTTCATTAAATTTCTTCACTTTACAGAGGGCATTATTTCAATATTAATCTTTACATATAATAAAATAGTAATGACAAAATTTGTACATTCCATGTCTATAAATCTTGATTCAATATTCGTAGGTTATTAACCCGGTGAACGCTTATACACATCGAAAAATTAAATCATTTTCAAAGAAAAGAAACAATAAAACTGTACAACTGATTTCTTTTTGGAATAAGAAAGAGCGATATCTAATTATTTATATTTTATGTCTCTAATTCTCAAGGATAAAATTAAAAAGTTTTTTGGGGTATAACGGCAATAAAATCAATGATAATTAATTAATGGGGGGAGATGTGAGACGAAGTCGCTTACAACAGCTTAGCTTAGCAATAAACAAAACTACGAACTTAATTTAATTTATTAATGTAGTATATACTTTTGTTGCCGAGTGTACATAAACATAACGGCACGACTATACCCGTCCTAATCAAACAGTGACACTTAACTGTTTGATTTCAGTCACTTAAGAAGGGTTGGCTACCCGATAGTTTAATATATGTACAGTCGAAATGTTACACTTTATTGATTTTATTATAATATCTATTGCATATAAATAGAATTGAAGTGTCTGTTTGTAATTAGAAATTAACAGGTGTACACTAAATGCATATTAAAATACATAAAAAAATATATATATATTTCTGTCTGTCGGTTTGTATGTTCCGGTTAATCTCTGAAACGTTTGGGCTGATTTTGACAGGACTTTCACTGACTGATGTTATAAAAAGGCTACTTGTGTTAAAAAAAAAAATCAGCGCAAACAAAGTCCTGGACACAGATATTATATTATATATTTATATTGTATATTTTAATTATGTTTCTTAATCTTTTAATTTATGAGTTTTGTATTATGAAATGTTTTTTTTTGTAATGTATTTGAAAGTAATTTTAAAATTGCCTTTTCTTAAAACACCTCGCTCTCTTGAAACATTGGTTTTATATAAATATATAAAAGTTCGCTCTCATTTCGAGACAATCTGTCCGTTTAAGCGTATCAAGTTAAATATTTGAACGAACAAGGTCTTTGAAACTAGCGTCTGTGCTGCCTTTGATATTTTTTATATATATTTTTTGCAAATGTTATTTTAAAACTAATTGTTATATATAAAAATTACATGTATTAATTATATTATATATTTACATATATATAAAGTTTAACTGTACTTATCAAAACACTAAAATTATAAATTAAAATTAATTTTAAGTTTATTTCTCATATTTAATTATTTGCATTTTATAAATATGCTTTAAATTTTGAATTAAATGAAGTATACGAATTATAGTAATAAGTGTATATCTTCATACATTAAATATGCCATCTAATTCGACCCTGATAGATTGGACTGGACTACCCAAGTGGCAAGTGACTGTCCAGTATACAAAGGAGGCTCCCAGGTTAAGCTAAGCTTCTTGGGAGTTGCAAATTTGTGCTCTCGTAATAAAGGCTCACGTTCATCCCTTTAAGAAGTTTTGAGACATTACTATTATTATTATTTAATTGATCAGTAATAAAATGACCACGACCAACTAATTAATTAATAATATTTTATTTTAATTTATTTTAATTTTTACATGTCTATCCAAAAGGAAATAAAGGTGAGTTTATTATAATTTTAATCTCTAAACATATTGGCGACATGAAGTGTCCCAGAGGTCACAGATTCGAGTCCTGCCCGGGTTGTTATTTTGTCTATAAATATATATAAAAAAAAAACAAAATAAAAGCCTAACATACCTAAACATGTTTATAGAAAACTTTAGACTTTATCAAATATTAAAACCAATATACAGTATTGAAGAAAACATTCGATATTGGATTAGGTAAAATAAAAAATGCAGAACAAAATGAAATGAAAAGAACATTTTTGTAGTGTGCAATATTTTTTCTAGTTCTATCAATATTTGAATCGGTCCACACACGCCATGTATATTTTATTTTCAAAGTTAGAAATACAACTTTTATTATTTTAGAATATATAAATCATCACTATATTACCGAATGATGCAACAATTTTGCGTAATACCAGTGACATGTGTCGGTATCGCTGATTCATTTTGCTCTATCCGTAATACAATTGATTCATTTTGAACCATGATGTACTCGTATTTTTAAAATCTAGGGGATTATTTCAATTAACAATGTCACACGGTATTTTTTACTTTTATATATTTGTATTTCGTAATAAAAGCTCACTCACTCACCACTCCCATTCCATTAAGGCTAAATGTTAACGAAGTTAAAAATAATTCGGTAAAATAAATAAGATATTATAATAAAACATCAAAGTTTATTCCCGGGAATAATTACGCTCTGGAGTTCTTCGAGAAAATCTTGAAGTGTAACAAAAAACTTTTTAGAATGCGAAAAAAAGGCTGCCTTCTGGCCTTTTAAAGAAACTTCCCTTACAGATGTTCGAAATTGAAACCATTCTTAAAGACTTCAAAAATGTAAAGAGATTTGTGAAATTTTCGACCTCACAGTAAAGTTTCCCTAATGATTTGATATTGTTATTTTTTAGAGTAATAATTTAAATATACAATGTTTGGATGTTTGTGTACGTTTATTACATTTAATCTTATTTAAAAGCTACTAAATAAAATTCTTATTTAAAAGCTATCCCGTAACGTTGTATCTTCAGAGTAACTCGTTTGTGTAATATTAACGGTTTCAAAAAAAAAGAATGAACCCAAGCCGACATTCGAATTCGATGTTTAAAACACGCGGGATTTAAAACAGTAAGATAAAGCGTTTCATTCGATTTAAATACAACGAGCAACATTAAAGCTTTCCATTATTATAATTGCAACCTTATTTTATAATGTTATAAGGGTTATATTTTAAATGAATGCCTAAATAGGCCCACCGTACGGTCTTTCGAATCGAATGGAACGAAATGAAATGCAAGGAATTGTTTATTCGCGTTCTGATTTTAAAGATTCGAATTTCTAACGAAAACATTTTCTTTAGGATTTGCCCTTTTGATTGGTTCCGAATAGAGATTCGTATGACCTTTCGTATAATTAATTATAGTTTAGAGTTATTATCTGAAATTTTTAAGTTCGATACTGGCGAATAAGATTTAAAAAGTTTGAGTTATTTTTTTAAATAGACTAATAGAAAGTAAATACTAACTTTCAATACATTTATGTTTATATTTTTCTTAAAGGCAACTCCTGTGAGTGACTAACTATCTCTTCTTCCATTATCGCCATAATGAGGTTACACTATACCACCTTTTGTATTCAATATAACGCATTTTTCCTTAACGGAAGGTGTCGGAGAACCTTTCACCTTATAAAGTTAGATAAAATACTTAGACATGATTACCGTATATCGAATTTTTTTATTTGTTATTTATTATGTATTAAAAATAACACCACCGTGTATATAATAACTGATATTTAAACACTAATGTATCCTAGACTATAATGATATATAATTAACGACTATTATATGTAAATAAAAATAGATATATAATTGTATGGAATGAGAAATGGTTGGTATGCGAGTTATTATGTATTTATTTTTAAACTAAATAGTTTTAAATGTCTCGAATCCTTTGAGAAGTTGAGTGAATGTTTTCTGTTCGTCTGTCTATAAATTAATATGAAATTGGAATAATGAAAAAAATATATATTTTTTAAATAGTATAAAATCTGTATGTGAAATAATATTATAACATTTAATATTGACATTTTAGAAGTAAGCCGCCATTTTGAAAATCATGCTATATTATGACCGAAAAGACAATACATATACATATATATAAACATAACTATAGGAAATTAATGAAATTGTAATCGAAAACTTTATTATATTAAAATAAAAACAAAAAGCAGACTTAAAAGTAGCAGAACAATAAAATCATAAATGAACTTTTAAGCACAATTACTTTAATTTTCCAAAATGGCCGAACGTTTTTAAAAAGCACCGTCCGCGGCTTGTTGGCGTGCGTTTAATGGGATTGTTGGTGCCGCCATTATTATGAACCAAATGTGTGGATCGTTCTCTTGAACCAGTTCTTCCCTTGATACACTCCTTCATCCAGTGTAATGTTAATATAACAGGATTGTTTATCCTTTTGTCAATACTCCCCTGTTCTTTTATAACATTTTTTTTTGTTATTGACTCGAATTTTTTAAGCGGGATTAATATATTTATTAATTATTCTTTATATATCTTATTGTATAAGAATATAAAATCATTTAAATCGCTCACAAAATTTTCTAACAAAAAAAATGTTGTACAAATCTTAAACTACTATATATTTTATGTATTTGTGAACTACGTAAGGATGTGACACAATTTATCGATATATGGTAAACCTAATTGGGGATGTCGTGAGTTCCCGATTTAGACAATGCTCTCCAGAACGGCTCGGTGCGTGTGAAAGTGTCTCGATATATTTATGTTTTGTCTGTATGTATTTATATATATAAATTTTATTAGCAAGTGCCATTAATGGTAAGACGACCCCTTGGAGTTGGGGTCCGCGGTGTTATAAATAACTCTGTTCCCTTTTTAAGATAATAAAATACGTTTATTTAAACTACAAGTTACGATGGTTCTAGATTTCAATGTTTGGTTTGTCTTTATATACAATTTTTTTTTGTAATTTTGTACCAAAAAAAATACTATTAATTCTTGTAAATTCTGATTCCACTCAGTTGGGATTGGCACATGTGTCAATTCCCTCCAAGCTCCTCTAATGGGTTCATTTCATTATCCACCAATCACATGCTCGCTGACAGCTCACAAAATAAACAGCTTTTTCACTATGCAATTTTAATATGCTATTTGACCTAACACTGCATCAATCGCATCACATTGGAGACCTGATTGATAACTATAACGAAATTATCCTAACCAATGTAAGATGATAGTGATATGAACAAGTGAAACATTTTAATTAAGACTAAAAGCAAAGATGCAAAACACGTTTAAATACGAGTTAATTTAAGTGTCGTGACAAGGTTGTATAACAAAGATATCGATTCTATCTCGACATTTCTTTTTTCTTATTGGTCATCTCTGATGAAGATTTCTCAGTAATCCTATAATGTATTAACTAAGTATCTTTATATAGTGTTAAATATTTCTTACACTCTAACCTTATCCTACATAACTAGTGACGTTATGGTCCAATTTGTGGTGTGCCCGAATATTATAATGGAGGTCGTCGCTTCGAGTGCTGCATTTTTTTTTTGTGTAGGGCAGTTTTTTAAATATTTGTTTTATGGTTAGATTGTTTTTTTTGTATTAAAATAAATCTTATTTTAAATAACAATTATTACTTTATTAATCTACAAAAGATTTCAATGACCTGAAATTAAAGACAGAAATTCAAGGTATTTATTTAAAAGAGCAGCTTGAAAAAATAAAGTTCTTCAACACAATAATTTACATATTTTTTTATTGAATACATTTTAAAGGCAAAAAAATATATACGGATAATTGTTTTTTTAAAAGACGGTTTTTCTTAAAATAACGATTGCCTCACTCGTCGTCAAGTTAATGAAAAAACTTCGAACATTTTAATATAGTTTTTATTGATAATGAAATCGAAGGCCTGTTATAGATGTCATTGTCGTTTATGAAGTTTTTTATAAATTTATCGATTTTTAATGGCCCAACATTTGATCCAATATGCTATTTGGTCTGTGTCAAACTCTAATTGTTACAAATATTATTTATTTGTTTAATTCGTTCAACCCATTATATATTATCATACGTACTCATAATTAGCCACAAAGCGCTAATGTTTTTGTCAGAATTTGCATGCAGCTGTCAAACTTGACGCAAGGAGTGTGAAATTGCGTAATGAGGGCCCCGATTGTAGGGTGATATGAGAAACACACGGGCGTTTATTGCGGACGATCACGCTTAAAATAATTAAGGAAAGGAGAGAGGAAAATAAAAATTAAAAAACAACACGCAGGTTTCAATTTAATTTTCTTTCGATTAAATTTCGTGATCACGCAGGTGTGGGCGTATAACGCACACGTTGTATGTATGCTATATTTTTATTTCGATCCTGATTGGCCGTTAGGAGAAAAGTAATCGGACCGGATTGGTTGTTAATTTTTCTATAACAAAAATCACTGTATGTATATATGTACGTTTCGTTAAATTTGAACAACAAACAAATCTCGCTCAGGTGTATCGGAACAACGCTGAATTTAATAAACGTATCATTAATCTTGATAAAACATTCGCGGAGGCTGGAGCAGAAATCGCTCGCGGGGTTTCTTGTTTCCAGTAATGACGTTGTGTTGATCAAAAATTATTTTTATATATTTATATTATTTTATTTTTTTGGGCTATTAATATAAAACTTTACTTTATCGTGAATAACGAGTTTTAATTTTGAACAAATATTTTGAAGGTATAATTGCATATAAAGTTTTGTTTTTTTTATTGTATGTTATTTTCTCCTATTTAAACTTACTAAGTAAACTGTATCGATAAGGACTCCTCAGTGTTCTTTTATTTATTTATATACTAGCAGTATCCATGACTTCGTTCGCGAGGACTATGTTTTTAAATCAAAGTATCCTAAGTTACTCCTTATAACATCGGCTATAAACCAGTGAAAATCCTATTAAAATCAGTCCAGTTATTACAGAAGTGAACCAGACAGACGAAGAAGAATTTAAAATATATATATATATATAAGTAGCATACATAGTCTAATATGCATTTAGTTAAAAGCTGTCAATTTGTAATTACAAACAGATGCTTCAATTTTATTTATATGTATATATACATATACATTGTATGTGTATTCGTTTGAGGTCATAAGTTATCTAACTCTGTCCCAGTTTTAATGATCGTCTGTCTGTGTTAGTGATATATAGAAATGATTTGCAATAATAATATCTTATCTTACTTAAACATATATATATATATATATATATATATATATATATATATATATATATATATATATATATATATATACATATATATATTATAATTATACATATATAAAGTTATTCATGGAAGTGTTTTATGTAAAATTCTTGTGTATAATTTTAATTAAGTACCTACCAGTTTCCAAACTTTCAACTGATGTACTGAAGTTTTATTTCATGTACATGAAATGTTTAATTTACATTTATGGCAGTGCACCGCTCCGTGACTGGTAATTATGTGCTGTTTTGGAGTTTTAGTTGAACTATATTTTTATTATCAAACTACCGGCGAAATATAAATGTAAATAGAAAATAATTACCGAGGTTTAAATGTAATATTATAAAATAGACAAGGAAAAAAAGTTATATAAAAAAGTTTTTTTTTTATTAAAAATATCTCGTTTTATTAAGCATTTAGATTGTTTTCAAAAATCAATAATTATTTTTATCAAATTAATACAATAGAATAATTTATAAAAAAATTATATATATATTTTTTTTATTTCGTATTTGTAAAAAGGAATAATTATTCTGTGAAGATCGTCACCGTTAGTTATAATATAACTATAATTTCGCGAGTCACAGTTAACGCGTGACCGTCGTAAATAAGTTAATTTTATGCGCGTTAAAGTAAATTCAATAAGAGCCCGGCTACCTGGCCGGGGATTAGGGATCCCTTTGTAACAGAAAAAAAAGAAAAAAACACAATTTTTTTTTTCCTATGCGTTCAAGTGTAAAATATCATCCCGTGTATTTAAAATTACTGGATACAGATATCTGTTTTTTTTATTTTTTTATTACTTTAATTAATATATATATATATATACGGAACCCGTCTACGTTATTTCAAAATTTTGGATTGTCCGTATATATATATAAAAAATTCTTTATTACCGATCTTGAGCCGTTGCCAGTTCCGAGGCGTGGAATATTTGAAGAAATTGCTATGAAGTAATTAGCATGAAATTTGACTCGAGCGAAGCGGGTAAAGGTTTTTGTTACGATACAAATGAATGTATAAGTTATCTTTATTTAGTTTTAAAACTCATTAAAACTTTGTTAAAAAGTTTTTTGTTACATTTATTTTATTGTTATCTAATCTATTTCAACAAATAGATTGTTAAAAGATAGATAAAGATAGGTAACCGTAATGTAATCGAATGAAATATGTATAATGATCTGTAAGCTGAATGAAATTGAATGATATTCGTAATCGGAATATAATACGATATAGAAGTATCAAAATCCTCAATAGATGAGCTTCCGGTTGATATCAACTTTACCCGACTGTACACAAAAACAAGTATACGAGAACGGAACCCGTGAAATCGGGATCAGTAATACGTTCCGCTAAGCCGCCAATATTATTTTCATGTCCTCCTAATATGTGTATCATTGTGTATGTGAGTGTGTGCGTGAACATGTGGAACACACACATAGATTAACAATGTATGTGTTTGTGTGTGTGTGTCTGTGTGTGTGTGTGTATGCGTGTGCGTATGTGGATATTTTTTACGCTTGTATGCAACACGCACAGATTACACTTTTGATCGAACAATAACTGTAAATTTATTTGTTTATATATTTATATGAACTAATAACCGTTTAAATAGGTAAAGTCTGTGAATATTATTTACTACTAGTTGTCGCCGGCGATTCTGTCTGCCTCCCTTTTCGCAGACTCAAATCAACAAGCATGTGTCATCAAGTGTGTAAATTGTCTTATATATTGGGTAGGATAAAAATCTGTAACCACACAAAAATTTTATCAAAATCCGCAAAGCAAAGCACTATTGTTTTAGTCGTTTTAAATAACGATTATTTGTTTTTTTATTATTTTATATAGTATTTTGCATCTGTTTGTAATTTTTAATAATTTAAGATTCGTTTGCAGTCCTTTTTATTCGATTGATTTAAGAATTTTTTTAACCAAATTCATAGAAGACTAATATTTGCGCTATTAGGTATCATATCATCCATAATGTCCAGTTAGGATGGACCCCGATATAAAATATTGCCTTTATTCGCCAGAGGTCATAACGTCTGGTTGATGTGATTTGATATAAAACAATCATGGATTTTCCAACCGTAGTTTTTATTGTCTTTTTACGTATTAATCTCTCTGAGTGATTTTTTAGTAATGCAACCTTAGCTTCTACGAATCGCAGAATCAACAATAATTTAATTTTAACTGAACGATAAATTTCTTTTCTTTATCAGTATATTTCAATAATATCTAATCTACTTTTTTATATGTAAATACTTGACTTTTCTAGTTTATTAAAACATAATTTTATATTGACTTAATAAAATGTAATTATTATGTTTTAATTAAGGGCAAGTGCCTCCATAGATGACAGTTATCCATGTTGTACACAAATCCTCATCCGGGTGCCCTCATCCCAATTATATGGTGTCGTCCCGATAATTCCTTTTTTTTATGTCATCCCAGTGAAGATATGCTTATTTGCGATATCATTTTTCATACTTTATCATCATCATCATCATCATCTGTCTTAGGCTGTAATCATTCATACTTAAAACTCTTATAGTTACATGTCATATAGAAATAATGTTAAATTTAGCGTCCACTGGATATTTCTACGCAATGTTCCTTTTTAATAGCATTTTGTCCAATTAAATATGGATTCGAACTCTAATATATTAGCTTTTATCTAAAAAGTTATCCCTTAAGCAAATTTATCGACATCGATACCCGATTCCTATCAAAACTATCCACACTATCTACATAAATAATGCGACATTGGATTTTGTACTTTATGTACAAACATTTTAGGTACATTCCGGCTCGCGGTCGTTGGAGACGTTTTTTTTTTCTACTAAATGGACAAAACCCTAATGGTCGCCGTCAACATGCCTTTTTAAAGTTTTATCGTTTTTTTTTCGGTTGGGGTCGTTTCTAATGTTTTTAGAACTTCTGGGTTGAAAAAAGTTTTGAATAGGAAATTTTTAACGGAGTCCGTCATAAAAACGTCCCGTCTTCGTCTTTTGTGTCCGTACATAGAGTAAAGTAACACGAGATACAGATTTAACTTGGAGGAATGTTTTGACGTTTTATTTTATGACTATTACTGAATTGCATAATCGCATTTCTTCAAATAAATTGGGATATAAAAAATTGAAACTAATTCCCAAACATCTCTCCACATTCTCTATCGGAGAGATACAGTTAATTAACTCGAGATACGGAAATTTTATGTACCTATACCTCTTCACTAAAATCATATCACTAGTGACATTATTTCACCCACGTCTTCTTATCTAGAGCTAATAAAGAACTCGACCCCTATCAAGAGATATTTTATTATTAAATAAATAAGCATTTATTTACAGTACAGTACATCACCCGTACTGGAGTGCCGACAATAAATTTTCACAAAAACCATTTGTTGACAATGTTATATATATATTTCAATAAATGATAATTATGAGAATTGATTGTGGCAAGTGACACAATAGAGCGTAAATATTTTATACTTCATATAAATTATAATCGTAATATTTTATGTTAAACAGAAATTATAATTTAACGTTGCAAAAATATTTCAAATTTGTAAATCGAATGCTGTGGGCTCTGCATCGGTGCGTTTACCTGTTTTTTTTTTGACGCATGCTAGAAAGAGACGGAACACTGGAGACTAGAATTGTATAGGTAGTATACTGAATGCGTTTCGACAATGCGTTCCTACCTATATTGAAACGAAAGCGGCCAAGACCGAGAGCGACGCCACTGACAATGCACGACTGTCTATCTGGTTATAATATACGACTATTTTGCGATGGTATAAGATTTATCAACAACGACCCCGGCAGAAGTAACTCTTAATTTCGGACGGGTAACCGCCCGAGCGTGGCCGGTGAGGCAACCATGCGCCGCGCATTCTTGATTCTTCACCAATCCCTACCAACTTCACGGCAGTTGCGTCTCGACCGTCGACCGGGACGGACCTGTGTCCGATGGTACAACAAAACTATCGTACAATACAACACTTAAACAATTTAAAGTGACTCATATATTATCCTAAAATCTATAATAGACTAAGACGCGTAAATAACAGTGATGGGAAGTTCGGGGGACGTTGGTAACGGTTGATTTTAATACGATGATCGAAAGTTTAAGTTTGAAAAAAAAGTTGTGGTCCGAATGCACCCAGTAACAAAAAAAATAATATGATGTGTTGTTATTAGTGATGGCTTAATGGGATCGCAGTGCGTCCAACGTCGAGTAGATAGTTATGTGTACTGTGATATAAATTATATGCGATCAAGTAGATGATTGCTATATCTGTGTGTGATATTAGTTTATTAGTTACCAAAGATTCCTAATGATCTTGTACATTAGTTTGTGCTTCATATTGGTAGTTTTAGGTAAGTTTTTTTTGTTGTTTGTTGAGCTTTTCTGGTTGGGGTGTGAGAATAAATCTGCATAAAACGAGTCATTTTGTGTGGGAACAGGCGTATCCTTCGTGTTTCAAATATCAATTATTTTCATTCAAATTTAAAGTTGATTTGAAATAAGTTTGTTTCAAAATAGTGATGTTATTAATAGTATGATGTAAACTAAACGTAAATTTAATATAATCAAAACTAAACTAAAAACCCGTATACATATATTATAATTGGAGAAATTTATAAATTTTAAACGTCAATTAGTTGTAGATCGTTAAAATATTTCTTTTAATTTGGACCACATTTTTATGTATATTTCTATTTCATCGTTTAAATATTAAAATTATAATTCCTCATACCTTATACTAAAATATTTGAAAGTAGGTGACACTCATTTCTCGGATTGCAATTATGAAAATTTTAAGAATTAACTGAAAATAATTAGAATATTTTTTATGTATAATTATTTTAACGTGATGAAAGTCGAAAGAGTATCATCACAAATGAAATTAAAATTAATGTAAAATTAAAACTCTTTAATCCAAACCGTTGTAAATGTAAAAGTTAAAAATAATTATAATGTATGTATTACGTTTCGCTCGAATCAGATTTCTTAAGATATGCAAATAACTTTATAAGTTTAGAGATAAATCACTTTATTACTTTAAAATTAATTAAATTCCGAATGAAATGGAATAATATCAAAACGAAATCTATAATTTATACACCAATTATTATTTATCTTTAATTATATGATTTTTATTGCTGATTTACGATAACTTTATAATAGGATATGTTGAAGATGTTTTTGGTACACACATATATATATTATATATACATATAATATTATGTGTATTTGATAATTAATTCTTGATTTATTATACTTGTTTCCATTCTGAGTCAGTTTTTTTTGCATACGATTGTTGTTACATCCTGTAAGTTGTGTGTGTGTTGTGTGTGTGTAAATAATATGTGATACTAGTTTTTGACTGCGGCTTCGCTCGCATTCGAATTTGAGGGGAGGAATGCAAGGACTATTAAAAGGAACAGATAATGGTTATGTCACGCCCTCTGGAGACGAATGGAATTTAAAATTTTGAAGATAATTGCATTTTACCAAATTTTGGTCTATTTTTAAAATTTTGTATTTTTATACGATTACGACGGACGTACAAACTTTAACGGTTATAATATTAATACACACAATCCGGAGGAGAAACGTATAAAGTAGGTCATTTTAGAACGAAATATAAAAATCTGTCGGAGACGTCCCGATAATTTCAATTGGGATGGATTTTTTTTTATATTATATTTTTTTTAGAAAGTGGACGGCAAACCGAGGAAAACGAAATTATAGAAACGTGACCGGGTCGCACGATTTGAGTTACTCCTTAGTACTTTTAAACGTACCGGGTATTATGAGCTTTATGACTTATATAAGTAAGTACCTACGGGTATGTTGAAATATTTTTTTATTTAATTTTAGATATATTTAATGTTACATGAGTGATATGTATATAAATAAACCTACCACTGAAGTGTTCATGACTAGTGTTGCTAACAGCAGAGACATTACAAATATATATATATATATATATATATATATATATATATATATATATTTGAAATGTCTCTGCTGTTTAATTAATGTTTCATTGTTACTGAAACTATTATTAAATTTAATTTTTTTACATATTATATATTAAATATATCCTAGCAATATATATACAGGGTGTGTCCTAGATTTATAATAAAGCGAGCGAGCGAGCGAGTACGTGTGACCCGAACCGGTTTAGCAGCAATTTTGAAAATTCACTTAATTAATACCCATTTATTATACGTTAGAATATCTCCACTGAATTTTGTGAACAATTTCGTTTTATCTGTCCGTTACCGCGCCGACGTTGAAATTCTGTTAATACTTTAAATTACGCTCTCAACACTCATCCCTCGGTCATATTTAATAATTCGTTAAACCCCTTTTTTATATTTATAATGAGATCACTAACATTTTGTAGTTGTTATTTGAGATACACTAATGTCATTACTGAAATATATAATATTGTTATGTTGTTAATGTTGTTTGTTTGTTAGCCATAAGGTAATATTTATGCTGCAAATTTTAAAAGTATGTGAACTGAATAAAAAAAACAACACCCAGTTCACGCACGATTAAGCAGTCGGAAACAGTTTTTTTTATAGCCTTTAATTAGAACCCTCGGTTCCTCAAAGTGACGCGTAGCGCCATCTGTTACGTAGTAGCGGAACTAGCGGATTAAGTTTAACAATTCCGGTTTTTTTTAAAGCTAAATATCTATCTGGGCGGCAATATCGATTATAAAAAATATTTATTTCGTTATAAATAGAGAAATGATAATAAAACAAAAAAGCTCATTGTGTGGGCCGGAATCGATAACCATCGTGTCGACATAAAGTTGTTTTAACAATCCACCAACCCCGGTTTTTCTCGGTAACACCATCATAAAATTCTTCTTTAAACCTATAAAAAATGTCAAAACAAACGGACGTGTAGCGTTACTTGTTAAGAGTGTAAGAAATCTGTCCAAGTATTTTATTTAATAACGGTCAAGTGATTTTTGGATATCAAATTATGTATTTTGAATATTTTCATTTTGTGATATATATATTTTATGTTTTTGTATATATGTATATATGGTTTCCTATTATACTCGTATGGCGTTCAGGACGCCTGAGAGTACGTTGACACGAACGTTAGTATTACCTATCCCAATAAATCATGATATTACAGTATTCACTCCAGAGAGGAAACAATAAATTCAACTAAAACCACAGATTTATTTATGTTTATAAGATAGTTTTAAATGCAACATAAATTTGTATCTATCACTAAACAATACTTAACGGTTTTTAAACTATCGACACGTGTTAACCGGTAGTTAATCTTGCCTGTTAAATTTAAACCTAAAGGGTGTTACACATTGTTTTGAAAAATAAATCATGTGATTTTCAATTTATTAAAATTTAAAAATAGTAAGTGTATCAGTGACTTAAATATTTTATACTATATATATTTTTATAATAAGATAGTGAATTATTTATTGATAAGTTGGATTATATAACGGTACTCGAGTGTGTCCTGATCCTTATTTCATTACTCTAGCGCCCTTTGAACGTCATCTATTAAAAGATATTTTAAATTCGTTATTCTGTTCCTCCCTCAGATGTATGTGTGCTAAGATTTCTTGTTTTATCACTATCGCCTTACACCCGGCGCCGCCTGCGAATATATTAGTATTAATTTAATATTACTATGTATTATTATATAGATAATGTTTATTGGTATAACGAGGGAAATAATATTTATAATAATCCTCAAAAACAAACGAATAAACAAATAAATTTGATTCAATTTATATATTAATATTTAACTACACGAATAAAGACAAAAGATAATCGTTTTAGTATAAATTTTGTTAAACTCTTAATATATTTATATCTTAAAACATTAGTAACATTAAATCTTGTGTACTTAAGAACATTAATTATGAATGTAATGTCACTTTTGACCGTAAAGTTATCCCCTACTTAGGGAGGGGAGGGCGGCGCGTCCAAAAATAGTTCATCCGTAGTATTACGGGATATGCCATAAGAAATTTTACACACGCACACACACACACACGTACACACATGTGTGTATGTGTGTGTGTGTTAGTTATTAATGAAAATATTGTCATTTATACCGAATGGCTTGTCGAATATTTTTGTTTTCCTAATTGAAGTTTAATCAATATTTATTTTTAGTAATATTTCACTCAGAATTATTATAATTGTTATTATTGAATTTACAAAAAAATCTAATCTTATAATATGCGGCTTCCCCCGTACTGACGAGATATCATATATCTCGAAGTTTCCAGACTTTTGTTTAATTATGAAGTTTGAATGTAGGCTTTTATAATATTAAATATTTTAGAAAAGTGTGTGTGTGTGTATGTGTATTCGAAGAAACTATAATTTTTTGTACTGTTTTCTTACTTTTTTTATCTTATAATAATAAATAATATATACTATGTATGTTTGTATTTTGGTTGTTGCTCACAGATTATATCTAATAAACTTCGATGACCTCTATCAAATAGCGGGCACCCGTTAAAAATTTCTATAAATTATTATTCCAAACTCGTTCTAGCGATTTATCAATTTAATCCCAAAAGTGTTAAAGGTTGTATGTAAACGTTTTGGGAACATGTCTTTCTCAAAGTTGTTTGTTTGATCTTATCGACGTACAGACCGACAGTAGGTACCGTCGGTTCCGATACATAAAAAACTACCCTCAAAGAATGTGACCCCCGTTTAGAAGAATAATTCACACGGTAACATTACGGAAACTGAGTGTAATTTCGAGTCTCGCTACGAAAAAGGTGACAAATAATATATGTCTAGTTCTCACTGAAGCAAATAGCTTAGGAATATTTCATTAGGTTCAACGAGGGTGACAACGACGAACCGTTTTCACGGAATGTTACATTGTTAATGTGGAATTTAACAATTTTTTTGGTACAATTTATTTTTAACACACTAAATATATAACATCTTTTTCATTTGGGTGGTTAATATCCAGTTTAATTTTTTAATAGAATTATTGAATTATGAATTTTGTCCCGATATTGCTTATCAAATTATGGTACCCCTACAAGGTTAGTTGATATTTGCATTCGTCAGACTTTTCGATTCTGTTTATTTGTTGAAGTCAAATCGTTCGTTATTTCTGTATGTCGATGGTATTACATTTTTAATTATGTTTAGTTTAGTGGCTTTTGTTGACACTTCTTCATTATTTACAGACAGTTATATATATATATATATATATATATTGTCCAGAATGTATAATTGTAATTCTGTGATGACGTCACAATTTTAGTGGAAAATTCGTTTCAAATTGAGAATTAATTTAAAGTTTATAAATAATAACGAATTTTAATTATTCAATAAGAAGACTTGTCACAGCAGAAAGGAAAAAAAACAAATTTTTTTTTTTAATGTCTTTAAAAAAGCTCAATAGAACCCAAATTATTAATAGAATATTTTTTTTTTGTTATAACAATAACACCTTCTATAAATAAAGTATGAGTGAGTTTTCTATATCTTTTATTATAAAAAATATTCGATAGGAAAGGGTAAGAAAAAAGTTTGAGACCAATTAAATAAATCAATTGCCGTCTGCGCCTAATTGAAGTGTTCCGGGGCGAGCGGTGCGGGTCCCGATTTTATAAGGAACGCAAATCTATATAAGAAATTTCGATTGAATTTTGCGATTTTTATCATTCATTTTATCAACACCTCTGAAACGAAGGCTGTTATAAATTAAACGTGTGTGTATATCTGTGTATGTTCAAGGAGTAGGTAGATTCCAAAACGAATGGACCGATTTTAGTGCGGTTTTCGAAAGCCTTGTTAAGTTATGGCTGTAATATTGAGGTCTCATTGCAACTCGTGTTGGATGACTGTTGAAATCAAATTTGATTTTATTTATGATATCAAATTATTCATTCAATAAAAAATTATAATAACATGACAATCAATAAATCACAAAGAGATTGCAACTGTAAAGAAATATTCGAAACGACTTCATTGCGGTAAAAATTTTCTACCGATTCTTTTGATTGATTCATCGCGCCTCATCGTGACTCAATATGAAATGCGCAAGCGCATAATGGCGGCTGAGTCACCGATAGTTTTAACAGTTCTTTGTTTGAACCTCCAATTTTACAAGTTATTTTTCATAATTTGAAAAAGAATTGTTTTATTTTTTTTTTAATTATATTCCTTCGTCATATCGAGTTAGGAATGTATTTTGAGACGCGTGTCACCGTGGGGGCGTCCGCGAGACGTCTGACCCGATTGTCTGGGCCTCGTTTTTTGAATTTGGTACAGATCCAGATAGATTATGACCCCGATATCGGTACCGTGTATCTATCTGACGGTTAACAGTTAGGTATACAAGTTGATGTGCAGTAAAAGTTATTGTAGCTAGCTAGCTAGCTATTTGCTGTTGTTTCTCTCTCAACTACATAGGTGTAATCTTGGATAAAAATTAGTCCATGACCTTTTTACTGTTTTTCTCGTAAGTGAATTCTTCATATATAAATAGGATATTTATTACTTATATAGTTTTATATGTATTACAATATATATTTAAAATGCATATATTTAGTTCATTATCGGTGGACTAATTTAACAGATAATTAATAATTAATGAAATTATATAGAAATATGTACATGTTTATGCGTTTTATAGAAAAATATAAACTAAACTAAAAAAAAACGTATTAAACATCTCGATAGATAAAGAATAGTACGCGAGCCTACATCGGAATGTCCCACCCTTTTAGTGAAGTCTATAATTGGTTGAAAGGCATCGAGAAATCCCCTTCACCCTTCTCTCCCTGTAATTAAAAGGTTACTTGCTCTTTCGTTTATTATTAAACCTGATCTTTTATTAAGTAACATTGGATGGTGTGTCCCGTAACATTGACGATTACTATTGTATTATTTTTGATGTCAAAATGGTTTGTCAAATGTTTTTTTTTCCCAAATGTGATTAAAATAAATATTTTTACTTATATTTTATATAAGTATATACTATAATACATACTATGCTATATATTTTTTAACGATGGTTATTTTAACAATTTACTTACATATGATAACTTAATAAAGTTTATGAAGGGTTAAGCCCGGAGGTCCTAAGATCAGCTCCGGTCCGTTGGGTTTTTAGGCAACCCATTACTATCGCAAACTATCCCGGACCCTTGTATTTAAGTGCGGGATAAAGAATATTGAAGGTAAAGGTAAATTAATAAGTGAAGCCTGTTTATCTTTTGCTATTATAATATTTTACGGAAATTATATTATTTTTAATTTAAACAATAAAATGTCGTCTCTCAGACTATACATTTTTTTGTTCACAAATTAAAAAATGAAACGTAAGAAATACGGTTTTTTTTTTCTTTAATATAAAAATAAATGTACTTCGGATTTATTATACCTAAGCTGTCTTTTAAATAATTGTAATTCATGAATAGTAAAAAATAGAACATATTTTTGTTAGTTTTAATTTGTTCATACACACATCCATACACCTACACACACACACACACACACATATATATATATATATACACAACCACACATAAATCTAGGTATATTTATTTTCAGTCTCTAATACGGGTTCAGTAATAACTTACTCATATTGTGAATTAATATTGCAATATTTTTTTTTCAATAGAAATATACGAACGAATTTGTGGAACTTATTAATATGCGGTTACCATATAACAATTATGTGCGGAATAAACGAATTTAGCTCTTAAAACAAACGTTTAAGGTCGATAATTCTAATAACATCCAGGTTTGACTAATTCGGTTGGGTTGCGGTCGTTTCGCGGGCGGAAATTAAATTGTTATAATATTTCGCTTTAAAAAAAAAAGATATCATTATTCCGAATGATCCGTTAAAATTTTTTGCTGAATTGTTTTATTATTGCTTATTTTTAAAAATATATAATTATATTTTACAAAATGTGAGTAATGTTATATACAGTAATCCGCCCCTCCTCCTATAACACGCTAGATTCGATCCGCGCTGTAGGGATATTCTTGTATAACGGGCTCGTATGACCGTATAACGCGTTATGTACAAATTTACGTGTAATTTTTCTCGGTTAAAGGCGGTTTAAATAGAACATTAAGAGAGAACTAAATTTAATTTTTTTACTTCATTTTATTTTATTTTATAATAACACAATGTGCAAATTTAAGCGAAATTAATTATGAAAAATAATTATAAATTTTATAGTATAGAGATATGGCGTGAGAAATCCCCGCGTTATATGGGGGAAAACACGTGTTATACTAGGGACTACAATCGCGTTATAAGAGTACCGTGTTATAGGGGTGGATTACTGTATATAAATTTATGTTTTGTATCGATAGGAAGGATAATAAGATTACGAAACGTACAATCTCTGCTTGATTTCAAACCGCCGTCGCCTCGAGACAGAAGTGGGTCGTAGAACAAAGCGTTGTTTATGAATTCCGTACATCAAGTAACGAAATACTATTGACGGGTTAGAACAATGACGTTCACGGAACCCCGAATTTGATAAGCCATGAGAAATACGAATATGATATGTATGTAGTGTTTATTATTTAAGAACATTGTAGGACGGTATTGTGTTCAATTAATTGTTGGAATTTTGATTTTGAAACCTCTCCTGTGTTACGTCCAGTATAATTTAACTTGGTATTATTGTTGAGCGAAGGGCGTCAGTAATAGAAATCTCCAGTAACTTTTTTACTTTCTTTGTCACGAATAGGCTCTAAAACTTCTTGACGGAAAATTATGAAATTTTGCTATCAAAAAACACACACATTAGGTGAGGATTTAAAGATTATTTTTTTTTTAATATCATGTCGTTGAGGAATAATCGAATAACTGATATCCCATTGAAGTCAATGGAAAGCGATGAATCATTACACTGGGCTCGCTTCGCTCAATATGCAAACGGCACCCTAGATTTCGCAAGCTCAGCAAGGCGAAATTGAGGGTCTGTTTGCGCCTCTAGTATTAAATGATAGTTTTAACAAATAAATTAATGATAAATCTATTTTCCAGCTGACCCTCTACCCGGGAAGCACGTACCACTTGAGAGCTATGAAAGCGAGCTGGAGCGGGAACACGCGCTGCCGACGTCCGTCCCCAACGCAGACATACTCAAGACTAACAGCAATCCAACATACCACAAGCCTAGGTAAGCTCGGTTTAAAAAAAATTGCAATCATCTGATTGGTTGACGTGTACTTTCATAGTAACTACACAATACTGTATTGTAATTATATAATATTTATTATTATCGAGACAAAGATCTGATAAAGATTTACAAAGATTTTTAATCAAAATTACGAATTAAATGAAAGGGGGAATAAAGTTTGAAGTGGCCCGTTAAAGTTAAATATATTTACAAAAGAACTTACTCATCCTTCAGTCCCTTTTGATATAAAAAATATATTTATTACAACCCCTTATTATACCCTCTCATAATATAAACTTTACGAAGCCGAATTGTTTATATAAGTTATAAAATATATTATATGAAGTTTATTCGAAGTATATTTAACTTCCTCAACCCGTTTTCTCCACTTATCTTAATAAAAATCTATAATTTTATCAGATTTTCGATAATAATGGTGAGTGAGTGCATCACGAGTTCAACCTTGATCTAGTTGAAAATGTCTTTTGAAAATAATAGTTTTTTTTTTCATTCGTTTCATTCGTTTCGTTGCGTTTCATTCTTTTCGTGTTACGGAAAAGCGTATTAAATTTGACAATACATAAATAATATTTTTTTATTATCATAGTTAGAAAGTATTTTAAAATTACTTTTTTATTCGGCAATCTTTTTTAATGTTCCGAGTTTTCAATAAGCTTGAAAGGCTTTCCCCGAACTCGATTCATCATTATGTCGAGAGATTTTTACTTATACCGTATATTGACAGACAAGTATCCGATATAGAGACGATATAAAATTAAGTATATTACCATATGTGTGTACGTGCGTGCGTGTGTGTCGGTGTATTAATATAATACCTTAACATAATCTATTCTCTAAAGAATTTATGTTATAGAAGATTGTGAATGGAATGTTATAATTATTGTAAAGAAATATAAGCTTTATATCACTACGCCCTAGGGATGATTTTATCTCGTATAAAAAAAATAACAATTGTGCGTAGGATGGTCCGTACCCACGTAATAAGTTTAAAGTTTCCAAGAAGCCAATATATCCTGACCTTACATAATCGATTTTATTATAAGCCTCTGAGGTATCGATACATTGTCTAATAAAATAAATATTTAATATGTAATAACGGTTTTAGAGGGACTTGATTGGACTTAGAATTTTTTGTATTAAAAATTTATTAAGATGACTCACGCCAAGGCTCCTTGTGCAAAGAGGCGGTAGATATACCGAAGGATGCAGATTCGAACCCTGCATTTATATTAAATATATATATTTTTTAATTATAAAACATTAACATATTGTAGGTCGATTTTAAATGTTATTTTAGTTAATAAAAAAAATCTATAAACTTATTTCGTATACGATTTGAATACACATGATAGAAAGGGCAAAATTTGTATAGAAACAGCAACCTCACTCCCCCTTGTTCCCCCCCACTCGCTCATTCGTTCTATCAATCACAAAGTTTTGAAGTATTGAAAACAACTCGCAAGATTCTATTAAAAATGATTTTAGGGAAGGGACTTGAAGGGTCACCGTCTCATCTATCACTCGCGATCAGTTTTATAAACTACTAGCCCTCTCCCGCGACCTCGCTCGTCCTTTGTTCTACATTGGATTTAATGTTCCAAAATTGTACCACATACTTACTTTGATATTATTGTAAAGTTTCATCGAAATCTGTTCAGTGGTTTTTGCGTGTAAGTGCGACAAACAAACATAAATCCTCACAAACTTCCGGATCTATGAAAGTAAGATTTAATATATCGATATAATAATAATTATAGTATATATAAATGTTTAATATGTAAATAATAATTACAATTAAAGTTCTACTTTGTCTATATTTATGTAAGTTAGAAGAGATGCTCAATAGTATTTTTTTTTATTCATACAATCAGAGAATATAATTATGTACAGATAACATAAAAGAAATGAATGAATGATATTGAATGAACATTGTAAAAAATAATGTATAATAATTAAAAAAATGAATGATTACGTGACAAAATTAAGACGTCCCGATGTTTAAATTGAAGCAAACGAGTTGGTCACGAAAAAGTTTAAGAGATTCAGAATCCGTGACTCCCATCCTTAGTGGTATTATGCAAACCGAACGGCTCTTCCCATCACGACACACCGCTCCGCGGACGGCGATCGTGGCATTGCCTAATTAAAAAAAAACTCCTAATGAAAGAAACAACAGTTACATAAGTGAATGTCTTTTATAGCACTAACTCTTGCGTGCGACTTCGCTCGTGCTAAATTTTAAATGTTTGCTTTATGTTATTATTATTTTGATCTATAAGCTGATGTAAAGTTTCATCTAAATCTGTTCAGTATTTTTTGAGTGAGAATAACAAACATCGTAACAAACATTCGCATTTATATTATTTTTTATGATATATATATTTTTTCAATAATCTTTAGATTGGATATGATATGAGGATAAAATTACTTTTACCTTAGAGAGATAAAGATAACGTCACCTGGACTGATATCCGATTACCGGGTGGGTAGGCGGGTTTTGTCCTAAACTTAATTGAAAATAAAATCCGACTGTCAATATTTATATATATTATAAATATATATATAAATCCTCGCTTTTAATTTCAAAGAGAAGATCATTTTATTCTTACAATAAATAAAAGATTAATAAAGGAATAATGTCTTAAAGTTTCTATTATCGTAATTATTTAAGTCTACGTAAAATATAAACATGGATAACTGTGTTATATTAAGTAACTTTAATATATTATTTATTATTTAACGTTTCCAACGTACACCGTACATCGTACATTTTAAACTTTATACAATTCTTGGAGCCACCATCATTAATCTAACCTGACGTTGTTTTAAACACTTACGTCGTATGAGTCTTCATTTATTACACTGGAACTTTATTCATAATTCCATCCTTAAATATTTAATCTGTTACATCGTAAATTTATACGACACTGAGGTAGATTAAATACGAGTAACGCCATCTATCGTCCAATAGCGAAAATAAACGTAATGAAATGTTTAGTATGTAATTTCTAATGCACTTTAAAGCGCCATCTAGTTCCAAAATATTGTAACAATAAATAAATAAATATAATATAATGTGTCCTATGGTTTGATTAAAGTTGGTCGCAAATTATTTTATGCTTCTTTTTTATATCTGGAGTTTTTAAAACTTTTTTTATTATTATTAATATAATAAAATACTTTCCCGCCGGTCATGGGACTCGTAAAGTGTGAATTGCGTTGTTTTAGGTCTATTAAATTATTTCTAGACGATTCTAAAAAAAAGTTTAATATTTTATTTTTTGGAAATTAAATAAAAAATAAATGTTTATTTTTTACAAATAAAAAAGAGTATTTAATTATAAAGCTATTCTAATAAATATTGCTCTTGTTTATTAAATATAAGATAATTATTTTAAAAGGTAAGGTCTGAGATCGTGCTCTAAACCCTAAACTTTAAAATTAATGTAATAATACTGTGTTATATTAAAATTATAAATGCAATTTTAAAATAATAAGGGTGTTTTTAAAAATTTTTACTTTTTGCATAAATACGACCAAAAAATTAGATCCAAAATACGGCTTTATAACAAACACGTATAAAGAATCATTAAAATGCGGTAAATGGTGTGAGTATTCGAATAGAATGGCGGAGCGGGCACCACGCCAATTTTTAGTTCACCGACCACTTTACAAGAGCCATCACCACCCAAAGTAATAACCGAGCTGCGGTCCCGCATACAATTGTCGGTTCCAGGTCACTGACATTACACTAAACTTGTACATTTAAGAGAATTCCGGAGTTTAACACTAGTGGATAATCACGGCATGACTTTTAATTACTTATATAAAGAATATTTTTTAGTTATATATATATATATATTTCTATTATAAGCCAATAATTGATTTGACATATCATAACATATAATGTAACTCGAGTTTAATTTAACTTTAATCAAACAAATTAATTGATATACTCGGATACCAATCAAGAGTAACTTAATCAGTAACTTAATCATCTTCAAGACTAAATTAATTTTGTACATTATTAAGTGGAATTAATTCTGATATATTAATAATTATGTTATATTATAAATAGAAATAGATATAGAAAATTTATTTTAAAAATAAAAATAAGTTAGAAACATATATATATATATATATTGTTTTTAAATGTATATTATAAGCGATTTACCACTCACTCATCGCATAATCTCCGAAACTATCTGTCTGATTAACTTAAAATTTTACACAGTTACTTCTATTGTGACGTAGTCATCCACTAAGAACGGATTTTACGGAATTCCTTTTTGCATTTTAAGTTAACGCCAAGTTTTAAACCTGTAGGAGCTATACACTTAACGCGGGTTAAGAGTTACTATGGCAACGGTTGCGATGACAAAGGATAATATGTCAAAGGTTACCATAGCAACGTAAGTTCATATCCAAATTAATTGTGTGAACAGTGAAGCGGGAGGGAATAGGTATACTATATATATATATATATATATATTGTTTTTAAATGTATATATGTTTGAATGGATTTCTCAAAAGCGATAAAACTACGCGCATACGCACGGCGGATTCTTCACGTTCTATTGAATATTTTAGTGTTTATTGTCTATTCGGTTACAGCGCTTACCTCTAATAGAATCGTAAATGTCCATTCAATTCAATAGAATAGAAGTTTTGTTGTTGTTATTTACTTCCTTGATATAGTGATTTTAGATTCAATCGAGTGTTAGGAAATTGACGCTCCGTCGTCAGAAATGTTAGGTGTTTAGGAGTTTTTTTTAATACGACACTTATCGTTATAATGTACTGTATTGCTCTCAAGTTTAATTATCGTTAAGTATAATCTATCGGATCGTAGACTCAGAAATGACAATATTTTTTAGAATGACATGTTTTTTTTTATTCCAGATATATTAATCGTGCTATTTTAGCGTGTTTAATATTCTCAAGTCTCAAAAATTGTGTCACGTCTTGATATTTGTCTCATTTCGTATTCATCTCCAGGCCACCCGCCCACCATGGTGCGTCGCTGCTGTCCGGTGTTGGAGCAGTTCCATCCTACGCCCCACCAGGAAGGGCATTTTTCACGCCCCCACTGCCGCCGGAGTACAGGAACCCTTTTGCTGATAAGCCAACACTTAGAGGTAAATATGATGTCAATGTTTTCTTTACCTCTTATTTAGAAAACGACAAAATATCTATTTGTGAAATTTAAAATCGATAACAATGTCGCGATTAAATTTACATTGTATGTTCAAGTGTTAATTAAAAGTTATATTTCTAGGCACAAACACAGATGGGAACAGCTACCTCAACAGGCGGCCCATTCCCCCTCCCTCCCTCGGACCTGGACACGACCGGATTCCGATCAGGCCTCCTGGACAGGTAAGACCCCTTGAAGGAATTAGCAATGTTTTACTTAATTCACTTATTCGGGACTGGCGACATTTTCAAACGTGCTTAATTAAAGTTTAAAACTCGGAAAATTTCCGAACTAACGTACACTTCCAGAATAAATTGACCGAATTTTGAAATAGGAATAAAACTAAACTACAAACATGCCCAATTGCCTTTCTGGAATCCACTCAAATAGCGAGTTTCCCAATTTTACAGGAAACGTCCTCGCCGCAAGTGCCGGCGCCCCCTCCCGCTCCACCTTTACCTCCAGCTGGACTCGAGCCGAAGAAAAAAGCACTCAACACACCCAGCTATAAGGTATAGTATCCCGTGTATAAATTTACAAGTACCGCCAACTATCCAACTTGTCACAATCCAAATGCACTTTTGAAATTATGTTTCGATGTTATTTGTTTGAATCGAAAATCATAGCACAACTTGTTCATAATAATGATATAAGTTTTTAATGAATTGCTTTCTATATATATATATATATTATGTTATAAAAATTGGTATGTTTGATAAAAATATGTTTATCTAAATTTGAATATAACTTTTTCAGCCGGATGAACTAGACGGTGATAAGCACGGGACAGATCAAGCCAATTTTACTGATTTTGTACCAAACTCGCTGAACATCCCGACCATATCGAGGATACTCTCCGGTTCCAACGGAAGGAAAGAAGACATTCCAGATGTTCTCTTAAGAACAGTTACTGCGAAGCCTCAACACAATCCGGAGAAGACTTCGAAAAGTGATATCTATATTACGAAAGACGCTGGAGTTACTCTCAGTGATTCGAATAAAGATAGTTCCACGGAAGGTGTTTTAGCAGTTCTAGATCCAGATATGAATAATTTAGATAGGCCGCTCATTGTAGATCAAAATGGAGAAACGAATACGAGAAGAAATCTTCAATATGCCACAAATAAACAGCCAGATAGGAATGACAGTAGACGAGATGATTACACTCCCGCTACCACTATGGGCTTTGAACTTAGCGATCCGGAAATGTCCACTGAAAGGTATCATAATTTAGCAAATGTTAATTCAGATAAAAAGATTCTAAAACACGATAAAAATAACGGTCCAGTACAAAGCCCTAGCGCCACTTTGGACTTAGCGTGGAACGTCCATATCTATTCATCGACATTCATGTTCACTATTCTGGCTGGTTTTTCAATATTCAAAATCATAAAATATAACAAATTCACTCATCTCTTCACTCAGTACTATTTCATTATACTCCATTTGATATTAGTGTTCGTATGTCTTTTAAGAATATTCTACATGTTCTACGATCCATATAATATTAACTATTCGCTACCGGTTTTTATAAGCGAGATTCTCCTCCATGTTCCAGAAATATTCTTGAGCATTGCATTCGCATCCACGATACTATTTCTCCTTACAAATAGTATTAATTTTAAAGCGACGTGCTGCGCGTTTCTATTTCGTTCTAGGACTATATTTATAGGTGGTAGTGTTCATCTCTTATTCTGTGTAATGTTGCATATCCTTGAAAATAGTAATACAATTATTAGGACTCATCAGGGAGTCGAGAAGAGGGTTCTAGGTTTAACCTGTCAAATTATATTTATCGTCGCCTGTCTCACTCTCGGGCTGTGCTATCTCTATGTGTATAGAATGCTAAAAGCAGTTCTACAAAAGAAAAGTCACACTTACATTCACGGTTTTCAAAATCTGTACCAAGCGATTCATATAAATTTAGCCACAGCCCTGCTGTTCCTTTTAATGGCAATTTTACAGATATATGGAATATTAAGCATAAATCAGGTCAATATGACCAAATTTGATTGGATACAATGGGGATATCAGTTCTCGTTAAGGCTAATTGAGATCAGCGTAGTAGCTCTCATCTCTTGGGTGATAAGTTTGAAAGTTGGCATAGTAGCTTCTCTGCAACACGAGAAGGCAGACGGTCAAAAGATATCTGGATTAGGTCTATTTCCATGCACGGCGGGATCTAGCAATGAACAGTTCGAGTCAGATTATCCGGCTATTTGCAACACTAACACCAATCTTCACACTTACACCCTTAGAACTGGTAAGCCAATATACGAAACTGCTGGCCACCATCCCAATATACCCGAACAATGCTGTGTCGGTCCAGTAGACCATCAAAGATGCCAGTTAAATACTCTAGCCGTGAATTGCGATAATAATTCCGGAACTGAAAACTATTCCGGCCACAGTTCTATTGCAAACGCCGCTCACAGTAGTTCCACTGAATCTAGTAACGCCACATCCAGCCAGGGCGTTACAAACCATCTGATTAAACATCATCCCAACATGGCTGGTTATAATGGAATAGAATCTGCATCAGACGATCATTATTCAAATTGCGATCCAGCCATGCAGTCCTTGCAGGGCGATGACCCCATGGATCATGAGTACAACGTCATCCAATACGGAAGTAATAGTGACTTTATTCGTGATATTAAAAATCAGAACTACAACGGTGGTTCAAACCGCAGTTCCCACAATTTTAAGCACATGTCCTATGACCGCGTGTCATCTAGAACGAATAGCAACCCGCGTAAAAAACAAAGGGCAAAGAACAAAAACGTCCAAAATTGTATGACGATGGGCTACGACCCAGCCATGAGCCACCATTATCATCAGCCCCACATGCCAGATGAATATGGCAATTATAACGCTGAAAACGTTTCCTACCACGCGTCCGGGATACAGACCTTAAACCCCAATCGGAGTTACGAAGGTCCTTGTCAGCAGATAAGGCTATCCCAGCGTCGAAATTCGCCTTCCACCTCGATGGTGAATTCCAGTGGGAGCCAGAAACGTGGTAAGGGCAACGGGTTTCCAGACAGACCAAAGTCCACTGACTTGTATGATTTCTCTGAAGACCCGCATGAGAGGAACTATCCCTGCGCTCTGGGGACTCCTCAACCAGCACCTAGAAATTGTGGTTATGAAGCATCCTATTCTCAGCCTCAAGATGAGATTAACCCAGAGGAAATTGGGGGCAGCATGTTAGTTGATCAGGACGGTTTTGTCAGATTCCGACCATTGGAGGATGGCCCTTCGCAGACTTGATTCACCATCAATCTGTCGCAAGCGGCAGAGAAATTAAGTTTTTAAAGGCTACGAGTCCAGGCGACTGTCGTCGTCTATGCTTATCGATGTTGCACTTCTAAATGCAAAATGTAAATGTATAGTTATAACTGTATAGTTAGGTTAGCGGTATTTAAGAACCGTGACGGCCTTTTGTAAATAGCGATTATTCACATTTATTTAGACATTGTAATATAAAACAATTATTATATCCCGATTGAGGCGAGCCGCCATTTTAATGAAATATGAGTGTACTGTTCAATGTTGAAATGTCGTCTAACTATTTAGTGTATATTTAAAAAAATGACCATTAATGTTGCCATTATATCATTATCAGGACCCGTGTCTAAAATAATAATTTTCACAATATTTTTTTTGTTTTAGCGCAACGACTTTTTTTTAACTTAATTCTTATAACAAAAAAGGATGTTAGAGAATTATTTTAGACACGTGAATTGATTGTAAGTTATAGTTATCAGTCATTTATAATAAAATGACAAATTAAATGTATGTGATATCGATATAATTTTGTTTTTAAAAACTCTGTCCATAATTATTGTAAGGAATATATCAAATAACTTAAATATTTCTAACGACTTGCCGTTTTGAATCGGAACGCTGGATCAGGCGTTTTAATATTCAATAAGGTGAGTTCATGGAACTTATATGTAGTTTAAAAACATCTCGCTGTTTTACAGTTGTCATTATATTTTATATCAATAGATATAATTATGTTGTGTTTTTATCACATTTACAGTATGTTATTATTTATGATCATTGTAACGATAATTGACAGTGTGTTTGACAGTGACCGCAGTTTGACAGTTATGTCACTTTGACACTTACATCATAGACTATCCATTGATAACGTTTATTTAGTGTTACCACATTTTTACTACAACATTTGACAGATTTTAAAACTAGTCACATTATAATGTCGTGTGTCTGCCTCGGAAGTGAATATGCGAATTTTATAAATCATTTTAGCGGAACAGATATCATAGTATACAAAACAGTATAGAGTTGTTAATTATACAAGAAATTAAAATTATACATAACGTAAAATGAATGTTGGCACTACAATAGATAGGTATAAAATAATTGTGTAAAATAGAAAAAAAAATAATAATATTTATAATCGAAATAAATACATTTCTATCGGATACTCGATGTTAATTTGGGTTAAGCAGTGCTCATATTATTATTGTAATTCCTATGTAAATAATTATTATAAGTGTGGTAAATATATTGATTACCATGACTATTATTTCCTTTATAATTGTAAGTTTTGTACATAAATGGTATTCCGGTACCCGTTTTGGAAATAACATGTGCGATTTTTTTTTCAATTTTTTTTTTTGTAAATTATATATATTTTTTTAATTATTTTCAAGACTGTACCTACTTTTATCATTTAACATCTGTCATTTATTATGTATAAATAAAAATAAAAAGGTATTGAAAAATCTGATGTTTTTTTTTTCTCGTATTGAAAATTAAAAATAAGTTTCAAATATAATTTTTATAGATTTGATATTAAATTTTATATTAAAGTTATCTTTCTTTTAAGATTACACAAATCACACTATATCTGTACATTGTGATATACATATATAAAATAAAAGGGTAAATTTCTATATGAAACATTATTAGAAAATAAAGTCATTGACAAACGATTGTACTTCAGCAGTCGACAGCAGCAGCAGTCAGGGTCACCAACCACTACACTTATATTAAATATGAAGTTATTGATAATATACCTTAAGTGTAGGTAGTCTTTAAAAGAAGAGATAAAATCCTAGTCGCAAGTTCATCAAGGTCTAAAAGTTATTTAAAATGAAACTTATGTACTATGTTAAATTTATTTATAATGTCTGTGATAGTTCGTTGTAATATTTTATTTCATTAAAAGTTAAACCCAAATGTGTTAACAACTTTTGATAACTTAAAATAAATTAAAATTAGAAGTTTTATTTTTATTAAGGTACATATTGTACTTAAGAAAAGAAGAATATTCCAGTTGCGAAGTAGGTCTATAGTGAAGATTGACAAAAAAACTGGAGTTTTTAGTATCACGGGGATACTTATAATTAATTTTATATATTTTTAATGGCGTTGTTTCCTGATATTATTAGGACAAACAAATAATAATTGAATTAATCATACTAATACGAAATTGATATTACATTTCAAGATCATTATCTATAATCAGTATCTGTCTGTAATTAATTGATTATAATTATAGTATATTGATACATAGCCACATATAATTTCAGAATTAGTTTAGTACATCAATACTTAATACAACAATATATAGTACAAGAAATACCTAATTAACATATGGAAAAACATCGTATATATTGCTATGGTTTTCATCTGTGTCAAATTATGTACGTTTTATTTCGCCAATATCACGTAGAATGGAGAAGACACAATGGAAATCGGTCAGTTTCTACAGCAATTTACGATCTCATAAAGAGTAGTCCAACATTAGAAATATATTTGGTATAAATCTAGAACAACACAAACATATAAACAAATAAATCGACAATATGGACCCAATACGTTTATATGTTAATGTTTATTAACTAAATTAACCGTAATTTTGAATTATTTGTTAGCGTCCGCTCCTTTTAAAAATCTTAATCACCTCAGGGCGTTTGGTTATCATCTTTATCCTCCAACGCAGGCACTCTTGTCAATTTGCTTATGTAACAAGAGTTCATGGGCGGCGGTGATCACATATCATCTGTGACCCAACTCTTTGTCCTTCACTAACAAAAAAATAAAATAAAAAAAGAAATAACAAAGTTTGAATAACAGTAATGCATTACCCGACCTCATAACTAACACATTCTACACTGTGCAGCAATGGCAACAACATTACTCACCGCTATAAACCATAAGGAGAAAAGTGGAAATTCATAAAGCATAGAAGAAATCAGAAGTAAGAAGGAAAATAAAGTGTCATGGGCAGGACGGCTAAAAACTAAAATTGCAATATAAAATTAAGGAAGACGAAAGGAATATTTATCGACTAAAGACCAGAAAATTACAAGCAAAATTTACAATAGCAAACAAGAAGCCATGGATGCCTTTTATAATAAAACACAAAAATTACAAGCGCTATCAAGGAGGCTAACAAGATATGAAAAATAAATCAAAGACACAGTTATAATATAACTTTTACATACTCAAATATGAAAAGAACAACCTAGTGTGACCGAACTACAAACCGTCTCTGGCTACCCCGCAAGGGATATGTAGTAATAATAATAATAAATATATAGTGAAAGCCAATTAAACACAATAGTAAAGCAGAGTGGATTAAAGAGGAAATTAATGCAACGCAACATATTACATGCCTGGAGTTACAATCGACACGACTGATATAGAAACAACAGTTAAGAGAACATTAACAACCACATCAAATTCATGACTACATAATATGTAGTATAATAGTATTAACACTAAACCTACCAAGTACCGGTCAAATTGACCGTTTTTAAACTTTTGTAAAACTTACACATTTTTAAACGTTATAATATCGTTATCAAACTACATGACAATTCTTAGAATATGCATATATTATGTTCTTCACTCTTTACTTTTAGTTATTTCCATTATTACCTGCGTTATATAATAAAATAACTTTTAATTACCGTTCAATTCGACCGCGTGCGGTAGGAAAAGGTATACAAGAATTGTCGGTAGGTTTAGTGTTAATAAAGATTCTTATCGTAAGAAATACCTTCTTAAAAGCGAAATATACGGATAAGTCGAATCCAACCAAATATTCTTCAATTACATGACTACCAACGCTATATAAACTTCTCACATAAAGTCACCGCACATTTCATACAATATAATATTTTTGCTAAAGAGCTGAAAGGTTACAGGAAGGTCTATAAGAAACGATTAGTAATAGACACAGAAATACACAATCAAGTAAAATAAAAGCATAAAAACCTATATATTGCATACGTAGATTACCAAATTGCCTTTCACATTCATGGCTAGTGCAGGTTTTAAAGTATTAAATGTAAACATTATCGAAATGTCAGGTCAAGACCAATAAATAGGGCGGTATAAATCAAGGGGATGATTTAAGCTCGCTATGGTCCTGTATAAAAATATTAAATACAACTAAAAATGGAAACTCGCGGTACAAAGAAACCAATACTAAAATCACACATTTGCTTTAAATGGACGATAAAAAATTATATGTAGCGACTAAACAGCAAATAAATAACACTATCAAAACCCACGGCAAAGTTTCGAACAGAGATCAAAATGAACTTTGGAATAGATAAAGGCAAAATAAACAGTATACTTAAAGGAAAATATATATATAACTTTTTATACAAAAACAACACAATCCTTATCCGGATATATATACGGAAAACAACGTCAGTTCTTGAGGACCAGTGACCATTAAATAAATTATTTGAGAAATTTTAATACAGTAAAAATCTCTTATCTATAGCTATCTTGGGTTATCAAACTTACTTGAGCTGTCTTCGTTTATGTATTCTTTTCAAAGTAAACCGAATGACTTATTTGATTCGAATCTCATTTTTAGTTTTGGTCTCCAAGCGGTCGCTTCTTTGGCATATTGCATGGACGTAGCAAGACAAACTAAAGAAAAGATTTGAAGGGAAGTATGTACATGAATACAAGCTCATCTTACTATTGCTTATTTGAACACTATCTTCAAAAATAGTGAAATCTATACTATGGACTCAAATCAAATTATAAAATTCTTACAAAATTTAATTAGAACCAAAAAAAGTTTTCATTTCTAATAATGAATCCTGTGATTATAAATATGTCTAAATGGAATATTAGATAGTAAATGTTTAACAGAAAACGGTACGTATTGTACCTAATGCGTCAATTTTGATACCATTGTATGCAAGTGTATTGTTTGCAAATTAAAATAACAACAGGGAAAAGGGATCCTAAAAAAAATAATTTATCAATGATATTTAAGGGGGTATTCTACTCTAGAGGCCCGAATTTCGAGCATTTTTTGACGGTGAATAAAAAAAAAGCTATTGATATTTTTACCATCCATTTTTTTATCATTTATTTATTTATATATTAAGAGCACACAAAATAAATTTTAAAAAAATAATAATAATTTTCATGGAATTATGCGTCCTTGAAGTGGAGGGGGAAAACAAAAGGCAGTGTCCTCGTGGTCACGATTTCTACCCTTGTGGTCATCTGAAAAAAAAAACGATGACAAATTCTTAATTAATATGAACGTCATTATCGCATGAAGCAGAAAAAAAGGGAAAAATTTATTTTTTCATAAAATGGCGGCTTCTCAAAAATTGAGGTCGATTTTTCACTAATTTTTAAGCTTTCTCGAATTGTTTACACATATTAAAAAATTGAAATTTCCAGTTTATCGAGCTTCATGCGATAGTGATATATTTAAAGAATATTCATGATAAACTTCAAGCAAATCAATTCATTAGAACTTGAGATATCATGCCCACCGTATTGAAAGAAGTAGTTTCGAGAAAAACACGTTTAAAGTTTTACGTTATAGTTTCTGGCAGCATAACTGATAGAATAGTACATATAACTTACGTTCTGTTAATCTGCTATCCCAGCTTCATACAATGGACCTTCCTCTACTTCATATTGACTGTTTTCAGCAGTTCTCTCCTCATAACGAGCATAAATCTTCTTCCAGAATATGTTGATTTCCAGTAAACCTCCGTTTTCTTGATCTGTCTGGACGATATTTGCTGTTTCTCCTACTTTTTCGATCCATATTAAAAACACTAACAAAATACTCACTTGAAATTTAAATTAAAAGAGTTCACAAAGAATTTTTCACTTTTTCGTACGTCTTAACAGCTTCGAGGTTAACATGAAACTAACTCAAACTAAAAGCAAATTAAATAAAGATATTTTTAGAAATGGGCTAAAGGTACTATAATGGGAAATATCATTTCTAAGAAAAAGGGAGAGTTAGTCATACTCAGGTAGCCCGAGCGTGCACTTGCCTATTGTTACAGTCGTCCCCGCTCAAACCAGTCTCGCTGTCGCGCCACTAAAAGAGTTGTAACTTCGAAAATAATTCGAATTTTGAAAAATCCTTTTAGGGAGATATTTTTGAATACTTAAACTATCGAGTTTTGAAAAAAAAAAATTTTAGATTTTTTCAAATTTCTAGACTAGAATACCCCCTTAATATATTTATTCAAAAGTACAAAGTTTCATTAGGCTTTTAATTTACAATTTTTTTGACATGTTATTTTTGTTGCAAATTGAGTGGTAATAAAAAACAATTTATGTAACCATCAATAAAAGTAATTTGAGTAACTTTTAGTAAACGAAGACAGTTCAAGTAAGTTTGACAACGCAAGAGTGCTATAGACAGGAGATTTTTACTGTGTTTTTTACGTTGTTTTCAATATTTATATTAGGATAAGGCGCATAAAACTATGATAAATAGATTATACAGTAAGTTAATTTCCACTATGTCTAACACTACTATTCTATACAGTAATTATAGTACTATTTCGCAATATCAGATATCAAAGTCAAACATTTTGTTAAGGCTGTACTCTGCTTTCGTCAGACATTCGAATCATATAAACGTATGCAGTTGAATGTCGAAAGGTGTGCCTTCATGAGCGGTGGCGGACGCCGATGTCTAATAAGGCGGCGATGGCTTCGTGTTCAGAATCTTCGGCGTGGATGGGTCGTTTTCAAATTAGGGACCAAAAATGTAGCAATTTTACAAATTTGAATTTTGTTGGTAAAAATAATGTAATAACAAAACAATCTACTTATTTATTGTCAGCAAATAAAATTGTCAGCAAATAAAATTATTTAAAAAATAAATGAAAGACAAATACAATTTATTAGAAACAATAAAGATATTATTATGTTTGTACAAATAATCTTAATAAAAATGCAAATCTTTAATGTCCTCTCCTGTCGAAACCCGAAAAAGTAGCATCGCCTGCCCTACCTTTATATCCGGCTCTGATAAAAAATATATACTTACGTCATATAGATGTGTAAAAATAATTATCAGAATATATATGACAAATGTAAGTTCTGTACAAAAATGATGAAGAACTGGATTTAGTGAATTCTACTGTTTTTTTTGGGTGAGATGTAAAATTGCTCGATGAATCACGGAAATGAGGCCCCCATTGTCCTCATAGCCGTGATTTGTCGAGCAGCCTTAGTTCTGCCACATACGCGGTTCAAGGAACTCGCCGGGTTATAAAAGTTAATGGGTTAGGGGTAATGCATCAGATATGGTTACTATCTTTGTACTGCGGAAGAGAGCTGTTCGAGTAATCTACATGAGGGCTCGAGAGTCATTGAAAAATTTATTCAAAGAATTAAAAATTATGACTGTGTACAATCACTATATTTATGAAAGTAGTGCTGCACATAAAGTTAATAGTAGAAATAAAAATAAACTTTCTATGCCCATCAGGTAATTCTTTTAAGGTTCATTGTATAGCCTAGTAAAGCCTTTAATTTTTCTCTAAATAAATTCAAAATATTGAAAGGAATTTGATTAATAAAAGTTAATATAGAGTAACGGATTACATAAACGACGATATGGCCTGGGAATAAATTGTATATCAGCGATATATTAGTAACCTACGCATTTTTTTCTGACGCTGTTTATTCCTCTCGTTTAATCTATTGGCTGCATCACAGTGGAGGTCGGGTGGCCCTCTTCCCTCAATTATGGCGAAGGCGGTGATGACTGACCCCTGCGTTGTGCTCGTGGACAGGTGCTGCTTGCGGTGACTGGTCGTATTGCTGGCCACGTATTTCCTTTTTCTTATTATTAACTATCATTAGGCCGGCTTATCGAACTGATTGCTGTGGTTCGAGTTTTTCGTACATTGCTGTCTAAATATATTGACGTTTGTGAAACACTGATCACAATAATAATAAAACAACTCAACTGTGTTTGTTGTGTGATTCTTCTTAGACCAGGGCGCGTTTGAAACCATCGTAGCCTTATTTTAAGTTGGAGAGTGTCTTTACAGAAGGACTTATTTAGATACGTAGGATATCAAACATGATCCTCCTGTCACTTCCATTTAACGTACACAAGTGATCACTGGACGTACACAGTATGGATTCAATGTTGAAAAGTATATCGTATGTACTAGATAAGTATATTGTATGTATCCGATAGTAGATTCGTAGATTTTAAACAAACAATTTTTCTATTTAATTTCAAGTCTTGCTGAAGGACTATGAGCTATGATCTACTAGACACTATTTTTTAATGTGTTTGAACTTCATACTATATTTTTATGTAAAAAGAATTTTTAGCAAATTGGAATATTTTTTCCATCTTAATTGATTGATTTGATTAACTTAAAACAGCTACTAACTTGTAAGTTAATCAAATTATTACACCACAACAAAAATGATATATGTGAAAAAATAATACTTCAAAAAATATTTCATAACTAAATTTTTATTAGAATCGATATTAATCAATTCAGTAAAAAATTATAACAAAATATTCAATACAAATAATTATTAATAATTACAATATGTATTAGCATACCAAGTCATAATAAAATAATCTGTTATCAATAACATGTAATATTCCACAAACTTCTGTCACCAGTACATTCTTTACAAATAAACACATTATATTAAATTAATAAATAAGAGAACTTCAAAAAATATATATTTTATCCAAGTGTCATAATTATAAGAGTAAGAGACGGCTTAGCAGAAAATGTATTGTGATTTCCTTTAGAATCTTAACTATAATTAATAATTTATTACAATTAAAAAAAGCAACTGTAATTGAAGAGTAGGAACTGAATATGAATTCCAAGTCGAAATTACTGAATTTATAAATTAAAAAGATAGGTTTTTTCATCAAAAGCTTCAACTAAGACAGATTGTTAATAAGTTCTTCCAATTTAATTTAATGATTAAGTTTGTATGTAACAGTTATTTTTTAATGAATATTATATTTGTACATATCAGTAATACTATCCAAATGAAGTCAGCTGGAATATAATATTTTTATTAACTGTTCTATGAAGACGTTAAATAAGTAAGAGTATATATTGATTACTCAACTACCAAAAGTGGTACCAACAAAAAAAGCATTGTTATACTTTACCAAGCAAAAGTTACGTTATGTCGCCTTACACTCTATATACAATATTATATAAATAATAATTTATAGTAAAATAAATTGAACTAAAACTATCATTCACTATTAGATTCTCGATTTTCACTAAATGGTCCAATAACTTTATTTTTTCGTGCTGAAAATTGTTCACCCAAAACTTTCATAACTTGAGCGTGAGTTTTGCCATTTTTCTTTTCGGATCCGTAATTTTCTTTAACGAATAATGCAAAATCATTTAAACCGCCTTTTCTAGCTGGTGTTGACACAACGACTCCATCTTTGTTTTTCTTGTTAAGTATAATTTCAAAAGTCCCGTGACAGTAGCCACAGCATTTCTTTGTAATGTCTATGGACTTGGAATGGCGTTTAACACTGAAACAATAATAATTTAAAAAGTAATGTCAAATTTTAATTAAATTTATCTTCTTTAGCGAATTTATCAAAGTTAAATATAAAAAGAAATATATATAATAAACAGTGTTTCTTTGTCCAATGTCAGATCTATCATATTATATTTGATGGAGAACTGAACAAAGTAGCATTTTATACTTCTAATAATGTTTTTAACACATTTATAAAATACTTTCTAGGTTGGTTAATACATTAAATGAAATCTTGATAACAAAAATGTTCCCACAAACTGATATAAAAATTCCAACTAGTCCGTCCATTTAGTCAGTAAATTTAAAACAAATATTATTTTTAATACACATGCTGTATTAAATAAATTAATAATAATTGCTTTTATGACCAAACCGATACTTGTATTTTACTTTTAAATATATATTTTTTTATTTATGATGTATTACGCTTTATAGAAAAATGTCTATAGGATTATCTGTTTAAATTTTTATTTAATGCCATATTGTTACTATGTTGTACTATGTTGTATACTATGTTCATGAATATTGATATTAACTAAATTGCTATGAAAATAAATGTTAATATAATAATGTAAGCATCACCTGTAACCACATCTAGTACACTTGTAACAGTACTTGTAGTGTATTTCCATATCGTGACATCTTGATATTTCTCCCAACTCCGGATATTTTTTCAAAGAACGAGTCGCCCTGTAAATAAATTATAATGATTATAAATAATAAACTTTTAGCTTATTGTTTTCTCTTTTGAAATAAAACACTTTGTACTCCATATTTATTATAATCCTTAAACTATATTTAATTACATACATGCTACTACATTAATTACTATATGCATTTAATTTACATTATAATTATTTCTTGTAATAGACACAAATATGTCCGCTAAAAAATAATTTTAGCACCTAGATTTTGATTATTTTAATTATTTTTGTGAAATAAATATAATATATCCATAAAATATCTGGTACCACCAATTATGGAATTGCTATACCGTAGTATAAACAAAGAATCATTATATACTTTGAAAGTAAAACAATTTGATCTCTATTTCAAACATATTTTTCTTACAAATACATATTTCAAATTTGATCCCTGTTAAAAAAAAAAATAATTTCCATTCTGCATAATTATGCTGCATTTTTTTTGGCAGAGTAAAGTGTGTTACGCTCTGCACTTTTCCCATAACAATGTAGGGTCATTCCATGTCAAATCAACACACCCATCTGACCTCACTATCACAGATTTAAATGACATTTGGCACATAGGTAGCATCCATGTAGACTTAGAAAAATACTAAATTTCATTAAATTATATCAACCCATTTAGAAAATATGGTAACCCAAAGTTACTAAAAATCAACCAAAAAGGCATCACCTTGCTCTCTTGAAATATAAATTACTCCTCTCCTAATTGCACGAGAGATATGAAACAAGTGTCATTTTTTTAGCAATTGTTATGCTCTTTCTTGTGATATACAACAATGCATATGTTGTGATTGAATTTTTTCATTAAATTTGATGCTTTTTTGGTTGATTTTTAGTAACTTTGGGTTACCATATTTTCTAAATGGGTTGATATAATTTAATGAAATTTGGTATTTTCTAAGTCTATATGGATGCTACCTATGTGCCACTTTTCCATAAAATCTGAGATGGTGAGGTAAAATTTTTGCAAAAAGTGTGTTGATTTGACACGCAATGACCCATGATGAATGAATGTATGTATAAAAAAACATACCATTTCTTCCACAAGGGTCCATGACCAGCTCTCAACTCGCTGTCTATAAGCCAAGTGGCCGCGTGGCACAGCTCGTGGATGAGAGTGTCTCGTAACCTTTGACATGTATCCACCACCTTACTTGATAACTTGATACTTGATGTCCTAATTTTTGTTCCTTTTGATGTCTTTATTAATCTATTTGTTGTTGTACTAAAAGTTTATTAAAATAAAAAATAAATACTTCTTTTACTTATATTATAAGTAAAATAAATATATACTAGAGTTTTATTAAATTTTTTAGAATTATTTAGAAAATGAATATATAACATCCATTCAACCATCCGTTTTAACAAACATATAACATCCTTTCTAACATTCATTCTAGCGAGCATATAACATCCATAGTCATTAATACAGTCAATCATTGATTGAGCTATTAATAAGCATCAAATTAAAGTAAAATATTATATTACCCAGCGGTACTTCTTAATTTAGTATCCCATATAATAGGCAAGTCGGCATCCAGAGAATTGTCAAATACATTTTTATTAAACTCCACATACAACCTCCTTGCTAGTTCTTCTTTGAGTGTTTTATAATTATCCCTGTATTTAATTGCTTCGGGGTTACACCTCCATGACGGGACATTGTCTGGAATGTAAATTTTAATGACTTTAAATATAATATATTTGATATTTCATACATATTTTATAATTGTAGACACAAAGTACAAGGATCTAACAATAATGGAAAGAACTTTTCTCATTTCAAAGTATTTACCTGCCAGAGATCCTACAAAACTCTGCCTTTTAATATCACTATTTGGTGTCACTATAACATTTTTAACCTTTTCCGAGAGCAAGTCAACATCTCCAGTCATTGCTGCAACTAACTCTGTGACGGTCATTGCATTTTTTTTCTTTGTATTTGTATTAACATTACGTTTTATTTTCGGTTTTGGTACATCAGGAGTACTGGGAACTTTTTCCGTAAAAAGCTTTTTCTTTGATTTTTTATCACTGTCCGTAATATCCATTTTCTTTTTGCTTTCAGATCCCGTCAAATATAACATTTTATTTCTTTCTAAATCATGTTTAACATTTTCTTTGTCGTCATCATTAAAATTTAACTTCTTTGATACTCCATTTAAATTGTTATGATTGTGCTGAATTGTTTTAAATAATGTAGGTATAGATTTCCATGTTTCACCGTATAAATCATTGAGTAATTTATGCTGTGATTGCTGTATTTTCTTTATGGAGCATTGTTCTGATGATACATTGGCTTTGTCCTTAGGTGTAGATGGTATTGGGTCATTTTTTGGAGTTGCACATATTATGTTCTGAGCCGGCGACCATCCCCCTATACTTGGTCGGGAATCTTTTGTATAAACTGGTGATATAAACTCTAAAGTGTTGTTGAAGGACGCCTGTAACAGTATTTTTTTTGGATTTTAGAAGTTTTCATAATACTATAATATTATTATCGACAAATAATTCTATACAGAATCATAAATTATAATAAATTTGTATTTTGCCTAAGATTAGAATTACAATTACATTACAATTTACATGTGCACATGTGTTTTTACACATGTTATAATCCACATACTCATATTTTAATAATAATGCCTTGTAAGAAGAACATAACAAATATTACATGGACTAATAAAAATTTTATAAAAATTTTTATTTCTTTACAACTTAAAACGAAGATTGATTTTTAATAGAAACAGTAGGTTGTATGGAGAGGTTTCTAAGGAGATTGGATTGCTAATAAAAACTACATAGATAACAGAAATAATGCTTACATTTCCAGATTTACTGGGTTCTTTACTTATCTCATCAAAGAGTAAATCTTCATATGCTAAGTCGCATGAGTCGTTGATAATTATTGGTGAATACGTCTTTGGTACAGTTTTTACCTGTAAATATAAACTTTTTCATAAGACACGAGCATTTCTTAAATACGATGGTAAAAATATTGAAAATATAATACTTACACTTGGCAATTCTAACCGAAATTTGTCAAATGATTCGTCAAGAATTATAACATCAGGTTTAGGTTCAAGTTTCTTTGGTTCTTCAACAGTGTTTACTTTTTTCTTCTTCAGAGATAGTTTTAAAAATCCTGCAAGTTATTATAATTTATCAGCCTCCAATATATAGTTATAATGCATAAAATATGACAACACTTACGATTTCGTGAATTGTTTTGTGTTTTCTTCAAATCCATTTTGTGGAAACATCAATCTTATCAAATATTTATTATAAGGTTTTGAACTTATTTTTGGAGCGTTTAAAATGCACCAGCCGTTACACAGCTGACGGATGTCAATCTGTGATTTGACAGTTGCATACAATGTTTTTTTTTTCATGAAGCAGGCTAAACTTTCGATCATACGGCCTAGATAGAAAACATGATGCCATGACCTAAGGATAATCATATTGTTTTGTAAAATAATTATAGAATTTTACTGATAAGATCGTCACTACATTTATTAAGCTTTAGCTTATGTAATTTGTTGCCTTAAAAATGTTATCACTCTAAAGTATTATTATATTTACAGTATTTGTAAAATCTTAAAAAGTGATTTCAAGAAATCTTAGTTATACGGGTTTATCGGTTTTCTGTGGTTTTTTCAATTTCAATATTTGACATTAACCGGTCACTACATCAAGTTTTATTAATGTCTGTTGAGTAAGGGTGTCTACTTGTAAAATGTATCGATATATTTATTCGAACGTAAAGTATCCGAACCATACCGATATTGTTCCATGTATCGTTTGAAAACATCGTAATTTTTTAAAAACGATTAATATTATCCTTTTCAAACGTAGAAAGTATAATGAGAGACCAGAGTCATAATATTAATTATTTTCTATTAACGTTGCTCTTATAGAATTATATTACTGAGAATATTTATACATTTGTTGATGAAACACCATGCATATGTAGTCGAAATATTTAATTAGATGCATACTATATATTTAATACTCAAAAGTAAAAAATGAAGTTAAATATTATTTACGAATCTTTAGCTTTTTAGCCGATATGCCCGCTATAAAGTCTGTTATAAACTCACACTATAGTTACGAGTATTTACATAATCACTGAAGCTCACTGTAATCTACTGAAATAGTATCAACAATATCTTGTGAGAACTGTTCCAGAGGTCCAGAACACAACTGTTCTGTTAATTATGGCTCTTTAGACAAACAATGTAAAGTTAAAATTTATTTTGAATTTATTGTCTATACGATAGCGTTTTTAATCGACTTGATATTTTTGTAAGTATATCGATATATCAAATAGAAAAAACTTATATATCGTATGGCCAATCTCGATAAGGTCGATATATCGATAATAATTGAAAATCCCTACCATTCAGTACTTTTTTACCCCATGAAAAGTAAAAATAAAAAAACAACAATAAATACAATATATTTTATTATTTAATATTCAGATTTTGATTTGTTTCTATTTTAACATATGTGTGTTATTATATATTTTATTATGAAAATGCTTACATAAAATGAAGTCAAACTTTATCTAAAAGTATGTTACAGCACATATCTTGACCTAGTTGTGCTCTGCTTACGCAAACTAAAATGAAAGGTTCTTTTATCTGAAGGTTCGTGGTTTGGATAATTGTTAATTATGTGTAAAATAAATTGTATTCTTTTTTGAATTAGGTTGCTTAATATTATGAAGGTTGCTATTAAGTCTCTTTGGCCTATAGTTTCCTATCCATATATTCGCGTATGAACCTCAGTTCGGGCGTCTTTGTATTTAACGGTTTTTTAAGTTATCGGTACGATATGTTGACTTGACGATAGATAGAGATAGATAGATAGATAAATAGAAAGAAAGAGAGAGAGAGATATTTATAATATCGTACAATATAATTGGTGAAAAAAGTGTGTATAATGCATCTCTACCACCTTCGGATAATGATCAAAATTTGGCAACTGCTCACGGCTTGCCTCGCAACCAGTTGTTTACCGAGAAGCTACATCTTTTTAGCTTTCATATTCAAGATCTATGTTGAATAATACTCCCAAGGGACAAGAGACACATTCTACTGCCAAAAGTTCCAGATATGTTGATATATCAATATTCCGTCTCTACATATAGAGCAAGAATTTGTACTGCAACTTTGAATTACTGGAATATATGTATCGTAGGTAATATTCAAATACAAAATAAAATAGGAATCTTACTTAATACTATTTTAGGTTATAAAAAAGTGAGTAAAGAACCGTGTATGACTTACGTTTCATAATATTTATTGCAATAATCAATAGTTTTTACTTTCGATGATATTACATATTATTGAAAAGTAATTACATTATAGTTACATAATGGAAGATAATGTTATATTTGTTAATATGATTGCATTTGAGTATATTCATATATCTTTTATGTTTTAAGAGACTTAATCCATATTTATTTTATGTTTTTTAGAGGTATTGGTTGGTTTTTATGAAATTAATATTAAAACAAATAAATTATTTTTATTGAATTATATTTAAATTTAAAACATTTAATGGATATAACACGTGAATTGGTTTTATTTTTAAAATTTTGTTTGTTATTGAAGTTTTGATTGAAAAAATGTTGCTCGGGGACTTTAACGCGCACAATGTTGATTGGCAAGGGTCACGTACCACCGACCCGGGAGATCTGTGTTTAACTTTGCTCTGGCAAATGGTCTGTCCCAGTTGGTCAAGATACAAACTCGTCTATCGTCCGTGGACAGCCATAGGCTCTTCTTATTGGATCTTCTGCTGATTACACATTTACTAGTACCTAGTACTAGTACTATCGATGCTCCTCTAGGGTCCTCTGATCAATGCCTGGTATGGAGTATAGCGACCAAGTCTCTTGCATTTCCCCGGATGTTGCAAGAGTTCGTGGGCGGCTATGATCACTTAATATCAGTGACATGACTCCTGTTTTTTTATTATATTACGCATATAATAGAAAACAGAAGTCGCGGGAAACACCTTATACATAATAATAGTTTGTAATTTTTTTTATATAGATATTGCCACCTAGCAACGGTAACTTTGTTATTCCAAGATGAAGACATATTATAATCTATTCTATTTCTATTTCTATTTCTATTTCTATTTCTATTTCTATTTCTATTTCTATTTCTATTTCTATTTCTATTTCTATTTCTATTTCTATTTCTATTTCTATTTCTATTTCTATTTCTATTTCTATTTCTATTTCTATTTCTATTTCTATTTCTATTTCTATTTCTATTTCTATTTCTATTTCTATTTCTATTTCTATTTCTATTTCTATTTCTATTTCTATTTCTATTTCTATTTCTATTTCTATTTCTATTTCTATTTCTATTTCTATTTCTATTTCTATTTCTATTTCTATTTCTATTTCTATTTCTATTTCTATTTCTATTTCTATTTCTATTTCTATTTCTATTTCTATTTCTATTTCTATTTCTATTTCTATTTCTATTTCTATTTCTATTTCTATTTCTATTTCTATTTCTATTTCTATTTCTATTTCTATTTCTATTTCTATTTCTATTTCTATTTCTATTTCTATTTCTATTTCTATTTCTATTTCTATTTCTATTTCTATTTCTATTTCTATTTCTATTTCTATTTCTATTTCTATTTCTATTTCTATTTCTATTTCTATTTCTATTTCTATTTCTATTTCTATTTCTATTTCTATTTCTATTTCTATTTCTATTTCTATTTCTATTTCTATTTCTATTTCTATTTCTATTTCTATTTCTATTTCTATTTCTATTTCTATTTCTATTTCTATTTCTATTTCTATTTCTATTTCTATTTCTATTTCTATTTCTATTTCTATTTCTATTTCTATTTCTATTTCTATTTCTATTTCTATTTCTATTTCTATTTCTATTTCTATTTCTATTTCTATTTCTATTTCTATTTCTATTTCTATTTCTATTTCTATTTCTATTTCTATTTCTATTTCTATTTCTATTTCTATTTCTATTTCTATTTCTATTTCTATTTCTATTTCTATTTCTATTTCTATTTCTATTTATATTTCTATTTCTATTTCTATTTCTATTTCTATTTCTATTTCTATTTCTATTTCTATTTCTAATAGTCTGGCAATAATGTATTACTCATTCATGACATACCGTGAATAAAATATCTAATCTATTTGCGTAATTACTGATTAAGTATTATTATTAACATCTATGTATTTGTGTAACAAGATAAGAGGAGAAAGCGTTTCTTTAGATATAGTCCTTGAATTTAATTATATATTCGTCAAGGTACACATATTTTTAACAATAATTAGAAATAATAATAATAATAAAACGTTTTTTTTAATTATACTTTTATAATGCTATTTTAATTATTAAAAAAGTTATCTTTTATTCAAATAACAATTGACCGTTACTTTTGGCTTTAAGATTCGTTTGGAGGATTTTAAAAATGAAACATGGCGGACGAAACTGTCAATACATGTAGTATTGACAGTTTCGTATAATATAAAGAAATATAACAATAACATAGTTTTAAGAAGGTTAATTGTTATTTAAATAAGACTTGTTTATTGTAATTTATGTCATGCGTGAGATATCTTAAATAAAAGAGCAACAGTTAGTATGTACTATTTTTGGAATTTCTTGTTTTTTAAGAGAACGTTCTAGGAACAATTGTACGGCGATAGCTACAGGTCTACCAAGACTGGTCACTGATCCATCTAGACCCGCAACTAAGACATTTTAATTATTGTCCTACCTATTTACTTGAACATTTCAGACATCCAGGTGTAGCTCATTCCATTGCAATCTGTCAATCCACCTGTGTTATATCTTCTTCACAATTCGATTCTGTCTTCTCCAGTCGAACCGAATTCTCTAAGATTGCATCACACTACGCCGAAACATGTGAAAAAGAGGTCGTAGAGACTGTTAGCTTTGAGATTGATGGGTCCTGACGCTTTGGTAAGGTCCCCTAGCATTTCAAGCCCTCTTTTTACGCGTGGATCTCAACTCTCTCTTTTTGTTCATCTTAATAGGTGTCGACAATATTAAACAATAAGTAATCAGATTTATATATATGTATTATAAATAAGTCTATACATCTCTATATAATAAAAGATCAATTTTTTTACTATATTAATATTTTAAATAAAGAAATGAAAATAGAGGAAATGGAAAAAATAATGATATATTAATAACTGCACCATGTTGTACAAATTATTTTAATCGTCACGAAAAAAATATTTCATGTAACAAAAAAACATAAAAAATCCATAATTAAGTCATAGACAGCGTTTTCATATATATTTTTTTAATTTACACTTTTATTTGGATAACAATAATAAACTAAAAACATATGTAAATGCCAAGTGATAAATCGCTTATTACTGGATGAAAGTCATATCCTGGAATGTCTATAATAATGTCTGACAACTATCCATAGGTTCAATATACAGTCGTTAATTCGAAAAGTTTTCATTTCAAGGGTGTTATGTCCTTACCATCTACCGTTCACCCCTGCCCTTCTCAGGGCGCATGCTCCGAAACAGCGTTCGTATTCAACATGGCGTCAAACTTATAAAATAATTATGGAAAAATTACTCAATGTTACGTGTATATTGTAATGTTCATTATACTTAATATAAATGCTTCATTGCTGTGCTAGAAATCTCTATTAGAAACCCATTTATTAAAGAGCGTTAAGAAAAATTCAATAGCATTTAGACTAGTGAGAGTTCAAGTTAAACTGGTCTCAGCTGTTTTCGAAAAATCGAATGCCGTACAAAGTTTCATTTGCTTCAGTTTGACGTCAGCTCTTATACAGTGCGGACGAAGTTAAAAAAAACGACTATGTAATGGTGAGTGAGTGTTAGTGTTAGAGTAGATCGTTTAGTGTTATGAAATGCATAGTGCTTTAGTGTACGTGTAGATGCAATAATCTGTGTATTTTTTTTTGTCTAAAAACGTGAAATCCCAAAATTGACAACTCAATAGTGATTAATGGTATGGAACATAAATGTTAAAATTATAAAAATAGATTTTGCGGCATTTTAATCAGTATTTTTCCTGGTTAATAAAATGAATATAGTACATCTTTAAAGTATATTTATATCATATATAGATATAATTATTTGTAATGATTATTATGAAATATATTATTGCCGTTTATTCCCGTTATTATAGTGTTGTCTGTACGTACTCTTACGAAAACTCTTTCGATGCTCTATTTCGCAATATTTATTACATCTGTCTTAATAGGGAATGTAAAAATCTATAAATTTTAACATACTTCATACTCAAATGTAAACACAAATTCTCAATTAAGTTAAATTACTCAATTAAGTTAAATTACTCAATTATTATCTCCTTGAATTGAAAAAAATCTCTTTTTTTACCTATGCATGTTTCTCGATAAATGTTTTACATTATTTGCATTCTTTGTTTGGTATATTTATATAGTAATAGTTGTGAAATAAATTAGTTCTTAATAGCATGGATACCTGTAGCATATTTCAGAAGCCCATGATGGGTTTATAGAATTCAATTAATAAAAATTGTAGACTAATTGAAGTCGGTTATCAGTTATGAAAAAAAATGTGCGTAAAACAAAAGTGTTAAATCATCATCAAACATTTTTTTTACCGTCATTGATAAGGAAAGAAACTGAAAGGTTTTATTGAATTTTACTAAAGATGTGCATGTTTTTTTTATTTCTGAACTTATTATCTACTAGCGAGTGACTGAACTTTCCCCGAAAACTTTAATAATTATTTTTTCTGTTATATTTAGATTGATACTATATTTTGAATTATAATTGTATTGAAAAAGTAAACATTTTTTAAATTGTGACTAATAAAACAATGATTAGGTACTTTTTAGACGCCAAAGGTGTAATTTATGTGTTTGTAATCAAGAAAGATATTATGTAAATACATTCTGTTCAAAAACACTTTTTAATGCACTGCACAATATAAATCATTGTTCAATTATCACTGGGAGTATGAAGATTTTGAACTAAGATTTCGACAAACATTTGATAATGATAAGGTCAAAGAAACAAACATATTTCTTGCATTTGTACCGTCCCGTTATTGAGGTTCTGTTAATGAAGTATATTGAGTCATCTTACACACCTAGGGTGGTTCCGTGTTTTCAGGTTTTTAGAGAACGCTGTCATAGTCCGAGTTACTCATAACACTATTTGAAATTCTAGGCGTTCAGCTATAACTTAGACAGTTATAAGTAGTCAAAAGCGTAAAGAGTAAGTTGATCTATTTTCTGAGATTTTTCTGAGAAATCATTAATAGTATCATCATTGACAAAAAAATTATGTGATGTGGTTGAGATAATATATTTTTCTTAACAATCTGCGATTCATCTGTTATATTAAGTATATGTCGTCGCCTTTTGGTGACCACGCAGACTCCATTGGTTATATTATAGGATCCAGAAACATTTTACGATTATTTTAGTATCAATATACGAAGGCAGTCCCCGAGTAATCTAAGGATATCGCACCCCTCTCAAGGATTTGACTATCCTATTAAATGTATTACTTAAGTATACAAAGAGAATAGTTTAGTAGAATGTATATTGTTTGGGATGCTCTAAATTGAAGCTCATAATGTATGATTTGCTCTAAAATTGCGAGCAGATCCATACTAAACATATACTGCGTTGCTACGTTGCCAAAAGACAAACAAAACATTTTTGATACCTACTGGTTGTGTCTGCGGCTTCGTCTGTTTCTCATCCCTCACATATATAACAGTACAAGTTCCTATAATATTTAAAGAATTCCCAGCAATTTCAAACCATCCCATATGTTATCTTTTATCAGTTTACAATGAACCAAATTTAATCTGAATACTTATCAATTAAACTTAACTCAATATAACTATAAGGGGTCAATATGATATAATGAAAACATCAAAAGCCTAACAAAGAAACAAATTAAACAAAAACCCGTAATTTTTGTTACTATTGTATGATTTGCGTCATGTTTATATTTTAGTTTTTTTGTATATGTCCTTTCTGTTATTGGGTAGACCTCGAAGAATTCGGTCTGCCCATTCATTTGTCCCCTACTTTCGAATTTTGGAAAAATTTCTTCACAGGAGGTCTTCTTATGACCGCCTGAGTCCGAAATGACCATTGGTCAAAAAGTTTATATATATATATATATATATATATATATATATATATATATATATATATATATGCGTGCGTGCTTCCAGATTCGACTTTTGTCAGCACGATAGCGGCCGCAGTTTCGCTCGGATCGCTTTCAAACTTTGCACAAAAATCAACCATCCAAAAATGAAGGTCAAGTTCGTTAACCAGAGAAATCCGGTCACAGGGGGCGCTAGGACCTCACTTTTTCTGATTTCAGTTTTTCGACCATAACTTTGTCCCTATACAAAGGAGATCAATCGCGTTTATATTATATGATGTCTTTGATAAATACCTATAACTAATGTAGATAAACTGAAAACCTAACTTCAATAACTTAGGGGTGGGGGTAAAAAAACCGAATTTTTTTGGAAAAAAATTCATAACTTTTTTCTGGTAAACATTCTGACATCACAAGTATTTTTAATAGAAAGGTTAGTTTTTACTCTAAATTTAAGTACCAAAAGTTTTTCCGTAAAAGGTACCGTTTCCGAGAAAAAAAATTAAAACCACTTTTAGCTTGTAAATTTTAGGTAGGTAAAACCACGACAACTTTTTTCTGGTATACATTCCCTCCTCGCAAATATTTTTAATAGAAAGGTTATTTTTTACTCTAAATTTTAGTACCAAAAGTATTTCCAAAAAAGATACCTTTGCCGAGAAAAAAAATTAAAACCGCTTTTTGCTTGAAAATTTTTGATGTAAATAACGGCATCATGTATTATTCTTAGGTAGTGAGTTATATTTTAAACGAGTTACACACGAGGTCTACCTACGCGTGTCCCCCTGCGGGCACGGATTTTTTTTTTTTATTAAGAATTACAACAAATTAAATAAATAAATTACTTAATTTAATTGCTTAATCTAATACTCAAATTCGATTAAAAAAGTGTATAATCTGTTTTTAATGAATATGCCAATAATTATAATTAAAGTTTTTTTTATTAATGATTTGTAATATATTATATTTTTTTAAATGATTTTTTTTAATGGTTCACCATTTTTTATTTGTAGCTACAATAATCCAATATATCTGGATATGGCTTCCGTGTCCCACTAACCTATAAAGCGTTATAAACTTGAAATTTGTAAAGATATTGATTTCTTAGAGAGGTAATTAAAAGATAAAAGATTAATAATATAATTACATCATTAATGATATATTAAAAAAAAAAAGGTAAATTAGTAGGTAAGTGTAATATATTTTAATGACCTTGAAATATATGTTCACTATCTGTTATTACTGAAATAATCATATTTTTAAATAACTATATTTTACAAAAGAAAAACTGTATTTATTTTCATTAATATAAGTTACTGTTTATATTAGTAAGTTTCAAAAGTTTATTGCAAATAGGTTTTTTATAATATAAATATATAACATGGATAATCAATTTAACTGCTAAATTTTTTGTTTCATTTTGACATTATTTGATATTGTTTTATCAAAAGCAAATAAGGGAATAAGAAATAACTGTATTCCTAACAAACAGTTCTTACTGTTCTCTTCAGAGTCTGGATTCATTAATCCCTAATTTTAAGTAGGAGTCTCTTTACAGAAGAGAAGAAGTATGGTATAAAAATAGTCCTGACACTTCCACTTGTCGTACACAAGAGATCACTGGTATTGATTAAGTGTAAAAGAAATAAATAACAAATGTAATGTTATTTATTTAAGTTAATACACTAACCTCCGGCGACTCTGTCTGAATTACAGAAGGTTCGAGGCACGTTCGGGACATTAGTTTAGATTTACAACTAATAAAATCTTAGGAAATAGTATCGAGGAACGATCTCCCTATACTTTGCTATATTCTTTATGAAAGGCATTTTATATAATATTATTCGATAGATCACCAAATTAATAAAATATTTTCTTAAATACTAATAGTTGAATTAAAAACAATCTATTTATATAATATTTGTTTTGATATATATTTAGAAATTGTTAATTTCTACTTTGATCTAATCGTTTGTTGACTGGTCACGCTATAAAGAACATGTAACAACAAGTCTTAAGTATATTCATACAATGTATGAATGGTTATAATAGAAGAGAACGTAGAAGACTTGGATGGAGAGCGTGAAAAATAATATGGCGAGAAGAATAGAGAAGACGTATAAAAGAGAATGAAAGAGAATTACGCATAAGACGCTTTCCAAGTAATCGGAATACGAGTAGGAGGATGCTTTGTTTGTATGTTATATCACACAATACAGTATGGTTACACAATCTATGTACAATTACATGGAACGAATGCGTGTTGACGGATTTTAATATTTTATTACATTTTAATGCGATAAATAGAACGAATTATACAGTTCACGGGGTTACAAATAGCTGTTTTGATATGCTTTGCTACAAGCTCGATTAAGTTTTTTGTTTATCAATAAAAAATATTTTCAATGATAACATATTCTAGTAAATGTCATGAAAATCAATAAGTATATAAAAGAAACATTTCCATCATACATTTTAATCTTGCAATTGCTCTTACTCTAATAACTCGCTGAAGACTTTTTCGGTATACTTTACTCTTACGGTTATATTTTGGCTAATGTACATCATATACTCGTATTGATAAATAATAGCCTATGTCTTATATACGGGCTATATTATAAATATTTTTTAACATCCATTTTTTAGTTTCTGCGTGAAACAGTAACATTCAACCTCATAAACATTCGCAATATAACACGTTCTCTAATATAGATACCTAAGATATGTGTCGTGTAATAAAATATATAGATGTTTCATATTTTTTTCTAGATTGACATTTCGTCTTTGTATGTAATATTTTTTCTGACGAGATTGCTCTAATATATTTGCAGGCGTCAAAATTATTGTAAAAATACTAGGGAGGTTATTGTATTTTTGAGTGACAAATAATGAATGTAAATTTATAATACAAAGTATTTACATTCTGTCGTAATGAGAAAGAAATAAAAAAAAACTTGGCAGCGGTGGGATTCGAACCCACGCCTCCGAAGAGACTGGTGCCTTAAACCAGCGCCTTAGACCGCTCGGCCACGCTACCATATGTCCAGGATTATCAAATTTCTCTACTAGTACTATGATTCATTTCAAACCAAAATAGACTTCCAGAGTTATTTTAACATATGCAATTGGACGCTCTCTTCGTAAACGATTTTGTTAACTTGTAATTAGAATCTAACATTACTTACTGTATTATAATAAATCAATGGAAGTCCAATAATAAACTAATTTAGCCTATATTAATATACATCTAGGCAAAAATTTACTTCTTGACTGACCTAGTAACATACTTTTATTTTTCAAGACGTTAAAAGATGACATTGGACTTGGTACATATTGGCCTTCACTCAAAGTTATTAAGACACCTTCACGGACAATGAGATATTACTACAGCTATTTCTAGCTTAGATTAGCAATTCATTTTCATAAAACATACCGTACTTTCCTTTGTATATAAAGTAGATATATATAAAATAATTTCGAACAATTATTATTGTCAATATATTTAAATTATTATTATTATTATTTAAATATTATGTTTTTGCTATTGATTAACTTATCTAATTATTAGCAAATTAAGATAAAGTTCGTGATAAAATGAAGTGTTGCCACGTGCTATCTACTAACGACGTGATAATCACTTAATTACTGGAGATTCTTAAGGAATGATAAATAAATGTATAGTTTTTCAAAACAATATTGTCGCTTGATGCTATCTGTTAAGTTCCATGATGATGCAATACTTGGATATATATGAAGGACTCCTTCATCCTTATATTCTATATATACTACGGGAATAGCGGTTTTTTATTTGTGCGAAGGGGCAACCCGGCCACCCACCGCTACCGCGAGTAATGGTGGTGGTGTGATGCAGCCAGTAGATCTGTAATTATAAAATAATAAATTGTGATAGGTCATTCTCTTATCAATCTTCACTATGAGATGTACACCCATGACGCTATCTTCAGTCGTAGTTGTTAAAGGAAGTCCTTCATGTGGATTGTTAATAGTATTCGTAAGGCCACTCTAACAGTCGGTAAACCCTTTATAACAAGTGGTATGAGGCATCAAATACTAACGGATATACGAATAATACTAAACATGGACTTTCCATACTTATAACTGACTCACTTCCAGTAAAAATCAATGCTATCACTCAGATTATATATCCATAAATAACTTTTATATCATAGTCATAATCATATATTATAAATATATTTGTTTAGATATTCGTTTCTCGTGTCTTAAAGTTATTACCATGTAACACGAACATCCAGAACTGAACTAACCACAGAATGATTATAAACTAAACTAATTTAACTTCAGGTATAAATCTAGACGCACGGGATATATGTTATGCTATTTAGATTATAATAGAAAGTAATTCTATTTTATAAATATACGATTATAATGACTACCTCTAAATATAATTATACTAGAAACATGTATGAAGTTTAATAATAAAACGAGAGAAAAGCCCTATCTATGATCATGAATATATATATATCTATGATCATGATAAAGGTGTAGGTAACAGAAGATATTCATGATACACATGAAAGTCATTACCATAATAGTATATGATCGATAGTTTACATCATGGTGACGTAAACTTTAGACGAAACTTCATTTGGTACCTTACAAATCATATTACTTGTATTAAACTATTAAATTAACATTTCTAGACCGTTTGGTCAGCAAGGATAGCAGCTATGTTTGTACAGTTGACAAAGAAATAATTAAATTACCCAATTGAATTCTGCTATCTAAGTTGACATCCCTTGGGCATAGATCCTACATCTCCTAATGGATCAGATGAGGGACTTAACTCCAAATTATTCAGATTTCCTATCTCATAAGCAGATAATCAGTACCTGCTTACATAAGTGTTCGTTATAAATGCCATTATGCCTAGTCTTCTGTGCAACAACCTAAGAGGTTTATAAAGAGAGAAAGAGAGGTTTATAAAGAGATAATTTTATCAACTGTTTAAAACGACATTACGATTTGTGTTTTTCCGCTGTCAAATAAAAAAAATAATCCGACAGTTTTTTTTAATAATAATAATATTTGAAGGATTATCGTTAATCTTATGATAAATGTAATGGTATGTGTAAGTAATTTTTAATCAATTAATAAAATTAATACGCAATTCTTTTTATCAAATAAAGCAAAGGATTTAGACAGCTAATAGGTTAGATAACGTTTGCTTTAAGTCGAACGATTGCCCACCTTAATATATCCTGCGGAACTGCCTACTTTCGATTTTTTGGAACCCGATGACGATAAGTCCCATGGCGACTGGTTGACGTAGAGACGTGTGGCGTGATACAAGCTAGGTTTTGTCTAATACCTGGACAATCATGGTCCCAGCGGTGTGAAGACCAGCAGTGGTTGCTTTTGTATTGCAAATTCAGGACGCCAATGCGGATTTGGTAGCATCTGGGGAACAAAGCAGCCTTATTAAGAGAGGCACTGCTTTCCTCACTCAGCCGAGAAGGAATGCCTGCTTTGAACGAAGAACCGAGGTAGTACTTCGAGAACTACATCGATTTAATGTGGATGTGGCTGCGCTTAGCAAAATGCATCTCGCGGATAAAAGAAAACTGGTAGAAGATGGAGGCGGCTAGACTTTCTTCTAGAAAGATACCCCTTTATCCGAACCTTGACGTTCAGGGGTAGGATTTGCCATCAGAAATATTTAACCTGTATAATGACAACTTTCTTAATGTCTTCTATATGTCAACATATTCTAACTCGCTGACAAGCACAAAATGAAGTAGAAGCACTCGCGGTCCAAACACTGGCATTTGATCGATTATGTTAAGATGTGAGAAAGAGACATCGGTCAAGTCCAAGTATATATATATGTATAATAAACAGATAATGTCGCCGATGCCGATGATGATGATCGATGATTGTAATTTAATCGCTTCAGCTGCACTGGGTATGAAATATCGACCTAGCGAAGATTAATTCCATGAGAATAGCAATGATCTCAGCAGCGTTCGACAAGCTCTTGCGAAAGTACAATTGATATAGGATAGTACAGTGGAAGAATTGCAATATCCAAGAGTCACCAAGAATTGTGCAAGCTAAAAGCAAAATAAAAGACAAATGGTGGCAGGACAAAGCTTGTCAAATTGCTTACTGATACGAACCAGCTTGGGGAGTTTCTGGCCAAGTGCTTAAGTTGATTGGTACGTTCTTTGAGGTCTTTAGATGATATGCACTTCCTGACTAGAAAAGAGGACATTTAGTTGAACAGATCAATATATTATTTAGCGTAGAGCGATCAGCTGATCTACGAAATAGCTTAATGCCTCAATTCCCCTTGGTCATCAGACTTGAAAAGCTTCTGTAGTGTAACGTGGTTGTCGCTGCGGACTGCAGCATAATAATTGAACAGTCGGCATTGAATTTATACCGAGTGAACTACTTAAATAAGGTGGTAAGGAGTTGCACACGTTGGCTTAGAAACTTTTTCTTCAAATGAGGAGGGAAGAGAAGCTTTTATAAGAACAAGGGTGCCTGTTCCGATTAAAACTAATACCGCGGTATTTAGCTGCTATCATCCCTAGGAAAAGCATTTGCAAGAGTTTTTTGAACCTGAAGTTTTGTCAAAAAAAATCCTGCTCGAAAACCAGTTAGGCTTCCGTCCTAAACGAGGCATCTGTAAACCTATATTCTCGGTGCGTCAACTGCAGGAAAAAAAGGACAAGGTCTTTTAACTATATCTCCGTTTTGTGGACTTGGAGAAAGCTTTCGACAATGTGCCTCAGGAAGCTCTTCGAGAGGTACTTGGAGAGTTTGGATGTACGAAGAAGTTCGTGAGACTCTTGCGACTCTTGCATGATGATGTGCAGCGTCGCGTCTTTGTAGACGGCGCCAATCAGAATCTCCAGATTACCTGCAACAACAATGCATTGCATTCCAGCAGATATCCAGCAAGTTTGACTTGAAAATCAGTTTTTAAAATACGGAGGTGATGTTTCTAACAAACATGGTCGCGATACAATGACTGTTAGGCTTAGTGGGGATGTGATGCTTGATTAACTTGATGCTGAGATCAACAGCGGAGTCAATGCTGCAGTTGCAACATTTGGCAAAATGCGATCCAAGATTTTCTGCTCGCACGACAGCACAGAGACACTGAAGCTTTTTAATGCATAGACAGCTTCGGGGATGTGGTCAAGTATCACGGATGGAGGAGAAGACAATAGCGAAACGAATCTGTTATTCTGGTGGTGGAGAGCTGGTGAAGAGCAAGCGAACGCAAGACGGACAACGTCTCTGACATAAAGACGTCCAGAAACGACACATGAAAAGGTGCAACATAGAACCCTCACAATGGAAGTGTATGACAGCACAGCGGCCCGAGTGGCGCAGGATTGTGAAATATCATATCATCAAATTCATCATCATTAAAAAACGTCAAATGTGACAAGTTAAAGGCCCATCTACCCTCCGCTACTCACTATAATTATGTGAGCGGCAAACTCACATGCCCACATTATGGATAGTAGTTAGCCGCAAAAATAGGCAAAGTTAGCCTTAATCGTGTGCATCAGCTAAACTGCTTTTGTTTGTTTGTTCGTTTGTCGATCTTAAGTAACCTTAACAGGTTAGCTCTGACTAAAAACCTTTGACAGTTTTCGGAATCGAAAAGTGAGTCGATCCTGCATTTAGGAAAGTTTATTTTATTAATTATTAATTTAAATTGCAAGGTTTATATTAAGATCTAACTACTTCACCAATGTCATCATTGTAAGTTTTCTTTCTGTCTTTATTCCACTTTGGGGTAACACAACAAGTTTTATCTTTCACTTACTTCTCTCATATCGCAATGCTGCCTCAACTCATTTTATTTTCGTCTCACCCTTCACACAAACCATCCATCCCTTTTTTTATTTCTTTCTAACTGCAACTCCATCTTTATTCTGACCTCCTGTGACCTCTCCCTAAAATCCTGCATTAATTATGGTCACATCTCGATAAGGTCCCCAATTAAGGTAATGTTAATTGGTAATCTATATTAAACTCTCTCACTATATCCAAATTAAGGCACATTTTTTTAATTTGCCGCTGTATTATCTTAATTGATTAACTTAAAATGTAACGTCTTTCTAACCATTTTATTAATATTATATATTACTATCATTGACGTTATATCTTCTCTATTCTCTAATAAAATTATTAAAATCTTTGACATTTTCTTCATTTTTAAATCTACATTTTACAATGTCGGTAAAACTATCTCATGAGGCATACAAGCTAAGTATATGTTTTTATTTTTTATTTTATTCTATTGTAAAAATGCATAATTTATTGTTTATCATCTAGTTTTTCAGTTTATGTCGCCTTTCAGACATCGTGCCTATTTTTCAAGTAACTTAATTTTTTACTTCCCTGATATAAAATTTGGCATCGGCAACATATAGCTAATCAATATAAATAAGACATAACATACGTTATATATTATGATATCTTATGTTTATTTAGCAGCATTATATAGTGTTTCATTATATTACACTTTTCTTTCTTTTCGACGCAAAGCCGACACTCCTGGTATAGAATTTAAATCTCATTGAAAAATATGAAGTAATGAACCTATGAAGAAATTTAATTTTTGGTACATTATATATTTTGTCAATTTAAAATTAAATTGGTATGTATGTTTTTGGTATAAAATTAAGACTAGCATATCTTGTACATTATAGGTAGCAGTCTTCTTAAGTATATAGCAATATATTTAACTACTTCCATACGTTACAGTAACTACAGTTAAATGTTTTCTTAATACCATAACAAATGAACCAGCTTATATTTTAACACGTTTAATAGCACCACGCTATTTTAAAAATAAAGTACAAACATAACATTATATTTATATAAGACTAGTTGTTGCTAGCGACTCCGTCCGAGTTGACACAAGAATTTTTTTATTGAAGTTGAGTTGAAATGAGAAGTCACTCCAGTAAATTAAGTTTACTATTTTATTTAAACTATTAGCATAAATATAGATTTATAAACTGAAACGTCACTGGGGAATCCAATACTATTTATGTTTACAATAACTTGTAAATTATTTACTTAACGAGACAAAGAAAACTTAATCAATTGAGAAATTCTTGGTTGAAACAATTGATAACCGAGTACTCTTGAATAGTGAGTATAATTGTTTGAAAAACACTCCTTACCAGGTATTAAACGCCCTGACACAAATAATGCTATTTAATAACAAGTTATAGTTAATCTGTATCAATAGAAATCAATTATTGCATGTATGAAAGATTAACACTTGAGAATCTGGCGTATTAAGTGAAAAATATACTTCTACTGAGTCGTAAATTTGGATGGTATTATTGTATAAAAATTTTAATAAAAATGTTTGTTCGACGTTCTGACCGCCAACAGTACAAACATTTTAATACAGATATTTAGACTTTATTTTATCTAAATTGAAATTGTTATTATATTAATGGGTGATAGGGCGAGAGCGAAATTTAGGTTCTACCGTTGCTGTTAAAATGTGGTATATTTTTGAAATAGGAAGAAAAAATTTCTTAATCCGTAACACTATCTGATACATTATTTATACTTACTAAATTCCAACAAGATTTATACTTATATCTAGGATAACCCCGTAAATAAGTGACTAACAACTATTTCGTTTTTAAGTGTATAAATGTAACATTTACTGTTTAGTACAGCAAAATATTAAAGTTATATTATGATATGTACGTTTATTTTACGTAACGTCGGAAGCTATAAATATAGTTTTTATGTATATATTAGTTACGAGTAAGGTATTCACTGAAATAGGGTACAAGAGTATTGACAATTTGATTATACAATAAAGTTCAAATATCGACCTTAGAAACTTCATGGGAATAATATTTCATAACGAGTATGGTTTACTTTTACCGCAAATTTGCTAATAGTTTCCATATTAATAAAATCTAAACCACATTTTTATTTTTCTGTATCACTCATTAAAAAATGAGTCCTTTTTATGTACAGTAAAACGTTATCTGACCAGATTTTGCCATACATTTCATTATAATAGTTATGTTATCAACCCCGTCTATTGAAAAAGCTATTCCGTGACGTCACATTAGGGATAACAAAGGCATTTTCGTTACTGAGTGATTATCATAACCTTGGTCGCGATCATAAACTTCGGGATGGGAGATATCCATAAATGATTAACCAACTCAAAAAGAAATGGTATATGCTCCAACACTACTTATATTTTAGGGACACTACGCAATGATTCTTTATTAATGTACATACTAAGTCTTTCTATTATTAAAATATGTTTAAAACATTTTGCATTAATAATGTTTTAAGTTATTCTATATTTCTTCAGTACTGATATTTCATGTTTTATTGTGAATGATAAATATTTAAAATAAATATTTTACAAAGACAAAAGGATTTTGAATACATTTTTATCATACAATAGATAATTGATTGTTCAATAAAATATAAATATTTATGAGGAAAATACTTAATTATTTCGACGTATTGTTGCTGTGTTACTTTGTCTTGAATGTTTCTCAATTTATTGCCCACCTATCTATATTATGAGAAGTATTGTTTGAACGTTTGTGTGTTATAACCGTAGCAATAGATCAAAATGTCATCAAAATTGAGGATCAGTTGTCAAGATACCTTAGCAAGCGTACCCGTACGCGTAGCGTTGGGGAACCCAAAGGCACTCTGAGTAACTTTTTCCAATGCACACAGGGGAACGAATCCCTGGCTCATACGGCAAAATAGAAAGCCGATCTCTTGGATACTTTTTTTGTTTCCAACAAGAGATCGTGTTTCTCTTTTACCTTGTGTACCAGAGGCATTCTCAGTATGCCGTGGCAGTAGAGCTGGCTGTCAAAAGTTTCACAGAGTTGCTTTGGAAAGAGCCCAGAATTTGCGAGTGCCAGGCGGGTTACTTGCGAGCTCAAGCAGATCTGCAATTTTGACAACATGCCTGGACTTTGCTCTAACAATTTGTCATTTGAAAAATCTGGAGGCACGGCTATAATTCCTCTATAAGATGTCTATCTGGTTAGTCTCCATTTAAGTTGGAGCGAAGTCTTCGGATGTTGTGAAATTCCACATTTAAAGTTGAGCGGGGTACTGCTTTGACTCATCGTTTGCCCTCAGTAAATACAAAACGCGATATTAGATACGACGGTTAGCAAAATCCGAGAATCATTCCCCCGATTTTGCTCGGGGAGGGGATCTCTGGCTTTGTCTAAGCCGGTACCCACCTTTCCTTATTTGCCCGAGAGAGATTTTGGGAAAACGTCGACGTTCGCCGAAAGACAGTTATGTTTTCTATGTAGAACTCCCTGGCGATGGCAATGGCAATTTTCTACTGTGTGCTTTTCAAGGACCTTTCTTTTACATACCACTAAGATGTGGAATAAACTTCCTTCTTCGATATGTCAAAATCGATACGACATGGACTTCAAAAAAGCGTATACTCCCACCCACAGAGCCGGCAAGGCTGTTGCGATTCCCTGGATATTGCAAGAGTACGTAGGCGGCGGTGATCACTTAACAATAATAACCCGCACGCACGTTTGCTCATTTGAAATAAAAATATATAAGTCAGTCTTAAATTGGCAATTTTTTTATTTATGGCAATAAAAAAGCAATATTTACAAATTTTATCGGCACGTGCTATAAACATCATATTTACAAATACTAATTGATTTTTAATACATTATAAAGATTATTTTATAAGATAATTCACATATTTGCATGTCTAACATAAAACGATAATTTTTTTGCTATTGACAATTACATGACATTTTTGAATAGATAATACAATTATTTAAAAATATATTTTTTTATATTATTTTTACTTTTATTTTAATAAACGACTTTTTTGCAACAATCGGGAGTTCATTTGTGCTTTATTTTGCTTATAATAAATAATCTATATCTGATCGTTTTCCTTACATAAAATATTGGGGAACAGCTATTATTTCATCTACATTAAAATATTCTTATCAAAACAAAATATGATTTTTTAAGGTTTTTTACCATTTGTCTGAATCTCTGAAACGACATCAGAGTTTAATGCGGTTTCCACAGATGTATTGTTATCATTTACTTAAAATTTAACATTTATTTTATTTAAATAGGTCAATAAATAAATATGTTTTCAGTTTTGTTGAATAGCTACTGACTAGCAATTCTGTAGTCTGCTGAAAAAACAAAATCCGCGCGAACAGTGTCGTAGGTACAGCTAGTATTAAATATATCTAAACATATTATTATATTTTATATATATGTTGCATAATATTACCAACATGGATATGTAACTCACGGTCGATTCATGTAAATAATAAAATTACACGGGGATTTTACCAACAAATGTTAACTTTTCTATTTTCAAACTGCGCAGTTGATGACTTTGTTTACATTTTAAAATGGAGACATTTTATCAAAGTCGTTTTTAATTAACCATAACAAATATATATTCTTATGGTTATTGAAATACTAGTCCAAAGTAGGAGTTCCGTACTATATTTTATGGTTTATCGAAATATGTTAGGTTAGGTTGTTGACTCATTTGTTGTTGACTCATTTGTAGGTATTATAATGTATACCAACATCTAACATTATTTAATTTCTTTAAAAAGAGCAACTATTGAGTTTCTTGCTGGCTCTCTCAGCAGAGCAGCATTCCGGTGGTACTCATGGACTGACTACACTGACCTTAATATATAATATAATATTTGAATACAAGCATTATTCAGAATACTTAAATTGTAATGAAGAATACTATTGAAGATATTTTCGAATATCCGTAACAGAAAAAAGTTATTTTGTTACCATACAAGTAAACAAATAAATAATCAATAAAAATATGAAGGTTAGGTGTTATTTCACTCGATATAAGAATATATTTTAACATTTTTATATGTCATGTTCAAAAATAAAACTAGCTTAGCTATCCATATTAATACTAGTCCAATAAATAAAACAAGAAAATATTTAAAATTTGAATATAGAAATTGTATAAATAACAATCAAGTTATATTTTATATTTAAAATTATGAAGACTGCTGAGCGCTTACAACTTAGATAATTGTGTGTGCTATAATAATATGTTATTTATTTATATGTTTTCCACTTTGAATCAATAGTGATCACTTCTGTACATCAAATGGAAGTGAGAACAACCTACTTTACCATACCATACTTACGGAAATAATCCCGAATGTAAAGACATTCTCCAAATAAAAATTAAGGCTAAGAGGGTTACGCTGCTATGATAATAATAACAACTAATATAGAATATCTTTATTTTTGTTCTAGTATACCTTTAATTATGTACAATTAGATACTAATTGGCGGCGTTGGGAACCGCCAACCAACACGCCATGTTCCGAACGGCGGAAGGTGGAGGACGGAGCTACAAATAGCTACGTAGAATGTAAGAGGAGGAATGGAACACAAGATGAATGAATTATTAGATGTGATGGATGACAAAAGATCTGGATGTTATTTGTGTGTCTGAGACCAAGCGAAAAGGCAATGATACGACCGATGTGCCTGGCAACCGGGCAACCGGGCAACCGGGCAACCGGGCAACCGGGCTGGGGTTCCAGAGGGAGGGTGTCAAGGTGTAGGCGTATTATTGTCCTCTTGAATGGTTAATGCAATGGTAGAATACAAGGCGATCAACCCGAGGCTTCTTTGGGTTCGCTTTAAGCTGGGGATAACAAGAGTATTCTTGTTAGCCGTGTATGCGCCAGTATCCTCAGCTCAAATGAGCGAGCTCGAGGAGTTTTGGGAGAGGGTCAGGGATGTTCTAAGTAGTGTCAGAGATAATGAAAAGTTGATAGTATGTGGAGATATGAATGGATGAATTGGAGCCGCGCGAAGTGGTTACGAAAGCGTGCTAGGCAAATACGGTGATAGGAGAGTAAATGAGTCTGGAAAGCTTATTTTGGAATTTTGTAAGAAGAGAAATTTGTTTGTGGCAAACACGATGTTTGATCACAAACAAATTCACATGTACACATGGGAGCGAGCGGAAGAAAGAAGTATGATTGATTTATTCCTAGTGGATCAGCGTATTTGAAGTCAAGTTATGGACACGCGAGTGTTCAGGGGTGCTGATCTGGGAACGGACCATTATCTAGTCGTTGCTAGAATAAGAGGTCTGTTTGCAGGTTGGCGCAGCCGCACGACGTGTCCAAGCCTGGCGTCGAATTATCGCATAAGAAGCTGGAAGCTTCAAGATCCACCGACCAGGGAGGAATATCAAATGGATCAAGAAAGGGTTTCCAAGAAGCTTGAAAGCTGTGATTCTGGAAATGAAAGTGTTGAAGTATGCTGGCAGAACCTTAGGAATGGTATGGTGAAAGTAGCGACAGAAGTATGTGGTAAGAGGAAGGTTTTAGTAAGAAGCGCCATGAATGGTGGGATGATCAAGTGAAAGATGCTGTAGAGTTAAAGAAGAAAGTAAGGCTGGATTATAAAGCCTCTGGTAAGGATAAAAGTATGAGACAGATAAGAAAAAGAGCGTACAAGCTGCAAAAGCACAAAACGAAAGCACTTATAAAGATGAAGCGTGAAAATTCTGAGAGCGAAAGGGATGAAAGGTTGACGAACAACTTCCGGGAAAACATGAAACTTTTCTGGCGAGAAGTTTGTGATTCCCGGGGTTGTTCGGTAACCTGTAGAATGAAAGAGGTGCTTTCGAAGAGCGGTGAAATTTTATCTGAGCAAGCACACGTTTTGCAGCGGTGGGCGGAATTCTATAAGGTGATGTATGAATGTGAGGACGCCTCGGTCTTGACTACCTGCGAAATGCTGAGTCCAGATGTAGTCGATGGTGAAATCAGTTTGGAAGAAGTAGAGAGCGTGATTCGAAGTCTGAAATGTGGTAAGGCTGCGGGAGCAGATGAAGTTACTGCCGTGATGATGGTGTATAGATCAGATTTTTTCCCTCCGCATGATCACGGAAAAGTTTTTGGCCCTAAACCAAAAGGTTTTCTGTGCTTTTGTGGATTTGGAAAAGGCGTTTGACAGGGTTGTGAGAAAGAAGTTATGGGAGATACTGCCCCGATACAAATGAACGGACCCTTGCTACAGGCTGTAAAGTCTCTTTACAGAGATCACTCAGCCTGTGTGTGAGTAGGAGCTGGCATGTCGCCCTGGTTTGACATCCAATCAGGTGTTAAGCAAGGTTGCGCTATGTCAGCTTGGTTGTTCAATTTGTATTTGGATAGTTGTCTCCAAGGCGTGAAAGACAGTGACATGGGAGTGAAAGTAGGTGACCTTAAGGTCAATTGCTTGCTATATGCAGATGATGCAGTGCTCATTGCATCATCAAAATGCAATTTGCAGGCATTGGTCAGCACTCTGAAAGATGGGTGTGAAATTAATGGTCTCAACCTGAATGTAGATAAGATGAAGGTTCTGATATTTGAAAGAAATGAAGAAAGAACAGAATGTAAGATCAACGTGAATGATAAGATAATAGAACAAGTGAATGAAGTGGTATATTTGGGAAGTATGTTTAGCAGAGACGGAAGATACGAAATGGTTGTGGAAAGGCGTATTGTTACCGGTAACAGAGTCAATGGTGCTTTGGCTGCATTGTTGAGACGGCAAAACGTCAGCATAGCTGCACGTTTGGGTGTACACAATGCAGTTTTGCTACCGACGCTGTTATACGGCAGCCAAACGTAGGTAAAACAGAAGAAGAATGTAAGAAATATGAATGCTGTGGAGATGCGATCTCTTCGCAGAATATGCGGAGTCAGTTTAGCTGATCGAATTCGCAATGAAGAGATCCACATAATGGCAGGTACTAGCGAAGATGTCACGGTGAGAATGAAGAAGAACGTGCTCAGGTGGTTTGGGCACGTTGAACGAATGAGTGATGAAAGAATGGTAAAAATGATTTATATAGGAAAAGTGAGCGGTAAGAGAGACAGGGGGAGGCCTCGAGTGACCTTCGAAAAAACAGTAGCTATGATACTCGAGGAAGGTCACATAAAAAGCAAGAGGACCCCCCGGAGGGCATGTATGAAGAAGTTGATGTCTGTGGCCGAGGCGAAAGAGGTATGCAGGGACCGTAGCGTTTGGCGCTCCGTCGTCTCTGGCTACCCCGTAAATAAATATAAATAGATATTAATATAGTATAAATAAATATGTATGTACTTATAACAATATATATTAATACCATTATGTACAAGTTCAGTGCCTTGTTGAAGTACTTGCACTTAACTAGAAAATAGGTTGAAATTTCTAGATTGATAATCTAAAACAAGTTATAGATATATCAATTACGATATACCTTATAAGACGACAAGAAAAAGCTACATATTTCTACTAACAATTTTCATTCTCATAATACACTTTGAAAATCACAAAAGAAAACGTTCATTGCTATATTATACATTTTTGATATTGGGCAAAAAAACACGAGTTTTAAAGTACCGAATAGAGTCATCAAAGTTTTTTCTTGAATGTCCTTGTTAATATTTATATATAGGTCATGGCTATAAAGATTGTTATATAAGTTTAAACTACATATTAGAAAAAAATATTAACAGTTACTAAATATGTGTGTTTTGTATTTTGTCCTCTAACTTTACTTACGGATGCCAGACATGGAAGTTAACGAACAAAAATAAAACAAAGTTAACGCACGACAAAAGATTACGGAATGCATCTTCAATAGAAAAAAGATCCACAAGGTTCGGTACAACTTAAAAAAAAAGAAACAAAAGTGACAGACATCATGAATTATGCACGAAAATTGAAATATATAGTTATGTGTTTAGTTCGGTCGTGTAGTACGAATTTAAAATCAAAATCTTTATTGAAAGTAAGTCTTCTTCGATCTTTTTTATTGTTAAAGCCATCATGAAGTTATTTGTCACAGACCTGAGAAGAGCTGCATGCAATAGAGACACAGTGTTGTTGTCTTTTTTTATAAACAGTTACACTTAAAGACTAAATAAATGTAGAATTATAAATGTAGAAGTAGGTTTCCTACGAATAACGAAACATGCTCTAAATATTCAGAAATATTGTACTATCCTAATGGATAGTACAATGTCCTAATGGACACAAATATTCCTTAATTACTTTTATATATGTGAAAGATCTGAAGGTTTAGTGGGAGCTTGTTGAATGCGTAATTACTCGTAAAACAGCTTACTGTGTTGCATCAAGTGAATCGAGGTAACGCGAGCTTGTTTGTTCGTCTTATTTATGTGATGTATAAAATGCCCGGTGAGATTGAAAAGTGAGAGTACACAAGAAATGGAGAGAAAAACGCAGGAAAGAAAACCTTACCAACAAAATAATGATAAACAATTTTTTTTTAAATCAAGGAAATCTTTTTTTTAAATCCAATTGTGCAATTAATTATACAAATAAATTAATAAGTGCGAATGTTATATTTGTATAAGGCAATGAACATAAAATTTGGTTGAATTCTAAATACATAAGTAAATAATAAAAGTATTTAAAAATAATCTATGGTGGCGGGAGTACACTGCATAAATCTTATTACTGACGTTATAAGCCCTGGTTGGGAGAGCGGGTGTGCCTAAAGAAATGTCAAGTAAAATTGCTGAGCAGAATTGTGATTCATGGAAAGAAAGCGACTCGACGTTTAAGGTCGTTGACTTCATAAGAAGTATCGACTTGTCAAACATTGGCCTAACCTTGGATTCGATGACGGGACCCATTTGATTACAGCTGATATATTTAATCCACCATGCCAATGCGACAACTGACATCCAGTTTCTTGAAGGTTGATTAATAAAAATATACTAATTCTGTCAAAACTCATGGTAACTGAAAAAAAAAATCAAAACAAGACCATGCCTGCGCGAAGACAGTTAATCAATTAAAATTCCAAGTTAATAAATTAAACAAATTTATTTTCGCCTTGTTCCTGGTACTTGATAAAAGTAAATTATTAGTGCCAATTAAAAGATTAAAAAATATTGTATTTTTTCTTTCATTTGTAAATTCATGAGTAGAGAAATGTTAAAGCATCCATGACCCAGTAAAAATTTTCATGTCATTGTGACGTCCATCTTATATCAAATATTTTATCAATAACAACCTTTAATGTTAGTCAGAAAATTAAGTCATGGGAATGTATGACTTATGCATGACTCAGCAATATAATTTAAAAAATCCATTATCTTTTGCCAATACCTACATATGGTTTAAACAAATTTTTGATTTACTTAAAAACACTTCTAACATATCACATATTAAATTTAACATTATATTACCAGTTTACAAAATTTTATTAATATAACGATTTATTAAAAAAAAAAAATGTGTATATATAACGTAACCTTCCGATTTCTCATAAAAATTCCATAATGTAATTATTGCATGTTCACAGTTTCCGATTCTATTGATAAAAAAAAATCATACGTAACAATAATAGTGATATTAATTTTCATCGCTGCATCTCTTCATTGGGATTAATTTTTTAGGAGTATACATCGAAATATATAAATATACTAGCTTATTCCCTCCCGCTTTGCTGGGCACACTATTAATTTGAACGTGAATTTAGGTTGTTATGGTAACTTTTGTCATATTACCTAGTGTCATCGTAACCGTTACTATGGTAACCGTTGCTATAGTAACTCTTACCCCCGCGCTAAGTGTATAGCTTCTACATTTTTTAAACATGGCAAAATGCAAAAAGTTGAAATCCGTTTGGATAGGTTTTCCGTAAAATCCGTTCTTAGTGTACTTCTACGTCACAAAAGAAGTAACTATGTAAAATTTTAAATAAATCGGACAGATAGTTTCGGAGATTTCGTAATGAGTCAGTGAGTGGTAAATCACTTATATAATAATATATATATATATATATATATATATATATTATTATATTTATATTATCGTAAGTCCGCTGTAAATGCCCGTTGTCAAGATTTTCCTTAAATAAGTACATGACTAGCATAAATAGCCTCAAAGCAATAAATTTATCAAGATCGTGCAATATAAAGGGTCTCCCCGATTAGAAATCTATTTTCGTATCATTTACCTCTAAACGTATGCTTGATAGTCTATTAATTACCAAGATTTTAGATAGTGTTTACTTTTGGATAAACATTTACTTTCAAGAATTTAAAATACTTTTTTTTTGGTGTAAAATACTACTGTTTTTGGGTTTAAACTACAGCAATTAAGTATGTAACTTTTGTTATCTAAAGTTAATTTTCAAAATAGTAATATTATTCCTTTATTTGTTAATTTTTAATTTTATCTACTTTAAAAAATACTATTTTGAAAAAGGCTAGTCGGTGCATTTAATATGCGGCTGCTGCGTCGTGCTCCACCAGGAGAGTATAATCTTTTCGCAGAAGACCGCCATAATGGAAGGTTTAAACCCATTCTTTCCACCCGTGCTCCCTAACTTCCGTTAACACCTGCCCCATTTTACAAAGGTGGCTCCGCTTTTCCAACGACTGATATTTTGAATTTACCATCAGATAAATCATTTGTTCGTTTTTCAATAAAAAATATCTTCAAACATTGTAAGATGCTAGACGCAATGCGGAAAATAACTTGAGTAAACAAAACATAATATTCTAAAAAGGTCTTTGCTTCTGTGACACACTTGTGGGAAAACCAAGTAAAAGTGACCCATTGTTTAATAGAGGAAGCTATTTGTTAATCACATATAATTGACTTTCCGCTGCCATTTTCTTGTTAATGAGGTTTTATGAGCATAATTCTATGATTCGGATTGTATTTTGAAGGTAATAGGTGTTAGTCATGTCATATACAGATCATATACATGTCCAATGTCTGACCCAAACACCAAAACTGATCCAAGTATCCGGTAAGTTATCCGATCATGAATCTTAGGTTTAGATATAATAAACTAACTTATCTTATTATAATATTGCATTTACTTTGAATAAAATTTCAATAAAGTAATTCATTTGATTATCAAGTTTCAATTTTCCAGACTGTATTTCCTTATAAGGAAAAATATTATAGAAAATTTTCCTTCAATATACCTTTATTATATTCAATGTACCTTATAACTTTTTCAAATAATGTATATTTAGACATTGTTTTTGTTATATTACCAATTTAACACTGTATCTCATATATTTTCAAAGACCTTTATGAGATTAGCCGCTATCTGCGGCCTTACCTTGCCCGGAGAGGGGGGGGGGGGGGTGAAATGAATAGCTGAGGTAACAGACAATAACAATCCATTTGAGAATGAATTCAAAGTTATATGTAATATATTTTTCTGAAATTTAAATTAGCATTTTGGACCTTTTATTCAATTCTATACAAATATAGGTTGGAAGTACTATTTCGTGATAGATGAACAAAAATACAAAACTTTTATAGTGATATTCATATTCATGTTTATTTGGTAATATTTTTGGTTTACAAGGTTCTTAAAACTATTTCCAAAAATATAAATTTGCCGGTTAGGGCGTCCCACAACAGTCGTCAAAAATATTATTTATACATTACTACATCAATTAGCATTCTCTGATAACACGTTAACAACAATATCAATTAAAATATTCAAATCATTATCTGACTACTATTTTTGTATGATTTATACAAAGTAAACTACATTTAAAAACATTAATCAGCTGTAAATATATTAACACAGATATTTATTTCATAGCCTTTGTATTTAAATAAATATAATTGTAACAAAGTCTTATACTGAACAATGGAGGCTTTAGGGAAGCCCCTAAAATTAAGGAAACATGCGCACACGCATGCAAGTCTGAAAAATCCCCGCAAAAACGTGAAACGAATAGAAAACATATGTTAATGAGGCTCACTTATTATTATTATTATTACATTAAACATCATTGAAGAGAAGAGCAATGTCGATGTAAATTATCTTTTTAATTATACCATTTTATTTTAAACACAAGGACGAAGTATTACTTTTTATCGTTATAATAATTATTTACTTATTATCATTTGTATTTATTATACTTATTAACTATTACATTGAGGTGATTTAAGGAATAAAGTTTGTATTGTATCATGCCAATCAGTCAATCAATCAATCAAGTCAAAATTAAAACATTCGCACTGTATAAATGTTTCTATTAAAATTATACACTTATCCGCTGCCTATAGGAATCTGTACAAAAATACTCGAACGCATAGGTAACAGATCCATAAGCAATTTAAAAATGTATATAAAATTTAAGTGTCTGTTTGTAATGCAATATTTACAGGCGACTCAGTAGTGTACTTACATAAAAAATACTCTGAGAGTAACTTAGGGTACTTGAAAAAAAACTATTTTCCGCGCATACAAAGTCGTCGGCACAGCTATTATATAGTATATGTATCTTACACCATAAAATAACAACAGAATATATCTCACACGGTGAGATCATTATTTATACGTAATTTCTGATTTCAATAAAGCTTGAAAATTAAACCGATATTTATTCACAACCACGATTAGTTATTTTCTTATAACCATTTTCCTCGTTTTATAAAAAATATTGAGTAATCATGCTATAAGCAACGCTTTAAGTAATTTTTGTTTATTGCTGTTATAATTCTATTAAAATGATAAGCTTTACGACATCAAATGACTTCACACGGACAGTGTTCCTATCAGTTATAGTAACGTATTTAAAATAACAAATAATAAGTTGCATTACACTAGATTTCACATATAAAGATACATATATATATAATAGGTCTTCATTTCAAAAATATTAAATATCCAATAATGAAGAATGGAATAAAGATTTTCAATAATCCAGGACACGGCTGATAGTTTAAACATGATAAATAATTATTTTGGCACATTTTTTTTTTTTTTTTTTCATATCATAGTATGGTCACATATTTGATATTTTTATGTAGCATAATAGGTTTGGTTTTGAACCAATTAAAAAAATGTGTTTCAACCCTGGTTACGATATTCCTTTGAAATAGCAAAAAAAGTATGGAGCTTACCACCCTGCAGTTTTTATAAAATTCCTGTTAAAATATGTATCTTAAAATATATACTCACAATAACGGATGGAGATCAAACCAACCGGTTAGTAAATCCGAATACCAAAGTAAGCATTGACAGAGTAGACATAAAATCCCCGTATTTTAGTTCAGGGCTGGTGAAAGAAGGCAAGAAACTGGAATATCTAACAGGGGATTCCACGATAAGTAGTGCGTGCTTAAACTGGAAGCAAACAGGTCTTATTCAAAGTTTATTGCTTTCATATACCTATATAAATTCAACTGCACTAATTAAATTTATTTATTCAAACTTGAACCTAATAATCTATAAAGTATGTATCAACGCTGACACTAATTGTCTAAAAAATAAAAAAAAAATGTTTTTTGTACATGCAATTGAAATAATAAAATTATTGTTGCCTTGTCAGACGAGTCTTGTTATCGTCTAGACTTTTGTCATTGTTATTTTTGAAGGCTAATAAAAAGAAATAATAAAAATTTTTCAATTATTACCGATTTTATAAAGCACGGATCACTTTGGTATATCATATTTTGATGGTAATAATATCAAAGTCTTTAATTTCTATTTTTTTTCTTCATTATTTTTCATCTACTATCGCTGTACTATCATTTGTCCAGCGTTTTCTAAGTTTTTTTAATGTTTTCTATAACTAGGTTCTCTAGATCTTATAGATTCCGGAGCCCATTTTTCGGACAGAAAGCCATGTTGACAGATGTTTTATAGAAATCTGACGAAATATGATATGTATTTTCTATTAATCTTATCTATAGATTAAAAGGCTGATCCTTATATATTAACTTAAATAATCTCATAAATAATAAATCAATAAAGCTGTAACCAAAATGATAAGTTCTGACGTCATTTTTATGACAGAAAATGTTGTGACTATTCAATAAAACGATGGATTTCAGATCTTATTTTAAATATCTCTTAATAAAAATAATATCCAAGGTTTAGTCTAATTACACAAAATTTATTTAGATAATTATCTTTAGATCTAAACTCAGAGTCTTATGATTTAAAATCATCTCTGATAATTTCTCTCTCGAGGGAACCATTTCAGTATCCACTTACAAGTAATCTTCTTATTGTTACGATAATCTGCTACAGGGAATTAATAGGCACAAAGCAATAAACTGCAACTGATGTTTTCTGTTGAAATATCCAATCTTTTGGGAAAATGATTCCATATCCTCTTGGTGTGATTTCGAAAGAAGGTAATCCTTTACGTTCTATAATAAAATAGTCAGAATAAGATTGACTGTCGTTCTTTATTAACTTCTATGCAAACTGTGGTACTTTGAATATTGATTAACTTTAGGTTCAAAATAAATTCACTTAAATAGCCACCATGATGATGTGGTAATTTGTAACACAGGCTTTCATAGAGACTTAGATCTTCTATTGATTGAGCAGTATTTGAACCGCAAACGATTCTGTTGTTTGGAGTAAGTTGAACCGTTTCCCCAAGCTCTTGTAAATTTCAAACAAGTAAGCAAATGTATTCTCATCGACGAAGGAGACATAAACACGACTATGTTTAGGCAACAGACACATTACTCAAATCCAAAACACACTGCCTCATGAAGATGAGGTTTCGTATTTCATACGTCGCTCCGGAGTTCTTCCATGTTTTGTTCAAAATCCTCCAGCTTCCATTTTTGTCCTAAGTTGAAGTTTTGCATTCTAGGGACACCCTGCCCTGTTAAAGGTCACCTCTCTCTCGTAATTTAAATAGGTCGGAACTGATAAAACTCTCTGACGCTGTCCAATCAATCGGGCAAACATTACTTCTTACAACCAAAATCGAGTAATTATTTCTATTTATTTTTGGTATTTTATTAAATTTACTACTAAATCGCCAAATTCTAAGAAGGTCCGAATTTAAGAAAATTATAGTTTTGCATAAAACTTTTAAAATTTCATACTCTTATATAATAATATATTAGTGTGTAAGTTTTTATACCTTGTGTTCATTGTTATATAAAATAGATTTTGTATAAAAAATGTGTTTGACTAATATTAGATTTTGTTTATTCGATCTAATTTAATCTTCAATACTTATTATTTTGTTATCCATTGTTATTCCGTTCAATTTTTTTTAAATATTTAATCATTAAACACCTTGATTACCAATAAAAGACTTTGAAGTTGTTGCTACCGGATTAAATTACGATTATCACCAATCTAATTTCTACCCTATCTACTTAGACATAAAATCTAATTTATTATAAATAATATCTCCCCTATATGTTTTGAATACAGCTCTTATTTAAAATACAGTAAGAGTGATATTATAATAGTATTTAAGATCGCTGTTACTAACCACGGTCAAGGTGTGTGTGGTCGAAATTGGTGTCTACATTATAGAAACAGTGTCGCGTGTCTGTCATTGGACACTAATAACATAAACTTTCATGGCTTTTGATCTTGGCGATAAGAGATTATTTACATAAAGATTTAACAAATTAGCAACCAACCAAGGGTTGTCACAATAACGCATAAATTTTAAAGGACAAATCATTTATGTCCTATTAATTTAGTTATAATTAAATTTCATTGTGGCATTTGGCTTATGTTCACATGAGGATTGTCACAGATAATTACCGTAAAAGAAGAACGATGGGAAAAGGAATTTTACCTTCGGTGGATTAGCGAGCTAGAGTTACCTTGATTAACATATCTTTGTGTTTTTCCACCTGACCTTGAAGGGCTAGGGAGATATGAAGAACTATTAGCGACGATGACGATGAATCATATTGTATGGTATTTCATATAACCATAAAATCATAGATTTAAGTATGTATGAGGTCTGGCAAAGTACAAGATTACACAAAGTCAGGTAGTACAAAGGCCATTTACAATCATTATCGGCGATACTATTAAAAAATATTGCCCGTTACACTTGAAGACAGAACAGTAATCTATAGTGGATATCTTCTAAAATACCGAATATTTTAAATGGAGTAATCCTTAAATTTTAGATTACACATTTTGATAATGGGTATGTAATATTGAATGACCTTATTAAAGGGTCGAAGACAGTTGGTTATCATTACGTGGTTCAGACATTTCTGTAATACAAAGTTTTTTGTTTCAAATTTGGACGTATTTTTAATCTGTATTTTTGTATCACTTATTTGATTTTACGTCATTGTTCTGTATTATGAGAGTGAAATAATGGATAGGTTTTATGGTAAATATAACTGATATGGTATTAAAATATAATTTAAATCAATAAACTAATTATATATAGATGGAATTATCACGATTTTACTTTAAATTCTTTGAGAAATATTTGTGAAAATTATTATTTACTAATTATGAGATTCGTGTTTTATTAAGAAGGAGATAGTATTTCTTATTTTAACACAGGATTTTGATGGAAGTATTTTTGTTGCGTACCTAAAATCATTATTATTACTTCAAATATAAAAAATATTAAGAATCGCTACCGCGAGTTATTTCCGTCCAAAGGTAAATCCGCTCAGGAAATTCCTACTTTAATGGATATTTAATTTGTAAAATGAAACCGAATATATTAGATAAACTTATCACACCTTGTAACAATTAAAAACACATCAAGTAAAGACGTTTTAAATAAATTTATCACCAAATTTATGATCCTTTGTCTAATCAAAATATAATGCTCAGTAATACAGATAATTTATGATTTTAATGTATTTGTGTATGAAGTTTTTTCAATTTTATCTAAATAAGATATTTGAAATAAGACGTATATTTAATTATTTTTTTTAGTTTATAATTATATTTATGAGTACTACTTACAAATTAGTTTTTGCAGATAAGAGTATAGTTATTGCTTGTAACTTTGTTGTGATATATGTATTTATTTCAAATAATTAATAAAATTAAACAGACAAATAGAAAATGAGACAAAAATCTTCAATTGAGTATTTCTTAATATACAAATTATAAAAAATAAATAAAATCTTTTATAAATATATATAAGTGATTAAAAACTATAAAGCGACATCCCCGACAAACAGCTGTATAATTATTATTACACGCAACCCTGCTTCCGAAACCAACCAAGTTCACACGTACCGTGCGTTGACCGGTATTTCATATAACCGGTCCAACGCTCGCCGCGTACGAGACACCCTCTCTCACTTCCAACGAAAAGCCGCTTTGTATTCTTATCATTATCACTGATTGAGTTGTATCTGATATTAAGGCAAAGCACGAACACATTAACGACAGTCCGCTTTAAGCATCGCAAGGGAACGCACGTAACAAAAAATAAAGTAAACGCGAAAAATGTAATTGCATTAATCAGATTATACTGCATGGGGTAAATAAACTATCCAGTGTATATATCTGTAAATATTTTTAAAGTGTTTTTTTTTTAGTGTTAATAATATATTATAATATTTTAAAATCCTGTGATATTAGTTTATAAGCTGGGAAACAACGTGTAACAAGTGAGTATATATTTTTTTTGTTTTGTTTACTTTGTTCGTATTTAAGACTCGATCCTGTAGGAGATTCAGGTATACGACAAAGGGCAGTGGCCCCTGCTTTTATGTCTAACAAAACCTTAAATAAGTTATGGAATTTCTCTTTTGTTATCGAAAGGACTGTCCTTAATCGTATAGGGATGTGATATCAATAAATTTAAGTATTAAAGACTGATTTTTAATATTCAGTTAAGATTTATTATTAATAAATATGTTATCAATTCTTATATAAAATATCTGAAATTATTATTGTCAGTACTTACAAATTGGTCGTTAGTAGTATATTTTACAGTAATTTTATTTTTTATCTTTTGGCTTTAACAATAAATCTTAAAAATGTTATTTTATTAGATTAATAATTACTTGATATAAATAGGTGTTAAGACTTATATTAATTATTAGGCATCTGTGACTTGTATTTCATGTGACTTATGTATCATTTCAAGGTCTCTTCATTTGTAATAAAATTATTCAAATTTAAATTTAAAATCTATAAATAAAGATCTAAAATGTCATGAAAAGTAAGTATATTATATTGGTATAATAATAATAGTAATATAGTAATATTATCTGGACTATTAAGAATAAACATTAAAAAAAAAAAGTGTCTACTACATAGTTTTGGGTAAGTCCATTCAGTGGTAATTTTACACTCAATGGTATAAAAAATACACATGCAAAAGATTTCTTTCATTACAATGAAGAATTACCTTTAAAAATGTATTTATGACGGCATTTGTAAAATTTTAAATTGTTATAGCAATTTTTATCATACACAAGGCAAGAGATATCTAGGATAAGGAGTTGTAAACATTTTTATATAAAAACAAAACAATTAATTTTTGAATTTTAATATATGTATTTGTACTGAAAAAATATTTATTCTATTGTTGTTGTAGTTCATAAACATTATATTATAATATTTTAGGAATAAACTGTAAGATAAGGCATAAAATTTTTTTGTAACATATCTGCACAAAAATTTTGATTTATTAATTGTTTCAAATTATTATTATTATATTTACATTATAATTTGATTCGTACAATATTATATATGTTTCCAAATTTGATTTCTTTGATAAAGTCAAAGTATAAATATAAAAAAATATGTGTGTGTTAACAAAAGGTTACGGATACCGGCATGTGATGGGCTTAGTCGTATTGCCTAAATTCCAACTTCAACTTTATTCGATCTTTCAACTTTTTCAACTTAGTTCTCATAGATTCTATAGACTATAATTACGTAATAAAAGTGTTATTAACTTATAAAATAAATTCTATTAATATTTACATTCCTCCTAATCATTTAGTAAACACTTTTTTTTTTAATAGTTGGTGATGAAATTTGGTATAGTTATGTATTATTACAAAAAAAAAATGCAAAGATAATATTGAAACAATACAATCATCATAACTATAGTGTCATTTTTTCATATCATAACTATAGTGTCATTTTTTCTTTGTAATGTTTATTTTTTTCTCGGCATTGCGAATTTTTCATCCCTTAATAAATATTAAAATCAAATAAATAATAATACTTCATTAAATGAGATGCATTAATTACTAAGAAGTTGATAAATTGTCTTTTCAAGTTTTTTTAGTAGTTCCTGTGTAACTAGACTAGTGTTTTTTTTAAATATATTCATAAATATATATATAAATAAAAGTAATACATAGTATATGTACGTCGATCAATATATAAATATAATTTCTCAATAAATATTAAATTAATTCATTTTATATGTATATATATATATGTATGTATATATATTGTATTACTTATATAATTTATTTTATTTTTCGAGTATTTTTCTATTGTTTTTGTTGATTTTTCCGGTTTCCTGGTAATATTTCTAGCCATTTCAACACTGCTCTGATTACATCACCTTTTCAAAATGTATTTTTATTTAAACAAACAATAAATAAACAAGAGATTTTTTTAGAAAATATTTATAAAAATTTATAATGTATAATATCGAAAAAACAGTGTTTAATTATAATTTAAAATGGAATTATTTGTAAGACATTAATGATAAAAAAAAATCGCAACATGAACTGTTTCAAACACCAAATGTTTTTATTACCTCCTGTGGTAGTATCATTTAGTTACAAAAAATATACAAGTAGTATTGTACGTGGTACCTGAGCTTAGCTTAGGAGATAGCTCTTGCTACATAAATATTCTATGTATATGTTATTTATACGTGAAATTAAGAAGGGTTTTAAAGGAAAGAATTTGAAGTTTTAATAGATAACTTATAATTAGATTGGAAGTAGAGAAAAGGTTCAGAGGAATCCGCGTGGATAGTTAGTATCAAATAAAACAAATTGCCTTTTAAAAAATATTCTGCATATGTTACGAAATCTCCGTTGTCATTCAATATTGATAATTAACTATTTCTGCCATTAATTTCAATCAATGAAATCCCATAAACTGTATTTAAAGTATTTTCTTTAATTAATTAAAGATTTTTTTTTCTTAAGAATGATCTCAACCTTTGTGAAAATATTTATGAATTATTTTTTTTTGTTGTCTATGTCTATATATTTATATTATTATAACATTCTAGAGAAGTCTCAGAAGTTTTATTGTATTGTCAATTTTAAGATATTTTATATTAACTTTTCCAGAATATGTTTTTTGTAAACAAACATTTAAATAATGAACACGTTTTAAAAAATAAAACGAATCTCCGTGAGCTTAGATTTATTGATTCTAGATTATATTTTGATATTAAAATATACATAACATTTCTAAGAAACTAAAATACCGGCTCCGCGGGAACAAGTGACAGTCGTAAAATTAATAATATTGAAGACCTTATGCATTATTTATAAATTTTATTATTTTTAGCGTTATTGATATAATATGTTAAATTAACATAATATATTTAATTATTTCATACAAAAAAGTAAGTTTAGGACTCCACATTTCTTTCTGTTTGTGTATTAGAAAATCTATTAATACTATCCATAGCTTTGCGATATTAATATTTTCTTTTCTTTTATCTTTTTAAAAAAGTTTTTTCACCTATGTGCATTAGGAAGATTCCATAAACGTGCTGTAATGAAATTAGGACTGATAAGAGAAAAAGATAATTAACATCCAAATTCCTATGTTTTTAATCCTTAATAGGATAAAAATGGTCCTTAAAGATTTTTTTTATCTAAAAATGTCTGTGATAAGGGAACTCTGACAAAAAATGAGTTGAGAGTATCTCCTAAAAATTTTTATACATAATAAAATATAGAAACATAATTTTAATTGATACAGTATTTATAGAATAAAAATTTAACACAGATACGCCATTAATAGGTATTGATAATGTAATTAAACGACGTGAATAATAAAAACAGTTTAAATTAAACTTATCTTGTGATTGCTAAAATAAGGAATGTCATAAGACTTCTCCCGCCATACGGTATATATCTTTGAGGTATGTATGCCTATTGGTATAGCTTTTACATCTACCTATATCATGCGATTTTGTCTACAATTCTTATAACCCTAAGGTTATTGAAAGAAATCGCCGTTTGGCGATAAGACCGCCTTTGTTCCCAATACTTATTTCTTTGATAAATTTTTTGTAACTATTTCTCTTCTGTGGTGCACAATAAAGTATATACATATATATATATATATCTACAGACACAAACAATAGTAGTTCCAATAGTAATTAGTTAGTTTATGAGGTTAGTCTGTATAAAAGGTGTAAAACTAGTGTAAGAATAGATTAGACTAATGTAAATACCAAATGACTGTATGTTATCAACAAAGATTAACTGGATAATATAAAGACAAACAATACAAAGAAATAAAACTATATAAAGAAACAATAAATCTTTAAAGTTATTTGTAACAGAGAGTAAAGAATATATTGTATATAAACTGTAATACAATATAATATTAGTAACATAAATGCGAAAGTTTGAGAGGATGTTTGTTACTCTTTGCAAAAACGACTGAACAGATGTCGATTAAACATTACCGTAATATAGTTTATAAATCAGAATAACATACCCTACAATTTTATACCATATCATCTAATGGAGAATTACTACAGCTAGCAGTATAAAAATGTTTCTAAAAATATTTATCTGTAATATAACATAGGAAATAGGAAGGCGGTGTTATATTTTAATGATATTTAAACAATATGTCTAACCTTCACCAAGCGTGTCTCGAATTAATGTAAGAAAGAATATTTACACTGTCTCATTAACGATTTTCTTTGTTTTGTTATGACATTTTAACCGACTTCAAAGGAAGGAGGTTATCTATTGTAGTAAGTTTATATACACTACAGTTATGTATGTTTTGTCCTCGCATTTCGGTAACTGTTGGTCCGATTACAATGATTTTTTTATGTCATAGTTATATCATAATCGGTCCAGTAATTGAAGATAGATGGTATGTGTATTTACATATTCTGTTGTTAGTCGTTTAATATCCCATGTTTTATTGGATTACTATATAATAATTGGAATGGAAATGGCGTAGTAACTTAATTTATATCCGGGTTTAATATCTGAAGGAAATTAAATATGATAAGTCCCTATATCAGACAAAAATGTCAATTCAAATCTATAATTAAAGGCCATCTTGCCAATATTTTTTACACATATCTGATAAAACGCAATCTTTTGGGGGTCAAATTATTTGCTAATAATATAACATATTTTATTTTACTTAATCGTATTGTTTACAAAATATTTTCTTTGTAATATTTCATATTTTTTTTTCGAAATTGATATCTTTATCAATTATTGGTTAATTGAAATTGTTTCTTTGTAATTATTACTATATATCTTTTGTCATCTCTTGCTCAATATGTTGTTATGATATTGTAACATACATTAACTTTCTTAATATAATTTAATTAAACTATTTACTTAACATTAAAATGACTATCTGTTTCTTTAACTGTCAGTCCAAATGATTTAATACGGATAGATTTCAATCTCGATAAATAATTTTGACTGTCATCAACATCATCATTGTTAAAATAACAAAAAATGTGTACTATTTATAGTTAGGAACTTAAATTATTGATATTTTATCGTTCGCAAAAAATTGTATATAAAAAAGATACATTTTTTAAACTTTTATTGGTTAGTGACGTCACAACGGACATATTGATAGTGCTATCAAATATTTATTTTCTTCAATCAACTTTTCCTTAGTTATCGACCTGTACGGCTTAAGTACAAGATGTTAGTTTAATTCTTCAGTAAGTTAAAAAATAACACTAACTGTAGTTAGATGTCCTTAGGTTTGGGACACCGTCGATCATTGTACACATATTACCTTATAAGGACGTAATAGATCATATTAAACGAACATGGACTTTGGTGTCACGGCCCGGGGAAGCTGTTTTTCTGCTAATCAATGCTATGATTAAAAGATTTGATACCAATATTAACTTTCTGGTCTTTTATGAGAGGAAAAAGACGAGATAATTTTAAACGTCTTCTTTGTTTTCAGATCGCGTTTTTCTGGGTTATTGTTAACATTGTTATTGTCACAAATTAAAACGCTATTTTATTGACAGTAATAAAAGTTAGAGAGGTAGCCCTAAATAAGAACTTTTCAATGTGACATATTGCAATGGACAATTTTGGCAAATCAAACATTTTTCTATAAATCCACAAAAAAAGCAAAAAAATAACGTTTCATAACCGGTAACAAATGCTTTAATTTTTTGCTTAAGATCAGTTTTTAGAAAAGGAAATATCGCAGCATCCCTGTTATTCCACTCCGACGTGATCTATAGTTATTAAGATAAAAAGTTTAAAGAAAAAAGTAACAGCACAATCGTTACTTTTTGTAACTCTTTATAATAACGTAAATAAGGACATTTAAAAAGATATGCTCTGACATTGGGATAACAAAAAACTTAAAAATATACGACTAAAATAATAAATTTGGCAATTTATTTCATTCTGTAAATCAACCAACCACACTTATATGCATCGAAAACAGTTGATATAATAAAACAATAACATCTCTTTATATTCATATTTATATTACTCATAAATATAAAAATTTTTAAATACTTAAATCATAATTTGTTTACAATTTTGTCGGCAACATTCACATAATGCAAGTTCTTATTAAATATAATTAACTTACTATCTTAAAACTAATACATACTGACAGAATTCAATTTATCTGTAATATATAATAATGTATGGTATTTGTTTAAATAATATTAATATTAAATACGCACATCAGATATATCTATATATCAGAAAATATCTGATATAAAATATCTGATATATAATCGTATCTGTCTAAAGGTTAAGAACTGAAAAAAACGACCTAGTGCGTGTCGAGCCACGCGCAATGTACTTGCAGATCTTTATAAGATATACAATAATACAACTCCACTATATGTGCAGGCTCTACCTAAAAAATGTTTTCATAAGTATTTTCTACCATTTTAACGGCGTCTCTAATAATTGTTCATGACCATGATTACAGGTTATAGCAGTAACAGTATCTGAACCAGATTGTGGACGGACAGACATACTGCGGACGGAGCTATAAAGTTACAAATATATTTATATAATCGAATACCAAAACAGAGTTAATTCTACCCTTGTTTAAAAACTACAATTCTCGGTTTCTCGAAGAGTAAATAATCTGCCGTTAACCTTTCTGATTGGTTGGTAGTATCATAGACAGCCAATCAAAACCCTGAGTTATTAAGTCAATAGAAATCAACTGCAATTTTGCTACATATTATCAAAATTGATCTTTGAAAAGAATTAATCAGTAACTATTATCAACAAAGTCTATGACAATTGTATTTGAGAAGATTCACTTATTTGCACGTGATTATCAGATGTATTGTTTATTAATCAGTAAAAGCTAATGTTTATAATATGGTAATTTAAGTAATAAAACTAAGATATTAAACTAACTAAAAGAAGTACGCTATTTTATTGTCTATTCCGTTTCATATAAGTACCACACCATCTAAGGTATATTACGTAATTAATTACAGTAGAAACAGTAAGTATTGATACAAAGTTACAACCGTTATCAGCACACTGATAATCATAAAATACTCCAGTATTGACATGTACGACTAATAACTCTAAATTTATAATCTGCGATTTATAGTCTGTGCATTTATATATCTTTGTCTATAAATCAGTCAGTTTTATTTATTATTTTATATATCACCAAACGATAAACGAAAGCAGTATGAGATCATTTTATTTTATCAATCATAAATAATTGCATGAATGTGTTCTGTTTTATAACTTTAAATATAGACATTATTTGCATAGCAATTTGTGGTGAAGTTGTCTATTTCATTAATACATATGACTTGGGAAGTGAAGAAAGAGTTATATGTATGTATCTGTATGAATGTGGAGGTATACATGAAAATACGAGGGCTTATTAAGAGTAGACAAATAGACTGTCTGAAAACGACATGTTTAGATTTATCTTGACTACTGAAAAGACCTTTGACGGCAAGTAGCACCTATCCTAAGCATTTTTGATAAGAGTAAGCTAATACAAGTGCTAGACGTTACTAACTTAGAAATTAATTTATTATGGTATCTATATATGTAGCATCATATATAGATACCATAATGATATGTTATTACATATATGATATGTTATACGAATTTTCAATCTATAAATATAATAACATAGAATAAAATTATTTAAAATCACCTGAGTAATGTTTCGCATTGAACATTTTAGGTGTAATTATAAAAATAATTTATTTATTTATTTATGTACCAGGAAAAAATACAATTTACAATTTATATAAAATATATTATAATATACACAAAAAGGATGACTTATCTCTTAAAAGAGAGCTCTACCAGAAACCCTTCATTATCGGAGAAAATATTTTGATATTTGCGGTATGGGTACAATAAATTATAAAAACATATATATATTAAAAGTATTAAAAAGATATTTAAATAAATATTAAATACAAACAAATTACATACATACACATTTATATCTCAGTATATAAACACACATATTACTTAAATGTACAAAAATATAAATAAAATACATACTTACATAAATATAATATATATACTAGACTGGTTCAAAAAAAGTGACTATTTTTTTTTTTTTGAAACAATTTCATTTATACCTTCGAGGAGGTGTAGAAAGATGCCTGTTAAAAGGAGAGCTCTTAATATTAATATTTAGAGGTCGCTCATCGCAGATTTCTATTTCCCATTGAAATAACATTGGAAAAAAAATTTTTAAACTTTGGAATTTTATATTTCGGTCTAGAAGCAAAATGCCGAGATGAGCGATATGTATTTTTATAGAAAATTTGTTGCTCTACAATAAAGATTTCTTATCATTTTTCGACAAATTCACTCCTTCAAAAGTTATTCAAGGTTAAAGTTTAATTTAAAGTAACTTGAGTTAAGCAACTTGAGTTGGTTATGCTGATACAAGAACACAGACATAACTTCTCCATTGGTCGGAAGTTTACGTCCAGTGAAATTATCACTCAATTCACCAATTAAATATACTTTCTTTTCCATAATATTAATAGTAAAATTTTAAACTACTCAAAACGAAAATTATAAATTTCTATTAATTGAAATCTTAAACAATAATATACGAGTCGGAATTTAAAAGAAAACTTCTCAGCAACTTAAAACGATAACGAACAAAGTAATAACATGCTTCATTTTTGGTCCACCGATAAGAAAGTGACCGATATTCTCCAAAAACTACTGTTGGTAACTGTTTCAAAAAAATTTTACCATTGAAAGTGGAATTAATATGAATTAACATGGAACTAAACTTCAATTGGGGTTATTTATGATTTTAACTAGAGATTTCTAAATCTAGAATTTTAAACTGGCTCTACTTTTCTTTAGATAATCATTCATTAAATTTTCATGAATGTTTTTATGATTTTAAGTGATAAGTTTTAACATTTTGTCAGAAATCAAGAAAAAAAACTTGAATTTACTTTAAATTAAACTTTAACCTTGAATAACTTTTGAAGGAGTGAATTTGTCGAAAAAAGAAATTTATAATTTTCGTTTTGAGTAGTTTAAAATTTTACTATTAATATTATGGAAAAGAAAGTATATTTAATTGGTGAATTGAGTGATAATTTCACTGGACGTAAACTTCCGACCAATGGAGAAGTTATGTCTGTGTTCTTGTATCAGCATAACCAACTCAAGTTGCTTAACTCAAGTTACTTTAAATTAAACTTTAACCTTGAATAACTTTTGAAGGAGTGAATTTGTCGAAAAATGATAAGAAATCTTTATTGTAGAGCAACAAATTTTCTATAAAAATACATATCGCTCATCTCGGCATTTTGCTTCTAGACCGAAATATAAAATTCCAAAGTTTAAAATTTTTTTTTCCAATGTTATTTCAATGGGAAATAGAAATCTGCGATGAGCGACCTCTAAATATTAATATTAAGAGCTCTCCTTTTAACAGGCATCTTTCTACACCTCCTCGAAGGTATAAATGAAATTGTTTCAAAAAAAAAAAATAGTCACTTTTTTTGAACCAGTCTAATATATACCGAGGACATTTTAGAGGGAGAGGAAGTAATTCTTCAGTCTTTGTACAAGTGAGGAGGTAATAAGTTCCAGAGTTGAGCAGCAGAATTGTTATAGTGCGGCACCTCAAGAAATTTTAAGGAAACAGAAGAGCACTCAGGCAATTGTCTAGGTGGACATAATTGAAAGAGATCTTGCAAGTAAGAAGGAGAAGATTTTTGAAGAGCTTTATAGAGAAGTGTTACTACATGCACATTCCAGCGGAAGCGAATAGGGAGCCACTTTAGCTCACGGCGGTTTTCCAAAATGTGGTCAAATTTACTCAACCCGTAGATAAAACGGATGCATAAATTCTGAAGTCGATCGAATTTGTCAAGTAGCTCCTCAATCGCATCTAAATAACAAATGTCAGCGTAGTCAAGAAGAGGAAGTAGGAGAGATTGGGCTAGTCTATTTTTAGTTTTAAAGAGAAGTAAATTTTGAAGAGGTTTAAGTGAGTGTAGCGAACGATATAGGCACCTGCTTATATCACTGAAGTGAGCTACCCAAGTGAAGTGGGAGTCCATGGTTAATCCCAGATTTTTTACAGTATCTAGGTACTGTAATGGAGTACCATCGTAAAGAATAGAAGGCAAGGACGAAAAGTTGATTTTATTGCGAGATTGCTTATTATAAATTAGAATAGCTTGCGACTTAATTGGATTAACTAGTAAACCATATTCTTCTGCCCATAAGCGTGTGTTTTCAAGGTCGATGTTGATTGATGCTATTCCCTGTTCGATTCCAGAAAAAGTGTTGTGCCTGTAAAGCTGCAAATCATCTGCATAGAGATGGTAGGAAGAAGATATTATTTTAGAGACTTCGTTTGTAAATATAGAAAAGAGTAATGGAGATAGTACGCCGCTTTGAGGTACACCAGCAGAAAGATCCGTCCAATGAGAAGAACTGTCATTGGATTTCACAATCTGCCGACGCCCGTAAAGATATGATTTTAACCAGTTTAAAACGGAAGGAGATATAGAGAAAGTGGAGAGAATTTTCAATCTGGAAATATAATAAAATTATTTAAAATCACTTGAGTAATGTTTCTCATTGAACACTTTAGGTGTAATTATAAAAATAATTTACTGATTAAATGATATATAATTAACGATATAAGAGAGATAATATTACACTGGTTTTAAAAATTTGACTCATGTTCAAGGACCCCTTTAAGTATAAAATGTTAGGGAGATAAAATAATAATAATTATTATAATCATCAGATTGCGAGGGAACGATATGATATCTAATCACGAATATGTCGATATTTTGTAAGCCAATTAAATTGTTGTCGTTCAATTAAATAATGGAAAAATATTAAGTAAATGTTTTTATAGCTGTTGTCTTATTACAAATTATGTACTACGTTGTCTAGAGTTCAGATACTACTACCTCAGGTTATGGTTATTCTTGGTTCAACAATTCCTATATCAGATAGTTTGGTGTGATGGTTTAAGTCTTATACTAGTTCTAATTGGGGTACTAAATTAAGTTAAACCACGCACTTACCAGACTTTAGAGTCTAAACTAGTGCCAGCCCTTAAAACAACAAACCTAGCAGCACACGGCACTATCCAGATTGGTGACAATATCAAATAGTTGTAATATATATTGAAAATTGGCCAAATTTTACAATAATTAATGACTAAAACTTTTGCTTTGTCTAATCCGATGATAGGCAAAGACAGATGAATAGATTGACTTCAAATAAGTAGTAAAAACTGGATTTTAACAATCACTTCGGTTCCCAAATATAGATAATACATTTTTGATAAAAATGCTCAAATGTAGTTAATTTATAAACACTAATCACTTAATAAATGGTAATTATAAAATATATTGCTAAAATCTGTACATTAAGTAATATTTAATTAGTTGCGTGTTTCGATATGGCACTGGCTACTGTGGAATAGTTTTTAATGTTTTTACGTGTGTGTTTGCTTGTTCCTTTATCACTCAAAATATTTTGGACTTCTTTTGATTAAAATTAGTAAAAAAGTATTCTCTGAGTACTCTTCTATTGTCAAAAATGTTTTAGAACGCAAGTATAATTAGAGCTTTAACTATAACAACATTAGACTTCAATGTAGCCTTATTGAGCGAAGCGAGCGGAGCGCTCTATGTGAGAGTTCCATGTCTGGGGTTGGCATGAAAACGGCTTTACTTATTTCCATGAAATTTTGCAGATTTATAGCGATGGTTACTGTGATGGTTTATAAAAAAAAATGTGAAAAAAAAAACTCTTGTCGTTGAGGAATAATCTCCAAAAAATTACAGTCCTATAGATTTCAAAGTAAAAAAATTTCGCTATGTTATATTTGATTATTCTATATTTTTTGGCTGACGGTTTCAGCGTTGAACGGTGAATTGTAGATGGGTTACTTAATCGCTTCGCTCAATTCACCGAACTCTACCGAGATTTTGCGGGCGTAGCGAGTCAAAATCGAGGTCCGGTTCGCTTAGCTTATTCTTAGCTTATTCTTTACTATCATTGTTTTGAGGCAAAAACAATTTAGATAACCTCCATGCGTCATTACAGCTATTACTGTACCTATCATTATACCGACACTGATGAATATCGCTCCTTGCGTATTGATTCTTTTTTGACAAAAATGATAACCATAAGATAAACCAATAAAAAAAGCAAATTACAGAAAAAGTATATACCTACATACTTAAGATATCAATTTAACGTGCGTTGATAAAGAAATGTCGTGCGTTATTTGAATTACTAATGTTTGGGAAATCATTAATCATGATAATAATAATAATAATAATGATAATACTTTTTTTTGTGCAAAATTACACATGAAGTAATAATCTACTAATTTCTCTCAGATTTAAATTTAATTCTTTGTTCCTGTTTTACCTCTGATTGGCTTCTAACAGGGCCATCGTATGCTCTCTTTCCCCTTGTTTTTAGCTTTGGTTTAGGCGATGGCAAGAATGCGACATTTGATAGAGCCACATTGCTGGCCAGTGTACCCAGTGAAAGCCAACAAAGGTTATTCTAATTCTTTACTGGAACATAATGGAAACACTGTTTACATTCACCGAAACACGGAAACACTGTTTGCATTCACAGAAATGGCCACTCCGATATTTTAGATTAGAGGGATCACTTCACTTATCAAGCTAGGAAACACAGCGATAAAAGTATTCCTGCCTCCTTTTACCCTGGCTCAACCTACGGAGCGGGTCAGAAGACGAGGCTGACGTCTTGACTCGCCCTGTTGCCTCCTTCACGGCAATAACTTACTCGTAGAAGAGCTAACTAAACGCGGCCTAAAAGATGTGCTCACCTACCACGCATAGAAACTAAGTAAGGAACGTAATCCAGTAGAATATACGACCATAGTAGTTGTAGGCAGGTGTGGTCTTCTTACAATACTGTGCAGGTACACAGCGAAGAAACATACGTGAGTTTTGCCACCGACTAAAGATCAAATCAGACAAAGTAAGCAACAATTTTTGGATTGGCGGCAAGATTCCCTTACTTAACGTCGAATCAATATTCGGAAAGATAGAGCTCTGATGCAATTTCGTATGTTTCGGCCCTAGCCCTCCCCTCTGCAAGATGTTGATATACCCTGGATTTCCGCCTGCAGGTGTCCAAGGCGGATCGCTCGTCAACATTGCGACCGCAGTAAATGACACCGTAGTATACGCCGTATCATCCTCACCGCGATCATCCTCTACGCCTTCCGTAACACGACCTGATCTACTCACTTCTCGTATCTCAAGAATTCACATAAAAAGTTGTACACATTCAATATTTTTTTGTAATTATTGCTCAAGCAAGAGGGTATCTTTATGAGAAATTGAGAAAATCTTCCACAGCAAAAAGACTTTCACTACATAAATATCGCAATATATTTAATAGGAATAACTATTTTTCGATTTCGAAATATTTGAATAGCTCTATAATTATGGATATGAAATAATAATAATAATAATAATAAATATTTTTTCTAGATATTTTAATAACTATGATCCATTTTAAATATACTTCTAATATAAATACTAAATAAAAGTATGTCAAGTTGTGTAGTCAAGTCAAGATTATATATGTCCTTATTAACATTATTTTTCTATTTGTCCAAGGATGCACCGGTGAGCAAAGAAGCTAGTTTTAATAAAGGCTAAAAAAGTAGTCATATGTGGAATAAGAGTGTATCGCGAACCTAATAGGGTTAGCAAAAACAAATAATATTAGAGTACATTTATGCTTAAAGATATTTTATACAATATATTTATTTGATTTATAAATTTCATAACACTTTAATTTTAACCCCGCTTATGTGTATTGTAGCAAGTCTTCCCATGAACACGATTCATTAAAATGTATATACATATATAACATATGTATAGAATTTTAAATGCTCTATGTAAAATCCATGTTTTAAGCATAATTTAAGTTATGTTAGAAAGATAATCTGATCCATAATTTCGTTTAAATGGATACAAAATGGCCTGTTATCGTTCTAATTTCCTTACTCATTATTGACATCTGTAGATATAATTATCTGTTATTTATTATATCTTGGAAACTTTCTTGAGAATACAGTGTTATTGTTAAATACAATATAATTAGACAGAAATAGCTCGGAATATTTAGAGTCCACAATTATGTTTGTTAAATACTTTTAATAAACACTATTTCTTTTTTCTTTATTCATATTTTTATGTTATTCCCAATTAAGTACATAGCCTTTTATAGACCTTCATATATATATTCAAACGTTGAAGCAACAGAATAATTAAAAAATTTAAACATATATAAACAAATAATTTCGTATTGTTTGTTAAATTTAGATTTAAGACCATTTTAAATTTCAAAGAGATAGAGAGAAGAGATTTCAAAGAGACTTACAGTCATTAAAGATAATAAATAGTCAGGTTTCGTTTCATCCAAATATTTGATAATTTTTACACATCAAAATGTCTGCAATAAATATAAAAAAATATATGAAATATATTTAAATACTTTTATATTAATGATCATTTTAAAAAATGTATATTTTTCTCTATCAAGGAATTTATAAATAGTGGCTGGCATTAATTATCGATCGAAATACTTTAAAAAATCGCTCATAATACATTTTGTTTTGTCCTATCTGTCATTATACAGCATCTATATAAAATCATAATAATATTCAGTTTGTTATTCCTATAACTGATAATGTTGTTAAGTTGGTAGGTATATTAGTGCTAGAGCAAAATGTTATGAAAATGGAATTTTGTTTTGAGTTTCATTGCAATGTTTTCAAAGCAAAGCTGTATTGAATGATCCTGTGAATGTTAACTCATATTTTCTTGAATTAATCAGAAGATTTGATGTTTCAACGACTCTAATTCTATGATAGCTTACAATTGTTGTCAGTTTTGCTGGTAAAATATTTTGTGTATACTGAATATCCATGTTTTTAATAAAATACAAAATAACAAAATAAAAATAATATAACAGTTCGTTGAATTAAATAAATTTGATTGTTGATGAAGTTATGATAAATGATGTGAATCCATCACATTTCAAGAAAGATGAAACGCGAAGTTCAAGACGGTTAATCCCCTAACATATTTCTATACAAAAAAATAATTAAGTTCAGAACTTCACTGACATGTCATGTTCATCTCAACTCTTCACAAAAGTCAGCGCCGTATTGTCTGAATTTATAATAAGCTCTTTTTACATTCATTAATTTTAATCTTATTATTCATTCAATTTAATTTTAATAACATTTTCTTACGAATAGGAACTTAGTATTTCATTGCTACGAGTATATATACTCGTCTTTCGGGATTACTGACCTTTTTGTTCTTTGTTTTCCTTACGTTTTTCTATAAAGATTTTATAAGTTATATCCAAATACACACAATTTTCAACCCTTAGGTCAAATTATTTAACAGCTTATATAGCAAATAAGCTACAGGAACCGTATGTGGTTAGAAAACCACACTATGGGTGAAATGAAGCAAGGAGATCAAAAGTTGTATGCTTTTGTTATCAACTCCCTCGCCTTTTGCCATCTGTCGCTATTGTAGATACAATTTATAATTATTTATTATCTGGCCCTAATTATGTATCTCAATTCAGATTATAGCTTCATAATGGATTGACAATGTTTTGACTTTTTTACGAGTCCTAGTCCTTCTACAATTTTATTGTTCGGATTTTACCCACCCACTGGTTTTAAAAATAATATGTTCCCTATTTTGTAGTAGTATATTCTGAAATCAACACCTAGATACTGTTTCCGATACACTGCACTGATATTTTTACCACTCGTCCCTAAAAACCTTTTATAAACTGCCCTTTTATTTCACATTATTGTTAATTTGTGTGATGTTTCTTTCATAGGATATAGAAAACACTCAACTGAACGTAATATTTTTCGTTATTGACAATTACGAAGACAGTGAAAATCTTAAACATCAGTTAAGTCTTTCTGAAGTTATGTCGGTTAAAGGTGATAACAAATTTTTATTTATATAGATATGTATCATTTTTATTCGTTACACTTGTACTGTGATCGCGGCCTTGCCATCCTTTATAAATATTTTATTTACGTTGGTTTGACTTTTATTCCCTTTATAATAAAGCTTATTTATTATGTTCCATAAATTTAAAACGAAAGAACAATAACATTGATAGTAAGTAAATAATAAAAATAAAATCAAATGATGACTAAACCTTGAGAGTATATAATCGATGAAGTATGGCGGTTTTAAAAAATATGCAAATTAGAAACATGTATACATATATAAAATTCGTAAGGAAATTAAAAATAGCTTACATTACTGAATTATATTATTAATCGTAATTAGAAACAAATTATTTATAGAAAATGCAAGAAAAGAACATACGGACAGAAAGAGTCACAACCAGATCGATCCTGGCAGTAGACATAGCCATATTTTTATAAAAAAAAATCCTGCTAGAGATTAATCCCCAACTGAACAGGTTGTCACATAAAAAACACATAAAAGTAAACCTAGACAGTCTGTGGGTGGATCACGCAAGTCCTGTGTTGAAATCGAACCCGCGACCTTCGGCTCAGCGGTCACGGTCAGCTAGAAGCTACAGGATGTCATAGACTTCTCAGTCTCCTTTAACAACTATAAATATTTCTGTGACAAAAATTAACATTTTTATTTAGTCGGTTTTATGTTTATTGTCCGAGCGTATATTTGTGTGTAATATTTATAATATTGTTTTTAGACAGTCTGTCACTATTAATTTTGGATAAAAATATTTAAAAAATTATGTATTAATATTAAAATCGTCAACTAGCTCTTACTTGTATATATATAATCTACTACAAACTTTATCAGGAGTTTTACCAAGGGACTGTCTGGAATTTTACCAAAGGTCTTTCCCAATTAACAGCCTAGTTACAAAATAAACTTATTATTTCTATTTTAACTGTCTAATGAATTTATCTCATCCCAAAAGTTGGGTACCTCAATATTTGTTTACGAATCGTATGGTCGTGATGATACAGAAAAATAAAAGATTGTAAAATGGGTTTAAATAAAGTGAATAACTGGTTTTATCGCTAAAGGTTAACAATCTCCTGGGCTGCGGGGTTATTGCACATACTATTCTGTATACATTTCTTAGTAATGTCCGACAAAAAGTATGTAAATACTTACATTTATCTGTCTGTCCATCTGTATAAATAAAAATCTATTGCATGTATCAAAGATGGAGTATTTACACCACGCCAAATAATATATACATATATTGTTCAGAGCTTAGTTACTAGCACAATAACATAGTGTGAAATAACTAATTATTTTATATCTTTATCAATAGATAAGTATTGGAAAAGTTCCAAGGTAGTTAATCTGACACGATTGACAAATTATAATAAATATTTCTATTAATAGTCGATTACCGTAAATGTAATTAAAAATTATCATATAAGCCTGATACGTATGTAAAAAATGGATTTAAATAAGACTAATTTAAAAGGTATGTATTGTTTGTTTGTTTACGTTCAAAATAGATACAGAAAATATTTTAGATTATAAATTACTTACTAATACTGTAAACCTTTGACGCGCACCAGAAAGAGAATCGGTACCGCAAAGGCGTGGATCCCGTGAACAGGCGTGAAAGCACACGTTTTCACTTCACGGCTAATTATTCCGTGATTTTGGGATTAGCTGAAGAGTATTTTTTTTATATTTTTAAATTTATTTTGTATACTAAACTATTTTAAAGACTGTACAAATACATTTATCTGTCACGAACTATTATTATATCAATATTACTATTTGTGGATAATAGATAATAATTAAAGATAAGCCTTATCGCCAGTTTCAATAGCACCTACAATAATAAATACCAGTAGTTGTCGCAACTGGCTAGTAAATATTATAATACCTATATATTAGAGGTATTTTAGATAAAATGTATAACTAATACATATTTTATAAGACATTTATTACATGACCCAAGAAACAAGATTAATTTTGTAGGAGAGCAGAAAAAGTTATCCTAAAGTTCGGCCATAAAATTTGTCTACCCTTGAAACTTACCCCAGACATTCTTTGGCGATAATGGAAACGATAAAAATAGATTATATTTTATGAATATTAGTTAAAATACTACATATATAGGATGCTATTAATGAAACTTATATATTTTATATGTATTGCATGTATAATTTTATTTTGTTGACATTTTTGTTATACTTTTCCTTAAACTTATGATCTATGAATTCCAAACACAATATTATTGTAGCTATTTTTGGTCACATTTCGTCTGAAATTTAATTAAATACATTAAGATCAAATCATAAAACGATTAACATACATTTACATCAATTTAAAAACTGGTGTTAATGTTGCTTTTGGTATAATTTTTATACTTTGAATTGTTAATATAAAATGTAGACAAAATCTAAGTGATACTATTGTTATGTTTACAGATATAACCTAATATTTAAATTTGTAACTGGTATTAACCAACTAGGTTTATCCTATTACTAATAGGTAACAGTTTTACCACATAATTATCATATAGGAAAACTTTATATAGTGAGGGTCTTTAATATATTCGTATTTAAAGCAGTAGGTACCAAAGGAGAGCACATAACATCACAGCACATATTGATATTATTTGTTGCGCAAAAATTATTTATTTTTCACAACTATAATATTCCCGAAAGAGCTTATTAAAATTTTATATATGTCAAATTAAAAAGATTCTTCATGTGTATGATAACACTTACAATAGATCTTATCATGGATATATCTTTAAACCTCATGCACATAGCGTGAACTCTATATCTTCGAAAATTTATTACCCACAAATCCTAATAATAGATAGGAAAACAATGAATTAAATTTTAAATAATCGTCTCAAAAGCATGGACACTGCGTGTTAGAACACGCAAAATTTTATCAAGATTATATATTATCGACTGTAAAATATAATATCTAAAGAATTAATGCTTTTTATGTTACTTTTATAAATTTATATAGCAAAATAATCGCCTAATATAATACTTTACTTTGTGAAATATTTACATAAAATATACAATGTTGTGATAACCTTAGCTTAATCTGATTTATTATATTGGCATTTAGCCAAGCCATCCTGCTTATGGCTTAGTATAATTTCTGAATAAAAGACGAAACTGCTTACTTATATTATATGATCCCAAACTACTTAATTTACTTTTTACTAATTTACTAATTTTTTACTAATTGAGGTAAAAAACTGTTATTGGAAAAGAGTATTTCTCAAGGAAAAAATTATAACTATACTTTCTTTGAAAGTAATGTTGTAGTTCAATGTTGTTTGAAAATAATCTCATCATCTTTGATATAATATCTCAAAAAACTTTTAATCATCAAGCTGTTTCAAACTTCTAAAAGATGCTACAGGATATCTTATCTGCGAAGGCTTGGCCGAAGGCTGACTTTCCAAACATTATATTCGTTTTAGACCACTTAATTTCAGATACTTGATATGATAATTACGGATAATTATATTTATCTAGTAATTCACTTCCTTCATATAATAATTAGAGTATTAAACTAAGCCCTAAATTCTTTTCATTAATAATGTTGATAATATAGCTACAAATCACTGTTAGTTTTACATAATTTTCAATCTAATCTAAATTTAGTCATGTTTTTCGTTTACAATTCATTCATTATGAGAATAAACATTTTGAAATGTGTCAGTTGTAGCTCGGATAACATTACTCCATTTCAAAATACTAAAGTCACCTTGAAGTTTGATAACTATTTGAAAATAATTTATCAAAAAAAACTCGGGTCTGTCGCAAACTGTATCGGTCCAGTGGTTTCTCTCGTAACAGCTTTCACAACACTGATCTTTGGAAATGAGGCCCTTATTGTAGGCACATGCATTATTGTGAAATTGGGTTCTATTTATGTACTCCCAGCCGCGTAAGAAATGAAATTACATCACATTTTTTAAAATACAACAAAAAAGAAATTAAATATAATTCGTTTTTCTGAATATTTTAAATTCATAAATTTTCCATTTACAGTCTTACGTTATGTCTCTCGTAAAAACAAATGTACTATTATAATACTGTTCGAAAGATCTAATATGAACACTATTTCTAAACACTCATTGTTCGTTGTATGTACGAAAACATTGACCGTGATATTATGCTTGGTTATAATTGATTAGTTACTGTTTAATTATTATTATGACTTAAAATAATTGCCTCTTCTTAATCGTTATACACATTTTATTCAATGTTTTGATATTTTTTTATTACTATGTAAAATATATACAATAGGGCAAAGAATATTTCCCTGCAGTACTCCAAATATTAAAGGAAAGTTCTAAAAAGAGTACATTTTTTATTATTTTATATTAATGTAATGTCAGAGATGTAATGTCATATGCGTTTGAATCGTAAATTATGAATGACTTTGTTCACGTACAGGATAACTCAGTATGCTGTATCATCTTTCTTGTTGTTAAATGGGGAAATTGAGTGGAAGGTCAAATGTTTCGGTTTCTGTTACGTTAATTAACATAACTTGAAAGTAAGACGCTATTGAACAAGTTATACACGTGTCTTTACATAAATTTAAGCTAAACGAGTTATTTGTTTTATGTATTTTATTTTGATCACAAAGTCATCTTTCCGGTGAAATTGTAAAGAAAATCAAATCTAAATATAATAAATGAAATTAAGTATTCGTGAATAATGCTTTGTAAAATCATGAAATGAATATTCATGAAATAAAGATTTAGAGATTATTTAAAATATCAATTTATAGGTACATGTACTGGTTCAAGGCCTTTATTTCAGTTAAAAGAAACTTGAGCAGCTAAGCCCGTGCTATTGTGTTACGAGTTGAGTTTTCTTCAAAGACAGGTTTCCTCGTAATGCTTTCTATACAAGACAAATGTATATATAAATAACTATAAATCATAATATTACATCCGCAATAAACCCGTCATTTCAAAGGCATGATAACTACTGCGCAATATACATTGTGTTTTGTGAGTGAAAAGAAATATTTTCAATACTTACCCTTACCAAATAAAACGTTACTATTAGAATAAGGTTTTAAGGAATAAAAAGTATTAATATTATTTTTTAAGATAAAAAAGATATAAAATGAAAAATTTATTGACGCGGACAGGACTTGAACCTGTGATCTCTAGCATACCGTCCTAGTAGATTCAATGTCGTTATCGCCAGTAATCAAATCCTGTCCATACCAATGAAACCATCATTAAGAAATAATTAAAATTAGCTTAACATGACTAATATATAACATATATATTACATATTAAGTATTTTTCTTATAATATAATATATTATTTAAATACTATTATTCCGCTGTATCAGCGACTTCGTTTGCGCGAAAATAGTTTTTTAAAATATATGTAGCCTAAGGTAATCTTAATAACATCAGCTATCCGTCAGTAAAAGTCTTTTTAAAATCAATCCAGACGTTTTAGAGATAAGCTGGAACAAACAGACGGACAGACAGAGAAAAATATTTTTTTATGTAAGTAGCGTATATCTATACTTTCACATGCATTTAGTGAAGTGTTAATTTGGAATTACAAACAGACACTTTAGTTTTATTTATATGTAAAAATATAATATAATGGAAAGACTGTCTTCATTTTCTTCTGAACACCTCTAGTGTAGTTATCTTACAACGCGTGATTTTTTCCGCTCTATATAAATGTCTTGATATGGCTTCTTAAAGACACGGTTAGTACAATATAAATGTTAGTTTTAAATCAAAATTCAAATGTTTCATTAGGGCAAACATTTCTTTATTTATCTTATTATTAATTTGAATTATTCATTGTATTGATTACTGAAGCAGTCATAATTGTTATGTGAGAACAAATTACTAAAATGAAGCGCAGTACTAACAGAACGCTAGAATAACTAATTAGTCATTACAAGTTTTATGATTTTATTGCATTTACAAAGTATTGAAACGATTTAACCTTCAACATTTTAAATAGCAATAATTTTATAAATTTATTACACAATAACGTACGATAAAAAAATGCTATTTAGAATATGAAAACTATTGTCACTATTTATTTATTTATTATATATTTACTGTCCAGTAAATGTTATAATTGGAGAAAAACAACAACGAAAATTTTGGAAAGGATCCTTAAGGATACCAAGTTGCTGTATAATAAGAATACTGCTTTGAAAAAGAGCTAAGAAATTTATAGACAAATGGGCAACTTAAAGCTTCCCCTTAGGAGGACTTAATGTAACTTATGCTAAACTCAACTTTGACAACAACCTTCGAAGTTTTAATGTACATTACCTGAACGCGTGGAATATATTTCTACCCTGTACTTACATAAATAGAATATGCTCGATAATCTTCGTTGCCATAATGCTACCCTTCTCTCAGACGCATTGTTCTCTTCTTTCCTGCAAGACTGAAACTATATTGGTTAAAGTGACACTCAGCTCCATTAGGTCTCCAATAGAAATATTCAATAAAAATCACATTATTTAGAAAGTCCCCTAAAAGAACTCTATAACCATATTAAAGTTTTATAGAATACTAAACTCATCAAATTTGATAGCTCAGTCGGCAGAAGGACAAGGACTCCCAGAGGTCGCAAGTTCGGATATGCCGAATGAAACAATGAATTATTAATGAACTTATCATTTTCTAATAAATTTATATAAGCATAACAGGTCTGACATGTTACAGACAATATCAAATATCAAATGTAAGTCAAATATAGTATATCAATTTATACACAGATTCAAAAACTATAACAACTGTTTACTTGAAATGGTTAGCAGGAAAATCTTTATAGAGATGTTGTCATAAACACATTATATTTATAACAAAACTTTTAGAGAACCTTTGACCATGTGACATCTGATTGTCAGTAAACGCGTCAGTGAAAAACGTGCATCTATTGTTATTTATAGAAAACGAGACGTTTTGTTGTCTCTACGTGTAATTTACTCATTAACGCCATAATTATCATTAATATAAATATTTATGAATACACTTACCTTTCTTAAATCTATATTAGACTTATTTAAATATAACGATAAAAAATATGCATATAATACATATACAAAATAAACTATTCACATTTTTATTATTAAAATTTATTATGAAATTGTTATGAATTCTAAAGCCAATAACCGAAACATCAAAACTTTTTAAAAAGATAGAAACTTTAAAGATCCTTTTGGTAATATGATTAAAAAAACACGTAATAGCTTTAACATAACGTGTTTGTTGAAATCAAAAGAATTACTATTGCATTAATCTTCACTAAATAAATAAATAATAATAATTTAGTAACAATTATATTAAATTGTTATTAATATTGTGTTTCCTTTGTTCCAGGCATGGTTGGAGCAGCCGATGTCGTCAAACCAGCTGACAAAGTCGAATCTTATTCGCCTCACGTTACCGGAACACCCGTGTTTACTATCAGCGGTAAGTATTGAAAAATAAATTTAAGTTTCCATTCCTTTGTGTTATTAACTATCGAAAGATTTCATTCATTCTTTCATTCTTTAAGTATGGCTTTAAAAAAAGAAATAAGACAAGACAAGAGAGTAAGTATTATACAAAATATTATTGTATAAAACTTACAGATTTTTTGACTTTGATTATATAAAAATTCTAAAACGGATATTTAAAACCGAAACATTATTTTTTTATCTATTATCATTATAATTATTTCGAACCGACTTTTAAAAAGGAGAAGGTGAAACGGTAATCATAGACTATATATGTTGAAGTTCACCGGCTTTTCCGTCAATTGCGGACCGATTAAAAAAAAAACATTCTAAAAGTTTACTCCATTGTCATCATTTCAGGATCTGATTTGGATATTGCTTTTATACATAAATGTGTACAAAAATCAGATCCTGAATGGGTCACAATAGAATCATCTCAGAATTAATTGAAAACATTTTTTTACAAAAAAAAAATATTTATTACGTAATAGTTATATTTATTAAAATATTTTTAATCGCCATACTTTACGCTTATATATTTTGGCATTGCTTTTTATGAGCTGAGCGTAAGCGAAGCTCTTAACCATTTGGGAGACCTTTGGGATAATTAGCTAAAAATTTTCTCGTGTATGTTTGAGCCGAACGCGGATGTTATAGCGAAAACAGATTGAAAAAAGGTTTAGCCATTCAAAAGTTATCAAGAAAAGAAGAAAGGAGAGGGGCTCAGCTCAACACCCGCCGCGCACGGTTGGCGGATCCTAGTAAATTGCTTAAGTAATTTGTTAGGATCTAAAGCACAAAAAGCATTATCGAAACGCAAAATAATAATAAAAATATATAAGTAAAACTTTCTTTTAATGAAAATCTTAAACAACAAATTGCTATAAAAATTAACTAAAAAGGACATTCATGAAAAGGTTTTGATTATATTAAAAATAATGTAACCGATGATCTAATAAATAGTATCTGTATAGTAATCTGTAGGAGTGTATAGAATTTGTAGTAAAAAACAAATCGGGTCCTATTCTATTGCTAATACGTATCAACCCTTTGTCTATACGTAAAAAAATCATGTCCAATTTTCTATTCACACTTATTTTTTTTTTCTTAATCTACTAATGTTAACAGAATATTAACTTACCTCTTGATATGTTTACAATCAGTGTCAAACCAGTAAATAAATATAATTATACTTAATGAAATATTTAAATATATCTATTAATATATAAAGATTAACATAAAAAACTAACAAAACAACAATAATAAAATAAAAATATTATACCTTTCAAGACGACCGCCGACGACGTCTGTCCGCACGATTCTGCCCCCTTTGGGCTGGTCCGATACAACTATAGGTATTTGGAGATTATTAGTGCGAATAATTAGATAAGTAGCTTAAATGCAGCCATATTATCCAATCTACGAAGCGCTAAGTCAAGTAGTGTACAACATCGTATAGTGAAAAAGCTATTAGTGAGTTGTTTACGAACTTGTTAATGGACATTTTAACTCGATATTTTTGGGGTCAAGTTTGCTTAATGCTTTCGGGGTCAAATTTGACAATGAAGTAGGTCCATAAGTGAAGTTATTTTTTTTATAGTAATTATAAAATAATTAATACAAATATATTAATTTAAAGGGAAGGTAGACTCCAGAAATTGCTACATGCTGCTTGGATTTAATCTTTTAATAACCTTCTGCGTTTCAGTTTAATTTTTTGACTTTAGTTTCATGTTCTTACAAACCAGTTTCAATATGGCTTATTATTTCATATGAACCAATAATATATCTTACTCTCCCTCAAAATTTTAATTAATCATATTAGATATTCTTAATCGATTGAATTAGCAAAACAAATCAAAGTTTCTAAGAAAGATCGAAATAAAAATTTTTATCGCAAAAAAATTAAAACGTAATAAATCATATCAAATCAATATCAAGTTATAAGAATTTATTATTAACATTATTTAATAATATCTCAACGAATTAGGTTTATTTTTCGATGACGCATGGTACGTTGTTAACCAAACAGATTTGTTGTTATCAGATAAGAAAATTTGACGTTGCATGACATGCAAGATAACCTGCTGTTAATCTCTAAATTACAAATAGTCGAAGTATTTGCTTTCTTTTTAATTGTTAATGAATAAATAATTTGTCAAAATATGATTTTAAGGTGCAAAATATTAAATCTTCAAATATATTTAACTGAAAAATATTTTTATTATCATATATTTTTTTCGATTTTTAATATGATGTACAAAAATACAAATATACTTATTTATTTATATATATATAGAAGCGTGCCAAAAACATATCAAACAAAAACATTAGGTACGTGTACGTTATTTTCGTAGAAATTGGATTATAAGGGGTGGCAAGATCGATCTCATCAGATATAGATAGTATAGCTTGAAATACTCAATATTTTTAATTTTATCACATTGATTAATTGTGAAGATTCCTAATTCTGGACATAATACCTTAATTAGTCTTCAGATACATATTCTGATAATCGATAATTACCTTATTATTCGCTATTTATAAGTGTCTTCGAATGACAATTTTCATTATATGTTTAAGCTAAGACTACGATGGGACATCGTCGCGGTGAGTGATATTATTTTATTTTTAATTCATATTTATTGTTATATCTTGTAAGCTATAGATTAATCTTCTTAGCAACTGAGAATTATTGTTTTTTTGTTATTTCTGTCTTTGTTTGAGGTTTGTACAGCTGGAAAATTAATTAGCAATTTTGTATAACATTGAAGATTGTATCAAATTGAAAAGAAATGTTATTTGAATGTTATTTATTTTATTTAATTATATTCTTTATATTTTAACCGAAGACAATAATTTAAAAAGAATTTTTATATTTTTGTTTTAATTATTTTTTGGTATTACCCTAACTTTTTGATTTTTTCTATTGAATCCAATACTCATTTTAACTAAATAAGTTGTTTCTACCTTGACCTCTATATTTAAAAAATTGAATCTTTAGTAAAACCATAAAAAAAAGAACAATTATAGTTTTTTATGACATTAAAATAGGAATATAACTAAACAACGAATTGACAAACAAACGGGCAGTTAATAAGATAATGAAATTCATTTTCACTTTCATTTATTATTTTTTTAATAGATAAATAAATTTTATTTTAGTTATAAATGTCACTTTAGTGCAGTGTAAATGAAAAATCGAGAAACGGAAATTACAATTATTTTCTGGTGTTTCGGAGCGTAGGTACTCATGGGCGCCAGAGGATTTCTGTCGGAGGTGTGCTCATTCTATATTGATTATATTATAACTAATATTATTAATTATAAATGTTGTTACCATTTGAAAACGGTGTTTTTTTTCTGAATTTAAATTTGGATCACGGTTATTAAATTAAATTACTTTGGACAGAGTGATTATGGAGCCGTCGGTTATTCACAAGATACTTTAAAAGCTTCTAGCTATTTAATTGCTAGTTAATACTAGTAGCCTTTTCTTTTAAAAGAAGTTTTAAAAGATCCCGATGCCAGCCACAAAGATACAACCATAAAGGTACAATATATAGCAAATATTTGCTGAAGCCCAATTAAGAAACAATAAAACTTTATCACAAAAAAATTGCTGCCAGGAATACGTCGAATATAATAAGACAGCATGTGTAGCTCGGTCGAAATCGTTAATGGTTAATGGTGCTTCTGTTCAAATAAGCAGATGAAAGACAGGAACGTTCTTTTTACTGATAAAAATATTTTCACGATTAATCAGCACTGCATGAAGTAAATTATAAAATGTAGGCTTCCAGCTCTAAAGAAACTGGCAGATGATTTAAAAGTGGCAGTGTGGCCGTCACCCTGTGATAGTAATAGTTTGGTAATGTTATATCTTACAAGGGAGTCTTAGTGTTTAATTTTTGTTGAAAAGTAATGCAAACTTTGGCCTAAGGGTATCAAGAGGCCTTCTTCTGGTCTAAGGTCTGAAGGTTCCTGACTTGAACTATATGGACTACAAATTATGATCATAATATAGCCTGCTCTAAACGAAAACGATTTACATAACCGACCATTGAAACTCCGGATATTTCTGGAGCAAGCCGATACTAAATATATTTGTATAAATTCATAACTTCGTGGGTGTGAAAGACAAATAAAGACATTTCAAATTGAATTATCTGATAATCAAGTTAACTTGAAGATAAAGTTATCGGACAGAACAATAGTTTTCTTTCTTGCCATGATAGCTAGTCTGTCTATACTTCAAGTGCTATGGCGACAGAGACGGTTGGAGGTAATGGCAAATAGAAGCTTTAGTGAGCGTCCGTAACTTGGGGTGTTTCCCATTTGAAGGATCTGGAAATACATTTGCATTCCTTCTTGAGAAAAGCTCTATAGACGTTGTATAAAAATATTGATTTCTTAAAGAAATGACACAGGCTATGGCAGAAACGTAGGCAACTTGGAAGAGAATAATTCCTACCGCCTACCATCTAAATCTGCTGCAGTGTTCTACTTACTATCTTATTTTTACCAATATCATATTGAATAACCGCCCCAAAAGTCTTAAATTTGAATTCTAGTAATAGTGACTATAATAAAAGCATTACATACTTAGTAATTATTTTTTCGCATATTTTCCTCAAACAAGGAGGGTGCAAGTTTTCGTTTTGTCGTTCGATAATTTATTTGTTAAATTAATATGGTGACTTCAAACTGACTATAGACATTCATTGCAATTTCATTAATGGGATAAAGTAATGGGACCGCTAGAAGGCATTCGTTCTCACATCACAGAAATATCCTGACTTTAAAGAAGACAGTAGTGTAATTACTTTTTCGTGTTGTGTTCCAAATGTGTTTTTTTATAAACTAGAGAATAGTCAAGAGGATAAACATTTTTCATCTATTATTTGAGTTTTAAAAATGAAAAGTATTCTATATTTTTTCATTTTAACTAATACTCTTAAAATAAACTTTTTTTTAAGACGATTTATGTATCGATTTCATTATCAACTAACCACCGACCTCGGTAATATGAAAATTACCTTCCGACTAACCTAGAAAGTATTTATTATTTTTACCAGTTGCGGACTGCGGCTTTATCCTATCAAAAAGATTATTTTTCCTATTCTTTTTCCTGGATGAAAATTTCTCTCACTATGTAGCCCGCCAAAATTTTCGTTTGAAAAAAAATTATATTGTCTTAGTATTATTAAAAAATGATGAAAATGAGTTTAGTGGCTTATAGTTTTTTTTTATATTTACTTAAAAAAACATTAAATAACATAATTGCTTACCCTTTCGACAATAAGTTTTGAAATGATTTGTGCTTTTCCTTCTGCTGTGGGCGTGGACGGAATAACGGTTAACATATAGTATAATTAATTTCGTCTATTTGTACTACGCAAAGTATATCAGAAAAGTACTTTAAAATTTTATGGATATTAACATTTTAAATTAAGTAATGTGTTTTATTATAATAAATTAATTAATTATAATTTAATTAGTAAGATATCATTAGTATATTCGAAAAAAAAATTAATTCAGATTAAAGCCAAAGTCATCAGTTTATAATAAAAACATTCAAAATATAGGTAAACTATATATAGGTAAAATATTGTATGTATTTATTTTCTTAAGACTACATGTAACAAATTGTTTTTATTACTACAGATAACAGTTTATAATTACGTTAACTAAGTCTAGACAAGTGGCATCACGCTTATCGATGGAATAATAAATGACAATCTGACATAAAACTACATTATACTATAATTTCGATATATTTAAATAAAATTCATAACTAGCGAATATTGACAGCTACTGTCTCTAGCAAAGACAGTGGCTGTCAATATTTCTATGATTTGCGTCTTTCCACAATTTCATAATTAAATTTTTACTTATCTTTCAATATCGTTTTGTAAAAACGTGTCTATGGTTCAGTAGTTAGTTTTAAATAGAAATTTAATATTAAATACAAACGCGGTTCTGATATTATCTATGTACAATATTTTATTATCATTACAATGTATATGTGTGTATATGTGTGTATAGAAAGCTTCCGTGACCAACTGACCGACTGAATTACTGTCTAATCGAAGTTCCACTTCAACGATTATTCCGTATATAAAATGGATTTAAAGACTAATATTCTCTCCTGAGGATCCTGAAAGAAGGTAAACATATTTAACCTTTTTGTAATTGTGAATAATATTTGCTAATACATTAATAAACACGCATTTAAATGTTTAACATAACATCGTCATTTGCGATAACTTATAATTATCAATAAAAGCAAAGAGGGTAATTATCTCAAGACAAATCATTCTAATGTCATAGTGATTACATCTTCAACACTCACAGACGTTATATAAAAATGTAATAAATAAAAAAGTTAATTAAAATGAGGTTTTAGTTGTGATACAGGAAGAATAGAATTTGTCAGTGCAGAAAAAATAAAAAAAAAGTTTTTGACAGTTGTTTCTGACAGAATGTAAACAAAGTTTTTATGTAGGAAACAAGATTTCCTCGCAATCATTGATAACGCTTCTTAGTTCAGTTTAGTTAGTTCAGTGATAATGACGAATTTCATGAGCACCGGCCTCGAAATGGCCGTACGAAAATTTTGGAGAAAAATTAACGGATATACGATATTGGGTAACATTTTTTTATTAATATTTCAAAACTTTAATAGAAGTTGTATTGAATCTCTTTATTATTTGATAAGCATCAACTTATCTAACAATGTATACGTAATATTGCTATTATAAAACTGTATTTAATACTTGTACATTAAAATGTCAATTATAGAAATATACCCCACATATTGCCACCGTAATTAATATTTTAAATGTAATAATATCAACATACGTTTCGAGTTAGACAGTAATTGAATAAATAAATTTATTTACTCTCTTTTACGTCTGTCCTTTCATAATATAAAAACTGTTGAAATAAAACAAGATATATACAAATAATAAGAAATAAGTAATATAATGAAATAGTAACGATAAATAGTAATAGTAAAATCTCCACATTACGTAATTGTTAATAAAAACTGTTTCTACTTGTAAAGTAGATACATGAGAGACAGATATTGATGAAATTTTGTTTTCTTTTTTTGTTATCTGAGTAAATATAAAAAATGCTTTTAAAAATCGTACTAAAAAAACAACAGACTAGCAGACGAAGTCAACAGGCAGTTACTAGTTTAGTATTAATAGATTATTACAGATATGTATACTTTCTTGCTGATACGAAGACAATTCAGATAGTGCAAAGATATGTAAACAATGTTGTCAAGAGACATTATTATTACTACGATATTAAAATGACTTATTTGTGGTTCATTTTATAACTAAAAATGGCGTTAAATATAATATTACATATATTTTTTGCACGACAAAAATTAATATTGACTTTAAAGGAATACAGGAAATCCACTTTGCATTTTTTTTACAAGTTGACAACCCTATTTTTTTATTGCTGCAGATGATATTGGAAGTCCGGACAGCACATTTACAATGGCGTCCATAAACTCATCCGGTGATGTCAAGAGCCCGGGGGATCCGCCAGAAAAGAAATTCGCTGACGTGGATGCTGAGAAGCAGCCCCTGTCAGGGGTGAGTACTGGTGTTATCAATAACAGATTACATATATATATATATATATATATATAATCTGTTACTTAAAAGAACTATATTCTATATAATCTGTTATAAAAGAACTGTACTTCTTTATAAATATATAGAAAAGTGTATAATCTTAGATATAATCAGTTATATAAAAGAAAAAAGATGCAAAATTAATATGTTTTTCTTAGAATTTCAATATTATATTCCAATTTCCGCAAGTAAGAAAACACTAGGTGACTTGCAATATCCAATGTAAACATTAAATTATCTATTAAGGAAATAAAAAAATTAAATATAATAAAAATAAAAACAAAAACTATATAGATCAACGAACTCGAGCAAAAACTATTACGTTTCCTCGAATCAAAACTTAACTGTTTTCTAATGAATAACGGAGAACGAAGTGTCAACACCTTTGTTATAGAACGTATATACACTTTCTATTATATAACATATAACGCGTTATATATTTAAATGTAAACTTCATTTAATAGTGCATTTTGAAATAGGAAGTAATTTAAAAGACGTTTAGATAAACTATTGACGGTTCTCTAATACACGTTTTTTTGTAAATTGACTTTTAAAGGTTTTAATTTTTTTCTTTAAGATGATACATTTTTTATAACTATTACGAATACTTTTTTGCGAGCATAGATTACTTTTAATGTCTTGCTTTATATCTTATTATACTATTGTATGAGCACATAAGTCTTCGTATTCATACGTCTTCTTAGCGTGTTCATATTATCAGAAAAACTTACTTTTTTATTTTTTGTTGTTTATAACCCATCACACTTAATCGTAAACTCTAAACGCTTGTCTTCTATATGTGTGTTTATTTATGTATCTCTGCTCAGTAATGCTAAAATTACCATAACATAAATTTAAATATAAATTTATTTAAAAAATCATTCTAAAATAAGTATAATAAAAAAACGTGATCGAATGAATAAATTATATATGTAATTATTCAACCACGTGTGGTGTTTTATCTTCGTATCTTATATATTTTTATATAACATATCTTAGTGTTATACAAAATGATCGTATTATATATACTAATCAGGAGTTCCTATTGTGATGATTTTAAAATGTTTTTTTATTTCAATTTTTATTAAATTTTACATTCACGTGTAAGTGAAGTATATGATAAATTACTTTTGAAAAAATTCAGACTTTTTTAAATCCCAAGTATATTATTGGATATTATAAAACAGTATCACGGAAATTAAAATAAAATTTCTCAACATGGCAGCATTCGAAACTGTGACCTTTAGAAAAACTGAGCACGTCATTCTAAATACTGAGCTACCGCACTCGATGCTTTCAGCATTTTATGTATAGTCATCTTTATCGAGATTTTTTTATTCCATATTTATTTAAATTAACTTAACTTAAAATTATATTTAATTATTGAAAAAATGTCTTTATAATATTCACAGACACAAAGTATTATTCCAATTGTGTTTGTATATGTATCAGTGATAATTAATCTTTAATCTGTCATTCAATTAATAATAACATTATCGTTTGTTTGCTCACGTTTTTCAATCATTTGTTTTTTTTTGAGACAACATTAACATAAGTCAAAGTAAATTTTAAAATTTTCTATAAACTAGGATCCGCCAATCGCGCGCGGCGGGTGTTGAGCTGAGCCCCTCTCTTTTTTTCTTGTCTTCATAACTTTTAAATGGCTAAACATTTTTTTAAATCTGTTTTCGCTATAACATCCGCGTACTGCTCAAACATACATGAGAAAATTTTTAGCCAATTATCTCAATTATCTCTAACACAAAAAACAGGTCTCCCAAACGGTTAAGCCTCAAAAATGCATTGAGCCTCTTGCATTCCAAAATGTAGGTCCATGGACAAACCGACAAAAACTTCCATGATGTTCTTTTTTATTGACTATAATATCAGTATCGACCTTCGACATATAGGAGACGACTTGACGAAAATATGTTGAAACCAACATTTAAAACGTTTGGGACGTCATATTCAGGCAAAAGAAAACGATATGCTTTTATAACCATATATTATAATAATTATAAATTACATAATAGGGTATTTTGTATATATTTTATAATGTTCCTAAAAATTATTAATTATTTAAAAAATGGTTTATTTAACTTAAATACAGTGAATTCTATATTATCATTGCATTTCAATATCCTTGACTACAAAGTAGATCATTTATGTAACATGGGCAAATTCGGTATTCCTCTTGTTTTTAACTTGAACTGTGTCGTCATTTTTAGGCAAAAGATTGAAATGTTGGTTTCAAAGGTAACTAAGTTGAATAGTGGTGGGAAAGGTAACTAAGTTGTGACTCTAATATGTGTATGCTCTAAGGCATTTGCTATTGAATCATAGTCATTGATTGAGAGATGAGAACCAATTAGAATTCCATCACAACGATTTATCGAAGACGGACTAGAGCAACTAACCACGCCATTATCAGTTTTATGATGCTCTTATATTAACAAGAGATCAAAGGATTGTAACGTTAAACATTCAGTGATAAAAATTATATAAGACCTTATTTGATATTAAGAATACTAAAAGATACTTTGAAAGTGATTACAGTGAAGTAACATATGCAGTGGTAGTTAACAACACCTTATAAATGCTTGAGAAAGGTTTTCTTTGAAAAAAAATGTTATTATAACTTGTAATTAAAAAAAATGGATGGTATAGACAAATAATGTAAAAAATGATCAAATCACCGTATTATCTTCACTATCTCATTAAAATCATTAACAAAATTATCTGTATGATATATTTATCGAAATCCTTTAAATGGCTACCACGCGGAGAGGCGTGAGTGGGCACTGCTCCTGATTCTATCTGTGTGTTGATTAATTATAAATAATATCATATCAAGACAATGACATGATAAAGCGAATAGTTTCAACATGAATCAAAGTAAAAAGTCTATTTTTTTTGCTATTAAAACCATTAATGCAATTGATGAGTCAGATTCGTCGTTAACGTTGAGGAAAAAAAAAAATTTAATATATATATTTTTCCGACTTAATCTCTCATTACTGTACTTTTTATACAACTGTCTAGTTTTGAACATATTTTTATTTTAATTTTGAACATATTTTTATTTTCAAACCTAAACTGTGGAAGTTTTTTTTTGTTAGATTTTAACTATTTTAGATATATTTTATTAGAGTTTTTTCCCTATCACCCAAGAGTTGATCTCTACATTAATATAATATAATTGCTGTAATCTGTGTCGTTATTTATTTAAAGGACACATTACCAAGGTTTTGTTTAATTATCCTTGTTTAATATAATTTTTACATACCTCTTTTAATATAAATTTAGGTAGAAAAACATACATTACATTTAAATTTGCAGTAGTTGTTCAATAGTATTTTTAATAACTTTATAAGTAATTTTTCGGAAATACTATATTTTTATTTACTGTGTTAATTCTTAATATGCACACCATTACATCAAATATAATTATAATTCAGTACATGTTTGAGAATAATTTCCTGGAAACAAGTGCAGAAATACTTGACTATAAATATTTTTTATTGTATTCTGTTTTGTTTCTTCATATTATATTTCATTTAATATTACCAAAATTGGGAAAAGTTGTAATGAAATGTTTTTTACGTCATTACCAAACTGTTAATTTAAATACAGCCATATAATAACGCTTTTATTATAAACTAAATATTCATATAATTAATAATTTTTAATTTTTCAACTAATTAATATATACCTACTCTTTGGTCATATCTGACATATGACATATGAATTTATTTGGTGTCTTATTATACCTTAAAAACAGTTTTAAATAACGTGAAAATAAAAACGCTAATGTCCTATACTGTATAAAAGACAAGGATTTATTTAACCAATAAAGAATAACATAATAATATAAAAATAATTACAAAACTCGTGTTACTGGAAGAAGTACATTAAAGAATTGTGTTTTGTAAAAAATGAATTCTGAAAAAATGTTATTTATTAAATTTATTGTTCCGAAGTGTGTGTTATTTTATTTTTGTGTGTTTTTTTTAATGATAACAATTAAAAAAGCGTAAGGTGTCACTATAAATTTTCTTATAGATTGTTTTTTAAGATAGATTATTAGATGGCGCTTCTGATAATTCATATTAGATAATGAATCATTTTAATTTTAATGATAATTATCACACCATGAATCTCATTAAATTGTCACCTATTAAGTGATAACGATACTGTAAATTTATATATAATAATTAATTCGTTTGTCATTAACAAATACCAATGACGAGATGTTATCATTGTGAATGGACTAATGATAAATTTAATTAAGTCTAATGTAAAATTGGAAAACAAATAAATGATTTGAAAAATTCACTAGTTAATTATAGATTAGCTTATTTATAATTAAAATTAAAAAACTGACTAGAACTGAAAAACTAAAAGATATTGTTATATGATAGAAGAAATAAACATGAAAATTCCTTACAAAAACCTTGTTCTCATTTGTTTAGTGATAACATAATAAAATATTGTAATAAATTTCCAGAAAAAGGAGGAAAGATGGTGGACCACGCTGATGCAGATTGCCGTTCCGTTCTTTATAGCCGGTTGCGGAACTATCGGGTCGGGCTTAGTGCTGGGTAGTGTTAGAGTAAGTATGATTTTCTATATATTCTAAGTATTAAAAATTTAAACTCCCACTTAACTAAAACATACATTAGAAATACACTAAAACGTAACGTATCTTGAAGCATTTTAAAATTCATTTATTGTTACACTTTTATATTTTGAATGAATTTAGTAAGTATTATAAAATAAGAGTATATTGTTACTATAACAGATATCTTAGTATTTTATAATCAACGCTACATAAATTAAAGACGGCGTCTTTGAAATGTAACCATAATATAAACTAGAGATACTGTTTGTCTTTACTAATACTAATAATCATTTATTTAAACAACAAGTGAAAACTACGCCGCAAAAAAACACTCAAGTCAGAACAAACAACTCTTGCAATCATTTCGTTATATCATTATAACTAAATACGATAAAACGAGAATTACTAATGCTTCAATTCTTTTGTTATATAGGTTAAGTCCCTTGATACATAATAACACAATTATTGAGGTTAGCATTACAAGCAAAACCACAAATAGTAATATGTATATGGACACTTAAATGTAACAATGAGTACTTCATTTTCTTAAGCATTTAATCGCGTTTTCCTTTGTTTTATTATTCACCACCGCTTTCCTACCTTCTATCTTCACAAATTATATAATTTTGATATAAATTAGAATATTAAATATTATTTTATAGCTTATAATACAAGATACTTAATAAATAAACCATGACACTTTTTATCGCGCGATATATAGAACAGTTCATCAAACGTCAACATTTCTAAACCTGTTTTCAATAGTCTACATTCCTTCTTGAAATAGACTTCTCTTTACAGTTATTGTGCCCTAATAATTCGTTGTTATTCTGAGGTATTGGAATATACAGCAAAATATAATTGAACGTCTGAACGTTCAATTATATTGGTTAATTGGTTTTGTGTTACTTACTGTATGTTTTTATGAAACTCGTTTGAAATAATCTCATCTGAACTTTAAACTGTATCTCCGTATTTTTATTACGGTTTAAGAAATATAGACAAATTTAAAAATTATTCTATAATTAACATTAGTAACAATATATTAATTTTTATTTTTTATTGTTATAGTTATTTATAAGCTATTTTAATTTATTTTCAGAACTGGGATGTATTTTTGCAAGTCAACGCCATTTTCGTTTTAGTGCCATCTCTGTCAGGATTAAAAGGTAAGATAATAAAATATTGTTTAACTTCATTATCCCTAATATATATTTACAGATATGACTAGGACCGATAAGACTAAACACACAATCGAGAACACACAATTAGTAAAGAACCTTAACATACAACTTAATAGATTCGTTATAAGTATCGAGAGATACTTCTGACATTTAAAAATTTGAATAAATAAGTATAAAATTCACAAATAATTACTATTGTGTATATTAACTACAGATTGATGTGCAATTTAAACTATAAAATCACCGTATTATTAGGCTTGTCATTATAATATAGCTGTAAATAAAGAAAAAATGACAACATTACAAGTGTAAATTACCCAGAACGACAATTTGGTTCCATTTAAAACAAAACATGAATATGAAGTCTTCATAAAATTATCATCTATTTACTTGTCGTTTGTGTGTTCGCAAATTGATGTAATTATTGTTTTGTGTCATTATTCGTACGTTCTAGAGTTTAATAAACGAGTTTAGCACTCACTTGCGGAAACGGTACTATGACAAATGATTTTCACTCTGCCTCACGTTTATTCGCATAAACAGACTGACCTATTTATAAATATTTATATTATGTTCAGGATTAGGCAAAAATTGTTATTTAGGCGTAATTTAGCCTTATAGGAACTCGAATTGTTCGAAATAATTTTTTATTTGTCACTGAGTCTCAGGAATATCTGTAAAATCAGAAAAAAATATTAACTTTTTAAACTAAAATACTGTTCTGAATATTAAATGCATATAGATTGTACACATATCATATATATACTTCCTTACAGGTAACTTGGACATGTGCCTCGCATCACGACTCTCAACTCAGGCCAACCTTGGAAACATGAGATTACCACGAGAAGTCATATCGATGGTGGTCGGAAACATATCATTGGTTCAGGTAAATAGTAAAAATAATATTGCAATCGTTTGTTAAAACATATTATTAAGATATATCGATTTTAAATTGCCCTCTAACTTAAGATACGATATTTCATATGAAGTTTTATGCTTATAATTAAATAATATAATAGGTATCATGTTAATATTTATTATTTTCTTTTTTTTCAAGGTACAAGCAATAGTAGCTGCGACAGTTGTATCAATGTTCGCTGTGGTCGTCAACACAATAACGGACAGGGCCTTCAATGGCAGTTACGTCTTATTGTTGATAGCATCAGCTGTTTTCACTGCTACCACAACTTGTTTTGTTTTAGGTTAGTATATACATTATCATATTTCGAACATGATATAGAATTTTCTTTTTATACATTAGGGAGGCATGTAATGTATATTTCCCATAATAATAATAATTATTATATTTTTTCAGATTTCGTGATGGTAATAGTTATCTTCGCATCTCAGAAGTTTAAAGTGAATCCAGATAATGTGGCGACACCTTTAGCTGCGTCAATTGGAGATATTGTTAGCAACTCAGTCCTAGCTGTTACAGCGGCGTACATGTTTGAACAAATAAGTAAGATTCCTTTACAATAATGTTTTGTTTATTTTACAATCACATTAGGAAAATAGTATATGAATTATTATAATTTACAGAGGTATCACTATGGCAGCCCATAGCACTTCTTTGCGTTTACTACAGCCTTCTACCAATTTGGGTGTTCATCGGCTGGAAGAACAAGTACACTAAATCCGTTCTCACTACAGGATGGACACCTGTCATATCTGCTCTATTTATTAGTGGGTGAGTTAGATTTAAATATTTAACTATTGTTCAATTTGATTGATTCCCTTTTTTTCAATAAAAAAGTGCAAGTAAATATTTTAATAGGCCTTTATTTTAGTATATTTGTTTTGTATTTCAGTGTTGGTGGCATCGTTCTGGACCAAGCGGTAGAAAAGTTCCAAGGATACGAAGTATTCCAGCCTATAGTGAATGGTATTGGTGGTAACCTTGTTTGCGTACAATCATCCCGGTTGGCAACTAATTTACATCAAACTGCTATTCCTGGAGTATTACCAGAAAATACCAGGATTATCGAGTGGCCATGGAGGACATTGTTCTTTGGAAGTAAGTATAATTACTATTATGATGATGTTATCTTTTATATATAATTAAGTATATAATATATTTCGTTAAATGTTTTAAAAATTAAACATTATTTAAATTTTCCAGCTCCCGCAGCAAAAGTCGCAAGAATGCTTCTAATTCTAGCACTTTGTGGACAAATAGTTTTCATGATCGTGGCGGATTTCGTGTACAGAGGCTTCGTGTCCTTGGAGTTTGTATTTGGCATCACTTACGTACTATGTTCGCTTATACAAGTAAGTCATAATATTGATTTTTGTCACTATATTAATAAATGTATTAAATTTGAGATTAGTCAAAGCAAAATTATTCTATTTGGAAATTTATAAAGATAAGCAAATCTAAAATTATTAAATATTTCTTCATTAAATGAAAATATTGTTTCTTTCTTCCAGGTTATGGTATTGCTATATCTGGCATACATACTGATTCACTTTATGTGGAAGAAGAAGAAGGACCCCGACAATGCAGCTATTCCATACTTGACGGCTCTCGGCGATTTATTAGGTTCAGTTTTCCTTGGTCTAGCGTTTTTAATTTTATCAATTTTCGGCATGGAATATGGCAATAATGTACCACAACCAAATAATTAATGTATAATGGCCTGAAAACCTTGTATTAATTAGTAATGTCAAACCTTAAAATGCAACCTTAAAGTAGATGCTTCTGCACAAAGCAGAACATTAATAACGAATCGTAATCATAATGTTGCTATGCATTGCGATTGATTCGATTAATGGTTTCCATCAAGTAGGTATAGACATTATTCGCTAACATTGTTATATAAAACTGGACATTTTGTCAAGTTTTTATATTTGTTTTAAACATATGTATAATATAATACATATGTCAAATGTATTATTGACAAACAAGCTCCTCGTAGTGCCAATTATTTTGGAGGAAGTTTAATCTACTTAACTTAGATGTGGTAATGAAGGCGGTAGTTTAAAGTGACTATTATTATTATTATTAAAACAGAATAAAGAGCAATTAGTTACAATTTTGAAATACTTAACACAATATTTAAACAATATTCTTTTAAATAAAAATATAATACCACATCAGTTTTTATGTCATTATGATGTTTCTTATGGGAGGGTGGGTAGGACTTTAGCACTGACGGTCTCATTTGGTAACTTTTTGTGAGTATTACCTATCATAAGATTAATGAATGTTAATTAAACGATCTGCTACAGCACGAGTGGCCTCATCTGTGATAGATTATCCAAAAATGTGATTTATTCCAATTAAATAAAGCCTTTTAAAGCTAACATTTATTGAGTCAATGAATAATGAATTGATGTTGGAAAAAGAATTACGATATTGGATTTTGCTGACTCTCTTAATAATTTTAGTTTATATTTTAAACGTTTAATATTTTATTATTTCTTAAATCTTCCTTAAAATAATGATGATATGGAGCATATTCTTTTATATTTTTCAAGGTTACAGATTGTTTCTGATAATCTTTATCTAGATCTTGTGAAATTTAACATGCTTTGTTAATATACTAGATATCATCTTTAAAATCATCTTATTATAATTCTAAATGTATTCTTTCTAGAACTACTGTACTTACATTGATGTCATGCATTATATTGCCTGAATTGACTAAACTAGGTAAGATATATTCCAATAGGTCTAAAACTTGTCCTGAGTAGCTGTAATTTAGCTGTTACCTTAGGTCAATGAGTACAATAAAGCAATTGATAGTATTAAGATACCTAAAATAATTTATTGTATTAATTATAAATTATTAACGTAATCGTCTGAATGGGTTGAATTGTAAGATATATTTGTGTGATCTCTCATAAAACACTTCACAGCAGTACATTTTTTTGCGAACTACCTCCTGTTGTGAAATCATATATTTTGCAAATATATCACTTATTATTGTGGTGTCGCTAAATATTTTATAAACTTTTTTTGGATTAATATCAAGTGACATGATTTTGTCATCCATACGAAAGATAATTTCTAATGAATTTATATTTTTTATATACTATTTTGTTGGATTTAAAAGTGGTAAAGAACGTCACAAAACAAAAGTGACTTTTCGCTCTTAACACATAAGGAATACATTTGAATGAATGATGTGATACATAGAAATTTTAAAATGTATATATAGATTGTTATGTAGTATGTAGGCAAATCAACCGCCACTGATTTTGAATGACATCAAATTTTATTAATTATTTGATTGGTTTTAGTTATAACGTTAAAAACTTTGCCTATATTTTCTATATGCGGTGGTTGTATAAAGAAAATAAAACAGAATAATTCTTTTTACATATTTTTCATGGGTAATAAATTTTACCGATTCACTGACGGTGCTTTGTCGAGACTTAGGACATGATAAATTGTTATAGAAAATACAGTATTTTTAATTGCAAAGAATAACGTTTGTTCCATGAAATGTATTTGTATTTTTAATTAGGGGATTTTTATTTTAATAAAAACACTTAAAATATTACTTTGTTTTCTTCTTTCGGGTCAAAGTGATTTATCTTATTATTATTAGATATTATCTAAACTATACTTATGTTATAAAAAGAGATGAAGAAATTTAGTTTGTTTTGAACACCCTAATATTAGAACTATCGGACGGACTTGAAAATATCTTTTTGTATTTAATAGAAAAAATATTACAATGTCTGAAGACGACGATCTTTGACCAATGTGTTTTGCCAGTGATCACTTATGTCCCTGAGACGTGGTCGTTTACGATGATCCAACTAAGAACCCAGAGACCAGTGGAAAAGGCTAGGCTCTAAATATTGGTGCGAGATCGAATGAAAAACGAGGAGATCCGTAGAAGAACCAATCACCGACATAGCTCGAAGAATTGCATGTCTGAAACGGCAGTGGACTGGGCACATTACTCGGGTAACCAACGGTCGATGGGGCCGAAAGGTTCTCGAGTGGCGACCACGACCTGGTAGACGCGACATGGGTAGGCCCCCAGTAAATGGACCAGCAACATAGTCAAGGTCCATACTCGGTCGCGGGCAGCGCAAGACCGGTCGTCGTGGCAATCTTTGGGGCAGGCCTATGCTTTGCAATAGGCATCTATAAGCTAACATGATGATGACGATGATGATAATGATGATGATAATGATATAGATTATTTACACTGTTCTTATAGACACTATTTATTGAACATTCTTGTACATTATATACATTAGAATTATTACAAAAGCTTGTTTAGTAAAAATATAGCAAAATTTCGATTCTCCTATGGCTTTCTGAGTTCAATCACTATTTATGACCCAATGTTTTAGATTACCGCGTGACTGACTCCCTTCCCTCCTATAGTTCATGCAAGCAGAACCGCAGGGAACGGCTAGTAAATTATAAATGCAAATAGTTTGTTTTTGTTTGAAAGTAGTAATCTTTAGAATATTTTAAATCCTATATTATTTTTGGGTCACATTTCTGAGCTATTAAAGAAAATTATAAGCTAACAACTTATTAAAAGTAAATATCAATTTCGATATGGAACTGCTTTATGCAGAAATATATTTCCATTAAAGGTAGGATCAGGAAATCACATTAAAAATTCCGATCACAGCGCTAGATTGCAATACACACCGTCGGAGTCGCAGTATAGTGACAAACACAATACATATTCACACATATAGTCTCTCTAAAATGGAGACATTTCTTGAGTGCAACAAACCCAATAAGAAATGTGATATGCATAGCTTAATATTGAAAATGTGGACGATGGTAAAAAAAAAACAAAATGAAAATAAATATGTGGTAATATACAATGTAATAAAAGACTTATGCTCAAATATGTCTTTCTTCTTTTCCATATCGTTGCTGGACTGCGGATTAGTAGGATACATTTTTTTCCTCATCAGACCGACCGATTTAATCTACCAGAATTTAATCAAATGTAATTGATATAGATACCTAAAGTAATATTCAATATATATAGGATACAACAACCTTATAACCGTTTCATCAACCTTAAACATACATGTGTTCTTTATTGCACTCTAAGGGACCTCACGTACCGCATACGATCCGAAACAGATAAAATATTCTCGTGAAACGTTGCTATAATAATAATATAACTTATTTTATTAGATCGTTGCTTAAGAGGAGCTTTTAATTTAAATATGATGATAAAATTTGCCTTTACGGTATTCGACTTGGTTCAACTTACGAGTATACCTTGGAATAATATGATAAAATTTTAAATAATTTATAACATATGAAAATGCAATTATAATAAACATTCTTATCTGATCAGTAGTAACTTATTTTAACAATGTTTCAGGGAAGACATAGGATTGAATATATGAAACTATAGTACGTGTAATACTTCTAAATTCTTAAAAATATGTAAAAACATACAAATTCCAAATAAAAAACTGAGAGTAGTCGACAGTCCATAAAAGGAATAACTGTGTATTTTTAACATTAGACATAGGAGACGCCTACGACAATTCACAGTGGCCCGCTTTAAACTTTTAAGCTGTAGAATAAAAATGCTCACAAATGTCTCTAGTCATAAAGACTTAGAGTTAGAGACAATGGATAAGTCCATGGTTCAATTAGTGGCGCCATCTTTAGAATTTTACTTATCCACCCGCTCTTATACGAAATTCTTTATTTCTGATTCTGATTATATTGTTACTTTTTACTGACTAAGTGATCCTGATCTTTTCTGAGCATTAAAAAATCTGGAGGCAGAAAGGATACTAAACCTAACCTACCGCACTTAAGGTTAACAACAACCTCAACAACAACAACCTCAAGTGCGCCCAATAAAACTATTGCATAATTATCATAAAAACACGGAAGTTTGACAGCCCACGTAAAAATGATAGAAGCAATGTAAGACGAACTGAAAATCCTAGTGCTGATCAGTATCAGCACTAGGATTTTCAGGAGTCCAGTGACTGCCTTGACCGTAATCAACAACATTAGCAACGTATGCAAAAAAAAACGTTAATATCTACAATCCAATTATGTAATGAAAAAAACTCATATATACATAATGCAGTGTACATTCGATCTGGACGAATTTTGATCTATACCCTACTATATTCATGTATATAATATTCAATTTGTCACATGAAAGAATCCTTATGCATGTCTTGCACTTCTATATAATGTCGAACTTATTAGTTTACTTTGTTTTCGAACACAACACACATACTAGTAATGTATCATTATTTTGGTTTAAAATACCACCAGTACTTACGCGATGCGATCGATAAAAACCCAATCCATCTTCTAGCGCATTGATATTGACAGTTTATCGTTACAAATTTAGACTGCCCCGAACACAAATAGCAAGCTATCTATCATTACGTAACTACAAATACCTCAAATTTGGGTTTTCTTGTAGTTTTAACTCTTGGATTTTTGTGTTTATCCCTGAAAATAAGGAGGATATTTACAAGTAAATAATTCGTCAACACCACTCCAATTTTTATACAACTCGGTCTAGTTTTTTTGTTATAACGAAATTATAGTCTAAAAAGTTGTGTTCCTTTTAGAGGATAAGAGGATTTCAGGGATTAAAAAGTATTCCACGTTGAGCGGGGCAAAACCACACGAAATTTTGACACAATCTCTCTAGTCGTCTATGCGTGATGTGAGAACATACAAACATAAACAAAATAAAATAAAAAAATACTTAACTTATATGTAGCTTTTGATTTCATATTACATTAATGTACAGATTTTGCTTCGTTTTTATTTTCTTATATGTGTTTTTATATTATTTTTGTGCCTAATTAATTATTTGAAAATATTTACATATTCATGTCAAATATTAATTGAAATACAAACATATAAGATACATGCCCACGCTGTAAACTGCAAATTACATCTCGCTTTGTCCATTTGTCATATTTCAAGAAAAAAACAGTCCTAAAAATAACGTGGAAGAAGTACGTTAGAATATACATTATATGGAATCTTTAAGCTTTAAGAATACTTATAACTCGTCTGGCGCAGGCAAAGTCTTCCGCTAAAGTTTGTGAACGTCCCCATTTATGCAGCGGTCACTTAACTTCGGTGTCTGATCTCAGAACTACGTTATATTGAGTTACGGAATTAATCGCGGTGGATGGTTTATAATTTAGAATAAATTTCATACTCATTTTGAGTTATTTTTAATATGAATATAAATAAAAAACTCAATGTATATACTAAGATATTCAAATGTAAATTTAAAACACCTATTCGGTTAATTAAAAACAAAACTAATATTATATTGATCAAATATACTTTGAGATATTAATGTCACCCACCAGTCCTTGGGACGTAGACACGTGACTTTGCTGAAGATTTTCATTTATCTCCCAAATTTATTGGGTTCGGACCATCTGTACAAGATTACAAAAACTATTACACTACTACTGTTACGTACAAGTAAATTAAAATATATCAAAACTACAACAATATTTGCCACATTTAAGTATACATTAATAGCAATTTATTAAACTTAATGTGTTTTTTCACCCTTGCCGAAGTCAGACATTCGATCTTTGTTGAATCTGGTGACCTGCCAAGTCCAGCTCAGATAATAGCTTTGAGCCAAAATTTAAAGCAAAAATTCCTTATAGAGTAATATTAAAAAGTATATTAACATACTTATTGCTTTGGATAGCCCTGAGGTTTGGTTTTATGTCTCATTGGTTATTACATTATTGTATATAATAGATTATAATTATTCAAAACTTTGTATAGATACAGTTCGGTCTTTAGTTTTACTTGGCAATACAATACACTATAAAAATACTTATTAAATATTTAAATTGAAATAAAATCAAATTGTGTTCTTTAATAAAATTCAAAATTATATTTTTTTAGGTTAATTATATTTAGGTAATATTAATTAATTTTAATGTTTATTTAACGAGAGGTGCAGATTAATATTCTTCACAAAATTTTAACACAACGTAATTTTTTTTCCTAAACTAATAAATATTTTTTCACAATTGTCTTCCAAATCTTCGATTGTACTGTATTGCACGGTACTTATTGAAATATAACGAAAGTTAAAATCATTATAAATTAATTGGTGTATTCAACATTTATTATGCTATAAGTTTATGTATTTCATATTTCAATATATAATTAAACAAATACGTTTGTATTTTACAAATTACAATTGTATGTATTGTACAAATACGTTGATATTGTATCAAACGAAATAAAATAACAAATTTAACATAATACAAAATATCAACGCCGATACTTGAATATTTATTTGCAATTAATCTCTAACATGAAGAGCGTACCTCGTTGACAGCAAACAACAGGATATTAATTAGAATGGCCCTTATTACCAGAACCTTATTGATTTCTCCGCAAAACCCTTGTATTCAAATGAATGTAAATATCTTAATTTATTCCGGAATCTAAAAGCGAAAAGCTTGCTCCCTTATTACAATTTAACCTTAACTAGAAACTTTGACATTTTCATTTCTTAAAAGACATTTGAAAGCACATATATAGAGCTCTTTAGTGTGTAACGGTTTATAAACTTGCAAATATCTCACCAGAAGGGGAGGAAAGTTAAAGTAGGTCATTTATAACTGGCACTTAAATTTCGTGTGGATTCCCTGTAAAAATGTTTCTTATACAAAATTTAGTAAACCTTACATTAAATTAAATGGTACAACAAATTGATGTGCAACGAATCTCTGTGTATGAATAAATTTTAGTTACAGCCATTACGTTCAAAGTATGAAGCGTAATTTATATCACTTCAATCATATGATCTCATTGCATTTTACCTGATTCACACTCCTAAAACCAAATGATCGGATTGGAACAACAGACGCTGATTACCTCTGGGTTTGACTGCGATGCAGGAAGCTGAAATAGTGTGTGGTCACACCTGTTTCTGGTGACAAGTGATTTCGGAGCCGGGCGATCGTTACTATGGCAGAACGCGTGCGCGAAGCTGCCGGCGGCTCAAAGGCGGCAGTCGCTCGCGAGCGGGCGCCTCTCACGCTCGCCCGACCACGGTCCAACACATAAAAAGAAACCGAGATATCGCGCATGCGAATATCGATCCGTCGCACTCGAAATGGTACCCGTATCTAGGTTAACCGGCTAAAATTAAAGGTGCGTTCCGAATTCAAGGTTGCAACCGCCGCCGGCGCAGCTCTGAAATAGCTATTGTGCATGGAAAAATGATTATCATGAGCTCGTAGCGTCCAGGTTATAGGGGCGCGTTTCGCGTGCCGTTTTCCATGATGGCGGATTGAAATTATGTAAGATTAGCCCGTTATTGTTTCACTCGGGATTGATTCCGATATAGGTCCAGCCCGTCCATTGTTTCAATCGATAAAACGTGTGTGACGGTGCTTTTTAAGCTCTTGGGAGTGTCTCCGGATTCCGGTCGGTAAGCGCCAACGTTTCGCTAATAAGATATATTTAAAACGAGCTAAATAATCTCCCGCTAAATGGAAGGCGTTCGCCCGGTCGGTTTTCCACATTTAATATTGCTATGACACATAACCGAGATCTATTCACCCCCTTGTTCATTCAGTAATGTTCGCTTTCATCTACACAAATAACCTCCGAAACTATGTGACATTATCCATCACTCCGTGCGTCTATTTATAACGAGTAGTATAATAGCATGTTCGTTAGATACGAAGATAATTAATGAAAATAGTGACGCCCTATCGTTGGCATGTTTAATTTTATTTCAATTACCTAGAAAAGCTGCTTCGTACGATATGTTAGATGTCGCTAGTTGTCTATTGGTTATTGACTTTTTTCAAGGCAAACGTAAAAACGTGGACGCACGTACGACAACGTGAAGGTTACTATAGATAAATTAGAATCATATTTTGTATCAAGATATTAATAAACTATCCTTGAAATTAACACATTTTGGCTCCATTAATCTCTACGAGGGTGAATAATAGTTATTGTTTAATATTTCTTTTATTAATGTGATATTAAAGTTGCGACTAAAAAATATCATGATTTACATAACGATTATTATTTGAAAGATTTTTAAATTAAAATTATGATTATTTAAAAATACTTTGACATTTATATTTAACTGTTTTTTGGAATACTTCAGTATCAACAAAATGCAAAAATATACCATACAGCAATAGTGTCGTAACAAACATACATAACAAAAATTAACTTAAAATTTTAACGTAATTTTTTGTATAAAAAAATAAAAATATATATAAAACACGTTTTTTATAAAATATTTTTGTAAGAAAAATGGAAAGTACTACACGGTTTAAGAAAAGAAAATACTTTTTCGTTCTGGATTTAACGCGAATCCCCAAAAAAAATTTTTTTCAATAAATAAAAAAAATTGTGTCTTTTATCTCTAGATAAATCTTTTATCGTATAATTTGATTCATTTGTAACGTGAAGATTGTTATAATTTTATTTAAATTATTTAATTATCTCCTAAATAACCAATAGTCAAGACAAATTACATACTAGCCGTTAACATAATATCACTGGCTGTAACCATTAACCAAGTCATTACCAGTCATACTATCACGGGTATAGCCTGGATATATAATAAATTGACTTACCAAGGGGGTATTCTGTGAACTTCAGTTCAAGATATAATTGTTTGATATGGCGTTAATAAGACAAGCTTACAATCAAAGACTAACCTCTCGCCTTAGTCCAGTAAAATTTAAAAGCTTTCAGCGGTAAGAGTCCAATTAGATACTTTTTCAAAAACGTTGTAAACCTTTTTAATTAGCCCTACTACAAAAAGGCTGCATGACCCCTGACATTTCGCGGGGTCAGGAGGTCACCGATCCGCCCCTTGTGGGGTAGGGGCAGAAATATTTTTATGTAAATCGTTTAGAATACATTACTATAAGAACTTAGAGGTCTACTTTGTATCAATTTCTGACGGAATTGAATAAATCATAAGAAATTGAAATATATACTTAATAAGGTAAAAATGGATCTAGAAGGACGTTAACTAACATTAAAAAATACATTTAAAAAATACTCCTAATTTAATATAAATAAAAGACCTTTTCTATTTTAACTTGAACTAAAAACAGCGCACACTAAAGTTAAGAAGCTTTTAATATATTTTATTAAATACTATAATGTTCTGAAATACTTCTATCATAAAGATTGCCTGAATTATATAAAAGGTGAAACAGTGCAGCGCCATCTTGTGATGAGTAGGAAAAAATTTGATAACGGGAAAAAATCTATAATTATATATACCATATTACATGATCATTGAACATTAGAGAAATTACGTTGTACCGCCATCTAGTAGCAAATTATCGCAAGATATTAAAATCTCTTAAAAAGCATCTGCAAATTCTCATGTCCATCCATCTAACATTCTCCGGATTAATAATATAGTTCCTTAAAAATTCTATATATAATTCATTACTTCGTAGTTAGGAAGGGATAAGATCCTAACCCTATCCTCTTAATAATTGTCTAAAATAAACGTAATTTTAAGATAATATGGTAAATTTTAAGTTTAAAAGAATAGCAAAAAGATTTTATAAAATTTTTTCCTGCAAATAAATTAAAAAAAACAGATTATGCAACAGGTGTTCCCAAACGTAATTAAATAAATAATAACATTATATTTGTGACTTACAAAACGATGTCCTTATTGTTGAATTTATTACGACTATTATTTTTAATAACGTAATGGTAAAAAAAATACATTTCTTATTTTAATATTATTAATGATTTAACGTTATTTATATATAGAGCTTCAGAGTCCGAGATCATGTATTTGTTCAGAGCAGCCATTGTAGTGGAATGTGCAATTAAAATTAAATTTAACCTCGCCATAGATACGAATGAGAAAAACTTCAATGTTTGTTACAATTTATTTTTAAAACTGTACTATTATATATATATATATATATATATATATATATATATATATAATGTGTAATGTATATATATATATATATATATATATATAATTGCCTTATGTAAATAATTAAAAACTAGTACCATGTGTATTATCAGGATAAGGGTTTGTATGTATTAAAAATTCCACAGAAACGGTCAATTCATATTGTAGTTTTGTATAAAATCTCATTAAAAAATTATGCTTTTGAGTAGTTTCAAACTTCAGCGTTCTACACAATTCTAACGAAGAACATCAAGGTTAATATTAATTTAATATATGCCGATCGATACTAGGTATTTCACAAATGATAAAATTCTATAAAATTTTACCACATTTTACGTATCTTTAAGAAAATTGCTATACATAGACTAAATGTTACAAGAATAAAAATAAATGATTTCATTCTACATAATATCAACCAATCGCGTCTCTGCGACACTATAGATACGCTATCCTATTAGAACATCACCAGTTAATATAGACATCTCGACGTTCCTACATTCTATACACCAGTAGCGTACTTTCGTATAAATTATAACTGGGTGAGTGTCTTTTTACGCTGGATCCTGGTACAATGGTTATTCCACAATGCCTCTGTAACTATAATTATTCAATAGAAATATAGGCTGTTAATGAAAGTAATATTAAAATAGGTTAAGAGTAATAGATACCGATATGTTACATCTGAATTATGACGATATTACATAATAGCTCAATGATAACTACTTCCACCTAATTGTAAGAAAAATTAATTAATATATTAATTCAATTGGTAATAAAAATATTATTATTAACGCAATAACTTAAATATTTTGTGTGTAATATATATCTTTCATTTTCAGGTAAAATTCGATCTCCTCTACATACTCCAGAAACAGGGTAACTAACTGAAATATTTCGTATTATTATAATATACATAAATATATATCTGTTATTTTATGTAACTATTGCATTTTCTTAGACGTATAGTAAGTAGTAATGGCAATCTAGTCTATCAGTCTATCCCCTTTTGGAATAACATGTTGGGTTCAGAAACGCAGCCTTCTCCAGCAGATACCTATTGGTAGGTAGTTTATATTATAACAAGGCACTGTTTATCGTGGTATAATCACGTAATGCGGAAATATGAAAAACATGTAACAAGAAGAGTGATATGAATGTGAAGTCGTCGAATGAGAAGAGAGCGTCTGAAAAAACTGGAATGGAGTTCTTGAAACATGATATGGCAAAGAAGTAAATCTCCATTGTGGTGACGTATGATAGAAAATTGTGAAATATGATAAATTGCAGATGATTAAAATACTAGGATTCGCTGCCGAGCGCTGCGGGAGATGATCTGAGCCCCCTCACTTTTTTGACCATCTTTTCTGAACGGAATGAGATATTTTAATTGTGTTTTCTTAAAAACATGCCCATTCCAAAGCTCTACAGCTCTGCCAATTTTCATTCAAACCGGTTCAGTAGTTTTTATGTGATGTTGCATCAAAAAGAAGTTTCCCAAACGGTTAAGAGCTTTGTTTACACTCAGCTCCACTAATTAAAAAATATGTATTTCAATCCTTTAATCAATTACACAAGAAACTAGACTAAATAAACAAAATCAATGAATTGATAACGTAACAGTAATAGATATACATTTAAGACAAATAATAATAATGTTAAATGTAACTTTAATGATTGATGAACGCTCAAGCGATTAGTTGAATTTTATGAAGGAAGTATCAATCAAGTGTGTGACGGCTCTCAATCGATAAGCATGCTTTGAAAATATTTATTTGTTTGTCGATTTGTGTAAAGCTGAACTATATTGAGATATTGGTATGTGCTTTAAAATAATCTTTGAAATGTTTTAGTAACAGCAAAATATGTGTATATACGAGTAGATATAATATATTGGAACAAAAGACAATTTGAAAGTTTGTTTATATGTTTAGGGTAATCTCAATAATAAATTGAAATTATTAACATTTATGACTATTTGCAAGATACATTAATCTGGAGGAACATAGTTATACCTATCACCAGCCTAATTTTAGTATGGTTTAAATCCAATTAAGGCGTCTCCCTTAAAATGTTTTACTCCACTAAACAAATCAACGCTTTTTGATATAATAATATTTTTACCACCATTCCGCTTCCTATAATTTTCCGGCGATCAATTCGCCCTGTAGGAGGGCCGGCCCTGAATAAAAAAACTAAATCAAATTCTTTTCTGACAACGGGACGATTGAATCTGATGGGATCTCCGCAGATCGACTAAGTAAGACTAGAAGTAACTCTATTCAAATTCACATCTGTATGCTCATATTGAAATAGAAAGAAAAGGAATAAATGAATCGTTCGATCCTGTCGTACTGATAATGATGTTCCCAATAACTGGGCATATTACATAATACGCGTGTGAATGTCATATAGATATATATATATATATATGTTACATATAAATGTGAGATTACTTTTTATGTCATCTGGTCACAAATTTTGCTTTCAAAATAATACGTGCTTCACTTATCGCGCAGTCTACTCGTCTACTGGTTCTTTTAACTTTCCTACAACATAAATATATAATTCCATATAATTAGACTTATTATAATTGTAAGCGATACAATACATAATTAATTAGGAAATATATAATTTATAATAATATTTGTTGAATAAATAAATAATATTGCTTCAAACGAGTTTTGAAAACCAATTTGATTGAATTTAGTGGTCGGTCGTTTCAGAGCAATATAGCATTAACGGTGGTAAAGTTGCCAATTAAACGTATATTGAAGTGAGGAAGTTTTAATTTGTGTGTTAATGAAGTATAAGTTAATGATTTTGCAAACGTTCAAGGTAATCTGCTCCTTTGAAAGCTAAGTGCCTGCATAATCTAAGATAGTTGAAAGAAGGTGTCAGACATCTTAGTTTTGATTAGCAAAAAAAATCCACCGTTGACCGTCCAGACAATTGATATTAAACTAACGATATTCATGAAAAACAGCATTAATTTTGAAAATCTTTTTATGGTTGGCTATATTCGAAATCGCTTGTTAAGATATTTAAAATAAATTTTAACAATTTATTTCGGATCTGCAACAACAACATGGGTTTAATTTAAGTGTTAATAAAAAAGAAATAAGAGAAGAAAGCCCATCGCCCACAGGGACTCCGGCAGTAAGACACAAAAATAAATAAACTTAGAGTTTATCTTTCAGTTTTCATTCTAACTACTTAGTTATAGATGAAACCATTCCACTGCACTTGATTTTACATAAATTCATTTTTAAGATGATCAGTCCCTCAATAAAAGACCTACTAAAGTCAAGGAAGATTATAATAGTAATATTTCCACTATTGAACGCAAAACTTATATCATAGAAAAATTTTATAAATTTATCACTATGATCTAGTCGAAATCTTAAAAAATTACGTATTTTTCAATTTGTATAACAAAAATACTAGTTACTAGTAAAAAGACAGACTAGAAGAGAAGTTAATTATGTTGAATTTGTTATAAACACCAGCATCTAACGTTTATAAAATCATTTTTAGATTTATTTTATCAAAACCGATAGCATCAGATTTAATGGCTGGTATGAATGTTTAATATCTTCAGGTGTAACAGTAGTAAAATGGAAATCTCTCCCTGGTGTGTACAATCGAATAAACTCCAGGGTGGCGTGTTTCACGTATGGATTGAGACTAGATGTAATCGTTAAAAAGTTGTTAAAGCTATTGAGGTTAACGTTTGAATCATCAATACAGTGCCAACATCCAATTCCAAGAGACGTTAAAAACTTATGTTCCAATGAAAGAAAAATAAACTAACTCCACACATGCCTAAAAACTTAAGAAAAATAATTAAGGAGTTTTTATATTTGAAAACTTGTATTTTCCTTTCGCAGCGTCTTGTTGCCAGTATCAGAGACAGCGTCATAAATTGTCTTATTTTATTAATGTCTTATTTTATCGAATGGAGCAAAATATCACGTCAATTAAACTTACATTTGTATGGACACCTTTTCATCAGTAGGTCAAGTTTTAATTGATATTTTTAAGATCGTTTAAGATCTGAACGTAATCAAAATTTTTGAAGAAGGGACGCAAAGAAATATACAGCTTTATTTTCAGCATTCGAATTTTGTACGAAAGAAATACTGTCATGAGAAGAAAAGGCAACAGCTTGAAATTGAGTATGTGTGCTTAGAAGTTCAGAAGAAAATACATCCACTGAATCCAACAAAATCGTGATACATTTTTGAAAAGAAATGTTTAGCAGCACTATTACGGATATCGATAGTTTTTAGCAATCGAAATCATCTTTTGTCAAACGTGTATTAATTTCTTTCATTACGATTATAATAGTGTGATCAATAAAGTGACGAAAATTTTATATATTTTTTTATATATCGCAATAACTTATGAAAAATATGGACTAAAAGACTGCATAGAAGGATAAGTTCATCAAAAAGTAGCTGAGATAATAATATTCTGATAGTCACTTCCATGCAATGTGATTACGGAGCTAGATTGGAATACCTCCTCACCTTTACCAATTCTATCAAACGGATGATATAAAACCAGTGGTGTTTATAGAGTCATTTATTGTTTCAATCAAATAAACTACCTCATAGAGCTGGTAACGACACTTCACTTTATTTAACAAGCTATCTATATTGCTACTTGTTAAGTAAATAACATAGAGAGCAAATTTTTTTATTTCTATTTTTATTGGTTTGAAACTACAAATTTGAATAAAATTCACATGGTTTTAGTTTATTACATCAATTACATAAAGGATACTTTTCTTATATACACGGTAGAATACAAATTGGTTTGGCCTTTTTAATAACAATGAATAAATCGTTTTGATTTTAAAATATTTTATGCGTTAATATGTGATAATAGAACAGAATACGCTAGCCACAGCTGGTCTGAGAATATAAATGGTAGCTACGGCTTAACTAATTATTCTCCACAATAAGGAGGTTCGGCGACCTCAGTCCTCAGGTATCAAATATATAGTTTGTGTTGATACAAAAAAATATAGTTTAGTTAGTTGTTAGTAGATCACTTTCTCTGTCTTTTCTAGATTCTTAAAAAAGCTAAGATGACTTTTTCATTTGAAAATAAAGCTCTAAATAAGTTGTGTATAAAGTGTTTAAAGTATAAATTTTATGCTATGAAAATGCTATGAAATATGAAGTTCTGTGAAATCATGAAGCATGCAAGGTAATATCAAATATTCTTACTAAAATAGATCTTCAAAAGAGCTGAGATACTTCTATTTCATTGCGTTTCAACTTGATTTCTAACTTCGTAGATGTATCCTGTAACTGACTTCCTTTACTTTTATTAAGTAATATAAAGGAACCATTCGTTTAATTTAAAACTTCAACACACTGCTTCTTAATCCAAATGTTTTTATCTTAAGAATTTTTCAAGAAAATAAATTTTATATTTCTGAATATTGAATAAACAGTCCTTAGACTACCTTCTCCCACAATTTATTACATGTTACAGAATTTTAAAATCAACTATTTAATTACATATATGTATTTTTATATTTTTAAATCTCGACATACAATTATTTTTCTTATCTGTACATTGATTCTATTATTTTTCTTTCTTTAAATATATTTATAAAACTGATTCCACGAGAAAACCGTGACATTTAAATAAAAATATAATAGATATATGACTAAATAAAAACAGCAAGAAATTCCCAACGTTATGCGCGTCTAATGAAATATTTTATTTAATTAAATTTTTAATCCATACAGATTTAAATTCAAGCCCCATTCGTTGTTCATATTTTTTTACATACAAGTCTATCTAATAATCTTTTGTTTTAATGCATATATTTGAGTGTTTTGATAAAACCATTTGTTTTTGAAGTACCTAGTTTCAATTTATTTGTATTCATTACAAAATAAAAATTAATTATTAATTAATAAAATTAATTACAGAGACAATTGTAATTTCATTCATATTTAAGCGATAATTCGGTTGGATTTCATAAAATATTAATTATATTATATTATAACTAATTATTATTTATATATTACTCGAAACACACTGATTCCCTTTGCGTAATTTAGATCTCTATAAAAAAACTAATAATACAATATTTGTAAATATTTTTCAACAATTGCAAAATGAAATAGATATTTTGGTAAAAAAAATATAATCCAAGTGTAATTATAGGCAATTAAAAAGCACATGAGTGTCGCTAGAGCTATTTCTGTGCTCTGGCGTGTTGCCAGCCCAGCCTGGCATTGCACTTAGGGCTGGCAAATTGAAGAAAAACGTAAGGAAGTATTGTGTTTTAGATATTTATTTGTTATTTAAACGCAATGGATCAAACACATCATTTTTATTATTGTTCGTGTTGACTAACAAATATATTAAAATAAAACATAAATTTAAATAATATTACAAGACTTTTGATAGAAATTTTATTAAAAATAGAGGTAACTTGAAAGCTCGTTATAGGTTCAAATAGGTTAAAATTTAATTAATTATTTATTTACTCGCAATTCTTATAAGTCTAAAATAATAAGAGGAGACATTCAAATATTTGTCAATGTAATTGAAATATAATTTGTTGTATAATATGTAAAAAAAAACACGTTTCTTTTTGGCCGTCAATCATTCATGCCGAAATGAAAAAGAGCAATAGAAGTTGGCATAGGCATTGAGATCTTTGGGATCCAATATCGAATAAGAGGGAATATCCCGATTATTCAATCATTTGGAAACGGAAAAACGGCTATCTTTATGTAAAATAATGTACTGAATAGAGCGAGCATTAGTACCTACTTCAAACCATACGAGAAACAGAGCTCTTAATTCTGGGTATCAATACCTACTGAATTACTTGAATCTATACAACGTAGGGAAGTTCTTTTTTTACATCTTACATTAACATCTGTTAATCTAAGATGTAAAAAATCTAGAGCCCTTTGGACCTTTAAGCTTCAAGGAATGATGGCACCCTTTGTCAGTTTTACATCCGGTATAATAATAGTGCATAAAATAAAATGTATCAATAGTTCCTACATCATTTACTGTCTTATGTCATCCATCTGTCCTTATTTTATATTACCTGAGGTCGTCACAATATGTTATGTCTTCCTTGCTCTTCTATCATATGCCATCTTAATGAAAAAATGTTCCTTCCCCATATAATTTTTCATGCAATCCATCCATAACTTCTTAGGTTGCTGTCTCCTCTTATAACAATCTATTCATTTCTTGTTTTGCAAGTGACTACTAACATCCTAAAATTTTAAGTCCGAAGTTATTGGCTTAAGCTTGATTATTTTATTATAAACATTTTATTTGTTTAATTATTTTTTTTTACAAATTTTCGTTACGTTGTTAGCGATTGGATTTAGTAGAAACCTTTACGCAAAGCTTGATTTATTTTATTATATAAGAGAGTATTTTTATACTATTATATCCGATTGTTGAAATTCAGGCACACTTCCCATTCATGATGAGGTTTCCTCGACGGCAAAGGTTTTTTATCTTACGGATATAAGGATCCACTTCTATTTCGAAGTATTGAACTTTTTTGTTAAAAGACAATTCAACACGTCTCTGAAGGTTCTATACATTTAGCCCACTCATCCTAACATAGATTGTATGCATTTAACATATTTATTGTTTGTTTTACAGGAAGAATAAACAAATATCTAGAAACGTATCAAACGTATGAATGCTATTTGGTTATACCGTTTGGTTTATGAGGTTATAAAAATTATAAGGAAATAAGTGGATTCTGTAATAATCATAAAATACTTAATCAAGAGCACTTTGCTTAGTTTTATATCAGTTTTGCATCTGATATGGATTAGCTCTAGCAGAAAGAAAGAAGGAAAGAAAGGATCTTCTATCCTCTCCTTCTCGCCTTCATCCAACCCGACAGGGAGGCACATCTGAAATATCTCAAGGTTGCCGAGGTGGCAATGCATCGGCATATAATCGTATTTCCAGAAATTTATGTCTGACAATCACCTTTTACCACCAGAGAAAGGATCTCCTCATTTGAATCTTATTTTATTAATGTAAATTTTAGCTTCTGTATTTTATGATTATAATTCTTTCAAGCAGCTTGTTTTGCAAGCAGCTTGACAGCTTAATCAATAATTTAGAATATGGAACAATTTAGAACCCATGAGTAGATATTAAAGAAGGCATTCATAAATATTATGATATTTATAAAGACTTAGAAATTATATAATATAGATCAATTGCTTGGTGACAACCCTATTAATTTAGTATTTTGTAGCAATTCACTAATGCTAGTCACTAAGAATCAGTTTCCGCATACGCTTTGGTGTTAATTATAAATACTATTGATTAAAACGTGAATTTAAATTGTACGGGTACATGTCATATAATGAGGTGCTAGGATTTTTTATATATCTTCTAGTTAATTGTCTTATTCCGGAATATTCTATTTATATTTAAATTATATTAAGTAAATGGAGTTAGTATCTTAAAAGGATACCTATCAAATTAGAAAAAAGTCTGGAAATGTTTTAACTGGAAGGTTATATCCAGTCGAGACCTGGAGAATATATATGGAGAGAAAGGGGTGCTATTGAACCTCCCCCCCCCCCCCTTCCCACCTCTAAAGAAATCTCTATAACTTAGTGAACATTATATATTTAACTAATCTTAATAAATTTATATTATATTAGATAGATAGTTGTTGTCCACGCTTCATTGGCGTGAACTACAGAATGTTGCATATTTGCAAGATTTTTATATTTCTTTAAAGGATTTGTAAACATGGTTTTAAGAATCGTAATATGTAGTTATATAATCCAGATTATTTCTCATTAAATCGACTAGCGTATATAGAAAATATCTTCAAATCAAACTACTAATTCTTGATGTTAGAACGTTAATACCTTTGTGTACCACACGTAAAGTTTGTCTTTACAAACTTTACCATTTTAATATAAAGACTATTCATGTTACGGAAGAACGTTATTTGCCCATCGGTATCAAAGTCAATATCTAAATTATGACTAATTGCAAATTATATTGAATCTAAATTTACTGGGAACGTCTGGTTTTTGTTTAAACTACTTTTACTGGTCGCGTAAAATACGATGAGACAGTCCAGATCGCCTTTGTTACGGAAATAGAGTTTACGGTACTCGGTCGATATCTTAAAAATCCCTTAACCATTTGTTGGATACAGCATGATTTAATACCACCAACGAGCCCTTGCTGGATACAAGCACCCCCTGTTCTTGGAGTGAATGTTCTGGAGATTTGTATTACAAATATGAAATCATAGATTTTTTTCTAAGTTGTTGTTCACCGACCAAATCAAGAACAATAAAAATTCTTGATACAAATGTTTTTCTACCCTTGGAAAAACTCGAGACTCATCAATACATCTATGCCGTATTACCGATGTACCAGACATTGTAAATTATGAACACGACAGTAGGCATTTACTTAATACGACATATAATATTTATATACATACCTACATATGCTTATATGTAAATATGGTAATTTTTTTTAAATTAGTCAGTATTTGAACTTTTTAGATAATTTTAGTTATTTATTCATCTTCACAAACCAATAAAAGTCAATAAAAAGTATATTTTTGATGACATCTGCGTTTGTTACGAATAACGTTTAAGTGTCAACTAATACTTTTAATTTTTAATTAAATTTTTTAACTTTAAAAAGTAAAAGTTTTTAGAAGATATTTAGCCAATAGATTTGAAGCGAATAAGAATATTAGTTTCCGTGAGTATTTAATATTATTTATATTAATAAAATATACAATAAATATAAACTGACAAAACAAATAAATTTATCAACGATCGGAAACTTTAAAAACATCTGAAAAATTAATTTTCATTTAATATTCATTAAAAATATACCAAACCATTTATGAGTTCGTTAATATAAACTTATATGCCAAAGTTTCCCATTAGCATGTATTATACTAGTCATTATTATTGAAAGTTTTCGTTCCCAACTCTTAGGTAATTAATTTGTTTCTAGTACGAGTAGTTTGGCATTTTCTAAAGTTGGAGGTGTGCTCGGAATGTTCGCACTTACCTATATGTATATTTAAGTTTTACCTATCATGGCCACGAAGACTCGTTCTTGAAAATAATGAAATATGAAACTTAGTTCTTAATAACTTAAATTTGAAATTAGGTAATATAATTTCAAATGTGTTTTTATATGGTACTATTTGTATACTTGTCAAGAGTTGGAATATATAAATATATATTCCAACAATACTAAGAATATATATATATAATAATAAGAAAGTGATCAGTAAATCGCCAGTCGACAACAGATAAAAGTTTTGGGTTAAGCATATCCTACGCGCAGAACTGAATTTCTTTATAGATTAACTTATATTTTTCATAACTTTTAAAAACCAAAAAAACTCTTAAAAAATTAACCAAAATTTATGAAAAAAAACTATATTTAGTTCATAACAGTAAAGATTGTGTCACGTGTGCTAAATGACCAAAATATCGAGCTTATGGCGTTAACCATTTCATAAAGCCGAATAATAAAACTGTGTCTATAACGCCATGTATCCAGTAGATATTTATTTCAAAAGTAGTTTCAATAACAATTATAATTTTAAACTATAAGTAGATGAAATGTTTTTATACCTGTTTTAGTTGGGTAAGAATATCTTGATAGAAAAGGCGGATACTTAAAAGCACTAAATCGCAATGACGTCACTGATTGTGACGTCATTTGGCACGACATCACATCACGTCAGGCATCACGATTAGAATATAGTCGATGAGAATTATTATCACGGTTTCATGATAATATTCTATTTTTGAAACATAAAGAACATCTATAAAGATTAAATTGGTATCAGTATGGGTGGTATTGAAGGTTACTTTGGTAATTACTGATACCGGCTTGGTAAAGTTTGTTTTTTATTGCACACAACCGACGAATCTTTACGCTTCTTTTGTTACGAACCAGAGTTTCGTTATAATTATCTCACTTGCGCGTTATAATAAAAGTGCAATAAAAATTACGGCCCTGAGTGTTTTATTACTTGATAGTGTAAACACGCCCTTAGGGCTCGTTTAGATTGAACGGGACGAGATATTGAGGTCGTGTAGTGAGGTAGTGTACTTTTGAATTGGACATGTTAATTGAAAAACAGTGTTTATATTAGGTCTACAACTTTGCTCCCGCCGTTTTTTTTTTAATTTTAAAAATTATATAAAAAAAATGGTATCTTATTTATGTTTCAAAGTATTGTCCTGTCATGTTGCAAAATTACTTTTTCGTGTCTATCAGCGTATTGCGGCCGTTTTGCTTTTAATGCCCGACTCAAACGCATTAATTGCGTTCGATAAAGTGCACCAGTAATTTTTTCAGAAGGTTTTAGCAGCTCATAATAAATTACGCCAAGCTGATCCCACCAAATACACAACATGACCTTGGATCCGTGAATATTTTGTCGAGGTGTCGCCGTAGGAGTGTGGCCGGGCAATCCCCATGATGTGCGTCGCTTAGGGTTGTCGTAGTGCACCCATTTTTCGTCCCCAGTAACAATACGATGAAGAAATCCTTTTCGTTTTTGTCTTTCAAGCAGCTGTTCACAAGCAAATAAACGTCGCTCAACATCTCTTGGTTTCAACTGATACGGTACCCAGTATCCTTGTTTTTGGATCATCCCCAGCTGTTCCAGGCGTTTTGATACTGCTTGCTGAGTTACTCCCAATGATTTTGCTAGCTGTTCTTGAGTTTGGCATGAGTCTTTATTAAGTAAAGCCTCCAGTTCATCATCTTCAAAAGTTTTTTCTCTGCCACCGCTATGCCGATCTTCAACAACAAAATCACCGCTTTTAAAGCGCTGGAACCACTCGCGACACGTTCTTTCACTAATAGTATCATCACCATAAGTACTTGAAATAACCCGATGAGCCTCAGCCGCCGATTTTTTCATGTTGAAATGAAAAAGTAAAATCTCCCGCAAATGACGTGAATTCGGTTTATAAGTTGACATATTTAATTAAGTGTAACTATATGACGCAAACAAAAATTAACTAATATCGATGTAAGGTTATATTTATAGATGTCAAAACTGATGGAAAACAACTGTGATTTATTTATTTGAACTATTACTGGCTACTAGCGCCATCTTTTGGAAAACGGCGGGAGCAAAGTTGTAGACCTAATACAAAATATTCAGAAGAGTACAAAATTGTTGGCCCATGAGTATTCAGTGTTTCATATCCAATTCAATAAGTTTACATTTAGTCAGATATCGTCAATATTGCTAAATGTATTTTTTTAAATCGCATTGGTTCAATATATCTGTGATCTAAAGATTTATCTTAAGTAAGAACGACCTAAAAGGTAACGACCAAACTTTTTGAAGTAAAAAATCCTGTTATTCTGTCTATATTCTAAGGAGTACGTGAAAAAATAGTTGATCATTATACATTTTAGTATCCAATCTACCAAACGTTGGGACAATTAACTTACTAGCAACGCCTAGAGAAAAGGCTGTTAGTGTTCTTGTAATAGACACCTATAACTCGCTATTTTAGGGGTTGAATAGTGCGCTTAAAATAGTGTAACGGGCCCATAACATACAAGATAATCATCACAATATTTTGTGTTTATAATGTATCAAATATATTTTCCTTTTGTATATTTGTTTGTGTTATACACACCTTTCTGAGATATTTCCCAGAAAGTAAAACTGGCAAACACCTTGTTTTTTTAAGAATTTTAATGGATGTCTGCGAATGAGTAATATTAATTAAGCATTAAATGGTGGACCCATTTATCTGCAAACATTCTGCCAGTGGTTCCTTCTGGCAAAAAGAAAAGGCAATAACAACCTGATTATCTTTAATTACAATCATAAATTACAATCTAAATATAAAATTGTTGTAATATTAATATAATATGTGGAAGTCACACAACCTCCTTCCCTAATCACCCAAATAGTTTTCACTTAAAAAAGAAATGAAAAATATATAAAATCTAATTTTGGACTTAAGAGACGTTATTACGTGTACTAAAAAGATTTTTATTTATTTAAAAATTTTGGATAAATATCCGTGACTCAAGAAACTTACAAAATCGTTAGTTGTTTATAGGTCGTAAAATGTACCTATATTTAACACAGGTCAAAACCCAGGTTCGTCATCACACACGCGACAACATCGCATGACGAACTTAATCGTTTCCATTGCGTTATGTAAAAGCATTCATTATTGGAATAATCGAACATTTTACGACTTGTACTATTCTTTTATCAATTTCATTGATTATGTACGATTTAATCTTTTTTTTTGCGTTTGATACGATTTCTTTTGAGATCTTATCAAATCCTAACAGCGCCAACTCAATAGATACTAACCCTAATACGTGATGAAATTAAGAAGTAGAAATTATCAATGTAAAATTATTGTAGGTGTTTCACATTTTTGTATGTATGTAGTATTATATGAATAGATATAATTGTATGTTTAGACAAAAAAAACAATATTAAATCATAGTTTACTTACTATACTATCTACAATTATTAAGTATGTACTTTATACACAAACATACATATATAGGTATACATATATAGGTGTTTCTATGACATTATTCCACTATAAATATATTATTTCATGTTGCAACATGAATATGTATAAATATTTTTTCTAAAAATATTGGATTGTGAATAACTAACATATTGTAACGTCTTTCGATACAAATCAATGAATTATTAATTATTTTCTGATTAATTAATTATTCTTAAAATAAATATGCAATATCAAGATAATAAGTTACACTATAGTACGTCATAGTGTATCTCAATTATTTATTAAAAAGTTCAAAGATACTGACCTTATCTTACTTTCTAAATAAAAATATAAAATAAAAAAACATCATTGTAATCCTCACCCAACTCAATACACCAGAGCTGTGAGTCAAAGAGATTTAGAGTACTTTTCATGGTTTCCAGAACCATTCCAAGTCTTAACAAGTCGACATTTTAATTTACTGCTATACGATAAATGCAAAACAATGTATTTTTATTTAAAACAAACATACAAACTCACATTCCGTATTTTATTGGTGTTTTACTACAATAATATGTATCAGTATCGACCAGTATACTTGAAACTCTTCGTTTGACGGAAACACATGATAATATACGAAATGTGTTTTCTATGGAGGTCAATGTTGAATGGTGTTTCATTGAAATGCCGCCAAGCTGTCGATATTTGCGCCAAAAGATATAAACACACACACATTAATATTAGGTAGATCTGTGACGTAAGAGATCGTATTGAATGAATTGAACATTACACCAGAAAATAAATACCAGTCAAAAACATTTGTGTAAATAATTGTGGATTAGTATTCGTATTCGTATTTCATAAATAATATTATCGTATAAAAGGTTTTATTATAAAAAAAAAAGGTTTTTAATAGTTTTAGGCGCAACTTGCACCGCGTTCCTATCAGAGACCATTTGTTTTCTCTAGTGAAGGCCCTCCCTCTAAAGAAAATACCAAGACCTTCCTCCAATTTATTAAATATGTAGTTAACTTTACATTTAATTTGAATCTTTGAATCTTGTAATTCACTGTTAATTATTTTGACAAAATCAAATTAAGGTTTTATGCTTCTTTTGGAATGGGAATTATTTTCGCAGTATATGTTCTATTTTATATGGAGACTCGAGTAATAAACCATAATAAATACCAAACATTATTTGAATATATGTTACAGCATAACATTTAGCATAAGATTAATTAAATGGCTACAAAACTTGTTTTACAAATGAACAAACTAACAAAAATCATTCAATCAGTCAATCAAAAAATAAAGATAAAACGAAAAAATATATATTCATTCAATATATTAGTCAAAACCACTCTATTAAGTGATAGGAATAAAAAGCTTTAGAATAATTTCATACTTATTCTTAATAAAGTTAACTCACAGAATAGCTTAATAAAAGTGTTTAATACTTACATAGTCTTAAATATGCACAAATATAAAAACATAGTGAAGTTATCCATAAATATTTGGAATGTTTCAATTACCTTAATTTGCATTTAATTTATGTCTCGGCGTAAAGATCACGCCGCACGTTTACGCCGCGGCTTTCAGTTTACGTAATTGTCTGTCGCAAGGCTTCTTTAATTAAAATATTAATTTATAATTATTTCATTAATTGAAATTTAAGATATAAATTACATTTATTAATAACGAAATAACAAAAGGGTCGATTGAAATGTAAATTTTATAAACGTAATAAAAATTATCAGAGGGAGAATTACTTAATAAATTCATTTATATTCATCTGAATGTAAAATTTACGTTTCGTCGTAAAACAATAACTGTTATCGCCTTTTAAATTGTATTTAGCTTTTAATTTAAATTAATTTGAAGTTAAGAGGTCTTAAAACAAAAGTATTTTACGAAGATAATTATAGTATAGATATTTTAATTATATTTATAAAAATATAAATAGTCATCCATAATTTATTTGATTATTTATTAATGGTATTCCAAGTTCCAAGCTATGTCTAAACAAATAAAATGTAATTGTAATAATTAAAGATGTTGTATGATATTAAATTCGTCGATGGTTCAACATACCGATATAAATAGTAATTATACTACTTTTTTTTTCTCTATCTGTTTGTTCCGACTAATCTCTGAAACGACTGGATCCAGTGTAACAGGACTTTCGCTAGCGAATAGCTGATAATATACGGAGTATCTTAGATGAATTTATTAAAAAAATATATATATTTCGCTACATAAACACATAGCTAGTTTGTAAATATTATCAAAATAAATATTTTTTTATTTATTTAGCTTCACGCCTTATCCCTTGCGGGGTAGCTAGAGACGACGGAGCGCCAAACGCTACTGTCCCTACATACTCGTACCTCTTTCGCCTCGGCCACAGACATCAACCTCTTCATACATGCCCTCCGGGGGGGTCCTCTTGCTGTTCAAAATAAATCATCTTCGAAATTATGAGATCGATTGAGCTATATAAGGTTTATCGAAAAAGGTTTCAATTATGAAATTGAAACCTTTTTATCATGAGATAAAACACTTTATTTCACTTTTATATAATCAATATTTCGATAAAATACATTATTCAAACTCATTATCCTTATTATTCTTATACTTCGTTTTCTTCACTTGTATTATTTTATATCGGAAAGAGTCTGCATCTGTTACAATTATGCGATTAAAAATAAGGAATAGAGGAAGCATCTTTGTATCTTAGAAAGGGACAAAGGGAGAATGAGGAGTAAATGGAAAGGCTGTACCGACCAATTGCCAAAAAGTAAGATATGGGCGCCTTCTTTAATCGTTAACTAGAATACCATGAATGGAATGAATGAAAGGAATGTCCCATATAGGAAGATTTATTAATTTGATGAATTTGAATATATTCGAAATATTTTGTTTCCTCAATAACCTTAAAAGTATAGAAACATAATCAACAGCAAACTTCACCTAAAAACGCTAAAATGTTTCGCAAATAAACCAAATATGGAAACAAAATAAAATCTTATTGACACTCATTGCTTTATCCGAAAATTAAGTCAAGGATTTGATCTCTGATGGGGTGGGGGAGGGTGGGAGGAGGAGGGGAAGCGGGCCAAGGCCGAACCGCCGCCTCTAAGGCGCTTTTAAGATGAAGTGTCTTTATCAGGTCTATTAAGCTGACGCCAAGCTAGCCTGATTAGTGATAAATAAGACATAGCGTGCGCTAAGTGTTTGAGATTCAGTGATTTGCGGTTACTGTATCGAGTAGACTCCAGGTATGGTGTGACGTCACTATTTAAATATAGAACCGTCTAGCGATATATTTTAATAAAATATAATATATATTGATGATAATTTATAAAGCAAGTATTATTAGTGATGTGTATGTATGTTTATTCGTGCGTCACGTTAAATTTACTATATGGAATTTGTTTGTGTAATATGTTATCGTCTAAGTCAACGAAAGTTTTTATTGCGAAAAACTATCTCATCTATACGATAAAATATAAATAGTTTGAGCTGAAATTACAATAGAACTAGAAATAAATTTCTGACACTCGACATTAGTTGATAAAGGTATTGTCGGTAATATTATTTGAATTATTCGCAACTTTTAACCTTTGAAATAAACCTTTGCAATAGCAAATTTGTGTAATTACACACATATACAAAATATATATGTGTGAGTGTATAAATCTCATTTACTAACCATAACACGTACTAATAAAATTTTTCTGTCGCAATAAATTCTACTTTATGGCTATGACTTTATCTTTTCTAACTTTGTACAATATTAGTGAAAGCTATTTAGACGAAAGAAAAAACGATACTAATTATTGAAATAATTTAATTTAATAGTTTATTTAAAAACACAGATCATCAAAATATAAATACATTTATTATCTATAATCCACTTATATTAGAAATTAAAAAAATTTACATGTCATTATAGTATCACATCAAAAAGATATTCGAATCAAAAATATGAATTAAAATAATTAAAACTACTTTTGTAATACGTTTCCGTTCGTAGGTATATAGGTATTTGTAGATATTGGTTAGATTGATTATTGTCGTACTATAAAATCTTATATCATTGAAGACATGAACTCCAACAAAGTCTAAGATGCATTTAAGACTAAAAGCCGCTTTATGTTCTCGGAAGTGGGTTGGCGTGTTCCGATTTGTGTTCTAAGACAATGTGGGTCTTGTGAACTGAACACTTTTGTGGTAAAACAGAGTCATTATTTGTATCTCAGAACCACTAATTAGTTAACTTTCAAAGAAACTTTTAGCATGAATTCTATTAAATTATATTGTAAAGATTTTCTGAGAATCAGGAAAAATATTGGATATGTATGGAATTTTACACCTATAAATAGTAAACTGAAAAGGGATTTTTATAGGGATTACACAATTTTGTGGAAAATATCGTCAGAGGACGCGTAGAAACTACCTCTATTTTTTTAAATACTCTGATTTCTATCCCTCCGACCGAAGACGAAATCTCGTTATAATTTACTATGAAGTCCACCGATGTCCAAACAAATATATTATCCGATCTGTTTATATTCGGCGCAAAGATAATTTATGTGTATCATCAATATTCATCTGCATATTATTATATACTAATCTCCACTAACAACTTTACGACCGGACGTCAAAATAATTTCTTCCGCGTCGTAAAATACCGTCCTCTTGTTGTTTGTTTGTATATCTATAGATAGATTACATCTATAAATATAATTATAATTAATTTGATTAAGTTATTTTGAGGGTATTTAGGTATTATTGTTTTCTATTGACAGATGGCGGTAGTGATATAGAAAAAAGAAAACGCGTTTGTTGTAATAATGATGTTTGGAATGTTTTGTTACTTTTTAATTTATTAATCTACTTATATTATATTTATGTAGTATATTTTATATGTATTATGTGAATGAATTATTTATTTTTATTTCTAAATGTCACCAATAGGTGGAGGAACTACCACTGTTATTGTAAATGTTAGAAAGTATATATGGATTTATGCATAATTATTATTTAAAGATGTATCATAATGATATACATAAAACAAAAAAAGATATCTATCATCTCCACTACAAATAAATCTAAAAAATATACGTAATAATACAGAAGAGCCTACAATTGAAATATATTCTGAATCACGCTATCGATGTTTTTGTATATCTTTAAGTGTATATAAATATTCGAAGTAGCTCCGTCGGGTGGTCCATTTCTACACAGTAAGCCAGTTATCGAGGAGCTGGTCCGAATCCTCGACGCTCAAGTAACTGCCAACACTCTCCCTGTCTATATGTGTTCGAAACCATCAAAAATTTGAAAAAAAAAATTGGCTCTTGACCGTTTAGAGATGCTCTCAACACCACTGATGTAGAAACTTCGATCACTTTTTTGTTTTTTTTTTATTTTATGTTGATTATAGAATTTTTTTAATTTTATAGAAATTAATGCCACAACAGCGCCTAGATCTTCCCACTTGAGAACTATTTTTTTTTGAAGCTCAGGAATTAAAATATGACTCATTGAAGTATTATTTTTAATATATTTTAATTAAAATATTATTGATAATGTTTGTATCCTTAAAAAAACGCCGATCCTTTTAATAGTTTGAAAGTACTTCAGATTAGTAATGTTACTAACTTTGCAATTTTTTTAAGCCTACTTTTTATATTGTTTTGATAAAAAACATACTTCTTGTAACTCATTTAGTATTTAGTACCCATGTACGTAAAATAAAAAGTGAGACTTCTTAGAAGTGCCGGGTTCGAGTCCTGTTCACTTTGACATTTCAGAAGATATAACAATGGCAAAGTTTTTAAAGATTAAAATTAAGATTCATCTAAATAATGAGGTGATAATAGAAGTTTTAAAGAAGCTTATCACTTCTCTTATATCAGAAACTTTTAATTGAGGAAACTTAAATATATTAATAGAAATTGAAGGTTTGGGAATTTGTTATTTTATTTGGTTTCTATACCACGAATTAACAGTGTTTAATAATGATAATAATAAAATATTATCTCATTGAAACTATGTTGTCGTAATACTAATTGTAGTTGCAAAGAAAATTGGAAAATACAAAAACATCGAAGACAATTATTTCTTTTAGATAGACTAATAAGGATCAGAATTGGCTTCAATAATATTTTTTTACTAACTGTCGAGAGCGGATTCGCTTGCGTGAAAAGATGACAGAAAATAAAGGAGTACTTTAAAAAACTAATAACTAAAGCAACAAACAGCAGCGTCCTCGCTTCTTCTAGTGATGAATGGTGGTTGAGCGTTTTTCCCACGGGAACCTTGTATTTTTCGGGATAAAATGCAAGCGTCCTGTTTCAGGTCATGGTCTGTGTTAAAAATTCTACACATAATCTACTGTTACGAATAACGAACAGACATCCAAATATTCTATTAATAATAAAAGTAGTTGAAACGACATTCTATGATACAGATGATATTTTTATTCTAAATTATTATTAAATTTACTATTTACTACTGCGTATACAGATTTTTTTTAATTTGAATTCTTGTTTTAAATTTTGTAATTTATAATATTTTATAGTGTAACAGAATAAATATAATATTTCATAACTTATCTCCGATATAAATAATTATATTGATAAACATTTTAATTTATCAGTTCCACGAATCATTCTCGTCGATGTTCAATGTTAAGTGAAGCGGCCAAGATTAATGATCTGTATTATTTCTTGGCTACAAGCAATCTCACATTAGAACTAATTGCTTTTATTTTATAACAGGCGCCTTATTAATGTGTTTTGTTTAATGAAATATATCATTCAAAACTAATATTGTGTATTGTTTTGATACTAGGTATTAGTACCTTTTACTAGGATCCACCAACCGTGCGCGGCGGGTGTTGAGCTGAGCCCCTCTCCTTTCTGCTTTTCTTGATAACTTTTGAATGGCTAAACATTTTTTCAATCTGTTTTCGCTATAACATCCGCATTCGGCTTAAACATAGATGAGAAAAATTTTAGCTAATTATCTCGTCGCATTCTGGAGACAACTAAACACAAAAAAAGTCTCCCAAACGGTTAAGAGCTTCGCTTACGCTCAGCTCAATTATTGTATAATATTTAAGGTTAAGAAAGAAAGTCTTTATAAATAAGTTTAATACGTGTGTGTTTGCTTTATTTTTATATATTTTGGTTTGTTTCAGGTTAAAGCGTGAAGGGGGCGGGGATCGGAACACGTATAACATCTTATATGGAGCTGGACAGATATAAAACGCGTGCTCTGCCGCGTTTAACAAATAAGAAATTTGAATTTAGATAATATCGCGAACGACGCGAAAGACATTGGACATTGGGTGCTTTTAGATATGAACTTGCCTTAATAATTCCAAAATGTGTTTCGCTGTATAGTTAATACTGCCATAGTAGTAAGCCGTGTCCGTGTCCGTACGTCTGTGTATTGTAATGCTGCGTCGGCCACACACTGAGAGGCTTCAGGAAATACAGCCTTGGACGCTCGTCTGACGAAACTGTTCAGGTGAGTTACTTTTCATTATACAATCTACCGAACGCTAACTCAACTAGTGTGCTAATATCGTATAGTGAAGGCTGTTAGTGAGCTGTTAGCGAGCTTATGATTGGACACTTTTCATTCGCAATTTTTAGGGTGAAATATTGCGTTTAAAATTGTTTTACGATATGGGCATTAGTGAGAATATATTTTATAATGACGTTAATACAGGTACATTGTTCTTGGTTTAAATTACAGATTAGATCTTTTTGATAAGTTCTTGATAATTAATTATAATTATAATTCTATTTTATTTATCTTTTAGATGTATCTATCGGTTGTGATAGTGTTCTAATTTTATATTTAATACCTATAATAAATTTATAAAATAATCGTTGTGAGAAATACTCTAAGAAGATATAAAGAAATGAGATATCTTTAACTTAAAAATCCATAACAATGAAGGACCGAAATAACTTCATAATGCTGCAGATTGAATGCAAAAAAGTCATCTATCTCGGTCACTCGTAACCTAATAAAACATGATAGAAAGAGATCGATATGTAGGTCAGCTCAGACATCAATTGCAGTCCATTCCCTGGTAATTTCACACTTGACGTAATCTCGATTTATGGATTTTTAGTTTGTGGAAAAACATTTGTTTGATTTTATTTTACGTATTCTATTTTCAAATTATATTAATATTTTTTTGTGCTTGAACATTTTTTAAAATATTAAGTAATATCTAACAAAATTCGTCATTGACGTAATAGATTTAAAACTCTGTCCGACAATAAAGTTATTACTTAATATAACTTATTTTAAATTTCAATATTTGGTTTCTTAAATAAAATTGATATCTAAACCGAATATAATAAGATAACATACAGAATGTTCGAATGGAGTAACTTTTATATGAAGTCTTCCCGATAAGGTACGAGATGGAGCATAAAAATTCCAGTCATAAATATCAGTAGGAAATATCTTTACTGGAAATATTCTATTTTAGTACGTATGTTACTATACTAACATGGTAATGTTATGATTTTTTTATTAATTCGGAAATTTCATTCTATGTTTAGAAAAATTATATAAAACTGGGAATTGTAAAATTTTTATATATTCGTTTTATATATTTTATATATAACCTAAGCTTTATATATATATATATATATATATATATATATATATATATATATATATATATATATATATATATATATATATATGTGTACATTTATTTATTATGACTCAAAATTTTGTACTATGTACCAACCCTACAACAAAATAAAGTATATAAGTATTCTTAACTAGCTGTGCCCCCGGCTTCGTTCACGTTGAATAGGTTCTTTTTAATAATGTTGTCAAAGTTACTACTTATAATATTATTTATTCACCAGTAAAAATCCTATTAAAATAAGTTCAGCCGTTTCAAAGGTTAGCCAGACCAAACAGACAATTTTTTATACATATTTATTGTAAAACTGGTAATTTGAAACTACAAACAGACACTCAATTTTTTTTAATATGTATATATTACGTAATATAAAAATATACCTAAGAAAACCGAAATTGAAGACAAAATTAAATTGTTTCTAAACACTCATTACGATTAAAACAATTAAACATATGTCTAGGGTTGTCAAACGCGTTTATAATAAGAGTATTTTATTTTATTTTGATCTTTAATACCATTTTTTTTTTATTAAAGTATTAAAATATTTTTTTTTCATGCTTTTATTGAGTATTTTAATATTGAAGAAAGAACATTTTAGTTAAACTAATTGGCTTTCTCTTATAAATTGTCAATTAAGTCTTAAAAAACAAATATGGCCACTTTATTGATATTGTTTATTCAGAATTAACTTAAAACCGAATTAAAGGGTTACATATAACAAGGCATTTTTTATATAATAAAAAAATATAAATGCAGTGATCATTTAAATATTAGAGAATAAGTTTTTCGTAACTACAAATTTGATAAATTAAGATAAAAAGAAATAATCTCTAATAATAATAAAAAAATATTTTTTGCATAAATCTCCAAATATGTTCTTAACATATTATTATTTAATATTTTCGATATTACCTTATTTTTCATACACTAAGTTGTCAACCCTAACGTAAGTAATAATTAATCCACGTATCAAATGTGCTCGTAAACCCAGATGACTTCAGCTGAAATAAAGACGACCTATAAATCAAAGACATCAAGATATAATAGCACATACCACCACGAACAGGTTATAAGAATATAGCGAGCAAAGTTGGGATATTATTATATGTATTATAAATGTTTTTAACCTCCAATAAGCCATTCTTATCACGTAATATTTTGATAAAATTATGATATATTCTATTTTATAACTGTATTCAAAATATTAGTTTTTCTAAAATCTGATTATACAATAAATTAAATATCATCGAAATCCGTCCAGTATTTAAAATTTAACATTCAAAGATCTCCGCTCTGCACATGTTACATACATAATAAAAAGATAAAATTAAAACATTGCAGTGATTTCTTTTAACGAAACAAAAAGAATACGTCCAGCGCAATCAGTGAAGAGGAAATGTTCAAGGAAATATAAAATGTGGCGCTGTTTGTTGTTAAAAGAACACTATTTAGAAAATATATTGCAAGACATAAATGAGATTCGACTAATTGTCTAATAAATGTCTAATTAAGTATTGCATCAGTATAATTGATAATATTAGTATATTTCTTTAGTATTTTGTTTTTATTTATTATAACAGTATTTGTTAATTTTCATTACTTCATTGTAATTTTTTTTGTTTTATACACCTCCCCCCCCCCCCTTTAACTGAATTAATATAAGTCTGTAGTTTCTGGGAATTATTTGTGTAAAAAATTTAATTAATTAATTATTTTCTCTTATGACTTGTACCACACAACTGTAACAATAGGGGATTCGTGAGAGGTTTTACGTTACTTCCGTATTACTATCGATCTCGTTTATAAGCAATTTTTAGCGGAAACACACGATTAGGAATCGTAAATTAACGATAAAACAACGATAGACGTTTTTAACGTATTGGATAAATGTTCCTAATAAATAAGAGTATTATGAATAAGACTATATAACAAGGTACAAATAATTTGCAAATCAAAGCATATAGTTTAGTAATAAAAGATTTATCTTGTAATGCACTCGTGTCAAGGACAAAAGACTGTACCAATTGATCTATTAAAAATTCTAATTACTGTGGTTAGAAACTTAATATTTTGACTACAGGTTCGTTATATATCGTAAACTATTACTGCGATAGAATATCAGGAAATTTCCCACTTAAGGAAAATCCCTTGAATGAAATACAATATTATACTAAATTCTGAAAAAAATGTTATCACTAATATATTATTAAAAAAGCAGGGAAAAAATGACGAGATTAATCGTACGCAAATGTTGTAAATTCCAGCAAACTTTTCCGGGGCAGTTAAACAGTTTTTATCGTCTCCAAGTGGCTTTGATAAATACTTCAGTACGGGGGTGGGTTCTGTGTTAATATCTAATAACACCCTTCAGATAAATAACCTTAAATTATCTTTGTGCTATAAATTTTCTCAACAGTGGTGGTATTCAAAAGTAGTCGAGAGAGGTTTTCATTTTCTGTTTATTCTTTTTATAAATTGTTTCCAAATGAAATCCATTTCTGTCTCTCAACCATTCAGGGATACATGTTATCAAAATCGGACCAGCATTTTAGAAAGTCACAAACACACGTACACAGAAATTATTTATATATAAATATAAGATGATTTTGAATCACTCGAACACAGCATACATTACATTGTTACTGCTAAAAATTGCCATTTATATAAATTTTACATTTCATCTCTTATACTAGTTTATCAAAATCTGCTGTCATTCAGATTTATACTATATAATTAAGTTTTTTGTATTACGGTATATTTATAAACGGCAGATATTCTATTTTATGATATATTAAGTTTTAAATATCTATCTCTATTTATCTCAAAAGTGCTCAAAGTTAAAAATAAATACATTAATTTTTAAATACAAATACATCTTCTGTTATATTTATTTTTGTTTAATAAATACAATAAAATGTCAGTAAAGCTTGTTAGCTATTAATTATCAAATTTTCAAACCTAATTAAGGGGTTAACAGGATTTCGCCCTCAAAGTTCAAAGTACATAAGTATGAACATGAAGTAACAAATTTAAATGGATATTCTATTATTATAGAACGAACGATTCCGCGTACATAAATATGTCTATAAATATACTATCCAAGTATTCATAAATAATGTACAAACAGTGCGTCTGTTTGTACATTATTTATGTTTCGATATTATTACCAATATTACAGATTTATTATATTCAAAATTAAAATTGTTCTTGTTAAGTCACTATTATAAGATATAACATTATTATATATTATATAATATATATTGTATAATATAATTATTTTAAGTAAATTGAACAAAGACTATAAAGTACGATGTTTATTTTCTTTACGCACGAACTATGGAACCTTATTTTATTTTTAGCTTCAGACCTTAAAATTATTCAATTTACAAACTTCTTTATCTAGAAATAACAACGTTAATGAAGGCAACTTTTTATTTAAGTTATACAATATTAATATTATTGAATTAAAGCATCAATTTTCAAAATTTTAGTCTTGAAAAAATGGCGGTATTGTTTTAAAAATGTTACTAAAGCGATTTAAGAGCTTGAAAGATTTTAGTTTAGTTTTGTGAACAGTGCTGCAGCGTTGGAAGCGACGATCGATCGGGTGCGCGCGCTGCCGGTGACGTCACCCGCCGGGCTCCGAATATATTGACAAATAAATAATCGTTTATATCCACTAGGACAATACTTTACCTTGAAATTAAGATCTTAGCCCACTTCTACTAAAAGCATGTTTGTGGGATGGTATGAATTTTATTATACTGTTTAAAAAATGAAAACAATACTACGATAATGCAACGAACTTAACACAGTATGGAATTTTATATAGGTACGTCCTTTGAGAAGAATTTTGTATTATTCAAATATTTACATTAATTTATTTAAATGAATAGATAGTGATCTAATTTTTAATCCAAATACCAATCTAAGGATAGTTTATAGAAAGCCATGATTTAAATTTCGGATTGTAGATCGTTTATTGATTTCAGTGTATGAGAGATTAGATTTTCAGATGTTTGATATATTAAAGCGGTACTACAGTTGGTACGTGTGTAATTTAGTTTGTAATTAAACTCAGGTGTTTACTTTAAACACTACAGCTGTTGTTTAAAGTGAATGTTATCTAATAGAGTAATTGGCGCTCTTTTTCTATAGATTAGACTAAAGACCCTCGTAAAAGATAAATTATACTTACGGGGTATAATATTTTATTATGAATATAGAAAAAATATGATTTCACATTCAGAATGAATGATTAAATCTAATGCGTTTAGAATTATAAAATAAAATAATAGAAATATGTAGTGAATAGCATCTCCATACTAGAAGGCATGGCTGAATTATTCTCTGCAAATAGAAAATAAATACTTGAATTTGAAAATAGAACATTTATCAAGTAAATAAACTTAATAATAGAACATTAAAAACCTATCAATAAGTTAAATAAAAAAATGGAACATTATTTAAAAAAACACAATTAAAAAAATTAAGATTTGCAAAATATACAATTTAAAAATAAAAAAAAAATACAATTTAAAAATGGAACATCATTTGAAATATATCAAATGGTTAAAGTTATTATTTAAATAGTTATCTTGATATGAAATTTGAAGATTTGCGTCAAACACTTTTCATTTGCGTCAACGCTATCTATCGGAATGATAATATCTGATTATGGATTAGTGTTTTCTTTATAGCATTTCTTGAATTGCACCAAATAAACAGTCATTGTTTTTATATATATATATATAACAAGCTATGCAATAATATCATTTTAATTAGGGCTAGCTCGAACTCGCCTTCTCTTTGGAATCCGATAGTCTTTCTATATGTTATTCTTCTCTTACCTTTCTCATGCTTAAACTCCTCTCTCAGTATGTTATATGTTTTAATTCTCATCTTTTTTTCTATAGTACATTAGTATAGTCCTCACCATCAGCTATCTTCAGTCATTTCTATTTGTACTATATAAATTAATTAATTAAAATATTCATAAATAAAATATTCAATCATTAATGCCTTATCGTTTATACTACATTAATATAAACAATTATTTATTATATTTTAATACGAGTTTTTTATTAAATATTTTATTATACAATGTATTAGTCTTGATTCATTATATACATATCAAAAGGTTTAATTTTGCATTTCTATTTAGATGTATTTCCATTCACTTCAGTATATTCATTGAAATGTATGAAAACATTTTTAAACCTGAATTTCATTATTGTATATTCTGAAATTGTTTTTTTTTATACAACATCATTAAAACAATTTTATTTAATGTATACCATAATATTATTTTTTTGATGTAATTTTTTTATGATCTGCTTCAAAGCCCTTTAAAGCGCTTAAAAGTTAAAATAATCCATTTACTTATTTTAAAGTATGCAATATGACTTTTGCAACAGTGCACAAATCAGAATATCTATTTTCACCCGCGGCTTCGCTTGTGTAAAACAGGAAAAGGGAGCAGAGGACTACTAAAAACTTTTAATTAAAGTAACACACAGTGGCTCTATTTTTAATAGGAACAAAAAGGATTCTCTCCCATGTTATGAGAAAAAATCTATCCCTCAGGAACAGTACTTTATTTCGGGATGAAAGGTCTGTTTTTTCTTTACCCTCGAAAACGTGTAAAATTTCATAATTAAATAACTACGGCGCGAAAGCGTAACAAACAATTGAATTTTTCAATTGAATCTTTTTATTGAACTATGAACTCTTTTTATTTTAGTTTATAATTCATATATAGAATAAAATATAGGATTCAAATTTCGAATCGAATAACCATATAATTTTAGTTTATAATTCAAATAAAGAATAAAGAATACGATTTAAATTATAAAATAAATATTAATTGATACTTCGATATAAGCAGTGTTATATTAAAATCTCCTTCATTAATTCGTCCAATGTCGTCTATATCTGTTTCCGAACGCACAATGAAACAGTAAATAAAATATTAAACTGAGACGGATTGACTTTATTGTTTAGTCTGTGGATTATTTAATGTTCTATTTTCAATTACAGGTAAGGCGTATGTGATCTAATTATTAGTATGCATTTAAGACAGAATAAAAAGCTTATAAACTGTTTGAATTGTTTTAGGAAAGTGTAAAGATTTTTTTTTTTTCAAATGAATGCAATGGTTCTCCATCTTTCAAAAATATCAGACTCAGTATTTTTCTATATGTATTTTCGTCTGATAAATTTATTAAAAATGCCTCGTAAAAATACTAATTTTTTTATCTATGATGACTGATAGAAATATAATATATATTTAAAAATATAAAGTAATGATTTAACAAAAATTGATATTATTTATACGAAAACATATAGAGGTATCTAAATAATTCAAAGTCTTAGAAGATAACCGAAATCCTCAGGGTCCGATTTAGTTTGCGCGAAGGTGTTCGGTTTCCTGCTAAAATGTATTTTATTGTTTAAATTTTAGATTGGTGTAATTATTGTAATAGTTTATATTATTAAATCAAATACAAATTACACTAGTGAAAAATATTCAACAATGTATCATGTTTTTTTTTAATAGAGGCGGAATCCTTTATTTTCAGCAATATATTAAGTGTCAATATCACACTTGAAAAATGCTACGAAGAAATAATTGTATTATAGAATATATTTTTTAAATACTTTTCAAAAAGCTCTTCAACCTGTATAGTATGAGTAAAGTCATGAAACTTAACTAAGAAAATAAATTTTCAAATGCGATACTCTTCCGTAGCGTACTTCTCAAACGCTGTGAGCGAACCAAAACTCAAAGACAACAATTATCATTGCAATAAGACATACACGGTTCTAAGTAGATAAGAACCGGAAAGTAACTAAAGTTATTGACAGATATTATTATTACCACTATGTCTCTTAATTACCGCATTATTGCCACTTGTTTCTTGATTACTAAATAACTCTTTAAGAACAAAAAAGTATAATCTAATTTTGATTTGACTTCTAAATCGTTTCAATTTTTACACTTATAACACATTTCTACGGTAATAACAATCAATATGACAACTTTCTCTTCCATCAGTTGTAAATTAAAAGCCTTATATCATACATAGTTGCTTAACCGCCTTAACCATAAAAGCTAATTGAACTCATCCATTATTCTATGACACATAGCTACATAACGGCGGTAAAATAATTCAGAGGGAAATTTAAATTTGGAACAAAGTTACATTCATTTTTAATTTTCAAAACAAATTCTAATTTGCCATCGCGATATATATAAAATCTTTTTGGTGCAAAAATCCATAATGTATACTTAAAAACAAAGAATATATATATATATATATATATATATATATATATATATATACAAGGAGTATGGTAGGAGTAGAGTTTTAATAAGAAGTACATTCAAAACCTTGGCCGTAGATAATAAAAATTAACACTTTTAATAAACGTCATGACAGCTACAATAATAACTTTTACGACTTAAAATTTAGTATTTGTAATTTTCGTTTGATATTTCACATTTCAGGTCATCCTTTGTGCTTTGTTGTGCAGTAATCTTTTGTTAAAATGGACATGTTGATATTAAAAATCAAAGCGTGGCTTTGCATTTTACTCAAACTGTAAATTTACATATTTTAATTACATTCCAAATTAATGTTTTAAAATATTACGAAGACATTTTGAATTATATATTAGATAGATTAGGTAGATTCCAAATTTATTAGTATTATTAGAGATGAAGTAAAATTGAGTGTATAATTTTTCATAACATAATCCTATATTTCCCAGATACGTTGATAGTTTAGAACCAATAAAATATATCACTTAATTAAAATAGATTCATTACGTAAGCATTAATTATAGATACATAAAACAAGCTCGTTTGTTAAATAATCAAATTTAATGGTTTTTGAGGTAAATATGTATATTTTAATTTTATGTAATAAAAATGTTATGGTTTATTTCACTAAGTTAAGTATAGTTTAATCTTTTTGTTGATTTGTTGGAATCAAGGAATTATTTCTGAACCACGGGAGCTCAATAGTATTACACTAAATGGAGTATGACAACACTTAAATACCTTTATAGTAAATTATTTCTATACTATTCTTTAAATAAAATTATTTGCATCTAATAATAAATATAATTGTAGATATAAAGTTATATTTTTATAGGTTTTTATCTAAAATTATTAAGAAAAGTATAAGTACATTTATAATAATAATAAGTTTAAAGGTCTGTCGGTCTAGTGGTTACCTTACCGGAGCTAAAGGGATTGGGTTCAATTCCCACACGGGACAATTGTTACATGGGAATGTTCTTGGTCCCAAATAATTTTCTAATGTTAGAGTTGTTTTTTGAAAGAAAAATATATTGATATTCACAATTAGTCGTATAAGATGAAATATTATTTTTTCTTTTTAATATAATATTATATATCTTTGAGGGCGGTACATTGAACAGTGGAATATATAATTTAAAAATATGGTGCAGCAATCTGTAATAGTGGAACTGCCCTTCACATCCAACATACTTGGTACTCCAATTTCACGACAGCTTCAACAACATTCATATTTGTTTTGGTATGAAACTTTCAGCGACAGAATAATTAAGCACTATTTTAAAAAATGCCAACCGAAGCCATCACTGAAAATGTAATTAAATCCTACATTTTGTCTTTCAATGCTTTGCTGTCACCATTTTCATTTTATAGAAAACTATCTTTCAATCGTTTTATTGTTTTTTTTTCCATGATCTTCTATTACATGTCTTGTTTCAAACTTTCCTACAAAACGAGTCATTAATCTTTTTAAGGGTTTCGTGAAGTAAAAAAACGGAACCAGAAAGGATTCCAGACTATTTGTAACCTTCAAATTTAGTCATTAGAAATAATTACAATTCAGCATATTAAAAGAATTTGGGCGTAAAACAAAAATAATGATAGCAATAAATATTTTAACCTTTATTTCGGTAACTGGTAGTACTGAATTGGTAGTAGGTATAATTAGTTAAATGAATGGAGGCAATTACTTAAGGTTACTACCGGCCGGTCGATAGTGCAGTGATTTATTAACATACTTCTAAGTAGTGTTAAATGTTTATAATCAACGATTCAACAGTATTTATTGATTTGGTACACTGAAATTGGTTAAAAAAGGTCATAACTATGACTAGAAATTTCAACAATATTATTAAGTAGACTTCATAAAATGGGCAGTTAACTGTCATAGCTTTTAGAAATCGTTCTTAGTAGACTATTTTAACTTTGATCATTTTTTTTAACTTAGCAGCAAAAAATCTACACAAGAAAGTAGTAACTGAAATAATGACGATTAGAAAGTAATCACAAAAAGTTTTTACATACATTTTATAAGAATTTCAACTTTGTACAAGAAAAACTTTCTAACTGACTGGTCTTTAATACAAATTGGCAATGCAATAAAAAATTATATTTGAATTTGGAACGCATACCTACCTACATTGAATTCTCATTTGAAAATTATTTGGTCAGATGCAATAAAAATATAAAATTTGAATTTGGAACGCATAACAACATTTAATTCGCATTTGAAAATAGGATATCTGTAGGATCAAAATAAATTAATAATATCTCTAATTTTACTAGTATTTGTCTTTATATAAATAGAATATCAAAACAATTGTCCTTTCTGTTCTATTCCAAAAAATCTGTTATATAAAAAAATATATAATATTATTAAATGATATATATGTTATTTCCAACTTGTCAAGGAAGCGCCGCTGTAACACCGCAATGATTGGATCTAGATTTAATTTCGTTTTGATAAGCGTTGACGCACGTCACTATCTCTGCAAGGTACTTACAGGGTTGTCAGAGATTAATATATATTAAATATATTATGTAGTTATTAAATGTGTAATTTTATATGGGATTTTTTTTTGCAAAGCAAAAAGACATGATTGCTTGCCTTTGGGAACCAGAAGTTTTTGGGTTTGTTCCGTGGAGAAGAACCGACAAGACACTCCATGACTACTCTGTTAACTAATTATTTATTTTTTATCAGGCATATTTGGTATTTGAAAATAAATAATTCAAGTAAAGTATACTTTTTAGACTAGAAATACTAAATTCGCCGCTCAAGTTCAAGTTCTATGATGTTCTCACTAGGCACTAAAAGATTCTAATCTCTAATTTAAAAAGTACGTATATAATATACTAACTGTTGTCATCGTTTTCGCCTGTAACTTTATAAACTAGTTTAAATTAAAATTTTATTATAACCATGCCATCTACTGGAAACTTTGAACTGAATTAAACCCTTTATGTCTAAAAACCTCAATAAAAAATTAAGATACATAATCCAAATAAAAACTATCCTGTCTTTAAGTTGGACTGAACAATGGATATACAAAATTTCATTAAAACAGGTTCAATGGTTTTGGAGATTAGCATTAGCACAAACGAACACCGTGACACGATGTATAGATTGTAAGAAGCGTCTAATGTCATCAAGATAATGGAATAATTAAAAGTGATCGAGTTAAGTCCGTCGACATCTCGCGTTATGTCATTTAATTTAATCTGAATAATAAAGGGTTTTGGAAATTACGAGGGATGAAGACTGACGGGGAAGTTATTAGGACTTCATTATTATTTAATTGACATTGAATACTAACGTGCATAGTAATAACATATTAAAAAATGTTATCAAAAATATTTAAATTAGTGCTTACCGCTCTAGAAACTACAATGTAAGTCTATAACACAAGCAGAACAGTGGATGTTTCAGTGTCCAGAAAGCAAAGACAAAGAACTCACGAAAATTGTAATCACACCAAACTCAAATATACCAACTGTACTTATACTATAATTCAAAACGGAAGACCGCCATTAGACAAAAATTATTAAAAAACCAAACTCATGAAATTTAAAGGAATGTTATAAGCAAAACTGACACTAGATATTCCTGACTGGGTGTCAAAAAAGTTATTTCCTGTAACAGTTGCTTTAGTCAAATACAATTGTCAGATATATTACTAGGATTCGCCGCCGTGCGCTACGGGAGTTGAGCTGAGCCCCCTCAGTTTTTTGACCATCGTTTCTAAATGGAATGAGATATTTTAATACTGTTTTTTAAAAACATGCCCATTCTTAAGCTGTTGATGTGATGTTGCTTCAAGAAGAAGTTTCCCAAGCGTTTAAGAGCTTCGCTTACGCTCACTTAATACGATTAAATAACCCAAATATCCTAAAACCTTTATTAAAAATATTGAAGAATATACATAAATGCTGTATCTAAAGTTATTTGAAAGTTTGTTAAATAATAATTTTTTTTTTCATTAGATTGCATACAATATGTTACGTGGAATAACTATAATAGTATTGCCATTTTGCTTAAAAACCTTCGATTTAAAGTAAATTTCATTTACTTTCATTTCTTATGTGGGTCAGTATGTACTGAATGTACTGCGGGTGTTACATGAAGTACTTTCGATTTATGTAAATAATTTTAAAAATCTAGGTGTCCAATAATTTAAATGGCTGAGAAATCATGTTAATCCTTGCATACAGATACTTAAAAGATTCTTGATAAGGATATTTTTTTTGGATAGATATCATTTTCATTGAAATCGTTAAAAAATAAAATAAAAAAACTGTATACAAATTTTACAAAATTAAACGAATTAAAAAATATATATATTTATGTTTTACAAGTTGACAACCCTGACTTTATACAAAAACAACTACTTGATAGTAATGTTTGAATACTATTCACCAAGGCTTGTGTTGTTAATATATTATGCGGCATACTACCAGCAAATCATAACTAAACATATCACTGCATCTTACAAAGGATATCCATCCTTAAAGCATTTTAAATAAATGATAAAATCGTATATACCAATGTAGTTAACTGTCATAACTTTATACAAATAGGAAGATTCATTTTTACTGTATTTAATTTTGTTTCTGGTGATAAAAATAAGACCCTGAATACGTGAGTATTTTCAGGTTTTTTAAAGATTAATTTTTAAGCAAATTGAATATTAAAAAAAAATAGAAATGATATCATTATTACATCCAAATAATGAAAAAACAACTTACTATCGATATTTATTGTCATTTTTTACGTTAAAATCAATAGGTACATAAGATATGTTTAAATTCAATAGAAAAAACGAAGAATTCGTCGAATGATCTGAACATGTCCGTGTAAAAGTTTTATAAGCCATATTATTATCTTGGTACCGCTGTAAAAATTATTTCTTTTAAAAAAGTTCTTAATCTTCGTAGCCACTTCGCAGTTTCTACTGACAATTAGTATAAGAATATACTATTTTATTTATAATGTTATGACGCGTGATAATTGTATGGCGGCATTAGAATGGCATTTAATTAAATATCATGCAATTATTAATATTGTATTCTAGAGAATGCAATCCGGAACGACACGTTATGAATAATTCTAATTACATATTTTCAAGGTTATTTCTATTCGGGAAAATATTAATTGTTGATTATTACATGGTACGGTACTGATTATAGAATAAATACCTACGTCCCAATATAATGTTACATCTTTTGGCAAGGGTTTTTTATACATATATTTAATATAGTAAATGGTATATATGAACAATCTGGCGTTTTTCAATTGTAATAATATTCTGAAAGTATTACATCGGGTAACTTTTCGCATGCGCTGTCCATTTTGCATTTACTCTACCAAATATAAAAGGAGTATCAATGTTGCCCCACTAAAGACATTACGTTTCTTTTAAAATCGATCGGCTAATACAGAACTCGGAGCTTGTCATTCACTGACGTTATGCCCGTGGCGCGACTGACGCATGCGCGTCTGGCAATCGTCTATCCCGTACATTTGTAGACGACCGCTTGCCTGTGGTTTTTTCATAGTCCGCTATGATCTTTTTAACTTTGCCGTATTACTTTATCGCCTGAATTCACGCCGTTACCTCATTTTGTCGCATTGAGATATAGATAACGTCGACGTTAGTAAAATATTTTGTCAATTATAAGATAAGGAAATTGCTGCTGTTTTATTATATAAATGATAAGTAAATTGCGACAAAAGCATACTGTAGTGGGCGGATTGTCATTGGATGTGTGGTGACGGGCGGACGAGTTTCTTGTATAGTCGTGCGTGGAGAGGAGCGGTGGCCTCAACAGTCAGTAAAGCGGACTCGGACCGCGCGGGTGCGCGGCGCGTCGGTGCTTGTAGTTTTTTAGTTTTGACAGTTGGCGCGTTTTTCGTTTTTGTTCAACTGATTATTTTGTGAAAGGCATAGATTTTAAGTTAGTGTAATCTGTGTTTTTTCTGTTTACCACTTGAGTGCGATTAGTCATTTGTGAGTAATTCATTGCCGGCTGTGAATTGAGTGATTGCACGCCTGTGTACTCTCGCCGTGTAAAGTGCAGGATTTTGTGTTTTTTATCGCTGGAAAATTGTTTCTGTGTACGTGTATCTTGCTGCCGGTAACTACAAAGGTAGGAGACAGTTATATTTTATACTTTCTATGAAGTTTTTATCTTTTAATGTGCTATTTGTGGCTTAGAATTTCTCTCGCGAGACTGGAATGGTATTCCAAATATAGTAAAACTAGTTCTGTGCCGACTGGTGTTATTCAAAGTTATATAAAGGGAAACTTTAATAACTTTGTGTAGTTGAAAATCACGTTATCCCTTGGTGGCCGGGCGAGACGATCGAGACAGCTGTGCAGACGTAACGGGTAAAAATAAATACTCGGGCATTATAGGTAGCTAGACAAACCGGCTTCGTGGACGTATTATTAGTGCACATTATACAATATTTGCAATAATTGTTAGGTTAGGTTAAATAAACAACCGTAGTCTATAAATACATAACTATAATTAAGGTGATCATGACACGATAAAAGGGATTCTGTTTTAATTGTAGACCATGTGGTAAGTGTAAGATTTGTAAAATACCAATATTAGATGTTGACATATGATGACTATTGTCAATAAGGTAAATTACAAACAGTAAACACACAGATAAAATCTCATATATATTGATGTTATAACAGGTTTAATATAATAAATATAAAACTTACAAATACAATTGTATTAATGAAAATAAGTTAATTTACATGAAAATAATTATATATTACAAAAAAGTAATTAAATTAATACAGGCAAAATAGGTATATATTTTTAAAATAGCAACCAATAATAGACAAAACTGAATTTTAAATGTCTCATATTCAGCAGATCATATTTTAACACATTTAAAACTACTAAAAGTAAAAGTTTGATAATATTTTATATATACTGCAAATAAAATTGTTTTTGAAAGAACATATTACTATTTTTTCTACAAGTAATGAGATAAATAGATTTTTATTTTACATTTTTCCACTGACCTACTTCTGGCAAATCTATGTAAAAGTAGAAAATGCTACCGTCTTTATATAATCTTAAAGATACAAAGATTAATCAATCATAATGCTTAATGCATTATTTCTGATAACCTCGTTAACTCATACTGATACTGGTCTTAGAGTTGTTGGATTTTTTGAAAGGTAGGAATGTATATATTATATATCATAAATATGATTAAATTTCTTCAATGAACCATCTAATTAAATAATTATGTATGTTCCTTTATTAAACTACAAACAGTAATATCAATAAGTATTTTTTTTTATGAATATTATTATAAATAAAAATATAGGTAGCCAGTACTTCATTTTGTTTTTTTTACTTATATTAGGAGAATGACCTATATTTTTAATTAATACTTCCACAAAATAAGATTGTAGGTTAATATCATTTTAAGTTCCTATTTTGCAGTATAGACAATTTTTATGTTACTTGGCCATCATCCAGACTGTAATATGGATGGAGAATTTGTGGCCGCAATTAACTATTCATTGTAACATAAATCTTTTATATTTTATTCATAAATGGTCCGGGAACTTCGATTTGGCATTAATCCATTTTGCACAAATAAAAAAAAAACTTTTATTTCTAAATGTATCAATTGAAATAAATATATTATTATTCATTTATTCATTTTCATATTTTGTTTGTGTGTGTTTGTGTGTTTGTAATGTGTATATATTTTTGTTACTAATTTTAGTATTATAAACTCAACTGCTGTGTACTTATCTATTTATATGCATAATAATTTCTTATCAACAATTATGTCAACTGTCAATGATAGTGACATGGAGTAAACGTTAGTAATTAAAGCATTAACAAATTATTATTAATACTATGATATATGTTTAATAAAATTAAACCACACACAGACAGATTTTAATTCATATTTTAAGTTTTTTGGAATATCTGTGTATTTATTAAAAATGTATATAAATTCCTTTGAGTCTAAAATTTGGAAACTTAGAGTTTGCAAGAGTATACAAAAACATATATCTTCATATCTAACAGAATACTTTAAACAAATGTTTCTTACCTAACAAAATGAGATTTTCATGAACAATATACCACAATCATATTTTAAGTGCTTTAAAGCTAACTTTTAAACAATTTGTTTTTATATTTTTAAAAAGTCATAAATCTATGTTCTTATCCAATATCCTAGTTCACATTTTTAAGCTTACTAAGCTTGGTGTGTTTCAGGATTTATTTTTGTATACATTATGTATCTCATACAAATGTAATGAGGACTAATTTTATAATATATAATATAATAAAACATATTTCAGAATGAGTTTTAAGTTTATTGAAATAGGTGATTAAACCGTGTTTGGTTTGATTTTTTAACATATTATTTCAGGTTAACAGTAAGTATTCTAAATTATAACAAAAATAATTTAATCAGTCAAATTCCATAAAAATCTGTTAGTTGCAGAGATTAGGTCAAATTATAAAAGAAACAGATATAATAGTAAAAATTTTAAAGTAGCACATTTCAATTTTAAGAATATATTAATAATAACATACTGAAATATTATTAATTTATCTTAATAAAATACCTTTCATTATATATAACATCCAAATACCCGCAAACAGGTGACAGAAATTACTGCAAAATTTGTATTGGTTCTCATGCACAATTTTGTTTTGTATATATTACATATATTATCCTTATATTTTCATATGTATATGATATGTAATTATAAAATCTGTTATCATTCTGCCGTTGCACACACACAGTGCTCTGTAATAAGTTAGTTATTTGTTCTGTTTTTTCGTCATTAAAATTAAATTAAAACTGAAATATTGATTATTGTAAAATGTTAATTATAAATCGAAAAATATTTTTAAAAAATCCTTAAGTAAACTTTAAAGATTCTAACAGATAAATGTTAACTAGACAGTCGTTATCCCCTGACGCTGTTCCAGATGCTATTAATTATGTTATCGCCTGAGGGTAGTTATAAATACATTTGAAAAAGTGGACGCCGGCCACTCTCGTCGTCACCGTCGCGTGCGTCACATTTTAACGCGAATAGAAAACTGGTGACCCCGGTGTGGTGACGTCATGTGGCAACCGTGACGGGCTCGTTTGCACCACTAGTATAACTAACACCACTTGCACCAGAAGTGCACCAAAGACCTATTACAGGTAAATAGTCTCTTACGTTCTTTCCGTAAATGCAAACTGATTATAATAAAAAGATAGGTTAAGTTAGTTTAAGAATATACACTGGATATTATCGCATCTTGTTATAAATGCTTTATCTAATGAGTCATTTTTAAAGATCAAGGGTTAAGAATCAGTCTGACATCACTGGGAGTGTCATATTTAATAACTTTATAAGGTCAAGCATTTCATGTTACAAATTCCATTAATTACGAAGGTCGATAACCTTGTTATTAGCACCAGAGAGAATTTTTATAACATATCCGTTTATTAATGTCACTGAATGGTAATATAGATATGCTGAATAATTATAAGTTAATCCATTAAGCAAGACAACGAATGATAAAACTAAAATGTATAATAATTATATCATCATAAGAATAAGATGGTTTTAGGATACAAAAAGTTAAATGCACATCCACGTTACATAATCAAATTTAAAGTTATTTTGTTATATCAAATATAACGCCAATACATTTAACAACTACAGATCTTGATCTGGAAAAGTATAAGTAGAGGTCCTTGAATAATTCAAGTAGCAATCCCAGTTTTAGGCAAGTTTAACGAGGGACGCTGCAAATAGCTTGGCAGAGACTCCCGCATAGTTCTTGGCAGGCCGATCGACGGCTTAATTGATTAAAACGTCGAACTAGTAGATGTGTAAGTTTGTTTGTTTATATATAACATTATTACATTTCATAACTTATAATAAAATGTATAAACAAATATTTAATTTTGATGCTATGTCCAAGCGGTTATTCTGTTACTTTCCTAACTAACGTACAAGTTGTAGGTTTTCTAATCTAGTTTTAGATTCAATTTAAATTCTCTACCAAGTTGAAAGCGGCACAAAGCATGGAACACCTATGACTACAACTGGTCTAGAAACTAGAAAGTTTGCGAAGTGTACCTACCTATGTATATTCAGTAAACTGAACTGTACAGATATTGCAATGTGGTTAAAGCTTACATTGCGTGCATATTAATCAATGATACATAATATTACTATGCTTGTAATTCTTAATTAAATGTATTACTTGAAATTAACTTTAATAGCCTTAATAAAAATAATACCTAGTTTTTTTATTTTTATGTAAAATTTTTGTATAACTTATTTATAACCTTAAGTATTCTTGAGAGTTATAACTAATAAAAAATATTTTAATTTTTTTTACTCATTTACTACCTTGTCTAGTGTCTACTACTATTTACGATACGGACTGGTTCAAGTTGTGCGAAAACCCTTGTTTTTACAATGCTTTATGTATATATATAAATTTAATGTAGGCAGTAGTGTTGTCTGACGTGCGTGGGCGCATGACTCACGCGCAGGGCAAAGATGGCCTCCAACAATCGGTTATTATAGACAACAGAATATTTGTTTAACTATCAATATTTTATCTTTATGGATGTTCATTCATAATATAGTTTTTTTGTTATATTACATTTCTTATCAAATTCACCGAAAATCTTTCTAAAACCAGACAACGTTGTTTTGTCTTGTTGTCTAAGCAGTAAAAGTAACTGTCGGTACTCTTAAACGTACGTAGATCAATTTCTTAAGAGGAAATTCATATTTAACTTTTTTTAAACATATTTTGATTGTTTTTACATAAGGCTATTATTAGTAGTTATTTTTTATATGAACATTAAATATAATTTTCTTTTTATGGACTATAATGGTTAAAGGTTAAAGATCAAGGTACTCTAACTTCTTTGTAAAACATTTAGTTATCACTGTGGTAATGTATCTTATATTTTGCACGTTTTTCCAATGTGTAATTTAATAATAACTTTGTCTCATTCCAGTTAAATAATAAAAATAAACTAGAACATACATTAATATTAATTACAATTTATTATACAATATGTTGAACACAATATTAAACTGTAATTATTTATTAATTGTATTTAGTTTAGTAGTAGTAGTTATAGTGACGTATGTAAAATTATTTATGTTAAATAATTATATGAATTAAATTCGTTTGACTGCTGTTTTATAATACCTACATATCAATTCTCTTATCATTCTTTGGATCTTTATATTCTCAAGCCCTCTCTATTATCAATGATAATAGAAATTAAAATTATCGAGGAGACTTTTAAAACTCATTTGAGGTAAATGAAACGAACAAACTTAAACAGTCGGCGCGTGTCTTTGAGCCGGTGTTTCACGACCCCGGCCCACGTACTCAATAAAAAGTGCCTTCGAGGTCACCGTTACATAATTTTTGCAAACCGGCCGAGCATATGGTATATAGCGGCCTCGTGTGATTGGTATTTCACCCGCCATATTGATGATTACATACATAATGTAGTTTTTGAACCGAATACATCAAAAAATTACGTTAAACAAGTTATACTTTTCAGTAATAGTAGGTAGTTCTTATTACATCATTGATAGCTGTGAGCATGCAATTTAGCAATATATCAAATTAATTACCACCTGTTCGCTTTCTTTGTTTATTTTTTTATCCGTTACTACTTGCTTGTAACTATTAACTGAATGTTTTGATTTATTTATATAATAATATTTAATTCCTGAACAAAATTAATTTATCCTAACACATATGTCCTATTTAATTTTGCAGAAAACAATTAATCTCTGTCAAACAATAAAATAAACGAGCGGTCTGCGTATTTCTAAGGTTCCACCAAGCAAGGTTTTACCTATTGTGTTTGTTTTTTTTTTTTTGCTTTGCTCCAATTCTGTTCTGTTTTATTCCATACAAAACTGTTTCGTCCATTTGTTCGCGTTTTCCAATTACATTCGGTGGATAGGATTATTGAAAATATAATAACCATACAAGAATTTTTCGCAGATGTTCTTGTTATTTTCCTCGAAACTTACTTTTGTGACTATGATAAATATATTTCTTGTGTAACACTTTTTATTATTATACTTTTGAATTTTTACGTAACGATCATTAATCAAGTTATGAAATGTATTTTTATAAACTATTTTACGAAGCTTTATACTTATTTCATATAATTAATTTATTTTTAAAGTTATAGACATGCGAGTTTGGTATTTTTATGTAACAACACCTTTTATATTATCATTTATGTTTTAAAACCATTACTGTTTGGTGTAATAAGAAAAAGGGGTATATGTGTATTGGGGATGGTATTGCAAAAAAAAAATACTGACAGAACATTGATGAATTGATGAAATATTGGGGTCGAGTGTAAACGAACAGACCGTGACTTGGTGAAATGGGTCGGTGGAACCATTATTGTTGTTGGTCTTCAGTACCAAATTATTACAATAAAATTTAACATTTTCTATAAAATTTGAAATTAAATATATAATAAAATCATCAGTTTGTGATCTAACGACTATATACGTACTGTAAAATATTAAAGATTACATAAATAGAATATTTAATATTAATATTTAATATATTTGTGGTAGTTGGATTCTACACTTTTTTTTTATTTCCAAACGTCACTACTTTGACACAGAGAATAAAATATATATAAAGCTCTCGATGTAACGAAATGTGAAGGGACTTGAAATAATATAGGTCATTGAACCCACCACGTGTTTTTTTTTTAATGATCGGACTAAAAATAATCAACTTGGACACGGATTTATACATCAAAGAAATGGATACATTAAAAGGAGCGCGGTTCTTTTAAGTACATAATTGAAATTATTTATGTTAAATACAATTACTTTATATTATTTATTTTATGTGTATTTAAATATTAATATCACACAGAATTCTTAAACTTTGTGTTATAATATAGTTTTATATAATAAAATTTTAGTGTCTATACTTATATTTGTTCTACAAAATTTGTTTCAACTGACCTGTAAATTATATAAATGTCCCAAAAAATAATAATAAAAGTAAAAAATAATACAAATTCTGTAATTTTAAAAGACAATAGAGTCCTGATATCCGATGACCTGGTTAAAGTTATTCAAGTTGGATCTTTATCCAAGTTGTGTTTTCGTGTACAAAATGATAAAATAATCGACTTTTTTCCTTCATCGCTACAAAAATGGTGCTGTTATTAATAAAATATAATTATATAAACTAAGTTTTCCTTGTATATTAATATACTGTAAAGATAAGCTGAGCTGATAAGGGAACGTTAGGGAAACTTATAAAAATGTATAAAATAATTCTGGATAAAACATTTGATTGATCATCTATTAAATCCTATATATACATACTAAGAATTAAATAATATATTTCCATCTATTTAACCATTTATTAAAGATTCAAATCGAAGGTAATATTATATTTTATTTTACTTATAACTAAATCGATGTTATATTTTTATTGTTTTGTAACAGCGTTTACTGTTTACTGTTTTTGCAAGACATGACCTTCCATTCACATAGTGATGAAAAAACTAATTGATAAAAATTACAATGTCTGCCATTTATTTTGTCATCAATTAACAAAAGATTACAAAGTAACTCGATTATTTTAGCCGATCATAGAAATGAGTACAAATGAAGTAAACAAATAATACTGTCCAATCTATCTACCTAGCTGTGCTAAACGTAAACATATCAAAGTTTTACACCAGTCAGGTTGTCCAAACACCACTGTGATGTGAAACAACTTACAACGTAACCCACGCAAATTTTACGCGATTATGACGAAAAATGAATTGCAAATATAATATAAATATTACTATCTGTAATGAAAGATATTTCTTTATTTAGCATTCGATTGTAAATTATAATAATACTGCGTATAGAATCGAGTTGAGATTATAAAAATAAAATTATAATATTTTAAGTGATTGCTAAAGAAGAATGTAGTTGTTGCTAAAAATGTGTGTTTAGTTGGTTTTTATGATCTTTTCCCATAATACCAACAGCGTGAATAAAGCAGCATCATAGTTAAGTAAGCTTAAATCATTAAATGATTAATGGATATTTTGTATTAAAGATAAACTATTGTAAAGGTCGCTACTAATCTATGTAAATAAAAATGAATCATTGAAATGTTTATACGCGAAAAACTTTTAAACGTCTGCACCGAAATGGATAAATCTTTCTTTAGTGTTCGATATTGACAATTTCATTTAAAAGGTTTCAATTAAAAAAATAGAAAATATTAAAAAAAAAACTGAAACCTGAGTGTGCGAATGTGACAAGAGAATGAGATGTCTTCAATATATCTACAAAACTGTAATATAATGACATTCAGTGGTTCAGTTAATGTATCTTCAAAAAGAAAATATTTGACAGATAAATTTACGTTTAATTCAAGTTACCACTACAACAAACAACAAATCGCTTCTGAAGGAGCGGACGAAGTGGCTGACGACAGCTAATAGTTTATAAAAAAGTGAAGTATTGCATTTATAAGACAAAAATATCGCGATGTAAGTCGACAATAGCAAATCATTTCCATTGTAAACAGGGACGGGAGTGCATTGTAATGCGACTTCGCGTGTCACACAATTCAATAAACACATCCACTCGGCCCATTCATAATCAGTTAACGACTTGGGGGACGTCTATAGATATCTTATAGTCTATATCTATCTAGATCATATAGATGAAACGTTCAATACTATAAAAATGTATTATTATTATCTTTTAATCTATTAATGATGTTAAAAAGCTAATTACTTAGTATTAAGGATTTTAATAAAATGAAACAAAATTAAAACTAATTAAATAATAATCCTGTACCTAAAGAAGTAGTGTAAATTATGTTTACATTAAAGATTAAAACTTCATGTCCTTGTAATAAATATCATTCCACGAATAATAGCAGTTTCTTCGTTAAGACAATCAGCTGGGACCTTGTCGGGCATTGTGTTTTGCGATAACATTGTTTCAGTATTTTAGCTTAGAACTGTTTAATTACACAATCAAACCAAGTACTGATACTAAGATTGATCTAAATTATAGTAGTTGTTGTAGAAAAACTAATCTGTTATACTCATGACTAATGTTTTTAAACAGTATCACAGAACAAAGAAATAAATAAATTCTAACATTATAAAATAAAAAAACAAAAGTATCTTCGTTTTTCTATTTAATTAATCTCCAAACTAATTTAAATCTAGTAGTAGTTCATATTGAAAATAATTGACCATTAATGTTCTACTGGAGGGATGATATATATATATATATATAATATTTTATTTCTATTTTACCTTGAAAATAAATGGAAATGTAATGAAGCCCTACGATTCTGTGAAGAATGCTTGGCAGGTGTTAAACGTAATATTGTATCTGCTGTAACTCCGCGAGCTCGTCAACCTCGATACGATCTAGAAGGATATTCACATCGGATGCATTGTTAACGATTTCTGTTCTTAGTAGGTGTGTGTGTTGTTGTGTGTCATCTTCCCGTGTTAGTAGGTCAATAATAGTATAAAATGTGCTTAGGAATCCGACCTGAGAAAAGTCGACCGAAGCATTAGTGGTATGAGAAAATACTATAAAAATTCGCACCTAAATCAGTGCGAATTTTCATAGTACTTTCTCTTACGGTACGTTAAGTCCCTTGAAAGATTTATTTCAGAAAATCTATAGAAGATTATTGATGTGTGACCTGCTAACTATAAGTGGATCGGATGTAGGCTGTAGCTTAATGTATACGCTTTATACGTTTAGAAAGGAGGTCATTGCTCAAAAGGGGACAGCTTATGCTATTTATGTAATAAGCAAATTGTTTCTAACATATTGTTTTCGAGAAGCAAAATTTCACTAAGAATATGTTAGAAATTATACACCCGAAAATTCACGAATTTGTACTCCATAAGCTGTTTATAAGAAGAATAAAAAGTTTACGAAAGGGCGACGTAACAAATCTCGAGTCCCCATTTAATATTGATGCCAACAATATACTTAAACTGCAAATGAAATGAGATAAATTTAACGTCTCTGGAGGGAGTTTTGGGAAAGCTCGTTACGTCAGCTAACATGACGAATGACCGCTACTTGAAAAAGGTGACCAAATTTCACAGTTTTCGTGAAAACATGACAGCGGCAATTTTCTCGTTCCTTTTTGAGTTTGATAAATTATTTTTATATATAAAACGAGTTTAATTAATTTATATTAATAGATAAATTATTGTAATACGTTATACATTTAAATAATAAAACATATTTTCTCTGTCTAAAAGTAATATAATTTTGAGTACTGGTGTATATTTGAGCTGATTTTTGTTCCTTATTAGGCAAAGGTTATGTTTTATACATTTTTTTCACACGTAAGTGTTTTATTAACATTCTTGTCCATACTTAATGTTATATTAGTGAATATTGTAGATTTGGCAAATAGCTCTCCGAATCGCCAGGTCAAGGCACTATAGTCCAATGCTAGTTGCCTTTTACGAGACGGGCTCGACCGTCTCTGCATACTTAAACCTTTTATGAGAAATTTCTAGGACTTTACCGCCCGTTAGAGGAAAATAAATTATTTTTAAAAGAATTCGTTTGTTAATTTTTTTTTATTTAAATATTAACTTACTTAGTTAATAGACAATAAATAACTCCAACTATTTATACATAAATTAATAAATCATTTTGTTCTTTCCCATTTATAACAATTGTATTTAAAGCATTTAATCGTATTAATTATTTTTAATTAATCTATCTTTAATTTTATTAAATAAAAAAAAAATCATCTTAAATAATATTATCATTATATTTAATAAAGTTACGTTAAAAACATAATCCAGCAAATGTAATGCAAAATATAATTTCATTTATTCTTCAGAGCGTAAGATCTTGACATTTAAAAATGCCGTTCAGAGTTTTTGTAAATCATTTACTACATTTTATTACAGTAAGGTAGGTCGTATTCGTGGTTACGTAAGTTTTTGTTCGAAGGTTACTACTATACTAACCCGTAGGGCCAACGTTAAAGTTATATGAACTGACATAATAAGTACTCGTACATGTATTTGGAAATAACGATTTTTTTTCATATTATGTTATTTTTTTAAAACCTAAGTAAACTCTATCTTATCCATCCTAGCTTTCTTTTCTATCTTGTATTTAATTTCCCAACAAGTAATGGGGTGATTAGTACGAGGAGTTCATAAGAATGTAGGAAGTGCAGCATGAGAGATTGGGGTAACCTTGATGCAGCAGCTGAGCCGTCCGCGTCTGCCCGGGCCGACGTTCGATTTTCACTTGGAGTATCAGGGCGCCCCTCTCGCCCGGGTGGGCGTGGTCTGCGGGCCGGTCAATAGCACGATGCCGCGCATCTCGTTCCCTCCTCTCGCGGACGCATATCTCCGTCTCACTTCCCCTGGGGATGATTGAAACGTCTGATGCCGCAGGCGTCCCGCGCGCCCTCTTGCCAAGGACGTTCAGTGAATCCGTCCCTCTCTGCCGCGATAGCACGTGTCCCCGTTAGTATTTCATAATATAATGTGTGTCCCCCTGGTGTCGCGCGAAAATTCACAAGCAATTATGACTCAAGTGCCTGATGAATTTTGTGACCAATTTATTGCGTGAAAGGATTTTGGCGAGGTTGCCGCCATGCTCTAATGGACTGCGTACCCGTGTACAGTGATATGGAGATAAAAGGAGTTTCAGGGAACAGCAGCTCGTTTTTTCCGTCCTCACTCTCTTGCCTTACTACTGCTTTACTATTCTTCAGGTATGTAACCTTAAACGAATACAGTCATCCGTTTCATGTTCGTTTTCGCAAATAAATTTGTACCAAAGGGTTATATTTTTTATTATAATATCGATTGACATTTGGAATAAAAGGTGTTAACAGAAAATTTATAATCGATAAAATGTGATCTTAGAAACATCAATTTCAACTTTACAATAATTTTATGTCATAATTAAAGTCGTACTTGACTATTAGATTGTCATACACAATTAAAATTCAAATGCACTTGGGAATAATGGCACAAATGAATTCAAAATTCCAATAAAACAATCGTCATGACATTTACACAAATAGGGCGTGTCGGAGTTATTGCTAAAGTTTCAGATCTATATTTGGTGTAGAACGAACACGTTCTAATTTTATATCACTATACGGCGTTCCACTTTTCATAACGAAATTGCCCACAGCAAAAATGTCGCATTACTTACCATAGACGCCGCCCGGTCGTCGCCGGAGTAATAATTATACATCGAGCCAAGAGAGGCGGGTTTTTGGAGATGTGAGTCATCGAAATCTTTATCAGGATCGATCTATATATTCCATTTGTCAGAAGGTCAGAGATTAATTGAATAAAGTCTACTATTTTTCTCTAAGCTCCCAAAAAGAATCTTGTTATTTTCATAATTTATATCTGTACAATGGTGATTTATTTCTTCATTTAGTATTCATGTAATAATAATTAATGGTTAAATGGAGACATAAAAATCCATTTACAAAGAATAAGATATTGGTGCGTTCATAATATATCATATTGAACTATGAAAAAAGGAGCTGTTACATATATTCAAGTTACGGACGGACCTACAATGCAAAAGGCTAACTTCATTAATATGTACCGCCCCGTTAGGCTTACATAACTGATACGGTTTCAATAACTCAATATTGTAGTAAACGGATTGTATTCTACTCTTTGTTATACATGGTCAGTCTTGGAATCTCATTTATAAATCTAAACGTATAATTATTTTAATAATTCTATCTAGTTATTGTTTTTCCCTCTTTAATCTATTTAACTAAGACGGTATCTCGATAGTTTATTAACATAATACAAAATATTTAATCTACTGTCAAATCCCACGTATAACTTTGATTGGTTGTAAGTTAATATCAACTCTTGACAGTTGCGTAAAATCATTTTGACGGATGATTAAACCGTCCAGAAACCGATCGTTAAATTGCTTATTTATAACATATAATTTATTATAATAGTTTCTAAAACGAATAAACGACTCACCATTTTATAACTAAATGCATTAAAACAGTGACATTAAATGACATCATCAACGACTAGTCTTCTGAATCACGCTTCAGCGCCGGCGTGTGTCAGAGGAACGTCATTACGAAGAAAAATAAAAACTATAATGGCGGATTCGTACATATGTTCCTTTGATTTAGGAGATATATCACTGTTTGCAATTGTTTTAACATCTGCTTCGTGTCTTCTTTTTCTAAGAATAAATTCTAGCGATCCTTTATTGTTGCCCGACTTCGTACGCGTAACAAAAGGGCGTTACGGAAAAATTTGTTCAATTTCTGAAAGAAACAGTATTATTGAGTTTTTCATTTTGCTCAAAAGGCACTCGTTTGGTCTTCAAAGGTCTGTGAAGTATAGCCTATGTCCGTGTGATATAAAACTTTTTAAACGGTGAAGAACATTTCAAAAAGGTGTAGTGGTTCCGGATATTGTCCTCTACATAAAAAGAGATACAATTTCTTGAATTTAATGTTATCCATATATATTTAAATCATGAACCTCTCTTTGGGCATAATGCTTTCTAAGGAACAAGTGACTATGATTATACCAGATTTTTTTATCATTACGTAATTATAAAATACAGTATTATATAATTTGTAAGTTTTGGTTGCAATTTTCTTACCATTTGTATAAAAAGTATATTCTAGCTGCATTTGTAATGTGATACCGCTTGCCAAATCTTTGGCAATTGCTATATCTTTCCCCGTAATACTGGTCGTTAAAGGAACATCATGAATGATAAATGTACAGACTAACTTTATGTCGTTTGTAAGTAATACGTAAAAATTTATATGTATATATATTTTATATGTAAAATTTTATTTATTTCTTACGTGCATTAATGATAGTATATATGATAGTATTTAACTTTCAACATTTCAAGAATTAAATAAATATTCAAATTTTAAGCTTCACTGATAACAAAGGCGGCCTTTATTTGAATATTTGTATAATTTATTTTGTAAATTACATTCAATGTTATGAGATATGCCATATCAGTAATATGTGTAAATGCCTTTGAAGTTAGGGACTTAATTATATAATTTATAGTTGACATTTGTGTCCTATTCATTTATATTCTGTACAAATTAACTTACCATATTTTACGTACTTTGCAATATAATTGTTGGATTTTACTATAAATCCTATTTTATTTCTTTATTCTAAGTTAACCTAGGTCTTTATTCTAAGTTTACCTAGGTATGGTGGGTGTATTGGTGGGCAAAGAATGTCTATTAAAACTAATGTTTATATATATAAACTAAGCAACAGCCTTTCTGATAAATATATATAAATATATACATTTCATTTACCGTTGTATCATCGTAATTCAATACCTATATTAACACAAAATAATCCAACGTTCCCAATACGTTTGTGTCTGTGAACGATCGGACTGCGTTTAACAAACTTAAATGTAATATAAACCTTATCACGTCGTATTAAAGTGCCTTTCAGCTATCAATTACTTATGTATTCAAGTTAAATACCACTACGTAGAATTGGGTCCGGTAACTGTTCAACTTCCTTCTAATAGTCTGAATAGCCTTTCGGTTAACCGATCGGTGTTACGGAATTAATTGAGTGCTCGGTTTAATGATGGCTTTCAAATTAAACGTTAATGATTCTACCCAAAACATTATATAAAATGAAATATTAGGAACATCCTTACTTTTCCTAATGTATGCAAATTTAAAACTTTATTTTTCTTTATTCAGGTCGCCACCTGCAGCATAATAGGGAGCCATTTGCCGCGGCGGAAAGACGGGTGCGACACGCACTCGTGGTAAGCATCACTATTTAATACTAATTTTATATTTACATATAATCGGTACAGTTTGTCAGTCAGTATATAGTCATCTCAATGGTATTCGATTGAGGTCGTAGAATTCACACAATATAATTGTTTTATTGAGACATTGTTTCATAGTCAGTTTAAAAGTCGATTTGCAGAACTTTATTGGAAACACGTGAAAATAAAAATTTATTAATTACTTTCGTTAAATAAATTTTTATTCGTTGTTTAGAATACAAATAAAATATAGGTATAAAAACATTATTTAGGTATGTTATAGCAAAAAGTCAATATCGTATCGTATACCCAAGGTATTCATCGGCAGTCAGACCTTGAGTAAAGTTTACGACCTTGTTGGGACCTAAATGTTATCTAACATACCGAAAAGCCGTTTATACCCGATACTCTCACTTCAATAACATATTCGATTTCGTGAAATTGATACCTTTTGAGAATTTAAGTGGCTTTCCATCATATTGCTGTATTAAACCAAGCTACTACGGTGCAACCTCGGTATAATGGTTCTGAAGGGAATTACAAAATATTTGTTATAGTGAAGTTAAAGCTGAATATGTAGTATTCGAAAAAAACATATTATTTTATTGTTATAGTGATTCTTCACTAATAATAAAAATAAATACATTTTTATTAATAAAAAATGTATTTTCTATTACAAGTTAATACAGTTGTCCGTCGCAAAATAAGTCTAATCCTGTTGGGAATTATTGGTAATGCAATTTTTATAAATGTTGTTAAAATACGTTAATTAGAGGTAAATAATTCTTCCTTTTCATACTTTTTAATGATTAAAAAATGAATTCGTAATATAAAGGTATTTTTGTATTAAAAAAATCTTTATTTTAAGGTTCGTTATATTAAGAGTACTTACTAAATATATATTTATATTTTCTATATATATTTATCTATTAACACTGCCATTTATGACTAGAGAATAGATCGTTGCAGATTTACAATCGTTTGAAAGTCTCAAGATATGCTATCCACGTCTCGCGACCGGACGAGTTAGACGCTAAACAAATTTTGTATCAAACCATCTCATATTATACAAGATACATATCTCGCATACACTAAATGAGACTGAACATTTAATTTGTGGTTTATTTTATTGCATGTTAATTCAAAACTTCCTTCCTCAGTCTTAAAATAGAAATGTTCTTGAGTAATCAATAAATTATTTACCTAATAAAGTATTCCTCAGATAATAGAAGCGAAATGTAATAAAATAACATAAGTATCGCGTTTGATTTAAACATTATTATATAATGAACTAATACATTGTATATTTATTTAATCTAATATTGCGTGTGAATCGGGTTTTAGTTATTTTTAACTGATACTTATCAAAATTTTTAACAAGAATTTAAAAGCACCAAGGTCTTTGTTGTTTCAATTAATACTGTGTTATATTAATAGACATTTTTAACGGACTATACTTATTGTGTGTGTGCGTGTGTGTATGTGTGTTTGTATGTGTAGTTTCCTTTAAATATAATACTTGAAACCTTTCAATACCTAGGATTATATCCATTCTATTTCTTAATAAATCATGACATTTTATAAAATATTAACTAAAAGGACAGTCTCAAAAAAACATGTTGTTTTTAACACATGACGGTATAATTTCTTTCCAGTATGCAGTCCTACAGTGAGTTACACGATGTGAATACATAATGTACTGGTAATGGCACAATGAATAACGTATTCGGTTCGCAAACTGTGACCACATCAACACTGTTACTGTTTACGTAATATGTACGAGGATATAACACAATAAAATAATATAAAAATATACTTAACGTTAATAAATAATATTAGATATTGAATAATAATGGTGTTAATATGTGTAGTATATTATAGTATACTATACATACAATAGGTACTTTAGATTTGAAGCCTTTACACGGCTATAGAAACGTAACCATTATGTGTAAAGAACTTAGTAAAAATACTTTATAAGAATCACTTAAAAACCATTCACTCACAATGTTCAAGTAACTAGTGACCTAGAACTTGTACAGTGAAATGTTCTTTTCAACGATTTTCGCTTTAACAAAAGCCTTTAACTAGGCGATGAGAAAAAAAACAATGATAAACCTTCACACCAAATTTTGTATACAGTTCATAGAACTCTATTACATAATTGTCGTAACTATTATAAAAAAAAACTATTTAGTCTTATAATTTTCAAAGTCAATATGAAAATAAAGGACCACCATTTATAAGTCACATACAACTACCGGTCCCCGGAGATAAAAATAATGTTTGCCGAAAACTCATCTGAGTTTCGTCACAATATGTATTTTATCTCACATTCGTCTTCAAATTATATTCGAATTATAAATGACATTAAATGATATATGTTAAATATATATTATTAGTATTATTATTAAGTACGTTTATCAAAATTATTTGCATATTCATTCATACTATTTTTCAAATTTTTTTAATCTGCTCAAAATACTGGTATTTACGGAAAGTTTTATCGAGAATCACATAATTAACGGTTTTTTTTTGTTGTGCGTTGATTAATCGATTCTTCGTTGCCTCCGGATTAAACTTTCCCGCATTATAGAACCCAATTAAGCAAGGAACGCATTGTAACGATGGGTATAACTTTTAATGAACTTTTTCATCTCATAATAAGATTACGGCGTCTCTGGTCCAGTTTATATAGCCTTGTATAAAGGGCTTGTTGTAAACAATACCGAGATCTCATTAGTGATTGAAATCTCTTTATATTATGAAGGATTTATTTCTAATATATATATATATATATATATATATATATATATATATATATATATATATATATATATACTTTAAGGAAAATAACTCTCACATTATATACAATATTTGTAAGTAACCCTAAACATGTTAAAGATCCATAACGGATATTGGATTTAGAATAACAACCAAACTTTAATTAACTACTAAAACAAGATCAGATAGGGCAAATCGCTTTAGCCCAGTCTGATCATCTGAAGCTATTTGCCGCCCAGCGTGCCACTTTTGGGACCGCCGTGCCTTGAATGCTTGATCGCCGCCTCACTTATGCTCTCCTGGTACTGGAACTCTTAATTAATGCCTTTCCAGTGTTTGAGTCTTAGTTAGTTTGCTTTCTAAATAATATTATCTTTTACAAAATAGTAGGTACAACATTCCCGAAAATATATTAATTTGATAATGTTCTTAATTATAACATTATCAAATTAATATATTTTCGGTGTTGCATGTTGCACGTTTTGAAAACTCCCTAAAAAAGTGTTGACGATTAGACGGTTAATATTCATATGGTTATATTATATATTATATAATATTTATAAAATGTGTTTTAGTAGATTAACATTAAAAATAAATAAATTGAAATTAACAATGAAAAATTAAAATAGACAAATAAAGCTGAAGCTGTTATTTATTAACTTTGATATTTGCATAGGCTTTCTTTAAAAATTATTAATTATGTTTTATTAATTTTTACAACTTATTTTGGATTATAATGTACTATAATAAACTTGAACTTGATTATTTGTAGTAAGAAATAATGCATTATTTTTTCAATTTTAATTATTTCATGGGTATATATAACGTTTTGACATGACATCCCCTTATACTCTTATTATAAATGTTTTAACAGAAGATAGTATTTAAATATGTTTACAACCAAAGGTTTAGATTTAAAGGTACATTTTAAAAGAAACCAATAGCACTATTCGTTTCCTATTAAACACCTACTTATACCTACATTGTCAGATTTCAATTTAATATAATAGCTTTAATAATATGTCTGATACATACTTTTGTTTCAATAAAACATTTATTATTAATATTATTAGTAAATAGTAATTATCATTTGTAGAAATTGTATCAAAAATCGCACAGATTGATGTACTTTGGCAGAGATTTGGAGCAAGTAAAATAATTAATTTTCCTTGTATTAATATCAACATTTTGCGAAAAGCCAGGTGCGGCTGCGATAAGGGAGGCGATCACGCGATCTGACCGTACATCACACCTATTGAACGGTTTTTGCGGTTAAGGCCGCCAAAAAATTAACTTAATACAATTTATATTCATATTCAATCCATAATACCAATGTCCTAAAAGAAAACCGAATTAACAGGCGTAATGGCAATCGAGTAGTATTAGTAACTAAGTTCTATATAAAAAAATCTGTAGTAGTAATAGGATCGTTTAAGATCTAAAGACGACGATGCTCTCAAAACGAATCTTATTTAAAAATAGTAATCTTTTTTAGATAAAATGTATAATATAGAAAAGATATAAAAAATTTAAGAGACAAAACACAATTTTTCGACGATAAAAATAAACGTTGTGTTAGACGTTCTATTTCACCACATTCACCACAACGGTCCAGAAAATGAACCTTGTTATTCTTATAACAATAGTGAACTGGTTTTTATAAATTCTATCGGAATCCAGTGATTTGTGGCCAACGTGTAAAACTCTAACAATAAAGATAATGTAAACTATATTCTTTATTCCGGTATTTTACCTTTTGTTTTAAGAGTAGGTACATTGTATATTGCGTCACGGACGAGATGTATTTCTGGATAACATATACTTTAACTTTGTCTATTGATTTATTGTTTTCGTTTTCTTGGTATATGGAAACTTTGTCCCCGTTCTATTCTCTTTTGAATTATAAAATATTGAGTACACTTTTGAAAATAACACAATGTAATTATAGCTTATTATTTTGTATCAACAAAGATTTTAAATGGATTAGTTGCTGAGTCAACAAATGGTGACGTCAGTTTATATCAATAACTAATTAATATATTTAAATACTGGATGACATTTCGTCTTAGCAATAATATGTCAAAATGTATGTAACTTTCGGGTATCAATCATTTCATTACCAACACAACACAACTTGCCCTCCGATCGATTAAACTCAGCTCGATTTGGGACACTTTCAATCAAGCTTGTTTGCCCTCCCTTGCCAAGTTTGTCCGTACAAGATGATTGACCCATTTGACTAACTTTAACACTAATGTTATGGTAATATACGTTAATAAGCATAATTGTAATGTACATTTTCGTTTGTACACTTCATAAAATCGATACAGTATTTGGTCCTTTGAAGTTGTGGTAATACATAAAACAGAATTACTTGTTTAGATAGTCCGATGTAAACATTTCAGTATTAATCTATTTTGAAACAAGCTAACACACACTTTTTGTATGATGAGGTTACTCATTCTATTTTGTTTTAGTACTCTCGATATATTTATTTTAAACTTAAGAGTCTTGTAAGATATCGTCCGAGCACCAAACGAGCAGAATCTAACAGAGATAGACCCATAACCAACTTAATTGGTGATCGTTTGATGGCACTCCAACCGGGTAGTTAGTACAGTTGGGGTGTCTCTTGTCCATCCCTTAATCTAGGATTAATAGCAAATACACAATCTAGATTCGGTGTAATATTTAGATGGTTTAAAACCTTTCAATTCAACACCATTAAAGATTTCAATACCTTGAATTAAAAAAATCTTATTAAAACAAATATTACATACCATTTATAATAAAATAAACAAAATTTAAAATCTTTTGATATATGAATATCGCCGGGTATCCTATAAATTCATGGTATTAAATTGAAATAATCTTTTAATCCTGGAATATGACTTCATCCACGTTTATCAGTAGCAAAAAAAGAAATTTGAATTGATATAAAAGTTAATTTGGATCGTCTTACTTTGTATCTGCACGTGAATGTACGAACAGATTTTATATAATATTAGTATTTCAGACTCTATTATATTATACGTAAGGGTTAATATCGTCTGCAAAGGGGACGTTAACATTTGCAAATACAGCACAAATTTCCGCTCGAAACGTTTGTGTGTGCCGTTCATAAAATAAGAGTAGAGTACACAGGAGTTCCTTCTCATGTATATTTTAGGTTTACGTTATGAGCTACTTCACCTTTCCAGCCTTCCTTTATGTTTCTCGTGTTGCCAAACGGATTTTTTCAATTACTTCATTCCCTTATTACTTTAGAGATTTAAAATATAATTTAACGCTTATATAATATTTGATAGATATATTTTAATTTTATTTATTAAAAAATATATATTAATGTTTTAGAAAAAGATATAGGCGTATGTTAAGAGTCGTCAAATTAATTATATTACATTTTACCTAATTGGTTTACCAAAATCATGATAATTATCTAGGAAAATTATCATTGTAATCTGGACTTTGATAACGATATCGAACATATTATATCATATATATTGGATGATTTATATATGTAGTAATGACCGACAAACACACAAGTTAAATGAATCCCGTTAATAAAAACAATGACGATGTGCGCAACATGAAAAAGCCGGAACCATCCCCATTTTCATTGAAAGCCTCGTTAATATATGCATGAACCTCCAATGGAGTCGTATATCGGCACTGTTAAACACACACACAGTTAACAGCTGACATGTATGTAATTAGTTTATTTTTAAAATAGGGCATTTATTTATATTTGTTTATATAAATTTCCCGTTAAAAATTCAAGTTATTTTTTGTTTATTAATGTCAAAAGTTTATTTTACTCAAAGTGAGTGTTCTGATTTTTTCGACGTAATGAAAAATAACTTATTGAAGTCGTACCTTATTTTCTTTTCTATAATCAATATTATAAAAGACTAATTATCCTCGTAAGATTTAAAGTACTGAATGTATGGGGGATACATAATATGTAATGAAAGTCAAGCTAAGTAGATTTTCGACAAAATTTATTGGCGTACTCTAATTGGATTGTAAGAATAAAGTCTTTGTGAAAATACCTTCATGTTAACAAAACGTTCTTCTTACAGTTTTATATTCTATATTATTTACGAAAGTAATGCCGCATGTGACATAGTCATATGTTGGCATACTACCAATCATATCTTATTACGTTACCCGTTATGAAGTACCTACTGGGAAATGTTTAATAACTTTGTAAAGATTTATACTCATAGTTTGTTTAGTAGTAAAGTATATCTTGTTTCAATATTTCTGGCTGACAATAGAAAATTTTAATCATTTAATTTTTATGCTTCTCTCAGTCATACAAAGGGTCACTTATCTTCGTCATTAATTGTCAATTTAATTGCCGTTAACTATTCAATGAAAATTAGTGAAGATTTTATAGAAAAAAAGTAATAACTTTATTCAATTTGTAGAAATACTTAGTTGCATTCATAATTGTCAAGTTTCAGCAGCAGATAAGAGTCCTACATCACATTCTTTCTTATTAGGGTTATAAGCATAAATCCAAGAACTCAACTCATCTTTAACGATAACATTGAAAAGTATTTTAATTATGTTGGTATTTTTGTATGATGATATTAATGTTATGTGATCTTCAGATCTAGAGGGTCGGGCGTGGTGCGGGCGGCGGCCGCGAGCCCGGCACCATGGCTACGGTGGAGGGGCGGCCGGCGCAATATGGCGTCACCCTTCGGCAGCTGCGCGAGCTGATGGAATCTCGCGGGGCCGAGGGGCTGGCGAAGATCAACGCGCTCGGCGGGCCTCAAGACTTATGCAAGAAGCTGTACACATCGCCCACAGATGGTATGTACCATAATATACCACCACCACACTAGCACCACAAATAAGGAGGATGTTAATTCTCCACATTTCTTAACTCTCAAATGTTGCCTAGGAGAAATAAGTTATCCTAAAAGAGAGGATATAGGTGTGAAATATGTAAACATGTTTAAATTCTTGAGACGTAAACTATTTATTATTCGGACGGGGAAACCGGTTTTTGCAAAGCGCCTCTCCTCACGACCTCCGCACGCCGGAGAGGGCGTATGGTTAGATTCTTAAATTTATTCACCCTAAATGTTCGAAAAATGTTAAACTTGATTAATGATATTCGAGAAGTTTCTCTACTAAAATGTATGTTTACATAAAATATAACAATTCGATGAACTTTTAGAAACGTGAGTAAATCATTCTATTGAAAATATATCGCTACAAATATTTACGTTTAAGTTAATATTCAGAGGAAGAAAAGTTCTCGTAATAAAAATAAAGAGATCGCTGCAAAAAATTGACTAAAACGCAAATATTTGTGCGTGGAAACGACGGAAAGTGTAAAAATTAAGTTAAAAATGTTAAACAAACACCTAGGGAGGAATAATTTTATAACTTTTTATATAAGATACATTTATTTCAAAATGTTTCTGTCACATTAAAAAAAATAATTACATGTGACTTACTAAAATATACTGGCTAGAGCACGTTTTTATTTTACATACGGTAGTTGTATTTTATATAGAAGGTAGGTATGTCAAAGTGTAACGTTAACCCTTTCCCCCCCCCCCCACCTATTGGAAAAGTCGTAAAGCTCGTAAACGTGTTTACATATTATATCGTATTACGTCCTTGCGTGATGAAACTTTATTTCCACTGTAATTCTTTTCTACATGTCACGTTCATATTTCGTTACTATAGATTGACTCGTCGTGAATGCCTTTGGTGTTTACAATTTCAGGATTTTTTATATTTCCTTCAGAGCATACAATATAATTATTTTATTACATATGTATAAATTCTCAAGGGTTGTTGTAAATTTAAATAAATATATATTCGCATTTATATAATTTCGTAGGTGGATATAATTTATCTAAATAGTTTGAGGTGACATGGGTAAATCCCGAGAGATGATCTCATACGTGGCGTCCCTACGAATACGGTATTATTGCTTAGAAGATCAATGCGTACCCTGGAGATAGATCTATTGGGAAATTTGAACATATTTTTTAATTCAATTATTTATATTATATACGGTGTTAAGAATGGGCGAGATAAAATGGCGGCAATAGAAATGTATTATATATTTATTTATTTATTTATAAAGGACAGCCAACAAAAGATACATTATTAATGACCTTCTATATACGAGTTTACAATAGTATCTGAATGTTCTCTCAATTATAGGTTATCACAACATGCAATATTAATTATGTCAAGTTACACACGAAATTCAATACAATTTTATACAACATTAATATGATTAAGTAACACAGAATTAAAATACAATTTAGTCAGTAATTATGAGATGGAATTAAAAAAGATAGAGTGATAGTGATTGTTGATCACTACCATCACTACCCGCCAATGATTAAAATTAACAAAGATTAATGCATTGTTGCAATGCAATGCAATGATAAGTGCAATGCAAAAATTGAAAAAAAAAAAAAAGTAATAATAATAATAATAGCAATAATAATAATAATAATAATAATAATAATAATAATAATAATAATAATAATAATAATAATAATAATAAAAGCAATAATAATATCTGATGCAATTTTCACAAAAAATAAAAGTAAATGTTTAAATCAAAAATAAATCCAATAATTAATTAACTAAGAAATTAGTGACAAAATGCAATACCGAAAGCGATATTGTACCAAAATAAAAAAAAAATCAAATTAAAATTAAAAATAATAAATATTCAAAGATCTCAATCTACATTTATGTTTATATTTAATATAAAAAGAGTAATATTTTGAAAATACAACCTTTAAAACTATTGTGACTGATATGCAAGATGTCCAAGTCTTTACAGGTTTGAGACAAATCATTATATGTACGTTTTATTCTATTAATAGGAGAATATCTTCCCAGCTGGGTCCTAGTTTGGGGTTTGTTAATTAAAGTTAATAAGCATACAAAATATATACATTTTGTATGCTTATTAACTTTAATTAACTTTAGATATTTGTTGATTAATTTAAATTTCCTTCAGTTAACTCTCTCAATATTATTAAAATACAATTAACCATTTGAATATGCTCGGCATCTTATTTAAAGGTTTGTCGACAGAAAAAGAATAGAATAGATTTTTTTTATTAATAGAAGGTTGCTTTTATCGTAATTAATATCTTATTTTTTTTGGTGTGCGTTTTTAATGATTAGGTAATCATCCGTTCCTCACACGTAGCTCATCAAAAAGTAATTAGCGACAACTCAAATACTTGACGAGTCAGGCCGCGACCTCATGACACGAGGCATTCGGAAACTTTTTAAGAGATTTTCTGAAAGGATAACTTTTTGGAAAATATTATATGTTTCATAATTAAAAGCGGCTTTACAGAAACAGTTACATACATACCTTCGACAGTGTGGTTTAATGTTAATAATAATTTTATTACCGTGTATTTATTATTGTCATAATAATTCTAAAATTCATCAAGATATTTAAGGCGAGATATAAGGATAATGGCGAAAGCATTATACCTGTTCCGGGGAAGAATTTTATGAGCACTCGTAACATTAACGACGTTGTTAATAACATGCCTTATACAGCTCCGTGTATAGCAATAACAAAAATACCGAAAAGAAAAGTAACTTACTACGTTCATTACATGTTTTGACGTTACCTATCGTGTCCCTTTAACAAGTTAATAATACAATTGTTATATCTATTTTTGTTTAAATGTACGGTTGCTTTGTTAAATAAGAATTCACATAATAGACTATTAATTTCAGACAACATTTATTATTGAATAATATTCGAATTATGAAAGCAAAAATACTTGTATCCACTTATTCAAGTTATTATTTCACAATTAAAAATTTGTGTCGTTATCTAAAGTTATCGATTAAAGAGCTTTACTTGGTTCAACGAACCCTAATCGATACGGAAATTCTTTAAACTGTCCATGTCATGAATGATAATGTACAGATCGTTGACTTTAACGAAATATAGGCTAATAACGTGGAGTCATGCTACACAAAGTTGGCATATTTCTTATATGTTTTCTTGCAGCAAAATTATTGCAGTGTCTTCACGAATTTTCCCAGAGAATGGATATTTTCTAATATATTTCAGCTGTTATTATTACTTTTACATATTACGTAAACCTAAGTCTCTTTTCGTGTATCGTGTAAAGTCTAATGGTGTTAGTACGTAACATTTTACTGACGGAATTTGTTTGAAATATTGAAAAAATATACTTTGTGATTTCATTGATACCGTACAAGGGTTGTATTGGGGTTTCTTTTAACGCGCTTACAATGCACTAACCCCTAGTTTAATCAGCTTCGATCAAACGCGTATGTAGGTCAAGTTTGTTGAGGGATGAAAGGGCGGCTTCTTGTTCTATTTCCATAACACAAGGTGATCGGTTCGATTGTCTTGTGAGTTTTAAATCGTTTGTTATCGATCGTAGGTTAGCTCAGTGCGTGGACCAATTTACCTTGGAGCGGAACTTAAATGATGAATTAGGCGTCTATTAATTCTATTCTTCGTGTCTTTTATATTAAATACTTTCTAAGATTATGTAAGATTTCATACAAATAAAATGATAATTAAAAATAATAAAACCATCTAATAGATGACCTAACAATTATAACGTGGATTGTGTTAATAAATAAATAAATAAATGTATATTATCCCTTAAAACGGGGTGATTTTGCGAAAATTTTAAACAACAATAATGAATTACATACTCGTATTTCGATCTAGTACACAAAATTTGATTGTAATTAATTCCTATAACATTAAATAAATACAAACCACAAATAATACTTGTTGTATATTTTTTAACGGACACGCAACTCTATTAACAAACGAAAATATTATTAGTGCCTTATCAGCTTTGATCGCGAACAATTTACAGCAATTGTCATAAAAACACGATCACTAATAAACATTACAAGAGACTGTAAACGACAAGCAATACATTTTTGTGTCGATGTTGTATGAAAAATGTTAAAGACAAATATTTTGACAAATCACATTGTACATTTAATAGAAGTGACAAATCCATACTAAAGTTAATATATTCAAATATTAAACACTTGTTAAACATTCAAACAACTGTCACATAAAATAATATCATTATTCACGATATGAAAAGTGAAAATTAGCAAGAAGGATGCGGTCTAAATATCGCCTTATAAATTGTAATTGTATAGTTTTCAACCAATTCCGATTCCTTTGTCCAAGATCATAAGACGCAGTTTCGTTAGCGATTGTTTGCTTATTCTTCTCCGGTGATAAATCGTCCCCGTCAACCGTTCGCCTTAAAATGTTCTGAACAAACGAAAAATGATCTCCATCGCTTTACCGGGAGATGTCTTTATCTAGCGCAAAATTTCTTATTACTCATCTCTTGCTCCAGGCCCAAACACTACTTCACCTATAATAAAACACCGGTTTGAATTTTAAAAGGTGTGGCAGCGAGCCAAATCTCCCATAGCTCTTTAATCACAACGTAAACATTATTTCTTATATCGGAAAAGTCCTACCTGGCCTTCGAATCTTCAATTGTACTAAGAACATTACAATGATCTAATCTTTAATACATCTTTTTGCTTTTAATAGCCGTAAGATAATTGAGTAGTGCCTACAGACTAGAGTCACTAGCTGTGGTCACGTCTCAAATTATGCAGACCTTGTACTATAATTGAAATAAGTAAGATATATCCTCAGTGAAATGTAATATCGGAATAATGATATCTTCAGATTAATGTCTGAAACATTAATTAAACTTATCAACTATTTTATTTAGCTATATTTTTGACTTGAAAAAGAATAATAAAATATCGTTATGAATCCATAAAAGAGTGAAAAAAAAATAGTGTTATCCAATAGACTATTCTAATGCATCCAAAAGCAACTTGACTTAACCGGAATAGATCTAGATAACAAGGCTAGTCAATCGCATTAGCCATAAATCGATGCAGGGCCAATGCAACTGGCCTATTCTCAGCGTTTTATTACTTCCATATCATTAGTGCTCTATAGAGAAGCTATAGTAATTACAAGTAACTCTATAGATATTAGTGAATTTAATAATGATTCATTCTGTTATATTGAATATACAATCTGTAATTCACTTGACATTTGTGACGGTACTAACAGAAGCTGCTCAGAATAGCATAGCCTTTCCATCGAAGGTCGACCGAGGACGCGATAACTATCTATGTCATCCCCACGGTTATCTATACAGTTGTATACGAGAAAACTTCTTATCTAAGATAGGGTTTTGCGGCAATAGATTGAAAAGGTTTTCAATTGAAGCTAAGGAAAATTGACAAGTTAAAACAGATAGATCAATTATCTATATCGCTTTACCGGACTGGCTATTAGTAATCCATTTGACCTAAGATGTAAATCTTATATAGTAAAATGGATAAATAATTGGAATGGATATATATTGTTTGAAATTATACTCAACGGATCAAAGTCAACATTCTAAAAAAATATTTAGTTACCGTTTTCAAGAATATTTGCGGTGTTATTAAATCCCCATATTCTATTTCATGTGTATTGTGAACCACAAACTTTTAATATTAAATATTTTAAATTGAATATTATTTTTTTTTTTTGTAATGCATCGTTTTTATTAAAAAATATATATATCAAAGATGTAAATATACCAACTACCAAGGATATAGGATAGGAAGTATATAGGATGTATTTATAAGAATAGTAAGATGACTCTTTACGTCAATCTCTATCAACTTGATCGGGAGTGGTCCGTGACGTCACTTGCTTGGAAGGGTGAGAATCAAACGTTAAATTTATTTGTTCACTCGAAAATATTTAATTAAAATCGTAAGTCACAGCTGTTTTCAATAAATTTAATGATGTCATTTCTATTATTACAAAATATGTTAATGAATAATTTTGCTAAAACGAGAAAATATTATGTTTTAATATATTTGTAATAGTTACGTTTGGTAAAATACCACAATAATTTAACACCTCTGCATCGACTTGTTTTTCTAAAAGTCAAATCGATGACCCGCGTCAGACGTCCATACGTGACGTGTATTTTGATATCAAAACCTAACGATATAAAGAATAAATTTATGCCTCAGAAACGTAAAAAGAGCTAAAGTAAAGCAAATTTCATTAAAAACTACAGCATAACACGTTAGTAACATGCAATTCCATGTTAATTAAGTGTTACGATGTAACGTTTGAGCGAAATAATTTCAGAATGGACAGTAGTATTACCAAAAATGGCACAGAGTTGAAAATATAATGAACTTAATGGAAAAGATCCACCCACCCACGTAGCACTCCTAAGGATATTTTCGTATAACTTAACGTCATAACTGTTTCATTTAACAAATTTTGTGTAAAGCCTATTATTATACAATTCTATATTCTTAGGGCTTATATTCATTAGTATCGCCTTTGTAAAATGCAGCTTTGTTCCCTTTGCGGAGGCGGAACAATGAGTATCATTGCCATTTGCCGCATCAAAACTTAAAACACAAAAGTGATATTATAAGCATAAACGTACACCAGAGTGCTATTGTATTTAGGCATCATTACAAAGAACCTCTTAAGTATGAGATTATCATTACGACACACTCGGCGGAAACGTGTTGTCTTATAAAAAAATGTATCCATAAAACAAGATTGTTACCAAAGATTACCATATGGCATAACGAATTTACAACGTCGGCGGAATGTAATTTTGTATCTTTAATAAGCATTTACATTCGTTAATAATTCAACACCTGCACATACAAAAGGAATTAAAGACATACATAGCTAAGAATAAATGAAGTCATAGTAGTTCATTTGATTAGACACCATGACATCATCACCATAAACTTAAGTTATGCGTCATCATTACGTCATCGCCACAAAGATATACTAAGTTACATTCTGATGGTGTGTGAATTGATTTGGAATGTAAGCTTTAACTTAGCGAATTATGTTTTAGCTAATTTTCATCTCTGTTGTTCTTTTTCAAGACTAATTCTTACAAAACTTCAATGAGATCAATGTATACTATTATTCTGATAAATGGATGAAGAGATGGATCACATTCCTCCTACCTCCCCAACTCCTTGACACACTTTTGAGGTGTATAAAGCAGTGATTGTGTATTATAATATACAAAAACAACAATAGGTTATTATATGATAAATATACAATTAAACGATAATTTATGCATACGGGACCAGGAGACGGAATCAAGAATGTATACATTTCACGCTATCTGGTTTTATAAATTGCCATTGCATTGAAATCAGATATTAGTATCTTCATTATTTTAGACGAACTAAGTTCTACATCAAAGACATTATATTGCTTAAATATGCAAGCAAAGATAAATAACAATATAGTTTTTTTGTTTGTCTTTATAGAAAACAAATTAACCAAAGTATACACATATTATAACGAATGAGACGTGACTTATCCTTATTTGTGTGATTTGTTTTGTAACATTACCCCACGTGGTTAATAATGTTAACGGTTATTACGATAATATTTTACTTTGTTACAAAATTGTATTACTAAATTATAGAAATCTTAAAGAATAGTAACTTAAGATATGTAACCTGGTGAAGAAATAAATGTAATAACGCCGGTCGGCGCCGGTTTTGTTACTGCCCTGTTTTTCGTACTCGAATCAATTCTGATGACGTCACCCCTCACCCTCCCCCTTCCCTCCCCCCGTCTAACGGGATACATCCATTTCCCTTACATCTACCGTCTTCCCATCTTGAATCGTAAGACAGCTACACGCTAAAAGGAAATATTCTTGACTTTCTAACATGGCGTGAGATAAGCAAGAAATATCTCAAGATGTTACTTTTTCTGTACCTATTTTGTGATATTTCACACATTTGTCATATCCTTGTCACTGTGTTTTATATTGTTAGTGATAATTGTATATTGCTTTCCGCGTTCATGCAATCCGTTTAATTGAATAAAAACTACAAATTTTAAAAACACTGACTTATAGTATCGGAAGTGTTGCTAAAGTCTGAGACATTTGTGTTTCGTATTAGCGTTTTAAGATCAATCACATTCATTAAACATTTGAGCGACCAACGGAAACATTGAAAGTAAACTGTATACCCAGAATGAAACTAAACCATCCGCAACAGAAACAAACCAGGTATAAACGGTTTATGATTGAACGATCGCAGGTATTTCACCTATTCATGTTAATGCTTAAAATAAATCATAAGAGTCTTGCATACTTTAACGTTGAGATAATTTTGGTACGTTTGGCCCATTTTTTATTTTTTTCATTTAACAGCTCCTGAAGTATCTTCGATACTGTCTCGTTTAAAGAATTTCTGATTATTTCTATTTTAAAAAAGCTCCTAAATTTGTAACTTGTATAACATTAGCGTTGTTAATTTTATGATCCAGGCAAAATGCTTATAATTATCTTTAACAGATACGGTTGGGAGTAAATCTTCGCAGATCGTTGTATGTGAAAAGTCTCTTACACCAACGAAAGACGAACGACTGGATTACTGGCGTTCGTCTAAAACAAATAACCAAAATGTTCTTAACACACGTTACACAAGCCCGTTATTGAGGCACTACATCATATTATTTACCGCTGTTACAGGTTAATGCGGTCGGTACAGTAAACTGTAGGAAACAATTGGTTATTTTTAAATATGTTTACACGGCAAGGAAGATTGGAAGCTATAGGAGCAGATATATGCTGTGTTTCATAATTTATTATCTAGAATATCTCCTTCGTTTTTAGATAACGCGATCTTTCAGCGTTCGCTTTTTCGTGTCATTATAATTTAATACAACGATGATGTATGGGATTATAGTCAAATAATGCTACTATAATTCGATGACAAAGTGATTGATTTATTATTTGATTTTGGCAGTCGGCAATTGTTTTAACATAACTTACGTAACCAAATGATGTCACCCAAGGCAATGAAGTGGTATTTGTGACGATTTCACATACTATAACTGAGTTGACTTTAACTTCCTTTTTTATATAATATTAAGTGTAACATTGATTTAAGATTTATCGATTTATTGCATATAGAAATCATAAAATTCTACTTAGATTGTAAGAATGCATGTGGTGTTCTATATTTTTTTTCAGTACTCGGATCATTAGTCACATGATTTCTGATGTTACCAGACACATAGAAACGAATTCCGAGACATGTTTTGCGACGGGCAGAAATAGAATTCAGCCGGTACTATGTGATCTCCCTGCGTGACGCCCGCCCAAGCTTCCGTCCCACTCTATCTTACAACCTGGAAATATACCTTTCCTGTTCTTGCGCACTCAGTTCATTGTTTTAAAACGTAGCTCTGCTGCGGGCGGACTGAAATAGGTCGGGAGCGTCTGAAACTGGCGGTTCATGATATCGAAAGCTATCGCGAGGTCAGTGTCGGAAAACTTTAAATTACCAACTAGACTTGTTTTACATTTTTAAACTCGGTTACTCGTATACCTTAATAACTTTTTCAACAAAAACGTCAATAAAATCAATACTTGAATGTCTATCTGTACTTATTGATGTTATACCGAATTAGTGTAATACAATTACAATAATGGTCAGTTAGTCAATAAACAATTTAGTTTTTGTTACCATAACAGCGATTCTCCCACTTTTTCACTGTTATTGGTCTATACCTAAAAAGTAATTTTCAATAAACCCTGGATTGAATATTCAAATATAATAAAGTTATAGCCTCCAAATGGTTCATGGCGTCTTATATTGATTTTTACTATAATCTTGTTATCTTCAGACTGAAATGTCATTTGCTCTTCCCAACTTAATTGCAAAACAATCCCTTAGGATTATTACTTACTGACTCCACTTTTAAACTCTATCCTCACATATTTTCTTAATTCACTTCGTTGATTTTTATACATAATTATTAAATATCATCAACTATTTGCTTTTTTTTAGTATCTATAACATCTCGATACTACTAATCTATTTCTATTCTATTCTACCGTGTGACATAATACAGTGTATACAAATTTATACATACTATTAATACAATACCATTGCGGTTTAGATTCGCCTTTGCCAAAGTTCAGCACCTTTATAATAACTAAGTACATATGTACATATTGCTTACGAAGCCCTTTGGCAGGCGAAGTTGCCAGTATGATGAACCAGCTAATAAGACCCCCGACGGTTCATTGGCTTGCGCTAAATAAACGTATCGATTAAAGGCAAAGGGAAACGGGGTAGATCAAAAGTCTTGGTTAATATAAAGTTGGCACGCGTATACATGTCTAACTCGATTAATGTACTGGTACACCATGTTTCTCCCACCACCAACCCATGATGAATACGTATTTGTAAATGATCGTGGCTATTTATCATCAGATTTAAATTACGTTGCCAAAATATTTTAGATATACTTTTGTAAGAATCCATGATATTTGGTCATGTGATGACGAGCGCGTAACAGAATAGAGAATCGGTTTATAACGTATTGTATATTATACGTCATTTTTCTATCATCACATTGTATAGTATTTACTAGAAGCGATAAGAGATGCTCCTTTGAAACGTTTGTAACTGTTGCTATGTAAAGCTTTTGTTTTAATATAAAACTATATGTAACGCATTTATACTTAAATTTCTTACACCTAGATGCAGAGGGTATTTTACAGTTTAATAAAATATAATCACTTAAAAACTGGAATTATATACAGTGTGTTGTATTTTAAGTTGCACGTGCTAACAACATTTAAAAATAACTTATTCTATTTGATGGAACTTTAAAATGAAGCTGGGAGATAGAAATTCAATGTACTAGTGTAGTGACGTCCCCGCTGCTCCGACGTTTTGCGGACGTCAATGCTGTCAACGTGACGTTAGAGACTTCCAGACGTATATTCAATACTTATGTTGACACCTCGTACAATAATAATAATTATAAAATACAAGGTGTTCAGTCTGTGACGTCATTTAACGTTTAGCTGACTACGTTTTTAGATCGTCTGTCTGGCTGTATTTTTGGTATTAATAGATTTTTTTTTAGTTTTAGTTTACTACTTATGTAATAATGTTATATCGGATTAATAACATTTACACAAGTTTGATATAAGGCTAATTAAAAAAAAAACAATTGATTTGTGGACCCAATCACAACTCTTGAAAGTGATGTCAAATCATTTTGAATTTAGAATGGATATTTTTAATTTAAAACTAAATAGGGCTATTCCATTTGCAGCAAGATCGCATAGGTTTTAATTGAAACCCCCTCCCCATACGTCTCTCATATTAATTGCCTCCGCAGAAAGTGCATATTGAAACAATGTCTGTTTTATTTAACCACCGGCCTTTCATTAAGCGTACTAGGGCGCTTGGAAAGCAATTTAGTTTCGTAACCCGTTCTATATTACCGGAGAGAACGTTACCTCAGGATTTGTTTCTGTTATGGGACTCTAAAGGGATTTACTAGAGCCCGTTCGGACGGCATCATGACCTCTATTTGACATTGAATTTTATATTCAAATTGTTCATAAATATAACAATCTATAATAAATATAAAAATTTTGTAAGCATAACTTAGCAAACTGCTTTTACGATATTTCATAATATTCTGTTAGTAATATATTATATCTTCTATATAAATATAAAAGTTTACTTTAGATTCCTTGAGGTAATCGATAAGTGAAAAATGTTTATCAGTAAGTGATTTAATGCTTGATTTATGATAAGTTGAAAGTTAACTGTTGATATCATGATTTTAATTTTCCAATAAAATACAACACCTTCCGTATATCAAATAAGTATAAACAGAACAAGCTCATCTCTCCATTCAATACTCTCAATTCATATCATATCTACGTACTCCTCCGTGAATCATTTATTCTCAAAATATACTCGCGTTTCAATACAAGAAATCTCATATTTCCCGTGCATAAGTTATATTTGGTTACTCCTGCCTCCTTCCGCAATCTTGTCCTGTTAGAGGATAATGAACCTTAATATATAAGATATATAAAACAAATTGGAATGACTTTGGGTTTCATTAATTAGGTTACAGTCCATTTAATTTCAAAATTTTATCTTCCTTCATCCTAGGGATTGAAATTTTTGTATAGTTAGTATTATACTTGGTAACATTATATTATAAAGTTATTATAATATAGCCAGAATAACCACAAGTTGGTTTTCGTATCCGATTATCTAGTTATATTGAATACCATATAAAATGTGGTTAAGTTTTTGTTGTTGTGAATTGTTTTCGTGACCCCTGGGAATGTGAAATTTGGTCATTCATCAAATATACGATGGAGTTTGAAATGCTGTTTCTGACCGGTTCTGTTCCATTTAGCTAACCTAACTAACTAACCTAACCTAATCTTTAGAACCGTAAAGCTAGAGTCCGTTTTATGAATGCAATATTTGACTATTAGATGTAAAATGAATCTCTCCGATATTGAGATACACATTTAATACTTTAAAACGAATTTTTATTCCTAAAAATATATTTCGTTAATACTTTATCTAAGGTTTAATTTTGTTATAGCGATAGTATTATTATCTTCTAATATTATATCAAACAATTTTATATCTATCTTTTTAGATTTTAATTATAAATTGATATTTCAGAAGCTTAATAATAATTAAATGTTGACCTCTAGTTTTAATTTCGATGTTTTAAAACATCCGATTGTATTCATGAATACAGTTGTAGTACATTTCAGTGTTGGACTTTTGAAATGCTTTTAGAAAATTCTACAGCTTTAAACGAGAAGTAATGCATTGATGGTGAAAACTTTTTTTTCTCTTAAAATACTATGTATTGTTATGTAAAAGGAAAATTTTTAGTTCAATGTCTGTAATTAGTATATATATATATTTATATATATATATCTGTCTGTGTGTGAAATGAAGTCTATCTTATCTTAGGAAAACATTTATTTCTTTGTTATTTTAATGAACCCTGTTTATTCTTACTTTGATGATGTCTTGGTACTGTTTATTTTTACTCTGTATCATATTACATTCTATGAATATCATTATTACGTTTACAATACATCTCTAAATAAGTTATTTTCTTTAATAACACCTATATATAATATAATATATACAAATATTTGACTTGCCATCCAAAGGGGATGAAAGTTCGTAGAGGATTCTATCATAATCGAAGCAAGAAAAACAATTTGTCGACGATCGAAGACGGGGTCAAAAATATGTATTATGTAAAAATATTTAGTATCGGATATTTTATGTGTCATATCACATGGGTGCTTTGATAAAACTTTATGGTACTTCCATTGAGTTTGATTGCTCTTGTGTTTGTTTAATGATATACTAATTATTTATTAATAAATAATAATACTACCTGTTGTTTTTATATAAACAATACGCATATTAAACAATTTATTATAATAGGAATTGTTTAATATTTAATTAGTCGTTTATAGTTTACCAGAAGTCGATTAAGTACATATAACCTTGAGAATGTATACTGTTTTAAATCGATTAAAATCAAACGAATTCTGAATTTGAAATATAAATATGTAATAAAACGAAAATAATTTATAGTAAAGTATTTATAACGACTATTTGATCGTATATCGTATCGCATCGTATCGTAGCTTATCGTACCTATCTTATATACAACGTAGTCCTCGTCACTTTTACTTTTTTTAAGTTATAGTAACCACTTCAGTCTAACAAAAGGAACTTGAAATACTTTGTATATTTTTAAATGTTTGAATACACGTAATTTCGCTGTTTAGTGTTTAGTTTCATTGTTTTTGTTTTAATACACTGAATACAAAAAAATATTTTTTTACTGATTTAAGAGTCAATTACAAATTTTAAATTATTAATGAGATAAAAGTTTTCACTTGTTCTTCTCTACGTACTAAGCAAGTAAAGTTTGAGGTCTTATAAGTGCAGATTATACGTAATTAAAAAAAAAAAAAGTTTTAACGTCATCCTAATTCGCTAACGATGCGAATAGTTTTATTAGACCATACAGATATAATATATATATTTTATTTAAATATATACAAATAGTACAGGGTTTTATAATAATAATTATTAAATCAAATACTGACAAATAAAATTTATGATAAATATTAATAATCAAAGAAATCCAGAAAAGATATTCAAAGAAATCTTCTTGTAAGGTTTTCTGATGTTCATACACACGTTTGTATGATAAGGTTTTTATAAATGGTCAGAAAACAGAATAGCGTAACCGTAATATATCAAATTAAACTTTCAAATAAGATTAATACCTTATAAGTATACGGTATATACTGTAGTTCAGTTGACAGAGCCATGGGTGATTTTCCCGGGGGTAGCAGGTTCCTCCTTATCGTGTTGATAGTTTAAGTTCAAATATATATTTAAGTATTAGTAATGCCCTCGTCAATAAATTCGTTAACCAGCGGCTGACGCAAATTAAATTGAGCGTTAGTTGTCACCATCCGTCCTGACGTCACACTTAATTGTTAACATCCCGTTAACCCGAATACCTTATTTACCTTGATTATACATAAAATTGTACCACTTTTTATATTCATGACCAATTAAAAAAATTAACATTAATTATCAAATTTACCATCTTAATTTTACACACTGTAAAATATGTGTACGATTTTAAATATAAAATGAATATTAATAAAGATTGATTGACTTACACATTTTTAATCCCTCGATGCGTCTTCCGGTCATGGTTCTGTCACAGTTTAGATTCTTTATGCAAGCTCACGTTTTTTTTGTATTGTTAATTTCTTTGAGTGGATTTAAAATGAATGTTGATTTGAACTTTTAAAAAATTACTAAGGATATGTAGGTAATGCTATCGTATATAAAAAATAAATACAAAGATACATGAATAAAAAAAACATGTTTAGTTTATATAGTAAGTATAGCCTCAAACTTTGATCCCGAATAGGCAACTTAATATTTTATGCAATTTTTAACAACTACCTGCAATCAATAATAAAATATCAAGTTAAATTGTAATATAATTCGATCAGAATTTTAATTAAATAAAATAATAAGAACACTTTAATGTTCTTTAAATGTATAGATTTATAATTCTCTAAATATCTTGAGTGATTTTTCATTTCAATGAGTAATGATATTGAAATTGCATTAGTGCAGTGTATCGACTGCTTGGTATGAAGCCAAATATTTGTCCTTATTGATCGTTTTCCTTCGATAATGATAAAATCATTCTATTCGAAATGTTGGAGGATTGTTTTGAATTGTTTATGAGCTTCGCAACATTTGTGTTGATGGTCAGTACCTACTATATGTACACATATATACATATAGTATATTTATTTATATATATTTATTTAATATCAGTGCTATGTTGGAATCGAAAATGTCCTAATGATCATTAAAAACTGTATTTTTAATGAGATCAATTAAGATCAATTAAGAGGATATTTTTTATTAATTATTAATACATAGTATAATAAAATAGTAATGTGATCAAATATGAATATAAAAAATTACGTGTATGAATTTTTATTTTATCCGTTGTTTGTTCATACAAAAAGTGATGGTTGAATTTTGATGAACGTTAGTGTCGTGACAGTGTATTGTCCAAATCAACATATAGATGGAATACTTTAACGGGATGAAAGTATCGTATTCCCGAAAACAAAAACCGGTTAGAACTGAATAATAATACCGTAGGTATAGATTTTTTTCCATAATTTTATATATGATTTAAAAGCTAATCTGTACATGTTAATAATATGCGTCCATTGGTAATTCCAAATTCACAGCTTTTCACTAGATGCATATGAAACTATACACATTACACAGTAGTTACATTTTTAAAACTTTTCTCTGTCTATCTGTTTTTGCCTGGTCATCTCTGAAAGGGCTGGACTGATTTTAACAGGCCTTTCAGTAGCGCATGACGGATGTTATAAGGACAAAAATACATATTCCGGACAAACGAAGTCGTGGGCACAGCTTGTGTTATATAAAATACATATAAATTATACAGTCAAATTATGTTTCTATATGTCTAATCAATATCAAAGGCAACCGATTTATGTGTACGTGTGTATGTCAACACTAAAAACAGATCCCGGGTTTATGAAAACTACTCAATGGCGGAAGTATGGAAATAGATGTATAATCGTAAAACTGAGAGCCATTGAACGGTATTACTCATATATCGGTAATCTGCATCACTCGCATGTGTCCGTGTGTTGTGACTTACATACAGTATTTGTTTCATCGAAAATTTTGATTTGACATGTAAATTAACTTTTGAGTCACAATACAACTACAAAATGATATATATATTGTATCGTATTAGGGTTGAGGGTCCTAATACTACAGTAAAAAGAACAATAATTACTTAGTAAAATTACAAAAAAATTATACTCCAAAATTTTTTACTAAATTCATAAATGTATGATACATAATACTTATTAGGTATACATTTTTGTATACGTAATTCTAATAATAATATCCGTTGTCCCCAGGTCTTAGCGGTTCGAAAGCGGACCTGCAACACAGGCGGGAGGTGTTCGGTTCGAATCTCATTCCCCCGAAACCTCCCAAAACCTTCCTAACTCTAGTATGGGAAGCGTTGCAGGACGTCACACTTATAATATTGGAAGTAGCCGCCGTCGTGTCCTTAGGGTTGAGTTTTTACAAACCGTCCGAAGATGCGGAAGATCTTGGTAAGTTTATTATAACAAATTATTTATATCAAAATTATAATAAATTAGTCTTGAACACGTAGGTCGGTTATAGTCATTTTATCTAAACAACATTTATATGTAGGTATGTAATCAAATGTAACTATTAAATTATTGTATAAAACTGTTTGTGTTGTAAATAAATATATAAATGTTTTGATGTTGTAATAATCGTATCTAATTGACAATTGTATTGTGTAAATACGTTTCTCATCCGCGAAAATTATCAGCAAATATTTCATGTTTCATTCAAAATTATTAAAAATATACGACCCACACTTATGCGTCGACGCCAAATATTTTCGTTGTCTGTCTGCGACTACCCGCCGATATAATTGTCTGAACGATCACACAGACGGTTTTTTTTTATTATATTCTATTTTTAACGTGAAAGTTGTATCAGATTTAATATTCATACATATAACTGACAAAAATTGTGTTGTTCGAACGTAATGTAATGTTTATTTCATATAGTACACGAGTCGATAGGATGCCCTGATATAAAAACGGGAGAGACCCTTTATCTGAGGCTAATTAAATAGTAATAATAATTAATAAGTGTATTTTCTCTTTTCAATAACTAAATGGAATCATTAGACGACCCTGGTAAGAACATGTGTAATCTCAATAATGGTTAATGTCAATCCTGCACCTTGCTCGTTATATAGTGTGTGAATTGACCAATCGGAGACAAATGTTTTAAAAACTGCAACTATTGTACGATTTTTTAGTTTTAGCGTCTATCAGTCCTCTACTGTATGTACCCTTCTATTTCCTACCATGTTTTGATATCTCGAATTATTTTCACTTTATAACAAATATTACTTCAATTTAGTTTGAGCGATCCGAAAACGATATGAATTCGAGATACCATGGTTTTAATGGGGCATGTTTTGATTGTGTTGCTTCCCTTGCGTAGATCACTAGTAGTGTCGCACCCGGCTCTCCCTTCCTATACCACGTGCCCTGCATATAACAAAGAAATAATACCTAATAGCTTACTCAGTACGTGACAATATTTTTTTTAAGTCAAACACATTATATTAAAAAAAATTGTAATAAAATAAATGTATATTATATTTTCTTTGTGGTTAAATAATAATATCAAAACAAATAAAAACATTTTTAACGTTAAAAAACCTCTAGATATTTAATCAAAACGCAAACGTTTACCTCTGTTTTTAATTCACACGCAAACTCCTTGTTTCTTTGTGATTTTATTGGCGTTAATTAACCGTCATCTACCTCTTTTAAATGACGACTACGATTACTTAATTCGTATGATTTTGTAATTTTATTCCACTTCGACTAACCAACACATACAACGTGGATTTACCATATTATTTATATATATAAAATGTATAATTTGTATAAAAATAATTCTATTTTAATATCTACTATATGTCTTTTATACTTTTAAAATAATATTTGTTTTATTATTTAAAGATGTCAGTCACTTCATGATATTTTGCAAATCAAATACACAATGAAAAAGTAGTCATTGGTTTGAGTAGATTGTGAAATATCATATATCATCAATATATATCAATTGAACCACATTATGTTAATTAAATTATAGCTTATCATTATATATAGTATAGTTTGTTTCTTTGCTATTCATAAAGGTATTATTATTATACTTATTTTTCAAAGTATTAGGTTATTCGTTTCGGAGATTTTTTTTTTTATAACAAAGAAACAACCAAACCTAGATGCTTTTATGTGTATAGTATATGTGTAGATAGTTATAGGAAGACATCCAATCGCCATGTCCCCCATAAAAATAAGATTGTATAAATTAGGGTTATTTTTCCACACACGTATCAAAAGATTCATGTTAAATACAATTCGTGTTGGAATTTAAGATCATAAATAATATATAAGCTACAAGATGGAGTAGAATGTGTCTAATTAATGTATACGTTTCCAGCACATCTGGATGAGGAGGAAGGTCATTATCAGTGGATCGAGGGTCTGGCTATTTTAATTTCTGTCATAGTTGTCGTTATAGTCACAGCGTTCAATGATTACACTAAAGAAAGGCAATTCAGGTGAGTTGAGTTCTTTTTGTTTTGAGAATTTAAGCCGAGCCCGCTGAGACTCTGTAACCAGCTCAGCTCAGGTCTGTGACAAGTAACTGTTTTTAAATCTACGTATGTCGGCTTCAACTCCCCGTCGTGGTAAACTATACTTTCAAAATATCATAGAGTGTATTCTATAATGTGGCAAGTGAAATATATTATATATAATCTTCTTGTATAGGCTGACCTTACCTGATCACCTTTCAGAGGGCTCCAGTCGAGGATAGAAGGTGAGCATAAGTTCGCGGTGATAAGAGGCAGCGAAGTCAATCAGGTTCCGATAAGCGAGATAGTTGTTGGTGATATATGTCAGATCAAGTATGGAGACCTGCTTCCGACTGATGGCGTCCTTCTACAGAGTAACGATTTGAAGGTAATATTACCTTTGATTACCGGTAATCTTACAAACGACAAGTAATATATGTATCTACCATATAATACTTTACAGTACCTATAATTCATTGAGCGCGCGTTCGATGTCGTTGTCAGCGTCCCCCAGATAAGCTACACGATAAGGTTACAAGTATCGATATAATAAAAGATAAGCAGGTTATTGGGTTATCGATAGATCGAGTTTTCGATATATTAATATTTATATCTTGGTATTATTATCGAAAATCCGCAGATCCGCCATCGCCTATATATAGAGTCAAAGTCAAAGTACATTTATTTCAGAGATATATTGCACTTACGAAATCTCAAACTCTAAATACTGTTTAGTTAACGTTCTTATATTTTTTATGTAATAAAATAAATTAAAACAATAATATTTGTAGCATGAAAACTTACAGAAATTACTTATTCTTTGTTATAATATAAATTTTTATTTACTTTCGGTTTTTATATTGAAAAGAAAATACATATAAGAATGCGGTTAAGTTGATTATTACGTAATTACATTTAATTAGGTACATGTCAACATTATTATCGGTATCTTTGTGTGTTGCGTCAATCTCCAGTCCGGATCTGATAAGAATGCGTCATGATAATACACCGATTTGATAACACGGAGGAAATGCAGTAATTTTTATGTACAATAATTATTATGAATATGTAACTTAATATATCTATAGACAACTTCAATATTAAACAAATGGAAAATAGGAACATAATGAATATAGGAATATGTTAAATATTATTCTTTTAATAGATTGACGAGTCATCGCTGACGGGTGAATCGGACCATGTTAAAAAGGGAGAATCTTTTGATCCCATGGTGCTATCCGGTACACACGTTATGGAAGGTGAGACAAACACACACACACACACACACACGTCGATATGTTTATGGATTGCACATGGGCACATTAGGATAATGGCCCTATAACTATTACAAACCACTATTTAGTTTTAATAAACACTAAAAAAAATCAAAGCGGTATCCGCTAAGTACCCTGATATATGCCCTTTAATAGATATAAATTTTTAAAACCTTTGAAAAAGATCACGGCCTTTTACGTATGGTGTTATAAAACTATTATTATTTATCGATAATTGTTTGATAATGGAGTAGGGGGTCCTGGGCAAATGCCCCGTGTGTCCTATGATATGGAGGAGTCACCTAATCTGACGTGATCCGTTCCAGGCTCCGGTAAGATGCTGGTGACGGCCGTGGGTGTGAACTCCCAGGCCGGCATCATCCTTACGCTGCTCGGTGCTGCGGAGACCAAGGAGAAGCAGGAGAAAAAAGGTCAGTGGATCCGACCTGATGGTATGCTGGTCTGGCAACCAAAATAGCAAAAGACCCAGTTCTTTTGGCAAAATGCAGTTAATAGATTGTTTTGTATATGAGTCCCTGAATCGTCTTGCCTCTTACCTTGTATTGGAAGTCATATATGGAAAAAAAATATGTAAATTAATATTATTACATTGTACTTTTGTACATCTGTTTATTGAATTCTCAGAAACAGCATCAGTATCACATATCCCGTAAGATATAATCAATGCATTGCTCATTTGATTAAAGACTTTGAGACGCTCAATTTAAGTAAATTAAACCCCATCTAGTATGAATGAATGAATTATCCAAGCTTTATAAATGAGCAGTGCGAGATTGCTTGATTAGGAATATGATATTATTGACAATATTATTGAGAATTGATATTATTAATTTGTCAATAAAGTCACTGTTGCGACCCAAAGTAGTTGTATATAGTCACAAGACATGAATATCCCTATCACTGCTATGATTTGTATGAAAATTGTGATAAATGCTATCATATAAATAGATGATATATATAGAATCACCAATTTAGTCTCCGGATATGAGATTATTTTATTTAATTTATATTTTTCTTTATATATATATAGTAAAATCTGTCTGTCGTTTTGTGTTGTGTAACTAACCCGATGTAAGCATGGTACGACCCCGTAGTACCCTTCATCCCCTATATAAAATAATCTCATTTCAGCCAAAAAAAAATATATCCTAAAAGCAAACATTGTAAACACGCTTGAGCATTTGATGCCATATAAAATATACACGAGACAAATGCTTAAGCGCTTTTATTTAGCGCTCCGTGACCAATGACATTTTTTTTTTCCTCCTCCACCCTCAACCCGGCCCGACGCACCCGACGAACAAACATACACATTTATATTGCATCGTGTTGCATGATGTATACATATACGTTGTAAATGTGTATGCTTTTAACTTGGATTACGAAATTGGTACGCGTAGAATCTAAAAAGCAACAGAAGAAGGAGCAACGGAAGAGTATCCCAGGTAAGTCGAGCGCTAAGTGCCCGTTAACCTTTGTACGTTGGGGGTTAGATGTGGACAAACGATCTGACCCACAGTGTACACACACAATACACATGTATCAATTAGAATTTTAATTCAATTACGATCAAGAGACATATACATACCACATCGCATTAATCGAATCTTGCATAGTAGTTAGATGCATGAAGTGATATATAGATATTTTTTTTACCCTAAACCACATTTAATTAGTAAGAGACGCAAAAAAATTTATGTGAACTAATATCTTTAAGAAGTGTTTTGTTATTGTTTGGTATAATATAAAAATATACATTTTGCATTTATGCTGATTCCATTCAATAAATTTAATTTTTAATTAGTCCGGCAATATTTTTTTTTTTTGTAAAATTATCTTATAAAGTAATTGATGTATTAATAAATGTATATTATAAAAATTAATGTAAAAAATACCAAACGGTAGCAACAATTGTTTAAATTCGTTAACAAAAAGCTCACGAACATTAGGGGATGAAGAACCAACATCCGGGAACAGCCACAACCACGCCACCAGGGACGACAACCACGTGCAGCCCGCCTCGGACAAGCCGCCGCCGGAGACCAGCCACAAGAAGGAGAAGTCCGTGCTTCAAGCCAAGCTCACCAAACTGGCCATCCAGGTGAGATATATATATATATAGCTGTTTCTGTCTTTTGCTCTTATATTTGTAGTATTAAAAACTCACATCTAGTAAGTAAAGTATCTTCTTCATTTCCTAATAATGTAGGTTCTAAAAATAATCGAAAAGTACGGTTTACATGAAATTTAAATATATACACTAATTAAATCAGTTAAAATATATTTTATTCAAATGCACATTGACAAATTCTTTCAAATATCAAATTTCAATTTTGTCATAAAAGACAAAAGAAATTAGTACGGAGAGTTAAAAGCAGATATTTTTTAGGCAAATAAAAAAAAATGTCAGTTGATATTTTACTACATATTACTATTATACATATTCGAATGATTACAAATCAAATCATAATATTCCAGATCGGTTACGCGGGTTCAACGATAGCTGTGCTGACGGTGATCATCCTAGTGATACAGTTCTGCGTACACACCTTCGTGATAGAGGGTAAGGAGTGGAAGGCAACGTACATCAACAACCTGGTGAAGCATCTCATCATCGGAGTCACGGTGCTGGTGGTGGCCGTGCCTGAAGGACTTCCGCTGGCTGTTACGCTCTCCCTCGCTTACTCTGTTAAGGTTGGTAGCACTGATATGTTTGGAATTTCATTACTTTTTGATGATCCTTATAAATAAACGTATTGTTTTCAGAAAATGATGAAAGATAACAACTTGGTACGTCATTTGGACGCCTGTGAGACTATGGGTAACGCCACTGCCATTTGTTCCGATAAGACTGGTACATTAACGACTAATCGTATGACGGTCGTGCAGTCGTATATATGTGAGAAGTTATGCAAGGTCACGCCGAATTATAGAGATATACCGCAAGATGTCGCCGAAACGATGATTGAAGGGATTTCTGTTAATAGCGCGTTTACTTCTAGAGTTATGGTGAGTAGTTACGTTTCTCTGAGAAATCTTAAAAAAAATAAATTGGAACAGTTTGAAATTAATCGATAGAACATCACGGTTCAACCAGTATTCGGTAATCTTACTAAAATATGCAATCGCTTTAATCAAATTGATCACAATTTCCAGCCATCCTTAGAGCCCGGCGGTCCTCCGACCCAAGTCGGCAACAAAACCGAATGTGCTTTGCTGGGCTTCGTTTTAGCGATCGGTCAAAGTTACGAAGCGGTCCGAGAACGTCACCCCGAAGAATCCTTCACTAGAGTATACACCTTCAACTCGGTCCGCAAAAGCATGTCCACTGTTATACCCTACAAGGGCGGTTACAGACTGTACACTAAGGGAGCTTCGGAAATCGTTTTAAAGAAGTTAGTATATAATATATATGAAAATAAGTTGTGGTCCAAGAACGGCACCTTAGTCACTCCAACATTAAAGCCCGTTCAATAATAATTGTATGAAAATCTTCCAGGTGTTCATTTATCTACGGCCACGAAGGCAGGCTCGAGAAGTTCACCCGCGATATGCAGGACCGCCTCGTGAGGCAGGTCATCGAACCCATGGCCTGTGACGGCTTGAGGACCATTTCCGTCGCGTATAGAGACTTTGTGCCCGGCAAGGCGGATATCAATCAGGTACATGATGACATTGTCTTTTGTCGCAGTAAGTGTCAAAGTAAACATCATAAAATGTCGGTTTCTGGCAAATCAGTTTCCAAAGAAAACAACTAATTTGGTAACAAATATATATATTTTTTATATAATGATAAATAATTGGGTTCTAATACGAAACAAAAACAATAGAACAAATAATTATATAAGAATAACTAAGTAACTAACATATTTTTAATATAACCAGGTGCATATAGACCAAGAACCAAACTGGGATGACGAAGACAACATCGTGAACAACTTGACTTGCATGTGCGTGGTCGGTATTGAAGATCCAGTGAGACCAGAGGTGAGATAACTGACCTTTATGATTGAGCTTAATTATATTTTCATGTATTGTAGTGACACGCTGATAATGGTTATTAGTACAACTTCACATACTTTATCATTTTCAATAAAGAACAACTTAACTGGTTCTTCTGGGTACCATAACCAGAGCATATTACATGCAATGCAATGCTTTTTCAATACCCCGTACTATATATGGTTATTTACCACTACGTCACACACCATCTTATACAAGTTGACATACTACAGACTCTCGCTTATAAACTCGACTATTTTGATATTAAGCACCAAAATACCCGCAGACCCCGGAAACCCTCGGTAGTTACACTTACCAATATTATACAATTATATCAAATATGCTTCCTCCCCCCCTCCCAGGTCCCGGAGGCCATCAAGAAGTGCCAGCGCGCCGGCATTACCGTGCGCATGGTGACGGGAGACAACGTCAACACCGCGCGCTCCATTGCCATCAAGTGCGGAATACTCAAGCCCAGCGACGATTTCCTCATCCTAGAGGGCAAGGAATTCAACACCAGGATCAGGGACGCCAACGGAGAGGTGAGTGGGACAGACATCCCGGATTTTATTCCAGCTTCTGTTTCTTTTTATTATATTCCTTTAATTCACGAATTGTATCTTTAGACGTGACAAATCCAGCTACCTTACTCGGTACTGTTAACAGTCATGGGTAAACTTTGGTACCTAATTTTCATAAATGTCCGCAACGACTGCGTTATTATTTGTCTTAATTAAAAAACTCTACAAATAATTCTATGATTTCAGGTCCAACAACATCTAGTGGACAAAGTATGGCCGAAACTACGTGTACTGGCGCGTTCGTCCCCCACCGATAAGTACACCCTCGTGAAGGGGATGATCGAGTCCAAGGCGTTCGACACCCGCGAGGTGGTGGCCGTCACCGGTGATGGTACCAACGACGGACCCGCCCTCAAGAAGGCTGACGTTGGATTTGCCATGGTACGTAAAGAAATTTACTCTTATGATTCAGTTCTAAAATGTCTTAGTAATTGAAAGATCAATCAATAATTCCTGTCTGTAATAAGTGTGGTTCTTCTCAGACCAGGGCGCCCTCGTAGCTTTAATATTAATTTGGAGAGTGTCTTTGAAGAATTGCTTATGTCGACAATATGGTATCAAAATAGGCCCTCTTGACACTCCCATTTGACGTAAGCAAGTGGTCATTGGTATTGATTCAAAGGGGAAAAAAATATTAATAAATAAATAGATAAATACCTATAATCTAATCTTAAATATCCAGGGTATCGCGGGAACTGACGTGGCGAAGGAGGCGTCTGACATTATCCTCACCGACGACAACTTCTCGTCCATCGTGAAGGCGGTGATGTGGGGACGTAACGTATACGACTCCATAGCAAAGTTCCTCCAGTTCCAGCTGACGGTCAACGTGGTGGCAGTTATAGTCGCTTTCATCGGCGCCTGTGCCATTCAGGACAGTCCTCTTAAGGTCAGTTTTCTCTCCGATATTATATATGACAATATAATTATGGGCAGATTTTTTTAATAAAATTACCAATCCAGGCGGTACAAATGTTATGGGTGAACCTCATAATGGACACGCTGGCGTCACTGGCGCTGGCGACGGAGATGCCCACCCCCGATCTACTCCAACGCAAACCATACGGACGTACCAAACCGCTCATCAGCCGCACCATGATGAAGAACATCCTCGGACAGGCCATCTATCAGCTCGTTATTATATTCACGCTGTTGTTTGTCGGTAAGTTTGGATTTAACTGTTTAAACAGTGTAAGTAAATGATATTGTAAATGAATGCAAAAATATTAAAACTAATATATATAAACAGGCGACAAACTGCTCAACATCCCGTCGGGTCGCGGCCAGCAGTTGTCGTCGGAACCGTCCGCCCACTTCACCATCATCTTCAACACCTTCGTGATGATGACGCTCTTCAATGAAATCAACGCGCGCAAGATCCACGGCCAGAGGAACGTGTTCCAGGGACTCTTCACCAACCCCATCTTCTATTCCATCTGGATCGGAACTGCTTTGTCTCAAGTGAGGATGTTGGGACTTACACTTGATGCCTATCGAAGTACCATCACTAAACTCATTGCAACCATCACCAGGTGATAATCATTCAATTCGGCGGCATGGCGTTCAGCACGGCGGGGCTCACGGTGGACCAGTGGCTGTGGTGCCTGTTCTTCGGGGCCGGCACCCTGGTATGGGGTCAGCTCGTCACCACCATCCCCACCAGAAAGATACCTAAGAAGCTCTCGTGAGTATTGCGTTGTAAAAGTTCCGTTCTATATAGTGTCCTCACCTTATCCCATATATTTCTATTATTCCTTGTTATTATACTCTAAAACATTCTTTTATAAATGTTAATTTAAGTTCTATTAATAATTTAATACTAATATTAATATCAAGATGCCACTGGTTTAAACGCCTTAACCCTCACCGACCCTCTCCCACCCCGGGACCCAGTTCCCAAGCTCCTAACGTCTCAAAAAATATAAAAATGAGAAAACCGACGTAAGTAAAGTAAAGTTTTCTCACCGTCAAAAATAGCATTTGTAACGACTTATTATATTATTGAATCATTTTGAAACATAAATATTGTTTATTTAAAATTAAGAATGCCTTCTTTTATTTGTCGCCTTCAAAAATAATACTAACATAAGCATACCTCAAAATGAATACCGAACCCCTCCGCAGCTGGGGTCGCGGTCAGCCGGACGCGGAGACGCTCCCCACGGGGCCCGACTACGACTCCGACCTCGACAAGAAACCTCGCGCCGGACAGATCCTGTGGATACGGGGACTCACGCGCCTGCAGACGCAGGTATGTGCGGACCCGGACCCGGCCCTGGGGTCCGTGTGGGACGGGGCCACGTATGTCGATATGTCGACGTTTTGGGAGGGGATTCGTTTGGGTTACCGAGACCGGGGTTGATGTTTTTATTCAAAATTGGGCTCAATGTCTGGAAAGTGTTAGCTTCAATTTTGTGGGTTAATTGATTTTTTACAGTATTACAAAAATATTTTACCACAAAAATATAAATATTATTTTTACATGACAATACACTGGCCATCATTTGCCATTATAACAGGAGAATTTAAAAATATTTTAAAATTAAAAGTAAATGATCTATTTTAGTACATATTACAAGTAATGGCCGGGTAGTGTGATCCTTATACAATAATATAATAATAATATATAACATTTATGGCAGTGTGAGAGGGATAAGTTTGAGGTTACAGAGACAGTACCTAAAGGTCAACAAGCGGATACCTCGGGCATCCTACGCTAAGTCGATATTGTCCATTATAATTAATTAATTTTAACTATTTATTGCATATAAAAATTACCACCATTATCAATACTATGCATTCATATATAGCGTCACGAGAGGTTACGTTCATTTTACACTGTTGGTACAGCCGGGTCATTCACAGACGACGTAGACACAAGTTATGCGATATGTAAATTCAATACTTAAGATTTATATCTTATCTAGATTCATTTTATTATTTTTAAAGTAACTTTTTATTTTATTTTTTTTCGTTTACATCTTGTCTAATTTCTCCTATACTTCTGTTCTGATTCGATAGTTAATTTTTCAGAACCTATACAGAGAAACACTTTACAAAAGTAATTAGTAGCGCTATTTTATTTGGCCCATAACGTAGTTTTAAATTGTTCGATCGCTCATTTCGAAAATAAAAATTGCTATAAAAATATAATAGAAAGAAAGATAATAACGAAATCGGCAATCGAACAATGTACTATATAGATTTAATCTTTTCTAAAAACTTTTATTTACTTGGTTTCATGACATCCTTCTAGTCTTTTCGCAACTTTCTCTCACCCTCTTGACTTCTTCCAAGGATGTCGTAATACCGAGGGTACACTTAGACACTAGTTACTACAGCGCGTTAACGGCCATGCATGCAACCGACATACAGTCTGACGCTTCCCTACTGTTACTATATAACACCCGAGTTCACCCCCATCCCCCCCATTGGCATGTTGTGTAGGCTGTGACGTACTTATCCCTCATATACGATCTCTCAAACAGTGACTATGACTACCCCGATCACTCAACATCAAACCACGATATAATAACTCTATCTTCTCTCTCTGTCTTTTATTTAGTCATACTGACTGTTTGATTTTTTTTTTAAATTAATTATGTTTTTTTTTTAATTTTTGAAAATGTTACGAATAGTGTTTTTTTTTTTGCTTGTGAAACGCCAACCCGTTACATCCTCGCTACTGATCCAAGCAACCCAGCTCTCGAGGACGCCTCACGTACGCGGCGTACTAATAATAATGCGTTACCGATATCACTTGGCAGTAACACCATCCACTGTTTTGTTGATTATTTATATATACCTATATATACATATATGTATATATCATTTTGTACACCGGATTGTGTTGAGTTACTGCTATAGAGGAACGTTAATTTATTGAGTGTGGAGTGGATTTCTTGAAAAAAATATCTATAAGAGCATGACGAGTGCTCTACTAACTAAAGTTAACTTTATCGGAACCCCGTATATCCTTTGCCGTTGTATTGTCAATGTTTTGTGTTTATTTGTTTTTGTTTTTGTGTTTTTTTTGTTTTTTGTTTATTTTTTTTAATTATTAATTTCGTTTGTGAATGTTGTCCATTGCGTTTGGGGTTTCAGTCCGGGTGTAAGCGTCAAACTGAGGGCGGATTTGTGTAGTGCCTTGCCTTGCCTTCATTGTGTTTTTTTTGCGTAATTTTGTTAGGCTTCTTGTAGTGTCCGTATGTATTGTGTATGTATGTATTGAACAGCGGAGCCGGCCATCGGTAAGTAATACGTAGACAGTACGGCGTTCGATAAAATATATACAATATACTAAACAAGTGAGTTGTGTAGCTTCCTAACTATGTTGTTACGGTATTAAAAATGTGTTCACCGAAATATATTATTCATCAGATTATTAAAAAATATATATAATTATATCAATATTTTGGTAACACAATTATAAAATCGTTACAATAATTTTTTTGTAGGCAAATAAATGTCCCTCCTTGGCTCCCGAATTGGATGTTTATTACTAAAACTTAAATAGCATGCTAGAAATATAAGTGTTAAATAAAAATCCATACTAAGCAACGTACGAGATAAATGCGAGCCACCACCATAGAGGGCGTATGGAATTTGATATAGATTAAAAATATATATATAAATAAAATTTTAATAAAAATGACGTTAACAATGAGGAATTACGGCGATTTTGTTAGAACCCTCTGTCCAAGCATCTCTAGGTGTGATCCCCTGCGTTGTGTAGGCTTAAGTGTAGATCAACTTGAGGGTAGCTGAGGCCTCGATTCGACTCCCTTTAAATATTCAGTTTCTCATTATTGTTTTTTTTTCATTTTGGTTTTTGGTTGTGTTTTTTTTTTTTATATTTTCTTTAAGTTGGCACTTCTCTGTCACTCGACACAGGCCCCGGCCGCATACATCATGCCACACCAACACATTACTGTTATTTTCTTTAACGGGCTATCCGACGCGTTTTATTCGCGTGCATGTCTATTTTTTTTTATATGACTTTAAATGTTCTTTGTACATGATTGTATCGCTAAAATCCCCGGCCTCTTCGACCTCTGCGATACAAAGATTTTAAACTGTGAAAAGCCGGTTCTAAATCTTCAGTTGTCATTGTCATCTATGGACGGACTGACGTTACATGTACATATTGATGTCACTACAACACTCGATTTATCCCATTACCTTTCATGTACAGACACCGATTATTTACGATTTTATTGTATGTATACTTTATAAAGGGTCTGTTATTCCGTGTTGGCCTGCTTGTAGCTACGACAGATATGGGGACAACGTTATAAATTATTTGAAATATAAATTAATAAACTTGGTCGTCCCGACGTCATTTCAACTATAGGTTGCTATTTATAAGTTTCAAATGCTTTGTGTCTTTAAATAGCGTTTGGTTCTAGTCCTCCCCACCCCCCTTTCATCATAAGTAATGTTCTCTCGAATAGACATTTCTGTTTAATGTGTAATGAATGTTCATTATAGATAATGTTGTTCATTTTGCACCTCAATACTCATTTATTAGCTTCAATTCCATTTAAAATATATAATTTTGAAATTTATAATCTAGTTTCTAAGTAGAATCTTTAACGTTGTAGAATGTCTTATGTTACCAAATTGTTCATATAGCGACCTGAACTAAATATATCGAAGATATCGACCAAGTAGGTCTGTGCAATAGTTTTTCATTGATGACGTCGGACGAGCAAGGTGGAAGCAAAAAATTAGTAATTGCCCCATATCTGGGTGAGCGGTTGTAAAGCTAGGGCTGCGTGGCACGTAGGACGGTGTCGAATGGGGCGAGCCGCGCGTCGTAGAGAGATGTTGTTGGCAGCCCCGGCCGGTGTTGGAGACGGAGGTGTAGTGGCGGCCGCGGCGGCTGGCGGCGCGCTGCGTGCGACGGACGCTTACGGTACACTCCCCCTAGCCTAGCCCTAGCCCTAGCCCTAGCGACTAGCGTCTAGACTAGCGACTAGCTCTCCCACACGACACGCCAGCGACGAGTCGTCCGACACTAGCACTTTGTTTTTGATTACAAGATTACATCGTTCTCACTCTTTTTCACCTAAATTTTAATGCTTGATATATTGGTATATATTTTTTTATTTATCACGCATTGTTACATTGGTTGTTTTAATCGATATATTTTAATTGGTCTCACATTAAAACTATTCACTCCTGAAATCGAGTGTCAGTGCGGGCGACTCACCGCTAGCACTCCAATAGTTCTGTTCGTCCGTTTGCATCTTCCACGTCTTTGGCTGTAGATGTCGTCCCTCATCTGGCACCGTCGCCCGGCACCCTGTCTCCACTCGCCATCGACATGGATAATCCGAGCACTCCTCTTCTCGACCCCTCCTCGCTTATTTTTATCTCATCTAGAGTTCTTCCTTCCATCGAGGCCGCTCGGATCTCTCGGCGTTCGCTAGCACCTAGTACTTCGGCGGCGTAGACTAGAGATCGGTCGAACGCATTCGCGGTACAGAGAACATCCACACCACACTCGTAACGCTGTCGGTCGGTCGCGAGGGTGTAGGGGGTAGCGGGCGTCACGGGTTGTGTTGGTTGCAGCTGCGCGTGGTGCGCGCGTTCAAGTCGACGCTCGAGGACCTGGAGGAGCGGCTGTCCGCGCACTCGGCGGCCGGGCTGCGCTCGCGCCTGCGCGCCCCGCTTCAGGACCTCGCCTACATCGACGACGACGCGCCCGCCCGCACGGAGACCACCATATTCTAGCGCACACGACACTCGAACGACAACACTTGTCCCTTAACCTTTCTTTTTTTTTTGCGACGCGTCTCGTACTTAACGCTATCCCGTCGTCGCGGCTCGTTTTGCGATCGGATTTCGTGCGACTAATGTTTTATTAAGTGTTGAAATTTTTTTAGATCTAGGTAGTCGATAGCAATAAACTGTGTAGATAGAAGCCCGACGTTAGGCTCCTAGACCGAATTGTGCCTGTCACCGCGCCGGGGCGCAGCTGTGCGTTTTCGAACGAATTTGTGACCTGTTAAAGTTAGCGTCAATAGATCGGTTAATGTTCTATCGTGTATGATAGCCTAGTTAGTCTCGGACTCCGCGCGGGGCTCGACCGTGACGAACACTGCTACCCTAGATGAAGTATATTGTGTAAATATGTTTGTAATTTTCTTGAACGTCTTTGTATGTATATCGGAGCAGTGATATTTTGTATAGTCGTTGTGAAAAATTTGAGATATCTCCTTTGAATATTGTAACTTAACTTTATGACTCTTTAAAGATTTTATCTACGTAACTGATACTTTGTAAAGTTCTCACTGGCTTTTGTGCCGGTGGGGTGTACGAGGAGCCGATGAGCTCCAATCGTCGCAGCTTTGGTGTTTTGTTTCATAGTAAATTTTGGGACCACTTTTACCCCGTTTCTGCCTAAAACTGGGATACAATTAGATCTACAATTATTATATCGATAACTATATGTTATTTTATCCAGAGTATACTTATAGAAGGGACACTATGTAATCTAAACGACACGAGTGGGACGCATCGCCTCTCGACTAGCGAACGATGTACGACTCAACCTGTAGACGTATGCGAATGTTACGTGAAATATTTACATTAAATAAATTTTCAAGCAAATTCCATAGTATTTTCATTGAGTAGTGTTTGTATGGTGGGGGCTTTAGAAAGATCGCTCTATTTCAGATGTTAACGGTAAGTTTAGGTCTGAGTCGAGTCGGGCGACTGCCGCAGCTGACGACTACTGACAAGTAGGTACAGTCAGTTGTAAATAGTGGCATGTTGCACGTTGTCCCGTTGTCCCACATCGGTACACGCTTAACGTACGTACAAAACACGATCGCTCTAGGTTAAAAGACCGACACCTCCGGTGTAACGCTAGCCGCCATTTTGTGACTTGCACGTCTACAAAATGGTAGCCGTTTAGATTGTAAGTACAGTATCTATTGAAGATTGTTTTTATTTTTAATTTTTGGTACAGATGTTGTTGTTTTTTTTTTCATTTATTTGTAACCTTATAATTAATTTCGCTTCGCATTTAAAGTGTGATCATGCTTATGTTACAGCCTTATGCATGTAAACAGATATATGTGAGTATGCACAATTTGTTTTTTATTTGAATTAGACGTTTGGTAGCATCCGATTGTATTATTATTGGTTTATATAACTTAATTTATTTTCATTCTATAAGGAGTCTCAAGTAAAGCTTACTTTATACGCATAGAACGCCAGTGTTCAATATTATAATTAAAATTATTTTATAATCTACCACAATAACTACCAAGCTTCTAATATTAGTTTATAAGCAGATATATAAAAAAGTATAAAAAAACATAAATATATTATCTCCACTATTACACCAAAACTAGAATTAAGTACCAGTATATTTTGGAACAAAAAAACGAGGCCTGTAGAGTATTTTTTTTTCTTTTAATTTTTATAGTTGACTCGGTTGTGTAAGTACTTATTGAGTATTGATTTCATTATATTTGAGTTTCATGTATTTCTTATATTGTTAAACCACTTACATACTTAACCGGCGTACAAGCGACCATTTACTATTAAAAGTCATATTAATAAAAGTATTTATTTGAACTTATGATATTTCATTTGTCCGTACCTCGCTAGGAGCGCACAGTACGTCGTAGCTCACATACCGGATGAGGCGTAGTTAATGTACTCGTAGTAACACGTTATTTATACTTAATGATATTTTATATATTTTTTCATTGCTAATGGATGCCCTGGACTGCCCCGCCCCAGCTAGTGAATGCCCCTATCCTAGTTAAATTTAGGCACCTAATTAGTAACGAAACTGCTATCTAAATTTTTTTCTAAAATTTTTCTAAAAGCTAAAATTCCACACTTCGTAGATATGGAATTCTAAAACCAAATAACAGAGAACACGCAAACTTTTTGTTAATGACGATGTTGCCGCATTGGTTTTGGAATGCCGCGAACCCTATCCCGGTATTGGCAGCAGCAGTTTGGTTACAGCGGGCGGCACTGGCCACTGACGCCGCGTCATTGTTTTGCAGCAAAAAGCGGACATATTGGCCGGCCGCAGGATATTTGTCAATAATTATTTGGCGGATCACAGGAGGATCAGCGTACAGTCCGGAGGGAGCTCCTTGCCGGCTCTCAGTCCCGTGTCCCATCAGAGCGATGACTAAACAACAAATAAACAAACAAATATACACTTTAAAGACTCTGCGTGATTCAAAAATAATTGCGTATGCACTAGCTTTTACTATAATCGAGGTGACGAGCGACTGCCAATAAAAAATTTTAATAAAACCCATTTAATAATATAAATATTATCTATCTCAATACATAGAATTTTCACTCTACAGTAATAATCCCAAGTGTAAATGTAGTATAGTTAAGATTTGAATTGTTTACCAAATATTAGATTAAGAAATATATTAGAGAATTGCAAAATATTAAATATTAGTATTAACCTGTGGTGCACCATATATTAATTGAATATTTAAGCTATATATTATTATAAAATATTATTTATAGCTGATATACAAAAAAAATAAAAAAATAAACGCGTACATTTATTTTTTTACGAGAACGATATATTAAATGAAAGTTAGTTTTTCTTTTCTGTAAATAATCATAAATATCTTTTATACGTTGTGTGTTGTTAAAGTTTTACGATGATAATATTATTTTATAATGAAGTGTTGCCTGAATTAAAGTTTTTGCTACCAAGTGCTTATAAATATTGATATTTAAATTTGCTTTGTGTTAATGTATTTTGGATGCGTATTGTCTTGTTCCTGGCCTTGGCTGTCTGTCTGTTTAACGAGTATTTTCTTTATAGATATTTAGACCAATCTATCATATATGTATTTTTTCTTCAATAGTTATCAAAATTGCATGCCATATTAGATATAGATATAAATATAGTTATGAATCTGACATTTTTCTATAGTATAGTACACTGTTAACACCACACCAGCCTTACTCTCTGGTCTTCCATTTTGTTTTGTTTTCACAACTACCCTCCTCAAGCAAATTTAAATATCATCCAACTAAACCTAAGAAACTGTTTACTAGACGATAAAAGTATATTTATGTTAACTATAATGTTTATGTGTAATTCTTTGAATTTCATTAAACGCACTATTGTAGTGAATACGCCTGCTAATAACTTATAAGATTAGGTAATAATGAAAATATTTAACTTAAATATATTTGACGAAATTCTAATACGTGTTTTTTGGTGTTCACCAATTTATAAGACGAATCTTTTAATAATAATAATAATAAACTTCTACGCTTATAGACACGCAGATAGTATGAATATAGTGAAGCATGATTTTCTGCTACAGAGCCAAAATACTTGGTATAAACTGATACTCTATTAATTAGTTGTCTCTAATGCTTCTTGTCACTATTAAATCTTAGTAATAAAGTATCTATACTCCAAAGTAACTTTCATTTCACCCCGTGCCTCGTTCGGAGCTGCATTTATAAGGTAACTGGCCGTCGGAAGTGTATTGTGTCCTTAATGTTGGCCGTTTGGATGTTGGTGTCCAACGTTGGCCGTTTGGATGTTTGTGTCCAACGTTGGCCGAATGTTTGACGTATGATAGCTGGTAGCTTAGCTTATAATGTTACACTTGGCATGTGCTCTTAGATAATAGGTGAAAATTATTAACATTTGTAATTTTTTGTTATAAATGATAATATTTCATCTTGACCTTGTTGTTAAGATAAGTGTTAGTATAGAAAGTAGGCTGTGCTTAATATATGTTAGTGACACTTAGAAACACCAGCACATTTAGTTATATAGTAAAATTATTTGTTATTTGGGATGTTATTTATTTTGCTATCACCCTTGTTCATAGCGCTTCTGTATTTTAGTTGGTAGTTTCAAATATTCCACGTATGATATAAGTATCTGGTATGTGAGCGACTTCGTCAATAATATGTGTGCTTCTAGATCGTATCGCATGGAGAGACACGATGTGACACACGATTGTGTGCGAACACAACACACACACGCACAGACAGTGTTTTATTTGAAAGAACCTCAGTGTAAGCTTCAACGCATTTACAAAAACAACAGCTACTGTATATTTCAGATCGATGTTTTTTGAAGTGTATTATTATTTTGATTATTTTTATTATTATTATTATTTCGATATTGTAACGGAGCCCTGGATGGAAGATGTATAAATAGTTTATAAGTGCACAAACCATGAATGTGCTTCTTACGGTTGATAGGTGACCCTGCGTTATTTAGATCCTGTTCTACTTATTATTTATCTTCTCCCGTCAACTATCGCTTCGCGAAGCACTGCTTCCGACAGTTCCCCGCAACTTGAGTTGCATTTCTGTGTCACTGCTTCTCTATCGGACGCTATCTCTTTTATCTTTATTTATCTTTATTATGTGTTTATTAGAACTCAATAATTTGATTTTGATTATATCAATATATTTTATTAGTAATCTTTTAATATATAAATTTATTTTGATGATTTATTATATATGTTAAAGTTTATTTTTTATTATAATTGGAGGAGCGTTCGATCGTAAGCACGCATCTATGTAAGTGCGGGCACCCCCCGCCTCCCCTCTACCGTGATCTGTACTTCATGTTCTTGTTTTAATTTTCTTTTCCATGAACCCCCATTGCACACGGAAGGTCATAGGTGGGGAGTTACAAGAGCGCTTGATTCCTGTGCCCTACAGCAAGACTTCTACCGATCAAGCTGTAAGATTTCATGAGAAGCCTGCTCTTTCACTCACCTCTACGTTTTGTTTTGTTTATTACTTTCTCCTTTGTTTCGTTCTTACTGTACTCTACTTACAACTTGTCCGCTGTCGTTCCGTTCCACCCGCACTGACCTTTTAACTTCTTTACGTTTGTTTTTCGGCTTTGTCTGTCGTTTGAATTTAATCGGTCAGTGTCCAGCTTGCATGTTTCATCACGGCATGAATACCGACGCATGTTTCGCGATTTACACGATGATTTTAGTATTCGTATTTTAGGTTGGAACAATAATCCTACAAACTTATATTATATCGAATAAAAACTAATTAGATAATTTTAAAGTTATTACATCTCTATAGGTTACTTCAAGAACTGTAATTTTTTATCGGATATCTTTCATATTAGATTTAAATTTATAATAAAATGGAACAAAGGCATTAAATTTCCACTTGTTACAATCAGCTTATGTAGATAGAAGTAGAAAATTTTTTCTATCATATTTTATATAAAATTAAATTATTATAATAACAAAGTTTTACATTAAATATAGGAAAGTAATTAAGATTATTTTCACATTTACTTGTCCTGTGACACAAGCATAGATTACTGTAGATAGAGGCCGAGTTCCACCACCATCATCACCTAGCAACTAATAGTAGTTTTTATATCTTTGGTTGCCCCATACATTGCACTAAATAGACCGGAGTTTATTTTAAACTGCTAAACAACGGGTTACCATGGATACCATTTCATTAAAAAATGGCTTTTAGATAAAATTTTTAGGCTACATGCTTATGGAGTAAGTAAATCGCGAAAAATAAGTATATTAGCTTTGCTTAAACGGAAACGGGAATCGCGATCTGTGTTGCTTCGTAAGGCGTAGCGTCCGCTATAGAGCTTCGCGAGTGGCTCGCATAGGGGTCAGAGAAATACAGTCACAGTGTATGCATGGAACCACAACACGACACTAATAAGAACGACCAAAGTCTATATTCAGAGGAGGACCAGTAGTTATCACTGCATGGCATTTGGCTGCGCCGGCAGTACCGTCGGCCTCGATGGACCTGCGTCAACAACTGAGAGGGGTTCAAGTAGGACCGCATAGAAAGAACAGTAATTTAATCGTCCTATTGATCCCTTCTCTGGACCTACGCGGGTTATCTGTGACTGGAATTTTGAATTTGCTTCTTGCCTCTTTTTATGGCTCGGTGTGCTTCTATTTGTTTATTCCGAAATATGTATATTTTTATGTGACGGCGTCGTCTTTTGATAAACTGTTTGTATAATGTATCTTATTGATAAATTATATTTTTAATTACTCAAAATATATCTGCGTATATCAAAAGGTGACGTCATAATTCTTTGATATTCGTTTTGCTCTGGCTCACATGTGATTTTGAGGTACGTTCCTATTTCCAGTAATGTATTTGTAAATAAACTAAACCCCTGGAACATATCTGGTTTTGTGCTGTCAATGTACACTACCCTTGTTGCGCAGCACACTATTGGCTCACTAATGTATTAACAAGCTCTAAATTTAAACCCCGTGTGTCTGCAACATCATTCACTTTAATATAGTCTCTTAGAGGTGATTATTAACATAACTATTAAATAAGTATGTATTACCAATTACATTAAATCTGAGAGAAGATCATCTTTCTTCTGGGTAATAAAATCACCTGTAAAAGAAAGTAAACAAGTGTTATTGCTGGACGGCATGAACTTGTATCGTGGGCTTAGCATTGTATACTCACACTAGTGAGTAAAAAGATGACGAAACGAAATTGCGTCCAGCAATAACGCCAGTGTGAGCCAGAGCCCAAAGTGACACTGTAGTTAAGAGATGCGAATAAGAGGGGTGGGACCGCAGATCCGCGTGGTGAACGCGTTCCGGCAGGGGCTGGACTCGCGCGGGTCGCTGGCGGACGCAGCCCTAGCGGAGGCGCTCCGCAAGCAGACCGCGCTGGCAAAGCGCTTCTCGCACTCCTCCAGCGTGGAATACGACGCGCCCCACGCGCTGGCGCCCCACGACCTCGACGTGGAACGCCTCTCCAGCCACAGCCACACCGAGACCGCCGTCTAACACCCCCCCCGCTCCCCCCCACCGCGCCGACCGTCGCCGCCATCGCTATATCGTAACGCTAACGATTGTGTATAGAATGATATTTTTTAAAACGAGCATGTCAAGTATTTGTTTTGACCGCGGCGGGCGCGGGTCGACCGCTCGCCGCCGCCGGTGTTCGAGCATAAGTTATTGTTAACTAGTGTGTTTAATTATTCGATTGTTTTGAAAATATTTTATTATTATACGCGTCGCGTCGAGTCGCGCGCGTCTGTTGAACAAATAAAAAATATTGTCTAATTATTAATTTTAGATTTAAGCGCGAGGACGAGCGAATGGGCGTGTGTTTTTTGAAAAATAAAATAAAAAATTTTCGCGTAGCATCGTGTCATCTCTTACACGGAATGAAATGTTTTATATTGCTTTTGTCAAAGACATGTTGTGGAGCGCCCCGGGGGGGGGCGGCCCGCGCGTCCGTTCCGACTCATCCTTTTGTATAAAGTTATTTCATTTGTAGCGCAGTGTCATCGTTTGTACGTACGCCGAGTGATATTAGCGGCGCGCCCCCCGCCCCCGCCCCTCCCGCGCCTTGTATACTTAACTAAATTATTAAAGTATTAGTTAAGGTGTTTGTTATAAATTTCAATAACTTTTTGTTTTTACGACCTTTTCCTCTATATCTAAGTATACATTTAAGTCATATCTCGAAGCGTAGACGCATCAACAGTAAAGTTTCTATACAAGAACCGTTCTTCGCTTTCTTGTATAAAAACCGTAGTAGTCCACTTAAACATCTTGAAAATGTTTAAATAGAAATAAACATTAAATTGTATAGCTGAAGGTATTTATTTGTAATGCTAGTCTCTTATGAAACAAAATACTAATTATTCAATTATTATAATGTACTTATTGATTATTGATAAATACTTCAAGTTTATTAAACAAAATATAGTCTACGGTGTAACGAATTGATTTTGGAATTTTTTCTCTTCGAGCAATAGCGAGACGCAAGTCTATCGGCCCCACTTCAAATACGATAGCTACGTGTTGATTTGCCAGCGTTTATGGACCACGAGATCGATATGAAACGCGGATACGGACCACTAGTCCGACGTGATACTCGGTGATAATATTGATACCGACGTGATACGGTGACGGACTACGAGACCGACAAGATATGTGCGACGGTTCAGTGACCGATTTTATAAGCGGAAATGGACCTCGCAATCGGTTTGACATCCTGTGACGGACCAAGAAACAAAAAAACGCACTTGACGGGGGTCGAAGACGCGTCGGCACAGACATAGGCGACGTAGGATCGCAGCAGTGGCATTTTCAACTTATAAAGTAAGACATGTACTTAATGGACCTAGTGAAGAGTTGAACAGAGAGTCGTCACCACAAGCCGAACGCTCGCTGCCCACTTGTTTTAGAAATATATAAATAATAATAATAATGATGATCGAGCGATTTAGAGAATCGGCAATGTTCAATTTTGTATAGAACGTTTCATAGTAGCATTATTGAGAGTTGTTACGTTTTATTTTGTGAGGTTCGTAGGCGCGTTCCGTTGCACGTGAGACGTTCCTCGACTAGTGTAGAGCGACGGACGCCCTCGTCCGGCGCCGGACCGACAGACCGACGGACCGACGGACGAGCGGCGCTATCACTACTAAACTAATAAACAATCTTGTAAGTAATCAAGTATTAGCTTCGAATCAGTAAAGCCTTTTTAAAAAAAACTTAGTTAAAATGAAAACTATTAAAATTTCACATTTAATAATAATATTAGTTACTGTTTCAGTGCATAGAGAGGTCATGGTATCGTTTTGTGTATAATAATTGCTATATTTTGGTTGATATTCGTTACGTACCACTTTCCCGATGAAAGACATAATTAGGAGTCTACTGTGTAGTGGGGGGCCCGCCTCCTACCTAACAATCAATTGTTTTGACATTCATTGTCTGCCACTAACCATTTTAGGTGATAAGTCCCATTGTTGTATTTTTCGTCTCACAATAAATGAAATCTATTTTATTGTTTTTAATGCTGTGGTTTTATTTTTTACCTTCTTATTATCATAATAATACCTTTAAAATTAGATTTAAATATCTAATAATAATAACTTTTACATATCACAAGAAACAATCTTAATTTCATCAAGATGGCGAATAACATCCTAATAGCTATTGATACAAACCAAGAATGCATTAAATACAAAGTCTAAGATATTTGGTGGAACTTTATTATATACAATCAAGCCCATTAATCTTTTGTTAACTTTTTGAAGACGAAATTTAGACGTTACGGGTTTATTTTTAGTCTTGTGCATAAATTTATCTCAAGCTATCCCTAGGGCCCAGATTTTAAATAGCACGGAAAGCTCTTTTTTCTAAAACAAAAATGGTATTTATATCAGCAGCGTTACCCCAGAGTAGGATACCATACATTTAATGGTGGCATACGTGGAAAATAGTCACTAAGTAAGGCGTAACATTACTGCGCAATTCACCTTTACGGATAATCTCCATAAGTCAGAGATATTCTTAAGATAAAAGGTCCTAATATATTTAATGGTGTTTTGATTACATTTTTTGAAAATTGAAATTAATGTCACACTTAAAATTTTTTGTAGTGAAGTCAAGTTCAGCGACAAAAATTTACGAAATTAAAAAAGTGGTAGACTGAATTTTTTAAACAAATTTCCAAAGCAGAGGTAACTTCCTTGTCTAATTCTATCACTTTGTTTTCTATGTAAAGAGTTAAATTGGAGTTCGCACTTTTTGATATTCCAAGGAATTTTAATTTTATTTAATTGAAGTTCTGAAGTCTAGTAATCATGCCTGTAAACAGACTTTATTAAACAATTTTTTATAATTCCTAATATGTTGAGAAAATTAGTCACCGCAATTGAATTCTCTAATACTTGTAGAGGTCATACAATTGCTACCTCCTTTTAATTCCTGGGGTCGCCCATTTTTATAATAATAGATGTTTTCTCAAAGTTTTGCAAAAGAAAACAAACTTAAATACAGAATTTGTTAACTAGAAAAATTTATTATATTGCTGTGTACCATTTTTTTCAAGAATGAGTATTTAAATATTATTTCTAAACTTTTCCATACACCTTTCAGTTTTAGGAAGAAATACAATATTTTGTTTTTAATGCATTCTAATTAATTTCTGTTAAAATGATGATAAAATGCCATAAAAAAACTATTAACGATATAATAGATGTAAAAAATGGTATATAATATAGTGTATGTAAATGGAGTCGGAAAAAATGATGAGATGAGATGTGATGCTTCACCGGCGTGCGCTGAATAAACGACTCGGTATGTTCGAACATAATGTTCATCAAAAATGTTGGTCTTATTTGTTCTACAGTAAATCCTGTAGTACTGTATAGCAAGCTTTTATATTTGAATCACTATAAAGGTTTATTTAAATTCAATGACAGAACTAAATATTATGTGAAGTTGAGATGTCATTTTTATGACCAAAATATATTTAGGTGGAGATAAAGCTTCTTAAGAATAATAAGTTACGTAAGAATTCATAAAACTTAGGAACTTGATAAGAAATAAATAAACTATTGTAGTTTAATGCAATAGATATTTAACATACATCACAGCATTTTGTATCTGCAATATATTATTTGGAAATTGAGTATCGTAAAGAATAGTAAATGCTACTCACAGAAATTATTCCACACGGACGAAGTAGTTTCAATGTTGCATATAGCTCCTCTCTATTGTAAACTAAAAACAGATTCTGCACCTTACCACTGGGGCAGAATAGAGAAAGAAAGTTCAGCAACATAGCTGGTGATATCTATTAACTGTCTCATTCTCCCACTCATATATGCCGTTGATTTAATATTTAGATTAGCGTTGATAGGAGCGCCAAATAGAATGTTAGATATAAAAAATACCAAAAAAAAATTCCAATGAATAGTCAAATCATGATATCATAAATGAAATGTAGGTCCATTTAAGGAAGATTAGAACATGAAGCCGTTTTTGTTATCAATATGGTTATAAAATTTAAAATAAAACTCAACATACAAATAAAATTAGTTAAGTTTATTTACACTTAGACAAAATATAAAACGTTCATACTACTATAGAGTAAGAAGTCCGGGGGGAGGCTCGGGCGGCATGAACCCCGCCAGGGGTACCGTGGGATCTGAAAAAATCGTAAAAATCAAACAACTATAATACAAGTACATAAAGTTAAATTTCGAAACATGAAACAATTAAAAATGTCAAGATCAACCACTACTTTTTATTGTGTTAAAAAACATAAAAAATTAAGAAAAAAAAGATTTTTAACCGACTTCACAAAAAGGAGGACGTTCTTAATTCTACTGTTTGTTTTTGTATTTTTAACTGGGTCAACCGATTTTGATGTTTCTTTTTTTATTTAAAAGCTGATGCTTCCTTTGTGCTCCCATGTTGTTATTCCATAGCAATTACACTTCGGAGATACATCATAGAAATCTTAAAATTATGTCGTCAATGTATACTGCGTTGTTCGCGTTGTAAGTGTTGTATTACGAGTACGTTGGACCTTCATTGTCGGAAAATAGATTTCGTATTATCATTATTTTCTTCTATCGTCGTGTAACCCATTTAATAATTTGTTAGCGTCCAAATCTGATAAAGCTATGCCTTTCAAACTTTTGCCACGACTTAGTGCATCATAATATATTTTTCCCCTTTTGAATTATCTTTTAGCAATGTCAGTTACAGCACTTTCGAGGGTAGTGGTACTCTGTGGTTTGTGAACTGTAACCGCCCTTTATATTAGAAGCAGCATACGGGGCTCTACATCTCCGCACAGATGGTATATTGGAAATTAACAAAGTTAATGCTCATTCATTCAGTCTTTGTATATCCACGACAATTTCTTTAGAAAATGAAAGATTCTCGAGACTTTCCATTACCACTACCACTACTTTAGTGATAACCGTTCAGCTATTTTCACATCCTTTGTAAAAAAAAATGACCTGCCTCTTTCTGACCTGACTTTGGCTAAAACGTTGACTTTAACAATCTTCAAAAATTGTGTGTAGCGGCTTAAAAACCGTACATCAACGCTTGTCAAATTGGATAATTGAGGCGGTACTTCTGCAGGCAAAGTTTAATTACAATATGCAGTGGCTGGAATTTTCCCTTTTCCTTAAATTTTTGAACCTTAAAGTAATCAGTTATTCAGGTAGTAGCGTACTATACATATCTGTTCGTAATTTGGATGACCGTTGTGGATAAAGACTTCTTTTTCAACCAGCACAGGGTACATCAGCAGAAATATTAGTAGCCGTCTCAAAAGATTGTTCATTTGTGATATCCTACAAACATGACTGGCTTGTCACATTCTACAAGTCGACGGGAACAAGTTTCAGGAGTTTAGTTTGATGAATGATCGTGAAAAAATTAGTCGGTGGCCGCGTTGCTCCTCCGTCTCATTAGATAGACGATCATGATTTAAGCCGATGTAGGTATGTTACTGCATAGATACAGAAGCCAAACGATTCAGATTCTTTTCTCATTCTATGTCTACCCCTCAGTAGTTTTTAGTCTTTTAGTCGTTTCAAGGTCATAGATATTGTCACAGTATATAGTCGTATAAAAGTTAATTTGTATTATTGCTAGATATAATGTAGTGTTTCTTCTTACAATAATTGTACAAATAGATATTGTTGATTTTATTGCGTAATATGTTGATCGTGACATTCTTTTCGTTTCATTTTAGTTACGAGAAGATAAATAATTTTTTTACTTCTTACTGCACATTAATTTATTTTGAATTTATTATTTTTTTGAGTTGGTGTTTTACTAACCACTGTTATCTTCAAATAGTTTTTTTTCTGAAATTCATATTCGCTAAACATTCGCGGAAATGTTAATATACGAAATGAAAAGCGAATATGCAAAAACATGCGAACATTCGTTAAATCATTGCTTGAAACCCATTTTACATCTTGTATACCCGAGGCCTTTGAAAGGGTTGGGTTAAAGAATAACTATACTTCCGCCTCACCATACTTCCCCAGCGGCGGCGGCGGCAGTAGGAGCGCGGGGCGGGCGGTGCGCAGCAGGTGCAGGGCGGGTGGGGCGCGAGGGGGCGGCGGCGGGGGAGAGCCCGGCGGGGGCGGCGGGGGGGGCAGCGCGTCCCACAGCGGCACGTGGTCGGGGTGCGACGCAGGACACGGCCACGCGCACCCCACGCGACGACGCTTGCGCTGAGGGGTTATATTAATATAATTTTTTTTTAAATCTTTAAGTATGTATGATAAAAAGTTGACTGACTTTTTATAGTAATATAAACTTGCAATTTCTTGTCAAAACACAAAATATAACCCAACTTGTAGAAAAACGATTGATTTTTCTACAACTCTATTGATATCATTAAAAACACTATACATATTTATGTACTTTACGTATTTACGTACCTTCCTGACGGGCGGGTCTTCCACATCGGAGTCCTGTCCTGGCGTGTATCCATCCGCGAAACGAACACGCTTATTGCCGCGAGACTCCGGGATCACCCTGTTAAGTATATTGTTACGTTACTCTGATAAGTATATTGTTACGTTACTGTGTTAAGTATATTGTTACGTTACTCTGCTAAGTATATTGTTACGTTACTCTGCTAAGTATATTGATACGTTACTCTGATAAGTAATATTGTTACGTTACTCTGCTAAGTATATTGTTACGTTACTGTGTTAAGTATATTGTTACGTTACTCTGCTAAGTATATTGTTACGTTACTGTGTTAAGTATATTGTTACGTTACTCTGCTAAGTATATTGTTACGTTACTCTGATAAGTCCGATACTCTATTGTTCTGTTACTAATTAAAAAAAATCCCGCACGATTATTTTGATATAACTTTCTATAATTGCCGTCAAAGAGAATATATTTTCACTCACGTTATTAAAATCCCTTTTTCTGGCGCTTCCTTCTCTGGCTCACTCTCTACTTCTTTCGCAACTTCTCCTAAAACTGACAATATAAATAGTAATTAATGCAACTGTATAAAATATAGTTGAAAACTTTGTTATTGCAAATAATATATAAATAATATTGACCCCATTTACAAACAAACATACCAGTCTCCCGCAGGGCCTGGTCGATCCTGTCGTCCAAGGAGGTCGGCCGCGGATCCGCGGCGCCGGTCTCTATCGGTATGTTGGCGCTCTTGACGCCCCCGTTGGTGACGGTCCCGAAGCAGTCCCCGTACTGCAGGCGGTCCGACGCACCGTAGGTGTCCATGTAGGCCTCGTCGTAGCTGGTGTATTAGGTTATACATTAACTCAAATGGATAATTTTAAAAATATGTAAATATATATATATATTTACATACCCGGTATTGTCTGTCCTGTTGGCAAGGCTCTGTATGTGATACACTGGCTCGGGCTCCGGCTGCGGCTCCATGGCGCCTCCCGTCAGCACGATGTTCACCTCGCCCGGCTTCAGACCTAGAGTACATGTAAACCGTTTAAATTTAAATGTAACGATAAAATAAAATACAAATGTCATTCTACTACTTATTCATAGTGTATATTCGCATGTGTGCACGCTGTCTCCACTTGTATATATACGGGTATCAGTATACATGCGTGCCTGTGTGCGTGCGTGTGCGCGTGCGTGTTCGTGTACATGTACCCACCCCATCTGGAGGGTCTATCAGTCCATCGCTGGGGGGGGCAGGGTGGGGGGCGCCAGTCGCACTTAATCTCCCCGCAGCGAGCTCGCACCACAGTCTCGATGCGCTGAGAACACGCTCCGGGAGGAGACACCTCCTGAAAGACGTTAATATGCAAAAGATTTTATAATAACATTTTTGGGTATACTTTAACGAGTCGTTTATACTGAAAGTTACATATCTAAATATATTAATCATTCATAGAAATTAAGTATTTCACCTATAAATTAAATCTAATTTTATATTATACCTGACTTAACTCCGCCATTGCCGGTCCCAAGTCCGGATGAGAAAGGAGGAGGTTTAGCCGTGAAGAACGTCAAATACCTATCAAAATCTTGGTATCACAAACACCCAGACGGCTAGAAAAAGACGTTAACGCCGAACCAGGGCGGCGGTCAAGTAACCCTACCAGGCTACCGTGCGCCTTAAGGCTTAAATACCCTTATAAAAATTACGGATGCAAGTACATGGGAAATACTTGCCATTAATGTCCCGATACAACCATGTCCGCAGAACAAAAGAGAGAACTACCCCAGGAGGGTACCGGCTGTGCCGGAGAATCCCTCCCTGAGCTTAGCTCAGGCTGCCCCGCGTATTCTGGGGGGGGCAATGTGCTGCACCATATGGATCTGACAACCTCAAAAATAGAAAGAAAGAAACTAGTTCAACAAGCCTTTCACCGAAGCCTCTTCGTATCTAGACCTAGAAGTTCATCGCTAAGCTCTATGAACAACATTGCCTACCAAGCCCAAACTGCACAGATCCACACTGATAATGGGAACAACATCAACTCGGACACAGTGAGCTTAACAGCAGATACCAATCCTCCTATGTGGCAAAGAGCTCCCGTACTAAGAAATGCCAAAAGGAAAAAAGTATCATCCCCGTCTCCTGAAAAGTTAATAACCAGTAATCAGTTCAGTGGACTACCAGTTGACGAAACAGAAGACAACGTAAATAAGGACTCAGTTAAACCCTCCAAACCTCCACCAATAATCCTCTATGGCATTGAGGATATCAACAAACTTTCGGAACTACTTGAAAGTGTTGTAGACAAAGCAGATTTCAGCTACAAAATTACAAGCAAAAACCAATTAAGAATCAACTGCTCAAAAATAGAATCATATAAAAATGTAATTGACATTGTGAGACAAAAAGGATTAATTGGACACACTTTTAACAGCAAGAACAAACGACCATACAGAGTGGTAATCAGGAATCTCCACTACACTACCCCCATCAGTGAAATAAAAAAAACTGTGGAAGAGACGGGCAACACAATAATTGGTGAGATAATAAATGCCAGGTATGGACCTGAAAAAAAACCAACCTCTACATTTTTCATCACTATTGAACAGGGCCCCAACAACAAAGCTGTAAAAAATATTAAATATATATATCACCAGTCTGTCATTATAGAGGACCCTCGAAAACGGAATGTAGTAGTACAATGCCAGAGGTGCCAGCAGTATGGCCATACCAAAAATTTCTGTATGAGGCCTTACCGTTGTGTCAAATGTGCAGAGTCGCACAAAACTTCAGAATGTCCAAAGACCGACCGCAACACTCCTGCAAAGTGCGCTCTATGTCTAGGCTCCCACCCCGCAAACTTCAGGGGTTGTGAAGTGTATAGAGAAATACATGCCAGAAAATTTAGTAAGAGATCAATCTTTAATACTAAGGACAAAGACACAAAAGCCGACGCACCTATTTCTGCTAGACTTAGACAATTACCACCACAGCCACACATAGAAAAGGATGAACTGAATAAAAACCCCAACCCAAGGGAAAGATATGCCGACATACTAAAATCTAACATAAATAGTAAGGAAGAGGTCCCTCTAATAAGTAATAAGATTGAAGAGATGTTCTTGAAACAAGCAGAGAAATTAGATATTATCTTACAACAAATGAGCACCCTAATTAATCTCATAACAACCCTAATCTCTAGAGACCCATAATGACTTCCCTTAAGATTACAGCTTGGAACCTAGACGGATTATCTCCAAATAAGGAGGAGGTTAAAATCTTATTAGAAACCCACAACATAGACATACTGCTGGTGTCTGAAACTCACTTCACAGAAAACAGTAGTATCAGAATTCAAAACTACCATATTTATGCCACTAATCACCCAGATGGCACTGCACATGCTGGAGCAGCTATTATTGCTAGATCTAGTTTAAAACACTATGAACTGCCAAAGTTTAAAAAAACTCACATACAAGCAACAACTATTGCAATAGAGGACCGAAATGGAGCTTTTCATGTCTCTGCCATATACAGTCCTCCAAAACATAAAATTACAGAGGATATGTATAATGAGTTTTTTCAGACCTTAGGCCCGCGCTTTATAGCTGGGGGCGATTGGAATGCTAAGCATGTCCATTGGGCATCTAGGCTAACAAACACAAGGGGTAGAGAGCTAACGAAAAGCATAAATAGGAGTAATCTATCTACAATCTCAACATCAGAACCTACCAACTGGCCAACTGATCCTAACCGACTGCCTGATGTCATAGATTTCTTTGTTACCAAGGGTTTGTCCAGACTTTTCTACCAAATCAAAATATGTCTAGATGTTGATACAAACCATGTCCCAATAATATTAACCATTGGGACTACAGTTCTTAACACCGAAATGACCCCAAAATTATACAACAAGCGCACGGACTGGAATAACTTGCGCGAGCTGATGGAGGAGAGCCTCAAACTTAACATTGCTCTAAAAACCGAAACTGACATTGATAATGCCACGGAAACTTTAACTACCACCATTCAAAAATGTTGCTGGCTTTGCACACCAGAACCGCTTAAGAATCAACAACCACAAAAAGTCTACTCAGAAACTATAAGGTTAAAAATAAAAGAAAAAAGGAGACTTCGGCGTGTGTGGCATACCAGTAGACATCCAAGCGATAAAAGAGCACTCAACAAAGCAACTAGAGAACTGAAAACACTAATATCAGAGGCCAACAATGTCTCTATAGAAAAATATTTAGAAAGCCTGACAAATATAAAAGCCACAAACTACTCCCTATATAAAGCGTGCAAACAGTTTAATCGTCCCTTGTACCACAAACCCCCACTACGTGCACAAGATGGAAAGTGGGCTAAAACCACACAAGAGAAAGCGAATGCATTTGCACACCACCTTAGACAAATTTTTAAGCCAAATGTTCCGCATCCGAATGCAGATGAGCTTGATATTGAGTCAGTCCTTAAACAAGACCTACAACTAGACCATCCTTTGAAACATGTGACACCTGGTGAACTTACTAGGAGTATCAAATCCATGGATAACAACAAAGCCCCAGGATTTGATCTAATCAATAAAAAAATTCTAGAAGAACTCCCGCGTAAGGCAATAGTCTATCTCACTATCTTATTCAATGCCATACTTCGGGTGGGATATTTTCCAAGTCTGTGGAAAGTAGCTCAGATTGTAATGGTACATAAAGCTGGAAAACCTTGCCACGATGTTGCATCTTACCGACCCATTAGTCTACTGCCAACAATGTCCAAGCTCTTTGAAAAGATACTTCTATCCAGATTGATTAATGTCCTGAAAGAAAAGAGAATCATTCCTGACCACCAATTTGGCTTCCGGCGGGAGCATGCTACCATAGAACAGGTACATCGAGTATGTAGAACCATCAGGAGGACCTTTGAAAAAAAAGAATATTGCTCATCGGCTTTCTTGGATGTGAGGCAAGCCTTTGATAAAGTATGGCATAAAGGGCTGTTATATAAAATAAAATCCTTATTACCACACACTTACTTTAGCATCCTGGAATCCTACATCTCTAATAGAATATTCCAAGTCAAAGAACAAGACAGTATATCAGACTTCTATGAAATCACTGCAGGAGTGCCCCAGGGGACAGTACTAGGGCCTGTTTTGTACATTCTTTATACATCTGACCTACCACAAAGTCAAGCAGTTACAGTTGCGACGTTTGCAGACGATACAGCTATACTCGCTTCAAGTCATTGTCCAATTAAAGCCTCCAAGATATTACAAGATTGTCTTCACAAAATTGAGAAGTGGCTGTCTAAATGGAGAATAGCAGCTAATGAGTCCAAATCGTTACATATAACCTTTACTCTTCGCAAAGATGACTGTGATCCAGTAACCCTTAATGGCATAGAACTTCCGCATCAGAATACTGTTAAGTACTTGGGTATGCACCTGGACCGCAGGCTTACGTGGAAAAAACACATCCAAACTAAAAGAAATGAGATCAATCTGAAGTACAAAGGGCTCTACTGGCTCTTGGGCAGAAACTCAAAACTTGCAATCGATAACAAGATTCTGATATATAAAACCATATTAAAACCAATTTGGACTTACGGTATAGAACTTTGGGGTTCAGCATGTGAATCCAATGTAATGATGGTGCAAAGGGTTCAAAACTACATCCTCAAACATATATCAAACATGCCATGGTTCATCACAACAAAGGAGGTCCATGAAATACTGAACCTGCAAATGGTTAAAGAAGTTATCAACTCCTATGGTGCCAACTACAAGTCACGACTACAAAGACACCCAAACCAGCTAGCAGAGCAGCTTACCATTCCAGAATGCATTCGTCGATTAAAGAAACGGCGTGACATCTTTGACTGAAATAGTCACCCTTAAGGCTGACTATCCTTAAGAAAGGGTGAAGTCCACTGGGACCAGCACCCTACAAGCCATCTAGCCTACATCTCATCTGCTCATAGTCCAAATGGACTGATTGCAAGATAAAGAATTAAAAAAAAAAAAAAAAAAAAAATATATTATACCTGACTGGCGACGTCGCTCTGATACGCCATCGCCAACTGTTCATACATCTCATAGTTGGCGCCCGCGTAGTTATCACCATCGTCCTCACACTCTGTAACCGACTCTATTCCCTTAGGATAAAGTGTATTTTGGCTCGCGATAACGTCGTTGAAGCTGTAGTTGGAGTTCTGTGAGGAAGGACGAAGATGACTGTCGTCCTTTTCGTATATTGGTACGTCCTGAAATATAAATATAACCGCTTTTTGACGAGATTTCGTTACATAGACCTTGTTTTTCGTTTTGAAGCTGTATTACGTATTATTATATAAGTGAAAAATCTTGAAATATACATTAAATAGTAATTTATTACAATTTTATACTGTCTTGTTATATGTAATGAGTAGGTACCTTTACACTACACACGGACTCCTGTGAGCTCTGTGACGCGCCTGGTTCTGGGGGAGAGCGGGGGAGCGAGGGCGGAGGGGAGCGGGGAAGGTTGGTAGGGAGGGAGGAGAGGAGTGATCGGGAAGGAGATTCTTTGGGGAGCTCCGACCGGGGGGAGAGCGCCTGCGAAAGAAATATATATGTATTATTACTATGTACGTTTTAATCTTCTAGAATACAGTTATTATGTATGTGTTTTACAGTTGTATTAAGTGTTCTCATCTGACCTGAGTTCGCATCTCTCCCTTAGCATCGGATTCGTCTTCTTTTATTTCTTCTGTATTGCTCACATCAAAATGTTCAATTACGTTTTCTTTGATTGTCTTATCCTCTACTTCTTGCTTTATATGTATGTTTTCAACAAAATCGTTCTGTAACTCCTTAACGTTTATTATCTCTCTGGGTTTCTGTCTTCTCGGAGAGAACTCCATAAGTTTTTGTCCTTTCTCGTCGTCTGTTAATCTTTCCGTTTTAATATTATTTAAAATGTTGACATCGAATATATCGCTTTGACTGGAGTCTGACGTCGACTGCTTCCTTTGTCTCTTTGCGTTCTTCTTTTTAATTCCCTGTTTCTTCTTCTTCTTTGATTTTTTATAGCTCTCTGAGGAGTCGCTGCTGCTATCGGAAGATGAACTTGAACTACTAGATTGAATCTTCTTCCTCTTTTTTTGGGCTTTAAGTTTCGCTTTTTCCAACTTTTTCTTTTTGAGCCTTTTCTCCTTTTCCTTATCTTAAACAAAAAATATTATTTGTTTTTTTTTACAATAATAAAAGTAAATTACACCGTACATTGCGGGATTGTCGTCTAGTAATATGTATATTTATATTTTTAATTATTAAATGTCTTACCACTGTCATCGTCGGTACTATGTTTTCTTTTTTTCTTCTGTTTTTCTTTCAATTTCTTCAGCATTTTGCGCCCAATGCGTCTACGCTTTGCTGATTTTGATTTAGTTTTTTTTAAAGCCTGAAATATAATATAGGAATTTTGTGTTTTCTTGTTTGACACTAAGATGCCACAAAATTTGACACTAAATTAATAAGTTCTAAGATTTTCACATGTAGCAGGAAATAATTGTATCTGTATAAATACATTTGCAATTAAATACCTTCTTTTTAAGATTTTTTCTCTTTCTCTTGGTCTCGTCGTCGTTGGAGAGACTCGAAGAAGATGATGTGGAATGCTTTCTCTTACGTGCCTTAGTTTTTATTTTTGTTTGTTTCCTAAAAAAATTAAAAAAATTATTAAAGAAATATTATATTATGTATTATTATTATTATACAAATACAAATAAATTTATTTTGAGTAATACCTCTTCTCTCCGTCCTCTTCTATATCAGACTCTTGACTCCATCCTTCGCTGCTCAATCTGATCTTCTTAATTTTTTTCTCTTCTGTCTCCTTCTCTACTTTTTTCTTTTTAGATTCCTGTTGCACAGGAGTCGTACTTCTAGAAGTATCTGCTTTGTCGACTACATCTGGCCATACCGCTTCCATAAATCTACCAAAAAAAAAATTGAAATATCTAAATAGTATTAAATGTATTTGTTTTTTGCAATACAAAAGATCTACGTCTTCATCAACCCAGCCCTATCTTCTTGTAACCTCTTTTTGAGCTGAGCTTTTCATTGACTACTCCCTTGCATTTGTACTCCCTGTTCCATCTGGCATTCTCCAATAATACACACCCGCCTCTCCAAATCATAGCCTCTCCCCCATTGCCTCTGGTAGTCGTGTAATGGCCGAACAACACCCTCACCTGTAGTACTCCCTATCCAGGCTGAGCTCCCTCACCTCTGGTACTCCCTGTCCAGGCTGATCTCCTCCCTCTTGGGCGTGAGGTCCCGGTCTGGTCCCGGCTGGCTGTCCTCCGCCTCCCACTCATTGGCGAGCGGCAGCACGCTGGTCTCCGGGACCACACCCTGGAGCGGGTACCAGCTGCGAGCTTGGGGGAATCGAGAATCCGGGATTCTAGATATGTATTATTTGGAGAGAAATTATTATTATACTACGGAAACAACTACATTGTATGCTTTCAAATATAAACATTTTTTTTTTTTAATTTATATTTAAAAATTAATATTAAAATACAGTAAACTCACTGGTCACAGCCATACACTCTATCAACGAGGTTCATTTTGTACATCTCCAGTTCTTCATAGACGAGGCTCCGGTCCTTGACACACGTGCACGAACGAGGATTAGTTGTGAACCAGATCTTAGGAGAGGTGCGAGTTTCCCTGAAAAATATAAAAATATATTAAAATTAGTAAACCGCACCCATATAACGATAATTACATAGGTAGTACAAAATTTATTAAGGCTAGTATAGACACGAAGACTCAGTATGCCGAGTGCAGCAGCAGTGTGCCATATGCCGCAGGTTCGACTCTTGATTTTGTTAATACGATTGATTTCTAATTATTTAAAATATTAAGTAAGCGAAGAAAGAGTTTTGGTGGTATATAATTTAGTAACTACTTTACCTAGCCACACTAGCCTTTGGTAGGACCCGGGTTCGATAACCGACACTTACCAAACACTGAGGATGGTAAAGAAATATCCTTGATACATTTCGACAAATATAACTAACTTGATGGAAAGCGCGTAAGGAGCGAATGAGAAAGAGATGTAGAGTTACTATTACTTACTTATAACATTTATTTTTGTCATGTCGAAACAGAAGCGGTTGACAGATCTTGAGAACAAAATTCCAAGTTTCCAGAGAATCGACTGTGGATTTGGACATTTTAGCCTCCAGAGCATCGTCTAATTCTTTTTCTATAGACAATCTAAAGCCATCAGACTTGTATCCACTCTCGCTGGTATCGGGAGTCTTGAAGCTATCGGAAGATCTGTAACCGTCGGAGTAATCGCTTCTTTGACTCGTACTGCCACTGTCTAATAACTCGGGAGTCACTGAATCCTGTTTTGTCTTTTTAGAATCTTTTCGTGGTGACATATCGTATTCCACTAATCCTTTGTCTTGACTATCTTCATCCGTCAGTCCCTCTTGTTTAATCTCGTTTATAACGGCCTCCAAAAATGTATCATCGTTAATACTTTCTTCGGCATCCTTTGTATCTATATCAAATTTATCCGGAGAATCATATAGCGTGGGCTTCTTTACTTTAGTCTGTTGGGCATATTTTTCTAATCCTGAATCTTCATCAAATATATCAATAACTTCATCGTCATTTGGATCTATTTCATATTTAAAGGTATCCATTACTGGTTGTAGTTTTTCTAATTTCACTGGTCTCGGACTATCTAAAGATATCGTTTTTAATATATCCTTCTGTTTTGCGACACTGGCTTTTAACTGTTGAGTGGGTTCAATGACTGAGGTCGCCACAACGGTGTTAGTTTTATCTTGGACCTTTGGACTTGAGCCACCATTTTTGTCTTCATTGTCCAATGACCAGCTGTCACAAACTAAATAATCATTGAGATTCACATCAGTCTCCTTCTCTGTTTTGGGTTCTTCTGGTTTCTCTTCCTTACTTCTAGCCTTGTCCCTTGATTTTTCAGAATGTCTGTCCCTATATCTGTCTTCTTTTCTATAATCACTTCTCCTGGACTCGTATTTATCGCTTTTCCTCCTATCTTTATCTTTGTCTACATCACTCTTCCTCCGATCAGACTTTCTATCTTTGTCTTGAGCTGGTTCTTCCTTTTTTCTTTGAAATGGATTATCATAATCAGGCAGCAACTTCTGATAGTCAAACTTAAATTCCTTGCCTTCTTGTCTAGCCTTTTTTGCTTCACGTATCAGTTCGTCAACTTTTGCTGGATCTAAAAACATTTAAAATAAAGAAATTAGTGTGTGAAAGGCTTTTACATTATATTTACATGAGATACAATACTATACTATTAAAAATATTCTAATTAAACTACAGTAATACCATAATCGATTTTTCAATCATTAATTACGAAGTTTTATAATATTTTGATAGTTCTTTTATTCAGAAAACTAAAGTTAGTGTAGTTATCTGATGATTTAAAAATCGATTTTATATAAATACAGAAAAAAATACCTACTTAATCTAACTATCTAAACTACTTAATCTAACACGACAATGATTATTATTATTCTGTGTACGAATTTGCAATAAAGTGTTTCTCTTCACCATCATAAAGAATTCACTTTCAATTTGTCAATCTCTAAAAAAATATAATATTAAATATTTGTACATTAATTGATTAAATACTACCGTTCTAACTTCTTTTACAATAAAACATATCTAACTACTTATCTATTGTAGAACTCGGTGACTTAACTCACTGTTCAGTGTACTCCTGAGCTGTCTGAGTAAGAGGGTCTGTGATCGTGAGCTATACACTCGAAAGTGCTGCGCTACATGCGTTGGTCATAACATATTATAAAAAATAATGTGCAGAAAAAATAGTACTAAAATTTGGATAGATAGTAAAAAATTTTGGTTTTAGTTTAAGCACATGAAACTTGCATGCTTATATAAAAAGAATTATAGCACAAACAGAGAATAAAAAAAAAAACAATAATATAGGCATAGCATAAATATATTATAAATGAGATATTTACCTAGAAAAGATTTAATTGGAGGCATTGCTTTGGTCGGCATTGCCTTTTCGCTTGTTGAAGTCGGGCAAATCAGCCCTAGAGGTATTCCCAGGTCTACTAGTTCCATTTTTCTCTTCATATCCTCTATTTCGGCTAGTGTTCGTTTCTGTAGGTCGGTGTAAGAATCTAAAATTTAAAAATATATTTTACTTTATGTGCTACTTATATAAAAAATGACTAATTTGCTTTAAATATAAATATTTTATAGTAAAATTTGATTTCTTTTGTTAAGAGTTATCATTATGGAGGTTAATTACTTAACTTTACCTTTTGTAGATCAATCGTTTGTTTATAATTATTTTTACCAAACCTTAGCTTACCTTGAAATGATTTCCTAGTTGTTCCAGGCTTGGGTGGTTTTGGCAACTTCTTTTGTTCTGGATCCGGCTCTGCTTTTGGAGTCACTTTTACACCACTTAATTTGCCAATTAATACTGTTGTGTCTATAAATTAACAATATGAATAAATCAATTACATTATAGATATTAAGTGAAGATTTAATATATAATATTATTTTAGAATCAGAGAGCAGGTATAAAGTTAATATTCTATGATACAGTTATAGCATTAATAGGCATCTCACATTGGAGTACTATCCTACAATTTATTTTTAATAAGATATACATTCTATATTTAAACAATAATTCTGCTAACAAGTTACATAAACAATACAATATTCTAAAATATATATATATGAATACTGAAATCATTTTGAAAATTATATATAATGTTTAATTTCATAACTTACTACCACTTCCTGTGGCTTTAGGGACCACAAGAGGTGTGATCGGTGTTTTCTTCTGTATTGAGAAGGCCCTGAGCCTCTTTTTAGCATTTTCCACACCTTTGCTTGAAGTGAGTAGTTTTGGAATTGGCTTTGACAAACCTGGAGCTTTTGGTTCATCAATAGGCTAAATATGAAAAAAGTTTAATATTAAAAATATACAATAAACAACCAAATATTTTTTTTTATTTTACAATCGACGATGCGTTTCGTAGTTCTTTAGTTTGGCGGTAACAGATATTTCTTGTTCACGCTTTACTAAATTGTTTGTTGGTTTATAACATACCAAAGGAATATCAGTGCCGGGAGGCGCCGGTTCTCCTCCATGAACATATTCGTGGCTTCTGCGGGCATCCATTTCCTCTATTATTCTTACACAAATTGTTAACCTTAAAATTCTTATTTATTCATTATTAATATTCTTAGACACTATTTCAGCATTATGTTCAGTATTTCTACTGTGCACCTATATATATAATTAGTCAAATAATAAAGAAATATATAAAATGGAAAAACTATTGTAATTTATCAATCAACGTCAATGTCAAAATTTAAAACGGTATTATTTTTGCAAACTGACATTCTTTGTCAACTGTTGTTTGTCAATTGACATCAGTTTTAGGAACGCACAGACAAGCGGGCAAGTAAAAGGAAATCTAAAATTACTTTAATAAAATACAATTTTTTAATATTTTTTTAAAATAAATCTTAGCCAATACAAATAAGCTGTCTTAGATCAAGTCTAATATAGTCAAAAGTTATTTTACAATTTTATTATAATACATCGGGCATAAAATATTAATGAGCATCATCGAATATTATATCGTTATACGGGCATTATCTAAAGGAAGAATATACAAATATATAATAAAAAGGAAATAATAACGAAGGGAAAAGAAATTGGGTATTAATTTAATAACGCTTGTCTCTTGCCCGTTTCTGTGTATGTTGGTATTAAAAAGGTATTAAATAAGATCTGGTATATATATTTATATTTACTAAATGAAATTAAAACCAGCAAAGAAATATAATTACAGCCACATTCGCATATACAATACATATTTTAAAAGACACTGTATTTTGCCTATCAAATGGATAAATATTTCAATTGCAAGTAGTTTTAGGGGTTAAATAATTAAAACAGTAGAAATAATATATTCATAATTGTTGTATTAGTATCATTTGTCAGATAACTTTGATGGAATGTATTGTATTGTTAACTAACATTGCTATGACTGAGTTCTATCATTAACTGAGACAAGTCCCCGCTCAATTTCATATAATACATAGGTTGTAATTGATCTGAAACAAAAACAAATTAACAAATGTGATACTATAAAAAACAATTAAAAATGTTAAACTTATAAAAGTTATTTTATAATATATGTTACCTGTAGCCGGCTGTATATCTGCTGCCGGTAAAACTTCATTTTTAACTTCTCCAGATTCCCTGTATTCATTAACATCTGCAAATGCTAGTTCCGGTGTACTTTCCGGAATTGTGAAAGATGGTGCTTCTGACTTGTTATTTGTGTCTATTACCGCTGATACTGATTTATTTTGTAATTGATTCCAATCCTTCTCCTTAACTGCTTGTAAGGCTCTCTCAATTTCCTGTTGTATGGTTTTCTTGTCATCGGTAGAAAGGTTTAAGCTACTCTCATAATTTTTCACATATTTTGTTACTGGCTCATCATCACTTGATAAATCACTTGCATTATTAATTTTATCCGAAATATTTTCAGTGTTAAATAAATTGCACCATTTCTTTTGTAAATTGTTCGCCAATTTCTACAACCAACAATAAATCAACATAAATAAAAATATTTTGCACCACTTAACGATTATGTATTAAAAACAATAATAATAATGCTACTAATGTGACTGTTACTCACAAAGTTAATAGATTTAGGGATTCTTAACATATAATGTTGTGAATGCAGTTCTAGGGCTTCACATTTTGGACAGAGGTCATAATTTTCACAGGTAATGCATTTATATCTAAATCCAATGATTGGATCACTGCAGCTATCACATACAATGCCTTCATGTTTTGCAGTTTCTATGTCAGATTCATCTAAAAAATAAAACATCTTTGAAATAGTTTCTTTAACAGTGATACTTTAAAGCCGCATATTTTATTTTACCTGTATTATTTGACCCTGGTATACTCTTAGTAGGCAAGGCATCTTCACTTAAATGTTTTATTTTTATATTGTTAGGCGGAAAATGACGAGAACAAAATCTTAATTTTCGACGTAGTTTTTCCATATCTTGATTTAACCATTCCTCTCTCCCAGCCAACTTGAGCCATTTAATCTGACTAAAATTAAAATCTTTATGTATTAACAGTAATAATCGAAATTAGAAATATTATATTAATTACCGTCTTTCTGTTTTTGGTAAAGTATAAAAATTTAAACGTTTATTATTTCTACTATTTCGTCCACATCCTAATACACAGCAATAATTAACCATATCTACTTATTATTAAACTTAAAATTGCTAAAAGTGTATACTTCCAACATAAACAAACAACTGATATTATTTATATTATTGGACACTAGGCTAACATTGACATTTGACATATAAATATAAATCCTATGGACTCCGCATAATTAAGCCACAGACAAGAAAAAAATGTCGTTCGGCAAAGTGACAGTTTTTGTATTCTAGGATATGATAATATATGTAGTCTCGTTTTACATTAAAACATTTAAAATAAGCTTAACATAACTATAAATTTTTATAGATAACTTTAAATAATAATTTCACTATTAACATATCATTTCATTAATACTTAGTATATAATAGAAATGTATACATACTAATTAAACTCGTACTTAAACATGTATGTATTAAATAAAAAAATAAGCATAAGATTTTTGTTAAGAAAGTTGTAGACGAATTTTTTAAAGCCTTTTTACTCGGACAGCATCTAATATTTTCGGGCAAGTCTTTTCAGAGTCTTTTCAGATTAGAAGACGAGCAAGATGCAAGCATTTATTGGATTAGTTATAATTTTATGACATTTCTAAGAAATTATCTAATTATTTACACTTACACTAGCTAATACGCACCTACTAAAAAATATTTCTTTGTGCCTTTATGTATTAATAATAAAATAAAATAAGTAAATGAAAGAACAATACATTTTATGTAAATCCTTTATTTCAAATATGTTTCACGCTATAAAATAAAGAAATTAATTAGAGTGGTAACTTCAACAGCAAAAAAAAGTTTCAAAGCCAAAGTTAACTCTATTTAAAACTAATACAATGTTACAAAATTGAGGAAAATAAATCAGTCTTATTACAAATAACGTGCGAGGAAAATACGAGCTTCTTCACTATTCATGAAAAACATGACTTATTTGCCATTAGCCACCTGTTCTGATTGATCCTTAATCTCCTTCCGGACAGGTCCAGTTTGAGCAATGGGTACATTTCGCTCATTCTGAGATATAGCTGAAACTTTCGGTGCTATAACACTGAGAACTCCGTCTGACGACAATCGGGATTCTACGGCATCTGGATTACAACCTTTTGGAATTGCGTAACGTCGAGTGAACTGACGAGATATGAACCCATGTTCGTCCTGCTTCTCTTCATGTTTTCCTTCGACGACGATGTAACCATCTGCAGTCTTCACCGTTATCTCCTCGGGCTTGAAATGCTGCACATCCAAGTTGACATGGAATTTATCTTTGTCAGACTTGATGGAAGACCCGACGTCTCTCGCAGCAGCTGCCAGCTGACGCCAAGGTCTGTAGTAGTCACGGGACAGAAGTGGAGACACTGCAGCAGTCAGCAAATCATCCGGAGTAAAAGCCAGACCAAAGTCCTGGTCTAAGAGGCGGCGCGGCTGCTCGTACCCAAAAACGAAAGGTAGCAGAGACATTTTTTTCTTTAAATGCACTATTTGTACGTCAAAATCGTAAAGATTTCAGAGATCGCTGGCTTAGCGCTGACTTGTTTATCGTATCGCTTTCTTAAACTGAATGTCAGTATGAATGTCCGAGCTGTATTTATATTGCACGCGTTTCCCGCCATCTAGTGGCAGGTAGAATGTTCGAGAAATGTCAACCTTTCACATGCGCGCGCTAGCTCTCTACCGAAATTTCTACTAATTTCTAGAATAATATTTATTTACCACTTCAATCTTTTTAAATTTTAGTGACACATTTTAATATAATGTATTTTCATACATTTTAATATAATATAATTTCGTATTGATTGGTACATAATTAAGTTCACTAAATAAATAAAATTATTACCTACTTTATTTAAGATGCCATCTAGTGGCGAATAGATGTAAAATTTGTATTCAGATTTTGTCAACCTTTTCTGAAATTCACTATTCTTCAGAATGTTCGAACATTTCGGATCGAAATTGTTTAAAAATATTTTTTGTTTGTTATATAAGATAAAAAAGAAAAGATTCGGACTTTTATGATTGTGAAAGAGTTGTTACCTGATCTAAAACCGTTGATGAAAAAAAAACAAAACAATAAAATACGTACTAAATTGTACTACCTGTTTTGTTATACTGTAAAAATTTATATATTACTACTAATTGTTTATTCGGTTGTTACAGGTTTGATAGAAAGAAAAATATTTTAAAATAAGTTGCTTTTTGTTTTAATTTATTTGTTTTTTCATATGTTATAATGTTCGTTACATAACTGTGAAACAATTTAATAATTGTATTTATAGTGAGCATTATTTTCTGCTATTTGTAGTAGAAATCAGAGAAAATAATTTTAAAATAAGACTTTAAGTACTTGTTCAGCTTTTGTTATTATTTAAATTCTTTTTTGGTTGAGTTTATTATTTTTTTTATTAAGTAAGTATAAGTATTTCTTATATAAGGAATATGCTGTTTAAAAAATATTAGGGTTAAGATATTTTGTCCATTATGTAAATGATATCGTATTACAAGATAATATGGCGTAAGGGTTATTTCATTAAAACATTACAACCCAATAAAAGAACATCATAAGAAGTTGTAAACACTATATTGTTACCTTCATATAAAGTGAAGTACAAGTTTTCTCCCCTATTTCAATTTTAGACAATTTTGTGAAGGCTTTTAACAAAAAAAAAGTAGCTATATTTTTTTAATATGGGCCAATTATGGTATTACTTTTGACACAGAAGCAATAAACCTCGGTGCGATTTTATGTTTAGTTAGTGGGGAAAGTCCGCACGACGTCCGTTTTGATATAAACATTAAGTTCGGGAAGTTTGAAAACATGGACTTTATTTGGAATCGGTCCTTATTAGGCGGACCTGCCTTAATATCCTTAAACACATTTATTGAATTATATCACATTTACGTAACACATCTAAAGAATTAAAACAAAAGTGCTACTTGTGTCGGAATGTTTTATCTTCTATCAGCCCTGTGATAGCAGAAAAACAAATAGTAAGATAACAAATAGAGGTAGTAGAATACATTAGTAAGTAGTACTCAAATTTTATCTATAGTTTTAAAAAAGATAAGATTTTAAAAAAGATAACAGTTCACAACATAAAAAGACCTAATCTTTTCTTTTTGATGTTAACAAAGACGAAAAGGATCATGATTTTTGTAATTTATTGTTAAGGTTTTTACAATCTCTTATGAAATCGTTTCAATAACATATATTATTGAAATACGCTTTACGTTAAAATAACTTGTAATTCGATTGAATCAATCAATCAATCTTTCAATATATAATGAACTCATAATATATAGTCAAAATTCTTCAACACAAAAGGTTTACAAGACCTGTATCAAGAGATCAAGAACCAAACCGGCTAATGGTGAAAAATAAGTAATGTTTTCAAGGAAAGTGAAGAAACTTGTATTTTTCTAGCGAAATTGTAATAAGATTGTTTTTTTTTCTAATAATTCTACCTTGCATTTCTTTTAATGAGCGATAACTTTGACTTAAGGCTATAGTTCTAAATGAAATTATATTGATTACTTTATAGCATAATTGAATAATACAGCATTATTGTTGTCATTTATTAATTTACTATTTTATTTTAAAACCAAAGTACACTGAAAAACCTAAATTACATATGTATATACATACATATTAACACCAGTATCAGTGTAAATAAAAAAATATTTTAAATGTTTTAAAAGGTTAAAAAGCATCTGAAAAATTCAAATAATAATTGGCAATCATAATCAATTAATTATGTTTATTTATTTATTTATATCTTTTCCACTTAGAATCAATACCAATGATCACTTGTGTACGTCAAATAGGAGTGGCAGGAAGGCTTGATACTATACTTATCGAAAAAAGCCCTTCTATAAAAACACTCTCTAACTTAAAATGAAGGCTGCAAGGGTTACAAACGCGCCCTGCTCTGAGAAGAACCACACAACAAACTAAAATATTTAGTAAGCAATTTTCGACATCTAGAACATTCGCAATCAATTCAATAAGCCGAATGATTAGTTACATAATAGACTAATAATAAAAAAAGATATCCATGGCTAGCAACGACCAATCACAAGCTGGATCCGTTCACAAATGAATCGCAAGGATCAGTCATAAACCCCTTATGACTCATAATCCATATTTGAGAGAGGGGGACAACGCAGTCCCCTCAGTACAGCAAGTAATGACTTCTAAGGGAGCGGTGTGATGCAGCCGGTAGATCTAACAAGAGTAATAGACAGCGTTAGAAAAAAATGCGTAGGTTACTAGTTAATCGGTAAAATACAATTCATTTGTCGTCGTTAATATAATCCTTTACATAATAATACTTTGGGTGCCTTTATATTGTAATATTTTTTTTAATAAAATATTCTTGAAGGCTTTAAAAACGTATACAATTAACCGTAAAGAAATTACATATGTTATGGATCCAGATGGGCATGGCAAATTTAATTATATTTCTAGTATTCATTTTATGTATTATGTACATTATTCACAATTTTTATAGAATTTATTATTGTTGATGTTTTATGTACGTAAATTAAATTTTCATAAAGATATTGATTATACTCAGTTGAAAATATGAATATTACGATTCTTATTTTTAATTACTCTCGCGGCCTCATGTTTTAGATTGCTCGATTAGTCCTCTTCTGCAGTTCAAAGATAGTATCCATATCTGATGCATTACCCCATCCATAACAGCATGGCGTATGACATGATATTGTGAAAGTAGCTAAAATAAACTGGTTCGTCAACTAGTGTATTCTTTGAACCACGTATGCGGCAGACCAATGTGTTTTTGATAAACACATATATTAGGGAGCCACTGAAAATTTGCATCTAAGATAATACCAAAACACACAGTAGAATTCAATAAATCCAATTTCTTAATATTTAATTCTACATTAGCATTTGACTTTCTTCACGTTGGGTAAAATAAATTTCATATATTTTGTTTTTTTATTTATTTAGCAATATCAGAGAAAGCATAGTATGTAGAAGTGGAGACACTGACAGAAAATGCCAAGCGCATCTTATGATTCCTTCCAGGCTCAAAAATATTCAGCAATAACTCAACACCTGCATCTATTGTTGAACGACTAGGAGTGTAGCCAAAATAATTTTATGCAAAAGATTATTTTTATTAAAATATGTAATTGACTGCCCATACTTTTTTCAAAGATTTCGGACTACATGTGGGTAATAAATAGGTCTATATTTAGTTGGATCTAATGTAGGACTGGCATTAGATCAGGAATCTAATTTTTAAACGATTACTTCTAATTTTGGAGCAACAATATCCTTTAGTGGCTAAATTAAGTTAACTGATATGCCCCATCCATCACTTGTCTTCTTAACAATAATTTATTTAAAAACATTTATAATTTTTTGAGCTTTAATTATTTAAAAATTTAAAAAAGATAGATAGATATATATTTATTTTTGTCATAAAAACAATTTGGTGATAGTGTGCGGTGATTACTGTTTCCGCGACTCGTATTGATAATGTGTGCTGTCACTGTAACATGAAGAGATGATAATATCGAATTTAAGTTCAGAGAACTGTGGTCAACAATTTTCTCTTAATTAATCAAGACATTGGAGGGCCCAAAATTACTTGGAGACCGATTATAAAAAATTTAATCCTTACTTTTAAAAATAATGTTGCACAAGTAGTGCTTAAAGGAAATGTAGTAATTTTCCTACTTAAACATAATGATGTAGGAAATGTGCACTCTTTTTTAAAGATGTGGAAAATTATTTTACATTTTTAAACTCCTCAATACAATACTATTTTTCTCAATTTTTATGTAACTCTTCTGTTACCCATTCACTGAATACTAATGCATCAGTAACAAATATCGATATCGCGGTAAATACTGATTTAAAATTTAATAAAAGTATTAGGATTTGAATTTTATAATAATGGTAAGTAGGAAACTAAGTCATTTTTATTTTACTTAATCGGTTAGCAGTTAAAAATACAAAAGTTAGTGTCCTTTTTAAATTCGTTGTCTTGTTACTTTTAAACTTATTTCAAAGGATACAGTGGTCAGAATCTATTGTATTGAATAAACATTTGAAACTTTAAATAATATAAGTACATATTTTATCATAGGTGGCGTTAGTGGAGAGGGTTCTAGTAGGTTCCATAAACATGTGTGAAAGATTTTATATTAACATTATATTTTTGGTAAAACTTCATACATATTTTACTCAAAATGTTCAAAGTTCGAAGGCGGTGGCCTATAAATGCTTACAATAATTAAGTGCTGTAATTCTATTGAGGCTAGTTCAGTTGTCCGTCCAACAGAAAGGCTTACAATGTCTTTACGTTCTTAGAATTTTATGTTTATTTAATAGATTTAAAAAGACACTATGTATGGAATTCACTCTGTTGAACGAATCACTTGGTAGTTATTGTAGTTAAAAATTAACTCACACTTCACTTTTAAGCCAGTGTACAGTACAGTACAATTATATGTCAATTTGATATCTCTTTTTTCTATTTTGTTACTATGTTCAAAAAAAATTTTTATGCAATATTCTTATTAATAGATTTTGTGAAATATTAATTTTTTATAGTAAATTTTTGAATTCTTAGTATTTATAGTAAATTAAAAATTACATTAAGTATTTTTTAATTTTTAAAGTTACTTTAATTACTACAAGGTTCAAAATATTATTTTAAGTTTTTCTAGCGTGAATGAAATTGATGTGAATGTTTACATTTAACAATTTCAAATAAATTATAATGTCTATATAATATAATAAATTAATTATAATTTCAATTTATTTATGAACTAACAATTTAATTTAATTCTTCAGACATATTAATCCTTTTATGACATTTCTAAGAATTAATTTATTTAAACTAAAAATATGCGGTTAATACGTGCGTACATATTAAAGTTTTTATTTGTATAATAATAAAATAAAATAATTAGTTAAATGAAAGAACAATACATTTTATTGAATTGTTTTATTATTCAAATGCATCTATAAAAATGATATCAATTAAGAGTGGGAACCTCAACCGTAACCAAAAAGGTGAAGGTCGAAGTTAACACTAATACAAAGTTACAAAATAAAAGAAAAAAATCAGTCTTATTACAATTATACGCTAGGAAAATGCATATAATTCTTCACTACTCTTGAAAAACATTGCTTATTCACCATTAGCCACCTGACCGGATTGATCCTTAATCTCCTTCCTGACAGGTCCAGTTTGAGCAATGGGTACACTTCGCTCATTCTGAGATATCGAAGGCACTTTCGGTGCAGTAACACTGAGAACTCCATCTGATGACAGTCGAGATTCTACGGTCTCGGGATTACAGCCTTTCGGAAGAGCGTATCGTCGAGTGAACTGACGAGATATAAACCCATGCTCGTCCTGCTTCTCTTCATGCTTGCCTTCGACGACGATGTAACCATCTGCAGTCTTCACCGTTATCTCCTCGGGCTTGAAATGCTTCACATCCAAGTTGACTTGGAATTTATCCTTGTCAGACTTGATGGAAGACCCGACGTCTCTCGCAGCAGCCGCCAGCTGACGCCAGGGTCTGTAGTAGTCACGGGACAGAAGTGGAGACACTGTAGCAGTCAGCAAATCATCCGGAGTAAAAGCCAGACCAAAGTCCTGGTCTAAAAGGTGGCGCGGTTGCTCGTACCCAATAATGAAAGGAAGAAGAGACATTTTTTTCTTTAAATGCACTGCTTGAACTTCAAATTCGATTTCCGAGATCACTCGCTAAGCACTGACTTGTTTATCGTATCGCTTTCTTGAACTGAATGCCAGTATGAATGTCAGAGCTGTATTTATATGGCACGCGTTGCCCGCCATCTAGTGGCAGGTAGAATGTTCGAGAAGTTAACGTTACGCATGGGAGCGCCAGCTGTCTACCGAAATATCTACAAATTTCTAGAATAAGTTGAATATTTATTCTCTACTTCAATATTTTTTAAAATGACACATTTTAATATTATGTAATTTTATACGCTCTATTCCAAAATGATTTTATTTTGATTGGTACATAAATAAGATCAACAGAGAAAAAAAAAGCTTGTTACCTGATTTTATATAAGCTACCATCTAGTGACGAAGAGAAGTAAAATTTTTATTCAGATCTGGCCAACCTTTTATAAAATTAAGGCGAATATTGATTATTCATTTTAAGTTTGTTATATTTTTGCGAATTTAGAATGCTTAAATAAATAAGTTCATTGGTAAATTACATTGAATGACAATAAAATAAAATAAGTTACTAAACCGATTTTATAAGTGGTTGTTAACATCTTAATGTTAAAAATCATCCTTTTTGTTTTTGTAGGAACTATAAATGAAATAAAAAATAATACAAATGTAAAAATTTTTTACGTACAAAATGTATTCTATTACCCATTTTTACGAGCTGTAAAAATAAATATCTCTATTGTCTTTCTAATTATTTATTTTATTATCACAGGTCTGTTAAACGAGAATACGTTTTTTTTCAATTATTTGATTTTTACATATGTTATAATCCGCTGTGACGTAAATGTGAAATAATTCAATAAATGTATTTATGGATATTACGGTGGGTCCGCCTAGTAAGGGCCGATTCCAAATAAAGTCCATGTTTTCAAACTTCCCAAATTTAATGTTTATATCAAAAGGGACATCGTGCGGACCTTCCCCACTAACTAAACCTAAAATCACACCGATATTCATTCGTTTTGTGTCAAAATTAATACCATAATTGGTCCATATTTAAAAACATTATGACTACTAGGGGCGCCAACAAACCGTTTGCATATTGAGCGAAGCGAGTCCAGTGTATTGGCTCATCGTTTCCCATTGACTTCAATAGGATATCAGTTTTTTAACATGATATTAAAAAGAAAAAAAAAAATTTTGAGGATATTTTTCTTTTTTTTAAACCTTCACCTAATGTGTATCTTTTTGATTTCAATGTTTCATAATTTTCCGTCTAGTAGTTTTCGAGCTAATTCGTGACAAATAATGTAAAAAATCTCTAGTAAAACGCTCCGCTAACTTCGTTCGCTATCAACAATTTTTTTTTAATTAAAAGTCTTTACAAAATCTAAATATGGAAAAAAAATTGTTTACCTCACTTTATATAAAGGTAACAATATGTTTGTGTTTACAATGAGAAGTAGAATCCTTTCTTTGTTATCTTAAAAAAGACAAAAACTATTAAGATATTTTTTAACAGTTTCTAAGGTGTTTACAACTTCTTAATACTTATTAATAGAACTTTATTTTATTGAGTTGTAATGTTTTAATGAAATAACCATTACCCAACCAATTTTAAAGAAATAATCCCAAATCAATCATTTACAAAAAAAACAGAAGGGGTACGAAGGCGCAACTTATTATAAAGTTTTTTTTTTCTACCAAACGTGTGACAGCAGAATAAACAATTAGAGGTAATATATTATTTTCACAATCTATCAAAACAGCTAATAAAATGCATTTAGTACATATTTTATTGTTTTTTTTTATCAACAGTTTTAGTTCAGGTAAAAATTCTTTCACAATTATAAAAGTCCGAATCCTTTCTTTCTTATCTAAACAAAGAAACAAATATTTTTAAATAGTTTAGAATCCAAAATGTTCGTACATTCTGAAGAATAGTGGATTTCAGAAAAGGTTGACAAAACCTGAAAACGAATTTTACATCTATTCGCCACTAGATGGTATCTTAATTGAAGTAGGCGATCATTTTACTTCTTTATTGAACTTAATTATGTACCAATCAATACAAAATCATATTATATTAAAATGTATGAAAATACATTATATTAAAATGTGTCACAAATGTGTCACTAATATATAAAAATATTGAAGTAGTGAATAAATATTTAATTTATTCTAGAAATTAGTAGATATTTCGGTAAAGAGCTAGCGTGCGCATGTGCAACGTTGACTTCTCGAACATTCTACCTGCTACTAGATGGCGGGGACCGCGTGCAATATATATAAAGCTCTGACAAGCATTCCCAGCATTCAGTAAGAAAGCAATACTGTAAACGAGTCAGTTCTAAGTACGGCAATCTCGGCAATCTTTACGTATCTGCAATACAAATATTTAAAGAAAAAATGTCTTTATTACCTTTTCTTATTGGTTACGAACATCCACGCCGCCTCTTAGACCAGGACTTTGGTCTGGCCTTGACTCCGGATGATCTGTTGACTGCTGCAGTGTCTCCACTTCTATCCCGTGACTATTACAGACCTTGGCGTCAGCTGGCGACTACTGCGAGAGACGTCGGGTCTTCCATCAAGTCTGACAAGGATAAATTCCAAGTCAACTTGGATGTGCAGCATTTCAAGCCCGAGGAGATAACCGTGAAGACTGCAGATGGTTACATCGTCGTCGAAGGCAAGCATGAAGAGAAACAGGACGAACATGGGTTCATATCTCGTCAGTTTACTCGACGATACGCACTCCCGAAAGGCTGTAATCCTGATACCGTAGAATCTCGATTGTCATCAGATGGCATCCTCAGTGTTACTGCACCGAAAGTTCCAGCGGTATCTCAGAATGAGCGAAGTGTACCCATTGCTCAAACTGGACCTGTCAGGAAGGAGATTAAGGATCAATCCACACAGTCAGCGAATGGTGAATAATAATTCTGAAAGGAAGTGAAAAAGAGTTTATTTTCCTTGCCTTTTAATTTTAGTAAGACTGATTATCTTATAATTTTGCATTAGTGTTAAATTAATAAGAATATATCCTCTGATCTTTTAGTTTTAATTGTAGTTGTAATGCCAACCCCATGACATGCATTGATTGCATTCCATTATTTTTATGTGCCAAGTGAGTTTGAGTAATAAAATATTGCTATACAATGAAAACGTTTTTCATTTACTTTTTTTTTAGTTTTTTTATAAACCTCTAGTCATAAAGAAAAATCCTGAACTGTTGTAAAATACATTGTAGTAAGTACGTCACAAATGTGAATAAATTTATTGTTAAAGATTTCACAAAAGTTCAATATCGAAAAAAAGATCCGCAAAATATCTATTAGTTTATTTAAAATTGATCCATTATTTTAAAATACTGAAGTGAATATTCCTGCGCTATTGTATTTTGTCAAAAAGGAAAAATATTCATAAGACTAGATATAGTTATATGGTAGACTGTAATATTAATCACTGGTAGACATTGTCTTAATAACATTTTAATAATGACTAAAGAATGAGAGTAAATTAGTTATGAACTATTTTCTGAGCCTATTCAGAAGATAAAGTAGTATCCATTGACTTGCAGTTCTATTCCATGTGTTTTGAAATCGTGCAACTAGTCCCAATCTTCCTTAGTTATAAATGTAATTATTGCTATGTGAAATAGAAACTTTGACTTGATGATTTTAAGAATTATTATTTTATTATTTGATCAATAGAACATAATATAATATATTTCGTAAATTTATTGAATCCTTTTTTTTTTAATAGGTAGAATCGCTGACCGTATATTAGTCATCGATTCTATTGTAACCATAAGAATAATAAGATATACCAACTGTAGTTCTATGATTTTATATTAGTTAAGTGACTGACAATTATCATAGTGAAATAATTACAGGAAGGAGAGTATTAACAAAATGAAACAAGCTAATTATTATTTTAAATCAATATTTTTTTAATTAAATTATTTTAAATTTGACAAACTGACCTAGATTCTAAATTACAATGTATATTCCTCGGATATCAGCAGCAACCTGAGCTCTGCACATAAAACACCGTTTTTTGTACAAAGATTCTCCTCTCTTGAAGTGAATCGTTGCTAGTCAATCACATTACTTTTTCACATAATACTATCAAACACTCTATTTAAGTAACTCTTATTCGGACGGCTTTAGGTATTACAATTCATAAAATAATGTTATAAAGAAAGAATGATTATTTAAGAAGTTGTTTAAAAACAAACGTTACATTTGACAATCTATCAAAATCCATAAATATAGTCAAAATCACAACTTCTTAAATCTTACGTCGGCCATCTTAATAAACTATTCCGGATGTGTAAATAACAAATGTGGAATCGATTATTATAATAGACATTGGTGAGTTGCATTTACAATGATTATTAAAATAATTACAAGTATGTAAATCAATTAACTTGATTTTTTAATAATATTCTACGCGTCGACATATATATCATAATAATATCAGGGCAGTTATAATTGATATGGTGTTAATAAAAACGTATACCTAGACACACACCTACCCCTAGTTCTAAGATGTTTTGACATTTACTTTGAGTCAAATTATTTATGAATGTAAATATTACCATTTTGCACTATCCACTATTACAATGTTTGTTAGTATTAATTATAATATCTGCAAAAGATCTTTTTAAGCGGTAAAACCGACTTTTGCAAGGTTTTTTAATAGTACTAAAAATTTGGAAATAGACAGATAAAAATAATTTTGGTTTAGCCTACACAATACGGAGAATGCTATAATCATTCTGCTTGTTAGAACTACATAACGATAACATATTTGATAACATCTGACCTGGCTTTATGTAAATTGTTAACTGTTACAATAATTTTAACATTATACTTAAAATAAGTGTAAAATATGCAGAAAGAATACACGCCACCAGACATTTTCAACCCGCCTTCTACCTGTCTCCTAAAAAGATTTTATTTTAAATAAGCAATGCGACTCTATACGAGTCTGTTTTAATTAGTTTATTGATATACATACAGTACATATTTATCTAGTTCTTAGTTTTCTGAACCGAATAAATTCTATAGAATTTGAAGCAACACTAAAATACCATATAATTTTCGTAATATCATCATTCTTTATTTTTATTTTTTTTTATTTCATAATAATATGTACTCCTATTTTATTTATGAGACTGGGATCACTAAGTTAATAAATTACCGTTATTATATTAAAGGTTCTCATCTTACCCAGATTTCAATAATAAATATTCTAGAACATAAGAGATAGATTGAAAATTCTAGAAAACAGTAGATATTTCCATTGCCGTAGCGCGCTCGTAACTGGGTGGTTTAACAAATATACTTCTATTGGCCACTAGATGGCGTGCATAATATATGAATAAAGAAGTATCAATGGAAACAATGAATTCATAAAATAATTTATAAAAATATTTTCATGTTACTATTCTCATTACGATATCTTTGTATGTATTAAATGAAAATGTAAAAAATATACCTTACCATGGAAACGATTTTCTACTTCTTTTCTCTTTCGTTCTTGTAATATAATATTACCAAAATATCGAGATCTTGATTTTTGTACCGTATGAAATTGCTTTTTTATTCGGTTTATTTATCAATAAATGCTTAAAACAAAAACTATAGATTATTCTTGAAAATTTTACGAGTAGGATAAGACGTGAATAAACAATTTAATCTATTTGTTACTAGATGGCAGCTGCAAGAAAAACATCAATTATTCTTTTTCTTTTAACCTTTAATACTATATAAAAACTTTAATATTGTACCTTTATACAATAATAGATTGTTATCTTAAATATTTAAGATTAAAACACTCATTTAAAAAATGGTTGAAGTAGTAAGTGTAAATGGTAGTATGTAGAAAATTCTAGAAATTAGTAGATGTATCAATGGACAGGTGACGCTCTATACTCGCCACTTAAATACTCGAAGTTTCTACTTGCTTCTAGATGGCATGACAAACCATATATTAACAGCTCCAACAGGCGTACCGACATTCAGTAAAAGAAAGCGAAACGGTGAATACGTTAGTGCAGTATTGCAATTTCGGAGGTTACTAATTTTTAATACAAGTTGTACATTAAAAAAATGTCTCTGCTACCATTTCTTGTCGGTTATGAACATCCGCGGCGTCTCTTAGATCAGGACTTTGCCATTGGTTTGACTCCTGATGATCTACTTACTGCCGCAGTATCTCCACTTCTGTCTCGTGATTACTACAGACCCTGGCGTCAGCTAGCGGCTGCTGCAAGAGACGTCGGGTCTTCCATCAAGTCTGACAAGGATAAATTCCAAGTCAACTTGGATGTGCAGCATTTTAAGCCCGAGGAGATAACGGTGAAGACTGCAGATGGTTACATCGTCGTTGAAGCAAAACATGAAGAGAAGCAGGACGAACATGGGTTCATATCTCGTCAGTTCACTCGACGATACGCAATTCCGAAAGGCTGTAATCCTGAAACCGTAGAATCTCGACTGTCATCAGATGGAGTGCTCAGTGTTATTGCACCGAAAGTTCCATCGATATCTCAGAATGAGCGAAGTGTACCCATTTCTCAAACTGGACCTGTAAGGAAGGAAAGTAAGGATCAAACCGGACCGGCGGCGAATGGTGATGTAAAGAAGTGAAAAAGTGTCTTTTTCTAGCCTATTATTTATAATAAGACTGATTAATTTACTGTTGAAACCTTGCATTTATGTTTAGTTAAAGATGAGTGTTTTGTGTTTTAGCTTTTTAATTGTGGTTGAAATGCCAAATCCAATTAATTCCTAATTATTGTTTTATTGTGTTTGTAGTGCGTGTATGTGAAGTGTATTTGAATAATAAACCATTACAATACAAGGAGAGAGTTGTTTCATTTATTTTTTACATTTTTATTTTTTCAACATAAAGTTAAATGTTCAGAAATATTCAATCTTCTAAGTTATTGAATGTGACTTAACATTGTTAAAACAACGATACGAGAGCCCGCAAGTTTTTAATTATTCTCTTAGTGCACCTTAAATAAACATCAGTTTAGCTGCAATTATTTAAATTCCTTTGCTAATATTAATCACATGCTTAAATAGTATTTTAGTAGGCAGTCGCCGAAATTTCAAAGATCTTCAATAAACACATGTAATAACTTAGGCTTATATTGTTATTATTAAACGAGATAGTAAAATACAGTAATCAAAGTGTTTTAATCGATAAGCAGACAAACATACAGACATACGCGATACATCTCATTAAAGACCTAATTTTTATATTTAGTATTGAGTAAAAATTGTGACATCAACAGAAACTATATAACGTGTTTCATCTGCTCCGAAATTATAAATGCGTAAATCGAATATTTTTTTACATAAATAAAAGACAATAATTATGTATTACAAAAAAAACAAGGTCCTTATTATTTATCATTTATTAATAAGATTCATTAAATGTAATAATTTAAAATGATGCGAAGCATACTTAACCGATTCAATGCGGCGGTCTTTTGGACAAACTTTTGCTCCTGGCGGCGAACAAATATTTCGCGGCTCCACTATGGTGCCTAACGCCAGGGACTTTGATGGCACCATTCAGGCGTTCTCCGCCATGAATTGTAACTTATCGTTTTTTTTAACTGTTTCCACGTGTTTTAAGTTTAGTAGCCCCCCAAAACCGAAAGTGTATGGTTTATATTTTTGATTAGTGTTTATAGAAGTGATTATCTACGTGATATAACGGAAATGGAAGGTAAGTTTCTTATTTCTATCAGGTGTTGTAAACATTTTGTAAGTTTTTTGATAGATCTATTGTTTCTATGGTAACAGAATTAAATATGAACATTCGAGACATGTAGAGCGTTCTTTTCTGGTGTGTTGTTTGAAATCAAAATTTAAATTAATGATAAGTTTCTAACAGAATATCAAAATTGACTACGCGATTTATTCAGATAAAGATAAAAACCAAAGTACGAATATCTTAATCCAGTTTCTACTAACTTACTGTTTACGAAAGGGACTGTTATAGTAAAACAACTATAGTAATTAGATATTTGGAGATGTAAAGTATCGCGACTCTTTTTGAACGCTAGTTTTATGACCGATTATATTTATGATAGATATTTGATATTATATTATATATTATTTTAGAATTACCAAAAAAAGGAAAATATATTCCTGAATCACAACTTGAAACGCAATGCGACGACGATGACGAGTTTAGCGAAGAGACTTATATCGAACAAAAATCTTATGATGTCTGGGAACCTAGTCCAGAAAATGAGGACGAAATGAAAGACGGTACAGAAAAAACAACAAAGGTATTTCAGCCATATGCGGGGGGTTTCCAGGATACCAATCGTTATCGGGTGCTCCTTCAGTCGTATTTTCGAAGACTTCTTGATCCGATAATAGATCTTCTTCACTACGATTGGCTACTTCATCTTCTGGATTTTCATTCACCCATTCGTCAATTACAGTATCCATATCCTCTGCTAAAATCCCGTACAAATCTGCATCACTTATACAATCATCGCGCCAAAAATATTAACAATAGTTGGTTCATACAAAAGAATGCCGTCCGTCTCATAGATTAGTGGGTGTCGGCTTCTGTTAAGGCCTTTGTTTTGGTTTCTAGGGCGGCACGTCAATCAGTGCGAGATGTTTATTTATGGTATAATTTCTTTAAACTAATTAGTTAAAAATATTACTTAGGCTGACTTTGTGATGACCACAACAAACAACAACAGATTAGATAACAATTGAAAGCGCTTTTTAAAAAAATAGTTTTTGTTGTACAAAGTTACAGTTTATCAAAAAATGAACTATATTGACCTGGCCTTAATTTTATGGCAGTCCAGGTAAATTTGATATTACTGGTGATGGTTATGTAATGTATGTAGTGGATGTGTAAGTAAATACGTACAAGACAGATTTAAACTATTATAATAAATTTGCAAAACAGTATAATATTTTTTTACAGAAAAGGTTTACAATCCCTGAAGTATGTAAAATCACGTGACCTGCTAAAACTGACACTCTAGGTAGGATCTGCGTGACAAATAAAGACACTTTTGTTTACAAAACATCTTTCTTAAACGTCAAAAAATCGAGTTTTAGGGGTTCAAATTTTGGCTCCCCTCGGGTGCCACCCGCCATACGCAAAAGATATCCATGGCGCCACTATGGTGTCTTCCGCACTGAATCGGTTAATTCGTACGCAATGAAATTGTAAACTGTTTGGTGTCTACAGATGAATAAATCAATACAAAGATCTTACGTAGTACGTACCATCTTAAATATTTACAACATTTTACGGTATTATTATAAATTTAAATATTAATATTATTTCGTGGTCATTGTAGTAAAAAAATAATAATATTAATGAAATAGGGATCGTTTAATATGTTTTAGTAGGAAAGTACCTGTAACTTCTGGATGGTTCGTTTTAGTTTCTAGTTTCGACGTGCGCTGTTGCCGCTCTTACTTATTGAATCGCAGGACCCCCTATCTATATTGAATTCAATATTTTTTGTTTGAGGTTCTTACATTATTTATTTGATTGTAGTAATTTATTTTATAGGAATAATTATAGTTTTCAGTTACATTTAATTTATTGGATTCTATACAACATAAGGTGCATATATAATACAAGGTCAAATGTCACGTATGAGGTTGGCACCTACCCTATTTTGTAGCCTGATTCAATAGCTTTTTTTTTATGTATTACACATTATTGTGTGATTTGTGGGTGATAAGTGATGCGCGTGCATACAGAGTCAATTAGGTCATTATTATATAGTAAGGATATTAAATAATATTATGATTTTATTCAAATATCTTTGATATTTTTACTTGATGCACCAAAGTCCTATAATATAATAATAATTGATTAAAATAGCGGCAACACCATTTCCCCCATCAGAGGTTTACTGCTTGTTGGCGAAGAGAACTGTTGTATTTTTTTGTAAGTTTAACAATATATTTAAGCAAAGAAAATAAAATCGCCTAATAAGGTACATTTTCCTTTGACGCATAAGACGCATTTAGGTAAATAGTATTTAGTGCTATTTTTCGAAGTTCTTTGATGGAAATATCCTTTTAAACTCATTATGCCGAGTTATTAGAACATTATTATATTTATATTGTTCTATCAATATGGAGGAAGAAAATATATATGGCTGACTGGTGGAGACTCTTAGTAGACTCCAGGACCGACAGCAAGTGGTTATGGAAACGCCTATGGGCGACAAAATAATTAGTGCAAGACTCCAGGGCCCTCAACCGTTACTTATTTTAGAGGTAACGGTATTATAACGCTTATTACATGTGTTTAAAAAGTGTATGCCTACTTACCAGCTTGGCTAGGCGCCCCTTTTACAGATAGCAGGTAAAAAAGTACAGAACAGAACTTTCATTTGTTACTTTGGAAGTATTGATTTTTATATATCATCACAAGAATATTATAAACAGTAATTATTTTAAATTGACAACTTTTCTACAGGCTATAATATCTCCTAGGCTTTTAAATTTCATAAAAAAATAATGTTAATTTCAGTCTTCAACTTTGTATGGAATGATGAAGGCACTATTCTAATAATTAATTAAGTTCTGTAGAAAGCCAGATCACTGATAAGGGCCCATTACCCCCCTAGACTGAATCAGTTTCTAAAATAATCCCACAAAACATTTATTTGTTACGCAATATATATTTTTAAATATCGATCGGTATATATATTTTTTTCAAATAAAAAATAGAAAAATTATAAAAATGATAACGTCATGAAACCTTAATCATCATTCTTTTTCTCAAGCAAATACTCGAATTGAATGTTATAATTCTCTTTATTTTTTTTGTAAAATAAAAATTAAGTAAAATTTTCAAATCAATTTAATTCAGGTTGTAGTAATTCACAGACGAAATTTACCCATTATTGTCAGGACGAAAATCTGGTGAATGCTTAGAATATAAATAATTCTATAATATTGGGAGGCGTGGGATCTTACTTCTAAACCCTTTTGTAATACACTTCATATCCAAAGTATTTACATTTTCCGTAATAGGTCTTTATTATAAGGAAGTAATAAACACCACAGTAACACCACAGAAATATAAATATTAACTATTAACTGTGTATTACATATATTTGACAAAAAATGCATTGCGATTAAATACAAAATTAAATTACCACATTTTGTTATAATCTATATAGTATTACTATTTTAACTCTGATATTACCAGTCAAATTTGTGATTCATTTTTAAATTATAATAATAAACATTCTAGAATCCTCTGAAACGACAGAAACATCTAGAAATCAGTAGATATTTCCATTGCTAAGAATCTGTGAGATTTGACAACTGTGTTCTACTGGCCACTAGATGGCGTATATATAAATATAGTCAAATAAGCACAAGTTTATCAAAGCTCCTAAAGTAGTACAGTAAATTTTAGAAATTACGTATTTTAAAGCTGAAAATTTAATTTGAATTTTGTATTTATGAGAAAATGGAAGTAATCCAGTAGTGAAATAGTAGGTTAAAAGTTCTAGAAATTAATAGATTTTTTGATGAACAGATGGTACTGTCATCTCGTCGGTTGAATTCGAGAAGTTTCTACTGGCCTCTAGATGGCGGTCGTGGCATACAATATATAAGTAGCTCCAACAGTCGTGCCGGCATTCTAAACACGACTTCGATACGGTGAATAGCTAGTGTTAAATTTCGAAAGTAACAACTTTTTGACACAAAAGTTAAAAAAATGTCTCTGCTACCTTTCCTTGTTGGTTATGAACATCCGCGGCGTCTCTTGGATCAGGAGTTTGGCATTGGTTTGACTCCTGATGATCTACTTACTGCTGCAGTATCTCCACTTCTGTCTCGTGATTACTACAGACCCTGGCGTCAGCTGGCGGCTGCTGCGAGAGATGTCGGGTCTTCCATCAAGTCAGATAAGGATAAATTCCAAGTCAACTTGGATGTGCAGCATTTCAAGCCCGAGGAGATAACGGTGAAGACTGCAGATGGTTACATCGTCGTCGAAGGTAAACATGAAGAGAAGCAGGACGAACATGGGTTCATAACTCGTCAGTTCACTCGACGATACGCACTTCCGGAAGGCTGTAATCCTGAGACCGTAGAATCCCGACTGTCATCAGATGGTGTCCTCAGTGTTACTGCACCGAAAGTTGCAGCGATAACTCAGAATGAGCGAAGTGTGCCCATTTCTCAAACCGGGCCTGTGAGGAAGGAGATTAAGGATCAATCCGGCTAGGTGGTTGATTAATAAATAATTACTGCCAAAAAAAGAAGCGTGTATTGTAATAGCTTCTTAAATTCTATAAGGCATGAATGAATTTATGAATTTCGTGGCATTTATTATGTGTGTGTATTTGAAATAAAATGATTAAATTCATTAATATCGTTTTTTATTTATTATATGTTTTAGTTTAAATGAATATTTATTTATTTTTAATGTATATAGGCTACTGGCTAACCCAATAAATAAGGTTAATATCAATTTAATTAATTAATTATCTTTTTAATTTGCTTGTTGATTGTAAAACATTTGACGCCTTCCGATAAAATTTGCTTTGGCTAAAACTAATTGAGTCACTCAAAATTTTTTTACTTTCAAATATGAGCAAAAATTATAAGTGATTTGGGTTAAAGTTACAATGGAAAAATCAGACTGGAATAAGTGGAACAATTAAATTATTACTTATTTGAAAGGGGATGGAACAGCATCAGCTTTATATAAAAATAATATTACTCCATTTTTTTAAGAAACAGAACAGAAGTTTTAAGTAGTTTATTTTCTATAGTATTTCTCATCACATCTGCTAAATTTATCGGTTGACTAACCGGGAGAATGCTTAAGCATTAAGTAGCATAAAGCCTACAGTACTCGGCGGCCTAAGTTTAAAATTAGCTAAAACATATTTCGTTTTGTGAGTATTGATGCTTTATATATTGTCTTATCTGGTAAATAAAATATGTTCTTTTGTGTATTTCAACTGATTTCTTTGTATTAAATCTTTTTTTTTAGTTTTGTTTTTTCTTGGACATTTTATAAATAGCTAAATCAAATCTTATAAGTAGGTGATATTATTATTCCCAAGAGACGTTATGTGTGGCGATTAATTTAGTGTCATGTTAAAAAATCATTATATACGGATAATCAATTTGGCATTCCCTTGCCCACTATTCTCAACAAAATCTTGTCGTAAATATTATTTATATTTGTTTTTTTTATTCACTTTACTATGCAAATAAAAAATAGTAGCTCAACATTGCCTAAAATCTTTAATAAACTAATTATGCCGTAAATCAAAACGCACAGTGTCTTGATTTAAGTTAATGGACAATAAATAATATGAATAATGGTTTTCAAATCCGTTGTGTCAATAGGTATTTAATTTATTTAATTTTACTGATATTTATCTAGGCATTGTAATTCCCTGTATTTTTAAGAATTTTTTTTGATATATATTTAGTGTATTTTTTGGTCGTTGCACTTTTACATCCTTAACTTATATGGTTATAATTGTTAATAACTAGTGACTTTCTGTAATCTTAAGTATAAAAACCTTAAAAAATCATTAAAAGTAACATTCTACTATATCAATAGAGATTGGGGGTTAAAATTACTTTAACGTGTGCATAATTGACAATCGAGGTTTGGGCATTACCTGTTTTTATGTTGCATATCCTGTAACAATAAGCTACAACAATGCGTCGTTCTAATAGCGACGGAGGAGGAATATTAAAGAAATGGTCGGAAACTATTTTTTCTATATTTCGATTAGTTTCTACACAAAATGATGAGGGGAGCAGATGCAGTAAACCGTTTTGACGATTCTTATAGAAGCGAAACAGATGTCATATGTAACGGACTTTTATACGTAAAGAATTTCTTTGTATCCATTATTTATAATGTTTCCAATGTGCTGATCTTTTGTACGTGACGCTAAATTGATTCCTAGGTCCTTAAGTAATTGGAATTTATAAATAATTGAGAGCGGTTTGTTTAAACTTATTGGTGTTAACAGTTATTATGTTGCTTTTATAATATTCAAAGATGTTTTTAAAATCTCCCATTAAGATTTTTTTTTCTTTCAAACAGTTTACTTTGAGTTAAAGAATAAGGGACTTAAGATAGAACCTAGAGTTACCTTAATAGATGTTCCATAAAAGTTCAATGTGCACTAAAATAAGTCTGCTTTCCAATTTGAAGGTACGACTTATACTATCGGAATAGGGCACTAAGCTTATCAAGTGCTTACTATTACTATACTATACTTTAAATAATTAAGTAAATCACCTGATTCATACAGTCAAATGCTTTTTCGAAATTCATGTAGATTAAGTCAACTTGTAATCATTGATCTATTGTCGTTAGTTGAATGTCTAAACTTTTTGATTATTATTATTAGTATTCGTATTATTAATACTTCTTTCCATTTATTACATTTAGGAATGCATGTAAGATAAAGTATTCATAACGGAAGGGTGTCAATGTATAATATAGCCATATATATTCTTTCTTTGTCCTAATGATTTTTGGTATCAACAATTTATTTTTTCTATAAATATACATATATACATGATATATATTAATACAGCGTTTATTTTGTTTTCTTTCTAAGACTTAAAATTAATCGATTAATCAACCTAATGCAAGCACCTTAGATGAGTTAAAAGTACCCATCTAGTTCAGAGAATCTTAAATGTTATGTGACGACATGACAAAATAGTCTGGTAATGGTAAAAGAAAAGCTAGAAAGAAAAACTAGTCGCTGCAAAATGTTTATATTAGATTTAAACACCAAGGAATGGTTGCGAAAGGGAAGTAATATGAATATTAATTATCAAGTAATTGGTAGTATCGCACATGAAGCACGAAGAGGTGGCGATAAAAATCCGTCATACAAAAACTGAGGTAGCAGTATGAATAAATGAAAGAAATAAATAAAGAAAGAGATTGAAAAAAATATCTACATATATTAGATCAAATACGATCAAATCATTCAACAATCAATGATTTTGAGTTTTTAATCTGAAATGGATTCACTGTCTAACTTGTCTATTAACTTTTCCATATATCTCAGGAAAGGCTTCCTTGCAGTGGGTTAGAGAGTTTCTAAGTTTATCATAGAGTGTGTGGTCGAACATTTGTCTAAATTCATCTAGAGTCGTGTACGTGTCTGCGTACAGCATTTGAAAGCCACTTTGTTTAGTCACGAATTGTTCTATCTTTCTTGTAGATGACACCTGAAAAGGGATTTTTTTAATAAATATAAAAATTAATGTCAAATCTTAAATAAAATATGAATTGAACTCAGACGTTGTTTTAGTAAAGCCCTGCGTCCATAAAAGTCAATACAACGTTACTTATTGAACAAAAAATTACTTACTACTATACTTGAAAGATTTTATAATTAACAATAATTTATATATTATCGCTTTTATAGTTGATCTTAATGAAGTAAAACTTGTATTTAAGGCAATTCTTACAATTTTGTTAAGAATCTATTGAAGTTTTTAATTTAGTGTATATTATAAATAACATAAAATATTGATCACAATTCTTAATAAATGTGTAATTAAATAACTGTTAAACGTCACTAAAGTCATTTTACAAAAAATATCCTTCCCGTGTGATTGATACCTATATAATGATTTAATCTTTCTTTTTATTTATAAATTCAGCGCAGAAACGTTAACACGCAGTTCAATTGACTATAACAACTGCAGGAACAAAAATACTAAGTGACCCAGGGAAGCAGGGGAGAGCAGGGGATATAGATCTCTAAAATATCCAGTAAAACCCACAGAATTACCCTCGTTACTGAAGTCAAGGAGTCAATCAAACTACAGATAATAAATAAGCTACTCCTTACCGTTTCAAAACCTTTTGCTTTAGGCACGCCGTATACTCCGATGTCTACGAACATTTGCGATTCACTTGATTGTATCTTCAGCTGTCCAGGGTTATTGAACACTCTAAATGGACACAACCACATCGGATATACCTGGAAGCACAGATTGCCGAATTATTTAACCAGTGACGATATTTATATGTATATTTTTGTTGATTCCTAAAGAAATTGACTCTAACTCATATTTGGGTGTTTTAATGTCATTTTTGTAATAGTTTTTACTATAAAATATCCAAGAACAATCCTTGTTGTCAATGTTACATGTCAATAGCACCCATCTTTACGTCTTATATACGCGTATTTTTATCCCAATCTAACCCACTTCGAACTCCTTATGGAACACCTCCACGGCGTCCTCCAGGGTATCAACGGGTACCAGCATGTCCTGTATGACGTGTGCCTTGTTGTACAGCTTTGTGACTGCGGCCGGCTGTGTTAGCTTCAGCAGAGACACCTCCGGCGGCATCAGCCAACCGAACAGGTAGCGGAACAGGACATTGTTACCGAAAGGAATTATATCCTGGAAAGATTTTTACGTTATTTTATTAATGGTAATTTTGCATCCCAATACTGGTTACTCTTTTGTTCTAAGCTTATAAGAGTTCACCGTTTATAACTTACTTGGAGCTCCCAAAAGAAGCTGCGCGTATGTCTGTGGTAATAGTCTCTCAATGGTATGTACTCCACGTGTATGTTCCTGTTTCCTTTTCGGTATTCCATCAAATATTTTTCCACTTGCTTAAAGAACCACTCAGAATACCACTTGCCGATGGGGTTCAGCTGTATAAACATTTAACTTTAAGAAATTTGAATACATTATTAATTTAAAAATTCCTTAATTATAGATTGAAAAAGTCAAGGAAATATTATAAATTGTATGTTTATAAACTTTTTTTCTAAAATTAGTTATTTTCATTTTAAGACCCGGAAGAAGTTATTAATATAATTGTTTACCACTTTATTGTCCACTGACTCCACCATATCACCAGTCATCACAACGCCACTGTCCTTAGTGTAAAGCAAGGCTTCGATGAACTGGTGAGGGTCTTTTTTTATCGATTCTTCTCTGAATTTCTTCGCTAGGTCTTTTAAACTTGTGTATGGGTGGTACTCGATTCGAACGTATCTTTTGTACGAAATAACAAAAATTGTATAAGATTTTATTTTTTACTTTTTATTAAATACTAGGGGCGCCAACAAACCCTCAATTTCGACTCGCTGCGCTCGCGAAATCTCGGGTGCCGTTTGCATATTGAGCGAAGCGAGCTGAGTGTATTGACTGATCGTTTCCCATTGACTTCAATGGGATGTCAGTTTTTTGACATGATGTTAAAAAAAAAAAATTTTTTAAGACATTTTTCAAAATTTTTTTTTAGAACTAGCACCTAATGTGTGTCTTTTTGATTGCAAAATTTCATAATTTTCCGTCAAGTAGTTTTCGAGCCAATTCGTGACAAAGAATGTAAAAAGTCTCCAGTAAAACGCTCCGCGCACTTCGTTCGCTTCGCTCAATTATTAGAAAAATTCTACAGTCATAAATGCACTTACTTTTTTGCTTCAACAATTTTAATAACTACTGAAGTCAGGAATCCCAATGTACCATAAGACCAAGGAACTGCGTAAAAGAGATCAGGATTTTCGTCCTAAAATAGGTCAGAAAATAGAAAAAACAATGATGAAGCTACCTAATGTTAATTAAATACAAACCTTGCTGCAGGTAACAACAGATCCATCAGCCAAAACCAGTTCATACTGTAGACATATGTGTTGGAAGAGGCCGTAAATATGTGACGAAGTCTCCACTCCAGTACCCATAACGAGACCTCCCACCGTGAGCTGGTCCAGTTCTGGAACTACTGCTAATGCCAGTCCCAGAGGTTCCAGAGTTTTGGACAATTGACCCATAGTGACTAAAGGTTCGCAGCGAACTGTCTAAATTTGTAAAACGCTAAATAAGATTGCAAGAAATATCCAATTCTTTTTTCAGTTTGCATACATACCATATTTTTAGTGTCGACCTCAAGAACATCTACAAGATTAATGTTAATATTGGTGAAGGATTTCTTGTAGATGCCCTGACGGAACGACATGGTCTGCCATGTTGGACGGGCCGTACATAACTTGGTTTTACGATCTCCCTCTAACCAGGCTTTGACCTGGAAGACGAAATATAATTTAATTAATCGAAAGGTTTGAAAAAAGTTTTGCATCTGCAGAAAAACATAAGCTGAATGGTGGATAAAATGTTATAAGTGATAGTCCAACCTATGAGTTGTCGGAAATAATATTTTGGTAATCAATAAAATTTAAACTATAAATTAATTTGGTACTTAATACATTTTAATACTTATAATATATATATTATAACTCTTGTTAACTTCAATTTAATTTGGTGATTATAATTATTAATCTTATTATTTTTTTTAATCCTTTGATTATTTAGACAACTTTAAAAATGACAATATTTACCACATAATATGTACAAAATTCGTTGCTATAAAATATCTAGTATTATTCTAGTCAATTTCAGCTGTATAAGTGTGGTAAGAAAATATTTAAATCTTATAAATAATTCAAATATTTCGTGTGTGTGTACCTATTGACAAAGTGATCGCGGGTCAGTAACCTATTTTGAATGTTTGGCTATCAATTGGTATCCAGTCCAATGTATAATTTATTAAGTACGATATAACCTAAAAACATCACCGTTTATAAGAAATGTATTTAGTTGTATGTAATTATTTTTAAATTAACTCGTTTTTTAATTCAAATTATATATTTATTATTGTGTTATTTAATACGTTAGGGATAAAGAAGAAACGTAAGACAAAATAATAAACAGTACAAAGGTGTCGCTTATCTTTAAAAAGTAATTTCTTCCATTGTTTCTGAGATTGGCGAAATTGGAGTTGTGAAATACACTTTATAATAAACCTACCTGCCTCTGAACTTCTTTAACTTTCTTTCCATGAGCCCGTGGTGCACTGTTCAGGGTAAAGACGACATAGTTTCTAAACGCCGACCAGATCTTCCAGAGGAAAGATAGGGGCATCAGCACTGTAATTACGAGCAGCCATCGGTATTCTATGATGATGTACTCCAGCAGTGATTCAGGTTTTACTGCTGTCATGATGTTGACTCCTGTATGTTACACGTAGTTCGAAAATTATGATATCCAACGAAATAATCAATGAAAATAAAATACTATAAAATAATGATCGTTCCACTCGGATAGAAATAAATTTTCGCTGGATTTTTAAAAATCCAGATATGGTTATTTTGTCTTATAAGACGAATCGTAGTGCAATAGTAAACAGTGGACCGGGATCGATTAATAATTTCCGCCTATAAACTATATGGAGTAGACGTTAAGACAAATAAAATAACATTCAATAATATTAATTGTATTGTATTCATATCCAAATAATAACAAACAAAGCATTATAGTTAATAAACGTACCTCGTCACATACGGGCAAAAGCCGCTTGAAGACTGACATGCCAACTTCAATTCGCAAATGCCACCTGATAAATTGAAGGTCACGGTCACTTATCGTGTTATAGGGTTTTCATTCTAATTTCAACTTTAACCCTATTATATTTAAATTCAGTTTATACCAAAGCATTATAAATTTAATTTCTTTGAGACTGTGATAGATAGTTTTGAATTATGCGATTATCTTTTTCGATACATGATTACATTTAATAAATTAAAAGATACATTAAATGTATGTGATGTAAAGAATTAAAAAGATAACTTAAATATTATTTCGGAGTTATTTTGCGTATTTGGGAATTAAAGATGGACGTCATCATGACATAACAGAGACGGATTGGATTTTAATGATTATTAACATTCATCATAAACAGATATTGATCAAAGGTCAATTTAAAATAAATAAGTTTATCGTATAGGTATATTAAGTTACTATATGACAATTTTAAATATAAAATAGTTCTAATTACAATGTTGGTAGAAAATCGCTCTTTTCTACGTTTATCTTAATTGTATATTTCAAAAAACTCAGATCCGTCACTGTCCTCTGATCACGACGAAATAATCAGCAGATTGATAATTTTGGTGTTTCTGTTACTAACGAGATATGAAAAAAATCTTATCAGAGCCGATCAAAGTGTAATTTCTTATTAGCGTTCGAGCCTTTGATTCGATGTACATATTAATAATACGTAACGTATGTATTCGGTTTTTGAAACGGTTTTCAACGATTACTTCAGGAATATTTTCACTTTTCTCCTTTAAACTATTCTGACACAGCTTGTTAATAAGTTTCTGATGTTTATTGTTAGATATTACAAATGAAATATTTTTTGTAATACCTATTTTATTTATTAACGTATTTTAACGAGGCTTTTAATCAAGTTATATTATTTAACAGACTAATAAATCACTTTAAAGGGACAATCAATTTAGGAACATATGAATACATGGTGTTTCCACAAAAGATAAGAAGTGGTCGTTTGTCGTGATATGGTTACTTATTATGGAGAGGTGAACAGTATGGAATGTATGAAATGCGGGTAGTTGATAAAGATGAGATTGAGAAAGAAGTCAATGACTGAGTGCGTGAAAAAGAATATGCGATGACAGAAGTTAGTCTCAGTGGATGAGATGATCCACAAGAAATGGACATATTACGCAACCCTAAATTAAGGGCACGAATGAGCAACATTTACTTAAGGACTTAAGAAATTTTCTTAGTTCTAATTAGGAAGGAGAGGGGATGGTAAATAATATTAAGATCACCTTTCACAGAACTAAATTAGGAGTTTAAAATTATAGAAAAACAAATTTTATAAATTAGAATTAATATTTTTTTTGTTCCAATAGCTTTAGTGTTATATTTCATTGTAACATATAAAGTTTCAAATAATAATGATATGATAAAGATCTAATGTTCTATGTTAATAATTTATAAGTAATATTCCTTATCCAATATTTATATACAGTTATAGTTATTTATAAATAGTTTAAATCCTTATTTTTCCTCCCTCTAGTTAAATATTTAAATCTTGGAGATATCTTCATTGAAAATAGTAAAAATATATTAAAGCGGTTCTTCCTTTGGTTCTGCATTGATATTGCATTATAAATATTTTGTTTTACTGTGTTATGTGTATATATTTTAGTAAATCTCTCGTTTTCTTATAATATTTCTAGAAACTGTCTACATGACACGTTACCGAGCCCTTAGATTTTATAACATATAGCGTATCGATTAACTAGCACTACAAAATCTGGTAAACTAGAAGGATTATCGTTGCAGAACGTGGTTAACAATGATTAGTTAATCCATTATTATTATTTTATAATAATTCAGCTATTATAAGGTAGCGTTGTCTCAAAAGTCACTTGTAGTTGGTCCTACAGTCTGCTGGATAACCCAGTATTTTTATCGTAACTCAGCCAAGTATTTTTGACGTCCCTACCGATAATACTAAAAAAAATAATTTAGAATTGCTAGTCTCTCAGTATTCTATAGGATACATTTTGGTGAGTGTGCGCTGGAATTACACGATCTAATTCCTCCGTTCCCCTTCCATACGATGTAGTCAACAATGGACAAAAAAATAATTTTAAAAAATGTGTTTTGTGTAGTGTTCCTTTGTTTTTATATCGCAAAATTGTCTCTGCATGCTGTGGCAGCATTAGCAAAATGAAATGAAAAGCTCAAGGGTCTAGCAGCTTTAACCTGAGTTCATCTCCATTTCAGTTGCATTCATATCATCATATAAGTTACTTATTATTAATATTAGCCTACTTGTGTGTGCTTAAGTAAAGTTCTTATTGTTATTATAATTAATTACCACTTATCCTTTTTTGTACCTGAGTCCGTATTTATGAAATCTTATCTTTGATTATTATGAACACCTGGCTACCTGCTATATACACATCTTGCAGATATAAACTATTCTTATCGGCTGTCGACACTGAGTAATTACGTTTTAGAACATTTTATCGGTTTAGGTGCATCTAGTTGAAAATATATTTACATTTCTCATGTATAAAAAAAATGTCTCAAATGATAGTAGACATTTTAATATAAACAGAATATTATATTACACATAAATGCCCAACGTTCTCCAAAACTCAAAAATCTCGTCCGAAATTCATATTTTATCGCACTGGAATAACAAAAAATTTAAGAACTTTGTTTCACAAAACCCTTGTATGGGTTTTTTAGTACACACAGCTGTTGCGGGGCTGTAATGAGAGTAAGCAAATAAAACTGTGTTGTAGGAAATTCCTGTAGATAGATAAAGATTATTACAACTTTTAGTCCCAGAACCAGAAAGCAAACAGCATGGATTAATTATCTAACTTTGTATTATTCTTTTCTACCTATAAACATAATGCCTATGCGTCCGAACAAGCAGGATGTGGATCGAGCAGCGTATCCCCTATGCGGCTTAAGGGCCGTGCGAATCGTCCCAGACATCTGTGTAATTAAAAAATCATGTAACAAAAAAGTCATGTATCTATTCATATATTAGTAAAATTTATTTATTTATTCCATATATTCAATATACAACCGTAAAGGTTGTATTTACGTAATCTAATAAAATAGTAACATAATATAAGATATGTTATGATGTAATTTGATGTGATGTGATATATGATATCATATTATTTTGGTTCTACCTAATAATGTAACAACAATAACAGCTAAGAGTTGTTGTTAATTTGCTTTTATTCTTCAAGGGCAGCGGAAGCTCACAAAAAATACAAACAATAGAGTACGCGCTAAAAGGAAATAAAATAATTGTGCATTAACAAATATGTTTAGTGCTATTTTGAAAAAATATTGTTATATTTCATTTGTTGTCATTTATTATATTATAACTATTTCGCAGTTTTAACTGCAATTATTACATAATAATTTATTATGAGGTTAGTTATTTTATATGCTATAAGACCTCTTGAGCTGGCGTTGCCATCGCCACTTGCTGTCGGTACCGGGTTGTTTTTAGAGACTCAGCCAATCAGTTCCTCGTCCCAAATGGTAGAACATTCGAAATATATTTTCTATTAACGCGGCAAAAGGAGATCAAAAGAATCTCTCTATAAAAGCACTCAAACAAAAAATGGCTCTCAAAGAATCAAAAAACATTTTATTTCCTTCATATTTTTAAACAATATTTTGGCGCATTAAATACTGCTCAGTTATACTTTTTTTTTGTAACTGAGTGATAATGACTGACAACAGCAACGGTAAGGTCATAAAAAATAAAACAAATTGCGGCTACGACAACAAGCCATAAAACACCGGGTGTGGTAAAATAAATGCTCGTAATCGGTATTTTAAGTAATTATCATATTTTAGACCTTAGGAGGGTTTAGTTTTAAATCTATTTACATTTTCTGTTTGATTTTTGTTTGTCAAAAAATAAAAAAGACATTTGTATAAGAATATAATATTTTTATATATTTAATATATGTACATTTATTTTTAAAAACCTGGAGATCCGCCACCATCTTTGAAATACAAATAAAATATCAATGATTAAAATATTTAATTATAATTTTAGATATTATTATTATTAGCAGATTAAGAAACGAACAGGATTTCGTCCAAAAACTATAGAAACGTGTATTGCCGCACCGAAGTTACGACAAAACATACACAAGCGGTTTGTTACCCGCATCCTTGTATAGATTTACATTAAACACAATATTTGTGTTCCAGCCACATACTCGTACCATTAAAATTACACAAATGACGTGATGCTGCAGTTAGTATTAAAAATTAAACTGATCCGATTTTGATATAAAAAATGATACATTGTAATAATAGTAGTAAGAAAATGGTATACTTGAGATATTTTGCACATTTTTGCGTAGAAGTCATAGTAGACTAACGTAATGTAATAATGTATTTTAAATCCTCTGGCTACCCCGCAAGGGATATGACGTGAAGCTAAGTAAGTATTTTAAATTATAATAACACACATAAGTTTGAAAAATTAAAACTTCATTTATAAGATTTTTTTTTTGTTTATTATGTAGATTTTCTTTAGAAACTTAGCGCGTATTTGGTTATCAAATAATGTATTTAGATAGTATTGAAGCTATAATGCAGTTATTCCATTATCTAATCTACCAAACGCTAAATCAACTGGCATACTAACATACTGTTATACTAACATGCTGTGTGAGCTTGAGGACATCTTTAACCCACTATTTTTGAGGTCAAATTTAATTAAGATTTAAATTAATAATTGCCCTTAAAATGAAATAACGAAAAGGGCTCATAAATTCTAGTCATTCTGTTGTCTATTTGTCAGTAACTGTAGGTATCGGTTCATAACAACTGAGATATTGTTATTATAATAATTTAAAGTTATCTGTATATAAAAAGATATTGTAGGTTATAAAAACAATGTGACGGTTTTTTGTAATAAAATATACTTTTATTTACATAATTAACTAATATTTAGTAGAATATCAAGTAAATGCGTTACAACCATTGATTAGATAAACAACGATGGTATATTGTAAAATATATACACAATTAAATAAGATTAACCTTACCCATCTATTTTTTTAACTCAAGCTAATGTCATGTAAAATAAAAAGGACCCAAAAACAATCAATGTCTTATTATTTATATAGCAATATTACAATTTGGATCTGATGCTCCCTTCATGTAAAACTGGTATAACAGTGTCTCGACGAATGACCGGTTTTCTTGGAGCATTTATATAAAGAATTCCGTCAGAGGACATTCTAGATTGCACCGACTCCACTCTACAATCCTCTGGTATAGCGTACCTTCTTATAAAATGTCGAGTGATAAAGCCGTCTTCGTCTTGTTTCTCTTCGTGCTTGCCTTCAATAACTATAAAACCGTCTTGTGTTTTAACACTTATTTCCTCCGGGCTAAAACTCTTTAAATGCAAACAAATTTGATAGTTATCGTTTTCTATTTTAGTTGCTGTTTCGTTTCTCCAAGGAAAATTCTCCAACCAATCAATAGAACGTAAAACTATTTCATCTCCGAAACGCGATTTCGATGTCGACCATAAAGACATATTGAGTTAGTAATCTATAGTGCTCAAAGTTCAAACTTCAACTTTAAAGGTAAATATCAACAAACAACAAACCACGGATAAGTTGTACTCAGCTCAGCTGATGTAAGAACTAAGAACATAGAGAGTGAATGAGCGAATGAAAACAGTATGCGCAACGCGCGTAAATTACTACACAACTTATTGACCTTCCTTATTTACTATCTGTGACATATAAGGTAAATTTTACTTGTAAATTGTACACTGGCAATTATTTACTTTGGTAAATTGCTAAAATACATTCAAAGAAATATTTTTAATCCAATAATTCGTTTCTTAGTAACAGTAAAATAGTATTGACAAAAATAAACATTTTAAGCTGCGTTTTACTATATGTTTTGTTATAATAATATCTTATTAGATTATATTACGTTTTAATAATAATTGTCATTTGTCATATTATTTTCACTTTTTAGTTTAATTTACTGATGACCGACATCTAGAGATAACTGTATAATATATTATTTTACATACTCCATAAAAACTCGTAAATTTCATTTATAGTTTACAGATAAAATATAATAAAAAAATATGTAGTTATGTAATTTAAAGCAAATGGTGGAAGATATATTAACATAAAGTTGACATTTAAAACATTCATCATTAAAATTAAATTAGATTTATGTGTTTTGCCATTAGTAACAACTTTAGTATTAGCCAATACAAATAATTAATAACAATATTAAAATTTTGCATTGCCACCTCTTATAAAACAATTTTTGTACAATGTATGAACTATGAACGTACTAGTAGTACGAAGATAAAGATATTTCTCAATCACTTCTTGATAATTGCTGTAGGTATGTTACGTAATTCCCTAATTGTTAATACAATACCGTATAAAGAATGGAAAATAAAGTTGCAATAGTAACTGGTGCTAATAAAGGACTTGGTTTGGCTTTGATTAAAATGCTATGTGAAAACTTTAAAGGAGAAATTTATTTAACATCTCGAGATGAAAAGCGTGGCAATGAAGCTTGTAAACAATTGACGAAATTAGGTTATACACCTCAGTATCACCAGCTTGATATAACAGACCAAAATAGTATTGAACAGTTCTGTTCTCTCATTCGCTTACAGAATAAACAGATTGACTTGTTGATCAACAACGCTGGAATATTATTTCTCAAGGATAGTCCAGAATCAAAAATATACCAAGCTGAACAAACTGTATTTGTAAACTTTTTTGCTTTGGTTAATTTTACTGAAGCGGTTATACCTTTGTTAAGTAACCAAAGTACCATTATTAATATCTCGAGTTCGTCAGGTCATTTGTCTAGGATACCTTCAAAAGAAATAAGATATAAATTTCAAAATCCTAATTTAAGTTTGGATGGATTAAAATGTTTAATGAGAGAGTACATAGAGGATGTCAAATTAAACATAGGTGTGGATAGTTGGGGGGACTCACCTTACGTGGTATCAAAAGTTGGAGTTAACGCATATACTTTCATGTTAAATCGTACGCTGGAAAACAAAGGTAATTAATGGGATGAATTAGAAAATAGAATCTACTTAAGGTTAAATAAAACAAATATCACAATTTATTAATAGGTATAAAAGTTAATTGCTTCCACCCCGGCTACGTGATGTCGGATATGACCCGCGGGGCTGGGAGCGTGACTCCGGAAGAGGCTGCAGAGATGTGTATCGACCTGGTATTGAATCCTGGTAAGGGCGGACGGTTCGTGTGGCACACTGGAGTCAACGTACCTTGGGATGGGCCAGACCCTCGTGTGTATATTGATGGCAAACTAATTTGAAACATTTTGTTGGATATATAAACATTTATATAGAAAAGCTTTTTTTTATTGTTTTTTATCTATTTTAGTTTGTAATTGTGATTGAAACCTCAGATTATGATGGTAAAATCTAGATCATTTATGTGTAATCACAAATATACAAATACATTTTCATTAGTCTTCAAATATTTATATCCATAATTACATTATAAACATTTATACTATTATAAATGCATTTCACTATTGACTTGTTTTCAAAAAATACACCAGTCAATTGTAAAGAATTTTAATTTAAACTTGATTGTTAATTTCCTTATTGTTATGATTATGGTTTTCAATGCAGGTGAATGTATTAAAAGAATCAGTTATAATACTTCAATTTAATGATCTTTTCAATGGATAATGGTTCAATATTGTACAAGACCGAACCAATAATTGGCATCTCATTTTAATATAGAAAAAATAATCTGATGTAACAGTATTGATTCAAATATATAATATATAACGAATATACATATATCTTCAGTCGAGAAAGAACTAATAGAACGAAATCCAAGAAATATGATAAGATGTCGGGACAGCGAGACCGAAAGAGCTATAGAAATAAACATTCTCATCAAATAAAACAAATAGGTTAATTTATTTTACAAATTCCTTTGTTATCATATTTCTCTTTAAAATATCTCTCAATACAAAGATTTATCGATCACATCACCAACGGAAAGAGACGAAATAGAAAATATAGATTGCACGTGGGGTCTACTTGGCGTCGATGCACTCTGCGGGGTGCTGGGGCGGCTTGGCGGGGGCGAAGCCCGGCGGCAGGGGCACCGAGTGCCCCCAACCGAGTTTGGGTGGCGCCCAATTTAGGTTGAGCTGGGACTGCTTGACGCCGTTGGGCGCTCCGGCGGCCACCTGCAGCTGGTTGAACCGTGCAAACAGTTCTTGCTGCTGCTGCGACAAGGCCGCGCCTGCGCTCGTCGCCGCACCCGCACCCGCACCCGAGCCCGCATTGCTCTTGCCGAAGTTAACGGACGTCGACATTATAGCCGGGTCCATCTGGGTCCAGTCTGAGAACATGGCGTTGTTGGAACTATAGCCTGTAATTATAGTCGCGTTTAAGACTACTTTTGCTGTATTCCCCATCAGATTTTTTTTACTTTTTCTTATTCAAATAATCTGTATACCTTGATGGTGTGTCTGGTGTCGTGGCACGCCGATGCCGTATGTGTTCATGTGGCTGAAACCGGGCGGAGGCAGCCGGGACCGCCGCACGCGTTCCATATTGTCGCTGGGAACATTAGCAATCTAACATTACATGATATCAATATGTTACTCAACATATTATTAAAAACTGACATTAAATCCGTTAATAAAATATTTATTAATGGTATCTACCCGCTAGAGATCGTATTTAGCATGAGTTCTGTTTCCATCATCTCGGCGAGGGCCTTCTGCGTTTCTTTGAAGGGATCAAAGTCAAGGTCGTCGTCACCGTCGCCGGCAGCGCGACCGCTTAGAGTTTCACTCGCTCGCATGTTGTTAATTCTGGAAATTGATAATTTGTTTATATTATTTACATACTATTGTTAGTAAATAAAAAAAGAATACTCATATCGAAGATAATTTGTTTATCTTCTTTAGCTACGGTATATCTTTATAAAATTTAAATTTCTGTAACTAATATTGGTGTAATAGATGAACAAATTAATACTTTTTTAAAAATGTGCCTGTAGGGACTTATATCCAAAACAGGATAAATATTTGATAACTCATAAACATTGTTTTAATTACATGTCTAAGACCACAGCAATGATAATAACAGCTAACAGCCGCCTAATGTCTCCACTCACCTGTGTTTGTGGTCTAGTACGTGCGGTGGGTCGCGTCGTTCGTCCCTCATCTGCCTCAGCTGCTGTGCCTTGTGGAAATCAGTGAAGAACTTATCCATTGTTTCGGCTTGGTAACGACCCTCGCTCTGGAATTATAAATTTAATATTGTGGTAATTTCAATTATCTATATCGCCGAAACATTATTAAGTCAATGAATGTGTTATATTCATTATTATTATTTAATGTGAATTGCTTATAATGTTAAGGAATTATTTAGTACTAAATTTCAAACATCAATCAATAAAATCTCAACTTACAGTAGCTTGTGGCGAATCGAAACCATTGACGAGTCCGCTTTGCATCTGTCCCGTAGCCTGCATCTGTGGTAACTGTTGAGACGCCAACATAAACCCTCCCATCGACTTGCCCATGGAATTTCCCATCGACATGCCCATAGAGTTCCCCATTGAGTTTGTAGCCATTGAATTTGTCGCCATAGAATTTGCCAACGTATTTGATAGAGAATTTGTTATAGGATTTGATAATGTGTTTGCCGATAGCGTGGTCATCGTGTGTCCTATAGAGCTCGCGGCCATTGAGTTGTCTACTCGCATACCGAACGGTGGAAGCATACTGTGATTTGGATGAAAATTAGCACCTGAAACATATACCCATTACTGATTTCGTTCAGAATTGAGATGTGTGTAATGATATTCTTTGTTATTATTCTTTACAAATCCGTATATTTTATATTTTAGATACATTTCAAAGCTCTATATTACCAAATATGTTATAAAAAGCAAAATAATGACCTCACCTAATAATTCACTAGCAGACTCAAGTCCTATACTCGACGATGGCAAATAGTGCTTTGGCTCCATACTATGCTGCCTGGCCATCATTTCGTTCTGTCTCATGAGAAGGCTGCTTCTGTTGCGATCCCTAAGCAGTAATTCCTTCTCCATCAAACCATGATTCATTTGACTAATCTGTCTATCGTTACCTAGATACATAGATTCCCTATCTAACAGCCCATACCCGTTCATCAGAGGGCTTTTCATTTGTGGCAACAAATGATTGTTATCGACTAGGCCCGCTAACATTTCCCTATGCCTCTGCATCATCATGACTTCATTGTTGGCATCATTTAATAAATTGTGTGTGTTGTCGTCTTCTAGTAGACTGTGATCTGAATTATCTAATAAGTCGTGGTTTTCCAGCAGGCTGTGTCTGTCCGACTCCAATTCGTCCAGCTCGTTTGACAAGTAGCTCTGCGTGTCGTTTTCGAACACTGAGTTTATTTGTGTTTGTATACTGATTGTGTTGCTGTCCGTTTTGTTTTCCGTTGTGTCCGCGTCGCTCGATTCACTTGTGTTATTACTATTGCTCTTTTTGGATTTGCTGTCTTTACTTTTTTTGCTTGTCTGTCCGTTTGTGTTATTGCTGTCCTTATTATTCCTAGGTTTGATATCCGTGTGATTTTCTTTGTTTTCTTTGCCGTTTTTCGTTTGAGACTGTTGTGTTTGGAGCTGCGTTGGACTGGAGGATTCTGATATGCCGTTTTCTAGAGATTTTACTGTAATATTGAAAATTATATTGAATTAATATTTAAGTAAATTTATATATATATATATATATATATTTTTATTGATCCATTTTATATTATTTCAATGGGTAACATGCCTAATAAGATAATAGACAATTTTAAATTTGACCTTAATTACTGGACAGGTAACTTTTTATGTATGAAAGTCTTATTGTTCTCTTTTGTTTGTCTAAGGCAAAATATTATTAATAATAATAATAATATTAATTACTGGTAGGTTTGGGGCTGTCTGCGGGCGGCGATGCGCCGAGGCTGGGCCACGCCTCCTTGCTGCTGGTGCCATTGCTGGTGCCATTCACTGATTCCTTTTTTGATCTGATTAAAATTCAAATTTATCAAAATTATTGCTATTTATATTAACTAATTTATTATTTTCTCATATTAACTTTATGATTATGTGACGAATGATTAATGACAGCTATTGAATGACTTAATAATCTTTTGCAAATCAACCTTGAACTTAAGTAACTTTTTCGTTTGTATGTAATTTTACAACTCACTTAGATGTGCTGACTACGTTTATTTGTGACGATGTGACCACTGTCGTTGGTATAAAGTTTGGTTGATTACCTGGAACACGAATTATATAATTACTTAAAGAACGATAAGTAAATTAAACTTTATAAATATCAAAATTTGATTACCATCTTTAGAACTGGCTTTATCTCCATTTGAACTAGAGTTTCCTGCAAAGAATAAACGAGTCAGTATTATTAACGTGTGTGTGAGTATCACCATCACCATAGTCTTCATTTTAGTGTGTAGCTGAGGTAACTTATGTATGACTTTGTGTGTGGATTCGTACACAAGTGCACATTTTCAGTCGAAGCGCATATTTGTGTTTTATTGCAGTGTGTGTGCGTGCGTGCGTGTGTGTTTGTGTATGTGTGTGCGTGCGCGTGGGTGCGTGTGTCTATGTGTACCGTCGGAGTAGTGCCGCTCGTCGGGGCGGTCGCGCTGCGCCTGCAACAGTTGCTGGTGCAGGCGGCGCTCGTACACCTGGTGCAGCCCGGCGTGCATCTCCTCCTTCGTGAACGACGCCTTCGCATCGCCTGGACGCAGATATTAAATCAATATAACTTATATACATTCAAATACAAACTTGATTTCAACAGCAATATTTCTATGTAAAAATTTGTGTTCGAATTCGGGTGATAGTGGTGCTAGGTGGTTAGATTCTTAGAGATCATTGAGACTGGAGATTTACCCAGTTCGTGTAGATACATGCAGTCGGGCTTAGGACAGGGCTGGTTTTTCATAAAGTTGGCGCAGTACTTGGTGGTCCCCAGCGAGCCCTTCAACACGCGTCCGTCTAACGTCACGTTGTTGACGCCCTGGATCGCCCGCAGCGCGTCCGCCGGTGACACGTACGTCACGTACGCCGACGCCAGTGGACTCTGGAGTAGTAAATACCGTACATATTACTTTGACTTAATATAATATGAATTGATTTAAATTGTCAAATTTACCTGTGACCCCGCGTATGAACTACTTTGGTTTATAACTACTTTGTGAATTTTTCCATATTTTCCAAAGTACTCTTGCCGTTTTAGAATCTGCAAGAAATATAATGACTAATAAAAACATTTTTAGAAAAAAAAAAAGCACGGAAAAAAAATTAAAACTTAGTTAAAGAAGAAAAAGATTAAATGGAGCTAATGCTTTTGACCATTTCTGTTGCTTAATACTACCATTAGTGTGTAATAATAATAATTCTCGCCTAAGCTTCTAACTGTCGGATATATGGGGCTAATTCTATCATAGCAAATAATTTCAGTTCACTGGTAGCATCAAACATTTGTACCAATGTTCAAATGAATGGTAGCCAATATTGGCTGTAGCATGACCAACGATTGTACCAACGTTCCAATTAATGGTAGCCAACATTGGCTGTAGCATGGCGAACGTTTGTACCAACCTCGGGGTCGGCGAGTCTCACGGGCAGCCCCACCACGAACACCAGGTTGTTCTGTACGACCCGCACGTTGGCGAGCGCGCGACGCGACTCTAGGGTCTTGTTGCGTCGCTTCTGTTCGCGGGCTTTCTTCTCCGTTTTTATTGCTGCCACCTGAAATTTTGTGCAAATCAATTATATAAATTAATAAATCTAGTAATGGCGTTTTATTTTTTTGAAGTGAAACTTCTTTAGGCGCATGAGGGTAAAATTTTTACAGATGAAACGTCACGCCGGTATGCAACGGAAGTGTCGGAAAAGAGAGAGAGAGTGATCGAGACCGATTGAGAGAGAGTAAGACAGGGCGAACGTAGCATGAGCAACTAGCCGTGGAGTGAAAGTAGGGAGCAAGCGAGTGAGAAAGATTGAGAGAAAAAGTGAGACAGAGCGAACGTCGTATTACTATTGGTTGTGTATTCGTTTACTAGTTAATTTTATTTTAATGACAATTAAATTCCTAACCTATCTTCCTTTTTCCCTTCCTCTTAATGTTGGAAATTTAAAGTTTTAGATTTGTATAAATATAAACAAGATTTATAAATTAGTTCGCCAAAGAAGTTTCACTTCTGACATGTGTACTTTGTACGCACGCATGTTTTATTTTTTTTCTATATGTTTTTCTTTACGGCCAGATATGTTACATCAATGGTATGAAATCTTTAAAACTTTGTTTTAATATCTTTTTCCGAATTATTTATAAACATTCTATAAATGGTGTAAAAACAATAAATACCACCATTTAAATGACCGTGTTATTTAAGTCTTATGTAAATAACTTGCTGTGAAGTAAACAAGTTGTATACACAATTACATGGAACTAGAGAATCCTCATCAACGGAAGCTTATACATTTTCAACAAGGACAGATCAGTTCTTGAATGTTAATTATGTTTTTCTAATTAAATACCCAACATAACTTATCTGTATTTCCCAAGTGTTTTATTAGTAGAGTAGTGTTGTTCTATAAATAAATACAAAATGTTTCATAACTCCAGGTTACATAATAAAATATGCAAGTGTTTTCATCATCCTTGGCCTCTTTTTTCAGCACCAGTTACATACCATACAGTATATACACAAACATACACACACACACACACTACATATCATGCAAATTTCATTACTATATATGCAATTAGTAAATTTGAAGGTACTAATTAATAGATATAAATATTTGTTTCATTTGAGTTGTGCAATCTTATCTAATCTAGACTATTTATAAAACAGAGATGTCAATGTTGTGTGACACTCATATTAATATTAAAATAAATAAACAAAGGAAGTGTGCCATTAATCTATGAAGACTAAAGTCAAAAAAATAAATAATATATATATATATATATATAAATGAATTTTGAATTTTTAATGACTTTGTATACTCCATCATCAATAATGATAATTTAGTTATGAAGAGTTGTATGAAATATAAGATTATTATATGAAAGCTTATACCTCTATATACCTCATAACTTTATATACCTGCTCTTGACTGAGAGGCGTGAAGTCTGCGGGGTTCTCGGGGTAGGCCTTCCGGCATGCGGGGCACAGGCCGTTCTCACCCTCACGGATTCGATTCCAACAAAACCTGCATATCTGTAATCATAATGATAAGGGTTAAAATATGTAAACAGAAAAATTGGTAACCAATTATTCATATTCAAATTTGAATGATTCATTATTATTTTTTTATTTTATTAATTTCTTATAAACAATTTATACCAAATTGCTATCATTGTTACATACTATGAAAAATATTTCGAACTTATAAACCTGTCTCTTGTTGTGTATATATATATATATATATATATATATATATATATATAAAAAATTTCTTCACTTAATGTAATCGCAACACCGCTGCAGATTTAGATAATAATTGATATTTTTATAATACTATTCTCTAATAAAACCATCCTAATGACAATAAAATACTAGTACCATATCACAAATTAAATAAATTATTTTGATTTATAAAGTGGGGAAAATTACAGAGAAAACAACATCAGATGTAAACATGCATTGAAGAGTACTATGAAATGGATATTTGTGTTGAGCGGTGGAGAATGAGTTGTCATACAATCAGCTGTTAATATTTATTTACAATTCATAATGTATTCAAGAAGCTGGCTTAGATGTTGTGTCATTATTGTTATATACGGTGAATACTGAATATTCTATACACTTAGTAATTGTTTTCTTTTTGTATAAATAAAAAAATTACAGAAATTTGAACAGTCGAAAACTGTTAAATAATATTATGGAGAAGAATAATAATCAGAATAAATACAAATTAATTAAAAATGTTATTATAAATATAGAAGATATATTCTAAATTATATGATGAAATGTATTATATCTTACTTGATAGCCACATGTGCACGGGTAGAAGTGGAGATCATCCACCTCCAGAGGTTCCATACACAGGGGACATTCCACCTGAAACCAAACATTATAAAAATCACTAACATTTAGTAGATGGTAATAAATGTTTTGCCAAAATCAGTCTAGAAGATTTGGAAATATTTACCAGAATTTAAAAATTTAATTGTAAATTTAATTGAGATCTATCCTCTTAATATACTAAGATGAAAAAAAAAACTGTATTTAACAGTATTACAATTAAGCTTTATGCGCAATTTTAATATATTCATGAAATTAATTCTTTTATAAAATATATATTTATTGTCATCATTTATCATTTCTAGAGCAATTTGAATATTTTAAAATAATTGCTCTAATAATATACCCATCAGCTGAGTGGTTCAGTTGATAAATTACAACCATGTAATTCATTATAAAGATGGTTCACCATATACAAGGTCTTGTATAATATGTAGATGCTACTTATTACTATGTGTCAAAACATACAAAGTAACTTACATTATATCAAATTATCATTCTCTATCTGTGCACAGCTATTTTCATAACTCACTAATTATGTAGCTTTTAACCATTCATTACATGCTCATAATATATTATTTATTTACATCTTTTCCACTTTGAGGAATACCAGTGATAACTTGTGTACGTCAAATGTCAGGAGGGCCTATTTTGATACTATACTTGACAAAATAAGCCCTTTTGTAAAGACACTGTAATCTTCTATAAAGTATACAAAATTAAAAATCCCTTTATTAATAATTTCTTATCATAATCATTCTTGGTACAACACATTAACCTAAACATTCTTATACCATTTGTATGCACTCTGTCTTTTGTAACACTCAAACTCTGATCCATACATTAAGTATACATTTACAACTTATATCATATCAATTAGTATTTAATTTAGTGTAATTATATATTTAATAATCAATAATACAATATTACTTAGCCTTAAAACTTGTTTCAAGACACCACACCCATTGATCATAAAATATTGTTATGTGAATTTATAAATTCTTCTACGACCCAGTTTTAAGGAACAGATGATTTTATAATTTTAGATACATGATTTCTTTATATTACTTACTTAATTAATTTCAAATATAAATGTAGGATTATTTCATCCCTTCAATCTTTTGATATTATATGATTTTAAATTGTCAAATATATTGATGTACATCACGATTTACCTGCTCTTCTCCACTCTGATTCAGCACTGACATCCTAGTCAATAAGAGCTAATTGTTTTGTACTTTTAACAAATACAAACAAATACCACCTCGCCTGTTACCTGAAATACAAAACATTATTATATCTTAAAATGTGTTACTCACATACATATGAGATAAATTAAGAATAAGATAGATTATCCAATTTTACATGTTATAAAAGATAAACTTATATTTAAAAAATGCTTTTAATTTCATTAAAGAAATACATATTTTTATAATTCATATATTTTATCTTTTTTTATTTATTTGCATTCTATTTGCTTGGAAAGGCTTTTTATAACAGTCTATCGGTGTTGATGGAATTATGTAAGCTTAACATTAGAAAGGCACGATTTTAGGGTCAACATTTATTATTTTTGTGCATAATATGAAGTGTTATTAGTTTACATAAAATATTATATAGTTTGATACCAAATGGGGCCGGAATAAACATATTGCCTTTTACAATTTCATTACCAGTAAGGGATAACAATTTATCTAAATAGGTTAAAGCTGTTGTTAATAATTTAATTAATCTCTTGTTGAGAAATCTGTTTTCCAATATTATTCTTTGTGTTAATGTTAAGAATTTTTGATGCAATTGTACACAATTAAATTAAAATTATTTGAAATTAGGTAAATTTTTTTTCAACAATCGAAATATTTTTTTAAAGGGTGTCAGTAAACCTAAAGGTTTAGAACTTGTGGGAATAACTTTTGGAAAACTATAATATGTTCAAGATAGTGTTTTGATCTTATTTTAAAACAGGTTTTCATGCACTAAAGATGTTGTTTTTATAAAGTAAATAAAATAACATAGCAAATCTATGTTGAGAATTACATTTTTATGATAGACACTTTGTTTATTGATGAATCATAAGATTCTATGAACAATAAAGAACTTTGCCACATACTAAATAGAAATGCTTATTAACTACCTGCCAAATATAGTAAGTAAGAACGGTAAGTAAAAAACGAGATTTCCAGTAATATTTAAAATGTCTTCATCATAGGCACAGTTTATTTAACGGTAAACGTAAACAGTGCTTACAGGTTTTTAGCAATAAATTTGTAAGATAAAGCGACTTTAACAATGACTCAACCCAGCTTTGACAAGTTCATAATTTGACATTTTACTTTGTAAAAACAATTCAATCAAATATTTCTGGGTGAATCTTCCAAAACATCCAATCACTCATGGATAGGTAAAAATAACATTGTAGAACACTCTTACACCGTTTACGTAGCATTTATGTACCTACTATTACGCTAAACGTACGTCCGCCAGCTGCCGTTCAAGAGAATATGTGGCATAAGTCAAACTTTCATTTCGTACAAGGATGCACTAAAAATAATTACAAACACTTGAGACACACTATGTAACACCTAGGAACTTGTGTAGAAAGATATCGTCAACCGATCCCATTTTTTGACAAAATAAATCGATGTTTACCTTAAGTCTCCTCTCAATGCAATCTTTTTCTATTGCAGAATCAAGACTGCTAACCCTTCCGCTAAAGACGAAGATGAATCCTCTCGAATGGGCTTACAGTGCGGTTCACGATTCAATTTAAATTAAAATGCAAATCTGAAATAAATATAACAGTCCCGAAGATATTTTCTGCGAGTTACTATACATTTGTTTTATGAAATGGCCTAATCTTTTACAAGATTCCGTTCTGTGATTTCATAGACAAGTACCTCTTACTTTTTTTTCGAATAATGAATGAATAATTTTTAACTGTATATATATTAAACGAAATTAATATATTTATGATTAAATTTTTAAATTGACTACTTATTTAATTTAGAAATAGTAGTTGAGATGGATAAATATATATTTTTTATATAACTATTACAATAATTATATGTATATTTTAATATGGTATCCTTCAATCAAAAGATAGCCACAGAGTATAATAATGTTGTTATTGTCCTTACAGAGAGTAATATATAAGATATAATTTAAAATGTACGGTAGTAATTTTAGAATACATAAAAATATCAATTTTTTCAAAGCTAGTAGTATGGTGGCTTAAAAGGTTATTCTTAAGCTTTTTTCTTTAATGAAACAGAAATACAAGCAAGGAAGTTGGAGACCGCTATTTCGTTTATATTCTTCTTTTTTTCATCCAGGAATGAAAGAAAGAATTAACAGGTGGGATGCTATCATGTTAAAGCAGAGAGTTGGGGGTTGGGAGTTAGGTAACTTTGATCTCTCTCATTCTCTTACCATCCAAAACGTAAGAGCTACTTCCATAGACTATAAAGATACTTTATCTGAATCATCTTTGAATGTGATCACATATGAACTAAACTAAATTGGCTACAGCTACCTAGATTTTTGACTTTTATATATCATCTATACCAGGTGTATATATATTAGATATGTAATGTAATTGACTGCGCCTGACTGTGACTGTGGTAATTAAAGATCGTCATCATTTTTACAATTTTGTACTATTTACTTCATAAAGTCATTGTGAAGATTAAGTACATCTTACATGTTTAAGTACCATTTAATGTTTTCAAAAAATGTTGTATTGACATTCTTTGATGATTTCATTAGTTAATAGTTCTTAGTTTAAAACTTAGATTTAATTTTTTTGAGGATTTAGATATTCTTATTCTAATAAACGAAAAAGGTGCACAGGTGCTTAAGTCATTATATTTGTAAATGAAACATGAGTTTACAAGCATATTATATATTTTTTTTATAATAATTAAGAATAAATTCTTACATCACGAGTTATAAAATAAATACATTTATTGCCTTAAATTAAGTCCAAAAGTACTCTGTACAATTATTGTTAGCGATGTACAAACGAGAACGACAAGTAAAAATGTTCAAAAAAAACAAAATAATAAAAATAAAAAAGGCCCTTATCATCAAGTAAGTTGAATTCCCACAATATACTGTGACAAATCTAAGAACAACTTAACAAATTGTGTCAGAATCACAACCAATAGTTTGCATCTTAATTTCTTCTCTTATTATTAATATTACACAAACTATTTTATATCATTACTCTTCACTTATTCTAAAACAAGAACCATTCTTTACCTTAATATTATAATTACAATTAAATTAAGACTATCTAATTTCTAGCGGGTGTTTCTTACTGGACTGTTGTGCTGCATCTCACAAGATTGCCACGCCATTATTATTAAGGTAGAGATAGTAGACAGGCCAGGCCGATCGACACGACGCGATTTAAATTGTGCATTTTTCTAGAACTATCTACAGAAACAATCACACGACGTGTACGCTCCCGTTCGCGGCGGGCGAGCGGCGTGGCGTGTCGCCGGTTTGTATCTACATTTAATCTCATAGGATTTCAGATTTGGTGGGCCATACGCGTGTGCCCGGGGTTCATTGCTTCGTAAAAAAGGCATTAAAAAGGCCACTGTGTCATCCACAATGCGCTAACTAGCCTAGCGTTATAATATGCCTATGTACTAAAATGTAGCATTCGAAAATATATTGTTCAAAGATACAATAAATTATATATAAGAAAATTCAAATATATCACGAAATTAAATTCATGTGGCAAATAATATGGCATCAGATTTAAGTACGTTTATTAAAAAAAAGTAAGACTAAGATCGACTTATTGTAAATGATTTATGTTTTATTTTTGATAAGACTGTCTATAGTCTTATTACACTCGAGTCTAATGTATGGAAGACAGAAAAACATTGCATCAGATCAAATTGAATAAAATATTATTATTACAATAAACTAGTATAATGTTCCAGGAGCTATACTGGCCTGACGACCAAAATAATTAAATTAAACCAATTTCCCTAAAAAAATATCTATAACTAAATGGACAAAAATAATAGGGTTACATTATAAGTGATGTACTTGCGCCATCGAAGGCGGCCGAACTGTGGACTCGACTGTCATACGTTTAACACAGGGTCGGGCGTTAATTTCAAAATTGACTAGATATCTGTGTGCATAGGAATCATATATAAAAAAATAGCTAAGTAAAGGAACCAATACACTGAAATCCTGGCATGCCTGTGTATAAAAAAAGATAAATCTATATTATTGCCGTCAGCAAAATATGCCTAACTGTACTTTAAATTATGTAGACTACAAGATAACACATCTAGATTTGTACAATTTGTACAAACTTCCACATTCGCTAAGTGAACTCGTACTCAGTCAAGGAACCTAGCGCGTCGAGCCGCGAGGGTCGGCCCGACGCCGGCTGCGGGCCTAGCGACACTCGGTCTCACCTCAAAGAATCTCACAATAATACGCGGCGTAACTATAACACTAACAAAATATTTGATCTCTCGGTTCACCGGTAAGTACGTGCGGTCATCACTTGGACGGCTGGTAGTGCGGGTAGCCGGGGTGCGGCTGCGCGCCGCGCGACCCTGTCGCATACAGCTGCTGCTGGAAGTTGTGGAACTGCGCCGCGTAGTTGGGATCCGCCGTGGAGGGCACCGGGAAGTTGCCCTTGAAGCCCGGCCCCGGCCCGCCCATGGACGGCGGCAGCGGCTGCGCGGCGCCCATGCGCACGCCGCCCGGGCCGGGGCCGGGGCCGGGACCCATGCCGCCCTTTACGCCGCGGAAGCCCGGCCCGCACATGGGGTTAGGCCCGGGGCCGCCGAACGGGTCGCCCGCCATCTTGGGCGGCGAGTTGAACCCGGCGGGGTAATGCGGCATCCGCAGCATGCCTCCGGGCGCTCGCATGACGCCTCGCATGCCGCCGTCCATATCCATGCCGCGGCCGCCGGGGAAGTATTGTACGCCGCCGCCCTTGCCGCCATCCATCTGCATGGGGTTGGTGACGCGCTGTAGGAAGTCCAGGCTGGGCGGCCCGCGCGGACCCGTGTTGCACGCCATCTGCGGCCGCGTGGGTAAATACTGGATTGTGTTGGGTGCGCTGGCTTTGACTTGAACGTTGGCGCCGTTGAAGGGTGGCATCTTTCCCGGACCGCCCATCCGGGGACCCATCATAGAGGCGTCGGGGCCCATAGGACCCATGGGACCTCCCATCGGACCGCCGCTCATTTTCGGACTCAGATTCATATCGGGTGGAAAGTCTCCTCCGCTCATCATGCCTTCCATCGGTCCGCCCATTCCCGGGCCTCCCATACTGTCCATGTGGCAACCTGTATACACATAAAGTTTATTAAACAACATTTGTCAGGCAAGGTTAATTAACTCGACAAAGTAACATACCTAAATCATTCATCATCATATGTGGATGCGAATGAGGGTGCATTGAGTGGTGGTGCTGCATGTGGTGGGGTCCGGAGGCAAATGGGCCCATGTTGCCGGGATTAGGCCCCATGGGTCCCGGTCCGGGGCCCCCTCCGCCCACTGTGTTGGTCAGCTGTTGCGACATCTGAGCCAGCGACGAGATGGGGTCGAAGGAAGACGTGGAGGTACCCATGGGGCCGTTGGGGCCCTGGTTGGGGTTGATCGGAATGTTGTCGGGCCTGTTCATACTACATGGCCCGGGGAAGGGACCCGGGAGACTCGTACTGTTTGGACCGCCCGACAACGTCGTCTGGAATAATTGTATTTAATTTTAAATATGTATACAATTTCTGGTAATTAAACTTTAAAAATATTAAATCTAATGACACAAGTATAAATAAACTTTTAATCAATATAGTGCATCTACAATTCTCTCACACAAAAGTATTACGTACAATATTTATGCAATGAATGAAATAAAAGAAAAACATATCTATTATTAAATTCATTATAATATATATAAATGTTCATATTGTTAAATACCTCTGTATTGGAAGCCATGGTATCATCGGAGTGCGAAGGCGCGGATATAACGCTGCAGCTGCTCTTGGCTGTGGAGGAGGGCGCGTAGGGACCTTGGCTGAGCGAGGGGCCTTCCCGGCCCTCCCGACCCTCGCGCTGGGGGGTTTTTGAAGAACTGTCCTGACTTGACCTGTTTGATGATGGACTAGGCCGAGATTTTTCATCTGCAATTTTATATTTATCAATTTTAATTATTGTAATAAAATAAAGATAAAAATTTCTTCTAAAAAATTAATAAATTAAATAGTATATACCCTGTGTACATTTATTGGGGCCTGTCGGTGTCTGCGGATTGTTGAACCCGGGACTTTGTTCCATAGAGAAGCGGCCGGAGCGTTGCTCCGATAGCGACGAGTGTCCCTCAGGTGTGCCGGGTAACATGCTATACATTGATAACATATTAAGTTGGTGGATATTAATAAAATATATTATCTTAACTTAATATTTACCCAGCTGGTGATTTCTGATTCGAATTATTCTGCGGTGTTTGTCCTCCACTGTTTGAAGGCGGTCCGTTGTCTTTTAACGATGTGTTGGGTTGTTTCTGTATCGTTAACTCTTGACCTGTTGCAAGGATATCATTTATCATCTAATCAAAATGAGAATGACATAAATGTGACATAACATTGATATTGGATGAACATAGATGAATTTAGTACTGGTGTACAAAGAATTAGCCATAGAGTATGAAAGTTTGTTAGCACATTTTCACCAACCACCACCAAAATGAAACAAAAAATTAACAACACATTGCCATATTAATTTATTTATACATCGGCGTGTAAAATCTTCATGCCGATAGTTTGATAAAAAATGACCGATCTTTTATAATGAATGGTAACATTCAAATATAATCATCAGCCATCTTTTATATTAACACAAAAAGCGATAACACACAGCATTAAATTTGCCACCATCGATGATAATAATAATATAATATCGATTGAGGGCACATTAAGCTAAGTTACCTTCGAACTGGTTGAGATAAGATATTTGTTGCGGGGACGGCACAGGCATCAAACTTGGCTCCTTGGTATGGCCGCCCTGTTGATTCTTCTGTTGCTGCGCCGCCAAACATTGGAGGGTTCGTACAAACACACCGTCATCCAACTTCTCTAGTATCTCTTTTATATGGTAGCGTTTCGTCCGATACATATCGCGTTTCGATATTTAACGTTGTTATTTCATCACACGGTGGGATTTCAAGCGGTCAAGCGTTTTGCGGGGGGTAGGGGGGAAACAAAAAATACGCATTACAACTACAGAAAAAAATAAATAAAAAAATAAAAGTGCACATCAAACCAAACTAAGTAATAATAGTAATAATAATAATAATAAAAAAAAACAATATGAACTTTGTGGTTGGGAAAATGTGTAACAGATTAAATAGCAACATGCATTTCTACTTCTATGGCTTCTACTTCTATTATGGTAGATATGTATTTTTGTATAAGTGTAATACGAATTTTGCAAATTTTTGACTTTAAAAATACTATTTATTCATTGTTTTGTTGTATTTTAACTAGTTAGTGAAGGATTAAAATCCTATGTATCTTTACAAGTATAATCTTAGTTGGTTACCAAGTAACTTGAATTTATGTCAAGATATATTAATTATTATTTATTAATACAATTATATATGCATAAATTTACATTACACCAAAAATAGCAACATGTGATGTGAACTCTCAAAGACATAGGTTTGTATTGTATTCCCCATATGGTGTGTGTATGACCACTAGGTTCCACCTTACACCAGTAAAGTGTCTGTGTAGCGTCTATGTAGTATATGTTATGGTGTATATATTTAATACAGTCTGTGTGTGTGCGTGTGTGTACCCACCCGGCGGGTCGTTCTTCTTGCAGTGCGCGGGCGAGGACAGCGCCGACCCCGCGCGCGACACCTCCGCCGACATCATGCCGCCGCCCGACGGAGACTGGGTCGCTGGGGAGGGAGACATTTTACTTACTATACTAATTACAATACTTTGTTCACCAAAGTATAAGGTGATATAATATAGAAGATTTTTCTATGTATATACAAAATCATTTGTCAATAGATAAAGTGTGAAATAAGCACGAGATTTTGTCTTTTTTTAATTTTGTGTTTATCTTTTAGACCTAAATGACAATATAGCTCATATACACTACCTATAGGCACGGAGGCGGATCTGTGGAGAGGCGAAGCTCCGTAGGGCGGGGGTGGCAGGCAACCGCCGCGTTCCGAGCACGGAGACTTCACTTGGGTACCTGTTGAACACAAGTGAACTTGTTAAGCATATTTAATGTATACAATTAATGATTAATAAAATATTTGTTTAAAATCTTTATTACATACAAATCAACGGTATTATAAGTTTATGAGACAGACATAGGGTGTGACAGAAATTAATCAATAACAGTAAAAAAATATATATTTCATTTCATTCAAGCGATTATCTAATGATTCTATAATTATTACACATTCGTCTGTATGTTCAAACTTACTGAGTTCATTGTCCATATTCTTATTATCATCGAAGAATTGATGTTGTAACTTTTGCCAGTCGATATCCGTTGGTGACTTAGGACTGCGTGACTTGTGCCCGAGTCCCGGTCCCAGTCCGGGGCCCAGCCCGCCGGGGTCGCCCGGACCCATCTAGAACCACAAATACATATATCTATTAATTCTACTAACAAATTGAACAAATGTTACTTAATAAAATAAAATTAAAAAAAAAAATTCAACCCTCTAGCTTTCCTATTGGTTAAGACAAATTTATTTAAGCAATGTTTACTTCTCAATAATAATTGATAATTTTTTACTATTATCAATTCCTAATCTGATTAACAATAATATTATTAAGACTAAGAGCACAAGTATCGAATATTATATTAAAGCTAATATCACAGAGATTCTTTAAATTCTTACACTCCGTCCTCTCCCGTAGTCATCACACATAGGTCCGTTCCCCATGTGGTGGTCGGGGCCGCAGTCCCCGTGCACCATCCCGCCCATCATGCCGCCCTCCATCATTATACCGCCTGGAAATATAAACAATTTATTACTTCCAGTTATTATGTTATATGGTACTGGTGAATTCTCAATATTTCAGAGCTTTGCAATTATGCAATTATACATATTAATGTATGATGGTCAACTCGAGTTAAAAACAAATAACAACCTCAATACAAATTTCAAAGTGTGAAACTAAGGTAGTCTCAATATCTCTTAGTTTATTTTCTCTTTGTTGTTGTTTTTATCTAAAAGATGATGTTAATATAGTTAATATACCATGATAATATTATAAATGTATGATTTATTTATTACCATTCATTGCATTGATGTTGGGTCCTTGCATCATTCTAGGTCCCATGTGAGGTCCGCCCATCATACATGGCTTAGGCCCGCCCATACCGCCCATGGGGTTTGGCATACGCTTCAACAGAGTTAAGAGAAATATAATGCAACTTTACAAGTAGAGTGTAGATGATAAATAGCTATGAAGTAAAATTGATACTTACTCCCATGGGACCACCGCATCCTCGTCCCATGTGCATATCTGTACACATCCCGGATTTCATATCTGGACCGCCACACGGCCCCCTAATCCCTTTCATCCCACACGGCCCCATTGGGCCCATGGGTCCATTGGGGCCCATCCCCGGCATCATGGGACCATTGGGTCCCATCATTCCATTAGGCCCCATAGAACCGTGTCCACCCATCCCCATCCCTGGCCCTCCCATATTACCCATGGGACCACTCATCGGGCCGTTTGGACCCATCGGTCCACCCGGTCCCATGGGCCCCGGACCCATCGGCCCATTGGGTCCCATCGGTCCAGACATGGTACAGCTGGGTCCACTGTTCATGCTGCTGTTCATGGACACCATGGGACCGTTCGGGCCCGAGCCCATGGGCCCGTGGGCGGACATGGGAGGGAACGGCATGTTCATGTTGGCGGTGGAGTTGGGGGGGTTGATGTCGCTCTGTAGCTGAGAGCCGTCGTTGGGCTGTGCGTGGCTGCCGCCGCTCTCCGGGAACAGTATCTGCTGCATCTTCCGTATAGTGGCGAGCTGCTCCTCGCGGTGCGCCCTCTGCTGCGGCGTGAGGTTTTCGTCCGGTATTTTCACACCTGCGGACGTAACTGAAGCTGAACATTGAAAAATCATTCTTTAACACCAACATTGATTACAATCGACATGTAAACTAAAATTAAATATATATCGTTTGTTGGTAAACAATAAAATATGGAACTATTGAACTGTTTTTAATTTCATACATCATACGAAATAAAAACTTTTTTATTATGATATTAAGTTTCATTTTTATAAAAATATATATTAAAAAAGAATCTGAGCATTATTTAAATTATTTATCCATGGACTAAGCCGCGATTTATGAATAAAAAACGTATATAAATAATGTGTAATGTTGTGGGTGCTGGTATGTATAATAATTCACCTTTCTGTCCGGGCTGGCAGTGGCCGTCGCCGTCCCCCGCCTCCGAGCACGGCGGCATCTGCGACGGGCCGTTGGACATGCCGTTCGACATTACGGAGGAGTTTTTCTAAAATACATATTCATTATATAAATTACTCAAATTCAATAGTTTGAGGAGAGCTATTATTTAGAAAACTAATACGCAAAAATTGTGTTGTATTAACAACATTAATGGTAAACTAAGAGCTGAAATAGTACCAAGAAACATGTACATATTATTGTATGTAGGATAATGTATTTTGTATAACTTTCTGACGAAGTAGAATAAAAAATATATCATTATTATAATTAAATACAAAATGATGATACTCACGGTGTCCCAGGGCATTTCACCATCAGCACCGAGGCCGTCCATGACACCACAGGACGGGGTGCCCCCTGGAAACCCATCCATCGGACCCATCCCCGGACCCATCTGCCCCATCTGCCCGGGGCCGCCCTTCATCATCATCATCTGACCACCCGGCCCGCCCATGCGGCTGGGGCCCATCATGTTGGGTCCCATGTGCCCCATGCCCCCGTGTCCCATCGGCCCCATGTTGGGACCCATGGGTCCGCCCATCATGTGACCCATCTGGTTGGGTCCCCCCATCATGTTGGGACCGCCGCGCATCCCACCACGCGTCTTGGCCATGGCGAGGTTATTGAGCCACTGCGCGGGATTTTGCTTATTGAATTGACCCATTTTGAGAGGATGTTTCTGAAAAAAAAAAAACAAAAATAATTAACAACATGTTGTTATGTTGATGTTCTATTCTAATCTTGATGCATTAACCCCCACCTCTAGATACTTCTTGGTGCCCGGCTGTGCGCAGTGGTATGCAATGATAGAGTTGTGCTGCCCGGAGATGACGGACTCGGCGCCCTTGTTGGCCAGCAGCGTGGAGAACACGAAGATCTGACTCTGCTGCTAGCGGGATAACGTGTGCTATTTTAGTGGTTGTAATGCTTCATACAAATAACTATTTATAGTTATCATTTTTGTTTGTTTAAAACATCTTACATATTTAGTAATATAGTACATACAATAGTTTTAAAGTGAAATCATGACATCAATATGTAAAGTGACGAAATTTAGTTTTAAGGTACCGTAGCAAAAACGAAGCATATACTATTTCGTCCTCTCCATGTGTCCGTGTGTCATACGATCATTTCTTACAATTTTATATACAATATAATACATTCACTTCCTGACCTGACCTTTCTTAACCTCACAAACGTTTTTAACTATGAAATTTATGTTTTAAAATTTGTATAGTTATTTTTTTATTAATTATTGTTCGGAGCTACGGAACTCTTCCTGCTAAATCCTACTTCAGCTTGTACAATTTAAAATTTATATACATTGAATTAATCGCCGTTCAGTACTGTCCACGCGAACGAAGTCGCGGACAATCGCTAGTATTTTCTAACAAAACGATCGGTTTGGGCACACGAGCCAAACAGTCGGTTGAAAGCAAAATATATAAAAGAGTACCTATAACGTATTTTTATAAACTTATAATTTTAATTAAATCTTATCGCTATCTATTTTATTGCAATTGCCAATTAAACCTGTTTCTATTCCTGGAAATGTCATATTTTCTGCTTATAGAAAGAATACTAACGTTAACCTAAGATTTATTACATTAAAGAAAAAAAAATAAAATTTAAAAAAAAAAGTATTAAAATCGGTCGTCAATGTTACCTCCATGCTGCCGGACTGCTTGCTGATGACGTTGGACGGCAGCGTCTGCGCCTCGCTGGACATGGGCCCCATGGACACGCCGGGGCCCATGGGGCCGCCGCTCCCCATACGACATGACCCCATGTCTGGGCCGTTGGGGTTGCGGCAGTTTTGATTGCCATCCTAAAAAAAATATTTCAAGATTTTTACACTCACACAACCACAAATGATTATTTTGAATAAATCAGATATTTAAAAAAATATACCTGTAAATTTCCAGAGGATCCCCTGAGGCCGGTTTGGGGGTCAATAATGTCATTAGAGTCGGAGGAAAGTCGCTCAGATTTCAAGGACCCCGGGCCGCCGAGATCGCACTGAGGGGATTTTGTGGGGTCACCTAGAAAAAAAAATTATATATATTTTAATTTATAATATTAATTATAATTATATAATATTAAAACAGAATTCCATACAAAACTGTTCTAAAATTTTTATCTTTAAAATTTAAGCAAAACACTGCAACTTTACCTGTATCAAACTGGTCCCTATTAATCCATTACTTGTCCTAGTTAGCAATTTATTTAAGTAAGAAATATGTTGCTTACTATATTATATAACATACTTAAAGAAATTAAGAATACGAAAAGCAATTACAGAGGTCATTAAAACCATTTATAGTGTGAGGTCAACATTCATTACATTAAGTATTGGTCGCATAAGTTCTTAAGGTTACAACATGAAGCATACACATATATTAGCTGCTGTTTGGTAAATGATAAGTCATAGTAATAATATGTATTTTATCTAATGTTTCACTTTGACCAAACAAAATAATATAGACACAAAATCGTTTTTCTGACCCTTGGCTAATTAAAAATCTTTCTACGGTTCGGTCAAACGACAAAGGTCAAACTCCACTCCTATCATGAGGTTAATAATCACCGTCGCTGTCCATGAGGCCGTCAATCTCAGTCTTAATACCGTCTACACCAAGGTCTGCGCTGGGGTCCTCCCCGCCCTGGCTGTGGGGCTCCATCTTAACCCTGTGCGGGGTCTCGTCCGGCTCCTTCTTCAACGCCGCCGGGGTCGGCAGCGACGCGGACGGAGGACGTGACCCATGACCTTTTATTATATATTTTTAAATAATTCCACATGTATTAGTGTGAATGTGTTCTCATTCATTAAAAGGATTATTATACTTTACGCATCACCGAATGTAATGAACTTTCACTTAATCATTTTGCTGTTAACCACAAATTAATATATGCAATTATAAAGTAATAAGTGTAAGTTATTTATTTAATTATCTGTCAAGTTTCTAAAAAACACAATATTAAAAATTTATTAATTTTACATTATAAAGTTAAATTTTAAATTAAAAAAAAAAACTGTTGTATTTTTTTTAATGTTCACATTACAAATATAATTTTATAAAATAACCAAAACTCTTTGTCTTTGATTATTATTAATGTATATAAAAGTGGATTTAAAAATTACTCTTCCTATCAACTACATCTCAGATTCAGATTATATTTTAGATAAATGATAATGTTTTACAAATTTATTTATTTTAATATATTTATTTATATCTTTTCCACTTTGAATCAATACAAATGATGATTTAACTACATCAAATAGAATTTGTCGGGAGGTTCTATTTCAATACCATTCTTATGGAAATAAACCCTTCAGAGCTTTTAAACAAGTGGTGTTTCTAAACAATAACAAACGCTTGTCACTCATCAAGAAGCTCTATTTAAATGTATGGACGTAAATGTTAAGATATCATTATCTAATGTCAAATATATACATCAATTTTCTATTCAACTAGTTTCACTTGTCACTTGTGTAGGCACTCTGTATAGACAATCTCTAACTTAAAAATTAGGCTATGAAGGTTTTAAATGCACCCTGGTCTAAGAAGAATCGCACAACAAACTCAGCTGGGTATTCCTTTATTGTGATCACTGTTTCACAAACATTTATATTAAGTAATAAATTAAAGAAACAACTAGAACCAAATAAATACTCAAATCCACTTTTATATATAATTCTAATATAACATAATAAATAAAGAGACATTAAATATTGGTAATATACTTATTACAAATTTTCTAATAAAAAGAATGTATAATTAATAACTTTACCTGGTTCCGCAGGATCATTGGGTTCATCTTTGAGTCGGGCTCCTCCGCCCTTCTCCTTCTCCTTGATCATACCCCTACGTGCCTTCGCCAACTTGACTGTATCAGATACATTAAATTATTACACATATCCTCTCCATAAATCAAGAATAATGTTTGTAATCATTTATTCTTAACATATAATTTATCAAATATATATATATAACAATAGTTTTTGTTTTATAATAATATATTAGAAAAATATAACTTTGTTTAATAAAATTATTATAGATACCTTTTGAGTTAAAATATCTGGACATCTAATATGAATACAGTTCTGTTTATGATTATTTAGATTTACCGAGAATAGTGATCACTTATTTCTTATATTACATTTTTTATTTTATATACATATAAACATTTGGTTATCACTGGAACAGGAGAGAAATTGAAAATTAAAATATCACCTGCATATTACATAAATACAATCTATAGTTATCTAAATTAACTAAATATTGTGAAAATAATTATTTATTATGTTAAATTATATAGAAATGCAGGTTAAATGTTAATTTTCTACCGAAGGTTGCAATAAATAACTAAATAGAATAATGCACATCTCAACAGAGCTATGTGCAATTGTATTTTAATTAAGAATAATTAGAATTAAATACTTTAGACTTTTTATATACTAAATAATTTATGTAAGTGCTTGTTTTGTTATATATATTGTTATAGATATATGATGTTTACAAAAAGTTTCAGACAGCTGATGTTCTTAAGGATACAAACTGGTTTTTAGAATATAGAATAATTAATTTTTACTTACAGTTTTTGCCTAGTTGAAAGTTAATTAGGCTTATATTTAACACTTAAGGACAATTTGATGCAAGATCCTGAGAAAATGTATAATTAGTTATTGGCATTTGATGTAACCTAGATCCATAAAATGACTTTTTTGCACTGTAATTTTTTTTTACCGATACATATTCACTGAATGGATGCTAAAATGGATAAAAAAAAAATAAGTGATCACCATTCATGTTCACAGGTAAACAGCACTGTATTATAATTTTGTATACATACAAATACAAAATGGTCCGCGGACCTTCCGTCACGGGAGCAATAATTGGCACATGTCCCACAAATCCACGGAATGGCACTTCATTACAAGAATGTCATTATGCAGCAAACGATCGGGAGATTATTATAAATAGAGATCTTATAGAACCTTGGCGTCAAAGACGCTTGCGGCGCTATCTCTCTACAACCGGCCCTCCCGATCTTAGATTATACTCAGATTTTAATTAAATTAAACTTTACAAACGAACGCTATAAAAATTCCAGGTTCATTCTCCATACATAAACAATGAGATAGATCGGGTGTAGACAGGCGCGAAGCACACTAAACGCACGTTTATTATGGCCGATTTAATAATAAAGGCACGCCGTACGGACGAGACGACACCTCCAGAGAAAGCGTCTAACATTAATTTATATCATTCGTGTGATCTAATTAAGGTATAACGAGGGGTATGCAGCGAGAAACAAAAAATCGGGATCGCTGACATTTTTGTTTATGGTACATCGACGAGACGAAATCCAGAATCCACAAATAGCGAATAAACCTACATGATTACCGCCTCCTGACGGATTTTCTAGCACTTGACAACACAAAACACGGTGATTCTTCACATTTATGTTAGCTTCATCGTTGAAAAGTAGTCATTTATTAATTTCTTTCTATTAGCTTATAACACAAATCACCACGCACACACAACACAACATACATAATATATGTACACCAATACACATGGGATGGATACTTCTCACTCACAAATTTCCTTTTCTACACAAAAACAACAAAAGTGCGAGAACTCGAACTGTGAGATATTTGTTCGATTACACGCACCAGCATGTTAGTTTTTACTGACATTATTATTAACAATATATATAATAAAATGGTAACGAGGCACTACTCTACATAAAGATTTTTTGAAAGAATTAAAAATTAAGTTAAATTCTTTGACCAAATTTCGAATGATTATAACTCATTGTACAAGAAAAAACATGATACTTTTTTGTCTTGCATTTTTTTCATTTTCAGACTCAAAAACGGCAGATAATAAATTTTATTATAACCTTTCCTTGGCTTAATGACTTAATGTGTCTCTTTCTTTTTATTTTATCTAAGCTTTTCAAATGATAAACCAGTAATATATCTATTTTGAAACCACACACACATATATATATATATATATATATATATATATATATATATATATTAAAAACACTATTGAATTTAAATAATATTAATGAAATATATTCCATTTAAATCTGTTACTTACATTAAAAACTATGTTCCCATGATTCCCTAGGAGATATTAAATGGTTAAAAGAATTCAAATTTTATTTTCACTAAAGTGTAAAAAGAGAAGGTGAAATCGTGAAACTAATGAGTTATTATTTCTATTTAGAATAAGAATTACTAAGAGTATCCGAACACAGAACTTCAACGAGTACTGGTTGTTTATTTTTGTATTGAAGTTGTATCTCTAAAAACATCTTTAGTTCTTTTTAATATTCCTAAATGTGTTTAAGTCCCAAATTAAAACTTTCTAATATTAAAATATCTGTAAAATGTTAAATCAATCATAAAATACTTATAATATTCAATAAAAGTTGTCTATGCCGCGACGTCCACTTAATTCAATATGGCTTCCAAAATTAAAAATCCATTTTTGTAGCTAAGCGTTAGTAATCATATTATTCTATTAAAAATAGAATAACTAGTATTTTAAAATATACTCATGATAATAATATCAACACATAATGGAATGATTTGGTATTATTATATTGCCTAAATGGAACACATACTCAGCTACCATATTTCTCATGTCTTAAATGAATAATAAATGACATGGCTAATTGCTTAATTTTAATAATATAAAAGTTTCATTTGTAAATAAGTCTGAAGGGTTATAAATAATTATCTACTTTCTGGGATAATTTATAAATATTATTCTTTTTTTTAATTTCTTTAGTTAATTTTAGATACTTGTATGTTTGGTTAGTTACAGTATTGACAGCAGTATTAAAATGAGGTAACAGATAGAACATATATATCAAAAAGTAAGGTATTTCATTCTTTAATTATAAACTATCACAATGGTATGTAGCTTGGTAGCCTTGCTTACGGATCTTCGAATAATATCAAGTAATTTTTAGAGATGTTGTAAAAACCCCCTAGTTGACAATTCTAAATAAACCGCCATTAAATCAATTTTTTGCAGAAATTATAAAGTACCAATAGTAATAAGTATTGTTCCAAAAAATCGTTGCTAATTTATGACAAGTGACAAAAAGCGTTTATTAGTCTATGACAATTTTGCGGTGAAGGGAGGAGGGGCAGCGATAGATTTCGCTTCGTTGTCGCGTATTAACTTTTTATGTGTTTAGTGATAAATTAATGATTGATGGATTGAATTAAGTGACATTTTTACATACTCTAACAGTGAATTGGATGCTTTTGCATTTATTTGATACTACCGGTGATTACATTCCGACCGCTCCCAGTGCTACAGTACGTACGTCAGTCTTCAAGTATTTTTCATACTGTTTGTACTACTTGCGCATAGTAGGGGCCGTGTGATAGTAAAAGCTGTTGGAAAGTGCATTCATACTAGAAATTGTTTATGTAAAAACTAATCTTAAGTCCCATTTAATTTAAACGGCCAGTGCAGTAGTGTCGAGTCGGTACGTATTTGATGTTTGTAGCCATTTTTTACTGAGTGTAGAAATCAGTAGTATTTACGAGTAAATTGGCGATAATAAAGTGCCCTACATGTGTATTGACCCTCATATGAGATCTTTGTAAGCTTATCAGACAGTCACTTCTTTAATTTAATTGTAAAAAGTAAATAATTAATGTCTTACAACAATATAATATTATTTTTTTATATCGTTAGTTTTGTTTAAATTGTGTGTTTTAATTTTAAACATATTATATTAGTAATATATAAGGTGATTACATAAGAAATATGCCCATGAAAGTACTACTTCCATACAAATTTCAAATTCACTGAATATATCACCAAATTAATATTAAGTAATCTTAAACTTTAATGAAAAACCCTAAAGAATTTACTATGTTTATTAGTATATTGGAAAGTAATGTTATCACTGCTTTTGGGTAGACTAAACTTAGCCCAAGTATACCAACGTCTAAGTGATAGTTCTGTAAGATTATATTGTATTTGTAGTCCACTTCTTGCTAATTTAGTAGATATAACTTTCCTGATTATAATATGTCTGATAACTTGGAGATTAATAGCTTGGTTTTTATATAAATTGGTTTGATCTGTAGAGATATCATTCCTTAATAGCTATACCAAAATATTCCTTGTGTATAAAAAGTATCATTATATATTATCGGTATTAATAAATAAAAACTTATATTAATCTTTATGATTCACACGATATATAAATTTAAAAATATATTTTGTTCTTTAAACATTATGATTTAGTTTAAGAAGTCCAAAAATTTATTAATTAAAAATATTTTTTTTTTTATATGTATATGTATATGTAGGATAAACAATGAACAATATAAATTAAATAAAAATAGCATAATATATATTCATATTCGTAATACATTTTTCCTAATGTAATCTAATCCTCTCATTAATATTCTTCATACATATTAGGGTAACCAATAAATTAAAACAACACATTTACATATTAAATTAATGTCGGCATTGTTGGTTCCACGATTAAATTTAAATTCGTCCTTTTAATCAACTTTACAAGTCCAATCCTCTATTATGATCTATTTATAATATTTTGAATATTTTGCTTTCACGGCCAGCATTAAAGTATATAGATATAAATTTACATTTACCTCGACAACACCATTAGTTATTACTATTACATAATGTATTATAATATATAATTTATTGAATGATTCTTCATTTGATTATTGAGAGTATTGCATTACTTTTTATCCCCGAGGCCTATAAATTGTCAGTTATGTGTTACCACGATTAAATTTTTTTACCAAAACGATTACTAGCTTATAATTCCATTCAGCTACCATTATAAAATACATTTATATATATATACATACATATATCAATCAGCGATTAACTTTATAAGCAACAGAACTGAAATGCAAAATAAACATGTTATTTTCAGATAAAAAAAGAAAAAAATAAACATTTTTATAAATTTTACAAACTCCTCATCCGACTCAACTATCCTTTTGATGTATTACATGGCTTGTTGAACACACATTGCATTCTATGGGAATAAACATTTATTATTTTATCTCATTCACTTCAAATTATAAATACATTTTTTAAATTTATTAACAAATAATTTGGGTTGTTTTATTGAAATGGAATTTGGTGTTTAATAATTGGTTCAATAAAATTTAAGTGACAATCGGCCTAATTGTTAAAATTCGATCATTTTTATTAACGTTTACGTTTATAATTCATTTGTAATTTTTTTGTTTTTTTTTTTTAATTTTTTAATTATTATTTGGATGTCTGAGGCCAATAAACGGAAATGTCAGTTTGGACCTTATTACCAAGAAATGTAAAGGAGTTTTGTGGCATGACTCATCGGATGTGTTACCTGTTAGCTGTTTTAATCTCTTCTTTTATTGTTTTTTTTTTTTTTATAATTACATATTAGGAATTTTTATGAGATCGTGTTTCAAAAATCTTTAAACGTATTTATTATTTTCTTTACATTGGCATACTTTTTATTGCTAAAAAAAATTACTTTCTCATACGTACTCTACCTATATGCCTCCGAAAAAAATCTTGGTGCATTTAATTAGATGTCAATGATCATTATTATTGTTATTATTATTGTTCGAAATTATTTAAATTATATTTTTAATACAAGTACACAAAAGTTTAAATTCACTACTGAGCGTTTATACCATATGAAGTGTTTAAAAGATATTATATTTAGGTCAGACATCTCATTAGTCTTTGCGTGTTAGTTGTACTTTTTTTTTTCGTATTATATCCCTCTCCAGATATAAACAGGGTTTTTAATCAGCGCTGTGTACCAAAACTAATTGGAATCTGTTATTATTGTATACGTTTAAGTCCCGAGTATTGTACTAAATTGAATATTTTAATTTATAATTAGAAATATCTTGCAGTATATGGTCTTTGACCCGGAATCTCTTGTCAAGTACAAGTAAAGGCTACGCTTTTAGTAATATTCCGATTACAAATGTTATTTTTTCGTTAAAGCTATCTAGCTAGCTATTTATCCCGATCTTAATGAATTTAAACGCTCTTAAATTTTCCTCTATTATTAAACTCGAAATGAACTTTAGTGCTCAGTAAGGATTGTCTGTAAGTGAACTGAGAGATCCGTTCCCTTCTTTTCTTTTCTTTTGACTTATATAAATCAACCATTGGTCCTTTGAGATAATCCATCAATTATTCATCTCTGCTCTAAGTATAAATCAAATTAATACCGATTAACGAATTGAGCACCGCTCAAAGCAATTAGTATTAAATGGGTTAATAACTACTGTGAGTAACTTTTATTCGAACGATTTGTCGTTACGGTATAAGGTAAGAACTTGAGGATTACGGTGACGTTTGATAAAGCGCAAGGCTTATCTCGGAGAAACGTACCTCGATTGCATCTGCAGTGGAATCTAAACCGATATTTATTATTGGATTTTTTTAGGTTTCGGACACAATAAAGTGTTTTGAAATATATATGTAAATAACATTGATGTGTCTGTTTGTAATCCAAATTAACATAAAAAAATATATTTTTTCTGTCTGTTGGTTTGTTACGGCTAATCTCTGACACTGCTGAACCAATTTTAACAGGACTTCAGTTGGCGGATAGCTGATGTTATAAAGAGTTATTTTGACTTTTGACTTTTATTTAAAAAAATATTCTAAGCGAACGAAGTAGCGCTCACAGCTAGTCTAAAATAAAACTAGGCTAATAGTCCATTAAACTTCTTATGTTAAAAATATAAAATAATCAAATCGCCGGCTCGACACTGCTCTGGAATAACCTATTTGGCAAGGAATCGTATCGTATTTTTTTTTGTAATCACAATATAAACTTCTTATTATTTAAAGCAACGTCTCCATTGTTCCAGGTGCAGTGTCCACATCATAATGACTATACTATTGAATAGATTTAACTATTAGGTCAGACATGATAACAATACAACGAAAATGGACGGCGTGAAGAAAATACATTCGGGGACTCTGTATCGGTAAGTTTTTTTTTTTTTTTTTTTTTTTCTAAAGTGGCACAAGAACTATGTTGACCTGCCTTGTTTTTGTCGCGACAGATGTATTCTAAAAATAGTTTGCATATGTCCGTTTATTCTTATCTATTATTAGTGATATATATATTTGGATCGTACTAGAAATATATTATCGACATACTTTATCTAATAATAGAATTAATTTTACTAGGAAAATTAGGTTTACTTTTGTTATCCGGGCCCCCAATGGTTCCTTTTTCTTATTAATAAAAGCTCTCATCATATAAAATACATTATACGAGTATAGTACATTATAGGTTTTATTTTAAATATACTAAACTCGATTTTTAAGACTTTTATTTTAAAAGTTCGTTGACCTTTTGTCGAGCCTTACAATAAGCCAACACCATACAAAATAATATCAAAATCAGTTCATTATTTAATGCGTGATTAACAAACAGATAAGATATCAAAATTATTGTTTAGTAAGTTTCTATTATGTATAAAGACGATTTTTTTTCATGAAATATGAAATGTATAAACAGATAGTTGATATTATTTTATTATATACCTTACAAAATTCACTGTGCAATTACTATCAGAACTATAAACCCCATAAAATACTGTAAGTACCTATTTTAATTACGTTATAATGATAATAAAAAGTGCAATAGTTAAAGTATTTATATTGTAGTATTATCATTTAAGACGAGATTGAGATTATTAACAGAAGCTGCGTTTATGTAAACGAGGATTCTGTTTAATCTTCATATAACGCTTCTTAAACATAATTGTCATTGCATTGAATTTTATACGTATATAGTATGAGGTTTGTTTTTTTGTTAAGTGATTAAACACGAGTCAAAAACTAATCAAACGGTTTTGAAATAATAATATATTGCATTAATATTAATGTCGAGAACCAGTAACAGAAAGTTCTTTAAACTTAACAATAGCTAAGTATTAGAAGACCAAGAAAAATGTGGAAAATCCACACGGACAAAGTCGAGCGGATAAACTAGTAAAATCAAAAATTAAATATCCTTTAAAAATATAAATTCAAAGAAGCGAGATGATTGTTTAATATTATAATTTGAATTCCGTAGTCACAATGGGCCCTTTGAATGGCACGTTTCAATAGTGACGTAACGTAACCGGCGTAGTGGAGGCTTGTCAGAAATCTTCGAATTATGTCGGCTTTGACACTCCCATAAGGCTGTGTGTTCACAATATATAAGACCTTGTCTACATTAACGTTGTGCATACACCGCTGTAATAATCTTGGGTGCCTACGTGATACACCTTAGGCTGTAACAGCACGTGGACTCTGTTTTGCAATTTCACTACAAAGAAATTTACTACTACAATATCTTGACTTTTCTAATGAGTCTAAACTTATATATATTTATATATTTATCTTATTTATATATTAATAATTACTATTTATCTTATTTCATTTCTAAACTTCTTTTTTATTTATTAAATTATTTTAATATAATTATATTATTATTTAATTATAACAATGGTGTGTACACAGCCTAAGCATTGTAGCCAACCTAATTCTAGTTAAGGTTGTGTTGGAAGTTTCATTGTTGCGTTACGAAACTGGGATTATCCTAGCCGACCTGCAATTGTGCTAGTTCTTATATGTTTAGAATCTTAATTACTTATATTATATTCCAAGATGTATACAGAATTATATAAATAGAGAAACATAATATGCCTTAAGTGTTTTACTTTTAAGGCAAATTGAAAAATATATGATATAAGAAAGAAATATATGATAAATATGAAAATAAATTACCGTATCCTTTATGTTTGAATTCTCTTAAAATATAAATATCGGTGAGGGTAAAGATCTTTATATATTTATGGTTTCTTAATCTATCATATAATCATGAATAATATATTCATGCAATTCTCTGGGGTTACGAGTATCTCTCTCTCACTCTCTCTGTGTTTTTCTCTCTCTCACAAAGTTCTATCTGCTAGAAATATGGACACCTAACATTTCCTCTAAAAGCCACTTTTCACGACGTTAATGAAACCGCAAACAAGTTAACAATGATTCCAGTTGAATACAATTGTGTTACCCAGATAGAGTACAATATACACACAGACGGTACACCGGCACACCATTTACATTATGCACTATATATATTTATAGATTCATTGTATCACAGATTTAAATCATACGTAGCTATGTGCTACGGAATAAATAAAGCACTACTATTCCGAATTCGTAGCTAACGGCTACGATATAACTTAACATAATTGGATATTTTGTTTGTATATACCACTCCTATGTACATATAAGTAAAAGAATTTCCAATATTAGATTTTTATCAGTCCCTTTGAGAGATGATAGTCGAGAAAACTTAATATATATTCACTAACGAGCGCAGGCGAGGCGTCTGAATAAACTCTCGTCAATGGAGACGCAAAATAGATATAGACGTCTTTGTATATATGTATCTAATGTTACGAGAGAGATTTTTATAAGGGCGATGTTTGAAAAAATATTTCTTGATACATATTGAGAACTGTTTCTATCCTTTTAATGATGTTAATATTAATATTGTGTTTTATTTTTTTTTTGGGTAATATATTTTTTTTGTGATATATTTTCTTATAGAATGGTATATGAAACGAATTTTTAGCTATTGTCGTAATTGCAAGTAAGAAAATGATTAAATTAATTAAATTATTCAAATTGTATTGTTATTTTCGATAAGTGACAACTCTAAATTGGGATGCAGAAGTTTCTAGATTGTTATGTTATATGTATATAATGAAACGCGAAGTCCCGCGGTTGTGTCGGTAACAAGCAGCGAGGTCATTGTGAAAACTACGTTAATTAACAGATATATAAAAGTTTTGTATCAAGCTGTACGTACGGAATTAATGCAATAATATATTCATAGTACAACTTATACTTAACAAGATTGCAACTTTTAATATCAAAATACATGTATCACGTATGTGTGCTTTCTAATTGTGCTATAGATACAGATCTATAATTATATCTATAGTTTTATGTTATATGTGATGACCAAACTTTTCGTTCCATTACGTAAGGATGGCAACACATCAGTTGTTTAAAAATGCCCATAATCATAGCATCACCTACTATTAGATGGTACTTTGGTTCACCACCAATCACATAATAAAATACCATTTTTTTTCCTCGTTTTTTTTTTATTTATTTAAATGAATATTCTGTTTTTAATATCTTGCTATCTTGGTTGATTGATTTTTTTTGTTTACTTATGAACCCCGTCTAGATAATTAAAATAAATTCCTCAAACGTAATTTTTTTTATAAGAATATTTTCTTTCTTTATCCAACTATTTTCATCCAACCATTTTACTCTGTATTTTTTATTTTCCAAACAAGTTGGTATCATACGAGTGAGATACCAACTTTATCAACTTTGTGGCGGGTCGTCTGATATGTCTATATATATATAGATGTGATATCATTATCTACTTTTCTTCAAGAAGTTTGACATTTACTTGATTTTGATAAATAAAGTCCGTAGTGTTTCAAATAATTTTATATAAAACAAGGGTATAAAGATTTTAGCTATAAAATTAATTCATACTAGTTGCGTCCGCGACATCGTTCGCGCGAAATGTTTTTTTTTAAATAAAAAAGTAGTCCACGTTGTTGCTTATTATTTATAATAGATATTATATTTCGTTCGTTAAAATTTTATTTTATTCAATATTTTTTTTCCAAGACATAAGAAAAGAGAACTGTTTTTTTATAATATATATTTTTTAATTCCTTTACTCTATTAATTATATCATTAGTTTTAAATTTTGTAGAAAATAAATAAAATTTATCCGAGAAATATTCTTAATTCAGAACGCTTTTGACACAGGGTTGAAATACACTAAATTGTACATTGCCGTCAGGAGCAGAAGGGTGTTTCTTTTTCTCCATTTGTCTCATTGCCTTTGTACGACCGGTTGGAAAACAATTTTCCTTATACGCCCCAGAGTTAATTGCTCGTTTTAAAATCTAAACACCCCGTACATGTACAATGGTCTTAATATTTAATGTTAACTGTATCTCAGTAACCCCAGTCCGGTTGGTGATGTGATGTAACGCGTGTCAATCTGTTCATTGATGTACGTACACTAATTAATTATCATTAATTATTAGTTGACCAATCAAAATTATCGACGCGAAATTAATAGTGTGTGTAGATTTTTTTTTGTCTGTACATATAAAGTTGAAGTGTCTATTTGTTATTCAAACTTAATAGCTTTTCAATAAATGCATATGAACACATAAGGTATTTATATAAAAAAGCTTTTTTCTCTGTCTGTCTGTTTTGTCCGTATAATCTCTGAAACGGTTAAACCGATATTAACAGGACTTTCATTAGCGGGTAGTTAATGTTATGAGAAGTAACTTGACTATGTTGTTAAAAAAAAAACAGTTTTAGCGAACAAAGTCGCGTGTGCAGCTAGTTCTAAAATACATAGAATATTATTCTCATGTAACTTATAGTTATGATATAGAGATCGGAATGTCTATAAAGTTTGTAAGTTCAATATTACTTTGAGAGAGGCGTTGTCTGTTAGTGTCTAAGCCGTCGATGCTATCTCCTGAATCATAACGATTTAAACAATCGCTTCTATCTATCTCAGGATTTCATATAAATTTAAATGATTCTTCTTTTAGATATCTCCTTTTAAAGATCACGATAAATTTAACAGCTTCAATAATATATTTATTCTTAATTTGAAATAGTTAATTAATAGCAAAGAAGAAATAAATAGTCGCAACCGTCGCAGGTATCATTTTAACCAATCAGCTGCGCCGCTGACTGAAAATCGATTTGCTATTGGAGAATACAGGGTATTCCAATCGCAATAGCGACAGGTTATTCGATTACAAAGAGCATTTTTTTTTCGTTTTTTCATTTCTGTAGCTCTGTATCCGATGGTACGTGTATGAATAAAAATACGATGGGCTTACCTACGTTGCAAAAGTAGAATGATTGTGTCCAAATTTCTTTCAAGAATGAGTATATATATATATATATATATATTATATATATACTATTTATAGATTTTTAATATCCATTTTTGTTCTTCTATTGAACTTGCATTTTTCATATACAATAATGCTGTTTCATTGTTACTCTTTTCCGAAAATACTGAACTAATCTAGATGAAACTTCGTAGTAATAAAGCACAGATTATAATTTTTAACAAATATTGTGTAATTTGTTCAAAATTTAACGTTAAATAAAAAAAAAAACTTCCATTGTGCAGTTATGCCCTCGTGCCTAAAAATGTTGTCTAAGTATTAAACGAGCAAAACCGCTCGCAGAAGTCAAGTCAGAAGTCAGGAAAAATAAATAATTCGTTTTCTAATACGAATTTATGGTATTAATATTCAGGCTTATATTGCGATAAGAAATTAAATTTCGTAAGAAAAACATTTTTAATAACGAAAGTAATTTGCTTACTTTGTAGTGAGTGTGTTTGTTAGACTAATTGTTGGTTATGTCGAGCTGTCAGCGATCACGAGATAACAGAGAATTACAACTCGACTACAAATTGATTAAGTCTTGATTGTGTTCGGTTACTTTCGTTAGAGTTAATTGTGATTTCTTGTCTTTTAATATATATATATATATTATCAATTATTTTTATCGTATTTTTTTTATATAATTATATTCTTTTTAAGAGCAAACCTATTTTATTTTTTATTAGATATGAAATAAGTTTTGATCAAACAATAATAAATTGAGTTTCAGAATTTATTTTATATAGTAAAAGTCAAGATTATGGATAATATATATTTTTTTTATTTTGATTTTCATTATAAATTATTTAATTTTTCTATAATTTTGACTATCGAGTCGCGCTCATAATAGATATATGTTGTTCTAGTACGCTGTTACATATCACATTTACAAGTGATAAAATAATCTCGCTTACCACTTCATGCATATGTAATGGTTAGACAATACCTTCGAAGTGGTTAAATTGAAGCAACATGTGCGGAACTGTTAGCAAGTTGATTAAATCCACATCTCTCTTTCGCCAACATAGTCCTTAGTTGAATATAGGAACGCGTTTTATTTTAAATAAAAGCTCACATTACCTACTAGTAGATTCGGAAATTTTATTGTAAAAACTAATTATATTTAGGAAAAATGTTTTTTTTGTTTGTATTTGGTTTACCTAAACTTCATGTTTAATATAATAATGGAAGTATGGTATAGTAGCGTCGTTTAAGATACTCCCGACGAAGCCATGATTTTATTTAATCCTTTAGTAAAATAAAAATAGATTTAACATTTGCATCTTTTCCTCGGAATAGACTGCTATAAGATATAAAGCTAGGAAAGCTAGTATATTATTTATCTGTTAAATTAGATAGTTGTCTAATTTTCCTAACCGCATATGCCGCTGAATTTAAACGTTTAGTTAGCATGTTACTGCGATTGCCCCTATGTAATTTTGAATTAAATTACTATTATTATTAATACAATTTAACAGTCAGTCAGTATTATTATCATTAACATTCTTAATTATGTTGAATTTGGAAGGTCTATGTCGTTAATATAACCTGGGAACAAAAAAGACCTAAGAAATAACCTTGAGGAATGCCAATTTTTACTAATGCACCCTTAGAAGAAGCTCCTCTAAGCAAAGAAGTACCTTAACCTTCAGTTTTCCCATCGTTATACAAGTTCAGAAGCCTGCTCAGGAACTTCGTAAGGGTGAAGTTTACGGCTTAAATTATAGTTGTCAACGTAGTCAAAGGCATTAGAGTGATCACAGAAGATACTAATGTGTGTAATTAGTTGCAGACCTGCACCTGTGGTCGACCTGCCTTTTGTTACACAAAATTAAAATGTAGTATCATTTGGTTTTGCAAAATATTACTTAGTGATATTTTTAACAGATATGTGATAGTAGTTTTTTTACATTAATACTTATAATTATTAAATCATAATTGTATTCGGAATAGTGCGGGTGAATTAAGGTTTTTTTTTAAGAAAGTAAGAAAGTCTGTAAGAAGCGATTCAGTTCACTCGCAAGAAGATTGAAGAGTTTTAGTAACCTCTATCGGAATGTTAGTAGAGTAGTTTAGCGATTTCGAATTTGTCAGGATTTGTTCTACCATCTTTAGACAGACATAATATCTACATCTTTTTTTTATATTTTCCTTGTTTCTAACCTACCACACAAATATTAATTTATTTACTAATTACGTTGGATCTTAAATATTTTTTGTATAATTTCTAAATTTGTGGATTTCATGGAATTTCTAAGTCATCAAGAACAACTGTACTAGTAAAATATTTATCATAATATAAATCGTATAAATAACTTTTTGATATGCCTAAGATTTGATAAGTAATTGCATTTTCATAAGTAAATATACCATATATGGAAGAGTAACTATCCGACGTTTTATTTAGTTTAAAATTGTATTTTCCATCATGTATAATATCGCTAATGTCTTAATAATGTTTTGTAAGCTGTGATTCACACTGGAAAGTCGAGAATATCAAATGACGCAACCACTGCAGCGTATTTCCCAATAATTTTATCGGGCGCCAAAAATGTATTCAATAAAATCGTATTATAAACTAGATATTGAGGGTATCTGTATCGAGATATAAATGTGTTCGACTTATCTGAGCTTGAAAAATAAATCTAATCACACTGACTTCCGTAAAAGTACAAGAAGAAATATTTTCTATTATAACATTTTATATATTTTCCTAGTATTGATTTAAAATGAGGCTACAATAATAGTTTATTTATGTATTGCTTCACATAAATAACGGATATAAAATTTACCCAGGCTCGAAACAACCTGTAAATCACTCCAAATATTGTTCAGTAAAGAATTCAAATCCACGAACATTAGCTCAACCCTCAGGGTCTCTATGACTATAGTTGTTAGTCTAGGTATGTCTAATAACGCCATTATATTGAATTAGTTAGTGCTCTTTATAATATTTGTATAAATAACTAGTGTTAACTTTAAAGTATAAAAAACAACAAAATAATTTCCTGTATCTGCCGTAATACTGAGCTTTGCCAATTTTAAAACAGGGATGCTATCTAAAAGTTTAAAATAAACAGTTATGCCATGAGAGACGATTCTTATCTCATTATTTAAAGTACTTTTATTTGTAGAAGTTAAACATACAGTTTAGGATTTCATTTAAGCGTCTTATCATTGCTAGTAAGGAAAAACTAATTCTTATTACCTAGTAAAAAATAATATTGTGACAGAAGAGGAGGAGGATAGTATTATTATTCCGAAATTATAGTCGTATGAAGTTAACTGTTAATGAAAGTTTGTTAAACGTTTTCGTTACGGCAGTTATCGAAATTGAGTACCTAAACATTCAATTTTAGTTTAGCACTTCACGCTCCAGTGCAGGATGTATGTTATTGTAACAATCAATTTAAAATACTCTTAAGAGTTGATAGGCATAGCTACTGTGGTTTTGTCAGAAAGTTATAAAACAATGTATAAATGAAGAAACTAACTTTGGTAAAGCCTAGCTGTACCCAATTCTCTGCAGCTTTCAACTTAATCGTAAATGTCCAGTCGTTTATCCACCATCACATATGTCTCCTTTTCAACCGGTTGTATATTAAGACAATATTGAGTATTATTTTTCTATATCTTATTTTAATTTGGGACAGGATGGGATACAATACATAAGGTACAGCGAAACAAAGTATCGATATCTTCTACATAAAATGTTTTACCAAATCCTAAATTAGAATGGTGTCTAATGTTTATGTTAGTGTGGAAGTAAATATTCTCGAATAGTGGTGCGAAATATACGACTAGCGTGAACAGTTTTCACACTTCGTAAATTGCACATAGAATGACTTCCGCTGCGAAACAATTTACCTACTGGAAAAACTGCATTTATAGACAGACATTTTCTTTTACAGGTTATAGAGGCATTATATCGGTTAGAGGATTGAGGGTTAGGAATGTTTTGAATTCAACCTTTTTTTTATTTTATATTTATCAATAATCTTAGAAGATAAAAACAACATTTATCTTCCTCCCCAACAGGTACAATGGAAATATTGCCTACAAATTTCAAATCTACGGATCCACCAGTAACGTCTGAGTTGTCTATTAATCAGATAATGTTTGTCTTATACATCTGTTTTTTTCATATCCTTTTTGTTATGTGCTAAGTTAAAACGTATATAAACTTAAAACCTATATGTTTGTTTTCCAATCTAGTCTCTAATACAAACAGTCGGATTGGAAACATTGCATTTGGTAATTCTCAAAGGGCTTCATCAATAAAGTGAGTACTATTACTATAGCTGCCCTTACAACATAAGGGCTTTTAAAAATGACTTAAAAAATGCGTGCCTGCCCTTTCTTTGTCGGATTCGATTATGTCACGCCCTTCTGTAGTCAACTAATCATTCACGGTTACTTTAAGTATCGCGTTATTAATCTAAAATTGTCGTTAAAGTTGTTATAGAATAACCCCCAGTCAATATATCACCTGTATTGGAGGCAGCTATTTGGCAATGGTGCCAGATTCCGAACATTAGCGATAAAACTAAATTGTGGTCGCTTATCGCACCGCACTCGGACTGACAAGATATTCGGAGATATCAAAACAATTAATATAGATTACTATAATCTGCTTCGATAAACTTTATCTTATAATTTATACTGTTTTATACCCCTCTAGAAATTTGTTTAAATATTGTACGTATATGTAATATTAGGTCTTCGTCAAATTTGTTTGACTTCTATTATAATTAATTTACCCAACGGTGGAATTAAGAATCATCTAGAACTGCTTGATGGCATTTTGGCATAGCGGTATTGAAGTTCTTTTCAATTGATGGTTCCACGTTTCGATAAACTGAAACCTTGAGAAATAATGTACATATGTAAAGAAATTCTATGATATGTTACATGTCGGCCCTCTGGAGTATCTTGATGGATTAAGCTCCAGACCCTTTATATAATTTGAATAGCAGTGATCAGCTTTGGGACATGTATAGACTAATACTTAGTATGACTATGTCTACTCAGCATCTCACATGGCCACCCTCGAAAGATAAATCACATTTAATTAAATCCATTTAAAGTAACTTCTCTACAATTAAACTTTTATAGCTTAATCTAAAATCTTGACTTTGACTTTGTAAAAATATAAAATGGCCGTCAAACACTAATGTTTTTTATTACAACGCTCATTCTCGAGAGATCGAATCGGTGGAATCTGGGATTTAAAGATTTGCCCGAAGCTTTACTATCCCGACGTCCTTGTAATTTGCAATGAGCTATGACACTGGGAGGGTTTGTGTGCTTGTCGAGGGGGTACACCGCCCCCCCAGCCCTCCACCAGCGCTAGACAGTGTGTTCTCATTTTTGAAAACGTGAGTCTTATGTTAAAGACCCACTTCAGATATGTTTGGTTAAGTTGAGCGTGCGTTCTAAGTAAGGGTAGATACACACTAAACATTGTTTATAAGATAAAACAATGGTTCTAAATATCAGTAGACGCTTAGATATAATCTGTTGTTTACGTCTCGTTCACATGGTATAGGTTTACAGACGATAACTACGACCACTTGACCTTCTCACACCTCACAAAGCTGGTATAATCAGCTGAGGTTAATTGATCTCCTAATTAACTAAAGTGTCTCCATTATCCTAAAATGTGTCTCTGTGATTATATATGACACTTCCGATAGATTTAATGACGCTTACAAAGTACTAACAATCAATATGGATAATAATTTACGTTAAGAGAAACTAGATTAGTGTTTCAAAGTTAAAAGGTTTGACTAAATAATATTTTAATTATGTAGATTGTATGGTCGGATTACGAATATATTAAAGAAACCCACCAATTCCCAAAGTATATGATGTCTCTAGATGTAACTTCGTTATAATCAGTGAAAAAGAAAGAGGCTTTTGAGTAATAACATAAATACCAAATTTTAAAACTGTTTCTTATTATATTATTGGAGTAAATCATTGTTAGGTAATAAATTTGTATGATTTTAAAGTTTCATGCATTTCATGCATGCATGTTAGGTGAATTTAAATGTGCTAGACTTCTGGATTCGCCGCGTCGCCGGGAGTGCGGTCTGAAAATTTGATTTAGTTTTCTAACTAATTTACATACTTATAGTTGTTTGGTTTGATATTATTATATAATCCCACGGGGTTTGTCGATACATTTTAATGTAACTTATTATATAATACACAAATGTATATATATATATATATAAACAATGTTTATTTTCTATAATCTATTTAATTTTAAATTCTTATTAACAACAGGCTATATTTGGGCTTTTCATTTCCTTTCTCATGTTGTAAGTTATATATTATATCATTTTTGTGTGTTTCTAAGGATGTGCGACCATTTTAACAGTAAAATATCCTCTATATTGACCATACAATAAGCAATTACCATTCATTCATCAAAACCCAGTTATTTACTCGCAACTAACAAACGTAATAATTAAAAACAATTGTTTAGTTTTGAATACCGAGTTTAATAAACATTTACTATATATATAAAACTATTTCGATGTACATACATACTTAGACTCGCTACTATTTATGTTTATATTATTAGTCAGTTGTGGAATACTTCTTGGAAAAATAAATGAGACGGAATTAGTTGCATGATGTCATGATTCGTATGCGGTTACTGTATAGCAGACTCGATTAAATATAACTATATTAGCGATAATTATAAGTGTTTGATGATAGTGTGATTAAAATCTACTAAAAAATAGGAAAGAAATCGATTTTTTAAGTCATTGTTAATATCACATCGAAAAATATCCAGCATCCTTACTTCATTGGTACATATCAAATTATGTGGCACTAAAATAAATATAAATAATAAAACAATTAGTTAAATCCATATCTAAAAATCTATGTTGTAGATAATATAATCAATCTAACATTGTTTGTATCTAATTACAAAAAAGTTAAATAGTTAAATGTAAGTTAAAAATTATAATGTCTTATTAATAGTAATGTTATTGAAATGGCCTTTACCATAACTCTATATATAAAAAAAAGTATTTTAAGTAATTAATTGATATAATTACAATAAAACCGTTTGATTCAAATTGTTTTAGAACTGACCCTATTCATCAAATTTTATATCTCATTATGGGGATTAATAAGGGAGGTTGTGAAGGAGATCTGGTGCCGCGGTTTTAGGTCCCCCCTTTCTCATCTAACAAGATTGTAGCTGAGCAGTAATATCTGTCTTAAATTTTGAGATTTATCGACGAAAAAACTGGAGCTTATTAATTTTCCGCTACAAAAATTTATGAACTTATTTCATGGTTAACCGGTAGCCTATTAAAAAGGTTTGGTAAATTTTCTTCTGGGATTTAATTTTAGTGTTTTTCTTTTTACTCACTTTTTAGTGCTTCGTATCTTTAGTAAGTCATATTTCTCTGGTAATATCTATGCAGGAATGTTATATTTCGCAAGCGGGAGGCTTATTTGAATGCTGGTTGCGTACAAGTTGCATAAGATATATCTACTATAAAAAACCTTTACCGACATTCCGCACAGTTGGCACATTACTGATTGGTTTGCATTTTTACGAGTAGGTGCTTTATGTTACTACCTATCTCCTAAAGACAAACAGTGGTTATTATATTTAACTACTACTATTATAATACTGATACTACTTATAGATCTATTGTAGTCAGTAACTCTCTCTCTCTCTCAAGTCAGTCTAATTTTCAAAAACACTGATATTACTTCAACTGCTATTAAAACTGCTGATAGCAGTCTAGTGAAGTAGACACGAGTCTAACTTTAAATTTAATAACATATTGAAGTAAAAGACACAGACAGAAGAAATAAGATTTCTTATAATTTTTTATATATTGGATATAATACAAATTGGAAAGTATGTAATATTATTTTCTTGGAAATAGAAAACCGTAGGAAGCTATCCGATCTACGGATGGTAGATAGCGAATAGGGACAAGTATTTCACAGTTAGCCTTTATTGGGACGGACGGTGGATAGATTTAACCATCTTGAGTAGGAGCAATCAGGAGATAATTAAAGCCGTAATTGTTATTAAAGATACTCGTGTTTGTGGTTAGAATTAATGAAAAGGATCTACCATTTTAATAGTGTCGGTCTCTTCTATTTGTGTACTACCGAAATGTCACATTTATGTCCTTATTCCTATTTACTCCGATTTCCTAATTACCCTCGTAGTTCCCGTTCCCTTTTGGGATATAGTGACAATAAGTAGCCTAGTTTATAGCCGATAATGTGAAAAACACAGGTGAAAATATTTTAAAAATTGATCCAATAGTGTTTGAGATAACCCAATATATACAATTATAGAAAAACCTTTCTATAATTTTAATAGAGAAATATGGTTACCTAATAATTATGTTAAAATGAAATGCTTTGTTAAGTTTTGATTAAAGATTGTCCGGTATGTTACATTGTTACACTGTTGACGTTCAATTCACCTAATTGTCCACCTAAGTACCTAAATAACTACGAGCTGACAATTATCCAGGCCGTTACAACACTGAGCTAATTAGAGTCTACGTTATTTCAAATATGTATACTTTGGAAGTCCGGTGCGGTTGACCCCAATGACCCGCCTGTCAAATGTCATGTGTGGCTTAAAATGTGCTCACTAATTTCCTATAATCTACTAAAATTTAACCTCAGTCAAATACATATTTTCCATACAATTTTACGGGTCAAATAGTTGGTTTTGTTTCGTATGAACTGTATGTGTATTTTTTTTTTATTTAAGTCATAGGATACGTAAAGAGTGTTTTATATGTACGTACATATATGATATTTATCTTAAATGCAGCCTTATATTAATACAGTATTTTTAAAAACATATAATTAGGGTTTTATATAGAGAATGGAAGTTTGCATTTTCGGAATTAAGATGTAAGATTATTTTTTTTATGATTTGTTCAAAGATATTTCACTTCAAAAAAATTTTCACCTGCAAAATCAGAACTACTATAATATTAAAGGAAATATTCAGAAAAACTTGAATTAAAGATTTCTAAAGGCGGAAAAAAATATTGGTATGTTTTTTTCTTTGGAATACTGCAGACTTAGAAATACAAGTTTTCAAACTAGGACTGCTTGTGTTGGATGAAAGTTGTGATGTTGGAGTCAATAAATTTTGTAGTTTGGTTATTTGACGCCTCAATTTCATTCTATAGGTACTATACTATAGTATGGAGGGAGTTCTGAATACGGAAGTCTAGTTTCCGGAAATTTATACTCCAGGGAGCAGGTTATTTATTCAACAAATTCTAAAATGTTAGCTCTCATGCTAACGTTTCGGACCTCCAGTTATAAGGATTGTTATAACGTTTAGTTCCTAGTATAATGTATCTTGACCCATAAATTTATATTTTATTTGCAGTGCAGTTTGCAGTGTTTTTTTCTTTTCTTTACAAATTTAGCGTATTTGAAGGTAAAATTAATACAGGGATTTTTTTTATTGATTAAAGTTGACGTTTGTAAGTTTGTATGTTAAAATATTTAGAATGCACCTTTATACTGTTATACAAAAAGAGTTTTGTGTGGATTATGTTCTTGAAAATCGAAAAAAAAAAACGGTAACGGACGGAGTCGACGACCACGCCCAGTTTGTTAAAAAATGTTAACGTTCAAAATGATTCAGCTTTATTTAAGTTCAGTATCATTAATAAATGCGGAATTCATAAATTTTAAAGATATGTAAATAATCGTAAATATCGAATGAGAGTAGTGGGTCAAATTTTCTTCAACTCAACACAACACTCTTTTGTTAATTGCTCAGCAGAAACGTTTTTATAAACTCATCCTAAATAAAGAGCCGGTCCTACATTGCATTACGAGTTAAGTATACGAGTATATCCTTTAATTAAAAACATTTTACTTTGATAATGTCGTAAAAGTTTTTAACCTTCAGGGATAATTAAAAATTTTACTATATATATATATATTTTTATTCTGTCTTTTAATTCGTTATATGATTATATTGTTATTAATTAGTATGTTGATGAAGCATCGGATATATATAAAAAATCATTACATTTTCTTTTAAAGGAGGTAAATATTTTCAATCCTCCGTTGACTTTTATATCTGATATTGAAATGTATAAAGTATTGATAAAATATGTATCCCTTGGGTATTGACATCTATTTGATTTTGTGTAATGTGCGGCTTAAATTTATCAAACTCAATCCATGTGAATCTGAAAGCGAGCTCTGAAAGTATCTTTCATGAATTAAATATAGATGAAACTTGAATGCCCCTCCGTCGTAAACATCTGTAAAGCGAACACCATTACTGACAAAGAAAAGATAACGGACAATAGGAAATAAAAATAGTCACGAATACTCACGGAGAGAGGGAGAGATTTAACATTCGAGAACGGAGAGATATATAAAATAACTGAGGTTTAAAATTGGAATGATTAAAAATATTTTACATTTTACAAAAACGAAAAATCACCACAAAACATTTACCGCGAAAGTCATGTTTTTAAATTGCTTTATCTGCATTGTGGTCGAGCACAGGTGTACTGTATAGTTCAGTTTATTCAATAGTCCAAGAGCTGCCACTTAATAGTCTTGTTAGTATCAAAATAGAAAAAAAAATCACATAACACACAGTAATTATTTATATATATAAAACGCTAATTATAATTATGTGCATTATTTTATGTAAGAAAAATCTAACTAGTAACAAAATGTACTCGAGCGATTTCCATTACGTAAAAGATCAAAATTTTCATTTTTAGTTTGTACGTCTTCAGTAAATTGTAAATATGTTGATTATTTTAGTGCTAGCTCCTCGCCTGTAACGTCCTCGTGCTCCTGGGGCTCGTGGGGCTCGTGGCCGTTTAATTGATTCATTAATCCTGTGACGTAAACAGATTTTAATCGATACCTACGTCCCGATGTCATTCCGTATAGAAATATGACGCTTAGTAAACAACACCGGTTGACAAATGAATTTAAATTCAAACTACATGTCAATAGTAAATCCCTATTTGTCATAAATTTCCCAAATGCATTTAATGTTTTTTTTTTATTTCGAAAATTCAGAATTTCAACTAGTGATGTTCTGTATCGACATAGTATTGATTTATAAATTCATATATTTTGTTTTTTAATTTCGTATTCGATTAATTTGAAGCAGTATTTTATTTTGGTCTACACCGTCTGTCTTTAATTTTATTCACTTTTTATATTATAAGTAAGTTTACAAATGTAATTAATATGTTTGAATATATATTTACTATGGCCAATGCAACAATATTTAAAAAGGCTGAATTGATTTTCATAATTATAATGAATTTACAGATTTAAATAGACATTAGTAAGGAGTTCTAGGCTTTTGTTACTTATTTCTTATTATAAAAAACATATTGGTCATTAGTCCAAGGTGCTGTGAGAAAATTTTATATGTATGGATACATTTGCATATACAAATTTTATAGACAATATCTTCACTCGACTTCAATTAAATTATCCCAAATTTAATTATTCTAAGAGTAGTTAGCCTTATTTCGAATTTAAAATGAAAACAGCAATCTCTAGACGTCAGTTTTTAACAGTTAATGATAACTGAATAAACTAACACGAGTCTCGAGATTCTGAATATATAATTCTTAGTGCAATCTGTACGTACTCAGCAAAACTTTATAATTATTTTATACAAAAGTTTCAAGCGAAGTTTTGTGAGATAAAAACAGACAGCTAGATTCAGAAGTGAAATACTCCACAGAGATCAAAGACGTCTTTGTGCTTTCAGCGTCGGTGTGGGTTTGTTTTGTATTTGTCGCTATTGTGTTATTCGTGTATAGTATATATATATTTATATGATTTATTTTTTATTTGCCAGTATTCTAATATCAAATAAGTATGGCTTTAGTAAAAGTCTTTCTTTTTTTTTTTTGTTATGGCACGAGAGTTTATTGTAATAAGAAAAATCTCTTCGACTTTACGTAGCTCTGCAATATTGTAATACATTTAGAATTTTATTGTTAGCGTTGTCCCAGACATTTTTTTTTCCGTCATCTCGGTGATAGCGTGTACCAATTCAGAATATAATCTGATTACTTTGATACGAAATATATCATAGTATGTCATAACTTAGGTTTTTAACGTCATATTCCAGCAACGGGCCGGTAGAGGGCGCGTATGGACCCCAGCACAGCCCGGTGTCGCGATCGGACGCCTCCACCGAGGACGCGGAGCTGTCCGCCGCGCTCGCTCACCAACACCACCTCGCTATGCAGGTAATGTACTTTAATCATATATTATAGTAAAATAATACATAGATACACGTCTGATGCGTAGCCTGTTTATTCTAAAACTGTCCTATGATGATACGCCACCAATTAAGAATTACACACATCACAGTACTATACTGTAATAAATATATAACTATAATTTTTTGTCGTTGTATGTAATATTAAATGCCACCTGCGTTTGAGAAGAAATTTATATTTCGATTTGTTTCATCTGCTTTCCCGGGACAGAATAGGCTCGAAAACTATTTGACGGAAAATTATGAAATTTTGCAATCAAAAAGACAAAGAAAATTAGGTGATGATTTAAAAAAAATAATAAAAAAATGGCATGTCGTTGAGGAATAATCGTCAAAAAGCTGATATCCCATTGAAGACAATGGGAAACAATGAGTCATTACACAAGGCTCGCTTCGCTCAATATGCAAACGGCACCCGAGATTTCGCGAGCGCAGCGAGTCGAAATTGAGGGTTTTTTGGCGTCCCTAGTTAAATTTATTAAAAAAGAAACACGATTGCAATTGTAATTTTTAGAATTTTAGTCTATATTCATAATTATGTTATCGAAAATACAAGTTTACAGATATAAAAATTGCATATACATTGCATTTGAATATTTGATTCAAAAAGTTGTGCTAAAATAATATCCGTATTCAGGACAGGATATTTTGTTGCAAAAACATTTTTAATTCTTTTAACTCGTTTCCTTGTGATTGGGATATACAAACAGAATAAAAATGTATGTTTTGTAATCCCTTATTTTTCAAATGCCGGTTATGATTTCCTCTATCTGTTGTAGGCTTCTTTAATTGTATCCCTTTAACTGTATTTGATTCGTCAAACGTCAAATGTTGAATAAAACGTAAATAGTGGTGTATTTACTTAGGTACATTTGTAATTGTGTGTAGGCGGGCGAATATCCGGTGGGGAGCGGAGTGGAGCCCGACTACGGTCAGTACGTGTCCTCTCCGGCCGCTCACTACAACCATATGGGACACCTCACTATGGCGCCATCGCAGAAATATCCACACGTACGTAAAATATATATATGCCTTGTCAAACGTACTAGGCGGTTGCTTATTTATATACAACATTTATTATATTATTTATATATTGAAACAGGTGATGGAAGCGGTGTCTGTGAGCAGCGGGTACGCTGGCGGCGCGGGGGCGGGGCACTACGGCACGTACGCGCACTATGGCTCCGCCTATCCCGCGCAGCCCGCGTACCTCGTGGAGCCGCAGGTGCCAGCCTACATGGCGCAGGTGAGAAGAGGGGATTTTCGGAAATAGTTATTCATAAAGATCAGGTGGTAGTAAGTTTGTTGCATTCGCAAAAACAGATACAAAGAGATGCTTAAATCTTTTAATCAATATATTAAACGCAGCTACACTAACCTTCGTCGATCTTTATCTCAGTACACCAACAGTCAATTTACTACAGTAAGTTTAAGTCCTACTTTAATAGATCTACATATTGATTAAACACGGTGAATGTGTTTATTTTACATTATCCATGGTAATGAGTGTTGGTTATGCAAAACGGCGTTCTGTATTATGTTTTTGTTTGCAGGAGTATGTGGAGGGCGGTGGCAGCGCTTCGCCCCGCAGTGCGTCGCCCGGGGCCATGCCGCCGCAACACAATTTACACCTGCAACAGAGGTATATTAACTAGGATAAATATTCTTAATTACCACTCGTGTCCCAAATGCATTCAAATAAAAAAAATATCAATGTAAATGCAATACAAAAGCAATACATCAGTAAGTAAAAAAAATCACTTAGTATAAAGTTTTATTAAACATTAATTTGTTAATCATCGACCAAGAGCTTTATTAAGTAGATCTGCGACTATAATTAAATAACCCCCCCTCCATCCAGGTACGACTCCGCCTCTCTAGAGCAGTTGGGGCGGCACTACTGCGTGACGTCACCGCGCGGCGAGTACGCGCCCGACGCATACGGATACCAGCACTACCCCGCCGCTTACGAGACCGCACATCAACCCGCCGCCTTCAAGGTACCACCACTATTACCACTACCACAACCATACCACTGCCATTACCACCACTACGAATGTTCAATACCAGACAACTGCCTTTATAGTGAGCTAATCAGATGTTAAATACAAATGGTCGTCTTTCTTTTATTTAAGCTGGTGATTATTATTATTACACAAAATGTCAATACATCACGAGGAAGTAGATTTTCTGTAATTAAGTTTTGTATTGTTTTATATTCAGGATTCACAAAACGGCCTAAGTTTGGGAAGCACAGGCGGCCAGTCAATGTACGGGGATGAGGAGGAACTACAAAAGCAAATGGCCAATATGGCATTAGGTAATAATATGCATACAATATTCATATATATTTTGCGGTATAAATCACAAAAATGTACAATCCTCGAGGAACGGGAAGGAACGGATTTTCGACTCTTCTCGAAAAAAAGTCGGTATCCACAATACGATCTTCCGTGAAATGGTCTCACTACCCAGGTCTAACCAGCAAGTACCAGCTATATCCATTAACTATAGTTAGGTCCTTTCATTCTAAACAAAAATACCATATATGTATATATTGTTTCTCAGTGCACGGCAGCGTAGGTGTGGGCGGTCGTGAGGACGGTGGGGGCCTGCAGTGGAGGGACCCGAACCTCCCCGAGGTGATTGGATTCCTCAACTCCCCCTCAGACGTGGTGAAGGCCAACGCGGCCGCTTACTTGCAGCATCTCACATACATGGACGATCCCAACAAACAGAAGACTAGGAGTCTGGGTTAGTTGAATTATTTTTACATACTGTTGTCCCGTTTTAAGCCAGTCGGTTATGACAACATCGAGGGGGAGAGTTCAATTAATTATTATTCCGACTGAAAAAGGTTCCTTAACAAATATTTTTTATTCTACAACCAGTTTAATATAACAACTACACAATATACTAATTATTATACAATGTAAATGATATTCCAGGCGGCATCCCGCCCCTGGTGCGTCTGATATCGCACGAGAGCGCGGACGTGTGTCGCAACGCTTGCGGCGCGCTGCGGAACCTCTCGTACGGGCGGCAGAACGACGAGAACAAGCGCGCCATCAGGGACGCGGGCGGCATCCCCGCGCTCATGGCGCTGCTCGTGCGGACCACCGACATGGATGTATGCATATCTTGTATTACTAACTTACTTAGTAATTGTCTATTATTATCATTATTATTATTTTTATTTTATTAATTAATTTATACATAGTTATAATAGTAATGATAGAATTATTATTGATTTGTTATTTTTGGAGTGAGTCGTGTGTAATATACGTAAATACTACATAGAAAATGTAAAGACAGATGTTTGAGATTTAATGTTGGATTATAATAAATGAATGTGAGTTACTATTTAAAAAAGTTTTAAAATGAAATGCAAGTCTCCCTTATCAATTTATTTCCAATATAATATATTTTCATTTGTTCATAATTATATAAAAACTTACTTTCAGGTAAAAGAGTTAGTAACGGGCGTGATATGGAACATGTCCTCGTGCGAAGATCTGAAGCAATCCATCATAGACGACGCGGCGCAGGTGATCTTCAACAAGGTCATCATACACCACTCCGGCTGGCATCCCACCAACCCCGGGGATACCTACTGGTCCACCGGTACGTAATAACTAGTATATTATAATTATTACTCAGTATATTATTTGAAAATTTAGCTTATGTTTTGATATATCTTTGATTATCAAAATAAGCCCTTCTGTTAAGACACTCTCCAACTTAAAATAAGGCTACGAGGGGTCCAAACGCGCCTTGTTCTTTATTGTGTTATTGTACATTTAGTACATATATATGTATGAATATAACCCACGCAGTATTCCGCAACGCGTCCGGCGTGCTCCGTAACGCGTCGTCGGCGGGCGAGTACGCGCGTCGCCGCCTGCGGTCGCTGTGCGGTCTGTCGGAGGCGCTGCTGCACGCGGTGCGCGCTGCGCTCGCCGCCAACGCCATCGGCACCAAGATAGTAGAGAACTGCGTCTGCGTGCTCAGGAACCTCTCATACAGGTCGCCTAAAACATCACTCGATACGCTGTCTTGTCTTGCAAAAATAACCACTTGATACAATAGTCATCCCACTATTTGTTATATGCGATATTTTCGCATTATAATATGATGACTGTTTGAATAGGTTATAAATAAAAGTTTAAGTTTTCATTATTATCTTGAAAAGTTTTAAATGAAAATGCATTTAAAACTTTTCAAGATAATAATTAAAGGGATAACAAAAAGTAATATCAAAATGATTAGTTATGTTTTTATGTTATGATTGTTATCAGAAGTTGTAAATTTTTAACAATAGATAATATATTTTTATTCTATTTACTATACAATATTATCTTAATATGATATGTTATGTAGATATTATACATGTTATCTTTAAATATTATGCATGTGATTACCATTTAAAATGTATTTTCAGGTGTCAAGAAATAGAAGATCCACTTTACGACACCAGAGCTCCACCAACACAGTCGTCTGGACAGGCCAGGATACAAGCAAGCGCATCAAAAGGTCAAATCTAACTAAGTTTTTATGCATATATATCTATATAAAATAAAAAATTACAGGTAATACCTGTAATTATATTATCAGTAATGACAGGTCTTGATAAATTTAGTAATCAATAATATATTTATATTGTAAGATTTAACGATTTAATACTACTAAAACAATAATATAATTTTATTGTAAATATATTCTACAGGAGAAAATTTGGGTTGCTTTGGAGGAAGTAAAAAGAAAAAAGAGGGTTCCTCATCAAATTCTACCAGTCCGTTGGGCAAAAGTGACCCCGAGCCACAGACTGACACCAACACCACCCAGCTGGGGTACAGTGTACCCAAGGGCACGGAGATGCTGTGGTCGCCTGAGGTGCGTGATATATTGGTTAAAAATTTAAATTATAATATTTGTTATTCATAACATACCATCATTTCCAGTGAGAATTAAAAAATATTCCAACATTTACTCTCTCAGGGAGTCAAATTAAGTACCCGAATTATATATAGTGTCGGACTAGAAGATAGTTTGCACGAGTTTTTTTATATATAACTTTTCCTTATCAGGCAATTGCATCAAGTATCCGAGACATTACTTTTCTTAACGTTAGAAAGTAGTTGGATTTTTTAAAAATATGAATGAACGTTCATCCCAGGTGGTGCCTCTGTACATGGCGCTGCTGCAGACGTGCTCCAACCCGGAGACGCTGGAGGCGGCGGCCGGAGCGCTGCAGAATCTAGCCGCCTGCTACTGGCAGCCGTCCATCGACATACGGGCCGCCGTCAGGAAAGAGAAGGGTGCGTATAAAATAAAAAATACTTTATAAATCAATATATTGAAAGTAAAATGGGCGTTAAATTTAGTTGATTACATCATATTTTGCCAATTTATAGTAGTAAATAAAATATTATAACGCAAAAAATATAAAATGATTGTATATTACATAAAGAATAATATCCCGTCAGGCTAGTCCAGATTGTAAAAGAAAACATTGGCGAACTATTTTATAATTTTATAAAATTTTAACCGTTTAAACTAACTAGACTAGATATTAAATAAGTTCAATCCTCTTTTCCAGGCTTGCCAATTCTCGTAGAGCTCCTACGCATGGAAGTGGACAGGGTGGTGTGTGCGGTGGCCACGGCTCTACGTAACCTGGCCATCGATCAGCGCAATAAAGAACTTATCGGCAAGTACGCCATGCGCGACCTGGTGCAGAAGCTGCCCAGCGGTAACCAGCAACACGACCAAGTTAGTGCGCTCTCGCTCATAGTATATTATAGTAATACTTAGAGCTCTATATAACCTGGTGTGTTTAATAATCGTAGCCAGACATTACCGTTGAAGTAACGAATATTATTGCTCTAGTAGATAATTTTATAAATCTTTATTATTGCTCCAGGGTACCTCTGATGACACGATCGCCGCAGTGCTGGCCACGCTCAACGAAGTGATAAAGAAGAGCGCGGAGTTCTCCCGCTCGTTGCTAGAGGCGGGCGGTGTAGAGCGCTTGTTGAATCTAACCAAACAGCGTCACCGTCACACGCCTAGAGTACTCAAATTTGCCGGTACGTATATTACCCTAAATATAACGTGTCATTGTTTTCATGTCAAGGTGAATCTACTTTTAGGTACAAATTCTGACAAGCTAAATACATCCTTATTATAAGTACATAGGCGTCACAACCACAGAAAAAGACAACATATATTCAAACTATTCCACCACTACCTTAATATTGTAACAAGCGAAACAAATCGTTATTATTAGGAATTGCGTTAACGGTTTACCATGTACTGACAATGGTTTGGCGATGTTAACTCAAGCTATAAAGTGTAACAAGCGAAATATGTCCTTATCGCCATATTTTAAGTGTCATAATCGCAGGGCAAGTGCTGATGACGATGTGGTCGCACGCGGAGCTGCGCGAGGTGTACCGCAAGCACGGCTGGCGCGAGGCGGACTTCCTCACACCCGCGCGCGCCGCGCAGCCCCGCGCCTCCTCCAACACCAGCGGTCAGTCACAACCCTGATTATAGTTTTTAAGTTATAATTACAACGTGACAGCCCTAGTCATCATGGTTAGGCAATATGGATCTATAATTTTCATATAACTTAGACATGAGTTATATTAGTAAACTGTATCAATGTTATTTGTATATGACATTTCCTAATATATGTATATATATTTTCTTTAAATTATTGGTATATATTGAAGATAAAAAAAAAGTTTGTATATTTTGTTTATATATATATTTATAATTTAGTGGTATGTAAATGTGTATATATTTAAAGGGGTTCATTTGTTATCGTATTTAAATGTTCTCATTAAAATTATCTTTTGTAAAGAAATATAAACCGACATGATGCTTTATTGTATAATATAGATATTTTTAATTAATTATTAAATTTGTACCAATATTCCTACAAAACACCATGTTTTTACGTATATCTGTAAATGTGTAAATGTAAATCTTGTGTATGGTCACCATTTATTTGCCATGTAACATTGTCCCGTGGCTCACTCACACAGCTTAACTAATATTACATACTCGCTACATCTGCTGACACACACATATATCATTTCAAAATAAGGATATCAAGCACGCTTTACAGCGACATCCATTGAGAACACAACGGCGCAGAATCTAGTACAAATTCTTATAGTATTTTTGTCTAATTGTAATTTATGAAACGCCTACAAAATAAAAGTTTTTTTTTAAACATGCATTTATATTCATGAGTAGTGTTACTATAAATATGTACGTATCCACGCACGCATTTATTATACACTTGTTAGTGTGCAAATAAACAAATAAAAATACAGGCAACGTGCGCGTAATTATCAAACTAAAACACCAGTGCTCAATACGAACACACACACACATGTATAAACACACGCACACACGTGCGCACAAGCATCGTCTGTACATATGCGGTGTAAGTAGGTGGCACGCCCGGCGCGCCGCACTCCCCCGGCGCCGCCAACAGCACGCTCAGTCGACCCATGGCCTCCACGGGCGGCACGCGCTACGAGGACCGCACCATACGACGACATCGCGAGGTGAGACGCACACACGCACACACACGAAGCATTATTTGAATTTAGAACAACAAAAGTACAAATACAGAATAAGTCAAGACTGTAGAATATAACATGAAATATATATGACAGATTATTGGGATTGTTGTCGACGCTGGTATTCTGTGGCTGCTTTTTATTGAGCTTCGTGTGTTTTTTTCAACACTTACATTAGTGTTACAAAATATAATTTAAATATAAAAAAAACATTTAAATGATACTCCACGGTAGACATTAATAAAAAAAAATCAATCATTTATTATTCATAATAAAGTTTTATTTAATACTCTTTGTTTGGCACTCATGTCGATAACAGGCATTGCGTTCAAAGCTTCTAGTGTATGCAAAAACATTTAATAAATCATAACCATAAAAAGCTACTTTATAATCTTCTGTTAATTTGATTATCAAAGACATCAGAATTATACTTATTAAAACAGCATTGTAAAAAAGTATAAAGCAAATGACACCACCCGGTATAGGAGGTTTCAATTTGTACAAAATATAATAAAATTGTTCACAATTTCATCACATTAATGCTAACATAACAAAAAGCACACACTGTATGTCTCTTATGGTTAATTATAATGTGAGTTGGATATGACTGTTGGGTTGTTTATATGTAACTACAGTTGTTATTGATTTGTGTAAATTAATGAAGTCTAACTTAATTTTGTACAAAGCATCCCATACAATTATAATTGTACATCTTTTTATACAGTCCTAAGGACGACTGTAACACTAAAAGAGGAAAGAAAGTTTCGCCATCTCGCTCACACCACAAAACGTACCCATAATAGCTTTATAAGAGGGCATTACTAGCCAGCCCGTGTACAAGCTGCACTCAAGTTAGAGTCCACCTCCAAATCGTATAATATCAAACTATAATTTCAGAACGATGACATGCCGCCCATGGACGTGAACTACGCCGACGGTCTGGGCATGGGCAATCCAAACGGGCGACCCATGAACCTGCAGGGTGTCCAAGCTCAAATGCCACCGCCGAGCAGTCGTTAGGCGCTTCTGTTCTTGAATATACTTCAGATATTTTATTTCGTACCCCACTCCAGCAGTCGTTAGAAATGTTTTGGACACTTCTGTTCCTGAATGTACTTCATATTGATTGATATTTTATTTCTTACCCCGCAAAGGTTTTTTTTTTTTTGTGCAAAATCGAGTTTTATGTTAACTATCATTTTTTATAGATCCATTTTGATTTGTGATAAATAAATGAGAGTACAAGTTTTATTTTTTTCATATATTTTGTGATTTTTTTTTTTGTAATAATTATTATATAATAGGTTTTTTTGACCATCCTGCGTTTAGAAAATCACAATTGATATTTTATAACAATTATGGACTGAAATACAAAGCGACTATTTTAATTTGTACTAAATATATCAAATTAATTTGTGTCTGATTGATGATTCTTCGATGTAATAAAGTCAATTCCCTGTATATAATCGTGCCATTTCGGGATCTGAGTGGATGTTGTAATTTTCTATGTAATGAAAGCGATCCTAAACGTTTTGGCGTCGTTAGTGTACAGTCAGCTGCAGAAGGTGTTATTACTTGTTATTTGATTTGATCTAATAATTATTGGTAAATTTACAACATTTATATTAATGAATGAATCTTCTTGCTGACCGTACATTAAAATCATTATCACTTAGCGTATTAAAAATCAATCTTTCACTATACATTAATATAAAATAACCTAATAATTCATGTAATCGGGATTTGATTATTGTTTTAGACGACGCCCGGTATTATATGCGTCATCGTAACGGGCGTATAGGTAACGGTTTTTTGTAACATTTTGTATTCATTCCAGGACATAATGTATTATAAGTGTCTAAAGTGCGGTCTCTGAAAGAATGATTTGAATTTAAGAATCTGTAATCAATTGTGATTGGCTGATCGACGACCAATCGGAGCGTTTCATGAGATTCGACAGATCAGTTGGTTACTAATCAATCTTTGAGATACCGATGTTAATTGTCCTCTTTATATAATTAAGAAATATCCGTCTTATATATAGCTGTAAGAGCATTATTGGGATGTCTGTGTTAGCTTTAAATTCGGTTTTGTAGATCTTGTATCATCTATATCTATTGCATTTGAGCTCGTCACTTCACAAGTATCCGCTCTAATTTTATGTGGACTGTTTTTTTAAATTTCAATGCATTATAAGCGGAATGTTTCAATATGAAACATGTAGCCAAAAGCGAGGATGAGAAATGAATTAAATATAAATAATAATATCCAAAATTGGACAGAAAAGTATCTTAACCTTTTGTGAAAATAAAAAGAATGATATTGAAGAAGAAACATCACGAAAGGCTAAAATAACATGGATACACGATATCTTTCTATCGGGCGACATTGATCTCTCAGAAGACGTTGAATTTAGTTTAGAAAAGATGGTTTCCCTCCGTTTATTTGATTTTTATATTTAGTTGTAGTATAATTATTTATTTCATATAATCATTATTATGCTGTATTTAATCGTGTATGCGGTATAAGGTTTTTTTTGTGATTTATTTTTTTTAATGTATCTTGCACAACAATCCGTTTCGTCCGGAAGGCGGTGTGACTGAGTAACCTGGTACAAATCTACCCTCATTCAGTGCATTATATGTTTTAAGTGTACGTAAGTTTTGTATGATATTTTTAAATAAGCGTATGGTACAACGGTTTTTTCGAGGCTTGCCAATGCGACGTCGCTTCTATGAAGCGAAACTTTTTTATAAATGTTCATACATTACAATCAACTTTACCGGAAATACGTTCCGGCTCGTCGGATCGTACTGTCTGAATGTGATCATGAAGACAATTGCATCCGGTTTCTGAGGGACGTTTAATATAAATAAATTCAGACTGCCGAGTGTTGAGATTGGCTGATTATCCACCAATCAGAAAAGTGAACATCATTTGACAGTTGATTGAATATATTTCTATTAATTACTATTAATTGTTCAAGAAATCGGATGTTATAAACTTTTGTTTAATAGAATTAATTGGTATGACAATCGTTTTAAAACAATATTCAGAAAGACGTAAGAGACACCCCGAGTATTACCAATAATCACGTTGTAACTGTTCTATCGGTAAATAAAATAAACTTAATGATGTCTCTCTGATCGATATTAGTTATAAGAATTATTTAATCACCTTTTTAATTTATGTTATCGATATCTGAGTATAATAGACAATTGTAGGCATTATTAGAGCTATTGTTATACACGGAAGGCATTTATTGCAATTTTGTATAGTTTTTGCTGATACTACCTTTATAAAAGTATTTAAAATGGCAGCTATTATTTAATCGCGACAAAAAGAAAATATATTTTTTAAAACAGTAAATATGTAAAAGTGTTTTTGTTTATGTTTTGATCAAGACAAGATCTCTGAAAACTCTATGGTTTAAACAAAATATATTATTGTCTGTGGTCAACCACAGACTATATATTGTTGAAACAGTAATACTCGATTATTTATATATATATATTTTATTTTTAATTAAATTTTTATTTAATAATAATTCAATCATTTGTCGCAGCGACATTATTAAGTGTTTATTGTCTTATGTCATGTTGTAAGTAGATTAAAATAGAAATTATTCACTCTTACATAAAAAAATATATTATACACAGAAATTAAAGAATGGTTTTTTTTATTTGTTTTGTTTTAATTTTTATTTCCTTTTATTTTATTTGTATGTACTATATCATTATAACGTATATAGGCCTATATAAATTGTAGGTACATATTATTTTTTGGATTTTGCGTATCTATTTAGGAAAAAGGATTTGTATAAACGAGTCTTAATTAATTATTTAAGGTTTTTGGACGTTTTATACTAATATTTCTAAATCCCAATACTGATTATAATATAATATGCTTCCATTGTTTTGGTATTTTTTTAAACACGTTTTCCGTTATCGGATACTATACATTGTTAGTAACTTTTTATAGTATATATTATGGATAGTTAAATTATCTAGCAAAACTATTATGACATTTGCGATTTCAGAACGAGATCGAAGTTGACGTTTGAGATGATTTAAAAATCGAATAGTGGAGTTTAAATCCTAAATGTATGAATGCTCACGTTTTATATAATTAGTAGTGTCGTAATATTAATCAGTTATTGAATTTATAGGTGTAATAGGAGCATACGTGGAGTTGTATTGAATATAAGCATTAGGGTGTGCACGTTTTATTGGTGACTATACGTTTTGTACTTAATCGGACACTAATGTAACGGTGACGTCACGATCCACGACAGTATTATCCAGTAATCTCATGTACCAACGTTGCTAATACACTTAAATACATTTAAATAGATGTGACTTTTATTTATTACCCCCTTACTTTTAAAAAAAACCGTTTTAGTATAGGTGTATAATAAATGAGATGTTTTAAAAATATTGTAGCCACATTCCCATAATATTAAACGTGAAAAGGTAAGTTGTAAAGCAGGGGATATTGTTTAAATGAAATGTCTATAAAATATAATTTTATAGCAAAATTTCGAGGACCACCCGCTGGTTTTGGAGATACAAAAATGATAATTAATTGAGGACCCGTAACGTTCTAATTGATTGATATTGTATATTTATTTATGATCGGTCGGTATAACTAATAAATAATTTTATGAAGACGTAAATTATTTTATTTTGTGGGAAGACTTTATATTACGAAAGTCCTTATACTTTAATGTAATTATGACCACCAATAAAAACACATTGTATTAGATCGTTAAGAGTATCTATTTAGATATCATTTATAGAGATATTAATTTTATAACCTAACATTATGTCAATATTTATTACTTATTGCCATTCTAAATTAATTTTAAAGCTTTTTCGAAATAGGTTATTCAGCCATAGTTAACATTAAATAAATTAAAAAAATAAATTCTAAATTAATACGCTAGCAATTTCGCTGGGTTAGATGATTTTTTATGAACATCTTCAAAAACCAAATATGCGTCGTAAGCTTCGTTGAATGGAGAAATATATATATACGACTAGGACAAGAATGATTTACGACTAAAGGCTCGTTACTAACAAAGTTCGCAATTTTGCTTGTACGTTGTCTATATTATTATATTCCCACTACCGTAAGTAGCTTAAAGAACTTAATAAACTTGATAATCACCCAAGAAAAAGAATCTGAAAGATGCCTCATCGATATTGTGCAAAAATGGAATCACTGTCGACTGGGACGAGACGTAGCAAATTTTTTTGCTTTTTATCAGCAATGTGTTGTTCTGGTTATACCATATAGTTGTTTATGCGTGTTCTGCATAGTAGTTCTTATTTCTCTTGCATCCTAGTTTAAAAGTTTTTGTTAGTCTATCCCAAATATGGTCATCGGTCGTTAATACAATAGTGATTAAACATTTTTAATTTGTAGACATTTAGAATGATTACTAGTTAATGATTTGTCATTGGCTGAAGATTGGTCATATGATATTTAATTAATTTCTATAAATTGACTTTATATGATAATTGATGATAAAAATGCAATACTACATTCTCGAAACATTAACGTTATACTAAATAAGGTCCAGGTGGTTAAACCCTCATAAGAACCGTCATTACCTACTCATGATGTAGCTAAAGATATATTTCTAGGTAGATAGACATCTATTGCGGCTACTTCTGTGAAAAACGGAGCTAAGAATTCTAAGCTGTAAGAGTTCTTAGTGAAATAATCCGTGTTGTTGAAGACACTTGCGATGCGGATTTGTAGTCTTGAACAGTTTCTCTCTCAGGCAAATGTCGTATCGTATCGTTTCTTAATGTTTTATTGAATATTTTTGAAGATAATTTAATTAGAGGTAGAACTGTATAATAAAATTAATATGTTGATTTGAAGAAATACATATTTTTATTTGATCAAACAAACATTAAGGAATATCTACATGATTGTAGAAAAAGATACATTTTTGTTATTATATATCGTTTTTAGCTCTAGTAGATCCATCATTAGGTACTTTCCTGTTTAACTGAACGACTAAAGTTGCGTCTTACCTTGATTAGAATACTTTTTCAAGTGTTTCATCTTTACTGCGAGTTGGAGTTAAATGTCTACAGCTGACTACGGGATTACTTGGTTTTGTAGGTGTGGAAGATCCAATACTTTATAAGTCATATTTGTTAATAACAATTCTAACTTGTGTAGAAATGCCGGCATTGCTATTTATTGATGATAAAATTTTGTGTAAGTTTTATGAAGAATTGCAGAAAAACTTCTCATCTTCAAGAGTTGTCATATTTTTATGACCATAATGAATAATTAACATCCCCGAGAAACTAAATCGACTCGACCTGAAGTCTAGTTTCAAATCGAAATGTAACACTACAAAATTTTGCTCAAAAGTATAACCTAAATCCACTCTTAAACTTCATATTATAAAATCTATAAAGTAGAACTTAAAAGTGCATTAAGAGATAATAACTAAACATAAATTATAATGGATGCGGCGGGATATTAAAACCGTTATGGCTTATTGTTTCCTATATCTACATCATTACCGTAGTCCATTTGTGTGAGCCATTTAATACTCGGTCATTGTTAGATGGAATATCTTACTAAGTTGTTTTTATTTGATTTTAATTCATAGCAAATAAAATCGATGAACTATAAACTTGTATAAAGCTCAAGCAAAAACTAATTCTTAATGCTAGATTAGTAGTTACCTGTGGACAACGTAACGTTTCTACGTAGTTACGTACTATATGTACTGTTTGGTTTGTTCATTAAAGTGTTTTAATATCAAAAAGTTTGTAAAAACATTACAATAATAATAAAATATTCCTTACACGATAATATAAAAACGTAAGTTAAATAATATTTTTTAATATCATAAAGCGATAGTGGCACAGCTCTGACCGCACAGCAACAATGTAAGTTGTATTTCATTTGGTATATTCATTAAAGCGGATTACTGGTTATTGTTCGAGACCGAATGTATGGTATAAAACCCCACATTATGGGTATTCGATGTTTTATAAACCTTTCCTGCAATTGCACTGGATTTATGTAAATATATGCGATACATATCTAACTAGTGCTAAGTGTCGGTTCGTGTATTGACGTGTAAGGTAATTTAAATATCTGTGTATATATAGAAAAATGTTAATAAAAATATGCAGTTAATAAAAAAATATCGTATGAAAGAAGTTGTTAGGAACATCTATAAAATAGTTAATAAAATTTGTATGTATGTAAGAAATGATTGTATTACACCTAAATAACTACATAGTTATATTTAAGTTAAAAAACTAATAATGAAATCAATCTTCAGAACAAGGTTAAACTGATTCCAGTATCGTTCATATCTTCAATTTCACATAACTATTTCGATCGTTAATAGAAAGTTGCACAATATAGGTTTCCTGGACATGTATAATGAAATCATATTAGATATTTTAATGGTTTTAAAACACAATTCATCCAATCAAATCCTTCAACTATGGCTTCATACTGCATTATATCTATGGTTGGAGTTATATAATACATACAAATGGTCTACATTTTATGTCATATTATATATATTTGTTGAAATAATTTTATTATTGATTTAAAAGTATAGAAGTAACTGAATTATTAAAATATGTGCCAACTGCATCATAGAGTACTATACTCTTGTCTGTTATTTAATAAGTATTTTTAAACAAATATGCCATAAACTAAATACTTAGTTAAATATTTGTATTGGTTGGTATATTTTGGGTACATGATCATTACAATAACTCAGAATTAACAGAAGAGATAAATGATATCCTGTCATTGGAGACATCATCCTAACGTAATACGATATTATCATAATGACTTACATGTTATACATTATATTAATATTACTATTAGGTAATACGAAACATTTATTTTTACTTACATTTGACACTAGCTTATTCCCTCCCGCTTCGCTGGGCACACTACTAATTTGGATGTGACTGGACTTACATTGCTATGGTAACTGTTGTCATAGTATCCGTTATCATCGTAACCGTTACTATGGTAACCGCGTTAAGTGTATAGCTCCTACAGGTTTAAAACTTGGCGAAACACAAAAATAAATCCGATGGGATAGGAATTTTGTAAAATCTGTTCTTAGTGGACTCTACATCATAAAAGAAGAAGTTTCGGAGATTTCGAGTCATTGAGTGGTAAATCGCTTTTATATGTATATATATATATATATATCTATAAATGACTCCGATGGTGTGGACTACGCATGGACTATAGAATTTCTAATCCATAATTTTGTCGACTTATCATATCTCTCAGATTTGGTGTCCATCTTCTATATTTATATTTCTTTTATCTGAACAGGATAGTATACATACCATGTCCACCCACTTTATATGTTGTTGAAAGCATATATTTAAAATCAAATGTGTATCTATGTTTAAAGATTACATCCTATTTTCAAACTCACTAACTTATCTCATTTGGTGTAATATTACTGTTTGTGTTGCTTATTCACTGTGAATTATATACTTTTAAACTTAATACAATTTCCTGTTTATTTTGAATATCTATAATATTTAAGGGCAAAAACATTTTAATCTTTAGATAAATCATTTATATCACATGCGGATGTTATGATATGAATGATTTCATAGTTAACATATTGTTTCATAATACACATTTTGAAGTATTCTGTAAAATATGAGATTTTTTTAATAAATCATAATGTCAGTCCCATGTCACAATGTCATAAAGGTATCCGTGCTGTGTTATTTAAGGTATATTTTAATACAGTATTAGTCAGAATCCAGTATATCTACAATACCCAATAATCATCTTGTTAAGCATAAACTGGAATGAACTACTGTTTTCTACGATTAGTTTCAGAGAAATACAATAGGTACTATGTGTAACATACAAGAATGTAAACTTTTCTTAATATTTATGATTTTATTTATATAATATAATCTTAGGTGCCACATTTATTTTGTAATGCGTATGAACGGTCATTTTAATATTATATTATATATAAAAGTAACTAAGTTGTATGCTGTTGTTATAAACGGTACTTGTACAAATAAGAAAATATTTTAAATACGCATCGTTCGTCTTTTACTATTATTTTTAATATTTAAGGTTATTGCGACGCTACTAAAAAATAAAAACGCTTAGAGCTTGTTGATTATTTTCTATTACAGCGGCATTTAAGAAAAATAATTGTCTAGCAAATATTTTGATGGTTCTTTCATACTTTAGTTTCGCTTTACTATATATTAGTTTAAAAAGATTGTATTATAAGGCTACTTAAGAAAAAAAAATTGCGATTTACAAATTTTAATAAAGCAGTATTAAATCTTTTACATAGTTTAGAAGCATAAAGCTGAAACATAGACGAAGATTATATATATATATTTTATAGAAAGTTTATTTAAAAAGTAACAGCTAAATGCCTTTGGCGAGTCTTGGACCAATATATAATATCGAATTGAAAGAACATCCTGGCCTCAAGCTTTATCTTGCCCTTTATCTGAGCAATAGTGTATATATTGTTAGCTTACTTCCGTAGGTATATAATAGATATAAAAGAGTTTAATAAAAGTAAATGTATATATATACGCATTCAAAGGTCAAAAATCAAAAGGTTGTCAAGGCTAAGTGGTTATTGACAATACTCACAGGATTGGCACGATTTGCTTTCCCGGCATTTGAATGGAAAAACCAGAATCGATAAATACAGTTAAGATAAAGAGCAAGATCCAATAAAACGTTATAACAGACACACTCGCGGATCTACTGTGAGATCAGTAGTCGAGCCAGCCCGCATACGAGCTGCTCTTTGCATGAAAACAAAATAGACCTTGAAACAAAATATATATGATATTGCATTCCAAAATAACTTATTTTATAATGAGCTACTTTGTGGTAAAATATATCTAAAGTTTTGCGGATTCGTTCACTTGAACTTTAGAAGTTTTCCTTTCCAGAGACAATACCACTGAACAAAACAGATGTCTACAATATACACAAGTAATGTATATTCACAAATTTGTTTATCGTTATTTTGGTGACTTTTCATAGTAGGAGTTTATACTAAATATTAACTAGCTTTTAGAAGCCTACGAGTATAGCGTCAAAGCCTGCACTTATCAGTAATAAGTTTCGACATTTAATACAATTCACATATCGAAGTGTTACATTGTTAAACTCTTAGTAAGATTGTTTGAATATTATAGCAAAGAATCACTAAACAAGATCGTATACTAAAACAATCATATAATAATAATTATTATTATTATTTATCTTAACGCCATATCTCTTGCGGGGTAGCCAGAGATAATAATATAATTATATTTATTATAATCATATACTTGGGTTAACTTATATGAACTGGTATAATTAGATCCTATAAGGAATTATTACGATTAAAAACATAAGTTTAAAAACAAATATATGTTGGTGGGTAGTATTTTCCCTTTCTCATCTAATATTCAATCGCAGTAAGTCTAAAACTAATTAAACTGAGCTGTTTTAGGACAATATAATTTATTCAAAGATGCAAAAACTTTCTTAATTGATAATTATCATTATCGATAAATCAAGGGAAAGATAAAACTTAGAGTATTCTATTTGGGATCCTGAAAACTCATTCCAACAGACATTATTAAAATGACACTGACTTAAAAGTTATTATTATATAATTATTTAGCGTTTGTGATTATGAGTTAGAAAAGGGTACTCCCATATTGTTGGTAGTAAGATTGGACCCAGGAATTGTAGTGTGGTTTGATGAGACGAAGAGTCTACCTGAATGATCTGGTCTTCCATCATGATCAAGTGAGGGACCAAAACCACTAAATGCCAGGGACAAACGCCACATCCCACACCTCGATAAATATAGCATTTGCTATATTAGGGACTCATTCAAATACGTAAACGTCGCCCACTAGAATCTTAAGGGCACTTAACATTGTTATTTTTATGGCAGACAATTTACGTGAATGGATTCGAAACCTGGCTATCTTTATTAAGGAGATTTTGTTACGCGTAAACATTGACGATCATATCCTGTAGATCAAAATAGTGGTAATAGTGACACGGCGTTTCATGGTCAATGTTCAAAGGGCTATTAAAGATGTGCTACAATGTTAAAGAGTTGAAGATTAGAATTACAACAGAAAAACCAACTATGACTCCAGACTTAAAACAATAAATTAGAAAAGTTAAGTTCAAGTATTTCGTCAAAGCGAACGGCTTGCCCGCTATCCGATCCTGCCAAAGCTCTAGTATGACTTTTAGCCGACTAGGATTAAACATTTGGTGTCACCCTATTTGGCCAATTAGTGTAACTCACTCGTAAGATACAAGCCCAAGTTTCACTTAAAGTAGATTATTACATCCATCTAGCGATTAAAGTTTGATCTGCAATCATTTACTTTATCTTTATTATATAACACAATCTATTAAAAAAACAATTTTTAAATTAATATTTATACATAAAAATTTATTTTATATTAGGTTAGGGTAAATTACCTTAAATATCGGATGACTTTCTTCAATCAGGAAAAATACGTGACAGGTAAGTAAAGTAGCCTATTGCAGTATAACAAAAAAAAAAATATTTATTCATATTATATTAAATAAATTGATTTATACATCCTAATAATTTTTATTATAAAACATATTTCTTTATTTAAAAATAATAAAATATTAACATTAAAATAAAAATTATGAATAAAGCAATAACCACCCTTTTCGATAAACGACTTCGTTGATTTTTTTCACTCGTGACATGTTTAATTTTTGGTAAATAATTTTATTGGTGGTACATACATACAAACATACATACATATATATATATATACTTACATTATTTTTCCTGGTTATACCCGTAAAATATCTCAAAATCCGTAATATATTTTGTATAATATTCCTGGTTTCATGAAAAAAACTGAAAATTGTATGACAAAGATGAAAGTGACAAAAAAAATCATAGTAATAACTTCAGAAATTAATTTCAGACATTTATAATATATTTATCAAGTTTTATACACCTGTTACTCAAAAAAAGAAGACAATAAATACCATGATAAATAATTTTAAATATTATTCAAAATCTGATGAACCTTCACTTAATAAATAGTACATAGGGCTGCTGTCGCGATACAACTTTCTATGTTACGTACAAACTAAATCTTGTAAATCTGATTACTATACCTAGATTTAATAGAAATCTTCAGAAATATTAAGCTTATTGTAAATATAAACAGATCCAGTCACATTTATGTCACTGTTTTTTTTTTTTTTTTTTTTTTTTTTTGTTGTTTTTCTCTGCTGTTAGCCCTACTGGCCATGACAGCGTCACCGGTGTAATGGACGGGTGCAGAGACCCGCCCTTGAAAAGGGGGGCCTGAAGGGCCCCAGGGGAACGCGCGTCCTGAGGGCGCCTCCTGTGAGGCTCGGACCACGGCTCAGGACGCCGTTAGGTGGGAAGCGAGGGTTGGATGTGGGTTAGAATTTGACACTAACGTCCTCCGACGGCAGAACGCCGGAGCAACGTGCTTGGATGGGGGCCTCGTCTTCGCCGGCGAAGACGCTGTGTGTGTGTATGTGTAGTATTTATGTTCGCTTTGCCGCTTTTACGTAGCGTTCCCTAACGTAATCGCGTCGTCCGGGTCGAAAAGTACCGACTTGGGTCTTCTCTTTCTGACTTTAGGAGTCTTACGGGCCGTGTATCCTGTGGCCTTAACCACCAGCGGGTTTGGGTGTCCCACAGCATTGTCAAAGTAGCTTTTGGAGAGCCCCTTGAAATACTGTGCGATCGTCGGTAGATCTAAGTCTCTGTGCAAGTCGATATTACGCATATACCACGGTGCTCCAGTGGCGAGCCGCATGAATCTGTTCTGAAGCACCTGAAGGGGCTTCAGGTTCGCGTGAGCGAAGGCAACGCTTGCATAGGACATGACGGAGCGTATGCAGGCTTTGTAAAGTGTGACCTTATTTCTAAGGGACATTTTACTCCGCTTGCCTAACAGGGGATAAAGTCGCCCTAGGATAAAGGCCGCTCTGTTGCGAACGTCCTCGATATGTGAAGTGAATACTAGCTGTTTGTCCAGCGTCACTCCTAGGTACTTGGCCTTGTTTTTCCAAGGAATCGGCTTGTCAAAGAGTTTAATCTCCGGGCCCCTTGTGGATCGTGACCGTTCGTTATGTCACTGTGACATGAAGAACTCTGTCCCATACCTGTTCCATACCTGAACCCATGACATAAAATGATTCATATTGTCCCATGTGTTAGAAGTTATGAGTGAACTTGTGATATTTAACCGCATCCACTGAAGGGCCTTTAGACTGGTTAAAATAACACCTATCTATAATATCTAGCCTGATTACACCTAGCGGTACGACCCCGATACGACATTGTTGCTTTTACGTTATCTTATCTATCGGTGGATTAAATGTTGGTTTACTGTTGATCGTTTCTATTGATAGCACTTTAAAAGTATGTATAAATATTTTTCTATTGTATTAAAATACATATTTGTTTTCGATTTATAATTTCATATTTCGAGGCATACTTTACGAAAATTTAAATTTAATTAATTAAATATTCTATCTATCGTCTCCCTCACACTAATATCAAAGAAGGGAGATAGAAATTATCATAAAAACTCCTAAAACGTAATGAAATATTTTAAAATGTCTATAATGCTGAGCTATAACTCTGTATATTTCAGATGCTAAAATCAATAATCACAGGTCATGGGCGATTGAACGTCAATAGTATCAATATTTTATAAATTGGACCTTAATTATTGGATCTTAATTATAGCAAACTATGATCAAAATACTAATTTAATTAATATTAACTCAAAATTACTTTCAAAATTAAAAAGTCGTTTATTAATAAATATGCAATTGAACATGGAATAATGTTTATAAGATATTAAACTATTAATATAAAGGTAAAATAAAATATTATATACATACCAATTAAGCAACAATATTTTTTATTACATACTAATATTAATAATTAATGAAAAATATCATAAATCTTAATTAAAAGTAAAGACGTTAACGTTCATACATTATGATACATGGCGACAGATAAAATATCTCATCATATTTAATATCACATTCTGATATAAAGGCACCGTGTGTTATAATTAAGATATAATCAATTAATCATTTTATTTTATTCTTTATATTCATAATAATATTAAATTAAACTAATCACAATTTTGAGTTAATCTGTTGGAATATATAAGAAAATTGGAATTAATTTATTTTATCTTCTTATTATCATATTAATATATTTAATACTGTTAGTTAACACTCAGAAAAGGCTTTTGGAAATATATTTTTTTAAGAAAATTTTATAATGAAGTAACGTTTGAAATAATATTTATTGTGTACTTGTAACTGGTTAACTTTCGTTCCATAATTTTGAATAATTATGGTAGGGATAAAATTAATACACTTACATTAAGAAACTAAATAGCAGATGAGCACTATTTCTATAATATAATTGGTATATTCGCGTAATTGAAAGCATAATGGATATTGAAGTAACGTTTTATAATAAAAAATAAAAAACATTAGAATAGTTTTGTTATATTTCACTAGATGGCGATAGTTTGCAAAGAAGATTTCTCTAATATTAACTTATTTAGTGTTGTTTCCTGTTTTAGAAGTTTTGACTGACTAATTAGTAATATTATTTAGGGCATTTGAAATTCTATATAAATTTTGACAGGATTTTTATAGATCTTAAAATAATTACATATTTTTTGATTTTTTCTTATAATTTGCTAAATTTTTGAATTGAAGATTCGACCCATAGAATATTTATATAAGAGAAATTAAATTTGTATGGGTGTTCTTTTACGTAAACATGATTAAATTTAATATTTAATAATTCAATTAGAAATAAGGTAAAGACCAAATCAGTGTTTTTGGCAACCCCGAAGGGGATATTACAAGGGATGAAAGTTTGTTTGTTCGGACGCGAGTGAAACCGTCAGCAGAAGTTTGTAGCATAATAATGTGAATGGGCAATCGAACTGTTTCATTCAAAGCAAAACAAAGCAAGTTAGCTATTTTTATTTAAGAAGCTCTCGAATGCTATACAGTCTATTGTCACTCGTTCAGTTTTGTATTCTGTAGACACAAAGTCTTAGCCTGAATCTTTAGTTCAAATTTAAACTTGAGACTGTCGCCACCGACCAATCAGGTTAACCGGAGAGAAATTGAGTTTGAACGTGATTGGTGCTCCCTTTGGCTCTGCGATGAAATGTAAACTTCGTTTTATATATTCTTATGTTCATTTTGTGTGATGAATTTTTATAGAGTTTAACATCTTAAATTTATATTGTATTTAAGATTGCTTCCAGTTTGTGGTAATTAATTAGTTTAGATTTTCGTCATTATAGCTATTAGAGTAAAGTAATAACGATTACTTTATGTTTAGTTTCCCTTTTTTAAAAGAAAAGTAATTGTTTAAGCGCTTTTATTAGTTTCCATTTACTTCAAGTTCCGTGCTTCAGAAGTTAGACATTTGCAATTAAAACTTTGTTACATAAACCTTCTTAAATATAAATTTCCGAACACAGGACGTGTTCGTATTCGCGATTCCACTAATGGCGACTGAGAAAACTTCAAATTTGAATGTGGAACGCTAAACTTTAGAAATGGCGGGACCAGATGACGAAGTCTTCTTTGTACTACCGTTAAGGTTATATTATTTGCATAATGGTTTAATTTACATGAATATAATTTGAAACATACTTAAAGTAGTTACATTTATCTTACTGTACTTTATAAGATTCAATTATATTGCGTCAATCATATCCTCATTTATATTTGCTATAAATATTCGGGATTTCTGATTTTATTAATTAAAACAATATACATATTGAATTAAGGATATTAATAAATTGTTTGTTATTTCTCCATTGAAACATACCATTTTGTAACTATTAGAAAAGCATAAAATATATTTCTACAGCGGTGAAAAGTTGTATGGCGACAATTTAGCAGGAATTAGGAAAGTGGGTCAACCCAACACGCTCGCACCACAATGGTCTACTGTGAGGAGTCTAGCTTTCTTTGTGAAATTAAAATGTTCTTCCGTAAAAATAGTGTAGTTTTCATTTTCTGTGATTTTCACATGTTTCTGTTGATGATGTTTTGACGTTATATGTTTGTTTTTATTTGTACTCAGATGTAATATTTTATTGATTATATGTTGTTATTCTTGATTATAAGTTATATGCTTTCGGTAAGTTAAGTTTTTGAAAAATAATAATAAATTGGGAGATAAGGACCATTCTATTTTTTTTATGATTTTAATCTGCCTTTGAATAGATACTTTCATTTTTTTGTTGTGAATATGATTAGTATTTTTTCTGTAAGAAATATGTAGAATTATATAATTATTTTATGAACTTTCACATTTAAATTGAAATATAATAACGTTCATATAATTTAACAGTGAACATATATTTCGTAATATGATAAGGGGGTGCAATCAATGTCAGCAACGGGAGGGCGTGTCGATAATTTTGTAGGAATTAGCAAACTGGGTCAGAGCGAGCGGTACGTAATTCTGGAACCCTTTTTTCCTGAGTAAGTTAATCATAATAATCCGTTGTGTAATTAACTCACGTGGTTTATTATTCGTCCTTTGACCTTTGTCAAGTTATCTTTATAGTTTTAATAGCCTTTGCAATGTTTAGGGCGCTTAAAGAAATCAAAATGTATGTACATTTTTAACTTCAATACAATATTAAATTATTAATAAATAAAATTTGACAATATACGAATAAAATAATAATTACAGTCATTTTTTTTACAATCGGTGGTTTTGCAAAGATATATTTTAATAAAAAGAAGTTTACAAAAACCCAAATCAAATATTCTTATGATCATAATATTCGCCATAACAAATAATTAAATATTTTACTCTCAGATATGTAAATCAGTAATTATTTAATTAAACAGTGACTGTTGAAAACTAAAGTACCCTCGTTAAGTTTACCTTCTATTTTCTTATGGAATGTAACTTTGTCTGGGGTCTTTAATCAGTTTTATTTCATCATAAAGTAACAATAAGTACATTATTAAATTATATTTTGTAGTAAACGTCTCTTAAACGTATAAATCATGGTGTATCGACTTTTATATTTTTATGACTAGGCAAGGGTGAAACCATATAGTAAAAATTTATTATATACATATTAAATACATGTATATCTATATGTGATAAAGAAATAGTATTTATTCATTATTTATATAATTGCATTGTTTTTATGTTATTTTATCTAAGATTTGAAACGATTCTGATTTCGTGTGACGAAAAGACCAATGAAGGAAGGATGGATTGAATATAGCTTTTATTTACATTCAGAATTTCATTAAAATATGATAAAAATATAGATGTAGTTGAAACTTAATACACTGCATTTGGATTTATATTATTTTTAACTAGCTATAGAAAAACCTTTTAGGGATCGTTTTTGTGTTTTTCGAAGTTCTGATATAAGTTAAATGAAAGATGGCTCAACACATAATAGTCATTCATCAAACGATTGACCCACAAGTTGTAAAAACAGATGAACTGTAAATATAATAAGAAATATGGGATTTATTGGTCCGGAAATAAGATGGAAAATCGAATATACTTCTCGGATACGCAGTTCAGTTTTCCAATTTCGATGCTTTCATTTATTATTTCACCTTCGATACAGAAAGTCGATCAGAAACTTTTATATATGTATTTTAACAAATTTATCTTATACAAAAAATATTTACAATAAAATAATTTGATAACGTTTTAGTTATAATATGAATTATATTTATGCCAGTAGACATTTACACGCATTTTTGCTCGGAATGCTGCTACTGAGAAAAGCTGGCCAGAAACTCAACAATTCTTTTTCAAAAAGTTTATTAAGAGATTTCAGGTTCAAAGCCTGCGTGTGTAGTCAGATTTTTCCTAATTTAACCTTTAAAAGCAACAAATTCTAGTGGATTTCGAAACTAATCTCTATAATCATATAAATTAGTTCTGCTTACTAATTTTGCTAATAATCATATTTTGATAAGCTGTGGGAAAAGGTAATGGGTGCAGCTAAATGTTAATTCTGGAAATACAACTCACTTTCATATTACGCAATATACAACTCTATTACTGGTAAATAAAATTGATTTTACTTTAATATTTATTATAAGTTTGTTCAAGCGCAGGTTTAGAAGATAAGACGTAAATATTAACGAACATATTAAGCAAGACTCATTGGTTAATAACTTACACCTATCTCTATCTGCACGGAAGCGTATTTTATAGTTCAGCTATAAAATACACCCGACTCCGCCTACGTTATTCCAAAGCTATCAATTCTCTAATAAATTACTAATTACTGTTTCATGTGGCGTAATATGTTTTATGTTTAGATAAAAATCGTTGCAAATTGGAAGACCATAATAAATCGATTAGTAATATTTCATAATCTATATATATATATATATATATATATATAAATAAATTGAAATGTCTGTTTGTAATTAAAAATTTACAGCTTTTCACTAAATATATATGAAAGTATAACATTTTTGTCTGTATGTCTGTTTCCTCCAGCTAATCTCTGAAACGGCGGGTTCGATTTTAACAGGATTTTAACTGGCGGACAGCTGATGTTGAAAAAACTAGTTTAGACTATTTTTGTTAAAAAATATATATTCCGAAAACGTGGGCGCACAACTAGTATTAAATATTTATCAATTACTTTACACATAAGATGCAGTGTGACGTCACAACATGGCCGACAATCTCCGGCCTATGATTATGTGGTCACAAAATATATTACCATAACAATTGCATTTCATTGTATAGTCATTTGTAATTGTATTAATAATTTATAATATAAGTAATATTAAGGAAATCAATGGGGCTTTAAGTTTTACTAAGGTTTTAAGTTCTTTGGTAGATAAAGGCTTGACTCGTCGTAATAGTGAGTACTGATGTCTGTGGATAGAACTGTAAAAAGAAGAGTATATTTTAACATCAAATCAATTGAGTTCTGAAAAGGATTGTTTTTTAATTGTTAACTGTTCAAAGCGTTTTAAAGGTAAATTATTTCTTTTTGCACTAAAACTGATAAAAATGTTCTTTGTTTCTTTCTTTGTATTTGTTTTTTGGTTTACGTGGTAGGTATTTACTTATCTTTAGAGGATTTGTATTACTATACAATATTGACCACACTGCAGAGTATGTTAAAATAGCAATTTATTTGAACCGTTTCAATACAGTATATCATTTCACTAATTACATGTTTGGGACATTTGTATTGCGGTTAGAGTTTATCACAGACAGATTTATGATATAATAGTCGTACATAATATTAAAAGGGGTCACAATTATACATAGTGATATACGATTTTATAAAATTGTTACTTAAAGGAAATCATTGCATAAATCTAAACGGGTGAATGGAGAATTACAATCCAATATCATTCATACCATTCGAATAGTTACCTTAATATCTTGTAATAGAGTTTAAAATGAATAAATACGATGTAAAGGTTGTTAAAGAAAACTATACCTTATGGGTATTGTAATATGAAATGCTTAAATCGTTAAACATAGGTATTCGGTATCATAGGAGCGGCGGGTCGCTGTGTCAATCAGCACTAGATGCAATTGTGGATATCTAAGTACTATCAGCTCATAGTGTGGTGTCAGACCGATGACATACTTAATTATTAACTACTTTTGTCTATAGCTCCTATGTTAAGTTTGAGTCTACCTTTATTTTAAAAGTTTTAAAGAAGGAAGCTGTTTGCATCTATAGGTAGAATCATTCTAAGAGGTTTTCCGTGTCTTTTTCTAGAGTAAAATAATGTTTAAGTAATTCTAAGTATACTTTATATATGAACAATGTGAAGATTTCATTAATATAAATGGAAGGCGAGCCTACTTGACATTTATCAACATTATTTAAAAGGGTACAGTGTCAGCTTCAATGAACCATGAAATTTATAACCTATTTACTGAATAATTGAGGTTATTTAAATGTATATTTGTCATATTAGTTAATATAAACGAGCAAATAGCTGGTAGTTAGTCAAAAATGTTTTGCTACTCTGGAAGAGTAGAAAGAGATGGAGTAGTGAGGGAGGGAAAGAGTGCTCGGGATTTGAATTTCTCCTTCACATAGCTGTACCTCTACGCTATATATATGATCAGTCGAGCCAACCCGTATACGACTCTACAATCTTTATAGGTAATATATACACATAATGCAAAATAATATTTGCTCTGACATAATGTTTAATATAGATATTTCAATACGTAAAGTAAAATATTTGGAATGATTTATAAATCCAGCTTCGGAGTTATCACGACGGATCAGCTCGGATGAAGAGGGATATACAAACCATATGTAACCTTTGATTTCAAAATACTTCAACAGAAGCTATTTTTACGACATCTATGATAGAAAAATACCAACCAACACCTATTCACAAAAATTAATTTTATAAAACGTTATATGTTAATCTGACCTTTCTATTATTTGATAAATCTAAACGATTTCCTTAATTTTTTTTAATGTATTCATTTATTATTGCGATCACAACAATTACATTTTGAATGTAATAAAAATATTTATCCTAAGTAATATTTGTGTTATAGTAAAAAAAATACAAACTAAAGAACCCGTTAACTCAGTAAAATAGCATAAGTTAGACTTTGTTCTTTCGAAAAGACCAACCGGATAGGAAAGACCCGCGACTTTTTAAATTTATTATTATGTATACAGTTATCATAGTTATTAAAGAGTTATTCCCATATTTAACAATATATGAAAACATATTTTCTGAAATATGAAAACATATATTTTCTGATTGAAAACATTTTCAGTTTGTGTAAAATCAACAGTAGTATTTGTGATGTTACATTTTTAATGAAAGAAATAAACGTATAATTCTTTAAATTATTTTGGTGAAAAAAAAATATTTTGTACCAAAAAGGAAAAAACTTGAAATAATTTAAATTTTTCATAAATTTAAAATATTTTTCTAAAATAATATATTTGTTGAATTTTAAACTACATAAAGAATACAGTTTTTTTTAATTTTAAAAAGTCCTCATACTAAAACCTAACATTTAATAACAAAAGAATAGTATTTGTTTTAAAAGTTATAAATATCGGTTAGTAATATTGAAATGAATTAAGTTGGATTACGAGTGTAAATCTCGTATTGTGATCTGTATATTACGTACTTCGATACACGAGCGGACATTTTGTCAAATAGAATAAATCATGCCCGCCATTTTAATCTTGCGTGACGTTAATCCGAGGACGGGTATCATTGAAGCGTGCGATAATAGTCGAATGCGTATATAATAGAATTATTTTATATGATACTAGATGATCTGTTCATCTGTTCAGTGTTCAGGGTTTTAACTAATTATGGCTGGATATTAACTTTTTTAATTGTCAGTGGTACCTACTGGTTGTAAAAGTTATATTTCTTAATATATAACTTTTGTTGAAAATTGCGATATTAATAATATAAAGAAGCTTTCAAATACGACTTGTAAGTTAAAGATTACGTTGCATACAAAAAAACAAATCATCTATCACTTTTATAATAGTTCTAAGTAATTTGTTAGTAACTTTTCTTAAAACCTCTTCATATACAATTCTAAGAAAATTCTATTTTGTAGCTGTTGCACAATAAATCGATTTTAGTGTCAGGAATATGAACAGAAATGTAACCTTTTGATACGCTTCGACCAGGCTTTGATAACATGGCAGGTACTTTGTAACAGTAAACCTATGTTTGCTTTTCGATTTTATCTAACTTAAAAACAAGGTTTTACTAGTTTTAAAGTTTCAGTAAAAAAAATGTCAAAACAAAACAATTTTTAATAGAATAAATATATAGCAGTTATTTATTTTAAACTTACGAAATATTCCAATTCCATTAGCTATTCAGGAAACAATAATGAAATGTCGATATATTATGATAATAGGGACCCCGCGCTCCTGCGACCATCGATCAAGACGGATTTACAATGAAGACTAAGTATTGTTTTATGTTAAAATAATATTATTCATTTCAGACATTTACAAGTGAATCCGATTTAAAGCCAAATTATTAATTAATATTTTTGACAGACCGTTTATGCAATTACGAACGGAATGGTTATGTAGTGGTTATGTTTATATTTTATGTAATACGTTTAATCGATAGGTATTACGATTTTATTTAAAGGTCAATGAACCCTGTGACATGTCACTTGTGATTTATTTCGATTTAAACCTTTATATGTTATTAATAAATTCATAACATAAAATTCCAACAAATCTAGTTTCAACAATTCAAGATTCAAGAGCCTAAACCACTATTTTTGAACAAAAACCTAAAAATAAGCCTAAATCATCGAGTCTTGAGTGAGACTACAAAAATATAAGATATATAGAAATTGAAAATGTTTATATTTATATTATATACATATATATAGAAACGCTATTACTTTTAGTTTATTATATACATATTTATTATACATAAGAGAATCTGCTATCTGATTGACAATAATAAGAAAACGGACATTCTTAAAATTTAGAAGTATAGATAAGTATGTAAGATATCATATTAGAAATATAAAATTGTAGTAATAAGATTTCTAACCACATATAAACATATGTCCATAATCCAAGTCATTTCGTTCGAGTTACAAAGTCACAACGAAACAGGTAATAGCTTTTGTTATGGCTCGTGTAGGGTGACTGTTATTTTTGTTATATTATATATTTATCAACATACTATCTCTGTCCCATGACTCCGTCTAAATTTAGGCGTAAGACGTAATAAATTCAGAACAATCAATAAAAACCACGCACGAAACCTTAAATGACAAAACAGATTTTTTTTGAGGTCATTTTGAAAATTGTGCAATTTTTTTAATGTGTCTAATTATTTTATCTGTACATAAAATATATCTAGTCTTCTTGTTATCTTTCTTTGGGTCTTAGTGATGTATGAAACCTGTATATTCCTTCTTCAATAAACGGGCAGCTTTCCTGAACAACTTTTTTTTGAATACTCGAATATTATAAACTGATGGTATCACCACAGACAGTGGTTGTCGATGCACTAACCGAATGGTCGATTTGAGCTAACTTCGAGGCTGTTTTTAACCGCAAGCCTTTGTTACTTATGCATAGGAGCTTCCAGAGATTTCCTTTTAAAGTTGGAGAAGTTTTTTAAGTTTGTTGCATTGTTGAGACAGCGTTAGTGTCGTAAACAAACGGATAGTTACAAAAGTCGCATTTATTACTTTCTGATTATATTTTCTTGCTTTGGAATTGTATTATTTTAAACCAAATATACTTTTCTTTATGAAAACAACAATGAAAATGATTTAACATCTCACAAAATACAAAATGTATTTTATATGGCGGTTTAAATATTACCAAATATTTGTAACTATATAATTGAAATAATCATTCACATAACATGACAAAACCGTTCATGATTTAGTTTAGATTTTTGTTTGTAGTTTTATTAGTAGATATAAATATTTTAAAATAACGCCGAAATATACATTATTATGAAAACTGATATTAAAAGATACCTTAATTTGTATTTAAATAATTATTCAATAAAGTTAAATGTTTTATATCACCAAAAGCCCCTCTACTATTTAACAAGAAGTCAAGGTAAGTTATACATTAAGAGATGAATACAAACTCTACATGATAAAGTATTGTAGAGCATAAAGTTTAACTTTTTAATTCAAACTAATTATCTTATATCATATTTGTGTTGTGTATTGTAGCTCTACATAGAGCTCGGTAACAGGTGCTGTTCAACAAGTAATGTGTACTCTATGTTGTAACTTTGTCGTGGTTCACTCTTGTCGTTAGCTCTACTGATCTATTAATTAAATAACTTACGGTTTTATGGCTTCTATTAGAGATTTTTTAAAACACTGTTATACGGTTTAATGTAATATAAAACTAAAAAATATTAGTACACAAAACTATATACATATGTAGATATATATATTTGTATGTAGATATATATTTAAATTTATTAATACTATTACAATAAAAAAATTTAATGAACTTAATAATCTATGGATGAAAAGACCTATTTTTATAAATTATAAAAACTTTCATTTTTTCCTTCGTTTTTATAATAATCTAAATTATAACGTTCATAAGTTCTTTATATTGCAATGTTTTTCAAGTTATTTTAAATATAATTTGTTAAAAAAACAATTTAGGACACTTGAGAAAATTTTACATACATTCCACCACCACCACTCCTCTACACAATTATTCCTAGTATATAATATTTTAATTACTTAAATATAAAGTATTTATTTTATCATAAAACAAAAATCAAAAAATCAAACTTACTTCAAGATATTACTATCATTATTATAAAGTATCCTTATATATATAATAAATCCTTCATGGGCTTCTATACGCATATATAATAAAGTTCTACAAGATATCTTAGACCTTCCTTTACTTAGTTTATAATCTAAACTAAGTAAAAGAAGGTCTAAGAGGGAGTATTTAGAAGATCGAATTGCGTGGAACTTACGTTGATGACTCAATTGCAGGATTGATATTATAATGTACATCATCTAACTTGTAAATTTCTTTTAAAAAGTTCGTCTTGTTGAGTTTCTGATCGATTCTTCTCAGCAGAACAACATCCCGAGCCAGTGGTAGCTCACGGACTGACTACACTGACCCTTTCATGTAATCATTGACGATTCAAATGCATGTAAATGCCTACTTGATTAAAAATATTAAAAACAATCCCATATTTTAAATACTATTAATAAGCATTATACATTAAATTAAATAACATAATTTCTATCAAATTAATTACAATATATTTATTATTTCAACAAACAATCAAGTAACTATGATTATTGTTTGTACAATACACATCTACTAATAAGGGACCGATAAATACCCCGTCCATATTCAGATACATCAAAGAGAAACATTACCTTATTAGCCGACAAACAATTGTCTATTTTAATTAATATAACAATATAATCGTATTTATGTTAAGAAATGTTATTTAAACGGATAAAACCAAAAATGGTAGTTCAATACAATCTAATCATGAAATACAACACCGAAAAAACATATATATATCAAGAAATAATACAATAATATTGTATGTATTCCTTAAGGAACATTATCATATATTATATACAAGATATATATAATTAAATACCTATATTATTTTAATTCCCATGTCCGTCTGTCTGTGACATTTGATTTTATCAAATTGCAACATAGAATAGATATATCTAAATAGAAATCATTTAAAGAGATACAGAATGATGTAAATTTATATTAATGTACTTCAGATATCGCAACAATAAACGGGTATTTAGGTAAAGATAAATGTCAACTACAGACAACTGTCACTAACAGTTGTTGACGTTTTTAGAATTTGATTTTAAATCAACTATTACATTTAATGGCATATACATACAATTGTTAATAAATTAATCTGTAGAATTGGTGACAACTGTTGGACATAGAACAGATATTACATTAGTTTTGAAACATCGTAGAAGAGACACTGCACGCATTCAATAATTCATAAAAGAAATTAAGATTGCTACATTTAAATGCAAAGATTATACACAAGGAAAAAATATTTGTAGAATAGTGTTTGACTAATATCGATGGTTGTCGATTATTGTTAATAAAAATATGAATTAATAATTCACTCAAAAGGTAAGTTATTTTAAAATAAAAGTAAGTTTAAAATTTAAATTAACATATGATAAGGACGAGTTTAAGGATAAGGATAAGAATAAAGCAAAAATTTAAAGTAATTACAAAAAATCCAAAAAAATATGACAATATAAATACGTTTTTTATGTCCCCTCAATTAACTTTTTTATGTATGAAATTAGTTAACGATAAGGCAGTCGGCGCGTCACGCACTGCGCGGGCTGACATGGTATCCTATGATTGTAAATATAATGTATGGGGGGTACGCTTTATCTAGACATCTTTATAACTCAACAATTTATTATGCTTGAATTAAAAACATTCTAAATAGTAACATTATTATTTTTGATATAAAAAACATAAGGAATACCGAATAATAAAAAAATATAAATTTTATTAGTTTTAGAGAAAACTTCAAGAATAAATCACTTATAAGATGGTCATATGAATTGTATATAATAAAGCAAGTCACAAATATAACATAAGTCGTGACCCCGGCGAGCCCGTATTATCTAAATTCTCATAGATTTATACTGACGCAAGTGCCTTTCACTGCATGTACCTGTTCTGACCCAGGGGCCATCTTGTGTGAAATTACCCAAAGGATGAGATTATCTTAAAGCAACTGGTTTTGCTTGTTCCAATCAGTGACTTCTGAATTTAATTACATTTTAAGATATGTTTTACATTAATAAATACACTTGTACTCCAGGCAGTATAGGTAAATAATTGTTATGGAAAAATTTTGATGACAAGGACGAAGAAAAGTTTACAAGTAATTATATTATATATTATCTTAATTCAATATATGATAACATATAAATACAAAATATATAAATAATTAAAATTTAGGAATTTTTATAAATATTGATACAGAGTATAAATATGTCTGAAGAAACTTAGATACGGATACCAGAATGTACATAGTGTTTGTCAGAAACTATCCGGTCTAACAAGCATAACAAGCTGAGAAGCTGACCGCTACGGATATGCAGTCAAAGGCATAACAGGATAACTGAATCTGTTTATTCTTACTTCAACGTTTTGACTTTTACGACAAATCTTGTTAGGACAAGACTTAGGCTTAGGATTTATCTCCTTGATAAAAACTATTTAAGAATAAATTAATAACAATCCTAAACTTTTTGAAATGAAGAGTGAATATATGTTGATACTAGATTTTTATTAAGCTAAAACATCCATTAATCACTGGAAGCAATACTTTTACTTATAAATGACATCTTACAATGTTATCTTAGAATGGTGAAAGCAATTTTAACTGCAATGTAAACAAAATGTCATCTGTAAAATTTACACACACACACGCACACACGCGTACACGCACACATATACGAGTATATAACCTATGTGTAAGTTACCGTGTTAACGAGGTAAAGTTTAATTCATGTGCAATCATCCATTATTCATTGAGATAGTTATCACTAAGCAGTAACTTTAACTTAGTAACCATTGCGACATCTAAACCCGAGTCCCACTTAACTTTAAAGGTAAACCAAGTTTTTTATACATATATATAATTATTCAATTGTCTATACTTTTTGTATTTTGATAATTGTGTTATACTTCTTTAAAAAATAATTTATTAAAAGAGCCTTAACTTTTAGCTACAACTTTCATATTCCCCGCATTCATTTCAGGTATTAACAAATAAGCTATGAATAATTTTCTTATATGGTCAACATATAATTTTTGGTGGGTTTTAAATATTTAGACGCGCCAAGTAGTTTTATTTGGTGTAGGAGTATAAGAATACAATTTGCTTCGTGTTCCTGAAACTTATAATATATTTTTGGAATAATATTCTGTTGTTTAACAGACAGATAGTTTTTTCAATTCTATTGTATACACTAAAATAATATACATGTAATGTTATACTAAAATATTACTGGAGGCTTGTTATCTCTTGTTAATTTTCTGATCGACCTACCCTTATGTTTGAATCCTCTTATTTTTTATTTAATTTAAGCTGTAATGTTCAACCCTTTCAGCTCCGGGGGATGAGAATAAACAACCTCTCTAAATGATATTGCTGAATGGGAATTATAAAAACTAACTTAGTCTCTATTGATTTTTTCTTTCTATATGTAATTATTATAAAATGAAAGTTTACTTTTTTGACAGCTCGTACTGTAAAATCAAATTCTATATATAACTCTAGTCTTAATTTCTAATAAATACATATTTAAATAATTTTAAAACGATAATATATAATATTATCAAACATATTTGTGGGATTTTCATGTGATATTTGCATTAAATTGTCATAATTTTTGGTTATTATAGTCTAATACTAAAATGACTTACTGACCGCGACATGGAGAGGTCATAACTTATGTCTAATAATAGTTGAACTGTGTTTAAGTGATCATTTATATACTACTGTTGCATGTGACTTTGTCTGTCCGTTATTATACTTTAAAATTTCATCAAAAATAACATTTTAATTTTTATATTTTACATATAGAGATTGTCCATCCCTTAGGAACCTTGGGCGATAACTGAATTCAATTGTATCGTAGAATGTTTTGTTAGGACTCATATTATTTTTATATCAGATTTTATTAAAATATATCTTGTAGTTTTAGCTTGATACTTGTTCGAAGGCTAGACAGACAGACAGAAATTAAAAAAGTAAATATTTGATTCCATATCTGATATTTAATATACAATTAATTGTGTTAGTTTTTATTAGAATATTAAATGACTTTACTATTATGATAATTAGTATATAGAGACGAAAAACTTTTCACAATTAGACAGTAAATATGTTGCCTACCTAATTAACACACAGATAGTAATTAAATTGATTGGGTCAAAATTTTTATAACAATATTTGAAATATCTTAATGATTTTACTCTGACTATTATTTAATCTGAATAAGGACAATGAATCGAACTATCTAATCTGATATACCCCGTATAGGGACTCGGAGATCTCGCAAATGGACTTCTAATGTCGTACAGATTTTGATGCTGTTTCCAGAATTGATAGCTCATTAATATGGTGTACTATTACTTATAAAAAAAACATATAACACTAGAGATATTTTTTATTGCTTTATTAGTTTAAATAAACAATAAAAGTTAAAAAAATATGTAGTAACGTGGAGAAACATCTACTTGTTAATGTGCGAGTTGGAAATATTATAATATAAAACATCCTATATCAGGTTGTTGTCTGTCTGTATATGGCATACAATGCGGGAGATAAGTCGCTCCATCATCAGCATTCTAATAAAGAAATCCTGATCGGGAATATATTACAAATATGGCGGTGTTTAATTCAATAATAAATGTTGTATGAGAATAATAAAATAAAATATTTTAGTTACCTTTCCGAATTGCATTTTGATTATAATTTTTTTATGAATCCTATAAAAGTATATTTATATTTACTAATCACAAAGTAATTTATATACATAGTATTATATACTTAGCGCACGAGAATATTCGTACCTCTTAAGAATAATTTGGTATCAATTATTCCGTAAAAGTGTGGAAATATACTTTGTAAATTTGTAATGTAAGCTTGCAATAATTTTGTATAATTTTCGATTAAATTCGTATTTAGGGATAATGGTTGATTCATTAAATTTATTAATTATTATATAAATATTAATTATTCCCTTCATTAAACGTTATAACATTATATATTATACAAATAAATGTAATCAAATGAAAACACGTTTCTTGTTTATCAGAAACATATAAATTGTTAAAACCATTACAAGTAACAAATTATATAACTTGTAAGGTTATGCAGAAATGGTTATCGTTGGCGACTAAAAGGTTTATTAACTTAATAAGGTTTTGAATATTAACAGCATTAGATATAGATAGTTTATGGTGTGGTTCTAGAACTTAAGATTCCTTAATACCATAACTGTTTCGGTTTATTTTGTATTTAAAACTAACTTTTGCTCGCGACTCCGTTTACGTGGACTACAGATTTTTAGTTTCATATTTCCAAATTTATCGCAGAGCCTTAACGTTGTATTAGTTTCTTCTAATACTTATTATATATAAAAGATTATAATCCGATGGGTATTTCTTAATCGTAAATAAGTCTATTTCAACATTTCTTGAATTCATCTTTATCTTAGAATAAACTTGCTTATTTAGTTGAAGGTGTAGGACTCGGACCATTAGGTGATAGTTGTCTTTGGGAAAGGACGAGCGATATCGAAAGATATCTAACGATAACATTGCAATATAACGGTAAATATAGGGTTGGCACTTTTGATATCTTCATTAATTTAATTGAATTTTAATAAAATAGCTTGTATAAGAAATGTTTTTATAGCTATAACATCAGTGATTAAAAAAATACGATTTCTCTGTATACTATTTAATTGTAAAAATAACGATGTATTGTGATAAAATGACATTATTATGCATTATGATACTTTCAGTAAAAAAACAGAAATATTTAAATTACAAAGACTTTATTCTTAATAATACCTAGAAACCCGAAGGATTACAAAGTTATTGATAATTAAAATTAAATAAATTTCAAGGAAATCTTGCTAATATAATATTAATTGAGAATGTAAACAATAATAAGAGCTTCTGAGTATAAAACAAAGAGGGATTTAATCGGACGTAACTTGCAAAAATAATATTAAATATATATTTATAAAGCAGCATGTGACAACCCTATTGACAAGGATCGTTATCAGATGAGATTTAGTTGGTCCAGTGGTTGTCTCGCCGTAGCGGGTTCGCAGTCGACACGCTCGCCCTCTATTGTAAAGTGGTTGGAATATTTTGCAAAATCTACCTAATAATAAAATAATTATGTATTATTTTTATTGTATAAAATAAGTATTAATATCTCCATTTCAGTGTAATGGAATCATTTTGATTGTTCAATTTTATGTGCACTATTTAAGCCCAGAAATCGCTCATTACAAAAAGCTTACTTACACTCTGTGTGATGCAATTTAATTTAGTATGCGATGTTAGTATGTTAGTAGTAGCCTTTAGTAAATTGGATAATAAAATGGCCGATAGTTAAAATGGCTGAGCTAATACATACATAAATAAAACAACTAGGATTCCGTTCTTCTCTAATGTTTCTCTTTCTAACTGTAAAAACATTATTATATTCATATACATATTGATTACAAACAAACAAACTTGCCTTTGTTTATTAATACAGATTTCCATTTGAGAGTTTCTTGTTATAATTCTCTCATATTTTAGTTATGATGCATTATTTTCTAAGACAAAGAATATCCAGTCAAGTAATTAATTAAACACAACATTCTATTGTAATATATTTCTGATAAAATATTTTATCCTTTATTTCGTTTGTGATAATAACTAATAATGATATAAAATTGAAGGTCTTCTTAAGATTACTCATCATCCATCCTTATCCCAATTATCTGGGATGGACGCAATATGTCAAATCCTTCCACATTCTATCATAGGTCATCACAATGGAGTTTTGCTTCTTTGCCATCATTTTTCACATCCACAATTAATACAAATTATTGTATATTGTAAATAATAATTTACAAATATCATTTTCCCATTATATAACAAACATTATACTAAAGACTAAAAGGTTTGTAATAAGGGCCAATAAATACGCAAATGAACAGTTATCTGTCCGTCGTTTCAAAGCCTAAAATGCTGTCCAATTAGGGTTTGCACAGGCCCAATAAGTAATAACCGGTTAATGAGTTTGCAATAACTTACCATTGAAGCCTGTAGAATCAAACGTACCGCCATTCTGAGCAATATTGCTTAGAAATAAGGCGTCCCATGCAACACAATACATTTTTAATATTCAGACTATCTGTATTGTTTATTATACGAGTTATGAAACGTATTTTTGCTAGAATGCTGAAGTAAAAAAATATCTTTTCGAGAATATTCTTTAGTTAGTAATATATAAATATAACAATTCTTAAAAATAGTTTATTTCTGTATGAATTCCAATGCTATGCTATAATTAATTAAAAATTTAATATTTATGATAATATCCTACATCTTAATACTATATTAAATTAAACTAACACGATTGTAACTTATCTAATAAAACTATTATTTAGTATGTTCTGTTGTGACCATGGCGCTGCAAATGTGAAATATCTCGTTAATGACACGGTAAATATCCCATAAATAAAACTTTTATAAGGAAGACCATGATTTTCGAATTAGTACTAATAATAATACAAACTTTTATTTTAATAGTCGTGTAGTGAATGGCCCAACTCTCACGGGACGGGAACCACATTCCGTCCCGGAACAAACGAAGGAGACGTACCGCTGGATACGATATAAAATATAGTTTTAATACCTGGATACTTGGATCGTATCAAGGAGATGGTTACTTTATTAAATATTTGAGATAAATTCTTTTAATCTTTTCTATTTTAAAATGTCGAAGGTTCCATTGTAATAATAAATTACATAAAAGAAAATGTCTATTTTGTTTATTTAACTTAACAAATAACACACGTTATATTTATATAAAGCCTTCATATTACGTAGTTCCTAAATATTAGAACTTCATAAATCCATTATAAATTTAGTTAAATAATTAATACTTTTTCTTAGTGAAATAAGATGAGGGCCGTTATAAGAGATAGGCTTTTACAACATCCATACTGAGAAGAACTGTGGTATTGTATTGTGCTGTGCTGTGCTGTGCTGTACTGTACTGTGCTGTGCTGTGCTGTGCTATGCTGTGCTGTATTGTTTTTTATTTTACCAAATCGACTTTAATGAAAGCAAGATTTATTTATCTTCATCTGAATTCAAAAATATAATCTTTTTAATTATTATTATTCTACGTATAAATATCGTGTATCCCACCCTTATGGTAAATTCAGATATTTAAAATCATAATACCTTTGTCTTAATCCAGATCATTTAGTATAAAGGCAGGTGCATATTCTGGAACGGCATTAAAAGTTATTTATAAGCGTTCATTACAACTCCAAATCGAAGTTATAAAATATAAAACGTGACTCGGACCTCTCTTTCGCTCATTTGCTATCTCTTTTATCTTTATCGGTATGGTGTATTGATTTAAATCATAGCAATTATTTATTCTGGTGTGTTTTTTTGTTATTATAATAAGTTTTAATCGTTTCCTTCATTATAATATTAAATGTACTTTTGTTGGCAATATTTTTGAATATATTTTTGTAGTCTATGAGAGATGGTACCTTACTTACTTACCTTACGTACTTACCATTGGCCGTTTGATCGTTTGACACCCTCTACTATAACTAGAAGTTTAAAAAATGGCGATACTAACTTGTTTCTTTTAACATTACCCTCTTTTTCCTAAAGTGGTTAGAGGTGAAATACAAAAATAAGTTATGAAAAAAAATATTACTTTATTATGTAATTTATGAAGTAGTTAATTAGATATTTTGAAATAATATACAGAAATAATCGTTTAAGTTGAGAGTGCGTTAATACCTTACAAAAAAAAAAGGTTTTATATTATATATATTAAATAATAAAGGATTTTGTGTGAAGGATTAAAGTAATTAACTATATAACTGTCATTGTGTTTGTTTTATTATCGTTTGAAAGGAATGCTTTAAAGTGATTGTTTACTTTTGAAATTACATTTCAAAAGATAAACAAGATAAGATGGGAAGCTTGTCTTATTTTTAATTATATCAAAATTGTATATAATTTTTCTAATACTAGGATTAAATTATATATTACAGATTTTTATAACACTAACATTGAAAAATAGGAGTCCGATAGCTTCGCAGTGGTGTAAATCAAATAGTCTACCTTCCAATATTAAGTAAATATAAATAAATAAAATAAAAATTAATTTAATGAAACGTTATAAGTAAAATCCCGATACCGACCGGTATAAATCCTCAGGTTTATCACAATGGAGGGAATTCAATAAGACGACCATAAATTGATGTATGGTAAGATATATTTTAGCGACTTAAAACCCAAAGTATTATGTATCATGATGACAGTGTTGATACCCTTATAATATATGTATTTTGGTTCTGTATATAATTGTATATATAATATATATAAATAAAAATGAAGTGTGTGTTTGTATCAAATTCAATTTTTCACTAAATGTCTATCACTTAGGTGTATTAGTGAAAAGCTGTTATACTTACATTTTTTTTTTTCTGTCTGTCTGTTTATTTCTAACCTTTAAACGACTGGTCCGATTTTAATAGGACTTTCACTGATAGATGATGTTATAAGTAGTTACGTAAGATATTTTTGTTTAAAAAAACACATTCCGAACGTAGTTGTGGACACAGATATATAAAAACTTATGACATGAAACTTTTTTGTCAATCTTAACTAATGAAGTTTTTATTGTTTGAAGGCATTCGCGAACTATTGGTTGGATTTGAAAAATCTGAATTTTGTAGCATATTTATATAGGGCGACGACCTTTAATCATTATACGAAATTGTCTTTAAAAAAATTATATTGATATATCTGTTTTCGAGGTTGAGTAGTAATTTTTCGAAAGTGTAACGCCCTGTAGTTAGGAACGGAGTGGCGGTAAAGGGCTAGTTTAATACACTTTAGGTCTAATTTAAATTAGAGTTATTAATAATAAGTTAGTAAAAACACTGCATCCAAAATAATAAAATAAATAATATCTTTAACCTAAATACGTTTTTCTTGAAAATGAATTCTGTTACGATTAAAGTTTAAATTAATTCGTTATGAGAATTCGGTTCAGTCGGTCGTAAAGATGTCCAAAATACAAGAACTTCTGAACCATAACTTTAATATGTGAAAGTTTCATAATTTTATTTACGTATCCATGCCGTTTTCATATATAGACTAATAAAAATATTATATAATAAAGATGACAATTTCTGTGTGTTTCCATGCGCTTTTATATGGAAATAATAATTATAAATCTACCACATTCTTCCTTAGGATTACTAGTTTACATCAACAATAAATAAACTAATAATGACAAAAATATTAAGATTAAAAAAAGAAACTACAACCTTGACAAACAAATTTACATTTGCCGCCAAAATGTAAAACCGAATCATTCTACCAGAGTTCCAAATTCAAATTGTTTTTTAATATTATTATTATTGTACTGTCTACTTTTAAGTTCTAGCAGAGTTCCAAAATATTTTTTTTTCTTATTGTTCTGGCTAGTTTTAAGTTCTACCAGAGTTAAAAGATCAAATTGTTATTTTCATTATCATTGTACAGGTCAGTTTAAGACTTTAAAGTTTACCCCGATATGTCTGCATTTAAATTGTATCTGGATTCCTGTTCACTGCATATTTTATATAATACAAATAAACAATCAAATGTTTACACAAATGGTTTCTATCTCTGTCTTATGTTTTGCTGTTGTGTATTGTTTTATGCCTAACTCAAACTAAACTAATTTGTATATTAAAAACATTTCATACTTTAACGTGGTGTTGTTTTATGACGCAGTAAACCTTACCCGATTTGAAAACAACATGATTTTTTATGATTATAATAGTTATATACTTGATTCACTTCAAGCGCCACTTCTATAATAAAACTAATTAGTTGAACTATAATTAAAACTAGAACTAAAATTCATTGATTTTTTTTTATATTTCAGACATGCAAGTATTATAAAGTATATAGAGACAGTTGTATGTAATAAAACTAATTAGTTCAACTAATAAAAACTTAATAAGTTTTCAAGCAAAAATCGTGTAATTCAAAGGTTTCAAGTAAGTCTAAAATTACTTTGAAGTAGGTATTATTTAGGTATTACAGCATCCCACGTCCGGGGAGTCCAAGATAGTCGGAGTTGCAGTTGCTAGTTTGAGCTTAATTAGTTAAATTTGCTCTCAGTTCTCGGTTTCAGTGTTTTTAACTTTAGTTTCGCTTAGATGAATTTATAACTAATTCCTAAGTCTTTACGACCTAGGAGTGCTTGGTTATGTTTGTATGTTAATTTACCTTAACATGGATTTTAGGTTTCGTTAATTTATTTCTATGTTAAGAATTAATTTTGGTTGTTATATAATAAAGCTCATTTGTATATTCATATATATACAAATGAGGCCATTATTTACAAGGTTCTATATAAAAATGTATGTTAAAAATAGTGACTTACTTCCTTTCCAGAATTCAAAACTTTTTTTAAATATATTCCTTGAATCGTAGACAAAAAATAAAACTGTTTTTTTTAAGGATAATAATAACAATAAAACCAAAAATATATGTATTTCTAAAAGTAATTAGTATTGTATTAACAAATGTTCAGACATTACGAAATAATCAATTATTCATTCTGAATGATTCACCTTCATCTGATTGTGCAATTTTACTATTATGGGCTTAGGATTTGTAATTATTAAACTGACGTTCCAATGAGTAAGATTGAACTAAAGGACCGTTTACATTATAATTATACAGTATATATATATATATATATATATATACATATGTATATATATATATATATATACATATGTATATATATCTATATACATACATATGTATTGCTATAAAGGTGCATAAAATCTTTTATTTCCACAAAACTTATTAATTAGGTCTGTTTTTGTTTTATAAAATAACAAAGTAAGGGATTATTTAGAATAGAAACTTCTTATTTTAATATTTTTTATTTCGTTTAATATACGACAGTGTGTAAGTTGCTTTATTTATTCTATCATACTGACCTAATGAATACGATTTTATAATAGTTTATAGAAATCTAAATGTCTTCGTAATTGCTTGTGATATTATAATGAGTAACCACTTGATATATGGAAGTGACTGTTAATATTATGAGATGAGGTATACTAGCGTTTGCATGCGACTTCTCGCTAATTTAAAGAACAATTTATTTTAATTTTTACTTGGTACTTAATATCTTTAAAAAACATGACAGACAAACGTATTCATCAACAATTTATATGTTATACATATTATATATTTATTAAGCATTATTTAATATGACATTACGTTTACTGTCATTATTTGCTGCTTTCACCTCATATACGTTGTACCTCATAGTGTGTGTTGAGATGAGGTGAAGGTAGATAGGAGTTTTTATTGCTTCCCTTATCCCTTTCAATTCTTTTAGTATCAAGTATTTAATTTTTTATAAAATTTCTTCCCCGTGGACTATCCTCTTATGAAACCATAACCAAAAATTTTTTTTTATAAATATTCTCAAATTATGAATAAAAATATAAAAGAATTTTAATAAATGTTATTAAAAAATTGTCAATGTTTTGAACCCCACTCGACGACCCTCTCGTGGTAAGCGCTGAGGGGAGAAATTTATTATATGAGGATAACAATCTTTAACAGAATTCTGTAATTTTAGCGATTTCTCTCTTCGAGTGTATCAGGTGTAAAATTACAAAAAATCTTTTCTACAAAATTCTAAAAAAACGATGTTCTTAAAAGCAAAAAAAACATATATAGTCATATGATTTAAAATATCACTTAATTCAGATGAGAATATTCAAAGTGTAAAATTGGCAATAACTCCAAGTAAAAAAAATCCCCGAGGCTAAAGCGAGCTTAACAAATTACAATTAATATGATTTACCGACGATAAATCAGTTACTCTTAAATTATTGCAAACTGTGCCACACACACACACACACACGCATACACAGACACACACACACACACACATACATTTGTAATATCGATACATCATTTACGTTTTGTAACATAATTAATGTATTTTGGAAATTACAAAATTCGATTCTGATAATTCATTTCATAATATTGTTATGAATAATGTAAAAAATGTTTTATTGAAATGTAATTTAAATAATACTAATTCATTCTACAATAAATACTTCAATGTTATCAGCCTTACTTCGAGATAGCACTTGCGCTAGTTGGCCTGCGCCCGCGCATCACTCGACACAACAGATATCGACTCGCATTGAATCGTTAATCGACTCTTATCGGGTAGTGCGAAAAAGCACACAAATCACACCTCTCCCTCTCGCCGTTTTTTTTTAATTCCAGTCGAACGTGTTTCGCAGTCAGCCTCTTTTTAGCGCCTTTTTGCACTTTTTAAAATTTAATGCGATGTTACACGATGTATGGGAATTTAAGAACAAAAGATATAAAAGTTTATTTTGAATGTTATTATATACTGATAATGTTTTTTTGCATATTTTATTAAAATAAAAGCTTAGTCCCTAAAAGTGCTTAAATAAACCTAGTAATTTATTAAGAGTTCTTATCCTTTTTGATACTTTGTTAATAATATGAAGTTTATATTAATATTATTTAAACAAATGTCCATATATTCCAACCCACAGAGCTAATAACCACAGATAATAAACATTTAATATGAACAGAACAGCATTCGAGACAAGTATATAAAGTAAACAAGTAATAAATATAAATAGATTACGATTATAGTGAGTATTCACAATAAAACAATTGAAATAAAACTTGTAAATGTATTAAATTCGCAATGTTGATAATAATCATCTATTTATGATAAAAGTTTTATCTGTGGTATTTTTTGACGTTTAGTATTAATAATGGCGCTCATTACAGGACATGCGAGGGATCGTGTTCCGTAATGACCGCTTACACTTACAAGCAACGTTGTAGGGTGACACCATCCTGTTTATCATAATATCATAAAAGTCTAGTTGAAATAATAAAATGGGATGCTATTTGAAAGATTATATCGATAACCAAAAAGTTCTTATTTGGTAATGTATTAGAATACTAATTAAAAAAAATATTCATACTAAAAGATTCTCTTCGTGTGTCATCAATGATGAGGCTCCATGAACTGGGTCAGTCAATATCATAAAAACCCCATTAAGGATAAGAAAATATGCTTACTAAAGATATTGCGATTCTAAATATAATAATTTAAATAACACTTACAGTTGGGCGACAACAAAAAAAGATTTGTCGAGAAGCGAAGCGTAAAGTTTGCGTTTTCAATTTTAAGGAGATTTTAGTTTTAAGTTGAGCGTAAATTTTTAAAAAGATTTCGCTCAAAGGGAATTATAGTTAAATAGATTTTGTTGGATGTTTGAATTTATTTTACAAATATTTTTTTATTAAGTTAGGTGTTTTAATATAATAAGAATTGGTATTTTGTGAAGCTTTTGACTTTGAAAGGCCTTTTTAATACTAATATTATTATAAAGAAGAAATATATATTTTTTTTCATCATTACAATCATAATTCTGGGGTATTTCGAATAAATTATACAAATAAAAACCGAATGAAACCGCGAACAAAAACTAGTTCAAATTAAGTATATAATCATTACAAAATAAGTTATATAAAGTATATAATATAAAATAAATTTGTAATGCATTGCGTATGTTCCTTTTAAGGCAATTAATCTTGATATTTAATTAACCTACTTATTACGTTCGCTGATGGCTCGAAATTGATGACTTTATATTAGATAATATTAACTTTTAGAGCTAATTTATATTATATCATAATTAATTTAAACCTTCATCACATATTAATGATATCAAATTATATGTAATTAAATGAAGATATTAATATGAACAAAAGAAAGGAAAAAATTGTTAGAGATTTTTTCCGATCGTAAAAATGCCTTATTCGGTGTAATAATTGAATTTTTAAAGGTTTTATAATTTAACATGATAAGTGAACCTCAATTTGAATTTTACCTTAAGAATTAAGTAAAATTTATCTTATTTTATCTTTATATACATTTATTTATACTGTGTTACATCATTATACTAAATAGGAAAGGCAGTCTCAGCTAATATAAGGATAACTAGATATATAAAATATGTTTTATATATGTATGTTGTATGATCTGTATGATTATTGTAAGATGTTGCGTATTTTGTCTCAAATACCACAGCACATGGTCACATTAAGATTAGAATCGCGTGGGTGTAAGTTTTACAAGTCAAGGAGCCGTTTAAGAGATAAGAATAAAGAAAATAACATTCATAATTTCCAACGTGACAATAAATCGTTAGGACATGGAGTGACAGTTTTATTAACTTTAATATATATTAAGTTCTACTAATGGGTATTACCTTATTTGGTAGGTTTAATTTGTTGCGAAATTAAGATATTAATGATTACTCGTTTGAATGATGATAATGATTTTGTTAATGATGTACATGACGGTAGATTCATTACGTTAAGTAGGTGATTGTAATTTTTTTGTTTGTAGAAGAGAGGGGAAAGGGGAAGTTTAAATAATGTTTAAAGATAATGAGGTCAATTCTTTACATTATGTTATAGAAATTTAACCAATTTTATTTACTAGTTTTTGTCAGTGCCTTCGATCGAGCATTATTGCTTGTTACAATTCTCCTTTGAACACTACTTTGGTTAGATAAAAGTTTCTTTTGTTCTTTCATGTAAGGACATGTATATATTAGTAAATAAGATATATATACCTTAATTCGAGCAGTTCATCTTTCTTAGCGTGAGTGGAATGCTGTTCGCTTCACGCTACTCGCCAATTAGTTGTGAGGCAACAAATGTTACAACTTTAAACGAATTACGATTCTTTTTTGGTTTTATTTTGTTAGGTATTTTTATTTATTGCGGGATGGCTTGTTATATATTAATTAAAAATACTTTACAATTTTTAAAACCATATAAGAAGTGTTTGAAGATTTCGTTTAGTTGTTTAGTAGTACAATATTTTTTTATGTCTCTTAAGTTATATTTTATGTGTGGAATGTTTTTTTCTTCAGAAAGTCGAATAAATATGATTGTCAATGTTAAAGTTAAGATAACTTCTTCTAAGTCGATAAGCTATGATAAAACTGTCAGTGTATACTTACTACAGGCTAACCTACTTGGCTAAGTTGTTAACCGTTTGGAACCAGAGAATTAGTAAAGAGACGACTTTATATTTATTATACAATTTTCTATAAATTTGTATAAAAATGTTTTAAAAGATTATTTTGCAAATTATTATTTGTCTACTTTAACTAATCCTAGTTAAGATTGGATTATAAATGAGACAAAAAATCTTTATGTATTTAAATCTGGTTACGTTATATCTTGCTATCTCGTTCTTATGCTAAAGATGGGCTCGTATAACTTTCTAATTCATTAATTTCGTCTCATTATAACATGAAACTCGAAGTATAAGATTTGACGGATTTCGGGTTACCTAATGATTAAAGAATGATGTATACACAATTTGGCAATGTAAAGTGGTGTTTAACATGACGTCGAGTGTTCTTAACTTATTGCTTAAACACTGTAAATTATTTGTTCACTTGTTTATGTAATTGTTGGAATGTTTTGAAGACATACTGATATGTATATGCGTTCAGTCGACTGGATAACATCAAATCATTTCTAAATCACCTTATTACCACCGTCACTTAGTTACAATACTAGAAAACTAAATTTATACTAAGTCAATTTTATTGTTAATGTTTTATCTTTAGCTCATGTGAAAGTTATCTTTTATCAATACAGCTCCAGACTTCTCTCAATCATATCTTGTTTATCTCGTTTGTAACTGCGATCGGACATTGTAATAAATTACTGGAATTAAAAATGCACTTCATATGCGTATTATAACACCATGTTCAGGAGCGTTCAACTCAGTTAAGTGTATATCTTATATGTAGGTATTCTTGTATGAAATAACTGTTTATGTGTATAATAATACATCTCTATTAATTCCTTGTTCCTTTGGTAAATATTATTTAAGTATCCAATTTTAAGAACTCTTTTCGACATCAGAAATAGCGCGTTAAGTTATACCAATCACAATCTTACTAACAGCCTTTTCACTAGTTGTTAGTGCGCTAGTTGACCTAGCACTTGATAGATTGGATTGAACTCTAAAGACTAAAATAATGAATCCGGCAAGATATACTTCCCTGATTCATAAATAATTCAAATTTGGGAAAAGTAATGCTATCTTTAATTTTAATATTATTTTAAGACATAACTCATTTCAACGTAGGTGTTAAAAGGATGATACCGATTTAACGTTAAAACGCGTTAAACCTATTAATCGCGTATACGCTATTAATTAAGTTTGTAATGCGGCGTGAAGATTAATAATTGGCGAAATCCTTTTAAAAATACCGCAAAAACAGTTACAAAAAATACTATTAAAAAAACAATAGATATAATAAAGTTTATTAATATTTAAAAATGGTAAAAAAGAATAAACAATTTGTTACAAATTGAAATGTTTTTTAATTAATTGCTTATTTAATTAATTTTATTTTTATAATTATTAAGTTTTGTGATGTTATTTTTTTACTGTATGTGATTATTAATAATGTTTGTATGTTTGTAAGAGATCTCTGAAACTATGGAACGGATTTTAATTTTTTTGCATATTTTTTTGTTTGATTGATTGCTTGATTGAAGGCATTATTCATCTTGCGAAGTTCCACTCATCTAATCTCACCATCACATCACATCACATGGGAAGAAATTAAAGAAAGTACATTTATTGTCTATTTAAAAAAAAAATGTTTTAAATTTGCCAGCAACTTACCAGCAACTTTAGCTCGACTCAAGAAAATGTAACGAAATAAATGCAAAAACAGCTGAGTCAGTAATTAAGAATGTAGGTATTTAATTAAACGGTAAGCTTTTAGTTTATATATATATATATATATATATATATATATATATAATATTTTAGTTCAATACATAGGAATATATTTAATAGTTTACGCGACGCAGGTATAAAAGTAAATTAAATCATGAGATTTTTTAATAAATATCTATACATATAAATAAAAATAAATTGCCGGTTCGTATCCAAATTAACAGCTTTTCACTAAATGCATATGATATATATAGGGTACATTAAAAAAAAATGTTCCTCTGTCTGTCTGTCTGTTTGTTCCGGCTAATCCCTGAAATGGCTGACCTTATTTTAACAGGACTTCCACTGACGGATAGCATGTACTTTTATTTAAAAAAAAATCCGCACAAACGAAGTCGTAGCCACAACTTGTATTGTAATAAAATCTAAGTTATTATTACATTATATTGTGATTATATTTTAAAAATAATAGACCATTTGTTAATATCTTCACTTCTCTCAATACAAATCAAAAACCTTTTATTTTATTTACAATACGTTTCATACAACATGTAATTTAGTTTCTCATGTTAAGATTAATATCAATTTTGTTTTTCAAGTGTTCTTTTATTTATAATCTTATATTTTTTGATAATATCTTACGAAATCATGTTTTTAATTACTTGATATGTATCTTATGGTAAATTTTTTATACAAACATATTTTGAATTCAGTTCTGTTGTGAAGGAATTATTCAAAGGAACAAGATACCATAGAGTTTCACATCTATAATTATAGGACAATATACATTCGATACACTTCTAATATCTATTTACGACCTCACGAGATAATTTGACGGTGAAAAGAATAAAACATAAGAAGTGTCAGAAAGGCTATTTTATTTCGCTCTCAAACCAATTGAATGCCGCCTCTAGGTTATTTAATGGTCGACTAATAACTCGACAGATCGCGCGACGAATCGCCGGACCGGTCGGGCGACTTCGCTCAATTATAATAATACTAGCCTCTCCTGCGGCTAAACTGGCAATTTTTGAGTTTTACGTTTTTTAATCTCCTGTAATGAATACATTGTGGTATGTAACAAGATACGCTCGGTGTTATGTTACATTCTTAATACTTTAACATAACTATAATAATGTAACTTGGCTTTCATCTTTAAAACTTTCTAGATATTGTATTATATATCAACTTAATATATAACGTTATTCGTTAAAGGTTTTAAATACTTATAGAGATATGTTACAACCACATCTCTTTACAAATTCATAACCGTGAAAGAGGTCCAAAATTAGGAAAAAAAGTATTAATTTGACAAAAATCTCAGAATATTATCTTATAATATAATTCCGAAATATCGCAAATAAATATTTGTCACTTTCATACACTTAATTGGAGTATAATTGAATAAATGAAACATAGACATTCAATAAATATGAAGTCGGAATCAATGCGTGTGAAATTGTAAACGCTTAATAACAAGAATTTACTTCTATTATGAAATTGTTTAGAAAACACGTTATAACTTTAGACATGTTCTTTGAATACTTATATAATAAATAATGTACACACACACACACACACACACACACACACACACACATATATATATAAACAATAATAGTATGTAGAGAAGTGTATTTTTATTGGCGTGTTAGTTACCGCAGTGTTTGGCGATACTTGTTAAACTGGATGCTGCCGATGTAAGTCACGCTGGAAATGAATTATATAAAGTATACATACATTATGTTAGGAAACGAATACAGAATTTTAAACAGGTAAAGAATACATTATGAATGCTTGTTTACACACACAAAGACAAAGAGTTTATACACACATATGTAGATAACGAATTTGTTGATATCATAGTTGCTGAAAGCCAAAGACTAGTCTTCCATTCTTTTCCAATGTCCTCAATCCCTCCTTTTTATTCAAGAAGAACATTGCTTAATAACTTCATTTAAGAAACTCCCTTCATTTCCTCTTGTTTTCCTTTTAAATATATTACCGTATATCTAGTTACCGTAGTTCCATGTACCGGAATTCTTTTAATGTCAAGACCAAACCTCACTGCGGGGGACAGTCAATAATTGGTCAAATCACTTAGGCAATTGTGTTTGCTATTTCGATCTATTGAGGTGTGTTTTTATAAGGAGGGTGTTTATTGTGTTTTATTATGTCAGCAATATAAATTATCTATCAGCTGTTTTGAAAAAACGATTTTTAATTTATATAAACCGGTTTTAAACGGTTTTTCCTTTTTATATATGATGTATTCTTTTTAATACCTAAATAACATTACAATATATGGTACATACTCGTACAACAACAATTAATAATTCGGAATAAAATGGAATACCTTTGCTATAAAATATTTTTTAATTATATAAATATTATGTTTGTTAATACTTATTTAGCTTAATTATTTTTCTACCAAAATAAATTTCGATAATGGAGGATTTTATATGTAAAGAAGATTTTTGTATAGTGAAATGGTCATAGATCAAAATCATTTCCATTTATTATGTATTTTAATTGTTCCGGTCCACCACTCACCATTGATCTGATAATTTATCATATATAATATCATCATCTAATCTCATAAAAACATTGCAGAACTTGATTATTATATTTATTGTTAAAGGAATAAAATAGCTTGACTATTTATGTTTTTTTCTGTACTCATAGTAAATAGGTTCGTTACTAGTGTAAGTGACACCGAACATAACCAATATCTGTAATTATGAAGCTCGCATGTCATTTTTCCAGTCAATCGGATGCTTAAGAACGCGAGCACTCCGCCATTTTGTTTCTAGAACACTATAATTTACAAACATTAATTATCTCTTCTTTAACAAGTACCCTTGTCGGAAAACTGTACTATATAAAAAAAATATAATGAAGTTTTATAAAATTCTACTTGAACTTAAGTCTTTTTTTTAGTTTGTTACATTTAGAAACAGTTTTATCGACAACTAACTAAACCTTTTAAAATTTATTTAACAAACGGCCAACTCACGAATATTATTGCATTCGATTTCAACATAATTTATCCTTAAAAGGCGACAAAATTGCTTGTCAAAATATAATTTAGTTTATGATATACACGTTTACACAACCTCGCTATAAATAGACTGAGACAGACTGACACTAGATTGGATATTTCCTAAAATAGAACGGGTCTTTACCTTACAACTTTACCCTAAACTATAAGTATATGTTGTACTTTATATTTTAAACTTAAGTATTCCAGTGCTACTTTTTGCTGTTATATAATAACATTCTTTATATAAGTTTTTAAATGAAATTAACCGTTCTTTTTTCACGATCGTTTTTTTTATTTATATTATTTCATTAGCTTTGATTCTATTTTTTATAGATAGGTTCTTATTACATTCAATAAATTCAATAAAAAATTATTGGAGATAAAGTAAAAAGTTTTAAAACTTTATTTTTTTGTAGTAATAGTCTAGTTTCGTTAACAGATTAATCTGTCGTTTTTATTTATTAACCGGATTAAAGATCCATATTAAAATCCTTGATATCATAAAGAAATTGATATATTTTGTATACAATAAATATTATTGAAAAAAGAAAAGTTACTAAAATAATAAAATATATTATATATAGTCTTATATATTTGGCATTAATTAAAACGGGGTACATAGATTACAACAATTTATTCGGTCATTATCGTCCACGAAACTTAATGAACGCGGAGAGACGGAGGATTCTTTATCGACCTACTTAAGATCTAAGATCTAAGTTTCTAAGAGATCTCGGCGTTTAAGGATTCTTATATATTTTATATAAAAGTTTTATGCTTTTTAATTTGTTTTAACAAATAATGTGTTATTATTTTGCAGGTGTATTGATCCGCCATCGTCATACCTGGATAAGCGAAAGCTGAATCTGACTATTAATTATGCCAACACTCATACAATTAAAATTATACACTCACTACGAACGCACGATAGTTTATTGATAATAAGAGAACTCGTTTTGCACTTCTCATGAGTTATTCTTATCTGTATCCTATATGCTATCTGTATTAAAAGAATACAAAGAAGATAAAAAATAAATAAACATTAGACTGTCTATTTCAATCTAGATATTAAAAGAATAAATACTTTTGAAATATGATAATATAAAATAAAAACCCAATTAATAAAGAAGTTCTTTAACAGTTTTTGTGGTAACATACCACCGGCACATGGTATTTACCACAGACTAGAGAATCTGGTGAAAAATCAGCTAATAGAGCCATTTCTCTAAAAAATAAACAATCAAAGAATGTATAGTTTCAATACAATTGTATCAATATATAGTTTTGATATTTATCAATAGTTTACGACTTTATTAGAATACCATTTGTGACTTTTACGACGCAGACTGGAAAGAATCTATATTTTCAATATCTTTTATTCATCCGTCTTGTCATTCAAGTGTTTTTATGTTATTGCTACGAGAAGAATATTAATATATTTATGTTAATAATATTATTGTAATAGGATACTTTAACGACTTCCATAATAAATATTGGGCAAAATAATAATAAATGTGTGAACAGTATAAAAAACCGAACTTAATTTACAAAACCGATAATTAAAAACAAAATCGTAACGTATTAAAAATATATATAAATTAAATCGGTAATTATTGATTAATTTATCGGTAAAAGTAAGGCAAATTTATATCCATGTTGAATTAATCCTGGTACAGTAGTAAGTATCAATTGGGGCGTTGTTTTTTATACTTGGTACAGCATAAAACTCGCGTGAATACCTTATGTATGTTTGTCACGCGAGGGCGTTGGCGAGAGAAGTGATAAGTCTTATTTTATTTATCTCCTTATATTTGTTTTATTTTTATAAAATACTTTTATAATAAATTATCGGTTATTTATTTTTTATTTATTTGAGAGATGGTTTACAGATAATCAAAAATATAATTTGGCAGTTTCCGACGATTTTTTTTGTATATTCGCTACACTACATTATTTTTACGGTTTTAGCTGTTTGTCACTATCTACAGATTGCTTCTAATCCCAATCTAGTACAATCTATAAATAAATCAGAAAGTTTAAATCCTTTCCTACAACATATTACGTATTTGAATCCAATATAACACTTCTGTCACCGCCAGTACAATAACCCTTTTATTTTTGAGCCTCACGAATGATCGAATGTTACGAATTCATGTTACATTTAAAGTTATCCGATTGAGAATATAATTTGTTAACTATTTCTAACATTGTAATGGATTATGTTATAACATTTTTTATTAATTGTTATGCGTGGTTTTGATTTATAACCCGTTGTTTACTTTTTATCGTATACAGAACTTTTGGTATTTTAATTGTTTGAATGTTAAAATCATTTTATATTGTTTGTATTGTAGTATTATTTTGGTTTGAATGTTTCATACGATACCTAGATAAAAACATTAGGCTGTTTCGTTAATGAGAAAACTTTGCTTAGACATAAAAAGTTATACCTCTAATATATTAGGATATTAATACTAGGCACCTCATTGTAAGTACTAACTTAAGCAGTTAAAGAGAATTTGGGATCATTTATTTTAATTTTATAGTCAATTAAGAAAAAAATATACAATTTTAACAAAAATTTGCTCGATTCTTTACTGAATGATCACGGAATGTCTGATTATAAAGTTATTTTCAAAAAAACCTTGGCGTTGTCTTGTTCGGATATACAAAAATGTAAAGAGGATTCTGATGTATTTTATTATTATTCTACACTGAGGGTACCTTCTTTTCTATCTTAAATTCTAACCTTTTAAACCACGCATGCATTCTTCTATTACCCTGTTTAGAGAAGAGAAGAGAAGAGAAGAGAAGAGAAGAGAAGAGTTATAAAATCCATTGAATATAAATCAGTTGCACACATAAAATAAAAGCCAAGTTATAATGAATTATTTAAGTATTAAAACCATTAACGACTTACCAACAAAGTTTTACAAGGGACTTATGAAGGAGACTTGTGGGACAAAATTAATAATTATAAATTTATAATCATAATACGTGCATTGTTCAGAAAAAAATACCGATCAATAAATAATTAATTGCATACAAATCAACAAATCCTGTATTTATACCGAGTTTTCGTGTCAGTGAACTATTAAGTTGGAACATTTAACACCAAGTGTGTCGTGTTGGTACCACATCAGACGTCTAAGAGTATAAAACTAATTATTTTATATCGATCTTATAGAGGATGGACGTAAGTTTTGTTAATTTTACGATAATAAAAATAAAATATTATATTGTATAGAAATATAAAATTTGTAATGATAATTTGAGAAACGGATTGTGTTTTTAATAGTAGAAAAAAACAGGATCGTTTATTAATTTCGGTCGTTATTTAGACTTGCGATTATTATATTATAAATTCTTTTTTATATGAAAAGAAAATGTATTTTGTAATTGACTATTAATTATTTGTCTTTGGAGAAGTTTAATGACGCAAATTAAGCTTAATTTAAAATAATATAATATATTGTTTTGCGAGAAAGTGAACAGCGCGTTGATAAACTTTTAATATTTTATTTATTGATATCGTCGCACGCGAGAACCGAACCCGCTCTCACCGGAGCCGTCAAACCAGTTACCCTCTTGTATGTCAGTTTGTCCCAACCATGAATATACATTAGGTTCTTTTAATTGCAACCTCTTTTTATTTTTGGTTGAATTTGGCGCGGCATCTGTGACATGCATGCAACCACTTGGAATTAGATTTTCGGATGCCATATTGTTTTCTTTGTATTGTTCAGATCAGATAAGATATTGAAATTTATATATGTTTTTGTGCTCCAGAATATCGTCATTTAATCTGTGGATATGATTTAAGCGGGAAATAATTTTTCTTTAGGATCTGTCAAAGTCAGTCTTTTTTTTCAATTATGCAAGCATTGAACTTCTTATCAGGTTAACCTTATATTAATGATAAAAAATTTCGTAGTCAAGAACTATCTTAAATCTAAACTACTATCTAACGGATTAATTTAACCGAATATTATTGGAATTAAAAAGGATATTAAATTTTCATATTCGAATTAAATGTAAAATTTAAATTTATTTCATTCTTATATTATAGTACTTACAAAAGAATAAGTTCAGTCATAACATTACTGATAAGTAAAGATAAAAAAAAGTTTTAGAGCCTATTGATTAATGAACTATGATTTTTAATTGAGATTGTGTTTACATGGACAGGTGTGCTTAACATTATTTAGAAATTACTACATATTAATCAACCTTTTATTTAAAAAAATGTTTAATAAATAAATATCGTGAACTAAATATTGATATTCAATATAAGTCATAAGTTAATATCACAGGGTAATTTGTTGTAATATTAAATCAATCATTATTTTGTTTTATTTACTGGTTTAATCATTATTTTATTGCACCGGCGATAAATAATGAACATGTGACGAATTGCGACTCGCACCACCGCGGCGGGATCGGTGCCACTGAGTGGGAGATGTGGATGCGGTATATTTATTTATTTTATTTTAAATCTTTATTCTATATGACAATGATATATAAATATTACAATAATTGACATAAAGATAGTTTGAATTTTCGTGCTAAGACAGTCTTATTGTTATAGAATCTCTTATAGAGAAACTTTGATGAGCAATGAAAACAGCAGAAGTCACGGGGAAGTACAAAGTACTTCATAAATATGAAAACCTGCATAAATGTAAATATTATAATTTATTTATATATATTTTTGTATTTGGTTATACTAACAGTTCGAGTTTATTATCCTATTGTGGTAGTTTTTTGTTTCTTAACTACTGTTTTTTTAATTTTTCATTTAGATTTAAGAAACCAATGTTTCTAAGCTGTTTATAATAGACTTGAAATTATGAATTTCCAAAATTAATACAAATAACGTTTGTAATACCTTATCGATTTCGAACCAAAAAACTATATTTTGACAATAATCAATAATTTGATATGCAAAAAAAAATCAATTATTCACATATAATTGCTGTTACTGCTGTGGGATGGGATTCCATTCCAATCAAATTTATAAAATATGCGAAACATATCATTGCAGCGCCTTTAACTAAATTATTTCAGATTTATCTTGAACAAGGAGTCTTCCCAAAGGTGTTTAAAAAAGCCATTATTTCTCCGATATACAAGAGTGGATCTAGAACCTGTATATCGAACTACAGACCTATTTCTGTTCTTTCATCTTTGTCTAAGGTGTTTGAAAGGATACTAAATTCACGACTCACTAATTTCTTAGAGACTAATAGAATATTGTCTAATAACCAATTTGCTTTCAGATTAGGTAAAGGTGCCACAGATGCGGTATCTAAGCTAACTGAACATATTGTCTTTCATCTGGACAGGGGCAAAAAGTGTCTAGGAATCTTTTTAGATTTGGCCAAGGCTTTTGATACTGTTTCTGTTCCCATCCTTTTACAAAAATTGGAAAGTATTGGCATAAGAGGAGATGCATTTAAAATCTTTAAGGACTACCTTCTGGATAGAACTCAACAGATTAAAATTGGAAATTACTTGAGTTCTGATACTCCCATTACATCTGGAGTCCCCCAAGGAAGTATCCTGGGTCCCAGTCTCTTTCTGATATATGTCAATGATCTTTGTAATGAAGTATTACAAAATGGAAAAATCTTTGCATATGCAGATGACACTGCTCTTATTTTTGTTGGCGATTCTTGGGACGAGGTCACAAGATACGCTGAAATTGGAATACATAAAATTATGAAATGGTTAAACAACAATCTCTTAACACTTAATTTATCTAAAACCTATTTTGTGTCATTTTCTTTTTCTAACACATATAATAATATTAACCTTAGAGCCCATATCTGTGACTTATTTATCAACCATAACCCATGTAAATGTCCTAACATGACCAGAGTTAGTTGCGTTAAATATTTGGGAGTTGAAATAGACTCTAAACTTGGTTGGCTCCCACACATAAAAACAGTTTGTGCACGGGCTAGGAAATTGGTTTGGTCTTTTAGCAAATTAAGACACGCAGCAAACTTCAAAATTCTACGTGAAACGTATTTAGCACTCGCCCAACCTCTCTTTACCTACTGCATTTCCGTCTGGGGTGGTGCATGTAAGTCATTTATGATAAGTCTTGAACGAGTACAAAGATCTCTCCTGAAAACAATGAGTTTTAGTTCTTATCGTTATCCTACTAAGTCACTTTATGAAAAGTGTGATGTGCTTTCTATTAGACAGTTATATATATACATCATTACCCTTAAACAACATACAACTACTCCATTCATTAAAAACGTTATACAATCAAAACGACTAAATCATCGGATACTTGAACAAGTAAAATGTCGTACTGAATCGGCAAAGCATCATGCATATTTTCTATCAGCCTTTTTATATAATAAAATAAATATACACATTGGCGTACACAGGTTAAACTGGCATGACTGCCGTTTGGCGCTTCATGGCTGGCTAAAAGGGCTCGATTATCAGGAAATTGAAAATCTGTTAATAATTCAGAAGTAATCTAAATATACATATTCTAATATAATTTAACATTATCTATTATTTGTTATATAGTATATAGTCATTATTTTTTGTTTAATTGATTAATTGATTGATATTTTTTAGTTATTTTTATTAATTTGTTAAATAATTAATAAATTTAATGAAGTATTTATTTATAATTTATTTATTTATATATTTTTCTATTTTAGTTTTTTTAATGTTATTAGTATAAGCTATCATATTATTCTAGTTAATTAATTGAACCTACATTAAAGTCTATTATATAAATTTGGTGCTGTAACTTAATGTACGGGGACTGTGTCGATACAAATGTTACTTATGACTTTATTGTATACTTGGGGTGTTTTTAAATTAATTTATTACCTGCAATACAAGTTTTATCTTAAAGCAGGTAATCTAATAATGTTTGCTGAAAACCTATCTTGTACCCTACTATTTAATACTTTATGTTATTATTAGCTTGTTAAGGAATTAAATAAATTTAAAAAAAAATTATTATTATAATTGCCACATCCATAGTTTCGTGTACGCATAACGCGCCATTACCGATCAGTTACGCGGGACTTCAATAATAGGATAACAAAATTACGATACCAACTGCACATAAATGTTAATTAAGTGTATTATAATATTTTGCTAGGAGCATTATAGTGATGAGCTTAAACGCAGTAAACTGAACGAATGAATGACGGGAGGCGTGCATTTCCTTATACACTGAATGAATGATTCATACTTATTTAGGAATATAATAATAATAAAAAGATTTAAGTAGATCTAATTGTAGCTTTAGGTTGTCTGGACGTCATATAATTCAGTATTATTATTTACTACAAATATTTTACCTAATACTTTTAATTTATGTTTTTTGTTTTTAATGTCGGTAATATTGTTTTAAATGAGTATAAAAGGTTGAAAAGGACTTAAAATGCTCTTTAAATGTTTTACAACGTTCAAAAAGTATTTTCGAAGCTTGAAACTTTGGGATTCCCATTACGATAGTCTGATGCGCTTTTCAGTTACTGAATATTTGGTTATATATTGATTTTTATGTTTTGAAAAAAACTACATTTTAAATTGCGTAAGTTGATGATAAAACAATAAGTGCCCAGAATATAATAGCTTATTTTATGGTAATATTAACTGAGATATTATTGTAAAATCAATTATATTTTATAATTATTTCTAGTTATAAAAACTATTGTTCGTTAAAGTATTTTTAATCTATAAATTGTTAAAATATTTAATTATAAAGTCAAATTAATATAAAGGTCTTTATTTATTGAGCAAAAACCGTCCAGTCGTATGTAACTCCGAGGAGGTTGTTTTTGTTAAGACGACATTTCTTGCATAGTTTCGAGTCCTGTTTTCGTTCTTAATGTTTTGCTTTTAAAATTAATGCATACATATATTAATAAATAAATATTATTCATTTGTAAACAATACCATAAGTTTTGAATATTAATAGTTGAAAAAAATATTGTAAGCTAGTTAATTTATACTCTGAAGGTCAAGTAATAATATGTCTTTAAAAAATCAATTTAATTATATATATATAATATTTTAAATTGTATATTAAACTGGAAAAAAAAATCTAAATCTATATTGTATTTTAGATTTTAGAAAAACAGACAACAATACGAAAAAATATTTTTTTTAGATTTTATTGTTTAATAAAAACCCTACCTAATATCTTCTACACACAGACAACAATCACTTACAGAATTATATGTATAGCGTACAAAATAGAAATGTAATAAGACAAAACCATAGATAATATTTCAATATCGAACCGAAGAGTAATTTAGTTTGTAAATAATAATGGCGTCTCATACTCGCGACGTCTCGACTCATTTGAATCTAATTTGACCCTTCCTGGCGTCGGCTGAATTATTGAATTATTGGAGCTATGTTCCCCACAATCTATACATTTATTACATTTATATAATGGAATTCATACAACGAAACAAAATGGCGGCGAAGCGTAGGACACTTTACCGGGTTAATAAAAATCTTTTGATATATTTTTAATTTATGCACGTGTTTGAAAGGTAATCTGATATGGATATTACTAATACGCTATAATTATCATTTTGAGTGTAATAAAGTATTAAATTTATTTATACTTCAGTATCAAATATTTCCCGCACGCCATACCAATGTGATGGCAATACCATGCACTCAAGGCTTTTGTCAGCGAGTTCCAGCCAAATGGGTCCTTTATGTTATTTTTAAGAAAAAAGTAAATTTTTGTAAGGGCATTTCTAAAGCAATTTCTCCATTCGTATCCTCTGGGCAATTTAGTTTGGGAGATAGCGCTTAACTCAATGTGCAATTATCTTTTCAATGGTTTTCAATGAATCTCATGCTTTTATGTGTGTGTGTGGTTTTATATATATATTTTTAACATTTAAAGTAATTCTTGCAGTATATTTATTAGTTATTAGACCTTTCCAGCTTAACTGTTAGATTAATTCGGGATATTTGACTAAGTTTTGACATTCAATTTTTATTTTTCGACTTAAAGAAAATATTGTTTTGGGTTCTGTTTAACCTTTAAGAAAATATTTATGATATTATTATAAAGACTTTGCATGTTCCTAAGTGAAAATTTTGCCAAAAAGTACGTACATTGTTATATTAACTTTTGTTTTTATTATATTTTTTGAACATACGTGATAGGTTACAAAAAGGTAACAAGAGTAAATTTGAATAAAAAATTACCGAACGTCCAATACGCCGAAATTAAATACCTGGAATACTTAATGAAATGTTATGTTTATTGTGTATTTGCATTTAAGTAGGGTTATATGTCAAACTTTGAAACGTAATCGCTTATCAATGAATGTCAAAACTAAGTTTACCGCGAAGTCTGGAATAAATGTCATCGAAGGTTATAAAACAGCTGTTTTAAACGTAGACGCCATTTTGAAATTTCAACTAATATTCGGTTTAAAACATTATTCTTTGAAAATCGTCTGAAAGATGGTGATTTAATGTTTCTTTTTAAAGTTGAAATAGAGGTTAAAATTTTCATAGATTAATTAATTTAGGTTGAGTAATTAGCGAAAAGCTATATCCATTACGGCACTCTCGTAATTGTAACCACAATGGATACAAAGCGACACATTCATGTTATTGAAAGCAACAAAAACAAATATACAAAGTAAACTTATATTGTAGTTAACTAGATGGCGTTAGTATGTTAAATAGATCGCGCTATCATTGTCACTTCTCATTTTCTTCAGTATACGTAAAACTTGTACACAACGTGGAAAGTTTTGCATGTTGCTTATATTACAGTTGTAGTTTTTGTTTGGTCTTTTATTGTGATACTATTACATTTTAATATAAGTATTTTGATTTAATCATATGTTTAATTTAATCATATGATTGAATTATGTATAATTATGTCCATTATTTATTAACATACATTACGATTAAAGAGGTATATACAAAGTTTTTGAATGAGATTGGTTTCTATAATAGTGGTAGTCTATAATAAAGTTTTTGAAGTCGAATATTGTCTAAAATAAAGCATATTATACAATGGGCAATACATTGAAATAAAATCTTATATATATTTAATTCTAATACATCTGCGAAGAATTTTCAGAGTTCCATGATAAGATTGCACAGTATGGAGATGAAGCTTGGAATTCTTCAGCTCATTGGAGCCGTATTCATATTCAACACGTCTAGCCCGTGGTCGGATGTAGGCCACAGGTATTGTGGTCGCACTGACAGTGGGGAACTGATAATACATTTTTTATTACCAGTTAAGCTAAGAAATCGAAATAATTAGTTTAAAAATATATATGCAACTCGATATACTTAGATTAATTTTATCACATGTGATGAATGTAAAGTTTAAAAATTACAAAAATATCTACCAAAAATGATTGAATATCTTGTGATAATTACCTAAAGATAACTACAATTTAAAAATACAAAAACACCTACAAAGTAAAATACCTACTTACAACAAATTAAAAATACACTTGAGCCAGAGTGAATTGAAAAAAAAAATGTCACAGACGCTAAAACTCGACCGAACCTTAAACGTAACATTCTATCGGCTGTCTACAAACGTCCCTTGGCATTTAACTCGATTGATGACGTCACTATGTCCTCTTCATAGCCACATTTAGTAGACGTGAGTTATCCTAGTAACAAAGATGGCGTCGATTCCAAGGGTCACGTAATGGTAAAGATTTATTGAATGTTATTTGTAGATGCACTGTTTCTGAACACATTTCCGTCTAATACAAACAGGTCTTGCAGATGCAAATCTTGTGCAACTAAAATAACTGTGTAACATGAATTTATGTTTCGGGAAATGTTTCGACTCGTGTATTTCTCAAATAAAGGCCTCTTTAATAGTATATTTTCTTAATAGATATTTTGAGCTAGCCTCAATATAATACTTGTTTATTTTTATGTACCATACTAGTGAAATACTAAATAGGTTCATTTAAATCAGGCAGAAACGCTAAAAGGATTAAGATTATTGCATATTTTTTCATAGTAAAATACCCTAAAATATAGAATATATTAAGTTAGGAAATTTACCTAAAATATCTAGAATTATATTAAAATTGTGAGGTGACTATTCTCATATGATATATTTTTATTATTTTCTCTATTGTCTTGGCCTTGAGCGCCGTCATTTTGGCAAAATTTCAAGATAGCGTGTGTGCTTTATAATAGAAGATTAATGCAGACAACAGTCGGGATACATGGAAGCACTTTGTATTATTAGTATTTTCAGTGATTCTTAAGTTTTCTTCTTTTAAAGTTTCTTTAGAAATAACCGTAAGTTAGTTTTTAATACGACGTTCTGTTACTCTAATATTAATATTTATCGCTAGACTTGTTCGAGAATAAAATAATCTACACATAATAACTATTGTCTTTAGTAAAAGATGTCTCGTTTAAAAGATATATTTGAAGGTGATATTATAATTATAGAGATTTTTTAATCTTGTCCGCCATTTTTATTTTACTTATAACAAATTACTTTAGACTCTTAGCAAGTGAATGTCTACCACTAAGCTATACCTTAATTTCATGTAATTTTTCAGCGTAACAAAGACTGAAACATACAACTCTAGAAACATTTTCTATATATGAGTAGTTCTTTTATGGCAAGTTATATATTGATTTCATATTATTTCAAAGTTTTGTGTTTGATTTATAGCGTGACTCAACTAATTTTGAACTGTTATAACTTTTAATGTATATTATATTTTATATTTAAGTAAATATTAAACCACTGGCAAGGTGGTTGAATGCTTAGGATATAGGAATCTTTTTTGTTATATATAATGTTCTAAAACATATATTATAATGTATTATTAGAAATTACATGGTTGAAACTTATCAATGGAATTAATTGGTAACAATTTACACGAGGAAATCTTTTAGTTACATATATGTCTGTCCATATATGTTGTAGTATTGTAAATATTGTGTAATTTTAATTATTTCTGTTGTTTTATTAAAACTAAATAAGTATAATAAGTTTGTATAAAATAATTAACAAGGTACCGTTTAATATAATTTACGATAATCGTCCAAACATTACCGGGACCGTCCAACTCTCTTAATTCAGAACGTAACTAATTCTAAGCTGTACAAGTTTCTGTATAAATCTCTTGTTTTGTTGCTCACTTGTACGTTGACAGGAGTTGGGATTTGTTTTAAAATTTATTCTCTCGGTCGGCCATTTTGTTTTCTCTTACATCCGTTTTTTGAATTACGAATGAGTTTACGTTTTTTAAGAAAGTTTCCCCGGCCATGCAATTTAATTAGCTTCTTTTCTTTGATTTAAATAATCTTTCATTTTTAAATTTTAGTTAAATATATATATAATTTAAAAATGTCATGTCAAAATATAATTACGATATATATTCTATGAATATGTAAAATAACTTTGTGGATGTGACAAAAAGTTATCAACCGTCCGTCATTATTGACCTTCTATGTAATTGATGAATGCTTTCCACGAATTTGTGAACGAAAATATTCAGTTTTGGTTCAATAAATATTATATTATATTGTATATAAATCATATAAGAATTATAATTTCTGTTATACGTATAAAACAAATAGATATTTACTAACCATTCAGCGTAGTCGCAACTACAATCAGCGTTTAGTTCGTGATGAGAGATTGTTAATGAAACATACGGATGAAAACTCCACCGAGCTTTACAAGCTCTGGAATTAAGTGTAAGATAAGTTTATTTATTATAAGAATTTAAGAACTCGTATTAAAAATAGAACAATTTAATTTAATCTCAGAAATTTAATATTTAATTAGATTTGAGAAAACCTTCTACACGATATTTGGATAAAAAGACATTTATGTATTTCAAAATAATATAACAGTAATCCATATTGGAGTGGTAAAAAGTAGGAGGTAAATAAAGTTCTAACTTCCAGGTATTTTTTCGTTATTATTTAGTATAAGATTGTTATATTGTCGCTTGTTCGACGTAAATACCTCCTGTATGTTTCAATTTAGTCTGAGACGGGACATATACCTGAACGCGGTATTGTTCCCGCGATGCCTTTTTAAAAGCACAACAAAGCCACAAGGCATGCATCGCCTACTCTGTGTGTGATAGACACACAGACATACAGGGTGCTCATAGTATTAATCCGTAAAATTATAACGATTAATGAAATATATTATTGTATGGGTTGTATAATATCAATGCTATTTTACACTTGAGCTTTTTTGTGATTTTTAAAAGAAACATAATAGATGCTGATAATGACAAATGTATTTAATTCCATATACAACCTAAATTTTATCATGAGTGTAGTAGCTCAGTTTGTAGATTGACTGCGACGGTCTTATAGCTCGCAGGTTCCTATCTGTGTTGACAAATTTCTCATACTTATTTTTCTTTTGTATACTTATTAATAAATATAAGAAAAATAACGTAGTTACCTATCAGATTAGTATATTTTTATCTTCACAGATATTAATATATTTCTATATATAATTTATCATGGCGTTCATTTCTAAATAGTCTTTAAAATTAATTTAAAACTAAATAGAGAATATTATTATAGATATAACTTATTATGATTATTATTTTGTTTTCTTTGAATTTGAAAAGAATAGTGGCAATTTAGGATAACAAATTGTGGGCTAAGAAACGAATACAAATGGTTGGATACATTATGCAGCTGACCACGTAATTGGGTGAGACGAACGGACCATCGGTGTTATGCTTTTAAAAATCACACATATATATATATATATATATATATATATATATATATATGTTTACCTTAACAGCTGTGAAAAATTTGTATTAGTTTACAGTAGTCTTCTGTCCGTGCATTAACAGCTTTTTTTAAATAAAAGATATCATCAACTAAATTTGTTTATTTAATAAAAATAATAAAAAAATATAATGATTAAAATATTGTGAAATATATAAAATGATCATAGCACCCTGTACACAGCAATAAGGCAGAGTGCAGACTGTTTTGTGTGCCGTCATTTCAATTCGCGTCTGAAGGGTTCCGTTACATCATTTGCTTTTAATTATGGGGGAAATGGAAGGCTTCTATGGATGTCTAATGGGGTGCGAAAGGACTCACCGTTCTTATTTAGGAAACTACAAAGTGAAAAAATTGTTGTCATAAAATGTTATTGTATCTTTATTTTACCACCAGAAAATATATTTTACACTCTAATAACGAGTGTAAAATATATGTGGTGTAAAATGTATTTAGAATAATTTTAGGAAAGAAAAATTAATTTATGTATTATTTTTTTTATTTATTTATTTAGTGTAAAAAGTGTTTTTTTTATTTAGTGTAAAAACAATGTTATATTAGTGTAATTAAGTAGTTAGTGTAAATGAATGTAATATAAATGTAAATACGATTAAATTTACTTATTTAAAACAAATTTGGAATGCTTACATGAATTGGAATTTCGGGATTTCACAATTAGAGTCGATGTTTATTTGTTGTTCCCACTTTACGGGACTAATGAACGGGTTACGTACTAACTAATGGAAATTTCAGTACCGTTACAGATGAAGCACACTCAGTGTGTCAATACAATTGTATTATTGATGATAACAATGCTTTTATATTATAAAATAAATATAATTGGTATTATGATATATTGAATTGTAAGTTCTGTTTAAAAAATACAACTATATATATTTTTTTAATATTATTCAGTTTCCAGGTACCCAAAGGTTCTTGATAACAGAGGAATAAGTATGCTGTCCCTTTCATACATATTCGTAAAAAATAAGATAGCCTATAAAAGTTATTAACAATACTAAAATTAAACTTAATAATATAAAAATGTTAAAATATCAACTGATTTCAACATGTGTATTTGGTATACTGATATACATATTCTGTGACCCTTGGTCTGGGATAGGTAAGGTATTGCTGACGTCTTCGCTTCACCGCCTCCGCAAGTCAAACTTACGTCAGGTAGTCCAGTTATTGATGACTTTAGTTTATGCACCTACAATTACTTACCTACGACTACCGCTGGTGAGAACCTAGTGAGTTATAAATTACTTTCGAAAATCTATACTTAAAATACAAGTAATAGAGAGAGAGACAGAGAAAAAAAAACAGAGATTAGTTTATATGTTAAGGCTAATCTCCTTTCATTAATTAGAAGAATCTTTCAGTATTATAAAAGACTTTTTTTATTTTGTGTAACTTATGTTTTATCAAAGTTCAAAGAGACATTCACACATTCAAAAATAGTTAACGTTTTGATAAATTAATAATAAATATTAAATTAATAATATTGTTTTTACATGTGACTGAAGCCTCTGCCGAAAGCTGACATAAAATAATTTTAATTACAGGGTGAAGGAAGCAATGTTGATTGCTATCTTGTTTAGAAAGTATTTTAAAGGCTCCATTTGTATAACTGAGATTATAAACAAATAAAAATGTTATGTCAACTAAAGATATATATATATATATACATATATTTAGTTATATAGCAAACGTATAACTATCTACTAATTAAATCACTAGAACATTCTAACACATCATTCTAGAACGTTCCAGAACATAAATACACACACACATACACACACATATATAAAAATCTAGAACCTTCCAGAACATCAAAGAACACATAGATTAGTAAAATCACAGCTGTCATGTACTTTCATTCTTCAAAACTGTAACCCCTTTTCCTGTTCTACTTTTGACAAAAGAGTGTCAACTTTTATGACTTTGTGTTTACTTATCTCAGTGATATTGTTTCCTGATTGTTTATATGTTAGTTATATTATATATTATATAGACTTTTATATAACCTTAAATATATCTTTAATTTTCGCTTCTGTTAAACTAGTAACTAATTTTGTCTACAAATATATAGTTAGACTAAACCTTCTTTCTTTACTACTTTTATAAGACGTAATTCAGTTAATTAATCATGTTTTTAAGTAAGAAAAATATTATCTAGATTATTATTAACAGTTAGAAATATATTATCTGAATTGGTTTTTATCCGGAAAATAAGGTATGGTATTCTTGTAAAGATAATAAATATTTGTAATGAAACATATTAAGCAATTGTACAAAAAGATATATTATTAGTGTTATATGAAGCGATACTAGAAAATTCGAAAAATATTTTTGCATTACACGTATTCTAACATAAATCTTAACAGAAACAAAGCCAGCGTTGTATGTATTTCCGGATAACAATGGCCGCACCCTTCTTGTTAAACTTAATCCGGTTACTTTAATACATATATACATGTTTAATATATTAAATCCTGAAATTAAAATAGTTTTACCTTGAAATAATAATGATAATACCAAGCCGGGGAAATAAATATGTCTAAATTTCAATAATAACTATTATAATATTCATAATTTTATATAAAATTAATTTTGTATGAAGTAGAATGTAAATTACGCCTTACAATAATACACACAAATCACCCATTAAAACTAAACCAAAGCAAAGCTAGCATTGTTTGGATATCCGGATAACAATGGCGACCGATACCCGGTATTGTTTACAGTTACCCGGGTGCACATTACTCAAACCGACCGGTTTCGTCAGGTTATTGTTTGGTGCAGATGCTGCGTTGAAAGAATTTTAACGATGTTTACATTTGTGTCTTAGGTTTCTGATATAAAATATTGAAAATATATGGAAATTTTTAAAGAATATTTTAGATAGCGACCATTTTTAAAATAGGAAATAGTGTGTCAACCTTGAACTTTTAATGTTCGTTATTATATGATGGTATTATACCTTATCATCTCCGCTGACTGTCTAATGACAGAAATATGACATTTAAATTACGAGGGGGATACAGGAAAAGAGGGAGTGGTGGTATCCGGCTCTCAGTCATAGTAGAAAAGGCATCTAATCGACATTCATTTACTTTAATAGGATGTGGGGGGGGTGAAGCTAACTCGGTCAAACCGACATACGAGCTACACTTAACTTGCTACAGTTGAGCTCTATAAGCGAAATGAAATCATAAATATTAACTATAATACTTATAAAAGTATAAGACCTTATGTTTATTATACACTGTGTTATAGATCAGGTGGTAAAACATTGAATCATTTAATACAGCCGGGTAAAACCAAAGCCGGGTATTGTTATTATCCGGGAGGTCGTTAAAATTCGATTTTTTGGTGCAGATTTATGTTTGTAATGGAAGCATGTTACAATGATACAATTATAAAAAATATTACATAGAACAAAAAAAATATATAACATGGCCAATATTGGAACTTGTGAACTTGGAGGGCCCGTGTCATCGCTCTACCCACTGAGCTACTCGCCTCAGTGGATTAAAAAATTATCTATAAATACAGAATACATCGTAAAGACGATTATATATAAAATGCTTAAAGTGACACGGTAGCTCAATTAGTAGAGCGTCGGGACGGTTTTCTAGCGGTCACCACTTCGAGTCTTCCCCCTATTAACTATTTTAAATATTGGTTACAATAAAATATTTCTATTAATTAACTGTCAATTACTTTATAGTAAACAAATTCCTGTCTAACTTTAGAATCTAAACAAATTTTCAACCCAAAAAGTTTATAAGACATATTAGACTAGTATATTTTTATAATATAATTTCAAATTTAGTTGTTTACTTCAACGAATGTCCTTACCTCATAACTTATTCATATTATCCAGTAGGATATATTATTTTGCATAAAAAATAAATAAATATGATAAAATACCTACACCTACTAGAGCTTTGTTTAGGGATCTCCTGGATAAAGACCGGCCTTGTCTACACTTATCCCGGTCTGAAATATATTACTCCTACAAACAGAAGATTAAATGTTTCTGTTAGTATTATTATCTTTTAAGGGGTGATAACGGATTTTATATTCCCGTTCAAAAAATAGAGGAATGTTCCCTTGTATGCCTGTCGGTGTGTCAATCTCCTAAACCCCTATCGATGGAAGATGAAAATATTATAATTATTAATATATTGAATTGAATTATTAATATATAACATTTTATTTAAGTTTAAAGGACATTTGAAGGGTAAAATATTTTTAGTTTACAAAGTTCTTAATATTATATATAAAATTACCGATTAGGGCATCCCAAATTTTTCTTCATAAAATTCATTTTTACATCATCATTAATTAACCTTCTCTAATATCATGTTAATTACAATTAAAATATTCAAATCATTATAAATAAATTCAAATTTTTCCTTACAATATATATATATATATATATATATATATATATATATATATATTGTATATGTAATAAAACCCAAGTAGGTACCAGAATATTATGTTACCAGTAAATACACAATCGAATCATATATTATCAGTATAAAGTAACATTTTCTAAACTAAAAGGTTCACCATCTCTGAATTATATAGCAATAAAGTTTCTCTTAAAAGGAAAAGCCATTTGCTAAGAAAGAAAAACAGCAAGATTTCTCTTGTTCTAAAAAAAAATCTTGGCAACTTTAACCCGATCATTTACTACGTTTACTGAGAATTTATTGGCCGCCATCTTGTACGCAAGAGGTATTTTTAATAAACCAAGAAGTAATCATTAATAATATATAAACTCTTAAACAAGTACCCAAAATTTGTTTAACAAATTTTTAGATCTAAATTGTTTGTTTATTTTCAGTTTAATTTCATAGTTAATATAATTAAAATATTGTTATGTAATACGTTTATATTATATTCGCATTATCTATTATTGTAATTTCTATAATTCAGAATCTTATAATAATGTTCGTATGTGTATATACCTTCAACAATGTGAACAATTAATTTATACTTCCTACATATATATATATATATATATACAGATTTCAACACAGATGCCATCTAACGATCGATAAAACGAATCATTATTCCGCTAACGATACAAACACGAGACGACTACAACGCTTTGAGATATATTTTATATCCCAGAATAAAGAATTTAGGTATCGTTTTAAAGTTTTACAATTTTATTTCCGAATATTTCATGTTTGTCTTCAATTTATATTTATAATATATAAATATACTTCAGCTATGAATTGATTTATAATTTGATTAATTTTAATTGGATTTTAGTAGTAAAAACTGAATAATATATCTCTATTTATGCTCATGTCCAGAAATGATTCTGTAAATTAAAATTGAATAATAAACAGACGTACGAAAATTATATATATCATTATTTGTTTAATACTAAAGACGAAATATTTAAAACAATTGTATTCTCAAACAAACGTACAAGACTTACAGCGCTGAGATATTGTTATTTTTATTATAACATTTTCCGAAACACTTAACACAATAACCATGGTACTCGGAAATATTGAACAATTGCCAAGAAAATAAGTGTCTTATGTCTAATAGGCAAATGGAGGATGAACATCGATGTGGAGGTTATGGACAAAGTTACGGCATCGAATATGTATTTATTAATTGGTACGTTAATAATTAATTAAATAACTATTCATTTCCGTGGCATTTCTTGTTTTGAAATGTGTGGCATTTTTTTTCAATAGTCCTGGCATTTTTTTGGCATTCCTTGTGTTCTAATGTGTGGCATTTCTTTATAATGGTCATTTTCTTACTAATCAAAAATTTTTCTTTTTTCGAGTGTATATTAACGTAGAAGAGGTATACTATGACTACAAAGAATAATATAATTGAAAATTATTAATATACATAAATATTTTTTATTAATAGAATATTTTAATTGAAAGTATTAAATTGTAACAAAACTTAAACTGTTTCCAATAATAAAACAATACAGTTTTCTGTGATTTAGTTACTAGTTATAAAACGAATACTGGAAACTGGAAATCGACGCCGCTTCTTTAGTAAATTACCAATGCGGGGTAAGTGTGGAGACAGCTGTAGATATTAATGTTAAATATAAATTAATTCAAATGAAAATTATTAAACTATTCTATATTAATATTATAAAGAGAATTGTCTTTTTGTTTGTAATGAGTAAACTCACTACTGGACCGATTTGAAAAAAATCTTTCACTAGTAATTTTTTATCCCTATTTTGTTACGGGATCGGGGCCTACGGGATGTATAACAGAATATATAAAAAGTACAACAGACTGTATTATTCTGTCCAAACAAAAAGGTTTTTTATAGAGACATTTAAAAAGGGGCCTTACGTGGTCGCAAAAAATAAATAAATATAGTTTATTTTAAATAAAAATAGACGAAGTAAAATATAAGCTAGCATCAACTATGAAGAGGTTAAAACAAACTCTTTGCAGCGGTTGCATTAAATAAAAAGCCGCTTCCACACAAACCGCACCACTGTAATTGAAATCGTCCAGGAAACGCTACAAAGGTTTTTTTTTACAAATAAAAATATAAAAGTTCCATCTAATTCCAGTGTCTGTCCTAATTCAGTCATATTGGTTTTTTAAATAACATTTTTATAGGGTCTCGGTAACAAATTTGATTTCTGTTAGTAAATGTTTTTAGCATTTATCATTTATGTACACACATACATACATAAAGAGAAATTATATGTGATAATATTTAAACTATATCAATATTATTTGGGAAGATCTATATTTGGATATCCAGTACATAACAAGCTATAAGCTATAAACTTTTACAGGACAACAAAATAATTTGAAGTATTCCCGTCTCATATCGCGGAAGGTCCAGGTAACAACATTCCTCCCCAAAATACCAATACCAATACCAAGGAATATTAAAAATTATTATTCAAGGGGTAGCTTTATATTAGTGTTACATATTTATGATACTTCAAATGTTTTCCAAAATGGCGGCCAAGCGGCTTAAAAATATTTATTTCATGCTATGAAGATTATATTCTTATAATATTAGATATATTCATTGACAAATATTTTAATAATATATAAAAATACACTTCTAAATCAAAAAAATATTGCCAAAATATTTACATGTGTTGAAACAGCTACAACACTGAAAGTGGGTCAAACTTAAGCTTACGTTGCGAATATTTTTCCTCCATCACAATAATAAGTTGTATATAAACAAGAAAAGTATTTCTTTTTTCATAATTTCTTATACAAATCCATATACAAGGCTTACTTAATATATAATATAATAATATTTTTATTATTAGGGAATAATCAAAAATATTTAATTGATTTGGGAAATTATTTCGAATTATCCATTTAGTAATATTGAGTTCAGATATTTTAATATCTTTTTGAATTGAAATGTATATATACAAACAACAAAATTTCCTTAAAAACCGTATGTATGTTGTAATTATATTCGTGTTATAAATAATTTACCAATTGCTAATAATGTCTCGTTTATTTTTTATTATGTTCTAATTGGAGTTTGGATTAATTTAATTTTTTTATTACCTTGCGGTATACTTTCAACGTACTGACGTATTAATCGTTATTTTATGTATATTTTTATAAAATAATTCCACTATCTTCACTTTTTTTTTCTGGTGTGTTTCAATAGTGAAACAGTTAATATAATTGCAGGACAACTTCACAATCTCTTTACATATAATGGTAGTAAAAATGTAACCAATCGCAGTGTCTCAATCATCTGATCTAAATTAAAAATATGTAGATTATATTTGCTAATGTATAGTATTAACTAATATTTTTCATTGTAACTTAAAAGTTAATTAAAAATGGGCTGAATATCTTCCTTTACCAAATGAAAGATGGACTCTAGATACGACCACATGGTCAGAACCAGTGGTAAAAGAGATAAAGGTGGAGTATGGGAACAAACTGAATAAGAAATTCAAATTTAGGTTTCATATCACTAAAATTAAACTAAAAATTATGGTATGAAAAATTATTATTATTATTATCACAAATATGTAAAATATTTAACTTTTATGAACATTTTTAAAATACTCAACAAGTTTGATTATTTTAATCATCACAATTTATAAACTGACATTGCCAATATTTTGAAAATTTGCGAGTTTTTCCTAAGACGGTCTTTTCTGTGGTTATATTTGCAAATAAAATATTCGTTAATACATTAAGAAAATACCAAGAAAAACAGATCAATAAGAAGGAGCATCGATCGCAGACAAACAGTTTAAGTCGAGTCGCGTGTTGATGGTTTATTGAGAGCTCGGGCACTGCATGGCCTGGTTGTGTATTAAAAATGTAATAATTCCGCTGTTCCTGGAATTAGTCAAATCGAACTACCACTGGTTTGAGAAGTCGATTCGAATTTGGATTATTCTCATATTAATTCTATTTAGGAGTGATCGTTTTATATCAAGTCACCTCTTACTCGAATAAATTAGTGTGATAATTGAGGCTGAACTTTTAATTATTGGAATATAACTATGATTTCTGTAATTTATAGAACAAATATCGGCACTAGAATTAGAGCACACGTTTCAGTGTCTTAAATAATTGTATATAGGATAGGTTTCTAATGTTTAAAATATATGACAGAATTATATAATAAAGTTTTGATAGACCACGTTGAATAATTATAACCTTTGAAATTAAAAACGAGTAAAGGTCATTTAACAGCATTATTGGACAAATTAATTTTATAACATGACGTTAGAGGTCAGTGGTACCTCTCAATGACCGGTAGATGGCGTGACCTGAGTTAATAGTTGACACCTACCTTGCATTTTGATACCGCTCGGTGTCATTATAGTAAGTTATGCTCTTTAATTTAAAATTGCACTATTATACGTAATGGCATATTTAATATTACAAAAGATTTCATTTTAATTATAGTTTCGCATGGCAGTGGCGCGATACTTCAATAATATATTGTAAATAATACTTCTATATCTTTATTGCATTAATATTTTAGTAAAATGTATGTTATTGTATTTATATTAATGATTAATATATTTGAAAAATTCTTAATTAATATATTTTTAGCACCTTGTTTGTCTTTTTTGAAACATATTTCGCATAATAAATTAAATACAAAGTAATTCTACTTAAGTGCATAAAAGGATATCCATTGACTGAAAATACTTTATTAATAACATCTAAATTTTAGGTAAAATATATAAATGTTATGTATATCTCCTAACAATGAAAAGCTTTTTGATGAGTGCAATAAAAAATATATGTATAATATATACTTTTATGAAAATACATAGAGAAGTTATTCCATACCAAAAACGGGAGCAAAGCAAAATACTTGAGATAATGTCAACAATTAACAAATGCTAACTCTTCCCATTAGAACGAAACAAACATATCATATTTCACGGACGACAGTACAACTGCAGTAATTATATACCCGAAAGCATTCACCCGAAACCATTGCAGCCTTATTTCAACCGCATAAGGTACATAATTGCATAAATCTAAAATTCGCACAAACGGTTGCTATGATAATCAGAACAACGGTTTCATAACCAATTTAACTAGACCTGTCAGGAATAAGCGGGATCGTCGCGAGCATCTGCACGGTATGTGGGGAGAGGGGGGTGGGAGGTCGGGTTATTGTGGTGTTCGCGAATGGCCACCCGCGGCGACCTCACAGCATGTTGAACTGAGTCACAAAAGCCGAAAGAGATGTCGTGGCAATATAAATAATTAGATGCTTTACAATTTTTGTATATATGTGTTGGTGCTTAGATATTTATTTCTATCTCTTTAATTACGTAATTTTGTGTAGCACAAGCTTTACGTTAAATGAATGTAAAGGTGTTGACAGACATGATATTTCATAAATGCTGTATTGTGTTTTGACGACTATCTTTCGTTTGTGATTGTCCTAATTATTCATTACAATCATGAATTTAAAATATAATGTTGTTAATTAATAAAGTTTTTAAGCTTACTGGTTAAAGTATGGTATTGTTTGGATTTAATTTCAAGTTTTAACAAACAATAAGTGTTATAAAATAAAACAAAAAATATATTTTTCTAGAGAACTCATTATTGGTAGTTCATATTAAAATAATTTAGTTACAATATTAATTGCTTGCCTTTTTAAATTAACGTACCACAACACATTACATGCACTACAAATTGAAAAGCTGTACAACATGAAACAATGACAGTTGACAGCAGATTTGGCGGGAACGTTGCCGCCAAAGGAATTTTTTCTCGTTGACATTGACGTGTTCACGCGTTGCTTACTGTGATACGAACAGCCATTTTTGAACCTGAAAGGAGTTTTTATTATATTTTACTTTATAAAATATATTAAGTTTCTTTATTACCATATTCTAGGTAATTTTATTATAATAAGATAAGTGACTTAGAATAATTTGATCTTTTTATTAATTCTGTCATAATAAGTGTAAATTGGGCGAGAAAATGACGGAAATGACCCAATTTTTTTGGTAATTAATACGACCTTACACCATATTAATGAGATTTATTATCACCCCCGGTAATAAAATTTACGCTTCAAATTCCGTATCGAAAACGAAATATCCAACACAATTCATTGTACATTTATTATAAATATATAAAGATATTTCGGTGTATCTGTATATAAATTATTTATAATTAATTAGTAGTATACATTGTCTGTGTCTAACGCGATATCACAAATAAAACCGCGTCTATTCGGGAGCGCAAATAATTAATATCATCGTATCTAGAAACGTATTTCCCACGTACCTTGTGGGCGTGGACGTTTCACATAACAGGGATATTAAATACACGTTATATCTATCTCTATATATATAAGCGATTTACCACTCACTGACTGATCACGACTTCTCCGAAACTATCTGTCTGATTAACTTAAAATTTTAAATAGTTAGTTCTTTTGTGAGGTAGACGTCACCTAATAACGGATTTTACGGAATTCCTATCCCAATGGATATTAACTTTTTACATTTTGCCAAGTTGTAAACCTGTAGGAGCTACACACCTAACGCGGGGGTAAGATTTACTATGGCAACGGTTACGATGACAACGGATAATATGACAAAGGTTACCATAGCAAATTAAGTTCACATCCAAATTAATAGCGTGCCCAGCGAAGCGGGAGGGAATAAGCTAAGAATATAAAATACATAACAAATATAACACTTTTTTAAATTGACTGTCTTTTAATGATTCTATTATTCAGGATTTTAGAATAATGATTAAATTTTGTATGTATTAACTCTAAAGAAGAAAATAGTTGAGTAAGAGTGATAATATAACAGTTTGAATTTAGATATCAGATTTGATAAGAGGCGGGAATATAATATATTTGATAAGGACATAATTTTAAATATCAATTGTTTTGGAACCAATATATTGAAAAAAATACCCCATATTTTTTTTATTAAACTTTAAGAAATAAAAATAATAATATATTCCAGTGTATATGAAATAGGCCCAACAGAAATTCGCGTTTTTCTGAGGGAATGCGATATGAAGAATAAAGCGCGCTGTAAATCATTCACAGACCAACGCATCGGTTTCGTCGGTACAGCTTGAATTTGTACCATTTTTATATATATCATACTGTGGGTTCAACGAATATTGCAGATATAATTCTTCTGAGCTTATTATTAGAGGTCCAGGAACGGTTGGATTACATTTCTCTTGGTGTATCTATCGGTAAAATGAAATTTTATTATTTATTTAATACAAGCTTTGAATACGACAATCCCTCGGAGGTATACTAATTTTCGCCAGCGACTTTTCTTCCTTCTCACATAAATATTATCTTAATCACTGATTTTTCTTTATTCATATAGTTTTAGTTTTATTAAGAATAACAATATTAGTGTTTTTCTAGTGATCATTAAAAAACCTATCACACTAAATTCTATAAATTATATTAGGTCCGAACATTTTGCAGGAAAAAAAGATTTGTACTGTTGAAATAACCTATAACGATATGAAAGTTCATCAAAATCAGACAAGTAAATTTTAACGAACGAACTAACAAAGAACTTTGCTATTACTATATTACTATTGTATTATTTTCAGTTGTCTTTCAAAGTTGACCTTGGAGTTGTCAAATATTGACATCTTGTAGATTATTTCGGTAATTATCGTATGATAACCACATGTTGCTTCAAGTGACATACAGACATTACTGTACAGTTAAATAGTTTTACATATATTATATAGATTGACAGATTATTTGGATTATATTCGTTCCAATCTGTATATAATCTTTTGTTAGTATTAAATAGTTTTTATTTAGTTTTCATCTAGTTTTAAGTTTTAATTATTTTTTATCTATGCTGTTATATTTTGGTGTTTTAATTATTTTGTTTTCTTATTTTGGTTTCATTTAAGGAAAAAATCTCTCGCGTATTTAACAGCTGCTACAGGGAAGTATTTTGTACAAGAGTTTGTTGACCTCCAAAAGTTGTTTTGGAGGTGAGAATAAACATTTTATAATTAGTGGAATGGCAGTCACCTCTTTCAAGTTGGTTGTAATATATTTTTTTTGGCTTTTGCTAAAAAGATTTCCTTAATTAGATTTATTTTAAGTTAATACAAACAAGATGAGGCATTTAAGATTTTACAATTATATTTATTTTTTAATTACTATGTTACACTTTTTTAAGAACTTTTTAATTTATAATCGTATTTATTTCAAAGGCTGTATCGCTTGTTATGTTAGACGCCTTCCAGTGTTTTATTTCCATTTATTAAATGTCAAAATGGTACAGTTTATAAATATAAAAAATTATAAAAGTTAGTTTACATAAGTTTTAAGGTATATAGTACGCCCTTAAAAGCGATATATGAATATATAATCTAGAGGAGATTATATATTAAACAAAATGTAATTTAATTTTAATATCGTAATAAAAAAAACAATTAATATAATAATTTAATACGAAAAAGTTGGAAAAAATTACACCAAATAAAAAAACACATGACAATTTAATATGATACTAATATACCAAATAATATAGTATGAAAGTAACGTATTTACTACATTTTCGTGTTCGGGTCCGATCCGAAAGATATCAACGGACCGAAAAAAATCTCTTACAATGGCGCGTGGCAAATAAAAATAATAAATGTGCAATTCTTTAGGGCTGTAAAAACGTCGGTGCCACTCGCGCCCTTGAGCTCCGACCTGGGTTTGAAACCCATCGAGGGGTGGGGGCGTTCTGACTGTTTCTGATGTTTTTCCCTTTTTTATAACAGGCCCAGAAGAGTATAGTCGTCTCTTGTCTGAACATATATGTCAAATAATTTTGAAAGCTAAGCGAAGACATATGGCTGAAATAATGTTTATAATAATTATTTTATTAAAACTTTATTAATTGTTTAATTTATATAAAAATTTAAGAACAATTGAATATTAAAAGAATATTATAAATTAAGAGCAATATTATCAATGTTTTCTTTTGTCTCTCACTTTAAGATAACATCACTGAATACAGCATCCATTCAAGTTATCAGCCGTCGATTGATTGATTTGTCAGTTTATTTACACTCGCCGTCAGCTCCGAGTCTCGAAGGGTTGGAAGTTCAGACAAAGTTCAAGATTGATTGTTGCCAAACTCCAGTTTGATATGCTTGGCGTTTTACCGTAAAAATAAAGTTTAAGCCTTAAAATATTACACCCAATATATACAATATAAAATGGATGTTACATACACTTAATAAAATTGCAAGAAAAATTACTAATATATAAACAAAAAGCTTCAAAATAAGCTTTAAGAAGTACTGTAATATAGTATTATGACTTTTTTTTAATAATATTACGTCTCCTTACATGTGTTATCATCTTACATTTAAGTCAATTACAAGCTGTCAACTGCATGTGATGTGTGTCATTGGGACAATTTAAATGTGTCTTACGACAACTTATGAGATAAGATAAGTACTTTGTTTATTTTTATTTATCTTAAATATGATAATAGAAATATTATATTACTATATTTCTTGATAACAATAGGAACTTAAAATATACATCCTCCATTTTAGTTGCACAATACATTAATAATAGGTAAGAGTAAATGATAAAAGACAATTTGTATTACCGTTTAAATTATTAAAATAATTAATAACCTTGAAGTGACAACCCTATTACACTTGTACACTTGTATCTAGAAAGGTTAGGTGGAATCTAAAACACGTACGAGACATTACATATTCAAGGTCCAAGACAGCCTAGGTGTAGGGTTACTGTGCCACCGACCATAAATACTAGTAAATCTAACTCTTGACTTTGACAAATGAATGTAAAATTGTAGCATTGCGTTTTGTGGTACAAGTTACAAGCGTTTAGCGGAAAATAATAAGCGAATAAAGATTTCGAACCTTTCAATTGTTTAATATATTCTTACAAGTTGAAATTTAATACAATCAAACCAATAATTGTAAGTGATATGACTGTAATATACTATAAAAATTATTATTTTCGAAAATAGTAGTTTTCTTTTTAAATAAAAATGCTATTTATCGTTATTCCATCACACTACAATATCGTTTGTAAAAGAAATATTTATCCAATTATAATTAAATAATATGAGGTAAGTAAGCAGACAAATTCAACTCAATAAAATGGAAAAATATTTCATTGATATTATACTATTATATATAGCTTTGCTAATATAGCCATCCTATTTGATAAACTTCTATATATATTATGTAGATACATTACATTTAATTAAATATTCATTATAATATAAATTGTTCGTGCAACCACAGTAATAGACTTGTAAATAAAATGTGCAATAGATATTGCTCAAAGACTATTATTATTTGAGGTTCCAAACAGAAAATGAGCTAAAAGTGTAACAAACAAACCGTTAAAACAAAAGCTGGTTCATAATTAAAATAAAACGCCACCTCTCATCACTTGTACCACAATGATAACGATCCAATGAAAAAAAGGCCTGTTTATCTCACTTCTACATTTAAAAATGTCCAACTAATTATACTAAATCCTCGTTATACGTGAAAAGCTGAAAATAATTACAAAAATGCCAACCCCTTTAACATTTGGAAGCTTTTGCGGAACGTGCATACGTTTTTAATATGGTTTCAGGCATTTTTATGAGATTTGAGATTGTAATTTAATTTTATATTTTATAAATAAATGTAATTTATATTAAATGTAAAAAAAATAAGTAATATTAATTTTAAATAAAATTTTCGTTATTTATCTTAATCTAATCTCTGATGAAAGGGAGTAATTCACAGGGAGAGAGATTGAGCGTGGTGCTCACCCATAGAACGAGGGTGAGAGGGTGATACTACCACGGCCACAATGACTGCAACTAGACTACCATCGAAATATAAGGTTTTAATATACAAAAATCATTATGTTGTTCAAGCATTATATAATTAATTATCCAATATATTTTAATAAAACAAGAAACAGCTAACCCCTGAAACCAAGAGCACCTCTAAGTCCTATTACGCTTTACTACTAATAAACCCGAGAGTTGGATTTCTTGAGGAAAACTGCGGTCAAAAGGAGAAAAATATTTCTCTGGAAAAACGTGTCTCGTCTAAGGGGATTAGATATTTCAAGAAAATCATGAATTATTTAACTCAACAAAAGAGACCGAATATTTTTTTATAAAACTGGCGTTCAATTACATTTATGTTATTGGTGTTAATGAATCCGTTTGCCCTTACTTTATACTAGCTTAGCCCAAGGTTTCACTTGTTTTTTTTAATTTTATAGTTAGTATAGTTTTAAAGTTATAAACGCACAAACGAACAGACGTACAGACACAGAGCAGTGAGATTAGAAGTTGAGTTATATATATGATAAACAAATTGGTATATTGTAAAACAATCTTCAAGAAAATGAAAAAATAAGATTAAATTAGATTTAGAAAAAAAACAATTTTGACAGACAAACAAAATAAATTTTCCTTTTCTTCTTTTACAGTATATAGTCTTAACATTAAGTCAAAAATAAAATCTACTTGTACTAATTATTAGTTTTATTTCACTATAATATAGTTGAAACATGTCAAAATAAATTTAATTAATTAAATCACAAAACACGACCGACCGGTCGCGGTCGGATCGCTGTCGTAACAACATCCGACATAAGTAAGCCATAAAAAACATCATAAACTATGCCGAGATCGCGAAAGTACTTTTAAAATATTTCGTTTTTATTGCTCCAATAAAAAAATTATTGGCACTCATCGCCAACATTAATATATATTGGTGTTATAAGATTTATAAAGTTGGAAGTATGATATTTTTCTTGTCACAATCATTCAAATGGTTTAAAAATAACAATTTAATTCAAACAATTAACCGCTTTCATCCCCATTTGTTTGTTTATTTGACGTTTAGTTCCCGAGCTTTGTCCGAGGAAAACAAACAGACGCTTTTTCCAACTTAACAGCTAATTGATTTAAAGTTTAAATTAACTCCAACCTGTTTAAACAGCGGGTTATCTCTAATGGATCTGATTCCTCATCTACAATGTCATTTTACTTGATTCCTGAAATGAATTTTGAATAATTTTATTTCGTTAACAGTTTGTTTCAACCGATCTCTTTATCTTTTTTATCTTTAGTAATAAATGATTGTTCCACTTCACAGTTATCTTATTAAATTTTAATAAAATCATTTTTTTTTCTTGTTATTTTATAAAACGGACCTCTGAAATGAAGTATAATTTATTATTTTTATTTTGCTTTACTTTTTATACCTATATGTGTGCTAGTTGCTGTCCAGCGATTGTGCACGTGTTTGACAAAAAAAAAATTTAATCTTTTTTAATTGTGTTTTTTAAATCCAGAATTTACAAACATTATTACTCGTAAAATACTCATTATCTAATAATTATTGAATTTAAAAACATTGAAATATCGTTTTTGTAACACCAAAAACGGTCTAGCCATTTACGAAGTAAGGAATTACGAACACAGTAATTAATCATCCTTACTTAGGTTTTCTGTTTTCACAATCAATAATAATAATTAATAGAATAAGAAAGAACTCTCTAGACTGTGATATAGTCAGAAACCTTAAATGACCTTATGGAATCCCATTTAATAGACACACAATTAAATTATTTTTATTTTATTATATATCTTTGGAATTATTTTAATCCATGATGACAGTGTTTTTATTAATAAAAATTTACATTTTTCTTTGTCTCCGATATCAAGTACTATTCAGTATCGATTCTTAGTGTATTCAATCACAGGCGGAAGCGGTAGCGAGGGGATTATTGAATCAATCATGAAAATAGATACATATTATATATTATTATGTTTATTTCGTGATTTAATAATGAAAATGTTTAATTAAAAACAAAAATACATTCAAATAGAGTGTAAATAATTTGGATGTAAAAAAAAATAACATTAAAATACTGAGAATTAGTTAAGCTCGTTAAAATGCGTCCGATTTCGAAATAGGTTAAACCAAAACTACGCAACACTACACTACCGCAGGTAAAACTACATTTTAAAAGTATAAATCAATTTAATGTATCTTTATAGCGCTATAAATCTGACCTACAATATAAAAATAGCTAATACAGGCCGTGACCCCAGCATCGTGGAACTTATCAGAACATTTAATTTATTTACCGCATATAGAACATATTACTATCATTATTTAAATCGCTTTTGAAATGTATTTTAAAGTGGTTTTTAATATATGTATGTAATAAAAATAGTTTATATTATATATATAACCTAATCAAATGATATTAATAATTTACTGTATATATAAAATATTTGTTAAATATACGTTTCAGAATATCACTTCGCAAGAAGGAATTACTCCTTTGTCGTTTTTTTTATAAACCTAAATATTAAACTCAGTATAATCGTCTATCTGTCCGCATGTCCTGTGTTACATTCGAATCCAGGACCATTCGATAAACAGTTAGGATCACTAATCACTGGATATGATCCTGGTTATCTGTAAACTGTCTTGACTCCTCAATGTAGTAAACAAAATAATCAAATTACAATTCCAGAATAGAAGTTTCCGCCATATCTAATCTATTATAGATTTAGACGAATAGAAAGAGCGTAATCCGATTGATTGAAAATTGGTATAATTGAACCGATAATTGTTCAATTTCGCAGTAAAAGTGGGTCAGATTCATTAGCGTTTTTAATATTGAAGGCTTGTGATGTATTTTTGTGTTCCAGATTATTTTGAGAGCGAAGCAATTAATAATAAATCTGTAAAATTATACGCGGTTTATTTATTATTTTTATATTAAAATGATATGCTAGTTTGGGCATAAATAATAATAAAAGATTCGATTGTTAGTGGCGAAAAACTTAATTATGTTTTTTTTTCGGTCTAGTGAAGAAGTGTCACCTTCATGTTATAAATGAAAAGTCTCTCATTCCGTAATCATATGCTTTAGAATTTATTCAAAAGTGACAAAAATATATATGAATAAATTGAAAGATACAAAATAATTAATTTTCTCACACACACAAACGGTTTTTATTTTAGCATCAGTAACATAGTGATATCTCAGGGTCAGGGCTAAGATAAGGATGCTTTGAATTTTAATCTTTAATGTATATAAATAAATAAGATATCTGTAATTTAATTTAACAATTTCCTTAATATTTTATAATCTTTCTTCCCAGAGAAAATGTGATGTCACGAAATCTCTAGAATATGCTTTGAATATGAAATTTTGAACGAAATTTATTTTGGAAGAGTTTTGCTTAGTTCCTAAATACATCACAGTTAATAATAAGACTTTTCGTAACATATATGTAAAAATACGATCAGACTGTCATTAAAGTTCTTTTTACTAACAAATAAATATAATAATATAAAGCCGACGTCTGTCTGTCAGTAGGGCATGTACACGCGGTAACTAGTGCTAGCCGCATCGGATTATTCTAGGTCAAAAGCATTTATGTCTATTACAGTTCACTTTAATGGCTTCACTGTACAAGTATTAAGTAATTTAATATCTATTACATACAGGAATGCTACTTCCAGATACTAGACCATTTAAGGAATAGTAGGTAATAGTAGGTACAGCTGACCGTGCCCACATCAAATATTTTTACTTGAGATATATATGTGGTTCAAAGTATTCAGAGTTTAGATTTTTATTTGTATTTATTTCATTTTTTGTTGAACTATTTTTAATATTTAATCCGAGTTTATTCGGGTAGGCGGTTCCAATTCCGTTGCAATATCGTGATAAAAATAGCCTGTGTTACTCTGATTTTTTAGCTTTCGACAGATGAAAGAATTTGTTTTTAGCCCAATAGTTTTTACTAAATAATAAAATTGATATAAACATACCATTTTCTTTATAATATAGTTATCATATACTAAACATCGGTTATAAAACACAACAATAACCGAATTGCACCCAATAAAAATAAAATAACAAAACGCTGATATAAACCGAAACAAATTTTTCATTTCAACTAAGGGGTGGCTTTTTATCTCTATTCCCTTAATTAAAGGGTGCAATTGTGTCATGGAATAAAGGGACAGATTATGTTAACAATTATTTGTATTAAACAGATTACAACGCGAGGGTATTTGGGGTATTTTGATGTAGATTTAATGTCTCTTGTTGATTATTTATCGTACCCTCGTTTGTATTCCTTGAGAATGTTAGTATGTTTACGGGGTCTTGACTTCATATTGTATACAGAGTGTTTAGATTTTGCTACTAAATTTTTTACTAATTAACGAAATGGAAGGTGTATGATCCTTTAATCTAATACTTTATCAATATTCCATGAACTATCAAACTGAGATATTTTATACAAACATATTTATACAAATTGATATAAATTTTCATAGTGAATGTGAATAACAGATACCGACAAATCTATATCTATAGATATAATTACCGTCATAAAAAAAACATAAAAACCATTTAATAACATTTAATAAGAAATCGACGAAGAATAATTTAAATGTATAATCGTACTGAATCTGAAATTCTTATATTTTGGGATTTCCTTCAAAAATCTTATTCCAAATTTTACATATACATTGTTCATTACTTTTCCTACCTTTTATTGCGGTCCTCCAGCGAAAACAGGGTTTTCATAGCCCTTAACAATTTTTTAAGATATTATCTTATACTTCACTAGTAATAAAGGTCCTATTATTATTGGAATAAATTTAATACTTATACAAAACTATTAAATGCTATATATATCTGGATATAAATATATTTCAATCACTGATATTATTAATAAAAGTTTTCTGGCATTAAACCTTGATTCAAAAGCAAATCCATATTATATAGTAGCATATCTTATTATTAGCTGAATATGTAACAAAATTAAGATTAAACAGGAGTACAGTAGACGTTATCCTTAAAATTAATTACATCAAATATTTTATGTATTATTTGTTTTTGTTTTTCTTACCAAATATCAAAACAACACAATTCATTCACGATTTCAATTTATTTAAAAATTTGAAAAGTCAGGGTGTAAATTGCTGTAACAACGCCGGATCAGACGGAGGGGAAAACTTACAAATCATTCAATTCCAATTTCTGAGCTCATAGCCCTGTTTGTTAAATAGCATAACTTATCAGAGCAAATCAAATTATTAAATGCTTTTAGAATAGTGTATTGATAAATGTTATTTAGAATTGAAGTTGTCGAAATTTCAAGACCTTCTGCGTCTTCTTTACTCGTTTATGAAACAGTTACAAAAAATTAAGTTATTTTAGACATCCAGTTCAATCTGATGAGTTTGGTGTTATAAAATATTTAAGATATTCTGAACTACATTTAAATAAAACGAAGAATTATAATTGTAAAATATCATGTTTTATAATTGAGTTAGGTCAATTTTTATCTAGTTTGATTCCTGTTATGCTGTTATATCAGAAAGAGACGTACATTTTATATATAACAATTAGTAAATAAGCTTACTACATATAATTCAGGATATACCTTATCTGAAATATGCTAAACAAACAAATATAAATATAAACGTAGTACTAATTCTTAAAATACTAATCATTAATTGCTGACAACGTTGAGTCTTTGTCCATTTTTATGTATATAACAACAGCTACAAAATATAATTCTATAAAAATATCCATTAAAGTAACATAAAACGAAATATTGTCTAATTATAGTGCATCAAATAAAACTAAGTACTCCCAACTGTTCTAATGGCAAAGATTAATCAAATAATAAAAAATAGAAGCCGAGTGGATGTACCAGATGAATCAACCGTTGAAAATTTAATTCGTTTCAAAGTTGCCAGCGTAATTCGTTTACCCATTCGGAAATTAAATAGATGGGTAATTTGGCAACCCCATTAGTGGAGGTCACCGAAGGGAGTCCTAGACGTACTAGGGTCAGATTTATGTGGGGTTACTCTGGTTTAAATTTAATATTATGACTTTGGTTGAGATAGAATGTATTTTTGTATTACTGTAGTTTGAAACAAAAGTTTGAAATTGTATTGTAATTACTTTGGAAATATTATTATACTTCACATATTTATATAATAATTTTTAAAAGAGTATGAATTTTAAGCATATGTGATATCAATAACAGCGTGGGTAACTATTTTTTTTGCACATACACACACACACTCACACACACACATACGAAATTAAAGAGATAAAGCGTCCTAGCAACGTTGCCTCCAAAATTATTAAAATTGATATATTTTTTTATTTACGAAATGAAAACGAGATAATGACATTCCTAAGTGTATTTCCTTTCCATTGAGTCATTCATTGCATTTACAAATAAATAAACTGCGTGGTACGATAATAAATAATTCAACGTTGAATTATCAAATTGTATACCACACCTAAGAGATATCTCGAGCATGTTAAGCTGCATTTACTTCTTATCTCTACAAGGTCCGTTAATACGGGGTCTAGAAATAGAAATATTTACTGTAAATATATTCAATAAATACAGAATAGTTTGAGGGTTTTCTATTGTTTTAAGTAATATATATATTTATATAACTGAGTTAGGTACATCACTTATCTAGGTGGCTTGGGAGATGATTAATATAACCTTAGGTTAAATTTGATATTGGCCTCAAAGTTATAGTGCTTTAGACCCTTCTTAATAGCTATGCTAATTATACTATGAATATACACTTACTTAATAAAGTAATTATAACTTGTAATTATGTTTATATTATCAGAAGTAATGTATACTCGTCTGTAATATATTACCAAGTGTGTTGTGAATAAAGTGAGACGAAGGTGACTGAACGATGTAGTCAGACAAAGAACTTTTGATAGACTAAAACTATCAGAGAACTGTGAAAATATAACACCATAGCAGATTAGAAAAGAAATATATTTTTATATAACACTGATTTTAATTATAAACTAGTGGCGCGAACCGGACCTCGATTTTGACTCGCTGCGCTCACAAAATCTCGGTAGAGTTCGGCGAATTGAGCGAAGCGAGGAACCCATATTCAATTCAGCGTTCTAAGTTGAAACCAGCAGTCAATAAATATAGAACAATCAAATATCACATAGTGAATTCTATGGGACTGTCATTTTTTGGTGATTATTCCTCAACGCCATGAGTTTTTTTTTCACTTTTTTTTTTAAAAACCATTGCAATAACCATCGCTATAAATGTGCGAAATTTCATGAAGATCGGTCAAGCCGTTTTCATGCCAACCCCGGACATGGGATGCAAAAAGTCTAACATAGAACGCTCCGCTCGCTTCGCTCAATAAAAGTTATAAATGACAATACATATAACAATAGTTTATATCGTCTAAGAAGTTAGCGGAATAATTTAAAATAATATACCTAATTGAGTGACACCTCCATCTTATCTTTCCCCGACCAAGAAAGCGGAAAGCAAGCAAATTATAAACGGGAAACTAATTTAAAAATGTAACAACCCACGCCGTTGAATTCATAAAAATATTTTAATTAAAATCTCATAAAATCATTTGAAAAACGTGATTGTTAAATACTATTAAATTAAAAGTATGAGGAAGTTAGTGCAACGTTTATGCAAGGGTATAAATAATTGAATTTCAATATTCAGTATGAGTAAGTGTTCTATAAAACAATAATTCACACAGCGGGATGCAATCATCCTAATGCGATTCAATTTATCTGTTTTAAATACATTGCAAATAAAGTTTTTGCGTGTACTTTAATTGAGATGGATCGTGTAAATGGCGAGACGCCAGATCGGCTATAGATTTTGATGTTACTATTGGTTTATTTTCATTCGAGTTTATTATTTTTAGAGAGGTTAATATTTTGATATATGGTAAAAAAAGTATCCATCTTTGGAAAGCACGCCCATTAAATTGTATGTTTTATATTTAATGTGAAAATAAGCAGTTCATGAAAAGAAATTTGCATCTTTTTCCTATTAAATTATAACATAATTTATCAACATTCCTGCTTAAGCTATTATTATAGCTTATTACTGCAAGTGATTTTATTCCTTGAAATATATTTTTTAAATCTTAATTCTATAACAAAGTTTTTGTCAAACCAATTGTGATGTTATTAATTTCATTTACATAATATGTTTCCTCCATCACAGACGACTATGTATTTTTTATCTTCTAATTGGTAATGAGTTTTGTTAAACATTATACTTAATTTATATCTTATAAAAATTTATTTCAATCGAGTTTCATTCGATTCTAAATAAAATGGTAATTATTTACTAGTGTTACGCAGAGAGCTAAAATTATTTAATGTGGCGCTCGATAGTACTACGATCAGGACGACTAACTTTCCGTCTAGACAAAAAAAATACTTCGAATGTTCGAATCTTTATAGATAATAATTTAGACGCTTTTAACTAATGAATCTAACTATAAATATATATTTAGCAAAAAAATATCAATACTACACTTACACAGAGTCAGCAAACAAATAAAATTTAATATTCTCTTTTGTCGGAACTAGCATTATGATTTTAAATATTCAACACTACACCATAGAATTAAGTATGTAAATAAAAAATATTAACCTGAAAACATCAATTTATAAAACTTAAACACTCTTCTATAATTTCCCATGGCGTCGCTAGATCGATGGTGTTGTATAAGTTATGGAGTGCTCCATGGGTTATTGATGAGATATCGATGACTTAGCTTAGTAGATTGGGTCTATGTATATATACATATATATACATATATATAAAACTATTAACAGAAAATTACAACAATGTTTTATGTTTATTCGTAACCTTAATATCCATTAAGGGAAAATAATTCGAGATTTCATCCTTGAAATAAAATATATAAAATTGTATCAAAACCGTGTTATTCTAAGAAACATGGATTTGGATAAAAAGGCTCTTATATTTATATATTAGAAGTTAAGTTGTTCTAACGATTTAGAACATTTTTATACAATGTCTTAACTACAGCGATGAAATACGGGATAATGTTGGAGGTTTCTGGGTTTTTCTACATAAAATATTGCGAATTATAAATGTTTAGAGTAAAGATTTTTCTTATTAAGTATGGATAGACCCAATTGGACAGTTGGTATGAGATAATATATAGCTTTTATATTTGAAGTAATAAAAATTAAACGTTTATTTGTTAGTAGATTAAAAAAGTATTACATAATGAAAAAAATCTAGTGGGATAACGTTGCAAGACACGGTCCAGAATGTATGAAGGATGCTTTAAAACACAGCGTGTTGTTTCAAAGGATGTTTTAAGCTGTGAAGCTTATTTACAAACATGATTTTCTTTTTAGACAATATTTTGTTATACAAAATATCAAATTTAAATTTAAATTACTACTTCATCCAAATACTTAAATTTAAACTTATTTTTTAGGTTTTAATAAATAATCTAAGGAATTAATTGTATAATAAAGTCTAGGTATTTTACGGCAGGTCGTATTCGTGTTGGCTCGACCAGGGCAGTCACCCCCTACTGAAGATATTATAGATGATTGTCAGATGCTTTCCTCTCCGAATGTCTTTATCCAAAGCATGATTCCCTATTCATCATATATGGCAAAACATTTGGAAGTTACTAAATTTTGCACATATTTGCACAATCCCACCAATTACCATCAAGTGGACAGTTTCGGTGACAACAAAATAAAAATGACCGAGTGACCAATAAAAGTGACAAAATCATATGTACGTCAAACTAGAACCGTGTCAGTAACAGAGGTGATTCATCAGAATTAGCGCTGATTGTCGGAGCGATGACGTCATCAATATGTAACTGCGCTGGTGATGGACCGCCATGAATATAGTTGGAATTTAGAATACCTGCGCGACTACCCGCCAACCCACTGACGAACAGTGTCGGGTAAGCGCTACCACAATTGGAAAGCAATGGAGCGTATAAGGGTGAATTTATACTGGGTGGCGATAAAATATGTGAAATAAATCATAAATTTATTACTTTTTCTTCATTTAAAAAATAAAGATGCTGTAATTTACGTTAAAGTTACTAGAATGAAAAAACAAGATATTTCTATGAATCGATATTTATAATAGATGTTGTTTTTAATGCATAATTTTGTAAATCAATTTGTTTGAATAAAATATTTTTCCGAAAAGAAATATAGAAACATGCACAGAGTTGAAGCTATTTAGAAATACAACAATTTATTCCCCTGTCATTCGACTGCAGTAGTTTATTAGTTCCATGAACTAGAATTACAAACTCAAACTAAGATCAGTAACTCACTCGCTATTGGCGACTGAGTGATGACGTCATCAATACTCGTCGCTCGACCAACCACAGCTTAACAGTAAATAACACTACTTTTGAAATAAAAACTAAATAACAACTATTGTTAGTTCAATGAAATGTCCTCTACAACTTCTGGTAAATCTTCTTGCGATCTGGTATGAACTAAATTGACCTGCAAAGCTTCTTTGGTATCATCTCAATAAGAACTCTCATTTGAGGTTATTTATCAAGCGACTGTTCATAATTGGGCCAAAATTTGTCTAAGTAGGATTTATCGCTGCTATAAGTTTCAGATCTGTTTTTATCCAACATTTAGCTTTCCTCCATTGCCTCCATTCCAAGAGACAAGATAATATTACACACATTATACACAAATATTTTATTAAAAGATAATGTATGCCCAAACGCCTAAATATATATATATATATTATAAATTATTCTTCAAAAGTGACTAATTTTCAAAACATTTGCAGTGTTTATATTAAGAGATGCGTTATTGTATTTCTCAGTCCCACTTATTGTTTGTTTATAGTTCTGGGTGCGTCTGGTTAAAATCAAGATAATTTATATGTTAACTTCCGATAACAAACATCTCCACAAATTAAAACGCTCTGCATCAGAGATATTTCTTTAAGAAGTTTGATTTATGTTTAAAAAAAAAGCTTTTTAAGGAAGACCCTTTTGATAAACACCAATAATAAGTGTCAAAATGTTTGTTATATTATTCTTATTTCCCTAAACATAAAGAGTTATCTATGCTATTATGAAAACAAATGTTTTCATTACACGCCATATTATGCCCATTCTTGCTAACGGGTTAGAAAACCTTAGAGAGAGACGCTCATATCAAACATACATGCGTTAGAGAGGGACGGATTTATTTTCAGTTTCGGCTTCGAGGGCTATGTTGAAGATTGTGTAGCAGATGTTACTCTGTTGTGGATATATTTTGCCCTCGGATAATTCTCCCGCTCGTATGAGTGAATACTTTATTTTAACCAACTGTTCGGAAGACAGTTCTGATATATACATAAATAAAAAATAATGTGGAATTTCTTCCAACCTGATAATCAAAAAGATAAAACAAATTAAAAGCAACATGATAAGTTTTGAATTGTTTACTTGAACTTTAATTAAGATTCCAAACCACTCAAATGTTAGCACACAATATACACATTACACACTGTTCATAGGAAACCTTCGGATATCAGGAATAAGCGATCCTAGAAGTCAGCAGTCTGGAAATATATAGACAAGCTTAATTATTATATTATATTGAAAAACCATACATTTATTCTTCTAAAACCCATATCAAGAATTATCAAAAAAAGTATATCCTAATTCTAATAGTTGAAGCCTATTTTACATCTGGGAACAGAGTGAAATCCTATGTTTGTGACCACACCCTGAGGCCTCAAAGTACTTAGACTAAGATAAGTTAGTACATCTTGTGTTCATATGGGAACTAAGTGACTGTTGGAAGTAGATGACAAATTAACTGACATACTGACAGACACTAACATTTCGCATTTCCGTAGCCACAATTGATACAAAGTATTAAAGTTAAAAAAAAAAGTCAAATTATAAAACTGATCCGTGAGTTAGGTCCGTTAAAAATATAGTTTTATTTTCATATATCTAACAGTCTGGTCCAGGTTAAGAGGAAGATACAATTTAATTTATCTTTGAATATTTATAATTAAAACATAAAATTCTTCAAATGAAATAAAAAAATACTATTACACGCAACAATCTGGTAATGCAGTAGGTATATATAATAAAAGTATGTTTTATCCTTTACTAAAACTTAAAAAGGGGGGGGGGGGAGGTGTAAGTAAGAAAGGCGCTATTGGAGGAGTTTGACATCATCACTTGGAGCAGTTATAATTGTAGCAATCAGATTTACTCATACTAAGGAGGCTGATACTGATCCATTGTACTGGATTCATAATAACAGGGCTTATATGATGTTATCCTTGACCTTTCAGTTCAGTTTTTTACACGTTTATGTACGGTAACGAGTAGTATTTTGTGGATATTCCGTAGCTCGTAAGGGTAGTTTTAACGTCACTAGTTCCATCATAGATTAGCCAACAAAGAGTATTTTGCCAACGTATTTTTTTTTGTAACCTTTCTATAAGTCCGTGATTGTAACTTAAAATATATATATGTCCTTAAAGTAAGGAACTAAGTGAAATGTACTAAGAAACTAAATTATAAAGACAAACCCGGCTTGTAAAAGATTATGATTAATTAAATATTTTAAAAACAACTTTTTGTAATGGTTTTAATACATATATTTATAACTTTTTACCAAAATTTCAAATAAAATTAAGAACAATTAAGTTTTTCTTTCATTTTAAAAGTATATGCAGCAGAAAAAGCCCACTGGAACTACTAACACCCACTTAAACAACTTAGTTGTGTAGTTCCTGCGCTAGTGAGACTAAGTTACTGCTATTTTATAAGACTTAATAACAAGATTCTTTTGTTTTAAAAGTTATGTAAATAACTGTAAGTTCGTGTTAACATGGACTTGGCTAAAGATTATATTTTAAATACTTCTGTACTTAATTGTTATATTTAAAACAAATTGTAATGTTCATTTCGAATTCAGATTTTACTTTTGTTTGTTAAAGTTGAAGATTTTTGTTACAAGTGCTCTTATAAGGTAACAAACTTCTTGTTGAAAGGTATCAAGGAGTAGGAGAAGAACCGTCAAGAAACGTTATCGATATCCCTTTAATTATAATTTAAATTTTTTTCATAGTAATTTGACATACTTATAGATAATTTAAGACATATTTTGTTTGTGGTATCTGTCTTATGCTATACATACTGTAAAGTAAAAATTGTCTTCAATGCGGGTAGTGTCGCAATAGCTCAATTGATAGAGCTCAGAGTCGGTTACAAATAAGTCCAGGTTCTATCCGTATTAATGAAATTTTTTATTTCATATTTAAAATTTAAATTTGTTTGATATAGCTAAACATGTCTATCGACATGATATATATTTTGAATTAATAAGAACAACATGCATTTTTATTCAATGAATTTACTTTAGACTGAGGACCATTGTTCTATAGAAATTACAGATATTAAAATTAAATTAAGTTAATTAATGAAACTTCTATAAGAACTTAATAAAATCAAATCATTGCATCACAAATAAAAAACAACATACAAACCCACAACCAATCTCATGTCCTAATAATGTTATAAAATGTTATTTTGCGGAATTGCCGCCGCGTTAGTGATTTATTGATGACGTCACAATATCCCGCTAATTAACCACCGGACGACCAGTGTTCAGGTCGTTGTAATTATTTGCGGTTTTGCTGATTTCAGTGATATTTTATTTTTGCAGATGCATTATTAATAATTATCTATGAAATTCGCTTATTACATGAAAAATAGCTTAAAATATGTCTTCAACATTTTGTATATTTATTGGAAGGAAAATATTTTTTTGTGATTTAAATTAAATTTCGAAAAAAAAGATTTCACTTGTTTATGCTATTTGTACGATAAGAATAATTTAATTAATTAAAAAAGTTATTGTTATTTATTTTTATTTCATGTTTATTAAAATATCTATGACTATATTTAGAGTTTTTTCGATTTTGTTTTCGCAATTAGTTCAACGTAATGTGATAACTTGGGATAGAACTTACTAAATGTAATAATGATATCGACTCTATCGGCGATGATAGTATCTAATATTATAAGTAAAAATAAATGTATGGTTATTAAAATAAAATGCCATAAATTATGTCACCGTAATGTCCCTTCATCCAAATTAAAACATATTGACCTGTTAAATATTTAAACGATGTTTCATTGTCACATAAAAATGAAAATAATTTTTACGGAAATACGCAAAATATAAAGATAAGTGACCATTAAAATTTATTATCATCAGAAGAATCAACGACTGCCACTCAATTGTGAAATTTAATTCCGGCGTAACGAGATTAAAAAAATAAAAAGATACTTATATTTGAATTTTCTTATTCAAATAAGTATTATAATGTTAAGAGTATTGACCATGTAATTGTAATTGAAGCCATATCTATCAGATTGCGATATCATCATAGTTTGTTTTAAGGATTTAATAGTGTTTTGTCTAAGGTTTAAATAATAGAATTGTAATTTTATCGACGCCTATCAAAGTTACGTAGATAGATACGACGTTCAATTTGTATAAATATTCTATGTGTCTCAATTGATGCTACTATAAATGATGAATGGGTGAACTTGACTCGGTTATAATACAAGCCAAATCGATTTGCAGTTGCATTTGATCATGCAAATAACATAATTGTGATGTTAGATATACTGACAAAATAATTCTAGTTAATTCAAACTATGTGTATGAGTATTTTGTATTCATTCATATTGATGGAATTTTATGTCGAAATTCTAAGTTGAAGGTATAAAAATAATTTCTTTAATCGATAGTATTGTAGTAGGATATATCTTCTAACATCATTGTCAAGAACTTGCTCTAGGAATACTGTCACCGGTACTAAAACCCAAACACCTTCTATTCGTCCCTTGTAAGTGCCATCGTAAGCAACCACGTCTCAGAGCCATAAGTCATCACTGGCAACAAACATTGGTCAAAGACTTTTTATTCAGATATTGCGGTATTTTGGACGTGAAGATTTTTCGAAGCTGGCTAGACGGTTTGGCCCAAGTATATGTAATCGTTAACAACTTCGAGTATAGCACCTCTGACAATACTTGAGTATGCACGACTTGGGTTGTCAGCCATGAGGTGCCCGAGTCTGGCACATGGTTGGCAGGGGGGGGGTGTATGCGGCGGTCTGCCCTTACGGGTGGCCCGTCTGCGGCGCCGGGCTCGGGTCCCTTTCCTTCGGCCTCAGCCGTCGAAAGTGGGCCTGGGCATTTCGGTGGGAGGGCACAGGCCCTCTTTTCCGGGGGACAGCTGCGGGGTCATTCCGGGTCACTTCTCTGATTTTACAGTTGACGTTGGGGTGGCTTCGTGGTTGAGGGTATTTAAGGGGCGATAAGGGTTTGGGGTTCTTCGAGTCGATCTCTAAACGGTTCGGGAGGTATATTCTCCAAGCAACAGACGGTGCCCGGATTAACCTTCGTGGAGCGTGACACCACGGTTGCTCGGTGATCGTTAGTCCCGGCTTGGTGGGTTCCCGACTTATGCCTCTTTCGTGCTGGACTCGGTTGACCACCGTGTTCGGCGGTAGAGGCCAGTCGGGTTCGAGGTCGGGCCCCTTCTTTGAGTGGCGGTCTTGCGCGGCAACGGTACGTTGGTAGTCCTCCCTGCCAGTAGCCGGATCGTGCTTGGCTGTCCACTCATGTGGGGTCCAAACTTAAGACTATTTCATTAGTCAAGAACCCCCTAGTGGGTAAGGACCTACCCTAAAGACGCTCACGTTTTCCTATTTAGAGCTGTTAGACACCAATTTGAGCCAGCAATTTTAACCAACCAATAAAATTTCATCTTCCCATTGTATAAGTAATTTTACCTCTTTTTACCGGTGGACCTCCCTACAAGGTAGTTTTGAAGGTCCAGCAATTTTCCGTGAGCCATGTTAGGCTTGGGATCAATTTATCTAGCTGGGACCAAATTATGGTTATAATATTCGATGAGTAATTATTTATTGAAGTCGGGTAATTTTTTTCATTCAAATAATAAAATAAAATCGATCTAAAAACAAAATAACTAAGAACAACAGATAAATAAGGTGTTGTATGAGATAAAATTGTAATTTAGTTAATACTGATACCAAACTGGTATTAATCTATATAAATACTATAAAAAGAAAAGGTTTTAGTTTTTCGTAAACTGGTAAAAAAATTCTTTCACCTGTTTAAATCTGCATTAGCAACGAATAACATGGATTACGTTTTTCCACCCGATATTCTTAAAGATTCTTAGGATCTACGTGAGTGAAATCGAAGTAAGTCTGAGAAAAACATCTCTCTAAATAAGAAATAAAAATATACATTTATTTAACTAACGGATTTCTTTATGTCCTTAATATAGAAAATAATCAGGCCAATATTTTTTTTTATTTTCTAGTTGTAATAAATATTAAATAGTATATTCTATTATTAGAATGAATTTTTATGAAAATCTTTACAAGAGTTAGATTCACACAAAAAGCCCCCTGGACCTACCAACACCCACTTGAACAACTTGCTGCGTAGTTACTGCGCTATTACCACTTTAGTTACTTCTATTTTATAAAAGTTTAAATAACAAGATTCTTTTGTTTTCAAGTTATATAAGCAACTGTCAGGTTCGTGTTTACATAGACTGCTAAAGATTGTATTTCAAACGCCTCTGTAATTAGTTGTTCACTTTTAAATCAAAATTTAATTTTATCTTTGTCTTCAGGTTTTAAAAACAACAACATACGAACAACTTTATTTTATTGATTCTCGCAAATCCATGTTAAACGAAAGTCAAAGGAAGCGTTATCTATTTCTAATAATAATTTTTTGCACTTATGACACGCAGACTCTCGTTGCACGGTTCCAGAGTTTAAATTAATGAAGTTGAACCGGCAAGAAACTCTAAGGGCATTCCTCTGATTTATTTAATAATAGTATTGATTAACGATTCAACACATAATACTTGCTGTAATTTTATGTATATGATGGTTCAAACGGAGTTTAGTAAATAATTTTGAAAAAAGATATTATGCTGTTTGATGTGGAGCTTCATTGGTTATTATAAATAGATGAAATAACTAATTGGTCGTAGTTACTTTACCGTTTTTTTTTAATAATCTTTATAAGTTGTCAAAATATCTTCCAATTTCATATAATTCTGGTCAACGCAGTATTACTAAATGATTATTTGAAATAAAGAGTTCAAATGGTAGCATAATTTGGTTCATGTTTTTACTTGAAATTAATGTTTTTATAAGGCATGCAAACTTGATCGCCAAATATGATGTAAAAAATGCTATTATCGCTTGGCGCAGGGCTTTATTCAGGGACATACTGCTCTGCGACTAGTTCTTCAGCCGTTTTTCTACAACTTTTTGTCGATTTAGCGAAAATACAATCAAACATACAATACATTTATTAGTGAGAATAATAAATCTGGAATAAATCTGTTCTGCTAAATATCACAAATTCATTGAAGCAAAAAAATATATGTTACATAAACTAAATGAGTCTTGAAAAAATACTTTAGTATTTTAATGTTAGTGAGAAATAAAACTGTTTAATAAAAATATTTTTATTGTGATACTATTACCAGTTTGTGATTTACTTAACATATTAAGTAATAACTTTTGTTATAAAATGTAAGTATGTAGATATTAAAAATAAATAAATTCTATAAGAACCTCATATACATCAAATCATTGCATCACAAATAAAAAACAACATACAAACCCACAACCAATCTCATATCCTAATAATGTTATAAAATGTTATTTTGCGGAATTGCCGCCGCGTTAGTGATTTATTGATGACGTCACAATATCCCGCTAATTAACCACCGGACGACCAGTGTTCAGGTCGTAATTATTTGCGGTTTTGCTGATATAAATGATATTTTATTTTTGCAGACGCGTTATTGATAATTATTACCTACAAAAATTGCTTGTTGGGAGCAAAATAACTTATAAACTACAATTAGTTTAGAGGACAAAGATTCTTATCGTTTTCTTTCTTAAAAAAATACTGGAATAATTTATATAAAAAATTTGATAAAAAAAATTCTATGATGTAAGAATAATTTTATGAAATAAAATAAATATATTTATTTTACAAAATAAAATAAATACAATTTTTTTATTTTGTGTATAAAAACACTGTACACCTTATTTGGCTTTACTTTCAAAAGTACTTTAAGGACAGCCGATAGCCTAGGATGTATGTATGTACATAATCTAATAATGACTGTCAGATTTAATTGACGAGAATCATGTCTAATTTTATAATCATAAAAGAAAATGGAGGCTTTTTAAAAAACAACGCTGCATCGATTTCAATTGTAAAATGGAATACCGCTGTAATTGTAAATTGTAGTACGAGATTAATGTAAATAAAACGACACTTATGTTTGATATTAATTTATTAAAATAGAAGTACCATAACGTTACGAGTAAAAATATATTTTGAAGAATAAACGAAGATAAGTACTAAAATAAAAAAAGTCACACCATTGGAAGAATTAGTAGAATTAGTGAATTTAACAAACTCATTACAACAAATAAAACATTGATTTTTCACATATTCTTGTCAAGCTCAACAAAAAATATTTTGAAATTTTCAAGACTGTCTAGAATAAACTGTTTGCATTCTTAGCGATAATTATACTATTTCCTTATTCTAGTAATTAAAAGAATATTCCAATTATGAAACTTTTAGTTGTATCAGAAAATATTTAAGTTTCCATAATTAATAACTTACTTTTTGTTTTACCGGAAAAGTATATTAAGCTTTGACAATGAAAAAATGATTACTTATATTAAAAATATGTCATGTGTATTGTTCATTTTAGTTGGATTTTATGAAAATTTAAAATCTTAAAACACAAAAAAGGTCAAATAATGGGTTTTTACTTTTATTTATATTTAATTTCAGTACCTTGACCTCGTTATTGATGCGGTTAAAGTTTTGAACTTTTCAAGCGATAGTTGACTCCAGTTTTTGTTCGACCTACTAACAACTTTTGTAAACATATTTAAATTTCTTAAAGTTATTACGACAAACAGTACATATTTTTTAAAGAAAGGTACTGGGTATATAAACACCCATCAATTCATCTCTTCGTCGGTATCTTAAGTTTAAATGTATATTTATTTAAAATTATTTAAATTCGACGGATTTTGATAATAATACACCGCAGCTATAACTATTGTCACCATTGTAATTCAAAAGTCTGAATAAATGTAGATTAGTATAGGAGTACTTGATAGCTTTAGTTTTTATAATAATCCATTCGAATTAAATCCATTTTTAGATGCTGATTGATATACATAATTAATAATTTATTGTAAATCTCTTTTCATTGTAATGATTCATTGCGTGCTAAATTACATTTCTTGATAACCTTGACTAATTATCATTATTTTAGACGTTTTTCAAGCTTCAACCAGCCATTAATACTATTTTGATTTTTCAATACAAAATTCGTCATTTAAAAACATTAGTACTTATTTTTAGAGATTTTGTTATTGTGTATCAAATTTCTTATTCTCTGGATGAATATGGTAGATATATTTCACAAGGTTTCTAGAAAGTAGAAACCAATAAAGTGCATCGCACCAAACCTTCTTAGAATTGGTTAGCGTCTGTTTATATCACTTCAACATAATTCCGTATTACAAAAATCTTTAACAGCCCCTATGTCATTTTATATTCATTAGTAGTAGTTACATTGATGTTAAGGCAGAAGAGTGACCTCCCCTTTTATTTTAACAAATGATTTCGTAAAACGTCTTACTGAGGATTTAAGGGTTTACTTACTGTGTTTTTAGTGACATTCTAAAAACTTCTCAATAGGTAAAACGAAATATAAAAAAAAACATTTACTTTATTTATTATTTCAAGTAAACTACAAATATTACAGATAGAAGATGTTATTTATACAAAACTGATACACCTTCATTAACTATACTCACTTATAAACCTTTATCTGTACTAAAATTATAAGAAAAAAACCTTTGTTTCTTTACATGTTCGTACGTAACGAGATTGGTCAATAATAAAAGAAATTCTGTTATTTTAAAAATTGTTTCACTTGTCTTAAGTTACATCATCAGCTAATAATATAGTTTACTTTTTATCCTGATATTCCCACGGGATCCCGAACTACGCGACTTAAATCAAAGAAAGCTTGGAAAAAACGCTCCTAACAAAAATTAAATAAATCCCATACACTTAAAACCACATAAATATAAATGTTTTTTTTAAATTTTGTTATAAATAAAAATGTTTAACGCCCAGCTACTTACTTTATACATGTATTACTTAAATAAAATTTCATGAAAACTTTACAAGAAGTATTTTCCGGACAAAAAGCCCACTGGAACTACTAACACCCACTTAAACAACTTAGCTGCGTAGTTACTGCGCTAGGAAGACTTAAGTTACCGCCGTTTCATAAAAGTTCTAAAAAATCTTATGTTTTAAAGGTTTTGAGTGCAACTTTACATATTTATGTTAGTACAGGTTTTGCTATTACTTACAATTTAAATATATTTTACTTAAATTATAAAGTAAACTTAACATCGTCCTTTGTGCTTTAAAATGTGGCTTCAAATATGTAATTTATCAATTTGCTGATTCCCAAAGGAAAAGAATTATTATTAATGATTTTTTCAATTAATTTTGTATAATCATTCAAATTTTAATTATAAACAAAACCAAAATGAGTCTAGAATTTTAAATTACTATTTGAAACTAAAGTTTCATCTATAAAAATTATTTTTGACCTTAAATATTTTGAGACCGCGGTTGAGACTTGAAAGTTGTGGTGACGATGTTATGTTATGTTAAGATAAAATATTAAAGACATTTCGGTACCTTTATAATTTTTTTAATGTAATTTCTTTCTGTAAGTTTCTGGCGCAGTTTCTCCTTGGCGCAGTGGTAAATTACCCTAAATTCTAAACCAAAGGTTGTGGGTTCGATAACTCGAATTTATGAACTAAAAGCATTTTGATGAAATTTTCGATCACAATATCTTAAATCTCGTAATATATCAAAAACAACCTATTCGAACAATAATATATGATTTTGTTAAAATTGTTAGCGATGATTACTTTATAAAGGACATTTACATGCAAATAATCGTACAAGTTACATCTAACTAGAATATACAAAAATATAACAATATAAAGTACTATTCAGAGGTGAATATTTCGTCAGCGAACTCACAGCTGTTTTATTATTAAGGACTCAACGATAATAAGCCATTCTGAGCGCTAAGGGACATGTTATATTCGCTTCACTTGCTTAACCCTAGATAACTAAACTGTTTTCATTGTTCCATTATTACTACACCTTCGTCCAACGGACTACGGAATAAAACAATGAAATATAATAAAACATATTTAATTAAGATAGGAACTTGTTTCATGGCACAAAAGTAAGGATTATAATGAACAAATTAAGTACAAATTAATATTAGAATATCAATTTACACAGTGACCACACATACCAACATTATGTGGACCACAAACAGCTTTTCTACATCTGGTGCAACGGTGCTTGGTCATTCTCCGGTCTTTTGATGGACATAGGTAGCAAATTTTACGCGTGTTTGACGTCGAAGGAACAGGAGCTTCTATTGTCGAAGATTCGCCAAGAATATCCTCAAACATGACACTTATATTACGCCTCAAACTCACGGTCTGTTATCGTTGCCGACGCCAGGGTTCCATTAGCTGATCTCCTAACTTCATTACAAAATCATGCGGACTCATTGGCTTTTTCTTATTTCTCATGTTATTACAGATATGAATAGCGTAAGAAGAAAAAAGAATATATATTGAGAACGTTATAAAAAATACACATCGGCCATCTCTTAGTTTTCTGATTAGATCTTATATTGGCACACATTTGATCAACAGTGTCCACTGCAAATTTTGTGCTATTATAATAATGTATTATTTCTGGTTTTCTTGTCATTTCATTAATAATAGGTTGATCATGAATAGTTGGCAATAAAAATAAAACTTTGTTGGATTTGGCTTTAAATGAAACTAATATCTTTTTTTTAAATTGTCGTCCGTTTCCGATGTTGAGCTATCAGATCTCTCCTCCAGTTCGCTTTCCGACGCTTTCCAGCCAACGACGAATATGATCCTCTTGATTCCTCAAATCCATCTATAATAAATATAAAAAACTGAAAACATCTCTACATCTCTTCGTACTGAGTATTTAAACCGAACCAAAAATATACTTACTTCTAAATTTAGCATTAAACATTCTATTTAAATCAATCCAATAAATTAAATCAGAAATTTAATAAATACTATGCTATAGTTATCGATAAGAAGCAGATCTACAATTTGTAAAACAATAAATATTAGAATTTATTAATGTACGTACCGTACAATTAAGTTGTTGTTATTACTAAACCTTCGTCCACCAGACGACGAAATGGTCACAGAGCACATCCTATGATGCGCCTGGACCCAATAGTGTCACGGGTTGCACTGTTTACTCAAATTAGTAAGGTAATGAAAGAGTCAAGGTCAGGGGACGGAGCGAAGTAGGTAATTTCGAATTTCGTCAAGTGGCGCGTCGTCGCCTCGACGAGTGATTAGTTATACAGGGTTAACAGGTACTACAATTCTATAGAGGTTGAAAAAAATTATATTAATCATTGAAGTAAAATGTAAGATATACTAAATAAAATATTATATTTGGATTTAATTCAAATTTCAGAGTTATATTTCTGTACCTTAATAGATTTTATTTTCCTTTTTCTTCTCAAGGAAGCCAACATTCCTTGTGATCAAATATTGCAATAAATTTTAAGAAGTTTTCAACTAAATTTTCAGAAAAAATACCACTTAGTTTACGTTACGACTTTTTGCGAAAAAAAAAACATTAGTGAAAGTGCATAACGCCATCGCGGATCTTAATATGCTGAGTTGCGGCAGCTTTAGTGATTTGATAATTACGTCACAATAAGCTCCCGCTTAATTAACTCTCGGACAACCAGGAAATAGATGTTTATAATAATTAACTACTGATTTAGCTGAAACTTTATTTTGACGTCTGATTTCTTTTCAATAATTCTGATTTTTGTATCAAACACGGAATGTTATTGAAATATTATTTACTTTATTTGTTAGCTGCTACATACAATTCATATAATGATAATTATGTATATCTTTGAATGAATTGAACAATACATTACGCCACACTATCATAACATTTAGACATGTCTGCACCATATAATTTTTCTATCCATATCTTCTTCGGCTACCATCTTTTCTAACAACAATCCACATTCATACTCAAAACTCTTCTCGTTGCATAAATTTCATCAATCAAATATATATCCAATAAAACTATAACAAATAATAACAATCCAACTCCAACACGACCAAAATATTAATTTTCCAGTCTCGTGTAATTGGGAACAAATTGATGGATCGACTTGTCACTTATCTGTGGATAGCTGAAGTTGTACATGATGTACCATTGTGTTTAGACGACATTAGTCTCATTTCACTTTCAACCCAAATAAGCTATTAAATTATGGTTATCATAATTATATTGCCAGAAAAAAGTTTTCTTAGTCACTATTAATATTTTTGTGGTAAAGAAAAAATATTTTTGCCTATTTCCAAAGCTTGCCTATTACAAATATGAATTGTAATATTTAACTATATATATATAAGCTATTGGTAAACCTAGACAAGTGAAGAGTCACGTCTTTCGTCTTCATATATTTTAAATACACTTGTGTAAAATTAAATATGTAAGTACAGGTATATTTGCTTTTAAACTAAAGAAGCTTGTTACACCAGAGCTCTTACATTATAAAGTAACTAAAGTCGTCTTGGTACAACTATCCAAGGAACTTAAGTGGGTGTTAGTAGTTCCAAGGAACACGTCACTGTGAACGTGATAGAACAAAATACAAATGTGAATAAAATATAATGCAATGAAAAAATAAATATTGTAATTATCACTCTATAATACGTTTGCTACATTATGTGCCTTTAACATATTATATTTAAATAAAAAAGAGTAATATAATTGATATATACCTTGAAACATTTTACAGACTTATCCAGGTTAATCGCTTAAAGTCATACCGGCGATAATACTAATCTGTGCTGTTTGAGACGTGCAGCAATCAGCAATCGTATCGCCACCCAATAGAACGTATTCGTAACAATCTTTTCTAACGCCTATTGTGTCTCGGTTTACTAAAAAATGTTAGTATCAATTTCATTAAAGTTCGTTTTAACAGTATTCTATAAACGATTAAGTACTCTGTGTTCAATGTTAAAATATTATAGACATCATACAAGATCAGAAAACCGGTAAATGATCACAACTGTCCTAACACTGGTTAACTAACTAACGGTTAATTAATTGAGAGTTTAATCTCTAGCGCTGCGATAATTCCGCATTATAAGACCCGCGATGATGTTATGCACTTTCACTAATTATTAATGATTAAAAAGATTTTCATGTTTTATAATTTAATTGCATTTTATTTATTTATTTATTCATGTACCTCATCTTTACATGTACACACTAATAGGTGGGTACATTAATGTTTATAAATAAATAAATAAAATAGTTATTATGTATATTTTATAATTCAATAAACTTAACTATCAATAAATAATTATATATTCATACACTTATAAATATATATGTCATCCAACGAATTAGATGTTTCCATAGTATTAGATACGATAAGATACGATACGGTTATTGTTTCTTTTGTTTGTAAGTCAAAGAAAAATTTAAAATAAAATAATTCTATATTTTTGTGTTATATATGACATTATATGTACATACATTTCTTCTAATATGTTTTTAACGGTCACTGGGTGGGTATTAAAGAATTTTATTTTATTTTTAGGTACCTAGAAGGCGAATCAAGCGAATCTAACATGTCCCATAAGACTTGGGATTGCTTGATACTCAGACCTTAATATTAGAGATGTTTACTGAAAAAATCTTAAAGCAAATTCCGTTTAGATCTCAATATATGAATGATATATGAATGAATTATTCACACATTTTTTGAATATACTCAAGTTAATTAACAATTTTATTAAAAATTGATTCAAACCTAATTATGATAAGTTTTTAATATCAAGGTGGGATGCTAGTTTAAAGTTACAGTAGCACTCTAAATGTACCTTCTGATGTATTTCAATCCATTAGCAAGAGAAATCCTTGCTTTTCTTGTTATTTTTCCTATTCGTAGGTAGCTTTTATTTTTGTAGTTTATAAGATTAAATAAGGTGTTCTTAGGATTTTATTCAATATGAAATATCATATAATTGTATTCAGTTATACGAAATATATTATTTCATATAAAAAAGTTTCAGTCTATGGTATATTAAAATTACACTACTACATATCTTTAAATACGATTATTTATTTGATTATAATAATTGTTGTTTTCTCTATCTACCATTGCCATTTCTTAATACCAATTTTCAAACAAGTTTTCTTTTAAGATAAACTTGCTAACTAAGAAGGTATTCGGCGTAATGTCACTCGTAAGGGATGAATTGTACTGGAGTTCCGTTAATAAGTTAGAAAGGAAAATGAAAATGAAGATTAAAATTAAGATTTTTTTGTTTTAAATAATAAGCTTAAGCTTTTCTGAATAAATAGTATATACAGTTAAAACAATCATGTAGTTAGAAACTTAAAAAAATTGTCGATATGTAAATCTAGTTTAATTAAAATTCATATATACAAATAACATACATGGCTTGTGCAGCAACTTTTCCTTAGGATAAAAAAAAACAGTAATACTTAAAACAGTTCTATAAAAGTGTTTTTTCTGTCACTCGATTCAGGATAAATGATAAATATACTAAGATTATAACGGAACTCCAATACAATTGTTCATCCCTTAGGAGTGACATTTCGCAGAATATCTTCTTAGTTAGAAATTTTATCTTAAGAGAATACTGGATGGAAAATATGGACTAACAATGAAAGGATGCAGAAAATTAAAAGTAATATCAAATTGTAATCAATCACAACTATTCTCTTGCTATAAATTTTTTAAAAGTAAGCAAAATATACAATCGTATGTGATATTTTCTTTGCATGAAGTTTTCATATTCCATAAATATCTTTAATTAATATATAATATATGACATTGAATACAATACATATATCTAGTAGGTATTCCTATTAGCACCTAATACGATAAGTTGAAAAGTCAAAACTGCCCGTGAATCGGTAAAATAACAAGAAAACAGTGATTTCTCTCACTAATGGATTATAATATTATTGTAGAGTGCAACTGTAACTTTAAACTTTATTCATATTTAGTGTTCGCAACACACGGTTTTTTTTATTATATTTGTTAACTTATTTCTTTTATAAGTGTTAATATAATATGAACATATTATTTATATAATGAGATATAAACGAAATTTCGTTTTTAGGTTTTTTCGTGAAACAACTATTCTAATATTAAGGGCTGAGCCTGAAGCACTCCTAAGTCCTGTGGGACATGTTAGATTCGCCTTATTCGCTTTGTAGGTACCTAATAAAATTCTAAGTACCCAGCAACTGTTAAACTATTTCAGAAATTCTTATACAAATATATATATATAGTTATATTGTAATATTAGATTTTGAATGAATTTCAATTGAAATTTTTATTTTTATACGTGTATTATATAATATATAGTTAATTTATATAAAATAGTACCTTTCAGAGATGTTATAGTAATAAATTATTAATGAAAGTGCATAACGCCATCTCGGATGTTATAACGCGGAATTGCCACAGCGTTAGAGACATTATCGATGACGTCACAGTTGACTCTCACTTAAGGGAAGGTTCTAGTCAAAATCGACAAAAAATTATTATTATTTTTTATTGCTTTATTTTCATCCTTACGGTCTTAAAAATGTGTAGGCAAAAGGATATTTCCCTATCTAATTGATTTTACGAGTTATAGCGTATAGACGAGAGAGCGCGTCGGCCGAAAAACAAGTAGAAGCGCGTGTTCGGAGCCGCTTCGAGGTAAGGCGCTTCGAACGCCAGTTTTCACCGCCTGAGCGGGTTATTTGTACTATAGGTAATAAGTTTGTACCTCTCATAACAAGTTCTTATAAATTCCACTTTATTGTGTGATCGTATACCTGCGTTCCCTTGGTGGAACGAGCGCTCTATACAGAGTAACATCAGACGACACCCCGATTCGGCCGAAGAAATGCGAAAAGCTGTTTGGGCAACGTTCGACCATAAATGCTCCACAAACGAGAAACCGAAACACGAGAACTGCCCGCCAGGTGAAAACAGTTGGTGTAAGTGGCGTGTCGCTGAAGCAAAGGGAAAACTCACTGATTTCGAACACGAACCTGCCCTTCAAGAGTCAGTTCAAAATGCAATTCGACCGGTGTATGAAGCTCTTTCGAGCGATGATCTACTGCAAAAATGCACCGGTGGAAACACACAAAATGATAACGAAAGTTTGAACGCGTGCATTTGGAAACTGGCCCCGAAACATCTTCATTGTGGCGAACAAACAATCAGAATAGCAGCGTATGTAGCTTCTGGCATCTTCAATGAAGGCTATTCATCAATATTGAAAACCATGCATACATGGGGGATCATCATAGGAATAAATGGTAAAAACTTTGCTGCGAAGACGGACGATAAACGCATCACATCGGCAGAGGCGAATCTATCAGTGTTGGCGAAAAAGGCCAGAATTGACAAAATCAGCACCAAAGTTCAGCAAAACATACTTTTTGAAGACGAGGAAGGAACCCTGTATGGTGCGGGAATAGCTGATTAGATGTAAGTTTCAAAAAAAAAAACATTATATATGATTTTTTCTTCGTCAAACTTTAAACGCGTTTTTCTCGAAACACCTTTTCTTTGCGCGCGGGGCGTGATTCTGCTTCAACAACTACACCGATTTCGACGTTTGGCGGCTCTAATTAAAGCTTATTAAATTTAGGGGGCCTTCAGGAAGCGTTTTTTGAAAAAAAAAAATATTTTAGTACTGTTTTTTTTAACGTGATAACAAATAAAACAAGGCAAAAAAGGTGTTTTTCTTAAAAAGGGTTTTTCAAAAATCGGAAAATCATAAGGCCCCCCAAATTTCATATACTTTAAGATTCTTTTTGGTTTTTTCGTTTCACATCACTTGGCAGGGCTGTAGAGTGCCCCGCGCACACTGTCCACCGCTGCGCACGACCGCCGTCAGTGAGGGCTGGAGCTGCCATTTTGTATTATTTTTTAATAAAAAAAATTTTGTAAACTTTTTAATATATAGACAAATAAATGCCACAAAAGTTTTTTTAAAAAAATACGTGTGTACTCTCAAAGAAAAATCATGAAATTACGCACATTTTCGGGCCTCTGGACTAGAACCTTCCCTTAATTAACCGCTAGTTAACCAGTGTACGGACAGTTGTAATCATTTACCGATTGGGTGATCTAGCATGATGTCTATGATACTTAAATTAATAAAAAAAAAAATATATCTCAATCTCAACTTAAGCGATATTTTTATACTGTTCTATTACCATGTGTACTGACTGGATTCAATTATTGAAATAAGGCTTTCCTCCTTGCCAAATCTTGCATGATCACGCGCGAATATCACGTGGTATGGATTTGAGATTGGTTGGTTAACATGGTAATTACCGTCTCTTCAATAGTATCCAAGTAGCAGAAATATTTTATTTATAAACTTAGAAAGCACAAATATTTATAAGTATAGAATTTAAGTATCTTTAGCGAGTACTACTTTTAAGCAACCTTACATTTTCATTTCGTATTCGCCGATATACTACCATGAAAAAAAAGATATAAATCTGGATATATTTGTAAAAGGTTTAATATTAAGTGTCATAACTAAATGACTATTTTTTATGACTTGCAATTAACAATAAAATATAATATTGATTTTTAATTACATTGAGTATCGGAAGAAAACAACATTTTAAATTTAATTATATATTTTTTTTTATATAAATTATATTATTATTATTCTTTTTAATTTTAAATATATAAGTTACGTTACAATATTTACTTTTGTAAATTTTTCATTCTATTGTATTTTATTCACATTTGTATTTTGTTCTAGCACGTTCACAGTAACGTGTTCCTTGGAACTACTAACACCCAGTTAAGTTCGTTGGATAGTTGTACCAAGACGACTTTAGTTACTTTATAATGTAAGAGCTCTGGTGTTATAAGGTTCTTTGTTTAAGCTAATGTACACGACTACTTACATGTTTAATTTTACACAAGTGTATTTAAAATATATGGAGACGAAAGACGTGATTCTTCTCTTGTCTAAGTTTACCAATAGCTTATATATAACTAGTAAAATATTACAATTCATATTTGTAATAGGCAAGCTTTGGAAATTGGCAACAATATTTTTTCTTTACCACAAAAATATTAATAGTGACTAAGCAAACTTTTTTCTGGCAATATAATTATGATAACCATAATTTAATAGCTTATTTGGGTTGAAAGTGAAATGACACTAATGTCGTCTAAACACAATGGATAGATCATTGGATACATCATGTACAACATCAGCTATCCACAGATAAGTGACAAGTCGATCCATCAATTTGTTCCCAATTACACGAGACTGGAAAATTAATGTTTTGGTCATGTTGGAGTTGGATTGTTATTATATTAAGTTATTTTTCAAATATGTTTATTATTTTCGTAAGAGTAAAGTTCATCGAGTTGTTGGGTGATGTGCGAACAAACACCAACAACAACAACAAATAACAAATATAAAAAATAAAAAAAAATACAAATATGGCCTTAATATTTTATTTTATATACGAGTGTAGTTTCAATACACTACAGTTTCAAGTCAAATTTCAAGCTACCAATAACAATAACAGTTTTAATTTCTAGATTGCTATTTACTTATTACTTATTTACTTTAAGACAATACAAATAAACGTTTTATTATTTCTGAAAATTTTGTTAAAATAAACAGATATGTCGATATCACGTAACCCGAAGAATCATTTTAAATGTTATTGTTCAATTTATTAAGTGCTAATCAGCTAATTGATAAATTATACATTTAATGACATATTAGGCAGTATGAAGGAGGATTGATGTTAAGTTTACTTTACATTTTAAGTTAATGTTTAAGATATAAGTAATAGCGAAGCCGATATCAAAATAAACATGTAAATACACTCTCAAAATATTTAACAAAAGAATCTTGTTGAAATAATCTTTAAATTAGAGGTAACTTAGTCGCACTAGCGCAGTAACTACGCAGCTACGTCGTTTAAGTGGGTGTTAGTAGTTCCAGTGGGCTTTTGTCCGGAAAATACTTCTTGTAAAGTTTTCATGAAACTTTATTCATGAAATTTAATACGTGTATAAAGTAAGTAGCTTTGCGTTAAACATATATTATAATAAAATAAATAAAACATTTTTACTTTTGGTGGTTTATAGTACTAAGTGTTTAGGATTTATTATATTATTGTTAGGTGCGTTTTTTTGCTTACTTTGGTTTCACTCGCGTCGGTCGGAATCCCGAAGGAATAACGGGATAAAAGTAAGCTATGTAACTCGCTGAAAATGTAACTATCAACAGGTGAAAGTAGTTTAAAGATAAGTTTTGTACTTGTTGAGAATACACGTATGCAACAAATGAAGATACAAAAAAACAAAAGTCTGCTTCTTTTAATATTAATACAAAAATGAATTAAGATTAACAATAAATAACTTAAATAATTAGGTATATGTATGCAACTGAAAAGGAAATGAACTCAGCTTAGAGCTGCTTTTGAGTTCAAGCCTTGTGCCAATGCTGCCACAGCATGCAGACAAAAATTTTAACTAGACAAAATAAACAAAGGGATTCACAAGAAAAAAGTACAATAGATTGTTATCAATCTGATTATGGTGAAAAGTTATCGAGTAGTTAGTGTTAGTTACTTAGGGTGAACACATAAGCTGTCGTTGTACAGAATAAGGTATTAAAATTACTATAATTGAGTCACTTTTTAAAAAGAAATAGTACAAATGAATAAAAAAAATTAAAATATCAAGATATGAAAGAACTAATGAATCAGCGAGTTTTTGTCTGATTGCAGGATTTAAATGTGATCTAAATTTATACAGCATTTTAAGCGCTGAGTATGATTTGCCAATCTTTTGTTCAATGTGTTCATTAAAACGCAATGCATTATCAAGTATTAAAGCTAAATTACGAACTTTAAATGATTCTTTAATTATAATATTACCGATGGCAACTTCAGGCGCTCCAAGATGGACTGCCTTAATTTGTGTTTTAGTTCCCAAAACAATGTATGTCATTTTAATGGGTTCAAAGATAAATTATTATTTTTAGACCAATTATTGATTAGCTCTAGATCTTGATTTAATTTTTTTATACAATTCGATTCTATTCAAGTGTTAATTTGGTATGAAATTTTAATAAAATTTGGGTATCATTAGCGTACATGTGCAGCAAAGTAGACTTTATACATTTTACCAGATCAGCCGTATATATAGAGTAAAGCAATGGCCCTAAGATGGATCCTTGTACAACTCCATTTCTTACATCAAGCGGGCGAGATCTCAGTGTCTTACCTTTATTATTTATGTATTCTACAATTTGTTGCCAATTGTGGAAGTAGCTCTCAAACCATGTGCATACTAATTCATCACCATAGTAACTCATTTTTCTAATCAGCAATTTATGATTAAGGCAATCGAATGCACGGCTATAATCTAACAAAACAAGAATTGTAGGAAGATTATCATTTCAAGCTGCGAGAATCTCATCTACGATATGTAACAGTGCAGTGGTAGTGCTATGTCGTATCCGAAAATCAGATTGCTGAATGGGTAAAATATTATTAATTTCAAAATAACTTGTTAGTTGAGAATTTACAATCTTTTCAACAATTTTGGATAAAATTGATAACATGCTTATTGGGCGTAAATGTTATATAGTATTAACACTAGCTTTTTTGGGTAAGGGTTTAATTATTGCTGTTTTCCACAAATGAGGAAAGTGTCCATATTAGCATAAATATAAGTTCATTAGTACTACGGTAGTATCAGTATTACATAAATAATATCTCGTAGTCTAGAACATATACTCATGTAACTTTAGTTCACACCTAATCAATGTTTTGGTATTTGGGTAGTTTTTAATATCGATTGTCATTATGTCATGTTTATTGTTTCTATTTTATTTCCATAGTTAACGAAATTAGTGTGATTTCTTCGCATTCAAAGTTCGTAGAATGTTGTTAAACAGTAGAGCGTTTTACAAAATCATCTGTCTTAATAAAAGGAGGGATCATTCTTCATCTTTAATATAAACTGAGAATGATAAAGAATTTTTGCATCAGTATGTTAAAATAATTTACCTAAGAGATTCAGTTACAATGAATTAATACATTGGCTAAAAATACTTCTTATTTATCTTAATAATAAATTCAGGAGTGTGACTATGTTTGATGTTTTGATGTGATTTTGATTTATATTTAGTCCAAAGTAAAACTGAAATCAACCAACGCTTAAAAAGTTAAAAGCGCTAAATTAGTAACGTGGTTAAGATACGAAACTGAAATACAGTTATTCAGTCATTTATTAGGTAGCAAATGTAGTAAGAAAGAAGAGTAAGGTATAAATAAAATAATATAGTACCATTGAAAAAAAATTGTTTTTAATTTTGGAAGATTTTATAGTAGCATAATTGGTAGCCACACTAAATACAGAACTCGTACAGTTAGTAAGTACACTACTGTTCTCATATCTGGTTTGATCGCTCCGAGAGTTTGAATTTAGAATTTTTTTTTGACATATTTCATCGACAAGCAATTTCCTTTTGAGTTTTGTTTCAGTGTTCTAAATTCAAAAAGTGATTCAAACTTCAAACAAGTACATTTATGGAAATTAAGATAATTTTGTGCTGTAATCAATTTTGGTGTTTCCTTATTTCTGTAAGTGAACTTTTTAATTATTGGATTTAAACATCACATACTTATTTTAAAACTAAAGTACTGAAACTGTAATTTCACCCTAATTTACTAATATCTTACGTCTTAAAAATATTTGTAAACTAATTACAAATTAGAATAAATATACTTTATATGCCTTCGCGATATTGGTTCTATGAACTAGAATTCCAAATTCGAACTAAGATTACTCGCTCGCTATTGGCGAGTGAATGATGACGGTCAGTGATCAGTATTTGTCGCTCAACTAACCACTGCCCAGTTGAGCAATAATACTACTTCTGAAATAAAAACTACTACTAGGCAAAATACTAAAAAGCAGCAATAATAACTTCTGAAATAAAAACTAATTTACTTGACTTTATCTGCGGTTTAAAGGAAACTAAACTAAAGAAGTAACCGCTTATATATTATATTTGTGAAAAAAACGTTAGAGAGAGATAAAAATATACAAATACATGTGTTAAAAAAGAATACTTTTACATTATTATCAATCACCAGAAATCAAGACTTCAAGGTCATACAGAACATTCTAATATCCAGTAAATGTTAGTCCGTGGTGAAGTGAATCATGGATTCGGATGTTTTTCCACTTTTTATAAGTTAATTTTATTATACCTTTACAAGTATCTTACCCGTTGTCTAAGACCACTTAGGTGTGTAACGTATTTATCGAAATTTAATATTAAATTATTTATAATCCTATTGTTTTATCATCTCTATAGCGTAGGCAATGTCGCTGGTATAAACTATGAATGTTACGTATATATATAATTTTGACAGTAGCTTTAAAATAAATAAGTTAAGTTTCGTTTAATATTTATTAACCTTCACAAAAGCTTTTTACTTATAAGTAAGAAAAACAAATCTTAATCTTAAATGTAATGTTTCTCACTAAGATATTAACGGAACTCCAATACAAGTGTTCATCCCTCACGAGTGACATTTCACAGAATACCTTCTTAGAGAGTAACTTTATCTTAAGAGAATACTGGATGGAGAATTTGTATTAACAAGGATTATGTGGTAGATGAAGGAAATAAAAAATAATATAATATTGTAATAAATGACAACTATTTTCTTGCTATTAATTATTTAAAAAAAGCAAAATAAATAATCATAATTGAGTTTTTCTTTGCATGTAGTTTTAATATTCCACAACTTTCTTTAATATATAATAAATCACGCTGAATACAATACATATATCTAGTGTTCCTATTAGCACCTAATTTATAATCTAAGTTGAAACATCAAAACTGCCCGTGAATCGGTAAAATAACAAGAAAACAGGGATTTCTCTCGCTAATAGATTATAATATTATTGTAGAGTGCAACTGTAACTTTAAACTTTATTCATGTTTAATGTTCGCAACACACGGTTTTTTTATTATATATGTTAACTTATTTCTCTTATAAGTGTTAATATAATATGAACATATTATTTATATAATGAGATATAAAAGAAATTTCGTTTTTAGATTTTTTCGTGAAACAACTATTCTAACATTAAAGGCTGAGCCTGAAGCACTCCTAAGTCCCATAGGTCATGTTAGATTCGCCTTATTCGCTTTGTAGGTACCTAATAAAATTCCAACTACCCAGCAACTGTTAAACCATTTTAGAGATGCTTATACAAATTATAATAATAGTTTTTAATGAATTTGTTTTTTTTAATTTTTATATGTGTATTGTTTATACATTATAAAATATCCAAACTCTGATTACTTAAAACGCGAGTTTTGTTTATTTGATATTATACCACATTATTTATTAATTTATATACAATACACCCTTCAGAGATGTTATTATAATAATTATGACTTGGAATTAACAATAAAATATAAAATTAATGTTTAATTACATTGAGTATCGGAAGAAAACAACATTTTTATATTGAGATATTTAATAATATATATTTTTTTTATATAAATTATATTGTTATTATTTTTTAATTATAAATATAGAAGTACCTTACAATATTGTATTCACATTTGTATTTTGTTCCAACACGTTCATAGTAACGTGTTCCTTGGAACTACTAACACTCACTTAAGTTCCTTGGATAGTTGTACCAAGACGACTTTAGTTACTTTATAATGTAAGAGCTCTGGTGTTACAAGCTTCTTTGTTTGAGAATTAATGTACTTGACTACTTACATGTTTAATTTTACATAAATGTATTTAAAAAGCCCTATACTGTATTCGATATGAAAATAAGAGACGTAACCACTTTACTTGTCTACACGTTTATATTTCATAATTATCTTAACAGAACGAGTAATATATTACAGTTCATACTTTTTTATATCCATTTTTAAAAAATTAGTAATACATGTTTTTCTATAACTTATTTTTATATATGTTAAAAAAATATTATATTTTAATATAATATAAACAGTCATTAAAATATTTTTGTTTGGAGTGAGAATATATATTAATTTATATTTAGTCGCCTATTTTGGATGAAAGTGAAATGATACTAATGTCGTCTAAACACAATGGATAGCATCATGTACAACTTCAGCTATCCACAGATAAGTGACAAGTCGATCCATCAATTGGTTTACAATTACACGAGACTGGAAAATTAATGTTTTGTTAATATTGGAGTTGGATTTGTTATTATATTAAGTTATTTTTCAAATATGTTTATTGTTTTCGTAAAAGTAAAGATCATCGAGTTGTTTGGTGATGTGCGAACAAACACATATATTAGTAACAAATATAAAAAATAAAAAAAATACAAATATTGTGTTAATATTTTATTTTATATACGAGTGTAGTTTCAATACCACACAGCTTCAAGTCAAATTTCAAGCTACAAATAATATTAACAGATAAGGCAATACAAATAAACGTTGTATTATTTCTGAAAATCTTGTTAAAATAAACAGATATGTCGATATCACGTAACCCGAAGAATCATTTTAAATGTTATTGTTCAATTTATTGAGTGCTAATCAGCTAATTGATAAATTATAAATTTAATGACATATTAGGCAGTATGAAGGACGATTGATGTTAAGTTTACTTTACATTTTAAGTTAATGTTTAAGATATAAGTAATAGCGAAGTCGATATCAAAATAAACATGTAAATACACTCTCAAAATATTTAACAAAAGAATCTTGTTATTTTAATAATCTTTAAATTAGAGGTAACTTAGTCGCCCTAGCGCAGTAACTACGCAGCTAAGTTGTTCAAGTGGGTGTTAGTAGTTCCAGTGGGCTTTTTGTCCGGAAAATACTTTTTGTAACGTTTTCATGAAACTTTAATCATGTAATTTAATACGTGTATAAAGTAAGTAGCTTTGCGTTAACCATATATTATAATAAAATAAATAAAACATTTTTGCTTTTGTGGCTTATAGTACTAAGTGTGTAGGATTTATTATATTATTGTTAGGTGCGTTTTTTGCTTACTTTGGTTTCACTCTTCGTAGATAGGAATCCCGTGAGAATAACGGGATAAATGTAAGCTATGTATGTAACTCGCTGAAAATGTAACATTCAACAGGTGAAAGTATTTTTAGGATAAGTTTTGTACTTGTTGAGCATACACGTATGTTACAAATGAAGATACAAAGAAACAAAAGTCTGCTTCTTTTAATATTAGCATAAATATAAGTCATTAGTACTGCGGTAGTATCAGTATTACATAAATAACATCTTGTAGTCTAGAACATGAACTCATGTAACTTTAGTTCACACCTAATTAATGTTTCGACATCTGGGTGGTTTTTAATAACGATTGTTGTTTTGTCACGTTTATTGTATTTTTTTTATTTTCATAGTTAACGAAATAAATATTTTTTAAATGTTATTAAAACAATAGAGTAAAATCATTTGATTTAATGAAAGGAGCGATCTATCTTCTTCTTTAGTATAAGGTGTTGCAATAATTTAGCTAAGAGATTCAATTAAAATTAATTTCTACATTGACTAAATATACTTCTTATGTATCTTAATAATAAATTCAGTACTGTAAATATGTTCGATGTTTTGATGTATTTTAAAAAGTTAAAAGCGCTAAATTAGTAACGTGGTTATGATACTAAACTGTAATACAATTGTTCAGTCATTTATTAGGTAGCAAATGTAGTAAGAAAGAAGAGTGTTAGGTATAAATAAAATAATATACTCGTAGTACCATTAAAAAAAATGTTTTTAATTTTGGAAGATTTTATAGTAGCATAATTGGTAGCCACACTAAATATAGAACAGGTACAGTTAGTAAGTACACTACTGTTCTCATATCTGGTTTGGATCGCTCCGAGAGTTTGAATTTAGATTTTTTTTGACATATTTCATCGACAAGCAATTTTCTTTTGGGTTTTGTTTCAGTGTTCTAAATTCAAAAAGTGATTCAAACTTCAAACAAGAACATTTATGGAAATTAAGATAATTTTGTGCTGTAATCAATTTGGGTGTTTCCTTATTTTTTTGAGTGAACTTTTTAGATTTAAAAATCAAATACTTATTTTAAAACTAAAGTGTTGAAACTGTATTTTCATCCTTATTTACTGATATCTTACGTCTTAAAAAATATTTGTAAACTAATTACAAATTAGAATAAATATACTTTATATGCCTTCGAGATATTGGTTCTATGAACTAGAATTCCAAATTCGAACTAAGACCACTCGCTCGCTATTGGCGACTCAGTGATGACGTCATCAATACTTGTCGCTTTACTAACCACTGCTCAGCCGAGCAATAATACTACTTCTGAAATAAAAACTACTACTAAGTACTAAAAAGCAGCAATAATACTATTTCTGAAATAAAAACTAATTTACTTGACTTTATCTACGGCTTAAAGAAAACTAAACTAAAGAAGTAAGCGCTTATATATTATATTTGTGAAAAAAATGTTAGAAAGAGATAAAAATATACAAATACCACATGTATTGGACAAGAATAGTTTTACATTAATATCAATCACCAGAAATCAAGACTTCAAGGTCATAGAGAACATTCGAATATCCAGTAAATGTTAGTCCGTCGTGAAGTGTATCATGGATTCGGATGATTTTCCAGTTTTTATAAGTTAATTTATTGTACCTTTACAAGTATCTTACCCGTTGTCTAAGACCACTTAGGTGTGTAACGTATTTTTCGAAATTTAATATTAAATTATTTATAATCCTAATGTTTTATCATCTCTATAACGTAGGCAAAGCCGCTGGTAAAAACTATGTATGTTAAGTATATATATATATATATATATATATATATATATATATATATATATATATATATATATATATATATATAATTTTGACAGTAGCTTTAAAATAAATAAGTTATCTTTTGTTTAATATTTATTTGCCTTCACAAAAGCTTTTTACTTATAAGTGAGAAAAAAGCCTTAATCTTAAATTTAATGTTTCTCACTAAGATATTAACGGAACTCCGACACAGTTGTTCATCCCTCACGAGTGACATTTCACAGAATACCTTCTTAGAGAGTAACATTATCTTAAGAGAACACTTGATGGAAAATTTCGACTAACAATAAAAAGATGAAGAAAATAAAAAATAATATAAAATTGTAATAAATGACAACTATTTTCTTACTATTAATTATTTAAAAGTAAGCAAAATAAGTAATCATATTTGAGTTTTTCTTTGCATGTAGTTTTACTATTCCAAAACTTTCTTTAGTTAATATATAATAAATCACGCTGAATACAATACATATATCTAGTGTTCCTATCAGCACCTAATTTATAATCTAAGTTGAAACATCAAAACTGCCTGTGAATCGGTAAAATAACTAGAAAACAGGGATTTCTCTCGCTAATGGATTAAAATACTATTTAAGAGTGCAACTGTAACTTTAAACTTTATTAATAAGTAGTGTTCGCATTACACGGTTTTATTATTATATTTGTTAACTTATTTCTCTTATAAGTGTAAAACAAATATGAATATATTCTTATATTATAAGATGTAAAAGAAATTTAGTTTTAAGATTTTTTCATCAAACACGTATTCTAATATTAAGGGCTGAGCCTGAAGCACTCCTAAGTCCTATGGGACATGTTAGGTTCGCCTTATTCGCTTTGTAAGTACCTGATAAAATTCCAACTACCCAGCAACTGTTAAACTATATTAGAAATGCTTATACAAATATATATATATGTATATTGCAATATTAGATTTCGATTTAATTTCTTTTATTTTATATGGGTACAATTATATACTATAATATAAAGCCATTATTTTTTCTCTTATAATTAAAATATCCAAACCCTGATTACCTAACACGCGAGTTTCGTTTATTTAATATTATATCATTTTATTTGTAAATAATAAAATAACACCCTTTAGAGATGTTATAGTAATAAATGATTCGTGAAAGTGCATAACGCCATCTCGGATGTTATAACACGGAATTGCCGCAGCGTTAGAGATATTATCGATGACGTCACATTTGGCTCTCACTTAATTAACCGCTAGTTAACCAGTGTACGGACAGTTGTAATCATTTACCGATTGGGTGATCGAGCATGATGTCTATGATACTTATATTAAAATACATTGTGTATATAAAACTGTCAAATAGTACTCTATAATATTAATATATGTATGTAGGTGTACCAATTAGGTGAGTTTACCTCTTATATGTTTTATTAGGTGATGTACCAGATTGCCGTTTCTTCTATATTATAGATGTTAATTAATACCCACAATATTTGGGTTTCAATAATTGTCTTATCTAGACATTGTTTTGAGTTTAGGATTATGAATCTTCATCTCAACTAAAGCGATAATTTCCTACTGTTGTATAACCATGTGTAGTGTATGTGCTTTCGTTCTGGCCAAATTTTGCAAGATATATTTGGCGAATATCACGTGGAATTGATTTGAGATTAGTTGGTTTACATGGTAATTACCGTCTTTTCAATAGTATCCAAATAGTAGAAATATTTTAGTTATAAACTTATAATAAGTATAGTATCTAAATATCTTTCGCGGGTATTACTTTTAAGCAACCTTAAATTTTTATCTCGTACCCGCCGATAGATTACGATTAACTATGGATAGCCATTAACTGAAAAAAATATTAATTTTAATATATTTGTATAAGGTTTAAGAAGTAAGTGTCATTAATAAATGACTATTTTTTATTACTTGTAATTAAAAATAAAATATAATATTGATTTTTAATTACATTAAGTATCGGAAGAAAACAACATTTTAAATTAAATAATATATTTTTTTATATAAATTATATTATTATTATTCTTTTTAATTATAAATATATAAGTTACGTTACAATACTTACTTTTGGATATTTTTCATTCTATTGTATTTTATTCACATTTGTATTTTGTTCCAGCACGTTCACAGTAACGTGTTCCTTGGAACTACTAACACCCACTTAAGTTCGTTGGATAGTTGTACCAAGACGACTTTAGTTACTTTATAATGTAAGAGCTCTGGTGTTACAAGCTTCTTTGTTTTAGCTGATGTACATGACTACTTACATGTTTAATTTTACATAAGTGTATTTAAAAAGCCTTGGTGATTAGTTATATACTATATTTGATATGAAAATGAAAGACGTAACCTCTTTACTTTTCTGCAGATTTATTGTTTTTATGTACCTTAATAGAACGAGTATAAAATATATTACAGATCATATTTTTTTTAAATCCAATTTTAGTAAATTAGTAAAATATGCTTATTTTCAGTTATTAAGTTCACTTTATATTTTAAGATAATATTTAAGATATAATAAACATGTAAATTCGCTCTCAAAACCTTTAACAAAAGAATCTTGTTATTTTAATAATCTTTAAAATATAGGTAACTTAACTCTCCCTAGCGCAGTAACTACGCTAGGGAGAGTTGCAGTCGCAGCTAAATTGTTGAAGTGGGTGTTAGTAGTTCCAGTGGGCTTTTTTTCCTGAATATACTTCTTTTAAAGTTTTCATGAAATTTTATTCATGTAATTTAATACGTGTATTAAGTAAGTAGCAGGGTGTTAAACATTTTTACTTATAATAAAATAATTAAAACATTTTTACTTTCATGGTTCATACGAGTAGTACTAAGTGTTTATGATTTATTTTATTTTTGTTGGGTACCTTTTTTTGCTTACTTTGGCTTCACTCGCGTAGCTCGGAATCCCGTGGGAATAACAGGATAAAAGTAACCTATGTAACTCGCTGAAAATGTAACATTCAACAGGTGAAAGTATTTTTAGGATAAGTTTTGTACTTGTTGAGCATACACGTATGTTACAAATGAAGATACAAAGAAACAAAAGTCTGCTTCTTTTTATATTAGCATAAATATATAGCATATTAGCACTGCGGTACTATTAGTATTACATAAATAACATCTTGTAGTCTAGAACATGAACTCGTGGAACTTTAGTTCACACCTAATTTATGTTTCGATATCTGGGTGGTTTTAAATAACGATTGTTGTTTTGTTACGTTTATCGTTTCTATTTCATTTCTATTGTTAACGATATAAATGTTTTTTTAATGTTATTAAAACAGTGGAGCGTTTTACAAAATCATTTGATTTAATGAAAGGAGCGATCTATCTTCTTCTTTAGTATAAGGTGTTGCAATAATTTAGCTAAGAGATTCAATTACAATGAATTTCTACATTGACTAAATATACTTATTATTTATCTTAATAATAAATTCAGTAGTGTAAATATGTTCGATGTTTTGATGTATTTTAAAAAGTTAAAAGCGCTAAATTAGTAACGTGGTTAAGATACTAAACTGTAATACAATTGTTCAGTCATTTATTAGGTAGCAAATGTAGTAAGAAAGAAGAGTGTTAGGTATAAATAAAATAATATACTCGTAGTACCATTAAAAAAAAATGTTTTTAATTTTGGAAGATTTTATAGTAGCATAATTGGTAGCCACACTAAATATAGAACAGGTACAGTTAGTAAGTACACTACTGTTCTCATATCTGGTTTGGATCGCTCCGAGAGTTTGAATTTAGATTTTTTTTGACATATTTCATCGACAAGCAATTTTCTTTTGAGTTTTGTTTCAGTGTTCTAAATTCAAAAAGTGATTCAAACTTCAAACAAGAACATTTATGGAAATTAAGATAATTTTGTGCTGTAATCAATTTGGGTGTTTCCTTATTTTTTTGAGTGAACTTTTTAGATTTAAACATCAAATACTTATTTTAAAACTAAAGTGTTGAAACTGTATTTTCATCCTTATTTACTGATATCTTACGTCTTAAAAAATATTTGTAAACTAATTACAAATTAGAATAAATATACTTTATATTTTATATGCCTTCGAGATATTGGTTCTATGAACTAGAATTCCAAATTCGAACTAAAACCACTCGCTCGCTATTGGCGACTCAGTGATGACGTCATCAATACTTGTCGCTTTATTAACCACTGCTCAGCCGAGCAATAATACTACTTCTGAAATAAAAACTACTACTAAGTAAAGTACTAAAAAGCAGCAATAGTACTATTTCTGAAATAAAAACTAATTTACTTGACTTTATCTACGGTTTCAAGGAAACTAAACTAAAGAACTAAAACCCTATATATTATATTAGTAAAAAAAAGGTTAGAGAGAGATTAAAATAGATAAATACATGTGTTAAAAAAGAATAGTTTTACATTAATATCGATCACCAGAAATCAAGACTTCAAGGTCATACAGAACATTCGAATATCCAGTAAATGTTAGTCCGTGGTGAAGTGAATCATGGATTCGGATGATTTTCCAGTTTTTATAAGTTAATTTTATTGTACCTTTACAAGTATCTTAGCCGTTGTCTAAGACCACTTAGGTGTGTAACGTATTTATCGAAAATTAATATTAAATTATTTATAATCCTATTGATTTATAATCTCTTTAGCGTAGGCAACCAGCGGTTTTGCCTTTGCCTTTTGCCTTTGCATTTTGCCTTTGCCTTTTTAAAAACTATGTATGTTACGTATATATATAATTTTGACAGTAGCTTTAAAATAAATAAGTTAAGTTTTGTTCAATATTTATTTGCCTTCACAAAAGCTTTTTACTTATACGTGAGAAAAAGTCTTAATCTTAGATGTAATGTTTCTCACTAAGATATTAACGGAACTCCAATACAGTTATTCATCCCTCACGAGTGACATTTCACAGAATACCTTCTTAGAGAGTAACTTTATCTTAAGAGAATACTGGATGGAGAATTTGTATTAACAAGGATTATGTGGTAGATGAAGGAAATAAAAAATAATATAATATTGTAATAAATGACAACTATTTTCTTGCTATTAATTATTTAAAAAAAGCAAAATAAATAATCATAATTGAGTTTTTCTTTGCATGTAGTTTTAATATTCCACAACTTTCTTTAATATATAATAAATCACGCTGAATACAATACATATATCTAGTGTTCCTATTAGCACTTAATATATAATCTAAGTTGAAACATCAAAACTTTATTCATATTTAGTGTTCGCAACACACGGTTTTATTATTATATTTGTTAAATTATTTCTCTTATAAGTGTTAAACTAATATGATCATATTATTTATATAATGAGCTGTAACAGAAATTTCGTTTTTAGGTTTTTTCGTGAAACAACTATTCTAATATTAAGGGCTGAGCCTGAAGCACTCCTGAGTCCCATAGGACAGATATGTTAGATTCGCCTTATTCGCTTTGTAGGTACCTAATAAAATTCTAACTACCCAGCAACTATTAAACTATTTCAAAAATTCTTATACAAATATATAATATATAGGTATATTGAAATATTAGATTTTGAATGAATTTGTTTTTTTTATTTTTATATGTGTATTATATAATATATAGTTAATTTTTATAAAATAGTAACTTTCAGAGATGTTATAGTAATAAATTGTTAATGAAAGTGCATAACGCCATCTCGGATGTTATAACGCGGAATTGCCGCAGCGTTAGAGATATCATCGATGACGTCACATTTGGCTCTCACTCAATTAACCGTTAGTTAACCAGTGTACGGACAGTTGTAATCATTTAGCGATTGGGTGATCTATCATGATGTCTATGATACTTATATTAAAATACATTGTGTATAGAAAACTGTCAAATAGTACTCTATAATATTAATATATGTATGTAGGTGTACACATTAGGTGCGTTTACCTCTTATATGTTTTATTAGGTGATGTACCAGATTGCCGTTCCATCTATATTATAGATAATGCCCACAATCTATTGTTATTATAATATTTGTCTTATCTAGACTTTGTTTTTTAGTTTATTAAGATTTTTTTTTATCTCAATCTCAACTTATTTCGCAAATATCACGTGGAATGGATTTGAGATTGGTTGGTTTACATGGTAATTACCGTCTTTTCAATAGTATTCAAGTAGTAAAAATATTTTAGTTATAAACTTAGAAAGCACAAATATATATAAGTATCAAGAAGTAAGTAGAAGAAGAACGTGCTCAGGTGGTTTTGGCATATCGAGCGAATGAGTGATGAAAGAATGGTAAAAAAGATTTATACAGGAAAAGTGAGCGGTAAGAGAGACAGGGGGAGGCCTCGAGTGACCATCGAAAAAACAGTATCTATGATACTGGAGGAAGGTCACGTAAAAAACAAGGGGACCCCCCGGAGGGCATGTATGTAGAGGTTGATGTCTGTGTCCGAGGCGAAAGAGGTATGCAGGGACCGTAGCGTTTGGCGCTCCGTCATCTCTGGCTACCCCGCAAAGGATATGGCGTGAAGATACATGTTACATGTTACATACACCCATATATATAAATATAGATTCTAAGTTTCTTTAGCGACTTTTAAGCAACTTTGAATTTTTATCTCGTATCCGCCGATAGATTACGATTAAAAATGGATAGCCATTAACTGAAAAATATATTAATTTTGATATATTTGTAAAAGGTTTAAGAGTAAGTGTCATAACTAAATGACTATTTTTTATGACTTGCAATTAACAATAAAATATAATATTGATTTTTAATTACATTGAATATCGGAAGAAAACAACATTTTAAATTTAATAATATATTTTTTTTATATAAATTATATTATTATTATTCTCTTTAATTATAAATAAATAAGTTACGTTACAATATTTATTTTTGTAAATTTTTCATTCTATTTTATTAACATTTGTATTTTGTTCTATCACGTTCAAAGTAACGTGTTCCTTGGAACTACTAACACCCACTTAAGTACGTTGGATAGTTGTACCAAGACGACTTTAGTTACTTTATAATGTAAAAGCTCTGGTGTAACAAGCTTCTTTGTTTTACCTAATGTACATGACTACTTACATGTTTAATTTTACATAAGTGTATTTAAAAAGCCTTGGTGATTAGTTATATGTTATACTATATTTGATATGAAAGTGAAAGACGTAACATCTTTACTTTTCTGCAGATTTATTGTTTTTATGAACCTTAATAGAACGAGTATTAAATATATTGCAGATCATATTTTTTTAATACCCAATTTTAGTAAATTAGTAAAATATGTTTTATACTGCTTATTTTCAGTTATTAAGTTCACTTTATATTTTAAGTTAATATATAAGATATAATAAACATGTTAATTCACTCTCAAAACCTTTAACAAAAGAATCTTGTTATTTTAATAATCTTTAAAATATAGGTAACTTAACTCTCCGTAGCGCAGTAACTACGCAGCTAAGTTGTTCAAGTGGGTGTTAGTAGTTCCAGTGGGCTTTTTGTCCGGAATATACTTCTTGTAAAGTTTTCATGAAATTTTAGTGTATAAAGTAAGAAGCAGGGTGTTAAACATTTACTTATAATAAAATAAATAAAACATTTTTCTCTCATGGTTAATACGAGTAGTTTAGGTTTAGGTTAACAACAAAAATAAAATAAATCCTAAATGTTTAGGATTTATTTTATTTTTGTTGGGTGCCTTTTTATGCTTACTTTGGTTTCACTCGCGTAGGTCGGAATGCCGTGGGAATAACAGGATAAAAGTAACCTATGTAACTCGCTGATAATGTAACTTTCAACAGGTAAAAGTATTGTTAAGATAATTTTTGTACATGTTTAGCATACACGTATGTTACATATCTTCATTTATATAATACAAATCTTCATACAATGAAACATAGGTCTGCTCCTTTTAATAATATTACCATAGGTATAAGTTAATTAGTACTGCGATAGTATCAGTATTACATAAATAACATCTTGTAGTGTAGAACATGAACTCGTGGAACTTTAGTTGACACCTAATTAATGTTTTGCCATTTGGGTAGTTTTTAATATCGATTGTTATTATGTCATGTTCATTGTTTCTATTTTATTTCCATGGTTAACGAAATAAGTGTGTTTTCTTCGCATTCAAAAGTTCGTATAATGTTATTAAAACAATAGTGTCTTAAAAAATCATTTGTCATAATAAAAGGAGGGATCATTCTTCATCTTTAATATAAACTGTTAAAAGAATGGTAATTTTTTTTTTGCATCAGGATGTTGAAATAATTTACCTAAGAGATTTAATTACAATAAATTGCTACATTGGCTAATAATATTTCTTATTTACCTTAATAATAAAGTCAGGAGTGTAAATATGTTTTATGTTTTGATGTAATTTTGATTTATATTTTGTCCATAGAAAAACCGAAATTAACCAACGCTTAAAAAGTTAAAAGCGTTAACTATGTTAGTAACGTGGTCAAGTCACTAAAATGAAATACAGTTCTTCAGTCATTTAAGTATCAAATAAAAAGAAAGAAAAGTGTTAGTTATAAAATATATATATGTATATATTACCTTTTTTTTAAAAAGTGTGTTTTTTAATTTTAAAAGATATTAATTATAGTAGCACAATTGGTAGCCACTCCAATAACAGAACAGGTACAATTAATACTGTTCTCATATCTTGTATTGATCGTTTCGAGAGTTTGAATTTAGAATATTTTTTGTGAAATATTTCATCTACAAGCAATTTTCTTCAATCTTTTGAATTTAATTTCAGTGTTCTAAATTGAAAAAGTGATTCAAACTTGAAACAATAACATGTATGGAAATTGAGATAATTTTGTGCTGTAATCAATTTGGATGCTTCTTTATTTCTGTGAGTGAACTTTTTAATTATTGGATTTAAACATCAAATACTTATTTTAAAACTAGAGTAATGAAATTGTAATTTCATCCTCATTTATTGATATCTTAAGGCTGTAAAATAATTTTTTTTATAAGGACTTCTATGTCAAATTTTATTAATAGTAGTTTCTTTCAGATATAATGTTACCATGTTGTTCTAAAATGTATATAATACAATCTTTAGTCGGCGTCTTCGTCTGCCTTCGTACTGCCTTTCTTGAATAAACAACCATTGGCATAAACATATGACACTCATCGATTTGTACTATAACATAACAACATACATACAAACACTTGGGAGGATAATATTATATTAGTTTCTAATGTATTATAATTTTAAATGAAGAAAAACTAATATATTTATTAATATTTTTTTTATGTTATAGGAGGGCAAACGAGCTTGCGGGTCACTGTTAATGTGTGATCAACGCCGCCCATGAACTCTTGCAACATCCGAGGATTCACAAGAGTGTTGCCGGCCTTGGAGAAAGGAATATATGCTTTTTTTGAAGGTATCCATATCGTATCGATCTGGAAATACCGCTGAAGGAAGTTCGTTCCACATTTGAGTGGCACGTGGGAAAAAAGTCCTTGAAAACCGCACAGTTGAAGATCACCACGCGTCCAGGTGGTATGGATGATAAAGGAGGCGATGGCGGGCTGTTCAGTAGTGAAATTCAGCGGTAGGCATCAGATCGAATAGTTCTTCGGAACACTCCCCACTTCGGACAATCCGAACGGTTCTCCGTTGTACACGGTCAAATGGTAAAAGCTGATATTGGGGTGATCCGGACCAGAGATGAGAACAGTACTCCATGTGTGGCCGGACCTGCGCCTTATAGAGCGCAAGCCTTAGGCCACGTTTGAAATACTGCCTCGCTCTATTGATCACTGCCAATTTCTTAGCCTTCAACTTGGCCTTGCTCTCCAGATGTCCACGAAACCGACAATCGCTCGAAATGTCGAGACCCAGTATCCTGATACTTGGCGAGGCAATAAGAGGAGTGCTCTCGAAGAGCGGTGATACGACAAATGAGGTTTTTTTAGTGGTAACCGTGCAAACCTGTATCTTTAGGGGATTGAACTGAACGTGGTTTAGTTCACCCTACTCAGAGACTTTCCCCATGGTGGTCTCTATTGAAGACACAAGTTTCTTTCGGCACTCATCGACGTATTCCCGAGAGAGACCTGCACGACCGGAATATACCGCAACCCCAGTGCTGTCATCCGCATAACAATGTATGTTGGAAATATCCAACATATCATTGATGTGCAGGAGGAACAGAGTTGCGGATAGCACGCAGCCTTGGGGTACACCAGCGTTCACGGGCTTGGGGTCCGAGCAAAAACCGTCGAGAACGACCTGTATGCTCCGCCCAGTGAGGAAGCTGGTGATCCACTTGCATAAACTCTCGGGAAGCCCATACGAAGGTAGCTTCTAAAGAAGCCCCTTGTGCCATACACGATCGAAGGCTTTTGCCATATCCAGACTTACTGCCAGACCCTCTCCCTTGCTTTCAATAACCGTTGCCCAACGGTGAGTAAGGTATAACAGAAGATCACCAGCTGATCAACCATGGCGAAAGCCATACTGCCAGTCATTGATCAACTGGTGATCCTCGAGGTACGTTAGGACTTGTCGGTTTATGATAATCTCCATTATTTTGGAGAGAAGGGAGGTAATGGCGATAGGTCTGTAGTTAGCTGGGTCCGAGCTATCACCTTTTTTAGGGACCGGATGGACAAGGGCACACTTCCATGAAACCGGGACTACGTTTTTAAGGTAGGAGTGCTGAACTATTCTTAAATTTGACTATTATACTTTATGTACTTTATAGATGAATCGGTAAAATAACTAGAAGAGCAAGGATTTCCTTGACCACGTTACTAACGTAGTAAATGCTTTTAACTTTTTAAGAGTTAGTTGATTTCAGTTTTTCTTTGGCCTAATATAAATCAAAATTACATGAAACATCAAACATAGTCGCACGTCCTGAATTTATTATTAAGATAAATAAGAAGTAGTTTTAGGCAATGTAACAATTCGTTGCAATTGAATCTCTTAGGTAAATTATTCCAACATAAATTCCTAACTCAAAAATTCTTTACCAGTCTTTTTACAGTTTATATTAAAGTATAAGAATGATCTCTCCTTTTATTAAAACAAATGATTTTATAAAACGCTCTATCAATAACATTTTACGTACTTTTGAATAGGAATAAAAACATTAATTTCTTTAACTATTTCCAAGAAACGATCAATATGACATAATAACAACCGATATTTAAAAAAAACTATATAATTGCAAAAACACAAATTAGGTGTCAACTGAGGTTATACGAGTTGTTATTCTTCTAGAGTTGTTCGAGGATACAAGATGCTATTTATGTAATACTGATAGTATCTTAGTACTAATATACTAATATCACTACCAATGTTACAAATATGTTCATTTGTAACATACGTGTATGTTCCACAAGTACAAAACTTATCTTAAAAATACTCTCACCTGTTAAAAGTTATATTATTAGCACTTGACATAGTTTACTTTTATTCCCACGGAATTCCGACCTACGCGAGTGAAACCAAAGTAAGTAGGTAAAAAATAACCCCAACAAAAATATAACAAATCCTAAACACATAGTACTAGAAACCTCAAAAGTAAAAACTTTTAAAATATTTTTTAGAAGTAAAAATGTTTAACGTCCAGCTACTTACTTTATATACGTATTCAATTATATGAAAACTTTACAAGAAGTATATTCAGGACAAAAAGCCCACTGGAACTACTAACACCCACTTAAACAACTTAGCTGCGTAGTTACTGCGCTAGGAGGACTTAAGTTACCGCCGTTTTATAAAAGCTCTAAAAAACTTGCTTTTTGTTTAAAAAAAATTGTGAACGTCTTTACTTACATTCTAAACATTAACGTAAAATACTAAGTAATTTTCATTATGTTTTCAATAAATGGCAAGTAATATAGATTAGCAGAATTAGATGTTTGTTCGTAGAGCACGCAAAAAGTACTCTACTGATTTTGATAGGATTTACTGGCAACATATCTTGAACCTCATAATTAAAAAAAATATATATATATTTGAAAAATAATATATGATTTAGTCAACATTTTATCTGACGACAGGTTTATAACTGAAATTTACCGTACAGATAAACGTACATTTAGTTGGAATATACTAAAATATAATAATATAAAGTAAAATTTAGAAGTGAATATTTCGTCTGTTATATTATTAAGGACTCAACGATAATAAGCAAGGACATGTTATATTCGCATCACTTTCTTAACAGGTACTACAGTTCTAGAATACCCAGTCGTAGAAATATAAACATTATTAACGATATATATAAATATATTAACATTGGTTTAATTGTGAATCACAGCTTATTAGTTTTTATGGAATTTACAGGAAATCCCAAGTCAGTCAAAAACTGTCAGCTTTTTTATCTCAAGTAACCCAACTTCCTCCATAATCTTATGTTTTAATTAATTTTACGGCGTTAATTTATGTTATGTTTTTATTGCAAAATTTCAAAGAAACACCTATTTTTTACTACAATTTTTGAAAAAAAAACTAATTCGAGTCCCAAAGTTAAGATCGTTCCAAGTTGATGAAATTCCTATTTATGTATTTAGATAGTAAGACACCCTCATCAAGTAATATACGCGGTAAATCACAAGTGAAAGTGCATAACACCATCGGATGTTATCATACGGAATTGCGGCAGCGTTAGTGATTTGATAATTACGTCACAATAAGCTCCCGCCTAATTAACTCTCGGACAACTAGTATATAGGCGTTTATTCAGTTCAGTTTTAGCTGACACTTTAGTTTAACACTTGATTTCTTTCTTCTTTCTTGATGATTTAAATGATACTTCATTACTTAAATCATTAATATCTGTTAATAATATTTTATTTTTGCTTTTTATTAAATTCACTAAAATAATTTTTATATTGCAAATAGAATAACATATGGATAATAGATAATCTATATTAATTATGCTACACTGTCATCTCCATTGAAACACGTCTTCGCCATATCAATATTCCTTGCATATCTTCTTCGGTCACCTCTTCTTCAAAAATAATCTATACATATCATACTTAAAACCCTTCTTGACATACTTAAAACCCTTCTCTTCGTGCATTTTATCAATCCTCGAAACATCAGCGCAGCACAAAAATTAATCTATAAAAAATATAATCACAAATCCATCTCCAATATTAACAAAACATTAATTTTCCAGTCTCGTGTAATTGGGAACCAATTAATGGATCGACTTGTCACTCATCTGTGGATAGCTGAAGTTGTACGTGATGCTAACCATTGTGTTTAGACGACATTAATATCATTTCACTTTCATTCACACAAAATAAGCGATTTTATATTATTTTACATATTCCCATTCCAAATAAAAAGATTTTTAATGACTGTGAATATTATATTTATATATTTTTTAAACTAATCGCCAAGGCTTTTTAAATACACTTATGTAAAATTGAACATGTAAGTAGTCATGTACATTAGGTAAAACAAAGAAGCTTGTAACACCAGAGCTCTTACATTATAAAGTAACTAAAGTCGTCTTGGTACAACTATCCAACGAACTTAAGTGGGTGTTAGTAGTTCCAAGGAACATGTTACTTTGAACGTGCTAGAACAAAATATAAATGTGAATAAAATATTGTAAGGTACTTCTATATTTATAATTTTAAAATAATAACAATATAATTTATATAAAAAAAATATTTTATATTTAAATTTAAATTTATTTAAATTTAAAATGTTGTTTTCTTCCGATATTCAATGTAATTAAAAATCAATATTATATTTTATTGTTAATTGCAAGTCATAAAAAATAGTCATTTAGTTATGACACTTACTCTTAAACCTTTTACAAATATATCCAGATGTATATCTTTTTTTCATGGTATATCGGCGAATACGAGATGAAAATTCAAGGTTGTTTAAAAGTAGTACTCGTGAAAGATACTTAGATTATATGCTTATATATATTTGTGCTTTCTAAGTTTATAACTAAAGTATTTCTTCTATTTTGATACTATTGAAAAGACAGTAATTAAAAAACCAACCAATCTCAAATCAATTCCACGTGATATTCGCGAAATATATCATGCAAAATTTGGCCAGAACGAAAGCTATATTTCAATAATTGAATCCAAAACGTACACAGGGTGATAGAACTGTATAAAAATATCGCTTAAGTTGAGATTGAGATAAAAAAATCTAAATAAACTCAAAAAAAAAGTTTAAACAAGACAAATATTGAAAACAATAGATTGTGTACATCACCTAATAAAACATATAAGAGGTAAACTCACCTAAATAGTACACCTACATACATATAAGAGGTAAACTCACCTAAATAGTACACATATATATTAATATTATAGAGTACTATTTGACAATTTTCTATACACAATGTATTTTAATATAAGTATCATAGACATCATGATAGATCACCCAATCGGTAAATGATTACAACTGTCCGTACACTGGTTAACTAGCGGTTAATTAAGTGAGAGTCAAATGTGACGTCATCGATAATATCTCTAACGCTGCGGCAATTCCACATTATAACATCCGAGATGGCGTTATGCACTTTCACGAATCATTTATTACTATAACATCTCTGAAAGGTACTATTTTATATAAATTAACTATGTATTATATAATACACATATCAAAAGAAAAAAAACAAATTCATTCAAAATCTAATATTACAATATACCTATATATATAACTATATATATATTTGTATAAGAATTTCTGAAATAGTTTAACAGTTGCTGGGTAGTTGGAATTTTATTAAGTACCTACAAAGTGAATAAGGCGAATCTAACATATCCCATAGGACTTAGGAGTGCTTCAGGCTCAGCCTTTAATGTTAGAATAGTTGTTTCACGAAAAATCTAAAAACGAAATTTCTGTTACATCTCATTATATAAGTAATATATTCATATTTGTTTTACACTTATAAGAGAAATAAGTTAACAAATATATTAGGTCTACAACTTTGCTCCCGCCGTTTTTTTTTTAATTTTGAAAAATTATATAAAAGAAAATGGTATCTTGTTTATGTTTCAAAATATTGTCCGTCACTTTCCACTACTTTGGCCCATCTTTCAGGCAACAAACGAATCCCGCGTCGGAAAAATTCTTCATCCTTTGATAAGATCCAAGAATCGATCCATTCTTTCACTTTTTCAAAATAATCGAAGCACTGGCCCGCCAGGCCATCGTGTGCCATCGACCTAAATAAATGGTAATCAGATGGAGCAACATCTGGAGAGTATGGCGGGTGAGGTAGAATTTCCCATTTCAGTGTTTCGAGGTACGTCTTGACCACTTTCGCCACGTGAAGTCGAGCATTGTCGTGTTGCAAAATTAGTTTTTCGTGTCTATCAGCGTATTGCGGCCGTTTTGCTTTTAATGCCCGACTCAAACGCATTAATTGTGTTCGATAAAGTGCACCAGTAATTTTTTCAGAAGGTTTTAGCAGCTCATAATAAATTACGCCAAGCTGATCCCAAATACACAACATGACCTTGGATCCGTGAATATTCTGTCGAGGTGTCGCCGTAGGAGTGTGGCCGGGCAATCCCCATGATGTGCGTCGCTTAGGGTTGTCGTAGTGCACCCAATTTTTGTCCCCAGTAACAATACGATGAAGAAATCCTTTTCGTTTTTGTCTTTCAAACAGCTGTTCACAAGCAAATAAACGTCGCTCAACATCTCTTGGTTTCAACTGATACAGTACCCAGTATCCTTGTTTTTGGATCATCCCCAGCTGTTCCAGGCGTTTTGATACTACTTGCTGAGTTACTCCCAATGATTTTGATAGCTGTAAAGCCTCCAGTTCATCATCTTCAAAAGTTTTTTCTCTGCCACCGCTATGCCGATCTTCAACAACAAAATCACCGCTTTTAAAGCGCTGGAACCACTCGCGACACGTTCTTTCACTAATAGTATCATCACCGTAAGTACTTGAAATAACCCGATGAGCCTCAGCCGCCGATTTTTTCATGTTGAAATGAAAAAGTAAAATCTCCCGCAAATGACGTGAATTCGGTTTATAAGTTGACATATTTAATTAAGTGTAACTATATGACGCAAACAAAAATTAACTAATATCGATGTAAAGTTATATTTATAGATATCAAAACTGATGGAAAACAACTGTGATTTATTTATTTGAAATATTACTGTCTACTAGCGCCATCTTTTGGAAAACGGCAGGAGCAAAGTTGTAGACCTAATAATAAAAAACCGTGTGTTGCGAACACTAAATATGAATAAAGTTTAAAGTTACAGTTGCACTCTACAATAATATTATAATCCATTAGCGAGAGAAATCCCTGTTTTCTTGTTATTTTACCGATTCACAGGCAGTTTTGATGTTTCAACTTATAATATATATTAATTAGGTGCTAATAGGAACACTAGATATATGTATTGTATTCAATGTGATATATTATATATTAACTAAAGAAAGTTGTGGAATAGTCAAACTACATGCAAAGAAAAACTCAAATATGATTATTTATTTTGCTTACTTTTAAATAATTTATAGCAAGAAAATAGTTGTCATTTACAATATTATATTATTTTTTATTTCCTTCATCTACCACATAATCCTTGTTAATACAAATTTTCCATCAAGTGTTCTCTTAAGATAAAGTTACTCACTAAGAAGGTATTCTGTGAAATGTCACTCGTGAGGGATGAACAACTGTATTGGAGTTCCGTTAATATCTTAGCGAAGAACATTAAATTTAAGGATAAGATTCGTTATCTCTCACTTATTATAAGTAAAAAGCTTTTCTGAAAGCAAATAAATATTTAATAAAACTTTACTTATTTATTTAAAAACTTTAAAGAAATGTCCATTAGTAAAGCTACTGTCAATATTATATGTATACGCAACATATATAGCTTTTGGCAACGGCTTTGCCTACGCTTAGGAGATAATAAAACACTACGATAATGAATAATAATATTAATTTTCGATAAATACACCTAAATGGCTTAGATAACGGGTAAGTAAGTTAATAATTTTATATGTACAATAAAATTTACTTATAAAAACAGTATTTGTACGAATTCATGGCACACTTCACCACGGACTATCAGTTACCCCATATTCGAATGTTCTCTATGATTTTAAAATCTAGATTTCTGGTGATGGATAGTAATATATAACTATTCCACTCTAACATATGTATCTATATATTTTATCTCTCTCTAACATTTTTCACATATATATATATATATAGTAAAGTAAAAGTAGTATTATATAAATATATATATATATATATATACTCCCCATACACTGTATACAGATTTATAATTTAATAGCATTAATAAAATAGTATATGTCAAAACACAAATCTTCTCTCAAAGAAAGTCTGAAGTTAATAATACGCCTAAAGTAATAAGAAATAAACAACATCATACCGTGAAGCGGTTAGTTCTTTAGTTTAGTTTTCTTTAAACCGTTAATAAAGTCAAACCAATTAATTAGTTTTTATTTGAGAATTTGTATTATTTACAGCTAAATTGTGGTTGGTCGAGCGATAAATATTGATGACGTCATCAATCAGTCACCAATAGCGAGCGAGTGGTCTTAGTTTGAATTTGGAATTCTATTTCATAGAACCAATATCTCGAAGGCAGATATTCTAATTTGAAATTAGATTATACATAAATATATATTTTTTGTCTTTTTTTTTAATTATAATGTATTAGAAACTAATATAATAGTTCTAGTCGTTCGTACATTGCTCACTAAATATATTGACGTTTGTGAAACAGTGATCACAATAAAAAAAACCCGGCTGAGTTTGTTGTGTGGTTCTTCTCAGACCAGGACGCGTTTTGAACCCTCGTAGCCTTATTTTAAGTTGGAAAGTGTCTTTTCAGAAGGGCTTATTTTAATACATACGATACCAAAATAGGCCCTCCTCTCACTTCCATTTGACGTACACAAGTGATCACTGGTATGAATTCAAAGTGGAAAATATATAAATTAAATTAAATAAAATATATTTGTCCCTATTACGGTATAAATTGACTATGTTTTTATGTTTATGACCATATATTGTAGAAAGACACTTCTTACACATTTTTGTACCTTAATATATATATCTAAAAACAGTAATATTTGCTGTTTTTCTCCTCGCTTGCATACAAGGAGAGACGAAGGCGGACGAAGACGCTGACAAGAAATAGTATCATATAATTTCTATAACAATATGGAAACATGATCCATAATAATTTTTTTAATTAAAGTCCTTTATGAAGAAAATAATTTCTATAGACTTAAGATATCAGTAAATGGGGATGAAATTACAGTTTCAGTACTTTAGTTTTAAAGTAAGTATTGAATGTTTAAAACTTAGTTGAAATACGATAATTAAAAAGTTCACTCACAGGAATAAAGGAGCACTCAAATTCATCACAGAAATAAATTATATAAATTTCCATAAATGTTATTGTTTGAAGTTGGAATCAGTTTTTGAATATAGAACACTTCAACAAAAACTTGTATAGTAAATATTTGATAATAAATACGATATTCTAAATTCAAACTCGCCATCCGATATTCATAGCGGTCATCCTCATTCAGCAGCGCAGTTACATATTGATGACGTCATCGCTCCGACAATCAGCGCTAATTCTGATGAATCACCTCTGTTACTGACACGGTCTAGTTTGAATTTGGAATATATTAACTTATATTGTTATTATAGTGACCCCTCGGTATACAAGTATTAGAGATGTGACGAATGTCATATTTTGAACGTTCGCGAATATTCAGTGTTTTTTTTTCACATTTTTCTACATTGTCTATGTCTCGTTCAAACGAGGTGTGTTAAAAAAATATTACCAATGCTAATATTTGTTACATTATTAATATTAGTTAATATTATGATATATTTTTATAAAAAATATTTGTAATATTAAGTACTAAAGACGAGTACACATAAAGTTTCTGAAATGATAGATTCAGATTAAATTTCTTTTCAGTTCACTGATATTGAACTGAAGGAGCGCTTACGATTCAAAGATATCAAAATAATATTGGATTATGGTGAATAAAACTAACTGCACAGTTTAATTAATCCTATAAAGTAAATTAATAAGGCTTTGAAGTAATTAAACTTTAAGTATATAACAAACTTTAAAACTGCAGCAACAAATCAAAGAAAACCATTAAGAATTTGAAATCGTAAATAGATATTGTTTATGCAAAGAGGCACAAGGTAAACGGTTCAGTTCAGAACTTCAGAACTTCAGGACGGAGGGTCATCAGTTATTCAATAAAGTTCGGACGTTCCGTGCTCTGTATGAAAAGTTCCAGATAAGTAGGACTCTGGATGAATAAAACATTTGTAATTTCATTATTCCATGACATCATGGTACGTGATGAGTTTGTCACTTTTATTATAGAATTAGTTCATTGGTTTCGTGACGCATTACCAGATTTTTAATTAAATAATTAATTATTTTCCACTAAATATAATATTGTGTACCAAAAATAGTAAGTATGTAAATTAAGGCGTGTCTACACTGATGGGGAATGCTCAGTTAGTTGCCTTTTGATCTTAATATGAAACCGAATCTACAAAACTTTCTATTAAGCCAGTTGATGAATTAAGCCACTTATAGTTCATAGTAGCTTAAGCTTCTTCTAGACCATCGGACCGGACCGGTTGTTGGTCAATACATAATGTCCGGTCGTCAGGACGTCTGGACTCAAATCAACTATTTTTACGGCCATTTTGCTATGCATTGAGCAGAGATCGTTAATTTCGTATTTTATGTAATCGTAAAAAGGGAAATAGATTTTATAGATGGCAATGAAAAAAAATAATTCACACTGGAATGCAATTAAAGTTATTTATTTGTGAGGGTGTTTGGATGGGTTCACGTAATGACTAGCGAACGCCCGTGGGTTTGTTTGTAACGTGTTTACGTAACTTTAATTGCCCCCATTAAAGTTAGGACGTAAGTCTCGTAAACTTTTGTAATTTTGCAATTATATGAAAATATCTATTAAATTTATTTTATACCATAGTGACTAGTGACTGTGAAAAGTCCTGGGTTCGAATCTGCAGATGTTTTTTTGTATGTATATAAAGGCAGTATAGACTGATTATATAGACATGTTACTCCAATGATTCGTCATGTCATGTCATGGTCTTTTAAAGCGGTGGCCATAAAGTTGGCATAAACAAGACTCCATCTGCTGTTCTGCGATGTATCTTAACGATGTGCAATAACTTTGTTTTAGGGACAGACCATGTTGGAGGCTGATGGAGGTTTACGATATTAAATTATTAAAAAATATCTTATTGACATATTTTTGTTAAATCTATAAAAAAACTTAATATATAATTTGATTAAAATTTTATCTTTAAAATAAAATATTTTTTTTACAATTTAAATTTTAATACATTTTTAGTTTTGGATATATAAAAAATTCAGAAATATTTCTCTTTTTTTGCAAATTGATTAGAATTTAATTCAAAAAATATATATATTACACTCGCATCTAGTCAATGTGTCCGAGGGTTTATTTAGCAGCAATTATATTAAATAATTAAAATGTTTAACCGGGTAATGTTTAATACTTTTAACCATAAGTTATGTACATACCTTTAGACAAGTAACTACAAGTGATTGTCTCGTAGTTCAGTGGCTAGACTACAATGTACTATAGTTATAGTAACTGTGTTAGATATAGAACTAATCTTACTATTAAGATATAAAATGTAGATAAAAATTTTACTATTTAATATCTGTTTGTGAAGTTTTTATTGCAAATAACCGTGACTAAGTTTTAGAAAGTCATTGTATGTTAATGTCAATCTCGGATTGTGGATCGATTATTAATTTCGGATGTGGTTTACTTATACTACCTCCTTGATACATCTTTTTTTCATTTCATTTTCGTCCTAGTGTCCTGAAATAGCTAAAATTTCTAGATTTCTATCTAGAAATTTTAGCTATTTCAGGACCTATCTAGTTTTCTAGATAATTTCTAATTAAAACTCTTGTACATTGTCACCTTACAAATACAAAATATATAAAAATTAAAAGACTAGAAAGTTATTGTAACAATTATTTTGTACAAATTATTGAAAAACGAAAAATATTCTAAGATCCTATAAATAAAATACACCAAAAATCCTTATCCTGTAAGTTAATATTTTAGAAATACCACATTGTTTTCCAAAATGGTAAAATTTTACAAAAAAAATCTGTTTTACCAAGAAGAAGTCTAATATTTAAGATGTTTTGCAGCGAAAAGAACTAAGTGAAAAACGCACTTTATTAAGAACGTAATATAATCGTCTTGAAAAGATCTATATATATATAAATAATTTTGTATATAGTATTTACGTTTAAAATTATTAAATCTAAAATATTCAAGCCTAAGCCAGAGGTATTTTAATAAAATTCAAGATCACGCTAAATTTAATTTAAGACGAAATAGCACACATTGTGTATTAATCAATAAATATGTTTATCAACGAGATTCCCGTCTCTTATAAAACACACCTCGCCCCGAATATTTGAAATGCTTATCAAACAAAAACCGCCAGGAATTCTTATACTTGATAGCTACGAGTATGTACGGGGTGCGTGGAAATAAATGTATTAAATTTTATATAAAATATATTACATGTATACCATTTTTTACTTACTTTTAAACTACAATGCTAATTGCGATCGCATCAGCAGAAGTGTAGTTTATATTGAATACTAGCTGTTGCTCGCGGCACTACCTGCGAAAATTTAATTTTGTAATACAACCACAGCGCCACCTATCGGTTTTCGTTTATATATGTTGCCAATGTTAAAGGAGGAGCTAGTGAAACAAAGTTTTTTTTTCAAGATCTCACACTATTTCTTTTAGGAATGTCATCACATTTGGTCCAATGGCTTCGCCAGACAGACAAACATCGTATTAATATTAGCAAAACTTGAAATTGAAAATATCAACAGAAGGAGCTTGAAATCAACGTATATACAGGTTGTTGTGATTAATTTATATGAACCATTAAAACATTAATATATTAATCAGTACATTTATGTTCCCGGCCACGAATTCTTCAGCAATTTGTGTATCGTGAATTCTTGACATGACATAACTCACAATACTAATTCGCGGCGCTGCATACGTGGCATTCCAGCAGGTAGCCACAATAATAACAATTAGTTGGTCGCGTGTTGATGCCACAGCGACATGTATTACACAGCACAGGGCTGCACTCGGAATTCATTCAAAGATTATTTATAACAATAATTGATAATATGATAATTGATGATGGAATCACGTGCTGACTTTTACTATGGGGGTATCTTTTAAAGTGGGGGTGCTCACTACAGCCAAAAAGGTATGTGTTATTAGGTAAAAGTAAAGGTATATTTTGTTGTGGTAATTTTTAAAGATGAGAAAGAAGAAACCTGCAATTTTATGTTTAGAATTTTAACTATCAGTTGTAATCTATCCGTCCTAATACATAGGACTGTATATATATATATATAATCATTCAATACCTGACAGCTTATAAAATGATTCTAAAAAAATGGAATAGCACCGTCCCCTGAATTTATTATGTAAGTTGGGTCAAATTGAATTCACTCACTGAAAAATATATTTATCATCTTTATCACATGTTGTCAGACCGTCAGATGAATGTGATATCCTTATCACGAACAGAATCTGTCTTAACTTAATAAACATACATACAAATATATGGTTTTCCTTAATATATATATTTCAGTTATATTAATAAACAAGAGAGAAATGTTATAGTGTTGACAAAACTGATTTGGATAGTTTAAATACCATTTACACTTATTAATGAAGTTATTGTCTGAGTTTTATAACGATTAATAAATTAAAAAAATATTCATATTTATATTCCATCAAATCCGGTCCTGTACATTTAGTTAGGGTTGACACTCGCTACAGGGATAATTAGTATTGAATTTATTTAGCTGGAATTAATACCTTTCATAAGTATTTAAACCCTGATAGAATAGATATGTATCTTTTAAAAATTAAATTCACTTGATTTTATTAAAATTGTTTATATAAAAATCGGGAGGTCATACAATACATTACTACATCCTGATTACACTTTATTTAATCGTATTTATGACTTAATTATGTACATAGTTTATTCCGTATTTTTTAATGATTTTTCTGAAATCACATCTCATAAATAACAAAAATAGTAAAATATTACCATTTTAGGATCTAATATCTAACATTTCATTACACTTCTAGGAGTTTAAGAATTAATAATTAAGAATTAAGTTTGTTGATTAATTAAACCTTACACGAGTCAAATGTCTGTAATAATTAAAAACACTCTCAAAATATAATAAAAACTAAATCTTTTCTTTTATTTGGATCGGTGAAAGATAAATGAAACAATAATTCAGTGATACTATCATATTCTTTTTCTTGTCATTATCTTTTACTCTTCTGATCTTTCTTCTTTTATACCAATGAAAGATTGCTAAAAATAACAGTAAAATTACGTTACCTTTTGTTGTATGTTACAAATAATTAGTCGTAATTTGAGCTCAATATTATATTATGATTTTTATATATATATATATATATATATATATATATAGAAATATAAATCATAATATAATATAATATATATATATATATATAAAATACTCTTAAAAATGCAATGATTATCAAAATTGGTAGAGCATTTTAAGGATTACAAAGAAATAAGATTATTTTATTGATACAAAGTTCCTTAAGGCTTACGGGTAGAGCGATTTAGTAGACATCGTCACGTAACGAAATGTGTGTGTGTGTGTGCGTGTATCTCTCTTACTCTTTCTCTGTCCTTTTCTCTTTTTATCATATAACCTTTCACAGGGTTGTGCAGACACGTGGTAATTATTTGAAAATACATTGTTTTGTGTTAGATTATCCGCGAATATTTGTTTTATTATTGTAAGTTTTGATAAGTGGAATCCGCTGCAATTTGTGTAATACAGATTTAGAAAAAAAAGTAATTAATCTTAAAATTGAATTAGACATTCATATAATAGAATTATATATTATATTAGCTATTATTATTTTCAAAATCGGTTCCACACTTTAAAGATTGTACGTGATATTAAAAAGCTATGAATGCTCAACTTTTTTCTTATCGGATAGTCCTAAGCTAAACGTGCCCTTGAAGTACTAAATCATTATAAAACTCTCCCCTAATAGTAAGAAAAGTTCCAGAATTAGTTACAAGTGTTGACTTACTCGTAAATTAATGTAAACACATTAAATGATCTTTTAGGGACTAGAGGGCGTTGACCCCGATGTCAATATTTTGATATAAATTAACGATTATTTTGCTTCGGCTCAGTACTATATGTAATAACAATTCAATAATTCGGTTCTTCTCTTCGTAGTTTTATTAAGATTTTATTTTATATTTAAAAGTAATAAGTTTTTAATTTGAATATGTAAGTTTTGTGATACGTTTTTAATTATAGGGTTTCCGTTAAAAATATTAATGTAGTTACAGCTATTTTTTTACGTCTAATTTATTTTGAAAAGACGTAAAAAATTAATAATTTTTTGTTTTTTTTTTAGTTTTTTTTATATAAAATTAAATTTTTGTGTTTCTAATCCAGGCGGTAGTATTTCTGTGATATTAAATTGTTATAGTTAAACACAAAAGGACCCGACACCACCAAAAATAGCTTATATATAGATATAATATAGCTTAAAAAATAGCTTATATATACATAAGGCGGGGTGTACACGAATGCTTATTTAGCTAACAGAAACAGTTGAGCGTAATGAGACGGGGCCGTGTGCGCGTGACAAGACGACTTTATTATATTGAAGCCTGCTGGAACACACTGGATGCTATACATATAATATAAATATATATTATAAATATGAAAATTACATTTTATTGGTATAATGCTTAAACACATTGCCATCAAAATAATTAATTTTATTAACAAACAAACTTAAAAAAAAAATTAAAAAAGTAAAAAAAAAAATTATATATAAAACAATATAATATAACAAAAATAAATTAAATATAAATAATGTACGCTTCTGTGACCAGTGTGTCTCCACCTTAACGTCCTAAGCGCGAGTGCACACGTGGTCACAATATTTACATGGAACACGCACACTGCATATTTAACCCTTTCATGTTAAAGCGACTAAAACTAAAGGTCTTTATAAAGTAGCGATAAATAACATTTAATTCTAAATAGCCTTCCCAAATTGGTCGGGTTATTTGGATTTTTAATTCCATATTAATTAATTTAATGGTGTGATTTTATTTAAATATATAATTTTAATATGTCAATATTAATTTTATTTTATAGTATTTTTAATTGATTGATAGATTTGCTATAATAGTTAATTTTATAATTATTTTCAATACTAATTGAATTCTTTAAGCATTTTTTAATATGTACTAATAATACTAAAAGCTTAATTATATTAATTACTTAATTATAGTAAGTATTTTAGAAAAACTGCGACATTTTTCAAACATTTAATTTGACATCATTAATTTTGTTATATAATATTATTTATCTATTCCTCTCATTCCAATAAATATGTACAGGAGGTCATTGACCCCTCATCAATGTATTAATCGCATCATATTACTGAGGGTGGCTTTTATTACTTCAGTCTAATATTACTTTATGTCATCCTGATGTAATACAATTGTATTTCATTACATACAGACAGACACACTCATTATATATATATATATACACACATATATATAATTGTAATTTTTTGTAAAGTTTGTGTAAATAATTGTTTAGTTCAGGTTTGCACGATTTTTTTCTATATATTTTTTACATAATTATTGTAATATTTTTATAATATATCTATCTGCAATAGATTTATATATAAAGTATCTTAAAGAATGTATGTTTTTTAATTGATATTATGAAAATTTATTCTATATAATCTCAAAAACCATGCCTGCTATTGATAGACCAGCGATTCCCAAAGTTTCAACGGAAAATAAAAATTGATTTTAAGGTCAACAAAGCTTAAAAATCGATATCTATTAATTATTATAACTTATTTGAAACTTTTATAACACTGTAAGTTGTTACATGCACCGACTTGTTATAAGAATAATATTATACTTGGAAGTATTTTGTTATACTTGAAAAAAGTAAAAAGTCCATAACTTTGTACAAAATGAAAAACTCGGTTTTTAAATAATTTTTATGTTAACAATTTTGGAAAATGGTTTTTTTCCAAAATAGTTTGGAAATCTCTGATATATATGATTTTATACATTTTATATTATATTATTAGAGTAAAAAATTTAATACTAATTAAAATTATTTTTAGATTACCTTTCCAAAGGTTTTATTTTATACTATTTATATTTAGATACAGACGGTCACGAGATATATTAGACACGGTAAAACCACCCTTATATTATGGTAATATGGGTCAAAATATCTTAAACATATGCACTTGACTGTACCAGTTAAGTATGAATTGCAAATATGTGGGTGTGGTGTGGGCTTAACAGACAGGGTGCTGTTAAATGATGTAGATCTTAAATAACTTTAATCTTGACCCTTATCCCAATGTGATAAGGTGTATTATTAACAAATAAAAACTGTTCTTATACAAAATTTAATGCATTCTAAATTGATGTTTATGCAAAGGTAATAAATGTAATTTTTGCGTGAGATGTAATCAATTCATATTTGCGTGCAAAGGTATTTATAATGTACCTCCGAGTCGCTAATTTGTTTGAAAGTGTTATTTGATAAGCGGATTTATTGATAAGTGATTGTATTCTTAGTGATGTCGGGTTTGAATTATTACAGAGAGAAAGGTATTGAGAATGCGTCATTTATTTTCTTATAAAAAATATTAAGTATTTTATATCTGTACATATAAATAAAATTAACAGTTTTTTATTAAACGCTTGTGAAAATACATATAAAAATTAATTTTTAAAATTTTCTGTCTGTCTGTTTGTTACGAATAATCTTTTGAACGGTTGGATCGATTTTGACAGGACTTTCAGCGATGATTAAGGAATAACTTAGGCTTTTATTTAAAAAACCTTTCACGCCAAGTCGGGTGCACAACTAGTTATATAATACGATATAATAAAAGAACTAAATCAGTAAATTCCAAAGTTCCGTTAAACAATACCATGGATGGAACTTATGATTCGCCATTTTCTTTATTGTTTTCAATTAGCCATAAATGCTCATATAGTTTTATTTCAAGTAATCAGCTGTAATTTTATAGATGAAAATATGAAGTAGTTATTTATTACTGAGGACAGCGTTTAGTTTAATAAAATGCTATAACACAATAATTACAGCACCAATAAATCTTAAGATTCATTACAGTGACAATGAAATAAAAGACCTCTCGATTGAAGACCTTTCCAATGGGATTTTAATTAAAAATAATAAAAAAAAACTGGATTTTGTATTTAGTTATTTTGTAAGAAAAGTTGTAAATACAGGTTTATAGGTCACAGGAGCTAAGAGCCTCACCTGCAGTAATTGCTATATATTGCTGTGGAAATTACAATTTATGTAGTGTACTGTGGCTATTAAGTTGACTTTATACTTTAACTTACATATTTAATATGCGAGCTAGATTTAGCGCGCGGCTTTGCCCGAATAAACTGATTAATAATTCCACCACCGATCCGATTTGAATTGTATGTTTCTTTAAACAAATATAGATAAAAGCAATTTTTATATACATAATTGAAACGCAGAACAAACATACTGAATTGATATAAAATGTATATATATTACAATATATGTAATAAGGGTACTGCTGCATCCTTCGTTATCAATTCAGTTATCAGTTATCAATTTTGATAAACGAATTCATTGTAGGCTTAGTTAACTTCTAATCAAAACTAATTTATCGTTTTTAAACACAAAATGTAGCTTGAGAAGTCTAAAGGACTTTTTAAACAAAATTAACTATTTAATAATGAATTTTCGATATTTAAGGTGAACTAGACTCTGCCTGCGGTTCTGACCGCGTTGATATGAAAAAAGTGCTAAAATTTCTATGATTCCTGTGACAAAAGATACCACTTATCATCATTATTCACAAGTATTAACCTATGTAATAATTAATAATAATAACTTTGTCATAATTCACTATTTCTTAACCTAAGCGAAGACGCGGGCAAAAGCTAGTAGGTATAAAATTACTGTGCAGATTGACAATGGGTTTCAAATTTTTCTATACAGTAAATTCACTAAATTGCAGATAATATCAGAATACAATAATTACTGACCACAATTACTGATGACGTCAGCAAAAAACTTCTCAATGCTATACGATGATAACAAAAACAGCACAGATCAGATAACAGAAAAAAAACTGTATTAAAAATATATAATTTGTCCTTGAAATAGTAATATATATAATAATAATAGGTAATTATTCAATATAGGAATAAACTATGTTGTCAGTTGTACACAGGTGATATATTTATAAAAAAGCTTCATACAATCGCGTGGGTCTACTGCGTTATTTAGCTAATCTTTGTTCTATGGTCACAAAAACATTTAATAAAGGCGATGTGATGAATCGTATTTTTATACAATACATGTTTAAATTTAAGCTAATTTATCAAATGAATATACTTTGGAAACAAACAAACCAAAATGATTTAGCGAGTCATATTTTTTTAAGAGTTTTCGGTAATATAATGTAGGAAATTATATTAGTATTTATTTATCTTTCCCAATAATATGTATGTTTGTACATACTCCTTAAACAGATTGGAAAAAAATGAATGGTGCCCCGTTTTATCAAAAACATAAAGACAAGTAAAGCCACAAATAATTGATAGTATTAATGTAATTACGGAAAGAACCACCAGCTTATAAAGCATAACAAAATATTCAAAACAACAAAAAATAGATCAAAAAGTCCGCTCATTAAATACACATCTTGTGTAAATAACTGTTATTATTTCAATTCACACTGATGATGTGATTGTGATTTAATTTAAATAAAAACACATGTTCTGTTTATTATATTAATAGAGGCCAGACCTCTAAATAAATAAATATATATATATATATATATATATATATATATAAATGCAATATGTTATATATCATGTTTTCTTTTACAACATTCTTATAATTCTAATTTCATTATTATTGTAACTCAATATTGTTATGTTTAAAATTCTGATTAAGAGAATCCAGTGTGACATCCTATCACAGTGTGACATCCACTATTTTATACACAATTTAAAAACAGACAAACTGACAATACAAAAATATATTTATAGATGTATAGATAATAAATTAAGCTATGTATACACGTCATCACCATTTCACTGACGTAAGAAAACATTAACAATTATTTCATAAACGAAAGTTCAAATACAAATATCACATTATCCAAAGGTCAAATGTTCCATAATTAGGATACATAATTTTATAAATTAAAAAAGTATTCTTGTTAAATGTAACGTCCCACACTTTCTATAACATTAATATTATCTTCGCTTCCCACGTCGCAAAAAGGTGATAGGCTGGAGGTGATAACGCTTATCAGATTATCTTATTTAGAAATGCTCCAGATTTAGTTTGAAAGATGATTGTACAATTATTTACGTAAATAATTATCTATAATAATTATCAAAGTTCAATCTTAAATAGCAACGGACATTTTTTGACGTGACCATCTCTATGAAAGATTTTTTATTTTAATTTTAAAGAACGTGAAATGAGAGGGTAGTTTTTAAGTTCTGTCTCTTTGAAGTTAAAATGAAATGTTATATTACTTTTTTTAAGTCTTAATTTTCAAGAGTGAGGAAATTTAGCTATACGTACAGAAAATCAACATTATTTTACATGAGGATAAACCGACCGACAAGTACAATTAAATTTACTACTATTAGAACAATATTTGTATATTTCAAGGCAGTGTCGGGCTTTGTTTCGCTTTAAAATTATTTAACAAATCACATTTCATCATACAAACAATAAAGAAACATACAAGAGAAATATACGCAAATATATATAATATAAAGTAATAATTATACAATAACATGGGTAAATTGATAATAATACTAAATAGGATACACAAACATATAAAAATAGTATTAGTAGTAATAGTATAGTATAGTATAGTATAGTATAGTATAGTATAGTATAGTATAGTATAGTATAGTATAGTATAGTATAGTATAGTATAGTATAGTATAGTATAGTATAGTATAGTATAGTATAGTATAGTACAGTACAGTACAGTACAGTACAGTACAGTACAGTATAGTATAGTATAGTATAGTATAGTATAGTATAGTATAGTATAGTATAGTATAGTATAGTATAGTATAGTATAGTATAGTATAGTATAGTATAGTACAGTAGTAGTTCCTCAAGAAGACCACTCAGATTCTGCAGCACACGTCTTCAACACTCATTATTTTATATAATATCTTATTATATATCTTATCTTATCTTATCTTATCTTATCTTATCTTATCTTATCTTATCTTATTAATATCGTTTAATCTATCTCATTGTATATAAATATTTTAATAATATAATCCAATCAAAATCACGGTTATAACAAAATTATTTATAATTAACTGTATTTTAATTACAAGAAATTTAATCCATTCATCAATTATTACTGTCTATGTAAATCTTAATTCCATATTCTGGCTATATCAGAGCAGAGCGGAGCGGGAATGTACTTCGCAAAAGGTTTATTATATTTATTTAACTTAATAATATATTTAGATACATAATCCCTATTTATTGACACTAACAAAAATCCTTAAAGGATTCCATAGATCAAAGTACATTTAAATATCACTCCACTACCGAACTAACGAGGCATTTAGAATGTATTTTATGTCAAATAAACTAACACGTGCAACAACAATAAATAGATCTCGACAATGTTCGGGTGTGTTTTGCGTCATAAGCTGAAGCGATTTTGTTGTAATAAATTAAATTATAAACCGTATTGTATTATTATTTAACATTCATCGTTACCTTTGGTTCGTCTTATTATATGTCCTCTTTTTATACGTAGGGTAGGTAGAAGTATATAATATCGGTATTAAGAAGTATAGTGTATAGTAATATAAATATAGTTTATTAACAAGTGAAAAAAATAATATGATGGACTAAAAAAATGTGACAAATGACATTGAAATTTAGCAGTTTTACCTTTTTTTATAAGTAGCATCATTCATATGCAAATAATGTGTTGCTTCTGTTGTGGAATTTGGAGTTATGAAGGACTAGGGCGGGGAGATAGGCTTGTTTAGGCTACCGGCATTCTCATCTACCATTTAGCTATAACAACCACTGCAACCTGTTGTTTTTAATAGAGATCCTAGTCTGATCGAGTTGATATTGGAGCTCCACCTAAATGACTACGGCTGGTAGAACTCCCTTTGAATATACCAAGTTACCCGCTCCGCTGATACCATCCCCACTAAGAGCACACCCGAGCAGTTAGCGCGGTCAACAGCTGCATTCACAGCGGATTAAAACAATTGATTAATTCAAGTGCAACTGAATGGACTCTCTGGACGCCTTCCAGACACACGCGACTTGTATCATCCAGAGCATCTTAAGTGCGCCGTTCATTATATTGTATTCAATGATGCCTTTGTTAAAGTTAACTTATTCACCAAAAATATTGTATTTACAATAAATTTTAATATTAATTATTTTAACTTGTTTACTTAATACTTCCAAAGCGACGTTGATTAGTTTGAACGGGGTTTGAATTGTTAAAATTAAAGCTATTAGTCTTCAGGTGGCACTAACACAGTGCAACCGTTAACCCAAAAGTTGTAAGATTTGGTACCATTTTAACAAACATTATTAAGGGACAAACACCCAAAGTTATATATAAACTAAAGGTTAACTTCATTATACAATTGTAATCATAAATAAAAAAATTTTTACTTCACATTCACCAGGAATAAATAAGCCCAATGGGCCAAAAGCTCTTAAATCTTTAATAGCACACAAATTACACTCCAGGGCAGTCTAATTACCTTAAGACCTAACGATCACTCTCAGAAACCGTCAGAGATAATAACTGGGTATAAAGAACTGCGCCGAAGTGTGGATGATAATACTAACATTTAATCCTACGTCCTATAAAGTTTATTGACCTCTTATATCCAGTTCATATCAACGAATCAGCTTTATAATATTTTAGAACAATATATTTTTATTTATGAATCACAAGGTCTCGTAACAGCGCCACCTATAGACCTGATCGGATGCTTTATATATTCATATAAATAAAATTGTAATGTCTGTTTGTAGTTCCAAATTAATAGTTTATCACTAAATGTATACGAAAGTATATACGGTACTTACATAAAAAATCGGTCAATATCAATCAACAGGCATAAAAGAAAGAACAAACACACACTGGAATTTTATATATAAAAATGGCATAGACTATGTATAGTAACCATTCTAGGCATATCATATATAGGGAAAAGTTCTTATCAGATATCATGATTGATATATATGTACGAGGTACCTTGAAAATATCACTAGTGATGCTAAAGATGAGAAGGACAAGTACGAAGGGATGAAAGCATCTAACGAGAAGAGTATTAAGCATGAATGTGGGTAATTAAAAGAGAGGATGATCGAAGGAGACATGGGTGGAGTGCGTGAAGAATATGATTGAAGAGTGTGGAAAGAATTGACATATTGATGTGCCAAATAATTGAGATAAGGGGGATTGTGTTCTAGTACTAATTGTATTACGTCTTAGAATATTATCAGTAACAATAACGGTCGCAATAACGGCTGTTAGTTTTGATTCTAAATAGTTTTTTAGTAAAATATACATAATAATCCAATCTATTTATATTTTATTAAACTTTAATATCAAAATACAAAAAAAACAAAAGAATAATCAATAAAAATATCAAACCAACCATTTTGCCATTGCACAAAACATTACAAAAGATATAATGAAATATTTTTTTATCAATTTGTTACGCCGTATTCATTGTAAGAGTGTGACAAATCCTTAAATTATTTCATTAAAACTGTCCACGTCGACAAAAAAACTGCATAACCCGTTTAGGGTCAACGACCACCGAAACTAAAGTTTATAGCGTCCTTAACTTTAATCGACTCTCGAGATAAAATCTTATTATGGCCCAAAATTATGCAATTAGACCACGCTAATATGGTATTAATTATAATCTTAAAAAACTCCGATAAATGTTTTATTAATTGATAATTATTGTTTTTATATTTATTATACAAATAAAATTAATTAAATGCTTTGATTAAAAGGTCGTAGTTTTTCGTACATTTAGTTATATAAAGTTTTGACATTTGTCTGAGTTGATATTCAAACTACTAGTAATTCGGTCCCCCTCCTTCAATTATTTCATTTGATATTTTGGCTGGAAAAGGGAAGTCGTTATTGGCCACTTATCAATGATAAAGTAGTTACTTCCTAAAACATTCATTTATCTAATAGTTATTAAAAATATATAACAAAACTTTATAAGATAACGGACACGAAACAATAATTTTCTTATACAGTGTTTATACAACATTATATTCTCATTAAAAAATAATAACTATTATAACTTATTAATATTTAATTGTATCCATAATTAAACATATTTCTAAGTAAGCACGCGATAAATGAATGAGAGATAAGAGGCAAGGTCACATTAGTGACAGATGATCTGGTCAGTGTCAAGGGTGGAGATATGGAACTGTAATTCTAACATTATGAATATTATTCACAATTTGAATGAACACAATAAATAAAACGAACACACATACAAACGCATTCATAAAACAAGCATTGCTTTGCAAGCTGCAAGCATTTAATTGACGATCAGAGAAAATATGAGAAAAAAGTTTCTCAAAAAATCTGTAGTTTGCATTCATAGAGTTTGCATCAATGAAATTGTTATCATAAATCAATAAATATACAACTATTACTTACATAGAATACTCTAAAAAGTATTGTAGGTATACTACAGAGTTCAATACTTTGACGATAAAAACCTCCCCACCTACTTACCTAGGTGGGTACACCTACATACCTACCTATCTACCTACCCTCATAAATTATATAAATATTTGACGTCACAAGCCCACATTATATTAAATTAGTTAAATTTAGATCCATTATGATATTATTTAATACCTCGAGGCAGTGAGTCCTGGTTTAAATATAAATTTTTGAAACTTTCAAGAACCCTTAAGCTAGTGGGACTTAGGTCCTAATTAGGTCATTTTCCTGATGAGGTCGTATAAAAGGCTGTAGTGAAATTTACTTATTTAGAAAGTTAGAAAAGAAAGAGATTTATGGGTTCCATTGCGAGGGTTGTGTTTAAAAGTTGTTTTACTTTAACATTGTTATTTTTACACGTTCTGTTTAAAGTTTAATAATTCAGTTAAGTTGGTGTGTTGCTGCTGTATTATCTACACGTTTTATCAGATTATAGTTTAACGAAAAATATAATGCTAATTAGTTTATGTTTCTCGACTTAATAAATTTGACTTAAAACAGGAAAGTCTTGATAATTGAAACGGTGAATAGAGGCTTTGTAGATTTTAATAAATTATTATTGTTATATATTCTCCTTTAAAAGTATGTTCCTGAGGGTTTTTGTAGTTCATGGAAGTATGGAGTAGATAGTATATTTAATATAAACTTTGAGGATTTTTCTTCAAAAGAATCGAAAACAATATATGCCCTTTGAAATATGTTTTATATAATACAGAATATGTCTTCTGCTCCACTTCTAAATGCCGACACTCCATTCCTGAACTTTCTTATAGAAAATTATAGGAAACGTAGCATCAATTGTAATTTAACCATAAAAAAATGTAACAATATTTAAAAAAGTTCCAAAGTAGCAGGGAATGTTTCATAATCTAAGTCTAAAGAATCGTTAAACTCTTAACATAAAGATTTCCTTTATACCTTTTATGTAATAACCCAAAGAGGTCAAATTTTGAGACGCAGTTTATTCCACAGTCCAGGTTATAAACGGCTAATTACACAGTACTAAAGTGAATGATTCACAACACTTTTTAATACGTGCAAATAAAAAACACTTGATCCCTATTTCATCGTTTGACAAGGAATGACGTCACAATGTTCAATATCCTACAAAACGAAAGCAGAACGAATCGATTCGATTTTCAAATTTTTGACGGTCCACTTGAGGACGGCGTCACTTTCGTAATTACACGCGCCTCCGCGCGGCGGCGCTAGTGGCGTATCCAATTTAGCCACTTCCCTACAGATCAAATATACTTTTACGATTCGTTAAAAAATAGAATAATCAACGTGATAAATCAGTTAGTACGATTTAGTTAAATATATATACTTCTTGTAATTAACACTTACAAATAATAATTAATATTGCCGATTGTTTATTTTTTATACGATTATTTTTACATTAACATCTAAAAGTATAGTAGATATTTTATTGTTTTTCTATTAAATTGTACTTAATAAATAACACATATAATTTTATTTTCATTTCGTTTGAATTCGCTTCTTCAGCTCAGTTGCAATTTATAAACATTCAATTAGATTATAGTAAAACATTTATATTCAACAAAAAAGGCAAATCCAGGGATTAACTTCAAAGGACACCGCAATTCAGTAAATGCGTTTTATAGAAATACGCGCTTCGACGGTAAGAACTCGTCAGCGTATTTAGATCGAGAATTTAGGGACTCATTCATCCCTTTACCACCTTATTATATCTATACATACAAATATAATTGAAGTCTGTGTGTAATTCCACATTAACAGCTTTTCACTAAATGCATATGAAAATATATTAATAAAAAAAATATTTTTAAATTTTCTGTCTGTCGGTCTGTTTGGTCTGACTTTTTTATTTTGTTTCCATTATTTCACAAACCTTAATAGTTAGTGAGCAATGTAAGAATAACTGAAACTATCGCAATAATTTCGATAAGCTGGTCGAATTATTAGTTCATAATAAGAAAAAAATCTTTGGCTAGCAAGACGACCAGTCACCAAGTAAGCAAGCAGTAACTATATTATAACGAGTAACTAGGCTACTTTTATATAAAAAAAAACATATTTTATGTGAACGAAGCCGCTAGCATAACTAGTATTACACATTTTTAAATATAATCTAGTTAAAGATATTCCCATCATAACAGATCGATTTAATTTCCGTACAGTTAATGAAGGAGGCTGCCGGTGCAATATTTCAAGCAAATAGACCGCTCTCCATGATCTGTATATTCAGTGGAAATTATTATTTTAGTTGAGATTTTACTTGTTAGTGATCAAGTTACATTACATGTTTTAGTATAACATATATATATGTTATAGTCGATGAGCTTGTGACGTATGCTAAAATTATATTATATGGCCGATAATCGAATCTTAATCAAGTTTTAACTCACATGACATTTGTATAAAATATCACAATTATTTTCTTGACTATAATGTAACTTGAATGAATACTATCTTCATAAACACAATGCTTTACAAACAAATATTGTATTAGCAATGAACGCAGTAATCAAATTTGAAAAATCAATAAAACGAAAAAATACATTCGTTTACCATTTTCAATTTTTCAATGCACGCAGTGTGTACTCTGTGTGTATGCACACTAACGTTTTATTAATGGCATTTTAATCTCTATGACGACACGGATAAGTGTTAAAATTCCATCCATGTTTATTTTTGGATGCACTATCCATTTGGGGGCTTCTATCCAAATGGAAGGATCGTTCTTTTTTCAAAATCCTCTTACATAAATAATAATATTATTGTAATAAGTGTATTTAAATTATTAAATTATATTATGAATCTGGTAAAATAGCAAAAGGAGTATTGAGATAATTACAAAACTCGGTCGGACGTTATTCAGGTGTTTAAAATTACCCAGCGCCATCTTGTCTACTAATACAGCTATATTAATATCGTAAAATTGCTGGCTCGCCTCTTAAGCGTTTCGCTTTTAAATTATTAAGCTGTTTCAAGTTTAATCTCGGTTATGCACATGGAAGTATCAATAATTGGAATATTTTTAGCTAATAAGCTTTAAACAGGGGTTGTAGGGGTTGTAGGTTTATTTGTTATATATAAATATAACTTAACGATTTCTTGATTGTTTTTATTATGAAACCCTTCTTTATCATTACTTATTCTTATTATAGAAAGCAACAATAAAAATTACCTTCACTTCATCTATAGCTAAATATTATGTTTAAAAATTACATTAATATCTTTTATGAAATTAATGTATGCAAAGAAGCTTAGTGTTATTAAAATAACTATCTACATGCTATGGAGGATAATATAAAGGAAATAATAATTAAATGCAATAATGCATTTGCTTATCAACATAAAGATAGCTCCAATAAGAAAACTAATATCGAGCGAACCCGCCCATACGCTGTAAATTTGATTGCAGATAGAACTGCCAGAGCCCTAAGTTCTAAGCTTTGCTTTCTTGGTACAAGTATAACAGTGTAGACAAAGGAGTGGTATCACCACGTTACAGGTTCTATATATTTATCAATGTTCTGATGCACTTCAATCAAAGATCCCAGGTTCTAGGCCGACGCACTCAGCATAACACGTGCATTACTCACGAAATATTTTCATAAAACCGAACCAAACGCGTCTTCCCCCTCCCTCTCGCCCGGCAAAACCAGTTCAGTTCGTGCCCGGCTGCCGTGAGCGTCGGTTGTCGTTTAAGGAATCGTCTATGTAGTTGTGTTACGAAAAAACATATTTTGTATCATAACCAAATCAGTGTTGTGGATACATTCATAGTGCCCGTGAGATTGTGCCATTTAGTATTGTGATGTTTCGTGTTCCCGATGTTATAGTGTCGGATTTCTCTTAAAAAGTGTGGGACGTGATTCGCCTGCCGCCGCCGGACGCCTTTTCTCTCGGAACTCGGGATATCATTAAGGTATTTATTGTTACACCGTCTCATTGTTGTAAGGAATTCTTTCTTTGCCCTCATGTAGTTAAATCGATCGTCCCGATTTGGTTTCGTATACGAGCGAGAAAGCTTCGAGTTGTTATGCTTTGGTATTGAATCGCAGATTGTGGAGATTGTTTGTGGATCTGCCTTGTAGATGGACGGCTTGTTAGTGTGCGGTAAACACGGAAGCAGGTTCGTGTCTTCTTGGTGACTATTAATTAGGCTTCACTTGTGCCTTGTCGTTAACCTCGGTATCTCGAATAAGACAATTCAGACCAAAACTAGAAGTGTTTTTTACCGGTAAATTTGAATTTGTTGTTTTCTTAAATAATAATAATTAATTCCTTATCTGTAAAGTAAAGTACTTAATAAATTTTATTATGGACACTTAACCCCAAGTTCCATTACCTGTACAACATTTTACCTGTAAAAAAAAATGTTAAATAATAAAAAATACTTCAATATATAGCGCGAGTACATCAACCCGTGTATTTACAACGTATAATTTACAAATGAAAACAAATCCTTACTGCTAATTAAACAACAAATTAATGGCGCTTAATCTAATAACTTTGCTGTTTTATCAAAACAATAGCTATCACAGCCTGAATAATAATTACCTGAATAGCTAATTGTCAACCGACCAAACGTAATCATGTAATTTTGATTCACGTAATTTATCACATTATTCATTTAGTAATTTTATATACGGAAATAATTTTAAAATTTAAATATATACCTACTAAATATGTATACAATTTTTTTTACATAAAACTACAATACAACTTAATTTTTTTATTGTAATGCATTTATTATTTTTGTATTTTACTTATTCTTTCGGTACGGACTACTAATAGTTGACATTAAATATGATTTTACTAAATCGCTAACCCATAAATATAGTGTCGCGTGAGATAAAGTTGTGAAGTCGGAATTTGAATTAATTTCGTTAGTTATTGTTGAAGATGTTAGAAGAGGAGCAGTGTACGTGATGACGGTACGACGAAAGTTTCCCCGAATAGTAAGACAAAGTGTTAGAAACGTCTCAACTTTTATGTTGTCATAATGAAATACTCTACAATGGAATCGATTTAGATTTTATTCGCTTTATTACGATAGGGTTATATGTGATCTGTCGCCACTTTAGTATTGTAATTGGGTTAGCAAAAATAGGAATTACCAATTATTGAGTATTTCGCGTGTCGTGTAGTGGATGTTCGAGAGCCCGAAGCGTTAATTTACCGCGTAAAAAATCTCGATTCGGCCGGAAACGTGTCCCATCGGTAGTTGTTGAACAGATGTCGACATATGTCGAGGCACTCGTGCGCCGTACGCTAATTGACTAGGAAAAATAAAAACTGCGGTTACCTCCGTACGTCCAGTGTCATCTGTGGAACGCCCCCGAATGACGTGTGGGGTACGGTTTGACGTTTATTAGATTCCGTTCTAAATTTAAATGTCGTAATTTAAATATTCCAAAATGTTTTTTTTATTGTTAAAGCAACACGTCTACGATGTGGATTCACGAGTTTAAAATATATGAATTGTGCCCCAACATACCTACGATTCATCACCAAATTACTAACATTCTTAATACACTTAAATGTTTTATTTTAGTTCCTAACCTGTTAAACATCTGTGCGTGCAGGATATGTTTATTTTTTTATGCATGATTCAGTAAATATATTAGTTGTGTGTTTGTTTTTAGATTATTAAGATTTTGTTGTACATAATAAATAAATGTATATTTAAAATGTCATCTCTGTTATATGATTTCACATGGTGTGTCAGTCATTGTCAGATAGACGGGTCAAATGTTAATCTGACGACGAATTGTACACGCGTCAAATCATTGTAATTGTCTTAATTTATACGCCATTTTGGCGCGTTATATTTTTATGATTCAACAACTGGTTGTTAAATGTAAAGTTTTTTTAAAAATTTATTTAACTTGTGAAAATTTAATTCGATGTTTATTTTAAATCATATTTGTTAATATAAATATTTGTTTTTATTAATACTGTATATTGTAAATGACACTTCTATACGATTATTGTCCATGGACTCAATTTTGAACATAGATGTTCTTATCTCGTATTTAACAGTAAAAAATTCTGGACCATAGTTTACCGTTAGACGTCATACGAGAATTATTGAACCTTCTAATATTAGATTTGAAATAAATGATTTCACTTCGACTAATACTACTATGGTTTTGTTATTAATAAGTTATTGTATTTTCTTGTTTTATTATTGAATTATGTTCGTGTATTAATTATTATATTCGGTTGTTGGGTGTTTAAGATGTTGCAGTGTCCGCGAGAAGCCAAACAAGCTCATTGCATTTTTCATGACTTCGCAACTCTCTAGAGGTATTATCTTAGTAGCAATAATGTTTTTGAAAAATTTTACTCTAGAGTTTCTCTCTGTGAATAATATATACAAATAAATACAATTTATTTTATATAAATATATTTTATTACAAAACACTGTTATAATAAAACCAACATAACCCATATGATAAAAAAAATATTGACAGACTCCGATATGTACAATAAAACATTGTAACAACTTTAAAAAACTATTGAGTCATAGATTAATAAAAGTACAGATAATACTAAAAGCAAAGAAATATATATATATATATAATATCCTTACACTCGAATTTAAACCTTAATACATATTAATACGGTTCTTATTTAAATTATCAGCTCGAGTCATGGATTCACTTAACATTTGAATGGCTGCTTTCGACCTATTTATTAAACAATAAAGATACTTGAAAAATGTTAAAGTTTTTGTTTGTTATACTAAAAGTAATATTAATATATATATATATATATATATATAATTTTTTTGTGACATGAATGAGAATACAATATATAATTTCGCTGACCTAACAATGACCTTAAAATGACACTCATACAAACAGCGAGTCTGATGTAATAAAATTTCCAACAAATTATTCATCAAACAATGGTCGCGATAAAAATACACGTGCATAATGACGCATACATACATACATACATATGGTTTAATAATAATGATATGAAATAATTAAACAATTGCGATGACCATTTCGTAATTCAATCCTTGGTTAAGAAGCCACGGTGGTAAGTACTTTAAGTTATACCTTAAATATATGAGCCCTGAACGGCGATTTATTTATACGCATAATAATTATACATCATATAATGAATAGGATACTTGTATATAGAAATAATTTTGAACATTTAATTTAAGATTGTTTAACTATTGGATTAAAAAAACACTTAATATATAATTGACAGGTCCAAAGTACATACAGACATACTGGATCACAGAAAGATTTGTTCTATATACAAATCGAACCCACAACGTTTGTTGTACCAGAACCACTAACCACTAAACCATCAGACCGTCAGATTATCGGAATAGTATAAACATGATACTATTAAATTACAACATTTGTCATGACATGGGAAGCACTATATGAGGAATGTTTAGAAGAAATTACCTTCTGGAGCACATCAACTAGACAATGACATAATATTAAACTACAAATTAATGATTATTACCAGAATTGCTATTAAGGTATATTTTTTATGGAGGCCAACATTTTAAGAGGTCATTATGTGATCTTAATTTTATATTAAATACTATTGTTTCGATATTTATCTCTTCATATCCAAGCCCATACCAAGCTAGCATTTCTTAGTAGCTTAGAAGCTTAAGCGTTAAAGTAAAGCTTATTAGTACATTGCATATTTAAGATTTTAAAGACTATCTAAAGTTTCTTACCTGTTCTTTTCAACGAGACAAGCCTTGTTGGAATCATACCAAAATCTGAGGCTTTATAATTACAATGGAGGGTTAATTGAAACTTTACATTGATAAATAAAAATCCTTTGACTCTCAACATAATTAGCGTAATGTGACGTTATGTAGTCCGTTATACATATTATAACGTTATGGACCGTGAGCACGGAGCAGAAAGCCCAATTTTCAATCTAGCAATCAACTGAACAAACGATCGATTTACGTAACGTCTATCTACGGGTCTCCGAATTTCTGTCTGGAGCCGATGTTTTCGCTTACGTTAAAACTCGCGATATATCGGCATGTCTTCCTACAAACCGTGGAGGATTTGCGTGAGGAAGGAGAAATGTAACCGTGCCAACGACAGTCGTTAAATTCGGCAGGAATCGGCATGTCTAGGAGCGTCTTGGTGCCAGGGTTTTACGAGTTTCGTATGACTCTGAAATCGGCTTGAAGGTTATTTCCGGGAACTCATTTACGAAGTTTGCTGTCATCAAAAGTTTTGAGATGTGTCATTAAATTGGATTGCGGCTTTGATTTCTCCGATTGGAGATATTCATTGTTGCTTGTTTACTTCAAGTACTATTTATTAAACTTGAAGACATAATCTAAATAAGGGTAGCGAATGCGTCATAATTTAAAGGAATTAGAAAAGGTTATCCAAGCCTTAGAAATACCAGTGTCAGAGCGAGCAATAAACATCAGGTAAAAATTGGATCCCAAACTTGTCCCTTTGCGTTCAGGCGGGTATATTGTGTCTCTTTCACTAATTGGCTCGGGACAGGGATACTCTGATACTGAAACGAAACACGGAAAAGGTATTTGTCATTTAAAAGGCACAGAGCAATTGAAACGATGTAAATTAGGCATGTTGAAAAATAATTGTACATTTTTATCAAGACTGTTTCGGAGAAAGACGCTCTAAACGCAATCAAGTCCGCCTCTTCTTCGGAGCTGAATTGAGACATTGAATGTTTCCCATTTTCTTTTCTCTCCAATTCCGCGCCAATAGCAAAAGTAAAAAGGTTCGCCGATACCACCAACATGGAGGCAATATACGACCTCGTCTGAGAGAACCATTTCCTTTAATGTTTTCATGAGTCTCGAAAACTAAAGACCGTGTAACAACGTATCTGTTCGTTTCCTTTTAATAGCAAAAGAGCGAACAAACTGAGAAGTATTAAGTTTTATCAACCATCTGCACGAATGTCACGTCTTTATTACTACTTATTCTTTGTCCTCATGAATGCATCGCACCGGGAAGGGATGGAAATATGATTGTGTCCTACTCTTAACTTGTAGTTCTTTACCGCGCTTGAATAGGCGGCGGATTGTGCGTCCCTCTCGGGCATAGGTGTTCGATTCAATAAAAAATGGCGTACCTGAACCGGTCCCCTGACATGTTTGTACATTTCTCTTAACTTTTTTTTCGTTACGAATTTTTCAATTGATTTAGAAATGCGGCCACTTTCAATATTTTGATATAATTCGTCCTAATGGACACAACGTTTAATTAAAAACTGTTTTTTATAAAATTCAAAAACTCTTAAAATCAAGTAATAAATGTATCATTGCTTTAGTCGAGTTAGTTTTGAGCCTACAATGCTTAAAAATACTTAAAAATAAATTGTCGTAAAAAACTAACTGACGTCATCATTATCTACGTACGTTGTTTATTAAAACCATCTTAAAATAAAACTACGTCGTAAAATGTTCAAACTAGTATTGTATTATTTTAAAGAACACTGACGTAGGGACTTTCTAAAGTTTTACTTGTATAAATAAAATGGACGCATATAAAATAACAATAGAATCCAAACCGAATGGGATCGAACGCTTGACATGCAAGCGCAATCTAAAAAATAAAAAGATCCAAAATGGCGGCGCGGAGTCACAGCTGATTCAGCATCACCTTACGAAGTACGGCCATTCGCCATTGTCCTACGAAACTTCGCTAAGCGTTTTGATTGTTAGGACCTTTAGTTAGATGTTCCGAAGTGCTGAATTTTAGTTTGGAACTCAAAACTCAATACCAAGAATTGCATTTTATCCGTGCAAAAATTTGTTTAACTCAAGTTATTTAATGTGAAATGTTACTCAATTTTATGACTCGTAACATTTGCCGCCTTGTTCACTATTGTTATAATTTCATTCTGACATACACTAACTAGGTACGCCCATATTGCGAAATGTACGTTTCAAATATAAGAGGTGTAGTTTATTATTGTAACGGATGTACGAAATAGAACGCGAATTTATATAATTGTAATTTGTAATAAATTGAGATACTAATTCTGTGTAAGAAATATTATTTAGACATTATTTTCAATAAAGTATTTAGAATAAATAGCTATTCTTAATCGGAATCTGGAAGTGTCTAGTTTCGACCTGATTCGACAAGTGACTGTTGAATCCGATGCCTCATCGAGATAGAATACGTCTTCGACGCTACCCTTAAAGAAAGTATTTTCTGGCTGATGAGTTTAAACATGCAGAGACATGACCCTGCTTTATATGCACAAGACTAGTCTTCTTTAATTATTTATATGCAAATACGTCTTGTGTGGTCTTGGCGGAATAACTTTAAAGTGACATGAATTTATAATGTTTCTTCTTATCGTTTATATGGAGTAGTTATTAAGAAATTTAACTAATATTCTATAAGTAAATTGTTATATGTTAAGCTTTTTTTATTAAGATATCTGTTTTTAGCCTTACCACGAAATGTAGATTTAAAAAATTTCTTGTAATAAATCGTTAACATCAATACTTCTTCTAAGATAAATCAATATTTTAATGTATCTATAAACAACTATATAGATATTTAAACTATAGTAGGTACTTATGTTTTGTCATTATTAAAAGATAATGAAACTAAACTAAATAATATTATTTCAAAAAACTAAATTTTCAACTTATCTCACTAATAATAAACATTAATAATATTTACTATCCGATGTAACTTAAACTAAGTATAATATGCACACATTGTCGTGTTTAACATTTTTTTTTGCCTAAAAAAAGTTTAGGATCTACCTGCAAAGGGTACTAGATAAGGCTTTGTTTTAGGCTGCATTGTTCTCTTATCAGCTCTCGGATTTACCAAAAAAAAGAACCGTATGTTTGCGGGAGAATTTAAAAAATTCAATATATTGGGATTGTTTTTATTTTAAAGACATTATAATAGGACATAGAAAAGAATGTTAGAGAAAGTCATTTTATTTATTACAGGAAATACCTTGTTGTTGCTACTTGGAGCGTAACCCACGACGAATAAGCCTTTATTAGGTTTCCTAAAGATAAAAGAATAAAAATAACCACCGAGCATTGAGACGTAATGTCGAATGTGTAGGTAATTAAAGCTCTGTGAAAAAAGGAACTACATAATTGACGTGTGAAGCCTAATTAATAATGAACCCCGAGGGAATGTTCAGCGATACCCTCAGAACTGATTATCTAAACTAATGTTATCAATTCTGTAATTGATAAATATACCTACAGCACAAATCGAAGAATCTGTTTACGACGTGTTTAAAAGTTTATTTTTATTTCTTGTAATGACTCAGATTTTTATCGAGACATGAGTATATAATACGTGTTTATTATTGTAAAGTCAATAAAGCTTAAAATGATGTAAGTTTTTATATACATACGTATGTTGAAACAATATACATTTTTAAACAGTTTTTTTTACTTTATAAATATTAATTTTCTAAGTCTGTACCAGACCTAAGCTCAAGGCAGCCCATGGTAAGTGACTAAGCTTATCTTATAAAGTATAAAATTCGACTTTTATTTACGGCGCAATATTTAAACATTGTATTCAGTGTAGACGACTACTATAGTAGCTTTAAGAATTCTTACACAAGATATTCGATCCTTTTCTTCTAAACGAGTTCCAGGTATGTGGGAACGGGACGGCGAACATGAGGGTAATTTACACGGTCTAAATAGGCGCCATAAATCTTTTATAGTCGATATGAAACATGCGCAGGCGCACGCATAGAGTAGATGTGCCGACGTGATAGACGGTGTAACGTTGTGTTGGCTATTTTAGTAATAAAAATACGTCATGTATCCTGCCTTTATAAATTATAAGTTTCTTTAAGATTTTGCTTCAAGATTATAATGTTCTTTAATGAATAAATTATAATTTACTTTTTATACATACCATGCAATCTTGTATGAACATTGTATTCACACTATCTTATTCAATTAACTTTATTTGTGTCTGTGTGTAAAATAAAATAAACTCTTGAAATAAAATATGCAGAAATTTTGAGCTGGACAATAATAAAAAAAAGAAATTCACCAGTAGTAGTAGTAATTATATTCAGCCCTTCAGAATTTAACAAGATTCTGGCAACGTCCACCACCGCCGGTACTACCCGTCAACTTGCGTTCTCAAATAATTTTACTTACGTAAGCATAAAAGTCGACAAAGAAGTTCAGACATTTATATAAGCTCTAGACATGATTTAGCCTTTTCCGCTACTCTTGGCTTAATGGTTTCTTATTATTTCTGGAATTTTTAAATCCAATATGGACAATAGAAAAGTTTTTCCAATAAGAGTTTTAAGTCGTATTACTTATAAAATTTAATTTTCTATTAAATATCATTTTATTGGCAAATGCAAAAGATCTTTTGCAGTTTAATATTAAGTATCCAGTATTATTAATGTATTTAAACAATAGAAATCTTTTAATAAAAAGACTCCTATTCAGGCTTCGGATGCATCCTACAAGTAAATACCTATCTGAACGTTGTCTGAAGATCTCTATCCTGCATTAAATGAAATTCTGAAAAATAAAACGGATCTTTGCACTGATTGTCCTTACCGGATAAGAATGGATTATTAAATACGCTTTTTCATTACAAACAAAGAAAATTTATAATTTTTATCTTCAGTATATTCGAATAGTCATAAATATGGACTATAATAATATAACAATATAACGCAAAACGTCAATACTGGAAAATTATCAATGTTATTACAACATTCTAAGGATGATGTAGTTTATTGAGAGTTTTTATAAAGAGATAACATTTTGATTAAAATCAAATGAAGAATAAGAAAATACAAATTTAGATTTAACTCAAGCATTCTCACATACCTCGAATGTGAATTTTACAAATGGTTTAATGCAACGCATGCGAAAGTTCAAGAGGCATTGAGGCGATTAGATTATCAGGTTGTAATTGTACAGAGAACCCACGGCCGAGAACGTTGATTTGAGACTATTGAGACTATGGTTGGTGGTTATCTTGATGACTTTTTATATAGATGATATTGCATGTTCGTTTGTAACTACAACTAATGAGATGAGGCAAACGTATTCGACATAATATTTAAAGTATTGTTATATTTATACGAGAACAGAGAACTATCAGTTATCCAGTGAAAGTCCTGTTAAAATCGGAGCAGCCGTTTCGGAGATTAGCCGGAACAAACAGACAAAAATAAAAAAAAAGTGTTTTTTATGTAAGTACCGTATATACTTTCACATGCATTTAGTGAAAAGTTGATAATTTGCTATTAGAAACAGACACTCGAAGTTTATTTATACGTATAGATATTTCAAGCAACATCATAAATTGCGTCAACCTGAGCGTAGACGGAAAGAATTCAAAGAAGTTCTTAGCATTTCACTGTTTCGGATCATTAATTTGACACTTGGCCCGTCACGACACAGAGTGAGACGCCCACAAAACAACGGGTTAAAGGTCGACCTCCGAATGCGACTTGAGCAACTCTTTGTTAATGGATCCGTAATGAGTGAAAGCACAAAGAAATAATCATTAACCCAAATTTTATACATTTCTATGCGTGTAATATCCGAGTGCTTCAATGTGCCGATGCTGTAATCTTATACTTAGATTGTATCTATCTATAAATCTCTTACATATTATTATTGATCCTTTATCTTAATCATAAATCGATACGTGTTCCCAGCACTCGCGCTGTTAATTATTTAATACCGCAATTTTTATGAGATTCCTTTATTTCTTGATACCCCATAGGAGGGGTTTTATGTCGCTGCGCCAGCATCGTTTTTATGAGTCGTTTGATCTCATCGTCCAGTTATCGATATGTGCATGTTATGTTTAACAACCGTTCTGATTTTCTTGTACCTGCGAGATATATCCTTCCTTAGCGGATTATCCGAATTTGTCAGCTTAGTGTATTGCGATAGTTATCAGAATATTTATATTTAGTTATAAGTTTAACTTTCGTTTATCCTGTGATGTATAATTTTCTTTTTTGACGTAGTTTAGATAAAGGAGAACAAACCGTATCCTAAGGAATAATACCCATTATAAAGACGGGCACAAGCTTTCAATAGTAATTGCTGTTTTTTGATTAAAAGTTTAAAAAATTATTATATTTATAAACAAAATCTAGGCTTAAGTATGTAAATGTCTATTTTAAAATGACAAAACTTTAATTATCCCTCATTAACCTAAATCAATAGTATTTTATAAATAATTTTGCGGTGTGGTTTAATCCTGCGGTGACTTTGATTAAGGTAATCTCGGATTAATATTGACGGATCTATACCCGGTATATACACAAAGCAGTGGAACAGACGTCAAAATAGATTGTGGTACCAACATTTTGGATTATAACAATCGTAAGCCGTGGCAAATGGGAGAAATAACAAAATTTGTTAATAAATATATATATAATATAAATCTCTCAGCTATTAATAGCTGAGAGAGTAAATTGGACAATGATATAATATTAACATGGAATAATTGAGTTCCAATAATAAGTCTTGTCCCTATTAAAAAATAATAATTCTTCTCCTGTCTTCTTTTCCAATAATCTCAATCCCCATAAAGATTGTCTAGAAATCAGTCAAGGTAATAAATTAAATAACTGTTTAAAGTATCGACGTATAGAAATCGGCACAGACATAAAACACAACTTAAACATGTTTAAGGAGTAGGTACATGAATACATTAAAAGAAAAATCGTATTCATGTTTTACAGAATACTCGATTCGAAATTGTTATATAATACTTTATACAAGTGTCAAAATTATGATAATAATCTTAAGTCATATCACCAATTGTAAGATTTATATCAGATGACATTTCTATGGATCTAATTGGCACGAAATAAGTAACTTAAAGAAAATCTATGCAATATTAGATTTCAGAGAAGTTAATAGTTACGAATATTTGAGAAGTAAATAGATAAATGTTCATTTTATTTATTTGTCAGGTCTAGAATAAGATGATGTTTTAAATATATTGCTAAGTTTGTACAATTCTATTTATTCTATAATAATTTCGTCTCATACCCTTGAATTGGAACAATTTCAAATAAGCGAGGGATTTATAAGCTCCGACGTAAATCACCCGATCATTTTGAGACCCAAGCAATTTCGATTATGTAAACTTCGGGTCTGTATCCTAAAATGTACGAGAAAAACTAGTAGGTGTTAAGGGAGGGACGAAGGAATATGCGTCCTGAATGCCTAAACCTACGAAACTAAAGGGAATCACTCGAAGAGACTTGGGAAGTCGATCAAAGTGGGATTTACGCTGAGACCCGTTGCGACCCGAACCGGGAGGGTTACTTAAGTCTTTCAAATTGAAATTTTGTTTTTGTTTATTTAGATTGTCAGGTGAGCTCTCAATCACAATCCAGAAATAGCTTTCCGCGATTTTATATTGAATAGTTTGAAATTGATTCATTTATTTTAGCGCTTATTATTTCAAACAACCTTCGTTATATAAGTGCTGTAGATGCAAAATTTAGTTCTCAACCCTAATAGAACCCGTTGAAATTTCCCTGCACCGACTCTGTTTCGAGCGGGACTAGTCCACATTTGCATAACTATTTTATCTGTATCTTGTTATTCGTTGGGCAGCAAGTTGATCTTGATAATTAAAGATTTATACGCCTGTCCTAGGGCGAACTAAACGCTTTTGCAATGAAGACTTTATTGTAATAGAAATTATATATAGAAAGAAAAAATCTATTTTGTTTTGTTCGACGTTATTTTTTACAAGTTTAAAATAAATCTCACCAAAACATTTAACTCGTCGCTTCTTTTTTCAACTTAAACGGTACTGGCACTTAATGTCCGTCGACGGGATGTTTTTTAAACAATATTCTTCATATATTATGTTAACTAGACAACCATGTGGTGGGTTTGTTTATATTTCATTTATCGGTAAATTTTGTTATCATTGACATAGAGTTGAAAGTTGTAAAACCATTGCAATCGGGTCAAATAACGCGGTGATGTTGTTTTGCTGTCGGTTAACTATCTTCAGTTCCATTATAGCACCTATTACTTCAAATTAAGGTTTATATAATATTGAATTGTCGTTGTTATTGTAAATCGGGAAATAGACGTCGCTCTTTGTTTGCTCTGAGCAGATGAGAAACAGCCGAACAAAACAGTTCGGGTGTTAACGTTTTCAAACAATAATTTTTCGTTCGTTAATCCATCATCAGTTTATCCGTTTGGTGTATTTACGAAACATTATGTTTTGTGGCAGTTAATTAAACTTGTATTATGTTCGAGTCTTTTTAAGATTTATAATTAATGAAGAAACAGTTTTACTTCACAACTGCGAATGAAATGTTTCACCAATTATTATTTTATTATAGTATGAATTGTAATTTATTTAATTGTCACAAAAATACCACTTTTGAATAAAATTTTATTCACTCGAGTACATTACTTTTTTACAGCGTTCTCTCAACTTTTTGGACAAAAAGGCAGTGAAAAGGACCACTTGAAAAAAGTATGAAATAACGCGGTATCCTACCGGAAGTCTGATGGCGGAAGTCACTAGGCTTTCCGGATGTGCTAGAGGGCTCTCGGGAGGCCGAAATTGTATTTAATCGTACATGCGACCTCAGCAAAGAAAGTATCGAAACAACCTCATGGGAATTATTTATCATTAAGGCCCTTCATTTTGGGTCGAGTCGTAATTTAGAAATGTAATGGGAAATGAGTAATTTCATAATACAATGAAGTGAAAACAATTGTACAGTTTGTATTATTTTTAATCGCACACGAGGAGATATTTAAACAATTTATCTAACTTATAACAGACGTGAGCTAGTTAGGTATTTCAACATTCGTAAATAAACTACCCCGACGCTTACCCTTTTTATTTACTTAATTAAACTAAACATATTCGGATAACCGGTACTCATTGTCACTAAATAAATTGGACGGGTCTGTTAATTTTGGGGGTAGTTACACAAACAGAATAGACGACCTTGTGGCTTCGTTACTACAGTTTTGTGAAGGCCTATCCTCTAAAACGGCAAAGGCCACTGTAAAGAACTTATTTCCCTAAAGGGCAAGTAGAATTATGCCCGGTACTTAGGAATATTAAGCTGAGTGTATGTATGTAGGTTGGTACAAAAAATAGGACGGAGAACTACAGTTGCTGAGTTTGAATGAAAATTTTGCGGGTTTCGAAATAGTTGTAGAGGAAATGATAGCACTTTGTGTATTATGTTCGTAACTAGTTCTCGTGGATTACTGCGCTGTGGAAATTTTAATGTTAGTTATAACGGTGTTATAGTTTTCATTTTTTCTTTTCTATCTAATACCAATTATAGTAAATCTTATTTTGTATGAAATGAGCCGTATTAATGTATATTTCACATATCTGCAGTCCTAAATGTAATAAATGGAATGTCGTAATAAGGTTGAAAAACGGCCGGCGAAACTAACCTAATTTGTCGCCAATAACAACCAGACCTAATGTTACGTGAAAGCAATAAAACTCAAACCGAAATAAAATCACTACACAACCGAAATATGCCGAGCTTAGATTATTTATTATTTTTGTTTACAGCCGCGTCAAAAGCACGGCACTACGATCTATCAGCCCTCTGGCGGTCCGCCAAGGAAACTATTTCAAACTATTCCGACTACCCGTTAATAGTTTTACAGTTATCCGTGTGTTCTAAGCTTTGTAATTAATACCGCGTGGGATATACTAGAAATGTCGCTGGAGACGTTAAAGTATTTTTATTTTTAACATAACATAGGTTTTCGTTTGTTATTCCCGTGACAGTTCTGACGTGTATCCATTAGGTTATGATGTGGATATGATTTAGTATTACAAGTCGTTTAACGTTTTATGTTTTGTGAATAATATATTATGTCTCTATTAAGTTTATTTATGAATATGTTACCATTAAAATGTAATAAAGTGTGGTTCAACACATTTACTTTGATCATTGTTGTATTAGTTGTTAACTAACGAGCTAATACAAGTACTGTTATTTGCTATCATTTCATTTTAAGTCAGTAAATGAATAACGCTGGTTTCATACGTGTTAATATGTTCGGAAACTATAGAATTATCTCTTAATGAGAGGGGTGAATGGCCTGAGGAGGGAAAATTTTGCAAACGTTGTCAATGTGAGTGTGCTTGTCTCGTTAGGGCGGAGGCGACGCTGCCTTATATAACTAGTTGGGAAACAGAAATTTATTAAACTAAAAAAAAAAAGAAACAGGCAGTAAAAGCTTTTGTACTTGAAATAAAAGTAAGGGATCGGTCTATTAACGTCTCGATGATAGAGATTAACGTGAGCTTGAGGCACATTTAATTGCACTTAAGGTTAAAATAGCACCCCTGGGGATCTTAAGCTTAGGTCTTTAAAATATTTAAGTATTAAAAATATTTGTCAGGAGTTACCATAGTAGCTTCTTTAGATTGACAACCCTGGATGATTAAGTAATACAAAGTAAATGACTAGCCCCAAGAAGAAAAGATGACAGAACACGGAAGACAATAATAACCTTGTGTTATTTTATAAATGCCAATAAAATAACAATATATACGTATTTGTAAGGGATTTGTCACACGATCGTAACACTTGTCATCTAATGGAATTCCCTTAATGAGTGGGATGAATGACCTTTGGGGAGGGAATTTGCAACCGCAGTGGATGTAAGTGCTTGGCCTCTTCTTGTAATAGGGTTGTTGCAACGCTAAATAAATATTTATGTTTATATATACATAATAAGTTTTTATAGTAAACATATCAACTATAATTAAAAATATATTACTTATAATTGAATGTCTGTGCATAAAATATTAATCAATTTTAAATAAATTCCATTAACCTGACGTTAAGCTGAGTAAACATAAACGAAACTGAAATATAATCAGAACGTTATTCCAATAACTATATTTGTAATCGAAGAATTAAACTTTATTTGGTGTGAAAATAAGATATAAAAGCGATGTTGAAATACATGTGTTTTGTTACGAAAATAAAGTTTTGTCGATAAAATAATATATAAATTGTTTCTTATTTTAGCTTATGTCAACCTTCACTTTGGCAAGGAAGTCGGTGCTATTACTTCAATTAGGGTTGACAACCCTATAGTTTCGTATTGAAGAGCTTTCATCGGCTCTTTCAAATCGCTTACGTCTTTCCCCTCTGCGTGCCTGAGAACCTTAAGATGTTGCCAACCTACATCTTGTAGCGGCAACTCGTAGATGCTCCGGTTCATATTGGTTGTGTCGACTAAAATAAAATGATATTAATATATTATAAATAGTAAATAATGTAAAATCTTTCCGCCATCGTCTATAAAAATTCTCAAAGAAATAGATAACACAACATGACAATACTCTTGCTTCACCTGATAAAGATGTGCCTTATCTCGAAGGGCGAAGGGGAGGCGTGACCACTCCAGCAAATTGCTTTGTCCCTTTACAATGACGCGCATTGTTGACGTATTCGATTCTTTCTGAACAATAAAATACGAGGCTTCACTCCAACATTTAACCTTACAGGACAGTGCGAATCAATACTTGAAGATATATCACGTTTTTCTGTATGTAGTTTATAGGGTAAAAAATAAACCGTACAGGAAATTAGTTATATCATTGCATAGGAAATTAAATTTTTTCTTACTCATACATAATGTTAGTATTTAATGTATAGATAAGTAAGTATACTTTCAGAAGTTGTTAAGTACCACAACTTAGAAGCATCACAGTGTCACCCATAATGGCGGCGATAAAACCTTAAATTTCTCTCAAATATTAGCGTTGAAAAATGTCGGACCCGATCAACCAGCTTTTAGTAAACTACACTACACCTAATGGCTATTGAGATCCATGATCTTTATTTAATATTTATTTTGGTGTTGACGTGGGTCTAATTGACGTTTTTTCCATTTAAATGTCACTACCTTTCAACTCATCTTCAGAAGTCAATTAACGTTTCGTTGACAGTGTTTTCAGATAATCAGTTAACATTATATTTCGTAAGGTATCGGTAAAATAAATAAAATCAACCACCAGTCATAATTTAAACAAACCAAATGAAACAAACAACATTTTATAGATAAAGATAAAAGTGTAACAGTATTAACACCACCAATCGTTATAACTAAAGCAATAGAATAGAAGCGTCGGAACAAATTCAGTTTTGAAGGCAGGCATGCCTTGTGAGGAGCGCCCGTAATCCCCAATCTCGTCAGTAAACACAGTTGTTTGCGATCCACTCAAGTGTCGACAGATACCTGACCCCAGGCTTTCCCTGTAAATTCATTGCTTTTCGAACCTGGCTAAATTACTTTACTCACTCCTAAGTCTACGTTTGCTCTAAATTTCATTTTAATCAAATGGAAGACGGAAAAAACATCTTGATACTGAGATTTAGCTTGTGCGATCTATTCATATATATACATTTATTATTTAAATTATAATAATTTATTCTCAATATGATTTATTTGTTGCAGGTACCAGAAATATCAATAACTTACTCGAGATTCGTGACGTATAAACTAATTATTTATGTAAGTATTGTCTGTACGTGTATTTATTTATTTATTTATTTATTTACCTTCACGCCATATCCCTTGCGGGGTAGCCAGAGACGACGGAGCGCCAAACGCTACGGTCTCTGCATACCTCTTTCGCCTCGGCCACAGACATCAACTTCTTCATACATGCCCTCCGGGGGGTCCTCATGCTTTTTACGTGACCTTCCTCCAGTATCGTAGCTACTGTGTTTTCGAAGGTCACTCGAGGCCTCCCCCTGTCTCTCTTACCGCTCACTTTTCCCATATAAATCTTTTTTACCATTCTTTCATCACTCATTCGTTCAACGTGCCCAAACCACCTGAGCACGTTCTTCTTCATTCTCACCGTGACATCTTCGCTAGTACCTGCCATTCTGTGGATCTCTTCATTGCGGATTCGATCAGCTAGACTGACTCCGCATATTCTGCGAAGAGATCGCATCTCCACAGCATTCATCTTTCTTACATTCTTCTTCTGTGTTACCCACGTTTGGCTGCCGTATAACAGTGTCGGTAGCAAAACTGCATTGTGTACAGCCAAACGTGCAGCTATACTGACGTTTTGCCGTCTCAACAATGCAGTCAAAGCACCATTGACTCTGTTACCAGCAGCAATACGCCTTTCCACATCCATTTCGTATCTTCCGTCTCTGCTAAACATACTTCCCAAATATACCACTTCATTCACTTGTTCTATTATCTTATCATTCACGTTGATCTTACATTCTGTTCTTTCTTCATTTCTTTCAAATATCAGAACCTTCGTCTTATCTACATTCAAGTTAAGACCATTAATTTCACACCCATCTTTCAGAGTGAATTACGTGTATTTGAATACACTATATCTTTGTAATACATTATTGTGTGGCATTTTACTTAGCACTTTGTCACTCGACCTTGGACGGAAACGCTTACATCACGGGCACTCACTAACCACCAATAATGTGTCTATTAGTGCGCAGGAGTTTCACACGAGACTAAATTAAAAATCCATCAGAAACGTATTACAATTCACACCTTACCGCCCCAGTGTTAAGTGTGTCACCGTTAAATAAATATAAACCTTATACCGCAAAGCTTATGGTCGTATTTTAAAAGTTTAATATCTTCCTCTATTGCTCTTCGTACTTAACTTTCAATTTAATTGCATAGAAAATAAAGTTGATATCAGATAATCTGTCTGTGCCGGAAACGGCGAGGATGAGGCTTTAAAACAGGTTTTTTGTATTGCATTAAGTTCAAAGGAGAGATTAAGGTTTGTTTTATAGGATTTCGTTTCCAACGGGATAGTTCTCGATTTAAACATTTGTAAGGTTTTAATCTTTTTAATATATAATGTCTTTATTACATCGGCATGTGTTTAAAAGTTTTGCAATTTGTTTAGTTTAAAACATATTATATGCGTTTATAATATATTATATGCGTTTGTAATACATTTATATACAATAACCAATTTAACTTAACTTTCTCCAATCTTAGATAAATTGGAAACTCTGAAAAAAACTAATCTTATCTAAGTTATAATTGAGAATCCAAAGTTATAATGATTCTTAGATTTAGTGATTCAGTATATTTAATGTTAGTGGAAAAACAATAGTAATTGAATTTATAAAGTCTATCTTAATTTGACTTGATACAGACGATTTTTCTTTAAGTAGATAGAAGTTTTTTTCTACCTTACTTTAAAGCTTAGTCTGTTTGTAATTATCGTAGATGATAATAGAGAATCAAAAATTCTAAAATTATCAGATTTTTTTCAAATCTATTATATATACTTATTCCAGATGTGAAATATATGTTTATTATAATAAAAATATATATTTTGGTATCGTATTTTAAAAAGGTAGAATATCTTCGTGTTCTTTACAGTTCGCTCCTGTAATAGATCGTATACAACCTAAGTACTATAAATAAAGTGTTCCCAAGGATACGTTTTAGGACCGATACATTATCTATTCTACATCATTGGTGTTGAGCTCCGAATATACTTATTCTGGCTCCTAAAGATATTTTACTGGCACGACGTGATAAAATAACACTTAACTAAACAAATATATTCCTTCGCAAGTAATTTGAAGTCCAGTCTGCAAAGTTCTGATGCGTTGTTACTTTGCTCATCACGTACTTTCGGCTTTATTTCAAGTTAGTGTGACCATGTGTAGTTCGTTACGTGGAATTTATTATTACTAATATTATATTATTTATGGTTATTATATATATCCTTTTCAATTTAGGTAAACGTGTTTTTGGTCACAATAATATATATTTATTAATTACACAACTTCGTTTATTAAGTTTGTTCGAAGAATAAAAAAACGTAAAAATATATTTAGATATATGAAATATATTTATTAAAATATATAAAGGGCATGTTTATCTCAATTATTGTGACCCAGGACGAAGTTAAAGTTAGGCATGGAGCCTGAATTTATATGATCTACTTAATAGTACTTTGTAGTGTTTCGTAGTTCTTACGATAATGTGCGGTTTATTGGACGACTTGAACAGAATCTTGTTAAGGTAATGTCGTGTGTAACTTTACTATATACATCCATATATATATATATATATATATATATATATATATATATATATATATATATATATATATATATATATATATATATATATATATATATATATATATATATATATAAACGTAGCAGCGTAATTAATAACATCTGTGATTAATGTCTATAGTTCTAAGTTTGTATATCTTACAACCATAATTTTGTTCATTTCATAAATGAATTAAAATTAAAAACTTTTAAATTCATCTGGAATTAATTATTATATATAAGCAGAGTCAGATGAACCTAGTTTTGATATAAACATTTCTTATATAGTGCTTAAACAATTATACCATATAGAAATTAGCTTTAATAATCTAAAATTACGTATTCAGATGTCCGTTACACAACCATTGTTACTTTATGGAGCATATCAATACGACTTTTAGTCTTGCCTAAAAGATGACTCTTATTATTAGTACATATATATCTTCACTGACAATATGTCCGAGTATTTGCTATCAATTTAATATTTACGATATAGGAAATATAAAAACAATAAATATTGTTTTCAATCATTCCGTTATCGAGTTTCAATTTGTTGAACCGCGGAACCATTTGGACTGGTTATGAGCACTATCACTAAAGAAATTTATACTATGGTACTAAAAATATTTAATTTTAGCAAAGTATTCTTGTAGACGTGAACTTGGTCGTAACTTGGCAAAGAACTATCAAGGTCAGATGTTAATGTATTGCTGAGATAAGCGTTATCACGTAACAAATGGCTGTTTCCTATAATATTTTTTGCCTTAAATTATAATTAAGTATTATTCTTATATTCTACTTATTCCCAGTTTTGTATCATTTAATTGCTAGATTTAAGGAAATTAAATAAGTCTTATTTTTAACCAAACAGTGTAAAAATATCCCTCTGATCCTTGTCACCTAATTCTGCGATTGCATTATTTTTATCTATACATATAAATAAAATTGAAGTATATGTTTGTAATTCCAAATTAACAGCTTTTCACTAAATGCACTTGAAAGTATATATGGTATATTTTTTTATACATACTGTTTATTCCGACTAATCTGTGAAACGGATGGAGCGATTTTAACAGGACTTTTACTGGCGGATAGCTGATGTTATAAGGAGTGACTTAGGCTGCTATTATTTTAACAAGCATAATCCGTGGACGAAGTCATAGGCACAACTAGTCAATAATACAATAGCTGCTTTATTAATAGTACAGACTATTGTGAATCTCGATAAAACAAAAATAGGTAAAGTTGTCCGTTTAACATACATTATAAATTCTATAAATATTGTTTTTATTAAAATTGTAAACAACGGTCACGAATCATGTTAATAAAACAATGTCAATACAAAACAAAACATATTTTTGTAATAATATCAAGTATTTATATAATGAATTGTGACAAACAAAAACATTTTATTTTAAATGTATTATTATATTTCGTTAATATTTAGATCAAGTTAATTGGTAAATTAAGTTGAGTTCCAGCATCCAGCTAATAAATCATCAAATGAAACACGGGGCTAGACAAAAGGACAATCGCGTTGTGATGCTCTTTATTGCTTTACAAAGGTTTTGAATTAATTAAACACCTAAGCGATTTTTGCAAGTTAGAACTTCAACATTCTTTCAACAAAGCTTGAATGTAAACAAAGAACTATAATTCGTTGCAACTTTGAGGTGTGGCTTCAGTGCTGGCGGAAACGTTGAACATGTTACACTAATTATTTAATTAAACTCTAAGCTGTTCTTATGTAAATAATTGGATAATTTAGAACCTATGTTATATAACATATATAATAGAAATCAGAATTTGTATTTATATATTTTTTATAGCTATCTGTGAACCCACAACCCAAACTAAAGCTCTAAGCTGAAATATTTAACAAACGTTTATTCTGTAATGTAAGTATTTATAAATTATAATTTGTTTGGAAAGGGTTTTTTTCTAAAGTCGGTTTAAGAGGGGGAGAAAATTAGTTTAAAACTCATATTTCTTTAATTACAAAAATATATATATATATTTCATGATGTTTGAATAAGAGAGAATTATATGACCGAAGTCGGGGCGGAGCAGCTAGTTTGTTATAAAGACAGTTTAAATGCAAGTAAACTATAATTACCGCTTTCAAACAGACCGCTCTTGTACGAAAAATTTTAAGTGTTCACGAATAAAGTACGAAAACTCTAAGTGTTGCTATAAATCTTCGCGTAAAAGAACGCTGTTGGACGCCATTTTGGTTTAATTCCATGCGGGTTCCTCCAACTTTGTAGCGAAGTGTTAATAATGACGGTTAAACAGGATCCGAATTAAACTGACAGTTTTAATCTCACATGTAATTTGATAATATAAACAGAACTGATAATTAAACCTTATTTAATCATATTTATTTAACATTTCAATATTTTAATTATTGATTATTTATTTTCGAATGCCATATTAAGTGGTTTTAAGATATTGTTATTTTATCTTAATAACAGTCATAAAAATGTATTATTTAATAACACTTACAAACCAGAGTTCTCATGCGTGTATTCTTTAAGTCCTTTCTTCGCGAAGGTCCCAGGGGACCAATTGAGAGCTTACACTATAATTGAATAGGAGATCAGGCTTCCTCTCGTTTCTTAAACCTAGATATAAAACTATAACATGTATAATTCTACGATATATGTGTATATATATATATATATATATATATATATATATATATATATATATATACACATATATATATATATATATATAATTTGATTCCAATTTAACATATGTTAAATAAGTGAAATTACAACCGTAATATCAATTACGACGATTAATTTTCTGATGTGATATGAATAATAAAGCCGCTTTTCTGTAATATTAAAATCGTTTCATATTATTATTACGGACCCCCGGGAAATCATTCGTTAGTATAACAACTGAGACACTTTCGCGGTAAATTAATTCACATCATCGATATCATCACCATCATCATTGTGAATCACCATCATTATTGTGAATATCAACGTTTTGTATACTTAAAGTTAATTACAAAACAATAATTAATTAGGAAGACATTACACCGAAACTTATTAAGAGATAAAGAAAATAGGGGGCTCTAAATCAGCAGGAAAAAACGCTTATTGGGAAACTTTTCATGGCCTCTGTTCCTGAAACAACATTTTGATGGGTCGTGATCACATTGCGGGTTGAAGCGGGCGAGGTAGCGAGAGATAATTTAATACAGTTGGAAATAATTGTTGTTGTTGTTGTGTTTACAATAATTATAAACACAAAATTATTAATATATTTGTTATCATAATATTTCTGAAATGCAGATATATGAAATGAAATGATGTATGAAATTTATCGGAAGTACGTTATAATATAATAGTGACGTCAATTACGCGTTTCAATTAATGAATAAAAATGATAAATATGTCAACATAAGCCTAGAGCACACGACTTCTGGGTCAAAAAGGCTTCGCGTCCGCTCATTAGTGTGCAATGGGGTTAAAAGTGGCCTCGAGTTTTAGGGCGTTATCCCATGGGAGCTACGGTCCTTGCTTTTTCGTTCGTTTTCGCTTAATAGTCTGTGGGTTTTGGCTATTTGTATAACGAGTATACATATATTACAAAATACTATTACCTAGTTTGCTCGCTATCCGCGCGGTCAAATTTTATTCATTGCGTCGCTTTTCATGTAGACTTGTTTTTGGTGATTTTTTTTGGCGATACGTATGTACTGATAATGATAGGTTAAAAAAACTAAAAGTCTATATGCCATTAGATAATCTTTTAACTTGAATATACGATGGTTATATAACAAAATGATGATTGTGAAAGTTGTATGTATCTTATGTATATTTCATTTGACATAAATACGATATTGTCGTCGTAAAACTTAGTAATACATGGATATCCATTAGGCCTTGATATAATCAATTCAGTTGTAAAATCACAGATAAGTAATATAAGCAAAATACGAACAACTTTACTGTCTCATTTCGCATAATTTATAATCTAATAATATCGTACCGAATACCGGTTGGAACTACATGTATTGACGTTTTATATAAACACAGACATGCTACATGTTAAATTATATATAATGAAAAGATAAAAGATAAATAGTACAAGTGATATCCTAACAATATGCAAATCTCATCTATCCAAGGCGACCGCGTGGAAAACGATTCTCCAAGAAAACGCCAGGATTCCAACGATCTTGACAAATTCCGTCAAATCCGGTTAAATTCTTTGAATCTCAGATTGACTTCACCGTGGATTAAATCTTCAATATATTTTATACATTATGTTATACAAATTAAAAATACCAATATAAATTTCGACTTATATGAAGTTTTTTAGACATTCTCTCAGATACTTGACGTAACTAATACATAAAATAAATATTTTTTCTTAAATAAATTTGACATGTATTCATATTATTAAGCACTATTGGTTCTTCTATTTGAGGTTTTCAAGGGCTGTTAGTTTGTGTAGTAGCAGTTAAAAATGTTGAAGTTATTTAGCTAAAGTAGACTTAGATAAAACCAACTTACGAAGTTGGTTAACGGTGAAATTCACCTTTTAATCGCTCCAAAGTTCCAACTCTACTGTGGTCAGACTTTTGAGTTAGTAACGTAAGTAATGACCCTTGTTTTTTGGTTCGACCGCGGCGAGGTCTTCGGAAGAGTTCATTTGGAAAAGTTTAAATTAACGATTTCTTATTTAACTATTATATTCATATATTTTAATTAATTTGAATATATCTAAAAGTATCAAACTAATAAAACTATAAGGTATCATACTTGGTGATTGACAGTAAAATTTCAGATACATATCTCACTATAACTTTATTCCAATCAAACTTTCCAACTTAACCCACTATCCTTTTATGGGGTTACATAAAATAATAAAATTTATTCCCGGATAGCAATCGTATTATGAAATTTCATAAACTGAAATGAAAAATGATTAAGAAATGAAAAAGTCGTCTAATTTCGAAAATAAGAGTGATTTTAATGAAGAGGATAAATTAACCATAAGACGGTAAAGAAAACATTTCATATGAACAGACTAAACCTCTGTCGGACACATATATTATTCAGGTGAACCTTCTAGAAAATCTATTTCTGTATTACATACAAAATTAATACATACGGTATAAACAAACATAAAAAATTAAGTCACAATGATTATATCTTGTAATTTGATAGTTATATTTTAATAAACTAAAGAATCCTGTACAGAGTTGTCCAAAGAATGCTAGCATAATAGTAATAGGATTTGCCTGAGCTCTTTATCCGCCCCGCAGAGTACGTCTTTAGCTACAGGTGAGTTTGTGTTCTTGTCCTGTACGTGTATAAGATAATTAGGATCACTTCTGAGACATAATATGTATATGTTACATAATAATATTAGAGTTGTAGTATATTTTTTCTTATGTTAAAATTTTACCTAATTATTAGCTCGGCTAATCGAATTGATTGCGATAAATATTGGCGTTTGTGAAACAGTGATAACAAAAGAAATACCCGGCTGAGTTTGTTGTGTGGTTCTCAGAGCAGGGCGCGTTTGGAACCCTCGTAGTCTTAATTTAAGTTGGAGAGTGTCTTTACAGAAGGGTTTAATTGATAAGTATGTTATCAAAATAGTCCCTGACACTCTCATTTAACACAAGTGATCACTGGTAAGGATTAAAAGTGGAAAAGATATTAATAAAATTAATATTTTTTATTGTGCATTTGTTCCAACAAACATGAATATTTAAGAGAGTATCCACAAATTTTGTTCTCGGTTCTCATCCATTGATTTGCATTGGACCCGAGTAAAGTCCCTTCTAAAGTACAATACGCCTAATTGAAATATCACTTCGATAAGTAACATACTTAATAATAACCTAATAAGTTATCAAAGTTATAATTCAAATAATAAGTTATTTGATAACAATTGTTATGCAACACTCGTATATTATATATTATTGTTTATAAATAACTAGGGGCGCCAACAAACCCTCAATTTCGACTCGCTGCGCTCGCGAAATCTCGGGTGCTGTTTGCATATTGAGCGAAGCGAGCCCAGTATATTGACTTATCGTTTCCCATTGATTTCAATGTGATAACAGTTATTTGACAAGATATAAAAAAAAATTTTTTTGAAGACATTTTTCAAATTTTTGTTTTTTTAATACCTAATATGTGTCTCTTTGATTGCAAAGTTTCATAACTTTTCGTCTAGTAGTTTTCGAGCCAATTCGTGACAAAGAATGTAAAAAGTCTCCAGTAAAACGCTCCGCTCACTTCGTTCGCTTCGCTCAATAATATTTTATAAAAACATACGATTTTAAAAAAAAGTAGGTGTGTATGTTATATCAAAACCGGTGCAGCTCTGGGATTAATTAGAATTAATATATTATATAACGCATATTTTTTTTTTAAAAAGAAAAAAAGTAAACCAATTATCTATGTTCTAACGTGTGATATTGATGTCTCCCGTATCTCGTTGATCTCTGGCAGAGGACGCTGGCTCGCCTCCAGACTATACAATATGTCCTTTTAATACTGTAACAGTTACCAGATTAGAATGATTAACGATCTAGAATATTCTATTCACAATACTAAATCATCTTTATCTTGAAAATCTTTGTCAAAGATATTTATTAGTAAGAAACTATTTCAGAGAAACCTTTTTAATACAACTTTGTTCTTTTAAGATTTCACGGTAATGTTCTTTTTCAGACGGAGTTAATGCCTAAAAGTGAATTCAGTGCATTGTTTCAAATCTTTTAGCACTAAGACTTCAGTCCAGACTTAACACTTCAATTGGTAGTTATAATGAGAAGCTTTCCAACTTTTAATGAATCGTTAAAAATATTCAATATTATTTAAAAATATTTCATCCATTTTATTTAAATCCTTTGTCTTTCATCTAATTAGTTACAATGAAATGCAATAACTATTCAGATCTTACACATATATACCCAATATTTCGTAGCAAGATAAAATACAGCTTTATATTTATTTTATCTGTACTAAATAAGAACTTATTTTGTTGTGAACGTTTTCAACAATAAAGGTATCTGCGGTTCACCGAGTGATTTTCTCTAATGCGGGTCTAATTTCAATAAAAACAATGCGGTTTAAAAAAAAAAACTAAACCACCTGTTACATTCAAATTAAGTAAGAATTTAACTGCATTCAAATTTAGAACGTCCATGAAAGAGTTTGGTGCTGTTTTGTTCGTTGCAAACGAATTTGTTGATATAGGAACTTTTTGTTGCTTTGTTTTTTTTTTAAAGGACTTGCCCTGCCAGGAACCGTAGTGGCGCGGTCGTTCAGAAGTGTTTACATGTGCATCGGCTGTTTGGTTTGGATCTTTGACTGAATTTTAGGCTGCCTGTGGTTTTGGCGCGAACTCGCCGGATGTCGGTTTTTTGTTTGCTTTAAGTGCAGATCAAATATTGTCGGACTGTTTCACTTATATGTTACATTTTGTTTATTCTTAAGTGGTCTATTTCTGAGCCATGAGTATTATTTACATTTATATATTTTATCTACTATGTACTTACTATACATGAAATATATTAAAATAGAACACGGAATGCTGACGCCATTGGAGTTATATATATAATGTAAGTTAATTTTTAATTTTATTGAGACTTTCAACAATATGTAACTGTATCTGAAAGTATAAATAATCACAGCAACGGTACAGTGCAGTATTAAAGAAAGTAAATAGTTCATAATAGTTCATATATAGTGTGTGTGTGTGTGTGTGTGTGTATGTATGTGTGTGTATATGTATGTGAATTGTGTAAACTCAGTATCATCGAACAATTTGTCGTTACCAAAAGTTGAAATCCGACTACCTTCATGTCATTAATTATGTTAATATAATATTATTTTGCTGTCCGTCCGTCCGTGCGTGCACCGATACAGCGAACACAAGATGCAGTTATGGTAATCATATAAAATTTTTATGAATTTAAATCATAATTGAAAACATTATGTTTCCCATAAACCTAAACTAATAAACATTTTATTAGCAAGATTTCTTTACCTATAAAGATAACGGTATTACCATTAAATCAAATATCTTTTCCTATCTTTTGTGTTGTGTGTAGGCGTGTATGGAGTCGGTATCTATTTTATGACTCTAAAAGGAATTGATTTGTATGTCTTGTGTAACATCTAACAGTAATTGTATGAAGTTACTTTTGTTAATATGATTACTAATAATTTAGAACTAGATCTAGATATATATATTAACATCTTTAAATAATTATTTATTGAAGTAAAGTCGCCGGCTAAAGTTAGTAGTTCATAATGTATGTGTATTAGTATTTTATTACACATTTATACAAAATTTAAGACTTTAATTTACATTTTCGTGTTTATTACGTTGTTAACAAACTACTCCATGTTTTATAATCCAATAATTATTTTTATTAAACCAAACTTGGTATCTCATGTTAATATAAAATTTAAATTAACTTAAATGTATGTGTAATTAAGCTTTCCCGTCTTTTAACCGCAGGATGAAAACTTATATGATGTTTTGAATCTTACATACCTTTATGTATCTCTAGCTCTGTTCTGGATGTTCTGTTGTATTATCTTCGTTACTGAACACACACACACACACACACACACACACACACGCACACGCACACGCACACACACACACACACACACACACACACACACATATATATTATTTCATATTCTATTATTAAATTATATAAAAAAAGAAATATGTAAATACATTGCGAAGTACACTTATAAAGTTTTTATCTTGTTTGAAGTGAATCTGTAAAATATGATAAAATAACGACGGTCCATGGTATAATGTACAGAGTAAGAGATTTGTCAAAGTTAACTGTAAGGAAAAACTACCCTCCTGCTTGTAACAGATAAGGAGATGTAAATTAGTCTCGGGGATGATTTTGAAAGGAATTAATGTTATGCTGGTATTTTTATAATGTTATATAATGTTATCAACTCGTTATATGTAAGTGTGTATGTATATTGATGCACAAGCTAGCTATTGTTCGCTTATCTTCCAGTGTGCATGATGCCCTAATGTGGGACAAAGTACCTTTGTGGCGTGAGATAGGACCTATTATGCAAGAATAAATATATTAAGAACTTTATAATATTTCTTTTATAAAATAAATATACTTGAATTTTTTTGTTAAAATAATTTTCTTTAAGATTCTTAATATTTGTTTATTGTGTATTTATGTAACCAATACGCTTGACTTCAACCTTTATTTTGAAATCATAAGAATATTTTATTTTTACACAAAATAATATTTTATAAACAATTCAATACCATCTTTACGCTAGGTAATTTCAAAAATAATATTTTACGTTCAAGAAATAAAATCGTAGTTACGTTATAAAAATTCTTACTCAATTAATATGATTTGTAATAAAATATATGAATTAATTTGATACCAGTTCTTGTTTCAAAATCTTACGAATGTCAATTTAATTAGCTACCGATTGTAAATATGTGATGGTTTTTACGACTGCCGTAAACTGTTCTCTCATTTTACATCCGTTATTATTTTTAACCGTAATTTTATATTAGTTATTTATTACTCTTCATTTATTTACGGTACGGTTATATTGTATATACTCGTATATATATTGATTTGGTGATATTATTCGTTTACAGTTCTTAAAAGTATAAAATTGTTGATTAAGATTAAATTAATCGAAAAAAAATTCTATATTTATAAAAAAATTACAAATCAATACATATGTGTACAAATAAAAGACGTGTATGTATGTATGTATCTTGTTACAAAGTAAGTAACATTAAGATATTATAAAAAATAATTTGAAAGCTCATCAATGAGCCGGTACATCTAAATAAACGAACACGGGTGCAAACGCCCGATAGCACGGACAAAAAGACTCCCTGCATTGTGAAGGAGGCACAATGGCGGAGGCTGACTTGTAATTACTATTTTCCTTCTCCCGTCTTTTCAGGGGTATATTTTTCAGCCAAATGGAATATACGGGCTGTTCCTTTGTATGAAATTTCATATCGGTCGGGCCCAATGTTCGGTGTGCTTCAATTGTACCCATCTCTGATAGCGACAAACGTTAAGGCAATTTTTACTTACTTCACTGTCTTCTTTCCGTGTCTGTGTTTGAATTTTGAACTTCAGATAAATAGTGCTCTAAATTAGTGTACAATCTGGGCAGCCTAATTTTAATTGCTCAAAAGACGCCAGGAACAAAGTCAATGATAAATGTTTGTTATAAATTAGTCCAAACCGCGTGGATGACTTTTACAACGTAATTAAGAACAACTAACATTTAACTGTCACATTAGTGTGATTAGTGACTTATTCTGATGATGATTTAAACACTATAATTAGTGTTACATAAATATTAAATCTCTAATAATATACACTCCTGCGTATTTTTAATTAATATACATTTCTTATAAATTATCCAAGACTATCCGCCCACAGCCATTCAAACAACACCTCCTTATAAGAGAGCTTTTAAGTGATAAGAGGTGTCTGTTAACGCTGTATGATATATTTATATTAGCAGAAATAAGGAAAGTATATCAGAATTTAGTTTTATAATAAAATTCGTTACACAAAATCAACCATCCTCAACAAGGTATAACGTGCGCATTCCCTTTAATATCCCGAGAATAAAGGGCATTGGAGGCAAATGACAGCTTGAACAGATCCACATACGGCTATTTAACTTGATGGTACATATATAATTATGGACGATACAAGACTTAAAATATCTCGCCGCTTCACATCATTACCCGTTCCAGGAATCTTAACGTAAATGCCCCCGATGTGCACGCGTCTTTAGACCTTATCGATGTACCGATTACGCATAACATGTGGAAACTATTCCGACATCTGCTATCTTTTATTGAAAAAACCTTTCAAAATTTAAAGCCAAAGATCGAACACGATGGAATAATGCATACAAAACAAAGATAAACAAGCTACTTATAACCAATAAAATTTTGAGAGAACAACACCTAAGTGGCATTTAAGTGTCACTCGAGCGGTGTTTAGGACGTTATCGTTCCGGGGCCTCCGTCGCACCACGGGCGGACTGGTTCTGGAGCCGGTTGAACTAAGTGTAGCGACTTAGTAACTCGGTATGGATACTACTCTGCGGGCACATTCCGATAGACCCGGGCCCCGCTCGAGTGAAATGCGGATAATGAAGAGCGGTTATTGTGATTTGTGTGGCATCCGAGTTTCAAACTAGACGTCGGTACTGCAGCACTGCAGTCCATCCCGTGAGCGAGGATCGCTAGATTTATGCCCCCGGCCGAGTCTTTAACATGCTAGATGTGAATAAATTGCCCGTACTTAAGGCTGCCGCTGGCGCGTTTTGTAAAAAACTTACGTGTACGGAAAGCGAATGGAGGGAACCTTTTTTTAAGGCCGCGCGTCTTGAATCTTCTGTTATTCGTCCTGCGTTTAAACCTCGAGGCGCGAGACGAAATCGGGTGTTTTACGATTCACGGATAGCGCTATTTATATTGCTTGTTTTATTTAATAATGTTATCTGAAACGTTGTTAAATCCCGTAATGTTTTTCGACTGCTATTTTGGTTTTTAAACCGAAATTCACTTCGCTGAGATTTTTTGAACACCTTTTCTGGTAATCGCGATTGTCAGTATAGTTTCAGTTTTTGTGATAATGGAATTCCGACAATACGTTTGTTTTGTTAAATAAAAGGTATTTTAAAGTGACCGTTACAACCGTAGAGGCGGAGTAGTTGTAAACATTACGGAATTTAGTTTTTGTATGCATAATGCCGATTTAAATATATGTTGGTAGCTATTACCGTGTTCCGAGAATATCTTGAATATCTAATGTCCATTCCTCGTGTTCTTGTGTTGAGATCGTCCGATGTGGAGATAGCGATAACGGAAGCCGCACTATTTTTTATATACAAGAATAACAAGCAAAAATCTACCAACGAGCGACTTCTATATATTCATATAAAAATATATTATTTATTTTATATATTGATCTGTAATAAAACCTCCATCGAAAATATTAAAAAAGCCAAATATATTGTATTTTATATGCAAATGATTCGTCTTAAATTAAATCATAAATATAATTTAATCTTATTATACGTTTTATGATGTTCAGTTTGACGAGTGTTATAAAAATTTATGAGAAGGTCAAAGTTCAAATATGATACGAATATTTAATAATAACCTACTGTATGTATTATTTGGGATTATAATCATTGAAATATAACTTAATTTATATATTATATATAAAAAAACTAAAGAGGTTTTGAAATGTCTTCAACCGTCAAATCTGAACATGTTCTGGCGATGATATTTTTATTATATAATTAATAATATACTTAAGATTTAGTTTTATTGTATGTCCGTCCATGTCTCTTAAGTACAGTCGAGGGTAAAAGCAGTATAATAAATAGAAAGGACTTATTTACAATTTTTCCTAGTTTAAATAACAGTCCATTTACGGGACGAGACTTGTGGGTCGTCATAATAGGGTGCTTCCTGTACTGCTTCCTATGTCGTAACAGAATTCACTATAATCACATTAACTATAATGACATCAGCTTTGATCCTTTTAACTGTACCCAACTTGTATTATGTTATACTCGCCCAGGCGCGGATCAAATATCATCAATCCATTATTACTTATTGGGTTGTTCAAAATTACCTGGAAAAATAACTTAATTATATTTGAATGTTTGTGTAACTTTAATATATTATTAAAAACTGAAAAATAACTAATAAATATGGTCACTACTTTATTTCTTAACACATATTATTAAAATACAATAATATGTTATGTTTGCGTGATAGCTTTTTTATTAATAACAACTGGAATTTTATATCTAATATATTTATATGATGAATGTTACATTTTACCGTATCTTTAAAATTTATTAGTTATAAGAGAATATATCATCTTTTATATATCATATCACCAAATAACAGGCGACAGTTATTTTGAATATTTAAAAGGTATTTGACCTCTGAACTCACGCTTCATACATTTTTTATGTGTGACGTAAGAATTTTTTTACATTGTCTTAAGGAAAAATCCATACAAATGTATTGTTTCCCAGGAATCGAACATAAGACCAAAGACAGGTCGTTTAGTCATTCTAGAATCATTCTACAGCATTTAGGTTATCTTAGTAATTTATAAATGTTAAGTTCAAACACATCAAATTCTAAAGCTATGCTATAACAATAATATAAAAAGGTATAATGCATCGTGTGCTAAACCTTTATTGGTCAGCATTCTTAAAACAGCATTGTTTACAATCCATTGTCAGCGGTGACCGGCCTTTAAACGAGAAAGTATTTGTAATGCACCTTTGTATATAAAATTATTTAAGAATTTCTTACGGTTATTGAGTCGCTGTTATTTGTAATAAGCTATCAAGTAAGATACATTATATCTGGAACATTATGTATACAAAATTAATTTTATAACCAAGAAAGTTAATAAATATCAAAATAAATTGTCAAACAAATAATAAAGTGATGTATCAATATTATATGATCCATTAAATATAGAAAAACGTAAAATTTACCAACACCAATTAATATGAAAAATATAAACGTAACACGACCGTCGTTCAGTCCGTGTCACGGTACACTTGAAATATAACTAGAATTTTTAGCTGTCAAACTAAAATAAAAACCAGTTGTTAATAAAAAATAACCGCAAAACGATGTGTTGGATTTATATTTTATTACTACAAATTTATCGACTCCGACACAAGTATATCTTCTATCCTTCTCTTGTATGATTAAAGTTATACGAGTAACAGAGACGTTACGCGGCCCGGTGGACCGGAACGATCGGTGCAGCCAAAAACATTTATTACAAGCCATCAAGTTTTAAAAAGACTTGTAATTTGACACCTCAACAAGCGACAACTCGGACAGACGTAAATGTTTGTACATACATGTACAGATGAACAGAATTAATTTAACTACAGTACCTACTCGCCGATTATTTACCGTTAGATAAATTTAACCGGAGAATAAATGTCATATTCTACATTACATAGTGATTATATTATTTCATAGTTAAGAGTTATCTGAGGATAAAAAAAAATTACTTGAGATTAAAAGAGACTATAATTTTAGTCAGTTTAGTTAAAGGTATTGTTGTTTCGCTATACAATGTATTTGTATAATAAAAGTTATATATGTAATTTCGTAGGTTTCTTAGAATGCAAAATTGTATTATTCTTGAAGTGCCTACTTGAAATAAAGTTTATTCTTATTTCAATAAATCCACAAGACTTTATATTTAATAATAAGCTATTATGTACATGACTCTCTACGTATATTATATAGAAAATAAGATATATTTCTGGAAAATAAAGAAATATTGAGAATAATATTGAATTTAACAAGGGTCGGATTTCAAGAGTTGTTTATTTGCATCTGAGTATACAATTCTTTAAGTGACTTCAACTTTAATACACACGTCATAAGATTTATATTTCAATGATACAATAAATCAGTTTTTATTATTTCACAATATGTTAACTTGACATCTTTTTTATGATATTTAAGAATTAGAACATTCTCGTCGCTCGGTTTCTTAATGAGTATTCGAAATTTAAATTTCTATGAAATCAAAATTATTCCAGAACGTGTTTTATGAATTCTTAATTAAAAATAGAAACATTTCCTCCCGAATGTATTTTCGTATTCTAAATTCGAAATAGTAAGTTAGCTTCCATTATGCACTATGTCTTAATTAGCTCCTCAATAATGGAGTCCGAGCCGTTATTAGGTTTGAATAAACCCGCCAATGATCGGGTTACAGTTTGCTCTCAACCTCTCGGTCATAAAATAAAGCGTTAAACGTAATGGCCATTACAGGGTTAATTAGCAAGGCGTTTGTCAGAGTTTTACGACCTACGTGACTTGGTGGTGATCACATGTTTTCTAAGAAACAATTTTTTATACAGAAATAAAATATTATTTTACATATTATTAAAACCCATCTCACATATAGAACAGAATTGATAATGTAATAATTGTATTTGTATTAAATATAATTTTGTAGTCGACGAGCCGACATATGCGATCAAGTGCCGTAAGAGCGACCCATATAGAAAATATATTTTCCGTAACGATCAATTACTATTTAATAATATCTTAAAAGTCACTTCTTAGACGTTTAATTAAGTCGAGAAGGGACGGGAGTCGGTCGCTGTTATGAGAGACGTGAGTGTATGTGGAACTTTTTTGACGTTTAAATTAATTTATTGTTTCATATTTTAAATTTCAATTCATTTTCTAATTATTTAAAAAAATGGATCAGTTTTTTTTTGAGAAACAATTATGTAGTTGATATATGTATGTAATTTTATTTATAGATCATTACATATAGTTTTTTCCTGTATTCGCCCGCTTAGAGTACGGAAAGCTTTCGTTAGACATGCATTCTCACGAATTTTTCTTTGCTCATTTTACCAACAAGATTTATATAAACAGTCCTCTGATAAATATTTTTATGTGAAAATAATTTTTATGGACAATTAGATTTTTTATGATAATCGAACGGATGGGCTTTCAAAGAACGCTTTAAATATATAAAATCACAAATTTCCATATTCTATCCATATAATATATATATTAAATTTGACTGAAGCCATAACCAAAACCGAAGCTATATAAATCACAAAACATCGTCAACCGACAATTTGAGTTCCTCATAAAATTTTATTGAGGCAAGACAATCTTTTGATTTGAAACATCGATGCGGCATTTAATATCTTTCAGGAAGAGACAAATACGGGAAGTCGTTTAACATACTTCTGTGTGCCAATTTGTGTTCCTCATTGTCGCAGAATTGATCAAGAAAACATGAGGGTACTTAGATATTTTATATATTTATATATACAGTACTATAATGATAACCTTTCCTTAAATAAATTAACTAAAAAGAAAAATGAAATTAACTAAAAAGAAAAATGATTTTTTTTAATATTATTTTTATAACTTGTGATACTCGAATATATATGTTGCCAACAAAAAAAACCATTTTAAACATGTTTTATCGAACTGCTCAACAAAAAATTCCTCTAACAGAGAGCAATACACAATACATACATACATACATATGAAAAATACACATTTGTGTCATGTTTGATGACGTGTCAATTTGTCACGGCCATATTTTACAATTCGTCGCAAATTATATACGGTTAGTTTTAAAGTTTATTTAGTCTTTAACATTTTGTTTACGGTATTACTCATTTACACACACACACACACACATACACATATATGTATATATGTATTAGTGTGGTAATACCGAAAGTAGATTACAGGTAATATCTACTAGGTGATCGAATATCTTGCGGTCAATTGAAACTTGCATGATGTACTGCCTATTAATTAATATCTAGATGGATGCTGTGATTATTACAGATTAAGTGTATTGATATATTATATCACACTAAAATGAATTTGATATTATAATTATTTCCTATAATATATCAGTAATTATTTATGTTCCACTTCAATATTAATAACATTTTCAAACAATAGTCCATTACAAAAGTTGTATCCGTAAAAGTGTAATTAATTCTATAAAATTCCGGTAACATTAAGTGATTACCTCGAGGTAATATTTCATTATAATTACATTTAAAATATTTATAGGCCATTGTAGTTTAGTATTATCTGGTGGTCTTTGAAGCGTTGTTTAAAATGTTATTTATGTCTAATAATATTGTCCGGGACCCCTTGATTTATGCCCCAATGGGTCCATGATTTGTGGACCGGGATAATGGTATGCTTAGCGTTTCACCTTACGCCTATTCTGTTTTAAATTAAGGTATCATGAGAACTTAGTCCATAATGCGTAGGCTGAAAGTCTAAGCTTTTAGATGGTAAATACAGGAATAGAGATCACGTTGAAATTCAATGTTTTAAGACACTAAACTAAAGCACGTACAAGTGCCTGATCCATGATTTACTTTGTGTCTACGTATTGAATTTTGAATATATAAAAACTACACTTCTTGAATATTATAAAATGTTTGTCAAAATTTTTACATTAGTTATATATTTAAAGTATTTTTATTAATATCTCGATGTTATAAAAAGAGTGAAGATGTTTGTTTTTTATCAATAAATAATTTTTTTATCAAGTCCGCTTTAAGGAAACTAACTCAATCATTGTACGAAATATGTCCAGGAAAGAAAAATATTTCGTAAGAAAATGTAATCAAATTCATATCAATAAAATATTATCATTTATTTTGATAAAGATCTATCAAAGTCTGAGCGGTGACAGATTTTTATTACGCAACAAAACCTTTTTATATCACACCGTTATTGATAATATAAATATATTTATATAAGAAGCTTAGATATTACTTTTTTATTTCCACATAAAAGAAATGTGTGTTAAAATTAAAGCTCCAAATACATTCACCCACACATGCTTACATACATACACACATATATACATATAAATGTAAAAATACTAGTATGTGCATTTATGGGCCGAGTTAATAATTCTTACCATGTTCAATACAAGTGCTGCAATGTTTCACAAATTGCTTTAGTTTTTTCAGTCCCCGATCAACCATTTTGTTAAACCCTGTTCATTTTCATTTAACATGTGACTTCGTTTCTTTTTACTATGTACATACGACTTAAATTATATTTATATATATTACATATATTTTATTGTGAAGTGAAGTAATGCTGTGTTGATGAGCGACTCGCTATTTATACCATCTTACGTCCCGTACATAATCAAATCATCCTCTAAATTAGGTTTATCTTATCTCATAATACATAAATAACTATTATATTACGGTAGTATATGTAGTCACAATAAAATATTTATATATAAACACACACACACACTAAAGCATATAATGAACGAATGAAAAAGTAAATAATGTAATATCATTGAAAGCGATTATATGTAATGAGTTAACAATGCTCAGGTAATGTGAAGTGGAAAGTGCGTGATACCGGCACATCAAAGTGAATGAACGTTGAACGGTTCGAGTGAATGATTCGCTATCAACTGACCGTGCGCTCGCTCGCTCGGTGCGGCCGCTGAGGTGTCCGAGCTTTCTAGTCTTTTAATAGCGATTAATAAGATGTCCGCTCGTTATGTTAACGGGAGAGTGCTTATTAAAGGGTTCTGCTTATGTAACTTTCATTAAACACTTACCATACCTAGATTATTTGTATGTAGATACATTTTAAGGTATAATAATATAGGCTTCATATTTAAAAGTGTTTTAATATTTAATATATGCTGTAAAATTTGTAACCTCTAAAATATTGTATGTTTTTTCTCCAAAACTAACACCAATACAAACAAACTCATAATCTTTGACAGAGTGTTTATGAGAAATTATTACTCAATATACAAAAGCAATAAGAACGTGAATGTTGTATTAATATATACATTTTCGCTTGTATTAATGTTATGACTAAATAATTTAGTTGCTTATTGAGATTTAAGAGCTGCATAGATCATGCTGGTAAGATGTCAGCGTTTGATATTTGTGAACACGATCTCTTAACCAACTATTATTAATTATATTTGTAAACCACTTATATAAGTGTATAATGTTATATAAAATGGTATTATATGACTATTTTTATTTTAACGAAAAACCGTAATTTTTTGATGAATTTTCGCTATTGATTAGTCCATCTAGAGCCTTCCAATTGCAATTATTGTTAAAACTAAACCTTGAATATCATTACACCTTTAGAGGAATGATAAAAATCATTGATTTTATTAATTTATAATATTAAAAAAGCAATAAAAATATTATAGATTATTATTACACAGACAGCCCTCATTACATTAACAACAAGTCACTTGCTCCATTAAGAACAAAGTGAACGAATGAATGAACGAGTGATTTATTTGCTCATACCAGTCTCGAACGGATTTAAATCACCAACAAAGCTTTGACCGAGGATTATTTATAATTGTTAAAAAGATTAAAACCAATGAATGAAATGAACGAAATTAAAAATATGGTCGTCTTTAAAACAAATTTATTTATAATAAATAATAGCTTCGCAGTGTTTGTTCGTTGGGTTATATTATTTCATTTTTGGAGTATTGTTTGATTTTTGTATTGTAATAATTGAAATGTGCAGGTTTTATGTTGCGTATGTAAAATTTTAAAATATTCGGATACTTCTCGGAGATAGGGAGATAAAAGAGAGAATCATATTTTTTGTAATTAGACTTTGGATTGTCAAAATAAGTTCTTTGAAATATCATACTCATTATTATTATATTTTAAATGTGGTTTGAATAATCTTAAAAAATAATTATTATTATCTTGTATTAATTAAATATTAATATGGTAATTAGTGTAGTAAAAAAGTAAGTAAGAATAGTAATAATTTTATAAAACAATGGATACAGTGACCTGTACTTGCCAGTAGCGAAATATAAAAAAAATCCATAATTTAACCGAAGTTCAATAGAGTAAGTAGGGTCAACAAAAAATAACGTAAATACGTGGAGTATTGTGCCTCCGCAGGCTTTAGTCTTCGAAATGCATACTACAATAGAATCTTTTTTTCTCCCATGTCAAGCATAAGCAGCCTTTTATTTTAGGTACCGTTAACAAAAAATATTTTAATTTTTTTAATTTAATGAATGTTGAAGAAAAAATGTCTTAAGAAATAGGGTGGGTAGATTGGGATATTATATACTTATCTTACGTAAGTTATACCACAGTCTGCCCAATCCATATACAAGTAATTAATTTTCTTTGCTTATCTTATAAAATGTATTATTGTAATGCGTTGTTATTAATTAATTGTTTTATTTTTACAGGTAACACGATCGAACAACATTTCTTTGAAACCGGTTGCGTGGTAACGTTTTGTTATACCTCTTATTGTTTATGAAAACAAATGGTATCTATCATTGCGTTATCGTGAAATTGTTTTGCTGACAGTACATTATTCTTCACCAAAGGGCCTGGGACGAATGCCGAACAAAGGTAGAGAAACCAATTTGTTACGTGATAATATGCCTCCCCCCTCCCCCCCAAATACGAAATGCGACTTATTTCAACTCAACGTCTTGCTTTAATAAAAGGTACCCATTGTTTTTGGTTCACTGAAACATGAAGGCATAGATAAAGGATTTTCATTTGTTTTATTTTTAACAAAATACAAAATCGTAGAAGATTTTGAATATATATTTTAGCTATGTGCTGCGTAATGAGTAAAGTCATTATAGCATAATTTAAATGTCGCCTCAAAAGACGTTTATTTTCACAATAATTATTCATAATTATAGTTATTATGTATAAAAACACAGACAATATGTACAGACTGCGACTGATGCGTGAATTTATAACCACATTGTTCTTAACACTCGCTTCCTTGAGAACTTGCAAAGCTCTTACTCACGACCTACGGAATTCTAGGTACTCTAATACTAATTTATCTAGTAATTTCTATACGTCTCTGCAGACGGGACGATTTCCTACATCGCAGGTTCGAATCCTGCCGATGTTGATTTTTTTATCTTTGTATAGTTATTAAAATTTTAATTAGCTTAATACAGCTAAACATGTTAAAAGATATTTTGCAAGAATAACATGCATATTAATGAACTATTTGCATACAATTTCATGGTAATTTCAAGATTTTGGTATGATAAAGAATAAATTCATAAAATGCTTGTAACAGACAAACACAACCTCGTTACAGACTGTAGGTAGTTATTCATGACATCGATTCCATTAAAATGAAAATAGGCTTGAAATTAACCGTATTTTGGATTAAAGCAGCAAAAACGTTTGATAGCTTTAAAGGGGACCAGATCTATGTACTTAAATAGTTTGGTAGTAATAGTTTTTTGTTAAGTAACTGCTTCAGTATCAACAAAAACTTATAGTCAGTATCTTATTAAAATATAATGTAAAAATAATATTTTTTGTGTGTAACACAATGAAGTCCTAAGTAATAATCTCCTTTCATAAAGTTATCCAAAATAAATGAAATATGCATGGAGCATATTTAGGTAAAATTTGCATAAACGTAAGTAACTCAGGCCCGCCACTTTATGACACTAGCACACACGGCTAATGAAAACGAGTTTATCCTCCCCCACCCCGGCGAGGGGGAAACAAACAGCTCAGTGCAAATATGGTACCCTTTTGGTTGGTCCCATGTGGATGTAACTGTCATTGTTTGGACAAAGAACACGGCCATTTTTTGACACTTGAAACAGGATAAAGATTTTTTTCGGTGACATTTTATTTGAGTGTTGAGTATTTTTTTCAATCTTTGCCATGTAATCTTAAAATTTTTTTAATCATCATCAACTTTAATAATCATTCCAGTTTTAGAAATTACTTTTTAGATTGATAGTGTTTCAATTTTATTATATTTATTTAAATGAAAACACAATCGTAATTATGTAACCACCATTGGTTTTTGTCTTGAGATTAACACTTTTTTTTTTTAACACCATACTGTTGGATCTAAGATATTTTGATATATGATATTAATAAACCTTTTTAATTTGATTTATTATATTTATCTTGAATATAAAATCAGTGAATATAAGTATACTTATCTCCCCTCGCAGAATTCAGTGGCCAACTATATTTATCAAAAAGAATCGCACGTGGCCTACACGTGCTAAACTTTATTAACTCCTACCATATTATATTAGTATGAGACTTATTTTATTCTTTCACACTATATCCGCCTTTATATCAATATGTATACAGTCGAATTTAGACATCACCCGATATCTTATGGAGATTGAGGTTTCCAAATTCCAGGCGAACTTTTAGCAAATGTAAATCTCTCTTGGGAGAGTACGAAATTGGCAATGCGGTCATTGAGAGGAACCGGTATGTTTTACTTTTTGCACTAATATATGGGAGCAGTGGAACTGCACTTAACAAAAAGTATATACATCAATACTATTTCTCTTATTTCATATATTATAATAATGTAATCTGTTTTATAACAAATCACTCATGATGTATTTGGTATTCATATATCATTATTTTTAGAGCTGGTTACATATTCATTTTCTGAATAAAATTTATGTGTACTAAAAGTTTTAGTATCCTAAGTTCTTGTCACAATACATTATTTTATGCATAAAAGAAAAATACGTTGTTTAAAAATGTTTCATTGTTATAAAGGTCTTTGCCCTCTACAGAAATAGAAGTCATCGTTTTTTAACGTCCATACAACGTAAATTACCTCATGGTTAAATATAAGTATTTTAAAGTGACATTAGCAATAGTATTATTAATATAACTAGTATCACAAACGTGTGTTCGTAATATTCCCATTCTATCCAGACTTTACTCCCTACATATGTTGTGACCGAGATTCAAGTTACTCCAAATAAATTACACTATTTTCATATACTACTAGTATTTTAGTAACTCCACCGTTGCTTTGGTTGTAATAAATTTCACAACACGCAAAAGGTGGATTAAATTTCAGCTAAAGGTTATATATGAGGAAATTATTCCACCGCTGAAGCACACCAAAAAACTACTATCATATTGTGTTTCTAAATGAAACTTGTCAGGCGAAACTAACAAATCGCAGGGAACAAAAGCAAACGCTTTGACCTAAAAATCTGAAAGCTACGCCTATCGATACACCATGAGGCGTGAAATAGTAAGGGTGATGGCATACTTGACAAACATTTCATTTTATTATATGTAACAGACTATTACAGCTGATATGCTGTTCATATCACAGTGCAAACTATAAATCATATACATTTTATCTTACACGTAAACTAAAAGATTGTGCAGTCTCAATCTCAACATTTGTTCCCGTTGTCATCACACGTTGATAGTCTGTATGAGCCCTATCGCGATCTAAGGGTGTGTCTGACGTGGGAATTGCTTTCCGAAACCCTTTGTCAGCTATGCTTTTTTATTTACTTCAGATGCTGTTATACAAACGGTACAGGTGAGGCGTTCTGTATGTTTTACGTGAAGGGTTTCCTCTGTTCCGATATTGGCCAATATCCGAGAAACAATATTGACGATCAAAATAGACTTTAGTGACAGTGAGTTATGAATTATCAAGTAATGGATTTAATATGTAATGCGTTACTTAAGGGTTGACAAAAATTAAAAAGTTTGACAAATATGTAACAATAAATAATAATCCCTAGTATTTTAAAACGGCAAAACCCGTTCTAGATTCTAGACAGTAATGAACTTCTCGATTGAATGTCACAGCGGAGTTTGGTAGGCAGAGCGTGTCTGAAAAAAACTACTCCAACCGGAGCAATGGAGCGGTCGTCGGATGCCAATTATTGGAGCAGAGTTATCTCGCTTTAGTTCGGGCTAAGCTTTTTTGATTTTTCGAATGCCATGTTCGGGGTGTTTAAATGCACTATTATATTGTTATATTTTTTATATATATTTCTTTTTTTGTATAATTAATATCATGAACATCAGTTGTAATACTTAATCATGTATTAATAATAAAAGGTCTTATTTTAACCCGCAATATTTCAGAAATGACAGCAATGATACTAAAAACGTAATAATATTCATCTATAAATCAAAATGATAACGATCAGTTAATTGCTCTTTGTTAAACGCGGTCGACTTCATAAGAATAACGGTACATTTGTTCTAGAATGTTGCATCTTCGCAATCATTAATATATCTGCTTTAAGTCGTGATTTCATATAAATTAGATTATTCTCGAGTATGGAATGAAATTTCCCCAATAAATAATTCATTTCGAATAAATATTTTTACATTTTTTACGGTAGGCTATATTTTTCGTTATATGAAGAATGGAAGAAATTCTCAAGGTAAATTCTATCTACCCTCATCACACTATGCCTAAGCGGAAATCATTTGCGCCAATAACAACACCCCACACCCCTTCACCCCTTCTTATATCAGTTGATTTAATAGAGCCTGAAGTGCCGGGGAAGTCGGTAAATATAATTTTTGGTAAGAAAATATTGGTCTTATAGTTCTCTATTGTTTATATTTTAGTTACGTTCACAGTATTCGGTGTTAAGATGACGGTAGATTAATCTGTAAAAATCCCAAATGTACCTCAACACTGCGAAGTAATTAGATATAAAGATATATAATGAATAAGAGGTTATTGATGAGTCTCGTTGATTGCTTTTTCTTTTCAAAATAAATCTACAACATATAAAGTATATTACATAACTTTCCACACTTTCTTCTAACGGATATCGAAGTCTATTTGTGTCGAATTGGAACACTTGCCAGTGTCAGTATCGGGTAAATTGGTCGTAAGTTCAATTTCGATGAAATAGTGTCACGGAGAGCCAATATTCAGTCTTTCAGCGAATTTAATACGGGTCTATTCAATTTTACACATACCTATAATATTCATTATATTTATAAATGTTAAAATCAAACTATTTGCAGACACTGCACTCTCCAAAATATAAATGCAATCCGTGATTTTATTTTATCTATCTTTTATATTTATGATATTCATAAATATATAAAAGGTGTATGAACCATTAGTTAGTGTATGGAGTGGCGTGTGAACTGAATGTGACTTTGTATCGGATGTACCGAAAAGTGGTTTTCTTAGCTGAGTTGAAAGCATAAGTTAAGTTTCCGTTTTTACGTGACGCGGACGGTCATTCCGTATTTCAAAGAGACGATTTCCGGGGCAAATCGTGACCCGGATTTGGGGCCGATAATCAGTGTCCGTATTTTAGAACGACTTTCTTGAAGTGGGAACGGAAAAATATTGACTCGGGATAATTGGCGTTTATTACGTTTAAGGGAACATTAAGTATCGTCGGACAACACTCCAATTATCGTGTCTAAGTCACATTTTTATTAAAGTCGTATTGAAAATTGATATTCAATAAAAGTTTAGTAAAATTCTTATGGAAATATATTTTCCATATCCTTCGCACACATGTACATTAATATTTTTAGCTTCAAAGCCAGTCTGATAGGTTTTTCGTGTACGAAGTTAGTTTGTTTTCGTTGATTCATAACCATCCAACATGGATTCGTTTTTATGATCAGTATACAGTTTCGGATTGGCTAAACTTTTTATAAATATTTTATTAGATGCTATACACTCTCCACTGACTTTTAGGCTTCTGTTATTTTCGGTGTGAAATGCGTCGGGATTTATTGTTAGATTGTATGGATGTCTGTATTTGGCATTATATATAAATATTGCAGTTATATTAATAAATATTATAATATATAAAAAATATTACTTAAAATTAAATTTTTAATAATATTTAAGTTATGATGTCACAAAATAAAAACATAGGTATGTAGTGCGCTTACACCGTCGCAGAATCTCACTGAGTAGCATAGATTGCTACTTAGGGTTGTCGATTGCTTGTTTTTGTTTATAGGTATTTGCGTTTTTTTTTCAATTATAAAGCTTGTTGATAATCTAGGTGAATATAATGAATATATTTTTCACATTTCTTCTTTTTTTTATATTTTGCGTACATTTTAATGTGAAAGCTGTTAGAACATTTTTTGTTTGATAAAACTTTCTTAAATATTCGAAAGGAGACAACCCTAGCGACTTCTTATCTCAGCGAGAGCCACGCTTGACGGGTTTGCGTCAATAGATGAACCTATAGCAGCGCGGCTCGATTTGTCTGTCAGTGTGTGCTTTATGTAATCTCACGTGTTTACATGTGTGAGCGCGATTTGGATATATTTTAGAGAACTTTTAAAGTTCAATACATTCAGTTAATCTTTATCCGATTTCCATTTCAATAAGTCTAATACTTTATAACGTACATACGGATGGCGGTTAATAAAATTGACTTTCACGTAATGGGGACTCGATAACTTGTTTCGCCTTGTTCATAATACTCGGTTGCAATATAATAAGACATTTCCCGTGCCTGTTCTACATCTGTTCCTATTAAGGAATACAACATCAACTGTTGCAGAACACCGTTAAGTAGGAGTGCGTATCGCTAGCAAAATTGCTCTGAGATTATCTCGAATAAAAATAAAAATTCTCTAACAAAAACCCGAGCGGGGCGCGGGCCTCAGATTAAACGTACATTCTGCAATATTTTTCACAAAAGGATACCTTAATCCCTAACAAGTGGGGAGTAAGCATGGGGGGCAATTCTCGAACCGCTCTCTTCATTTAGACGACTGTAGATGTTTCTATGTTAGAAGAATGAAAAACGGGAATAAAAGTTTTTGATGAGAGGAATTTGGATTGCTTTGCAGGAAATCAAGGGGCATACAGATGTGAGCGTAATTGCGGCGAGGCTTCATCAAATAATGCGTTAGAAATATTCAAGAGAGCGAGGTTTAGCTAAATTTAAGTTGATTTAACATAATGTTATCAATTATTTACTTCAAAAATATATTTAATCCTACAATATTTTCTGCACACCCATTATAACTCATTATATATTATTATAAGTAATCACAAAATTCATCATTATTTCAAACTTAGAGAGATAAATAATTAAATCGAACATTTCAGAATTCCAAAGTGCTTTATAAGTTTCACATATAAACTTTAATATAAAGTTGCTCGTAACGAAATGATATCTTTATAACTCGTTTAATTGCTTTACAGTCTTAGAGCTTTCTAATTATAAAATGATTCATATCGTACGCGATAAGCGTATCGTGTGATTACCTAATACACCTGTCGGTTCTCATTTCAATATTAATATTCTCGGTTTCTAGGTTGTACATGCCGATGAGTTTTATCCCGAGCCTTTTCACGAGAACTTTTTTTAATTCGGGCCGGTATAGGTAACAGTTGTGCGGTCACTGACCTCTAGACGCTCAATTCGTTCGCTAATATTAATGGCTTAATAAAGCTCAAGACTTTGTTCATCGTAAGAAAATAATAAAAAAATAATAGTACTAAAACGTTACAAAAAGTATTTTAATTATTACTAAGCTATACATTAATTATTTTAATATGTAAGTACCTTTATCTAACACATTAAAATTAAATTTCTTACACGACCATTTAAAACGGCAATAATTCTCATTTAAAAGGTTAACTTGGAAACGTTGAAAGTTAATTCGAATTTATTTTTTATATGGCAATAAAATACCGAGTCTACCTTAACATTTAGCATAAATCTGCAATATTTTAACGACTCTCCTTTGGGAGAGCGCTCAGATGTACTTGTTATATCTCCGGGTGTTGGATTTTACATATTTACTTCACTATTAATAAACGCATCTCATTATCATTGATTAATGTTAAATAAAATAATGTACGTAACGTGGTTTTATTAAACAATGGAACGATTGTATCATTATCATATAATCGTCACATTAAGTTAATCTTTAATGCTAATTCCAGTAATTACAAGGTATCACAGCCGTCCGAAGGGTGGTAGATAGTAATTAGTCGTTTTGTCATCACTTTTATAACAAAAACGGCTCTCTTTTCGCCGTAACCCTTTAAAAATATTCCGGCTCGTTAAATAAAAACTCGAAAAGAGGATATAAAAATTTAATTACCAAAACTTTGTTGGAAATGTCCCTTTAAGAACAAAGAGAATAAACTGAGTGGGGAAAGGGTGATTTTCTTATAGAAATATTATAAAACGATGGGAGATCGATTTTAAGCCCCGCAGAGACAAAGGGATGACAGCCTTTCAATTTGCTTTTAAGTTGTTTGTTTGGAGCGAGTTCTGTTGATGCGTTTTACCGGTATTAAATTAATTAATACATTTTTATTATATCATATTACTTTGTGTACACAATGACATCTTTGTTAATCAGATGTTAAGAGTCATATTTCTTATTAAAATTGACTTAATTCTCGTTTGATAAGTGTCTTATAAATTGGTTAATAAACTGTGAAAAGGATTGTGGCGAAGGGTCCTCAGTTTCTATTAAACGTAATTAGGTGTGGCTGAAGTTTGATTTAGGTACAGGATGTATTGTGAGTTTGTGTGTGTTCAGGATCGTATAAATACTATTATTTTTTGCTTAAAAATCTGACTGTAAAAGTTTTGTTATTTAATTTTTCAATACGTTTATTAATTTTCAATGCACTTATGTTATTTGTGTATTTTTTGGTTATTAACGGCTTCCAAAATATGTTTTTAACGTATAAAATTCGCGTTTTTTGAATAAAATAGTAAAAATCTCATCGGAACACAGTAGCGAGGATGCGGCGACGCGATCCTAATTAAAAATTTACATTATAAAGGGATGTTTTAATTCATTATTAAAATTTTGTGGCCGGAGTCGCTTTAACGCAAATAATTCACATAATTCACGTCAAATAACGTATTATCGCGCGAAATTTTGGGGAGGGATAATGGCGACCCATTGTTTTATTATGTAAACCCTAAAGGCGTCTCTAATTCTTAACCAGAATCTTTTCTTCCCTTGAATTATGGTATTTGCTTAATTACTTTGAATCTAATGACACTTATTAGATAAATCATCCTATTAAAAGTTTTGTATTTACTCTCTAACGAAGTATTGTGCTGTGTTATTGGTGACGTAAATAATACTAATATTGACTTGGCAAGTGTAAAACGAAGCGGATCGGGGGTGACAGAACTTAATAAAACTTTTTCTTTAGCGTTTCAATAAAATCCAACAAAAAGTCAATAGTAACCGTAGTTAAGATTCTCTCCACCGTTTAACTCCTTTGATTTCCAATCCCTAAGGCTGTTCGAAAAGACAGACAGATATAAAAATGTTAGTTAAGTCATCTTACCAATTTAGCCTTTTTCGTTCGGTCATAGAGTTTAAATTTTATTGCACACGGCGCCATTAAAACTTACCAAGTTATTTCGATCTACCCTCATGTTATGAATTATTCAGGTGGCGTTTAATAACTAGGAGTGTAGTTTGCGGATGCCCGCTGGCTGGGATAAATCGTCTTGAATTTACATCGACCGTCCCATTCTATTATTTTAAAATGGAAAAGGACGGATTGATCTGTGATTGAGCGATCAACGCCACTGCGAAGCGTAACACTTTGTCTCCGAATACATTTGAATAAACAAACCTTATAAATCAAAAGGAGGTGCTCTGTGTCACTCTGAATGTTTCATTGTGAAGCCGAAGATTACGTAATTCTTTGTACGTATGTGGCTTATAAAATATTTATCGGATTTATTTCTTCGATATTTGTTTATAACTCCTGTGTTACTTTTATTCGTCTATATATTATCATTCTGAATGTCATCTTATAGAGAAGGTAAACAGCTCAAAGACCTCTTAACAGTTCTTCACACCAGAGAAAACATGTTTCAAGTTACACTACAAGTAAGAGGTAAATTTTACACTTGTTACAAAGATAACTTTATTGCGCTTCGTCGCCATCCTGAGAATTCTCTCACTTCAAGGCGCTCCTTTGAGATGGATTAATTATTTTAATTATTCATACACCTTTTTACACTATATATTATTATCTAATTTATATGTTTTGTAAAGTCACCTAAATGATTATAAATTAATGGAGGACAATCTAGGTTTGGATTTAGCACGGAAAGACAGTATAATTATAGGTTTAATTTAAACTGAAATTGCTTTGATCCAACACCAGGATAATTTACTTCAAGGTAATCTTACTCGGTACTTCGTGATTTATCAACCTACATAACAAATGCAAAGACATTAAAACTCATGATATTTTTATTAATATAATTAATTCTATTAACCGAGCACTGAATATAGATGAGGCGAAAAGTTCGTCAGGTTCCTTATACGTGACTCCACTACAAGTGACATAGTCTAGATATTTACATATTTAATAACAGCCTCTATATTCAGTGCGACGTCATATTATTTAACGTTTTATTAATCTGTTACGAGCACTGTTATTTATTGCTTCTACGCCCACGTCAATGAAAGCTTTAAAAGTGTTTGAATATTTGGTATTTTTATGTTATTATTCCTCGCTGGTATTTATTATAAATACTGAATAAAAATGTTTATTTTTTAAACTGACAAATGAAATACTACCTTATAATTCATAGTTGCAAAGCTGCAGCGCTTATTTCTTTTAAACTGTGTGTGGCGTTGTGATTAATTGCTTAGTTTCATATTTATGTTAGGATAATTATATTTTAGAACACCACTTTTTTATTTATCTTTTATTTTCTATCACTAACTTTAAGATATCATGATTATTGTTTCGTGTTACTTGTAATAAAATCATTTATTCCTCTTATTCATATTTGTTTAATGTTATCTTTATAGCATGTTTTGTTAATAAAAATAGCTTTACTAATAACAATAAACATGACTGATGAATTGGTTTCAGTGTATTGTAAACAAATCTCGGACTACTTTTATACAAAGTTGAGATTACTCATAAAAGGCGTTCATTATTGTTTTTAAATTAACATAAATATTATTACTAAAACATAGTATGCTGTGATACTTGTTGCTAGCATAATTTTGTTATTAAGCCCATATGATAGTTAAACGAAATTTAAGTTATATTATTATATAAAATATTTAATATTTGTTTAAAGGTTCCACCAAGGTATAAGAAGACGTAAAATTCTATAACAAAAGATAATTAACTTAAAATTAAACATAGTTTTATAATATTCTTCTACCGACAGTCAAATCACGGTTAATGGGATATCATTGTTGATTCTCGTGAGTGTCCCTGAGGTGGGTCACATACAACATGCTTTAACTAAATTAACATTATATTGACTGCACATGTCTTTATGGTTGGATAGTTTGATACAAGACGGTAGTTAGGAGGTTGGAAATACACTGGTTTTATCGGAATTTTATTGCACACTGTTTCAATCAAATTAATTATTTACTACATCTGTTTTGGTTCATTCTTGCTTAACAAGTTTTATAACTATATATTCTGAAATGCCCCTAACATTTTCAAGGTATAACTAAATAAAAACGACGACATTGTGACAGACCCATTGTAAAGATTTTAAGCGAGGAGGTCATTGTAGATGAACCACATTTATGTACATTGCATTAAAATACATTTCTAATTAAAAAAAAAACAACATTCATAGCATGTGTTCTGAAGACTCTTGTGACAACTCAACGCATCATTCACAACCCAGCGAGGAGATGTACAGACGTTTTCAGCTTTTATTTCTATTGTATTAAGATATGTTTCCCTGCGCTATTCTGGAGCGAGTTAAATAGGTCAGGAGCTACGCAAATTGTAACACCACTAAGTATGAAAGTGCATCTTTAAGCTCTTATGACGATTAGACTAATTAGGGTGGATGGGTATTAGTGAAATTGCTATTTTTAATACAATTTATATTACGTAAGTACGTTAAAATATTACTATTTTAATTAAATATTAATACTACTGAACCAATTATGTCATTGGTGTGAAACTGCCTTAACTAGTTCATTATTTTTATTAAATCCACCCGACTCTTGTAACAGAACGGATCGTTTCGATAGTTTTAAAAGATTTTTAAATTGAATTTTTACTGTTTCATACATTTTATAATAGATTTAGAATTCCGTTTAAAACAAATATCTATATCGAATTTCATTTATTAATATTATATTGAATATTTGATAACTGTTTATTTATTGTTAAAAATCGTATAGTTCTTATATTTATTTTATAAATACTGGACCATAAATATCCAATATATATTATACGAATAGAAAAAGCCCATTCCTTGACAGGTGCTTTCACAACAGATAAATAAGGCGAAGTACATTTTTATAATATTCCGTTTATTATCCAATGGTTCATACTCTGAAATGTCTATCATAAATCTAGTATAATAAAGATTGCGTATTTAGGCGCAGTCACCCGTCAATATCCGATAATCTATAGCCATGTTCACATGCACGAGAGGTAGCGGCAGCGGACGTGGCAGCTCGAGCGATTCTAGAATTGTATCTTAATTTGACATATTTAAAATAATTAAAGTCGTTTCTTTATGTATGTATATACAATATTTTTCATTAATCAGAAAAATTTGAAGATATTTAAAATTTTATTCATATTACACATTTGGACGAAAAATATTATATTAAATATTAAACATTTGGACGAAAATACCTTATCTTAATCTAATCTAAGATTTTTAAATATTTGTTATAATTTCTTATTTTTTTACAAATATTAAACTATTTTAGATATAACTAAAGTATTAAATTAAGAATGTATTACACTGAATTTTGTAAATATTTACAATAATACCGATCGCTATCTCTCATGAACGGTCGTGATCCCTAACTCACACCATGCGTTAATATATTTTTACGTTCTATTATTCTCCCCACTTTTCATTACAAAACAGTAAAAATCTGCTTAATATCTAGATTATGTGCGAAAATATTATGACATATTTGGAATATCATAGCCTATTAATAGTGACGTCAAACATTAACACGTTAAGATTAGATTTACCTATAAAATAAAATATAAAATCATTTTCAATAACACTAAACTGAAACAACTTAAACTAACTACCAGCACGTGGCTCCTCTTGTCGCCCCAGACCGTAATGGATAAAACGCGTGCTATTTCCAATCATGGGAATTACTGTTATCCCGCTGGTCTGCTATGATTTATTTGGTGAGACCCTTGCGATAAATATAAACTAACTTCAACCGTTCTGTTTGTTTGTTATATTCTTTAAATTTTATAAAAAAATTATAAACAAGATATATTACACAAAATAACTTTCGCTTCCAGTTGAGTATAACAATAAAAGAAAATGAAATGTAACATCATAAAACACTAGTTCGCGAACCTCTGGATAAAGTTCGCGAGTCTTGCGAACTGATATTAAAACATAATCAACTTCTCGCGTCAACATGAGAAAGATGAAAAAAACATGGATGTTATAGTTTTTTTTCTTAAAGTTTGTAATTTGTCTGAAGAGTTTGAATGAAGGAATATTTTAAAATACTCTACTTTGACTCCTGGTTATGTATTTGTATTTGCTGATATCAGTTTGCAGTTAAGTAATATTTTTAATATCCAAATTCTACATTCGGATGTTTCGGTCCCCTTTAGGGGAATCAAACTTTGATCATAGTCATAGAGCTCCCGTAATAAAGCATCCATTGTCCTTCCCCCGTATTCATTTCGGGAATAGATAATCTTTTATTATTCCTCACAATTTATGGTCGACGTCACATTTCATTTGTCATTGATGTTTCATTGTGTGCTGTCTATTGTTGAGCCAGAAATGTTAGATTTGCTGAGAATCGATTTTTTGCATTCAATTTTAATGATACTGCATAATCTTCATATTTAGGTCTTATTAGTACTAGATCTAATCGAACATTTGATCCGTCTGTCCGTCTATCTACAGTAGTTGTTTCTAAGTGAGTCGTGTCTGCTTTCAGTTCATATCTCCCATCCTCATCTATCTTGAGCTCACTGTCAGAACTAGTGACTATTGTCGTTAACTACAATGGTTGTTCTACTTTTGGCTATTGTGACCTGGTGTCCCAGTGTGTGGCGACCCTTATTTTAGTCGCCGGGGGTGCCTCTTCATCAGCTCAAATATATTATAAATGTCACGGTTTAGAAATGAATAACACTCGGTAATTTCTCTTTGTTCTCATCGTAACATATATAAATAACAGTTTCTATACTGTTATTTATATTTAGTATTAATTAATAAAGGTATTAGTAATTTAAAAACAGTATTTCCCACTTTGCATATGTATAATACTCCAATATCTCAACTACTACAAAAATCTAATAAACAATCAAATATCCAATTACTGAAAGAAAGGAAGCATGTTTCTCTTATCAACAATCGATACATCGATATCGTTTACGACTCGGGAATTACTCGATAACCTGTACAATAATCGACTATTCGTTTTAAATTGAATTCGCAATCATGCGGATTCGCTTCAGCTACGCAATATTAAGGATATGTCCTTTAATGTTTTATTAGTGGCTTAGTTATTTTTCATATCAAAATTTATAGAAGCTATTTTTTTATTCCCTTCTCTGATAGTCTTGTATTTTAATAGTGTGTTGAAAATTAATAAACGTTATAGCGATATCACATTTTTTTGCGATAAAATGAGTATTAAGGCTTTGATTAAAACCATTAATCGATATTGTTAAATCATTTAGAGCCGAGATTACTTTGCACCTAACAATAACCCTTTGATTTCCAAGGAGCTATTGTGAATAGAAATTTATTGGTCATTAAATCAATTTATGTACATGGAAATCATTCTCAGAGCGGTCGTAAACTCAAATACCTAATTAGACCGATCGGGCGTATTGCTATTGCTTTCAATTGCATTCGATTTCAATTTGATATTACTGCGAATGTTTTACGTGATTATTGAAATGTAATTTTATTTTATTATATATGTATAATATATCAATATTTTTTAAATTAAATTAAAACTTTTATCTCACACTAATTAAACGTACAATTATAAATTGATAAATGAACGGCGCAGTACAGTAAGAAACGCAGTCGACATTGCCAACATTCCTCTTGTACTACTGCTCCTTGTTAATTAAACTCGCTTTGTTAAAGATATTTTAAACTTGTATTTAAAGATAAATGTAATTAGTGAGATGGTATGCGATGTTTTATATCAAAATACACCACCTCGTTTATAGTAATGAAGATTTATTGAACGCAATTCAAAATAATCAAATATCACAAATGAATATATATGGATATTAATACAAACAACCCTTCTTCAATTTAATGTAACACGATTAACGGAATTCCTATTTCAATACGTAATGAGTCAGAATGCACAATACAATTTGTCGTTTGATAAGCTATCCCGTCAAAATACAGTTATTTATATGAATGGATCTGTTTTGCGGACATTTGGATATAATACGGAATGTTATTAGTGTTGGATAGTGTAGTGCCGCCATGTTTTGAATGTCACTGATATTTGGGAATCATTTTGATGTATTCATTTACTAAAGCCTTGGTTTATAGGAGTGACAGTTGGTAGTCTTTATATTGTGAGATATCTTATAAATAGGTTTCTTTGCCAGTTTTTTTTACATTTTCAATTAAGTAAGAAACAAAACAATATAATTTTAAGGTTTTGGTTACTCTCATGGTTCATTTGAACAACGCACTTCCTCTATGGTTTTGTAAACCTTGTGATTAAGTAATAGCATAACATAGAGTAAGTAATTCTTAGTACATTATATTCGATAAAAATAAAAGAATTAAAGAAATTGTTACATTTAGCGGAGAAGAAATTAGCCCACTCACCATTTCGATTTAAAGAAGTTAATTTTTTTTTTAACGTGGCTCTAGTTACAAGGACGTCTGTTGTTAGTATACAATAAACGTGTATGTGTGGGTACACACACATACACGTTAGGTATGAATACACACAACCGTAGGTATAAATACACATTCATACCTACGGTTATACTTCGTGAAACATAATATATATTAAAAAATATTATACCTAAGTATAGTATATTAAAATAATGTACTTAAATTTTCGATCTTAATACTTAAATTGAATGTCAATCGGTCGATATATTTAATTTATATTACAGGTAATAGCATTTAATAAAAATCTATGAATATATCACGTCAGTAATATTATAACGATTTGATGATAGATTAACAGTGATTTTGTAATTTGATTCCTTTGATACGCCGACTGTTATTGCGATAAATTAACATTAACGTGATTTTGATTATAATTTATCTAACGCCCACCCGTGTATTGGATTTTATAATTAATCATCAATAATTTATTTTCTGTATTCTGTATAACTCAAAATTTTAACACGATTTTCACCACGAAAATTAAATTAAATTTTTTTGATGCCATCAGTACTTGTATAACAGTCGCCCGTTAACAATATTTACATACATGTGAAATTGTTTTATCATGACTAAGTTGTATGAAGTTGTGGTGTTACATTCGATTAAATGAAATATATTTTAACTGGAATTGTTATAAAATACCAATATTTAATATTTACTACACTTTGTATATCAAATTCAATATCAGAACTGAATACAAATATTAAATTTAAAATATGAAATTCTATCAACAGATTTATATCGAATTATTATTAATTAATTTTCATACATCGTATCGTATATTCGTATATTTGAAAGTGGCGATTTACCTGTAAATTAATTGAGTATCAACGTAAAGCGTCGCCACACGTCATGTACAACCCTGACTGTCTGTAATTAGGGTTGTCACTCATATTAAATAGTCATTTGAGACTGCTCTTGTTTGGTTTTCTTATATTCGTCTAGTTATTATTTCTCTTATACTTCTATTTTGTTTAGTCATCGATATACGAAAAGCTCTATTACATCGACAGCTCTACAATAATATTGATTTAGCCATTCCTGTTTATTATTTAGTATTGTATTACATTTTTATTACTAAAACTAAATTATGTTTAATTTGGTTAACCCTAAAATTTTAGATGCAATTTATATTAATTAAACATCACATCAATGCGGTCAATATAGCAATCATATTCAGGATCACATTGATTATAAATATATGTATAAATTTTTACTATCGTAAAAGCAAAAGCTCTAATACTATTATTTTCAAATCTTTGTACTGTTTCTGAAATTGAGGTGTAGATGGTAAACGCTGCAACGAAAAGACACTGTGTAGGGATGAAAAATATAAATAAAGACAATAAAATTAAACAAAACAATGTAAACAATGGCAACCCTAAAAAGCCAGCGTCCCCAGGGCTGGCAACTTCGCCAATTTAGTTGGACAAGTTTGGTCAGTGTCCGCATAACGTATTTACTGCGTCGAAATATTAATCTGCTCTGTAACGAAGCGGCGATAGTTCGGACAGCTCGCAGATTAATTCTGCAGAGGCGACAAATTAAAAATATTAATATTTTACCTAATATTGTTATACTAAAACAGGCGTGCATTAAAGCCTTCATAGAGAGCCGTTTAAACACATAGAATTAATTTGAATTAAGGTTAATAAGATCTTATAAAGTATTTAATTTGATTATATTTTAATTAAGTTACAAGTAGCGGCGATACAATTCTGTTATTTATAATCTTTGTTGGTTTAAAATGAACAGGTATTCATTGCAGAAGTTACTTTGTGGATCATAATAATTTTATGTTTAATAAATAATAATTTGTTGTTTAGTTTTAAACCTTTATTAACCATAGTGTTTTAAATTATGAAAATTACTTTGATACTTGAATGTCATAACATTTCTGCTATTCAATTTATAATAATGAGTTACTTTATATGTCTGTACATTTGTTAGTACTGTCTGATTTCTCAATTTTGTTCGTTATATCTTCAGCGGAATTCCAAGTCACAAAAAGTTTTCCAACTTACCTCAAAAAGTTAAAATAACGAATAGCATTCATTGTCACCTGGAAATAAAATGGGATTCCTTCGAGAATACTTTATTTGCGCTTCGGAAAAAGAGTCGTGTATGTTCACTTTACTAATATATTTTTATTTTTTATATAAAAATTCTTATAAATTGAAAATGCGATTTAAGAATTATAAATAAGTTATTAATACAAAGTTTAAACTTAGTTTTTTACATATCACAAATCTATAGTATTACTCTTAAGATATTTGTTTGGATGCACTAATTTCTGGAATCAAAAATAATATTGAAAGAGATAAATATTATTTTAAAAATATTTATTACCCGGATTCGTAGCTAAGGTAACGCTTTCGCAGGCCCAACTCCCTAGGAGCAGCTAACCATTAAAATATTACCAAACAACTCAAAAGAATCTAATTCCATCTACCACAAGATGGTACCAACTGTTCGAAAACAAAAACCAAAGTCAGCCCAGACGTCTGACCCCTATGACTTTTTTTTACTTCTCCCCTGACAATTTATCTTACCTCGAATATAAAATCAGAAATCGTTGAATAGTTCAGATTCAAATATTTCAATATAATTTTATATATTTCCAAACAGCTCGGACCAATTTTCGTTTATCTTTAAACTGTCCCAACAGATACTTTTTGGTTTTTATAAACAATTTTTAGCAAACAATTATTTAAAGCAAAAATAAGATCGGCAACAGACCTCATCTTCTAATTTTGTTATATATATAGTTCTTAAATCTAATTTGTATAACCCATTGAATAATATGTAAAGAATTGTTTATTGCTTATGTTAATTATTGTGTAATGATATAATATAATACATAAATCATATTGTTCGAATTCTAAATATGAATCCAAGAATAACAATGCTAGGAAACTAGAAAGGGACGGATAAAAAATTCTGTCTCTTTCTATTTCTCTATTTTCCCATCTAGCCTTTGAGGGGAATGGAGAACATACTAGTTTGTTTTAAACGCTCACCAACATTAGTGTCAAAAGAGCGTTGTCCTAAAATCCTAATACAATCAAAAAAATAATCAAGTAAGCCATCACCAGCTCCTTCATTTTGTAGCAATCTTCCAAACCAACACAAATTTGAATGTTTTTGATATTCTTACAAAACTTTCACACACCAAAACAAAACAGTTTTTATTTGTGTCCTCACCTTTACCTGAAACTTTAACCATTACAACGGATCCGAGGTTTAATATCGCTGTAAAACTTCTAGAAGGTTGTTTACGCGTTTCGTTTAAGGTTTTCGATCTTCAAAATAATCTCTTAATAGGCTCTTGAAGAATTTATTGGTATTTGAATATAATAGGGTACTTCTGGTTATATAAATAATGTATTTTTTATTTATTTAACGTTAATATTATATAACAGGAAGCTGTTGCTTCTAAATCTATCCCATTACAAAAATGCGTTACACGTTTAAAATTAGAATTACTCTGCAAATTTTGAAGGGTTAATTGTGTCTCATAGAATTCACCTTTACTAGAAGCATAGTCGTGTTACATTAGTAGTTTTTGGTACCTCCCTTTACTTGAATTCGAATTTGTTCTCACATTTCAATTATAACAATAACAATGATTGATTACACACACTGATGTAAATATTGTCACACACACACACACACACACACATAATAATATATGCTTTATCTGGGTGGTAGTTGTGTTAGTGTAATTGTATCTGAACTTCAACTGTAATATTAAAGAGGTAGAAATACAGTTATTTTCACGCACGATACGTGTATTTATTAGGGAAATATGGTACAGGTACAAAGGTTACCGTTATGAATCTGCGGTTAATATTTTGTACCGTTACACTCAGGATACAGTCATAAGCGGTAGCGGGAGCGTTTACAGTTTTTATTTGAGGCTGTCATTAATTTGACAATCCTCCGCTGCAGATTAATTTGATTATTTTAAAGATAAAATAGATTACATATTTTAAAAACGCTTCCTCTCATAACAAGAGACTGGCTATAAATGCACACATGCCATGACATCCTGGCCTTTATGATCATTACCTAATGATGGATAGACGTTTTACGTTACAATAACAGTAAATTACATTATAAATTGATGTACCGTGAAGGAATTCCTCACATCTTAATTAATGGCGATATTATTTACAACTATGAAGTTACAGTTTCTATCCAAATCCGCTCCCAATTAATATTCATTAATTCATATGAGATTAATTATTGAGTGCGTCCATAAATGCCATAATTACATAGTCTTCTTGATTAATGGAGCACAGAACTTAGAACATATGACATCTTAAACGGTTACAATACTTAAAAATAAAACAAAAATATGATAATATTTCAATAAAAAATGAATGTTACAAAAACAACAAGTTAATTTGTTTAAAAATATATCAGCTTTATTAATAAAAGTGTCTAACTAATTACTTAGCAAATTTGTTTGATCTAGCTTCATAAAAAAATACATTACGAGTTTGATGTAGACACTCACCTAATTTGTTTCAAGAGAATTATGGCTGAAAATGTTTATGTTTTTTTTTACCTAAAGGACTTAATAGAGTATTCTTTATCTTATATGTGTGTAAATAACATTGTTTTTATATGTTACCTTTATTTTGGTTATATACAGCATTATAAATGTCACGAGACGCTAAGTGCGGCACCGTCACCCCATTATCCGGTGCAAAATATAGGGCTAACATATAATGTATGTTTTATATCTCCAAACTAATGTCTGTCCCCGGAGTCGCTTGAAATAAATGATTACTAATTATATAAATTATCAAAAATATATTTATCATTAAAAATTTAATTACATACGTCATCCACTTATTAAACAATATTAATATTCATATGTTAAATATTAAAGTATTTTGTACTTTGTAAAGCTTATTCTTCGCTAAAATCATGAATATAAAACTATATTACATTTAAAGTATGTTAAAAAATATAACATTACTAAGTAAATACCCCTCGTTTCATAAATACCTCCCAACATTTGCTTTTATATCACTCGTATTCTTAACAGCCGAGGTATCATTAGTCCCATAAAGAGGACGTGAGAGGGTTGAAATTCTAATTAAATATTCTTATTTCAGCTAAGTAAGGTCCGCCGATATAAACAGATATACTTATATCATATTTACATAATTAATAACCACACCTTACTCGCCACGGTAATTTGAATCTTATTCCATCCTCACATTTGTCCAAATATGCAAACCAATATTAATGTAATAAGTTTTCCATATAGAAATTAATACATTATAATACCAAGGTATCATTAAATTACCCTATCATTAGATATCATTACTCTGACGCAACGAGTCCTTAAAATGAGCTTAGTCACAAAACCTAATAAAGCAATTAATGACACTCCATTCCTCTCGCTATTAAGTAATGATATGAATATAATAATATCAATTCTTCTCATAATTGCTGGAAATCCACTGACAATTATATTAAGTGGTTGATTATTTCCTTATTATTGCTATTGTCCATTTGATAACAGTTATGAAATTGATTTCTTATGCGGATATTAACTATTTTATTTACATTGATTTTTTATTGTTTTTAACCCTTTCCTAAAACTATCTTTCTATGGAATTACAGATATAAGTGGATAAACCGATTTTGATTTAGTTTTTTGAAAGAAGGTTCAATCGAGAGCGTGTTTAGTTATCTTAAAGAAAATCTCACCTGTTTGACGATTACCAGCTCTTTTAGTGATCATTTTTTTTTAATGTATATTGTTATTCATCTACAAAGTTATGTATTATTATTTTCAAATCTGTATTGCCTTAACGAACTTACACTCAATATATCTGTCATTAGAAATATGCAGAGTAATGTTTCTTTGTATCAGGAATTAACATCTATACAAATTTAGATCTAAGCCTCGCATTATCCACCGCTGCGAGAGCTATCAATTTATCGATATCAATAGGTAAATTACTTTGTACGTTTGTCTGTCGTTACTTAAGAACTCCGGGAACAATGAATGAATTTAATTTCTCTATAAGAGTCAATTTTATTAAGTGTCGAAAGTGTGTGACGAAAGTGTTTTTATCTTTCACGCTTGAGAATTTAATTTCTTAAATAGTAATGTTTAATGAATAGAAAACGTAAGATCATCCAAGTTTGAGTAAAAAAACTTCATTGTTTTGCCAGTAACTTTGTTTTATATTGTATATATTTTATAAATATATACAATATAAAACATATTATATCGTGTCCCCAATTAATAGTAGGATATTACACAAGAAATTTTGTCAGGAAACGTCATTAATCACTAGCAACGTCAGCATTGAACCAAATCATCTTCCGCTGAACAGAGAAGTTTGCATATTAATTGTCAAAAGCGGATGCAGGCTTCATAAATCCTAACCGATGACCTTTACGCGTATTTATGGGACGATAGATTTGATATTTGTAACAGGTTAGATTAATGTCGTAAGGTGTTCCGCTGGGCGGTGTTTTGGTTTCGTTGTTTTATATTACATATAGAAATAATACAACACGGTCTGTTAGTATTTTTATATTATTATTTTATATATAAATTTACTTAAATAATAAAAGGAGAAATATATTTCTCCTCACTTTAATTATCACAAACCGTATCCAATCACCATAAGAGATGTATAGACAGTATTTGCCAAAGATACACAAATAGGCTAGATCTGTTCAAATATTAACACTGCAGCCCTGGCATCGATCCTTCATTACAGATTATATTCAGGAACCGTTATGATGGATAGCCGGAAGCTACCGGTGTACCTATTCGGAATATATTTCTTTGTTACAATGAGTTATGTTCAAAATATTAATGTATTTCATATTTTATGTACACTACATGTAAATGAATGTACAAGATTCGTTAACTTGAAATGTTTTACATGTTAAATATATCGTATAGTAATAAGAGATTTCTACACAGTCGCAATGGAAACGATACCTCTAAAGAATTCTAATTGCGGCTTATAATTCTAAATCACGTTTTCATGCATTATGCATACCAAAGTGGGGGGCGTGGTACAGAATGGTGTAACGTATTAACCTCTAAATACTGTAATTGTAACTTAATGTAATAACATAATTATATTGCCTTGCTACACCAACTCCTTACAAAGTTCTGCTCAGACTTAAAATACTTTGATTTAACTATGACGTCATTATAAGTTCCTGATTTTATTATCTTATAACTAACATTTTGTTTCTTTTCAGGTAAACAAAATCATCAATCAACACGTTTTTACAAAAAAATAAATTAAGGGTGAGTCTGAAACAATTTTAACATTGGACGGTATACAAATATTATAGTTAAAATTAATTTAAAACCAAAGCTTTAACCGTTTTACAAAATATTGAAGGAAATGGAAAATGCCCCTAACGTTGTCACAGACATGACAGACCGACAGGTGCGGAATTACGTTTATTATTATATTTAATAATTAAAACCGCGGTGACAAAGATTGAGCGCCTCTGGATTTATTATTGAATTAACTTCGACTTTTTATATAGATTTGTGTTTATATCATCATAATAAGATTTTTTTAAACTTTAGTTTACGATAATATAAATGAAATGAATTTATTTTTCTCATATTTCTCGTGACTGACAGAAATGCTCCAAGCTCCGACTATAAAAGTATCACGCCATGACATTTATTTCAATTATCTTCTTCAGTTCGATGGCTATATTTCTTAATCGTGACCCCCATCAGTTAATGGAAACCCCGCCTTTTCACACCATCGCTTAACTTGCCCTATTTTGAAACTCGTAAAAGAATACTAGATTTTTCAATATTAAATTTGGAAATTTATTGCTTTTATGAATTCGATCTATGAAATTAATCAAATTCAACATTTAAAGTAGCGAAGCCCCGAAACTCGTGTAATTAGTATTCGTCTTGTATTACAAACCAATCAATTATATTTAACAGTAGAAGTGTAATACTAGAAAGATAATAACTTAGTTTAATATCAGATCTTTAACTATTTATTTGATAAAGGTTATATCATTAACATTTATGTGATTAATAAAATCGTTCTGATATTTTGTTGTTGCTAATCTTATTTTACTAACAATACTTTTTACTATTACGTATTTAAACATCTCTAAATATAACATTGTGTACCTTAACAAGAATATTGTTAAATTAATATATCTAAAATATAAATTTAATTTTATATCAAAGGGTTCAGTCTTAAACGATGATATGAGATTATGAGCTTTGTTTTTGTACTTTAAATAAATATAATACTACTTATTATTATTGTTGTTATATTTCATCACTTAAATTACATTTAAGATTTTGTCAGATGTATCAAATTATTTGTGCGTAAAACAAACTTAGATGCGTGATCTCAGTGGCGCGATAACCCGCCGTATATTCCATATCCTTCCTGTTTCCAAAACCCAAATCAAACGAATAAATATAATACGCAAATATTCCCTATTTGTCTTTATTGTATCCTCTTACATTTTACAATTCGTCACGAAATGTATCCTTTTTATTACCTGAAGCAAAATATAGAATGAAATCTTTAAATTGTCTTACAAAAGATAAAACATATGTCAACTTTTTTGTCCCTCTGATCGTCGTTACAACTCAAAACAGACTCTAAATCCTCGCAATAGAGTACGAATTTACTAAAACTGTCTACAAATTATATGTACCCCAAAAAGTTACGTCGCGGCCAATTTAAACGAAACGGACAGAAAGACTGATGTCTATAAAAAATACTCAATGGTATTTAATGGCTAGAACAGACGTCCCTTGAAGATGAGTTATTTTTAAACAAAACAGTAAAAAGGTCACCCGATTGGTTGGTGAGATCACACGGTATATTTTTTTTGTATTCTCTTTGTATGGCTAATGAAATAACGCGTGTGCTAATTTAGTTCATCCGAGCCTTTTTCAAACTGAACCGACCGGTTGTTGCACTGTAAATAACAAACACAAAAGGACATAGGTGGTTATTTACAAATCGAGTAAAAGCTTTAATTACTGACGCTTTTATTCTAATATACTCTTTGTTGTGTTTTATTTTTACAATACTACAATCTTGTTATATAAATAGAAATTACTGAAGCAGAAAATAGCGTTTCAATTATGTCCTGAATTTACCTAGAATCTCCAATCAACTGAATGCGTTCAAATAAACCTCCCAATAAGTAAAGTATCCAGTCAGCCCTAGTTGGGCAATTTGGCAACAAATTCTCTTCTGTATCAAGTAAAGGTAACCGGTGAGATGAGCTAGGGCTTGATCTTCATTTTGTCTTTAAAACATTTATTTTAAATAATGAATTGTTATAAATGTGATTAATATTATAAGAAGCTAATCAAAGTCAGGTGAAGACGCCTGTATTGTAAACATGATCAAATCAAAATTAACTTTCATTGGAGATTAGAATTTAAATTAAAATCAAAACGAATTTACAATTATTTATTATTGTTTTTTTTTTCAACTTACTGAATTTGTCAAAAAGTTGTCCAAAATTGTCTACTTTATTGGGTTAATCATGATTTATTTGACCATTAAAATGTATTAAAATTAGAAAACTTGATTCCAAGTTAGCGAACTGTCAACCCTATCATTCAGTGAAGTTCAAAGTCGCCGCCTTGTCGCCGGCAAGCTCTAGGCTTGGTATTATTGATTATATAGTTTGTTTAAAGCTTAAATATATCGTAACATTGATTACAATTTAATAATAACCGAATCAAAAGCTGGTTTTGACAGTGAATAAATCATTGTTAATGTTATTTATACAAATTGTGCGAACTATTTACTGAAATAGAACTAAATTTGAATCTTAGTATTGTATGTTCTTAATAATTATACAAAATAATGCTTCATAATGTTTAAACGGAATAGAATGATAAAGCCATTGCAATCACATCCAAAACGTTTATTACGGTTCTAATTAGGATTCCCCACTCAATGATCGAAATGCAAAATGGCATATTTCTGTGACAAATTTCGTACATCCATATGCCTGGACTGCTATTTGATATGTATAGGAATTTAGTATGAATGTACTAGTGATTGTCATTCGCCTGTTGCATATTTAATATTATTATTATTATGCTAATTGTGTTGTTTCAAGATGTCGCTTAATGATAGGCTTTACATATTTTTGTATCAAAATGTTCACTAGAGTTATTCTAATCTACTGAGAGTACTACTTCTAGTTTACAATTAGTCTAATGAAACTTAACAAATCCAGTTAGCATAAAATAGCATAAAATACTCCAATCAAAAGAAACAATATGCCAAATTTGTTTAGTCATTAATTATTTACTCATATGGGCTATTGCGATGTTTGGAAATTAACAATGGTTACATCCCAGAAAATAATTACAACGATAATATCGATTGACCGCAAAGTATGCAAATCAAAGCGAAACAGGTAATACATGCTCTCCAATAACCGTTCGCATCGAAATGAACGTTGAACAGGTCAGCGTCAGAGGAAATTTGCCTATACCAGTAATTGCACCCTCGGGCAAACCAGCTACCGTATATCATTACAGTAAGAGGGCATTCCTAGAATCAATATACACTTTTGACTATGAATAACGAATAACAGTAATTTGTTAGGAATCCCCAGAAACAGTTAAGCTTTTTTGTTTGTTGATGTTGCAGTCAAGAGCGATCCCAATCTAGGTAAATGAAACATCAAAACAGTGCATCGAGATACTGTAGTGTTTTTTCTTGATACGCAGAGTAAAATTGAAAAACATTGTGTTGAAATAAAGCAATTGTTTTGTGTTGAAATAAAATAAAGTACTAAATTGAAAAACTATTTGGAACAAAGTATTGATGTCTTTTCTTCTATATAAATTTGTTTAATGTTAACGAAGAACTCAATAATTATTTGATTGAAATCAAAATTGGGAATCAAATTCAATATAATGTTTGTGTTGTTGGTTACAATCGATACAGCTTTAGTGCGTCATTAAATCATAATGTGAAACATAATTTGTGAAATCAAAGGACCTGATTCAATTCAAACAAATCAAGTGGGAAGAATGTAAATTGAAGGCGCGATAATTTACATATATTACAAATCAGAGCTATTCAAAATGTCTTCCTACGATAATATTATAATTTTGTTTAACCCACTTTGTTAGAACACTTTACCGAAATTTACACAAGTTCAAAGTCAAAGACGAAGTTTTTTATTTCAAGTAGGCATACACTGCGCTTTTGAGATTTAAAACCGTGTTTTAAATCGATTAGGTATTCCGGCGAAACTGTTTTCAACACTTTCTAAGAGTGCTACAAACATTAACATCCCAACCGTTAACCATAACCACTCATAATTTTATTTACTCTAACAAAGATGATTATATAGAAATGTACAACCCTAACACTAGGGTGTGGTAAAACAAAAAGATGGGGAGTTAAGACTGTAATAGTAAAACAAATGTACCACCGTATAGATTCAGCTTTGTATAAATTTTAACACCTTACAAATATCAAAACCTTTAACAATAGCTGTAGCACCCCTATTGTGAGGGTTGTGAGGTCAACGAACCCTTGTTTGAGAGGTGTGAAGCGGTGTGAACAGTAATTTAAATACACGATAAGGATTATCGTAGGATTATTATTATTAAGTATATTACATCGTTATAACCGTTATCAAATGTTCAATTATGGAAGTGGTAGCACTTTTTGTTTTGCATTTTTAAACCTTTTTAAATTAAAAAAAATATTTTACCGAATTTATATATTATATATAACGTCAGCAATATTATCTCTGTTTTAGTATGAAAGTATGTTACAATCTGAGAATAAACCAGACATCAATCCTGTATTCAAAAGATAAAGTAAAAAGAAGACGAAAAGCTTCCATCCCTCTACAAAAGTTTATTACGTACTCTCACAAAGGATGGGATTAATTCGTTATGCGACTCAAATCAAGCAAGTGCATTAGGATTTACTAATGCAATCTCTCCAGTCGCTTAAACCTCAACTTACTCTCTGGATATATTTGTATCAGTCAATGTCTGACACTTAGTCTAGACTTCCAGAAACATCTAGATTGATTCAAACATTTACATTGCATTAGGAGATAGTGCTTATTGTAATATCTCATGCCAAGTGCTACATTGACGATTTTATTTCTGAATCATTCGATCTATGGATATTGTTGCAGCCACGCTAGGAATATTTAATGTGATTTCTGTTTGTCATTTTATCATAATCATCAGCTCAGTCATTGTATCCTTCGTCGATATCAAAATCATTTGTGTAATACTTAAAGCTTCTTATTTTTCTTTAATTTATACCATCCTGTTAAAATCTTGTCTTCGAACTCCCTACCATCTTATTGATTGTCTAGTGGCAAGACTTATTTGTTTAGATTTACATAAAATAAATTTCCTCTCCTCAGTATCATTTGTTTAAGCTACTTTGTGTAAAAGCTTTAAAAGATTTTACTTTGCGTCTTCTTTTTCATATGTATATATAAACGTAGCTGTAGATAATTGTATTGTCGTTACATTTTACGGTCTCATGAAAAAAGTTGACTTTTATTTTCTTTCGATTTTTATTCAATTAATTATCGACACAAAGAAGGCTTTCTTAAATATTATTAACTTATTCTTAAATTTTACGTAAAAGCGGCTCATAATTATAGATGATTATAGGTGAAATTTAATAATTACATAATTGTATTCTTAATACTTTAACAGATTTTATATCTAATCTAATGTCTACATGCGATCTGTATGTAACAAACCATTTACACGATACCCAAACGGAAGCGGCTCCAAACGAATTCTCGTGCGTAGTTAACAGAAATATGGCCCGGAAAGGATTTCTACAACCCGTTGCGGTTGGGCTTTTTACCATTTTAATGTATAACTAGATGCCCTTATCAACATCATATTTTAAGTCACTTTTCCCCCTTCAGGACCCTAGTCGAATTTTAGTCTTTTCGATCTATAAGTAATAATTTATGAATAGAATATTTTCGAGGGGTCATTGTCATTGTACCGACATTAATGTGTATTTGGACTATTGAAATCAAAATAGAATAGGAAGGAACAATATCATGTGTAAGGAAAAGCTCATCACTCATAAAATATATAAAAACGTCAACAATGATCGTGGGATCAAGCAATGAGTTTGTCCAACCCTTTGGAATTGGTATATTTTTGAGTGCATATCTGAATAGACACAAAGTAATATCTCTAATGTTGTGCTGCATTAAGAGTACACATACGAGCGCAATGCTTTAACTTACCCCTCATGATATGAAATCCCAAGGGATGAGCATAGACTTATTGCAAAGAAGGGACGTTGATAAAAAAGTAGAAAAGATGAAAGTCATGTAACGGTCAGCTTCATTTAGATTTAGAATTCTATGAAAAAATCATTTGTATATTTGAATTTAGTTTTAAAATTTGTCCCTCCGCCAGTGCTATCTAAAACAATAGCGCTATCTTGATTTACCTTTTATATCTTTTCGTGTTCATCTTTATCACAATTGTTTATTTATATTGATAAATTCATGGCAAGAATGGCTGTGGTTTGCATTTTCGTCTATTATATTGGTAACAAAGAACATTAACAATTTACATTTTTCGAAATAAAAAATGCAGCTTCCATCGTTATTGGCCGCAGCATTGTTCATTGTATGCAGATTTAGAAACACGTACAATAAAAATTAAAACTTGCTTCAGCTCTTACAACTTTTGAACATTTTTCTTTTTTTTTTTAATATCGGATAGCGATTCACCGTCTATTTTGGTTGAATTTTAACGTGTAACCTTAATTTCGTCATTACCATTTAAATACGCAGTGAGTAAGAAACCAATAAATATCCCAAAAACGTTCAACCGAATACTTTTCTCTTCGGTCAATACATTTAGATTCTTATCAAAATGAACAATGTCGAGTCTAAACGTTCAATCTTTAAGTTGCCGCCTTAATAATTTCAGATGTGCCAATTTAAATTGACTCTTATGTCTTTTAGATAAGAACTCGGTCGTTATTTTTAAATAAGTTTGTTTTAATCTGTATGCGTACAGCGTTCAGTTCGCTTGATTGGTCGTACGTTCACAGAAGGGTGACAGCCGTAAGATTTGCCTTCTATCGTTACAGTTGGATGACTTGATTTTAATTTAATTTCACTCTTTAAATTAATATTACAGCCTTTCCAATAAGCTTTATGAACCTTGTAAAAATGTCTTTTCCACAACATTTTGTCGAAAATGGAGCTTAACTACCAATTGTCTATAAAATACGAAACAGGGGAATGATATCGTGAGAGATAAACTGCTTGGAAAAGTATCTAAGAACAAAATAGATACATTTTTACAATATGTATATTATTTATACTTAGAATTCATCATATTTATTAAGTCCGTTTACAAAATGACAACTTAAAAAAATAATCTAAACAGGAGGTTTAAATTCTTCTTTACCTATATTTATCTAATTTAGATCGTCGAAAATAACTTCACTTAATCAACCCTTCTTGAAGGCGCTATAGTTTAATTGCCTTGCTTTAGTAGTTTGATTAATCATAGACCAGCATTTGAATGGGTTATTGGTTTGTCTGGGTTTGTATAAATACATCATTGTTCGAAGATACCGTGATTTAATTTTTCAGTTCCGGATTGATGAGAGTAGCTGTCATCGCACTCAAATTAATGTTTACGTTTTGTCGTTTGACAGACGAACATTTGTTTCTGCGCTTTCATATTTATTGGTAGCTATTACAAAATTTATCATTAATCATTTCTTACTTCAATTTCATTTTCCGCAAAAATACGTTAAGAATTAATTCAAAGATTTGAATTCAAAACATTTTTTGACAGAAATTCAATTTTCGGTGAACTACACTTCAATGGGTGTTTTGTTGGTTATTTCTTCTAAAAAGTGTAATACAGACACCTAAATACAATTTTATCAATGAATAAAAAAGTGGTCAGATTCTTTTGTCTTCCAAAAGAAAATTCTTTCAAGTTAAACCAATACTTTCTCCATTAAGCAAGTCATAGATTGATCTTTCTCCATCCGACATTTTCACTTCGTAACTCTTAAATGGCGTAGAAATAATTAAGTACATAGAACAATCTAACGCTACTGTCAGAGACAAACTAATGACTGTCAATATCGCTATAGTAACGACTATATGGCTCAACCTTTTGGAACTGATAGCCGAAGAAATAATTAAGAGGCGCTTTGACACTTATTTCCTGTCGAACAAAAGTCACAATCCTTTGATCCTGGACCTCGGGTGTGAGTTTCGTCTAAGAAGCAATATCCAACTGATTCTTTAGTACGATTCCTTTATAAGTGTGCGTTGACTAGTTTATACTAAAGGGGAAATTTGCTTACCGTTGTTTGAATAGATTCTGTAGGGATAAGTGGGGTGATTTCTCTTTGATTCGGTTTTTATGTGCTGGTCTTATTCGGAGATTTATATTAAATGACTTTTGACGTAATGGCGTTTTCCTCTCATTTTAGTCCTAAACAAACTTCTCCAAATAAAAGAACGCTGTAACATTTGTTGTCTTTAGAGGTTGACTATGACAACACCTCGAATATAATTACCAAAAACACAATGTCTTTTATAATTTTATGTATACATTATTTATTAAGACAGTTTAGGTGTAAAGGGGAAACAGGCATTTAAATTAAGGAAGATCCAGAAAACTTTCATGGATCAAGGACAAGAACACACATACGCACACACACACACACACACAAACACACACACTGACATACGTACATCCAGTGTTACTAGATCGTAGTAATCACTAACCTATCTCAATTAATGTACATAATAGTGTAACGCCCGCATGGAGGAGTGTCATCACTAAATGGTGTAAAATTTATAGAGCTCGTAAGCACTTCACTATCATGACTGTCGATTATGTGATGATGAGTCAATTGTCCTCTGGGTCGTGGTGTGAAATTTAGAGTCCAATAAATAAATGATCATGTAATTTACATTAACATGGTAATATTTTGTTTTTATTTCATTTAGCAACATACAAACGAAAATATTATAGAAGTAACTTTCTTTTTCTGGTCATCTTTCAATATTCTCTGTAAAATTTATTAGCTTATAACCAGATGCAATGATGCCGTTTTAGTGCAAATTCTTCAGCTGGTAATAAAATATAAGGAAGATTGCTATTAAAACTATATTGTTTGCTCAAATAATGTTTCCGTATACCTACCGTGTACTCTATTGAGAGGTTTTATTGTTGGTTCAGATGAAGAGGTGCATTATGTATTTTATATTTATCTATATAAATGAAATAACTTTGCCACATAGTCTGTGCTGGTACTTTACGAGTTACCGGCGTATAATTATTAAGATATATTCCTCTATGATGAATCTCTGCTATATTTTTAACATAAAGTGAAACCTGAAAAATATTTTTGTCGAAAACTTTATATATAGTTAAATGGAAACATTTTAATTACTCTGACCCAGTTCTCGTTCGAGACACGACGAAATGTACAAAATCATTTTTTTTTTATCCACGGAAATAGAAGCATCACATTTTTATTTATACCTATCATAAATAGATTGAAATTTATATCGGGACTGAGACAATAAAAACAAATTGCTTTTCGGCCGGGTTTATGAGCCGTCAATACGTAACAAATAAAACGACGATAACTTTTCAAACACACATTTCTACAATAGCATAATAATCTGCAACACAAAGCAGGGTCGTTTTGGTAAGAGCGCAATTTTCAACTGTCAACCCCAAGCTCTCACAGCGGCATTTGGCAACCAAACTGTAATGGTACAATAAATAGTTTGCAGCCCTTATCCATCTGTCACTTAACTAGTAAAATATACAGACGTCATTCAGCGGGCCGCGTTGAAAAATCGCGACGCGGTTGGGCACCCCGGTACGGATCGCGCGCCCGTTTAATTTCACACCTAAAACAAATAGTTTTAAAGTCCATTTTGGATCGTGACGCTCAATGAATAAATTTAAATATTTGTTAACTTAAAATGTAACTCGTGTTGCCGGATATACAGTCTAAATTGCACGGCTGAACATTTGTTTCTTGGACTGTCACTTTGCTATTGGAAAGTAATCTCTATTGTTTGCAAGATAAAGTGCATTTGGGTAAGGAAGGTTGGAAGCGCGACAACCTTACTAGGGGGTTATTTAACTTTGAAGTTGTTCAAAAGACCCTCGATTTGGGATTCTGGTGGATTTCTTTTTGGATTAAAGACCTCATGAATTTAATGATAGTGCATCGAGGGCTGTTCCCGACCTGAATGCCACGCGCCTGTTTTTAATAAGCCCGTACGGTCCATCTAAAAACGCACATAATGCTTTTTATAATGAAAGTTGGTTTATGTACATAATAATATTAACTTTATTCGCTGTTTTAAATATCTTTTTGTATGGATGACATGCTTTCAGTTCCCAATTTTTTTAATTTTGTTTTAGAGGTTGCAAGGTCAAATCCCATTCGTATTTGTATATAAAAATTTTAAATTATATAAAATATTTAGGAAATTATAACTTCTATAGATAATTTCAAAATTTCTACCAACAAGTTTGAATTAAAAAAAACGTCACCCTCAATTAGATCTTTTTGCAAATATCTTTTATTTTAATCCTGCAAATAAAGTTCCCTACAAAATAAATATTAATTTAATGGTATGGTACTATTGATACTTTTTTAATTATTATTGCCTCTCTTTGATGTCGGGGTTGTTTGCGTTTTTTTAATTAACATCCCATATGGGGCTGAATGTATGTAATTAAATAATTACAAACAACTCCTGGAAGACTTTTGTTTCGTAATTATTTGTTATATAGAGAATTGTTTTATTATATTATATATTGTGAATATAATTTTAAAGGTAATACAAGTCGTGATTAGAATTAAGTCCCTTACAATAGCTCCCGGGTCAGAGTTATTACAAACTTCATTTAAACTTATATGTAAAGTGTAATGTATGCAGATTTCCCTAGAATCTTGTATCCAAAATGCATAATAATTATTTGTTCTTAAGTATTGTTAGTTAACTTTAACTTACCGACATTTTAAGATTCACTAAACTTGTTTAAGCCTTTCGACTTGTTTTGAACGATTTAGGTAGCTAAGTTTTCTGACGTTTCTCAAATCTAGTCAGTTTTGAATCCTGTGCACTAACTGATAAGAAATATCATTTGCTATATAATTTTCAAGGGTTTGCGTGATTTTTGTAGAAGATTTTTTTAAAGTAACATTTATATTTTATTTCTGGGTAGGTTTTATTTAGGTAAGATTTCCCAAGACTTGTTCTTATCTCTATATTTAGGTTATCTAAGATTTAGGCAAGGGTTTCTTTAGCGTAGACGGAGTTATTGCTCTCCCGGGAACAAATGTACGTTTTGAAGACATTTTACTGTTTGAAGATAAATGTATGGTTTGAATTTTAAATTAATATAATAAAATTGTAAAGTCTCTTAGTTCGTCTGCACTCGCTATAGCATTCGGAATGGCGTATAAAAAGTTTTTAAAATACAAGTAAGTATTCAGTTTTCTAATAACAAAACAATAGAAATAAAGTTAATTTGGATTCAAATTGTGTGTAGAAATTATATACCGAACTATCAGAGAGGGGCCGAAGTAAATCTCGTATGCAAATTTTAGGAGATGGCACAAGTTATGAGGGACGAGTGATATATTAAATATGAGATTTAATACTGATGGTATAATGTATCTTATAAGATTTCGACTCCAAAGATGCTAAATAAAAAATTTTCATTCCATATTTCTTGCAAATGAACAGTTTTACCAAATGTAAGTAGAACCTTATAATTAAATTTAAATCATAAGGATAAAAAAATGTGTATGTAGAGAAATAAAAACCACGGATTATTCAGTTTAAACGAATATGCATGGTACACAATAAATTATTGAATATTGTATGATCTAAATTGACTACTATCTGTTCAGTAGTAAATTACTTCCCACAAACATCACTTTGAAATAAATGTATAGTTATATAATAGTCATTATGCTGTCTCTCACAACTTAATCCATTCAAGGTAACTTGGGGCTTGGCGATTATGCATATTACTTGGCAAGAAAGGCCAAGTTTATCCTGGGATAAGACGTTTTAGATGGAATACAATAGCTAATTAAATGTTGGGGGTGTGTTATGACTACCGTTTACACATTTGTTGTGATTTCCTTCAAGTAAAGGTGAGTCCGCACTCGTGAAGGTCATTGACTTATTATAATATTTAGATGTTTGATTAAAAATTATAGTTTGCTTTTAAGAACGCAAAACAGTGTTGGTTACTTCAATTGACTTATTTATTTAAATTATATGATCTTTTATTATATTTATAACTGTATAAACAAAGTTTGTATGGAAAATGATTTCAATGATTTGAGATAGAAATACATATATTTTATTATAAAATAAATATTAAACATGTATGTGCTCAACGCACTCAGTTGCTTGTTAGTAAATATTGACCGTGCAAAGCCGGGGCAGGATGCTAGTTTTGGTAAGCATAATCGTATGCATAATCGTAGAATTGTGTGTAAATTTTAAAATAACTGTTACGTAAAATCAGAATAAAATATTTTGAAGATACGTATATTAATGGAAATGACGAGAAGTCCGTTCTTGGCACATGCATACCCAAATATTTCTTGATAGTTTATTATATGTTATGCAGGTTCATTTATGTCCGAAAATAATTTTGATCCATTTTTTCTATTCAAGAACTACAACCTGTTTCTTGACTGTCAACACTAATAACTGATATGGATTGAGTTTGAAAGAAGCTTTAAAATGTTATCGTATATAGTAAAAAAATTACCTACAAATAAAAAAACATAGTATGATTATTTCACAAAATGTACCTAAAGCTTATATTAAATGAGCAGCACAAAGTTAACAATAACAGTAGCAGTTCTGAATAAAACAAAACATTGTACACAACTAATATTATTTACAAATCAAAATGCCACGCCTTGATTACAACTTATCACACACACAAATATATCTTACAAACTTGAAAACATAGATTATGCATACCAATGTTTAATTCAAAACTGCAAAAGTAGGTTGTATCACGCTATTCAAACATTTTGTTAGCATTAAATTAGACCGGGTATACCCTTACCGTCCGGGACCTATATTTTAATATATTCAACGCAAAATAAACCTTATTTATATATATATGAAAGCTTAAAATCTATAAAAATATTATTGTACTTGTTTCATTGTGTCTCTGACAGTGAGTTATGGCTAATAATAACAAATGATAGGTCAAGGGTGAAACGGATTCGAAGGAAATTAGTTTGTGAAATTTACTATTCTACGTTTACGAAAGTTGCTGTAAAGTATAAAAGGTTATTGGCTTGATTAACTTATTTTTTAAGTCGTACCACAGAGCTGTTTAAGTTCAGACAGGGACGGCTGTCCTTGTCTAAATTTACAACTGTAACTGTAACTGATCCTAAAAAGTCAGTGTATATAAATGTCACAATAACGGTATACAAGTAAATCGATCACTCATAAAAGCCGTTCAGACGGTCTTTGTGTTCCGGCATAATCCCTAAAGTATTAAATCCTCAGCTTTGAGGGATATACATACGATTGACCGAAAATCTATGAGAGGCAATATTGATCGGTATTCGAGATAAACAATGCCACTTAGATGATGGAAGTGATTTAATAAAAATATAAAACTTAATTCGAACAGATATTAGTTTTTGAAAGACAATAACAACTTTGGATTTCGAGAACGTTTTAAAACCAATTGATTTATTTTACCGTTTCAAAGCACATATTTTCGCCACATAATTTTTAAAGTTTTACCAAAAATGGCGCATTAGAGCAATAAAGGCGTGTACTCATCCCAAAGTTGCGCTATTTATCAGCTTAAGTACCATCGAAATCGTTCCGCGAAAACAAAAACAAACTTTCAATCGTTTATATATATTGCGGCACCTGAAATTTTGTAATCTCGGATGGAGTACCACCTTTATTCGGTTGGGTTATACTCAAAAATCTCTCAATGGATATTAGTCTCTGTATTTTTATATGTAAGGGTGATATTTTCTTGTGGGTACAGAAGGCTGTATTGTCATAAGTTTTATCCGGATTATCGGCTAATCCTTGGTTAATTCCACGGATCGCTTGCGAGATGGGACCACCGGGCTGTTTACAATATGACATATACACTAAACTTTACCTGTGGTTTTGTTTACTCTATAATATGATAATCCAATCTAAAGCTATATTTTACAATTACGATAGTAAACAAGAAGAATAATTCTTTTTTACTCGAAACAGATAGAAAGAAGGAAAAATATAAAAATTAAATTTAAGTAAATATATTGTAACATATAAGATCAAATTCTCAACCTAAAATACACCGTTTTTGAAATTTCCCGAAAATTCAGATAAAGTCAAGAGGAAAAGCTATTGTGCTTTACGGTTGGCCACAAAGAATTATTAGGTGCGATTTGGAACTTTATTCCAATGCAATAGCGTGCATAAGTAAACTGTACTTGAATCTACTTACAGTCCCAAGACGAGCTTCAAGGCAGTGCAATCATTTTGTACCACCGAGGGATGTACATTAGCATTTTTATCGATAGAAAATTGTACGATGGATTGGAAAATTGACGACATTCTATAGAATGATGATGATTTTAAAATTGGATACAGGAATAAGATTGTTATTATTATATATATATATGTATAAATATGAAATGAAAAATTTATCAACACGGTCTGGATTTGAATGTATTGTGTTGATACTTTACTTAAATTTAATATTAATAGAATTTCTCAAAACTTTAATTACTTTAAGAAAACATTTTTAACAGCGAAATGTAAGGGTAATATCGATACCATCCCCGATCACTACCAACGGTGATCCGAATCCTGGAATTATTGGCCATCCCTCGGGTCTTCAATATATTCTATTTTTATTTACTTGAAAGAAGCTTTCCCGTCGACTTGCCAGTCGTGACTAGTCAGGATTCAGAATCTGAAATACTACTTTGGTAACGTTTTATTACCTATTAAATAAATATTAATTGATATATATATATAGCTATTAAAAATCTTATTCTGATTGTTAAAACGTATGGAATTAATTTCTGTGTTCATAAACAAGTTAACCTGGTAATGACAAAGAATACTCTTACAAACAGCGGCGTTCACTTCGTGACCTCTTTAACGAATATTTTTTTTTATATACAAAAAGCACTCATTTTCACAAAATTACGTTGAATCCGAGCAAACATTAAGGTAACTTTCAAAACAATTGTGTAGGAAAAAAAGAGTTTTTAATTAATAAAAATGGCGTCACAAAATGTCTGCAATTCAAACATGGCGCGACCAATGAGCGACTCGCTTTATGTACATATGCTAATGAGTGACAGTCTGTCTGAATGGAATTGTCGTGTTAGGGCTGTCATTACATTATTCCGAGGTTACAGGGGCTAGGATGTTATTTTTGCTCTTTATTTGTATGCATAGACAAAGACTCTTTCAAATTAAACGTGTGTTTCTTAATTTTTAGTTGCACCTTTTTGTTTTACATTGCAGTGTTTATATTTAGAGTGAAGATTATAAGCATCCTATCCTCAAACTAAGCAACCTATCCTCAAACTAAGTTTAGGTTATATTGAAATAAAGGAACAGTAAACTTCAAATCACTATCACAGACACGTATAAATATTAAAGGTATTAAAAATAAGGAAGCAACTGAAATAATATCGCTTCAATTGAGTTTGCATTTTATGAGGCTATTTACAACACAAATGTTCTCGCATAAATAAAAACGGTTGAACTTTTATATTCGCATAAAAATTTCGAAGATGGCCGCAGTAACTAATGGTTTTTTTATTCTTCGGCGATTACAGGCTCCGGGCTAAAAAAGATAGATTTACTTTCTTATTGCTTCCATGCTTATAAATAACTTGAAGTGGTAAAAAAGAAAATTAACATTGATTAATTGATTAAATAACTATATAAGTTTTTCAAAGAACAGTAACAGTATTCTAATTTTTAAAATAAATAAGTTTCGTATAAGACAAAGTTTCTCTAATTTAGACAAAAGATTTATTTATACAATTTCGAATAAAATACTTTAACAAACAGTAAGTATTTTCTGGTTTAATTAGATCGATTGATTTTAGTCTGTAATCCATTAAAATAAAAACTATAATTGCTTGCAATGTTTCGACAAATTGAAGTCCATTTGATTGTGGTCTTAGCGTCTGATTTTATCTCTATTGCACTATTTTAAGAGAAATGTTTTCCTTTTGGCAACAGTTCTTATGAGGTGTATTTATTTTAACTGTATGTTTTATTTGTAATAGTTTATTTGTGGCAAATCTCTATGTACACAAAAAACCCTCATATATCAAAATATGAATATTAAAAGTATGTAGTTTCATTCACCTTATGCGAACTGAAACCAATTTACTTGTTTGTTACATGTGGAAAAACAAATTCCATTTTTCCGACAGACAAACAAAGTTATTGACTTTGTTTTCAAATTGAAGAATATAAAACTATTTTTACGTTTTAAATAAATATATTCAGTAAGAATCAAATCTTACAACCAATTCTAAGTTTCCGGATGAAGCAATTCCAAATATATAAGAGACAAGTAATTCCTAGACACCTACAAATGACCTAAACGCTGGCTTCAATTCCTAGTACCAGGTGCGGTACATTTCTCACGTCACTGCTTTAGTTTTTACGAAACAACAAGCTTTTTGCGGAAACACACGCGATTGTTTTGCAACTGGAACGGGAGCGTTTGTTAGTGTTAAAAGACAGAGCTAATGTGCGGGTCTTAAATAAATGTTTGAGGAACCAAGTAATTATAAAATTTGTAATACACATAATTGTATATTAACTGACAGGTTATATCTATTTAGATAATATTACAAGTTACATTATTAAACTGTTAATCATTAAATATGTTATTGTGTGTCTGTTCTTAAATATGGATCTTATTAAGATACCTCGATATTCGTGCGGTTTGAATTATAGAAGTTGTATATTAAAATACAAAGATACATTAAATATTTATTTATATAAAATTATAATATTTATCGCTACGTTTTGTAACATAATAAAAATCCGTATGAAACCAAATATTTTAGTGAAACGGTTAAGTGTGATGCAGGGCTATAAATTCTAGTTTTTATCTGCGTGATATCTCGACGAGAAAACTTTATGCTTTTACTGAATGGAAAATATTAAATCTGCAGTTCTATTCATTCAGATAGACTGAGCTATGGGTCGGTAATACCCTCGAATATTGAGTTTATTTTATTCAACCGAGGATTTTATATTTTGGATATGTTTAGAAAATTTTATATTGAAACATTTCTTCACATATTATAAATGTATGTTTATAATATATCTGTACCTTAAATACATCATGTGTAAAGTTGAACGACCATTACGAAGGGTGAATACCGGTTCACTATTAAAACTACACCGACACCTGCCGACGAACAAACTTGTGTTATCCTGCTATAATTATTACTATACACTGTGTTTGTAATATAATATTATCTTAACTAAATTACAATACTAATTGAATATACAAAATGATATATGAAGAAGAATAACTAATTATAGTTACTTAACATTAGTTTTAACTAAACATTTAATACCTACATACAGATTTATTTTTATAAAAGATAAAATTTCGTTCAGTTACCCTTCAGTAGAGTACATCATACAAACTTGCACTGTAATTACCCGTTTAAGGAGTTCAAATCTCATTAGATATGTAATGAGTTCTATTTCGGTTTCTCCGGGGTAATTTTAGGGTAATTATCTGAATTCAAGTAGTTGGTGCTTAAAGTTTAAAGTTTTTAACATCATTAGAAGTTAGCGTATTTAGGTTTATCTTGTTTAAAGATATTTTGTAAGATTATATTATACTATAGTCTTAAAAGCCTAGGTTAACTGTTAAGTTAATCTAAATTATATCTACATCTCTAGTGTCCTAACTTTCTTAAAAAAGATCTATATACATATATTATTTAAATTTATGTCTTCAATACATTTCAATACTTTAAAACCATTTCCAGGTCCATTGGTCAAGCAATTTCACCTCCATAAACTAATTTCCTGTCAAGTAGTCGTGTAAAGCGTTTGAGGTCATTCAGGCAGTATATCTGAAATGGGAACAGCTAACTTGGTAATAGTTACGATAATTTCAATTTCCTGAAATCGAACCAATCAAACTAATTCCGTTCTCTTGGTGTTGTTGTGATTTTGACAGTTTCTCATCTCATTTTGAAATTTCTATACTTTTTGCTTGAAATGTTGCCAAATATTTTATCCAATTAGAAGACAATTTATCTAAAAGATTCCTAATTTCCACCGTCGGTATACATTTTTACTGCGAGTTGTAAATATTTCAATTATCTTTAAACCTCACTCTTTTTCATCTTGATCCTGCAATTTATTTAAGGACTTGAGTTCTATCTTTTCTTATTATATTTTATGTTTAAATGAAAATATTGGGATTTTTATTGAAAGTCAAAGGTTTTTTCACTTAGTTATTAAGTGATCATAAAATGATGTAAAAACTAGTTAGACCTCAAGCAAATAACCTTGTATCGAAGAGAAGGGAATGATCTAAAAGTAACTTTACCACTTCAAAAAAATTGATGTTCGCTTACATGAAGTATATATATAAAAACAATTGAAATATTTCAATCATGTCTGTCCGTACATCACATTTACTTGGAGAATGCAAGCCAAGTATGTTATAGATCGAGTTTCCTTATAAAGATTAAATGCATAACTTGTAATACGTATTAGTATAAGTATAAAAAGTTAGGTTTTCAACCCTACTATTCTTGGATGTTTCCTTCAGATGGTAAGACAAGGCATTTCTATAATATAATGATAATATTATAATAGTCACCAATTAAAGATACGTTCACTTATCGCATTCACAAATACCACGAAGGATATAAATCATATCATTGTTTTTAGTCATGAGACGAGATTTAAAACTGGAGCTAGTTGTAACCAGACGCCGGTATCATTAGTCATTCTACTTTTAACTTAAAATAATGTGTCTTTTGTGTTTTATATTAACTTATCATATTTTCAACAGGTTTAAAATAGTTTTCATAAAACACGTTTGACAGAAAGCGTTAAAATACAATGAAATATTTCACCCGATGTGATATTCAGAGTTGAATAAATAAAAATGGCGGCTAGATTTTTAAAAGAGAACACGTTCGATATGTCGGGGATAACGGAAAATAAAATTTGTAGTGTATAAAAATATTTCGACCTGAAGCTCTGCTGTAAAGATAATAGCTTATCCTCGTATTTGAAATATAATTGTCAAAGCTACTTCATCCCATAATACGTGATCGTATTAAATGTATGCACTTTGCCTTTGCACAAGAATATTTAATCACACATAGAAATGTCAAAAGATTAATATTACATCAATAATAGATTTTCCTACTTAATAATCTATCTACAGATCGAATTTAATCCGATAAAAACTCTATGTTTAGCGATTTAAATTAATTTGTAGCTAAACTTAGTTTTGGTCTTAAATCTCGCTAAAACCAAACAAAATTCTACAAACAACTACAACGACAGCAACGATTACGCTTTTACCTAACAAAGCTGCAACAGCAAGTTCTTAAAAAAAACATGACTACAAAACCGAGATAAAACAAACAATCTGTCAAGTGGGGGCAGCACCTGCGCCCTCCCTGGAGGCAAGAACGGACCTAGGGATTGCCAGGATAAATTACTATACGTTTCTTCACAGCTTCTAACTGTCAATGTACAATTATATATATACTTATATACTTACCATATTGGTATAAAAGTTTTACTATTTATTAATCCAATACGACAGAAGAATGAAAGCAATAAACAAAATCCCATTTCATACCTCCTCGAGTATCATACAATTCTGAAACTATTCCGACGAATAATAGCACATCTTCACGCGCAATGAAGCTGGTGCAATGACACAATAACTCATGACACCTGCGAAAGATCTCACAAGTTCCAATGGAACTCCGAAGTCCTCGCTGGGGAATTCTAACAATTTTCAGTTACGATTTTTCCGAAGCCCGCGGTAGGGACAAATGTATAAAAATATCGTTTGCACGATCCGTTGAATTGATCCTTGTTCTAAAACAATTACCTTACATATATCATAGTTTGCGGGTAAAAATAAACAAAACTATATAGGAACACCCTGTGGGGGTAACAAATGTAGTAGGATAAGAAGGGGAGATTAATGAGGCAGTCCGAGTTTGCACCTGGGTCCGGAACTGAAATTCAGCTGCTAAACGCTATATATGTTTTACGGTTCAGTTGATGTATGCAGTAATTTGTTTAACGTTTATGATCTTAACTATATGCTTTATGTACACTTTGCTGAATTATATTTTATGCTGTATCATAAATAATCCTTATGTTACTTACAACTTACTTACAACTTTATTTTTAATTTTAACTTAAGGTAATTTAAGTAACAAAAATTAAATCTTCAAAGTAAGAATGTCAGTCAGAGAGACTCGATCGTTAAATGCTCATCTCTTATCTAAGACGCAGGTGTTCTTGTGATAACACTATCTGTGATTAATGCATTCACGAAATATAAATGTACCTAATAAAGAAAATTATTGTCTGTGAAAAGATAATACGATCATTGGTGAGATCAAGAAGCTTAGGTACTCTAAATAAGTAATGAATTCTCTATATTATTTTCCACTTCGTAACTCAAGTTTTAAGTGTATAAAAGTTTGCTCAAAAATGTATGCAAAGTCACAGCTCCGAGTCATAACTTTTTTTTGCCAATACTACCAATATTTTACGACCCGTTTTTCTCTATTAAGTTATTTTTGGAGGTAAATGGATAATCCCCAATAACTGTCAATTTACTAAGTGTTATTTATTAAGAATTCGAACTTAAATTATACTTCAGATGCGGGAGATTGTTTTTATTTGAGCCATTTAGTGGAACATTCTAAATACACTGTATTGATTCTTAAGTATTATATATTGAGTATTATGTTTTATTGTTACAGATGTCACCACAGGACGATGTGGCGATTTGACTAGAAGAAACCATTATACCAAAACACCATGACCGGGAGACGTGAAGAGCCTTTGGAAAAGGCAAAATCCACGAAGCGGAAAAGCCTTCTAGACCTTAAATCCCTTCTAGAAGACAGAGGAGGCACAATCAAATCCTTCAAAAGTGTCTACAGAGTTAGCAATAATAGTAATATAGACAATAATGATAGTGTAACTTTTAGTGAAAGCTACTCAAAGTGTAGGATTGTTAGTAGACTTACAACTCTAATGTGTTTAGTGTTTGTGGCTATATTTGTCGACACCAGGCTGCTAGCGGAGGCGAGGAGTTCAGGTTAGTAGATAAATCTTACTTTTATATAAGAAATAAATTATTTATTTTCATGTAGTTATTTAGGAGTGGTGACTAAGCCTCTAATGAGTAGTCAAATTTAGTCGAAAAACAAAGTTTGCTTATATTATTATCACAATAGCGAATAAATTAACGGCAATTCTTTTAATTCTTACTCACAAATCTAAGAACAGTATATTTCGGATCTGGTTATTCCTATATGACTAATCTTAGCTATTCGGCGCACAGAATAAATAGTATCGTCTTGGTTTAACATTGTTCAGTAATAAAAGGCTATTTTTATAATAACTAAAAATTAATGAAATCGATACGAAACCTTAAAGTTACTTTAACGATTTTATATTTAATTAACTGAAAACTTAACAAAAGTAAGAGAAATAAAAACAAGAGCGAGATTTAAAAGTAAAGCAATAATTTAAGTCAAACAAAGAAACTATGCTATAAATCGACTAAACCCCTCCCACCTCCGACGAATGTTAAAAACACTTTAAAAGGAGTTTCTTGCACTTACTTCATATTTTTCTAACATTCCAAGCAATATTGATTATTATTTAACCACATGTATTTTTTCATATGATCACTTAAATATATGATACGTATATTTTGAAACATAAGACATGTGACGTAAAAATATCCTTTTCAAGGTCTCTAAGGGCTTTATACTAATGAGGCTTTTCAAGAGATTTACAATTTCGTGGAGTAAACTTTAAATGCTGTCTGAGCCTAAAATTACAGAATAATTACAAACCCAAAGAGTTTTCTTAATAACAATACTTGTGAAATTTTAAAATACTTTAAGTTCAGTGAGAGTAATTTTAATATTTTAAAATATTTTGAGATAAAAGCTTAAGTTACTACATTGATTTTACATTCAAACAAGCATACAATGTATGTAGTGCATTTTGAAAACCCTCTATGTAAGTCCCAAAAATACGTATAAACTCCGGAACAGAATGCCATAAAGCTTAGTCAGCGGTGAAAGGTATATCTTAATTAACATGTTCAGGCAAAATGGATAAACACTGTTTTTGTGCTACATTTCACCTGAATCACACCTTTATTATTGAATAATTAAGAGCATTAGAGCTTTTGAAATGGAGGACGTGTTTTTAACGACTACTATTTTAGGAAATGAACTGTGTTCGAGACGTATTTTTAGTTTTCTTATTTCTGTTTCGATAATCGAGTTAGAGTTAGTTCTTTGTTGTATTCGATGGCTTAATCCTGAGCATTTACAACAACCAAAGCGATTTTTCTCCTTAAGCGCTTCCAGTAAAAGTTTGAAGCAAGGATAATAAACTAAAACCAAGTCCGTACAAGACCCTCTGTCAGGTGCAAAAGATAACTATTAATATAGCTTGTCAAGAAAACACGAGCATGTTTAAACTGCTGGCTGAGCTTGTAACTTTGTCAGTTATGAGTATGCACTTGAATATATAAATTTAAAGGTAGGTGATGTAAAGATAAAATCGATGTAAAAAAGTATTAAATTGACGGATTTCAAAACTCTAATTAGTTAGAAACGTACAATCGATAAACACTGGACAAATATGAGTTAATCGCTTACAGATTATACTAAAATAGAAAACATGTTTCATCCCTTTCATAACAGAACAATTAGCTAATCGTTTTCGAATTCCGATACGTGAAATACTAATTGATATTGCTGCAAAAAAAATATTATTTATAATACGCTGAGGGAAAACAGCAGACAGAGAGCTGAAGCGTTCCCGTTTAATCCTTTACAGCGACCAATAATGCGAATTGAGAAGAAAAAAAAGTGTAAAATATCATCAGGTAAACCGAGAGGTCCAATCATACCATAATCCATTAAGATTTTGCTTCGCTTCGTCGAACACACTTCCAAACTCCCGCGAGGTAAATATTTCAACCTCCCCCTAAGTATAATGTATTCTTCACCTCCCCCTCAGACCTCATCTTTCCGTCCCTATTTTGCATGAAGGGGGAATTTAAATTGTGTAATCTAACTTTCAATTCATTCATACATTCAACGCCATCTCTAGGTGATAAATTGAAACTCGGGTGAATTCTTAGACTCATTTAGCTCGAGGGTTCGAAGGTCTCATATTTATTTATAGTTTACCATTAATTAAACTACTGTTACTAAACCGTGGGAAGTGACTAATTCAATTATTTTTATTCAATATCAAGCGCACCAATGTTGTATACTTTTAGCGAATACGAATACATTTTCCTTTTATATTTCCGACGGTATCGCTTAACAATTCAATTATCTAAAACCAGAGCACTTTTTTATCTCCCGGTACTAAAAAAAGAAAGCTTCTTATCACAGTAAAAAGGTAATTCCGGACTGAATGTTATTTAGAAACTTGCATTGACCTGCATCCGGAAGGTTCGAAACAAAGATTTTATAATATTAATAAGGGTAAATTCCGCTAACGCTTTTGCAAATTCAATTTTGCTAATAAAATCCGTCCTGGATACAATATGAAAATGATGAAAATTCTGTTGAATTGTCAAATATAATTCCGTCCCGGCTTGATATATTTTACGTAGATATCCTTCCTCTTCATTTAGTGGACCATTTTTCTTGTTTATCTCTTATCTTGCTATAAAAAACATAGCTCCTGTTTACGCGGCGGCAAAACTATTGCTGACAAGTTTCCATTTTCTAAATGCCCCGTAATGAAATTACAGCGTATGTCGATGCTTTTGGACCAAGTGCTTTTCTTCTAATTGAGTTATGTGAGGATTTATGGAATGGTTTTGTTTTCAAAACTGATATTATCGTTATTTGCCTTTCCCCTACTATGTTATGCACATTTATGCATTGGTTTAAACTACTCTAATTATTTAAATAATCAAAAAATCATTACAACTGGATTATCGGCAAATTATCTATTATCATTAATACGTCTGTCTGTTAATTACAGTGCAAATGTAATTCAGAGTACATTACGAAGACAAAACTTTTATGTTTCGTTACATCTTACACAGGTGTCAACGGCTAAAAGGTTTTTTCAAATGAAAATCGCAATCAGTGTTAATGAATGTGAGAGGGTCCGTTTTGACATGATCAAATTAGCCCCTAAAAAGCCTAAAAAGCAGCGGCCAACTGCCTTAATCTAATTATGGAACTCAAGAATAGAAATGAATTGGTAATTTTAACTTTTGCTTTGCATCGATTTCATTCTTATTTCCATTGCATAGAATTTTTTGATCTATTTTCCTGTTTTCTCATTATTATATATATAAAATCTTGTTCAATTTTTTATTGAAAACATTATTTATATTTTACAAAACGCTCTGTATTTTTAATTCCAATTTTTTCATACAACTCATACCACATTACTCCTCCAGATAGAATTTGGTACACAACCCAATTTTCATAATTAAATTTGGAACATCGCCAATGCGCCATTATAAGGAAAATATTTGAAAAGTGTATACCAATCCTAATTCATTACTATTACAAATCGCGTAAAATGTTCAAATACTAATAACATTTTGGACAAAATGTATGTAGTAGGAAGAGATATATTATTTATAGTACAAATCTATCAAGAACGACCTTAAAATTAAATTTGACAGTATTCATACGCCTCGCCTCACCGCGACCAGACAGCTGTAGAACAAAGAAAAAATATTTTTGTAACAGAAACAAAACACAACACATGTGTTATTTATAAAAACGTGACAAAATCACTTGTTTCAGTTCCGCTGACCCGTTTATTTTTACGCTGATGCAGTTAGATGAAATCTATAACAATAGCTATATTTGACAATGTTTTTTTATACATTTTTATAACTACCATGACAACATAATTGCGGGTTTATGACAGAAAACTGATCTAATCTTTTTTGAATATGTATTTGCAGACTTCTTAGTATAATGTTACAACATAAAACAATTGCTTATAAGCTTATAGGAATAATCACTATTTTAAGACGCTTTAATTATACCTTATACAGACGACCTCTGTCTCGAGACATGTCCTAAGATAGCATATAAAACACCGATTTTAATACCGTAATCCTAAATACGGAGTCTAAGTTTACTTGAGCATCCATTTTGCTGTTAAAATATCTACAGAACTGAGGAGCTATAATTTTAAGGAGACAACAGGGCAGTACAGCATTTGCGAGTAATTGAAAATTGCTAAGATTATCTCGTGAGCGAGTTTGAGCTTAAGTTTACTGAAATAAGATTGAATTTTCTTTGTGTACATTATAGTTTTAAGTGAACGGGAGAAGAAATAAATGGAATTTAATGGTCAGTTATATTAGCGAATATTAGTTCTTATATTTCTTTTATGATAAGTGATAAAAATGTTTTATTCGTCAACCCTCTCGTGGACGGCCGGTATTCCCTCTGGGTGAACCAGCACAAGTCTAGAATTGAATTTTATAAATTTAAAAACCGACGCCTTAAGGATGTCGTAATGGGTAGATATTTTTCAGAAATATTTTACACCTTTATATTTGAAATGGACTCGTTGAATTCTCACTTACTATACCAACATACTTTTCATAACTTCATACAAATGTTATAGTATAGAACTATTATGTTTTAATATCTCTTCGACTATGACGACCATTTCTTTGTATTATAAGGGGTTCGATCGGGTTCGATCTGTAAAAGTTAGTGTCAGTAAAAAACGTAAAACATGGCATATCTTAGATAAAAACCTAAGATAGTAACTCGCTACCCAGCCGTGGAGCGGCGTGGTGGTTCAAACTCCACACCTTTTTATAATTGCCCTTTGCATAACAGATGGAATTTTGTAGGGTGATACTTTTTTACGAACAAACATTAAGTTAAAACTTTCTATTTTCTTGTAACCGAATAAAAATAAAATATTTACGGAATGTTCGTAACAACTCTTGTGCTATTTATTTGTATAAATACCATACAGAATTTAATACTACAATGTTATTTAATTCGATGAAAGTTAAATGATGATAGCCCATTTATAAGTTTATCTGTAACAGTAAAACAAACTTACCCAATATAATCAATGACCTCACACGTGGAAACTACCCTCCAGGGATCAATACTGAATGTAGCGATCAAAAACTTAATAATCGCGTATTTTAGATGAATTATTACGATTTTAATTAAACCTATCCGTACTAACACTTTAATAACTTTAAAGTAACTTTATATTTAATAATAAGTGTAAAAATATATTAGTAAGTCATTTAAAAGATTGTTTAAGTTAATATAAATGTTTTTCTGACATTGAATCTGGTAAAAAGTAAAGATAATTACTTAGTCTGGTGTAATGACTTTTCGCACCTATCAGTTCGTCTGTCAATTAGAACAATAATAAAAGCTCCGTAACTTTTATAATCAAAAATTAAAAAGAACAATTAACAAACAATTAACATTAATAATGAATATATTATATATTATTATAAATATTAAACTATAAAAACTATTTCAGCAATATTTCTTTCATGAACCACAATCTTGTAACAAAGTAAATCTTTCTGCTGTTTACTCCAACATAAAAAGAACTCTGTTCCATTGTGATAAAGTTGAAATCGGATGCACCTTTTGTTGCGTTGTATAAAGGCAATTTCGGATAGCAAACTAGTGTTTCATTGTGAGGTTTTAATTTGTTTTGTGCTTAGTCAGCGCCGTTTGTGAGTTCCCACGTAGTGTTATGATCGTTGTACCCAGGCCAAGCTTGAGACGCAGATAAAACTAGATAAATTTTAAGCTATAATCATGATTTTAATTTTTTTTCCTAATTTAAATTAATGGCTAAATTTAAGCAATCTAAAATATATATTAATATTTATAATGTATTAAATATCTTCATTAATTTTGTATTACAAAAGGATGAATTAATCATTTGACATATGAATTCATAATCTATAATTTTATTATAACACTGATCCTGATGTATGGAGTCACATGATGAAATACTCGCTTTATTATTAATATTAACATTCATATACGATTTCTTATAATCATATTAAAAGTATAATACAAAAAACTAATTTATTTTTAAACTACGTTATTTAAATCTAGATCTTGAAGTAATAAAATAAATTGTAAAAGTTTCTTCTCTCTCTGTTTATACTATCCTGCGTAGGGCATAGGACGCGATGGTACGAAAATAATGGATCCCTTCAATTATTTAAATGTTAAGGCACTTAGGCATTGTTGTACCATTTCTTTGTCAAGAACTACGCATTTGGTCATTATTCTTATATAAAAACACTCCGAATGGATTATATTCATTTCAAATTGAGTTACTCTCTTTAAATATTAATGTGTATTAATGATATAATTTCTGAACCATTGAACTTAATTCACATGTCAATCAAGCGAAGACGCGAGCAAAAGCTAGTTGTTTTAAAATCTTTCATGTAATTTTAACTTGTTAAGTTTGTTTAACAAATAAAATTAAAAAAATATATATCATTAACGAAAAAACTGAAGAAATATAGTATTTATAACCTGATGATGAAGCATTTATCTAGATCACAAGGTGATCCGATAAAATGAACATTCAATAAAATAACATTTGATAATAATTGTATCTATATATTACAAATTAATTTGGGGTGTGGATCCTCGAAACGAATTAAAGACTCGTGTTCAACAAAATTGAGAACAACTCGACAAGAGGTTACTCTTAGCCTAACAAAATACAGAGGACACGCTTTGGCTCTTAACGATATCCTGACGCCTCGGGCGTAAAGAACTACCGATACACACCAAAACTTAATTCCACTGGAACTTCAACGGACATCTAAATCGGAATTAAAGAAATAAATTAATATTATAAATCGATTTCGGTTCAACACCGTTAATTAATTCGACGCCGTGTCGTTTAATAAATCTAAATGAACAAAGACATCAAAGTAATTTATATATAAAACGCCCATGGACATAATTAAAAATTATGACTTAATGAATAAATTTATTACACATACAATGCAAACATTGATTTATATCAGACCACCCGTGTTAAGATCTTAAAAAGCATTATCTAAGTCATTAGAGTGAAATTTAATATATAGAGGGAGCTTAATGCCCGGTATGACGAATGTGATAGGAATACCATACCTATGACAACAACTAATGATGTTTTCGAACGCTATATTTTATCTTTTTGTCTGTGACATGTGAATGAAGATACAATGGACTGGACTAATGATGTCCGTTATGTACCTTCATGTGTAGAGCTCACTAATTTATTTATATTCAAATTATTATAAAGATATATTAATTTTATTTTGTGTTTAAATCAATTATTTTAATTAAATTAAACAATATCCTATCTATATATTATTATTCATCTCCCATACTTCACTGAGCTATCAATCTTTCGCCCACATCCAGAGATTTACGGGGATCGGCGGTGCTTATAATTTTTATTTAAATTTTAATATCCATCTGATGAGTTTGTATCATTTAACATGTCAGATATAACAGCTTCTACGATTTATTGTTTGAGATACGGTTAGTTTTATGTAAATTAATTTAATTAGGAATCTTCGATCTGTAATCTGTTATTGTTTTATTGAGTCTTAATTTCTCTAATTGCCTTTTTAAAATTTGTTTATAAATAATTAACATTTGGCTCATTAATTTTATCGGTGTTGTATTTAAATTTTACTATAGTATTAAATTTTTACTTAATTTGCCAAATTAGAGCTTATCTGATAGACGTGTCCGACGCGCGCTCCAAAAATAATTAAACGATACTATCATTAAAAAAATATCATCCCTATCCCTAATTGCAGAGCTCTCAAATGACCGTAGATAAAATTAATCTGTACAAAAAAATTTGCATTCCTATCGGCATTCCCTAGCAATTTTAATCGTCCCTCATTAAGCACATCGCTTCGCGTAAACGCGCGGTTTACGAGCGCCATTTTGAATTAATTTCGCGCCAAACAAAATGGCGACATAACCGCTACGAGAAACAATAAAAAAAATATTAATCTCGAATGACATCTTGACTGATGTGAATAGCTAAAAACACAATTATGTCTCCCGATTAAAGCAAAATTTAACCGCAACTTTTAAACGCATTTAAACAAATAACAACAAAAAGTAGAACATAAAAAGTATTTCAAACAAACATCAACAAAGCTATTGTAAACTCAACATAAAAAGGCTCATTATGCCGTCCGATGTCATAATAAATTTAGATCCAACACGGTGCGAAGTTATAGAACTAGAAGTGTAGTTGAAAAATAGAATAGTTTTTATATAAATTATAATAGGTATCACTGTCAACCGCACCCGTTCCGAATAGGAACTGAATATTTAAGTACACGTCTTTTCCTTTGCCGCCTGTTTGCAAGTTACGAGTGACAACCAATCCGTGTAATATATGTTACGGTTTTAATTTCATGAATATGTAAAACGTTTTCAAAATCCGTCAAACTTTTACATATTTTCGCGAAGCAATAGTCCTAAACTTATTTCATAAACTTTAGACATATCCTTTATTATATTTGTTAATCAATCTCATTAGAATGAGCATGAAGAAGAAATAATTAAAATTTAACAAGATTTTAATACTAAAGATAAACTAATTAAATGTTAAAAGTTAAGGATAACATTACGGTATAAATGCTAAGAAGTAAGATAGTTTAATCATTATTAATTCAAATTTTCCAAGTACTGAACAAATAACTAAACCATTACGTAATTTGCATTTAGTTGTTCATTTTAAAATTGTTTACCCCGTAATTGTGTTCTTTGTGAAAGTAAAATTTCTTTCTCTTTAACTAGACCAATTTGTATCTCAACGACTCTTATGCCTTAAACCACTTGATTTATAAAAGATTCAAGCGACAACGCCAGCTATTTGTAGCTATGTCTTTGTAAGTTGCCATTAAGTTAAATGTTTATTATGGTTTCCGTAATGCTTCCTGTAATTTAAAACTTGTTCTATTGACTTTGTTTCTTACCTTTTAATTACGAGAATGATATAAATTTATATGCTCATCATATGTTGATTAAGGAAAGTTAAAAGTTGAGTTTGTTTTGATTATATATACTTTAACACATATACGCTTAATATAATGAGTTTCTAGACTACAAAATAAGCTGAGACCAAGGTGAAATCCTTGCGGTATCCCGAAAATAAATAGATTCCAAAAGCTACATTTCTGATGCCTCTCATATTTTCTACTTCATATACAGATAATAGGAACTTTGTAAAATGTGTCTAACTTCGAATTTCCATTGTAATAAAGTGGATGGGAGGACTCTTGGAATAATTAATAAACAATTGTCTGCCGACTACGTGACAAGAGTGTGGGCTGAAGTTAGGAAGTCTGATTGCCGTCTAATGCTTGATAATTTAATCAAGATTTACTTTTAGATTAGAATGTTCGTCTTGGAAAATATTTTTGAGTTGTCTAGTTTTCCACATTTTAATTGACTTGCTTAAATAATTAGTCCTGGCAATTTTATTTGGGAGTAGTTGTCACAATACTTACTTTATTATGAGTAAAGAATTTTTGATATGTTTATTTAAATGATTGAACAAATTTATCACATCAAAATATAAATAACTTTACCTGTAACATCAATTTATTCAATAAAATCCATTGCAGAATCAGTCAATTATTGAATAAATTCGAAAAAATAAGAATACACATAACATTCAGAATATCAATGATATCTACAAAGGATTCTAAATTCGAATATTACCAAGCTCTTTCTCGATTCCAAGCCGTTTTCCATATGAATGTATTAAATCCCTTATGTGCCATCCACAGTAATATAGCAAAAATATCGCCCCGTTCTTTCCTTGCTTGCTGATTTACGATCATTAATGTGGGTAGATTCAAGTTTACGCGTGACCGGAAGTATTTTTGCCTAAATATTCTTAAAATTCTTAATACATTTACTATATTTAACATATAAAAAGATTTAACAAAATTGGTAGTTTCAAAATTAACTGAAATCTATAATAGTAAACAACTATACTGTTAGGAAAACAGTCTTATTTTAAAGTATTTTGTTTACCCTAAGTACATTTACATTGTGGAATTTGATGATCGCTGCGAGTAATTTGTAAGTTACGTCATAAATCAAGTGTCAAGAATCCTCTAAACTGTTCAAATTGAGGATGACGCCGCAGAAATTTAATTTTAACGACGTATACTCGTAATCTGACAATGCTATCATATGTCACAGGAAGAACTGTTACAACTCCTAAATGGATTTTAAATTAATTATGATGAATTATACTTAATTTAGATTAAATGTTATTTAGTTGCTTAGGTTATTATCTCATCTATTTTTAATTCTGTTAATGTTAATTAGGATAACATTTCACTTCATGCTCTTTGTAACTTTAGGTTATTAACTGTCACTATCTTAGTTCATGGTATTCCTTTTAGTCGGTTTTGCTTCACCGATGTGAAGGTATAACAAAGTGTGCTATAAATGTCACAAGCGACTCTAAATTCAACGAGAGATTCCTAATTAAGTAATTCGTCGTTCCATCCTGCAATGTATCACGCGTTCTAAGATTTTCACTTGCTCGTGGGTGAAATGAAGCCGTTTTAATCAGAACCACTTGGCTTGTTTAAATTTTCTATTAAATCCGTGAGTACAACGTATCTCAGATCTATTAATAAGGCAGTTTAATTTGGGGTAGGGTCGGAAAAAAAGACTCATAATATAAAAATATATTTTTCATTGTGGTAGGAGCAACTTGTTTATGACTTTTATTTGAAATTAAAATATCTTAAATCAGGTTTCAGGCTTATCTTCTGTAAGGTTCTGTTTAAATTATTCAATTTCTATATAAATATAACTTAGAAGCACAAAAAGTAGTATTTCAGTTTCTATTTACGTTGACATAAAATATAGCTGTATCAAAAACTATGACGCGTAAAAAATCAATTCCGCTTTATTCTTGTTTTGTTGACCGTACGTCCTGTGACAGTCTCGTACACGAACCAGATTAATGGTTATATTTTAAATTATTCCTGTATTTCACGTTGTTTTTATATTTTCCCTCCTTTATTACGTTCCGGCTCCAACTAGCTGTAATCTAAGCGTGCATTTTTCATTCGAACGAAATGGACTTTTGTCCGTTTGATATATTAGTAATGTAATAGTCTATTTAAAATTTATCATTCTAGAATTCATGGAAAAATGTATTCATCGAGTGAATATTTTATCACTGTATTTGTGTTACCGAATACGGAATGTAAATATATAATATTTAAAATGAATATTGTTTTGAATTAACATATACCAATCAATCTCCTCTCTTGTTGGTATATTGTGAGCTATCGTATCTCACACAATGGCACCATCTATTACAATTGCTTTCGAATCATATCTCATAGCTGCAGACACCAATTTACAAGCAAATAAGACAATTTCGTCATTATTACACCCATGCCACGTTAAAGGCGGCAGCGGACGTCGCAATCTGAAAGCGAGTTATTGTAAACACGTTTTAGATACCTTTGACATTTTTATATTTAATTTATATATCTCTAAAATTTTGTAAGATTCAATTGATGTATTTTTATAAATCGTTTAATACGTAAAAACCGCTTCTGCTTTTATTTTGTAAGTACCAATCTCACCAATCTCCACAAAATTACATAAGAAGAGTTTAAGCCAAGGGAGAGGGCTATTAAAATACGTATTATCTACGGCCTAAGGCCACGTTGGGGGTTCTCGTGAGATGTAATTAAAGAGGATATGAATTGATTCAGATTAACACTTATTATTACGGCTCGGTCCAAAATTAAAACATTTGTAATAGAATTAAACATCGAGCTCTGAGACGCCGGCCTTAGAGAATATTTAATTTTTAGATATATTTGTTTGTGAATTAAAAAATCATTTCCTTCTCACTGATATCATTGTATTGTATTATGTTAATATATGAGATAGTGGCCATACATTTAATTTAAAGTTTGTGGCCACTAAAAATATAAGTAACTCATATTACAAAATAATATTCACATATTATATTTATGTTGGTTTGTGCTTAATTTATATATAAGCGTGCCACAGCGGCACGCTAAAGGCACATTAATAATAAAACTTGAAGAATAAAATTTCAAACACTCTGCTTTGGCTGAAATAATAAGCGAAGGCGTCTTAAATCTATCATTATTATAATTGCATATAGGATATTGTCCACTTCATTTACAGTATTTAAAGTGTCATAAAATACATAATATATTAATGTTTTTTTTATTATTTTAGTCGCCATTTTATCGTCTCCGCTTATCGCTATGACCACGGCTCAACACGGCGGAGTTATTACAGAAAAACCTACCTGCTAGGTGATTTACTTAGATTAATACGAGGGAGTGTCGGTCCATCAAAATTTTAATAATATTCGAATAAAATTATAAAAGTGCCACAAAGAGCATATTTTGCATGAAATAACAATTTTTAAAGTCGTGTTTAAAGAACAATTATTGCGCAGAAAATCTTGGAAAGTTTATTTAAAATAACTAAATATCTTAAAATATTTTCCGCTGTTTATTTTTATAACGGCATTAAACATTTTATTGGTAATATTAAAACACTAAATCCATTCAAACCCCTTTTACGTGTTCTCTTCAAACACGCAAAACTGCTGACTGGAAATGATAGAGCTTTCTTGTAAACACACATGCGAGTTGTTCTGACATGTAACCGTCAATTAACATGTATTTACTTCAGTGAATTTCATGTTTTTGCTACTTTTTCGTATTACATTACAAACTACATTGTTCCATCTTAATGGGTTATATAACTTAATAAAAAACATGTAAGTACATGTTATATATATAATTTTATAATGAAGCATGTAAAGTGTCAGACGTATGTTATATCGTCTGTGTGTTGAAAATCACAAAATAATTGATGTCGATTATTATCATGTTTTAATTGAACATTTATCTGCAGCTTATCTGGTTATTGATTGCGGTAGTAATGCAATGTTTTAAATAATTTAATAAGTTTTGGACGTTCGTCATCAATTTTGCAGATAGCAATAAAAGTGTAGTTTATTTAATCATAGTTTGTTGATATTCGACAGTTTGATCGAGCCGCGGTTATCAAAACGAGTTCCAATAACAGTTGTTATTTATATAACGAAACTTTTTTGATATAAAAATATTATTGAGTTAGTTTAAGAAATTATAACTTGCTTCGTACGTTTTATGGACATATTTTTTTCTAAAACAGTCTCAACAGTGGATATATTACCTCACAACAAATATAAATAAAAGTGTCTACAGTCGGTACTTTACGTCGAGGCAAAGAGAACCCACAAATATTCATCTAGAAATAAAACAACTTTACAATTGAACTTTAGTATCCCTTCGAGAGCTGTCAGCTTTATTCGATTCTCATAGAGATCTAAAATAAACAATATTATTATATTAGCGGGAGAATCTAGATGGAAAATCAAGTCTAGATATACCGGTATTGGATTTGCTCAAGTCGAACGTAGATATCACTGAGTGATAAAATTATGGGCTATTCTGAGGATGCTGTATCCGTTCTCGACTTATCATCGCTATTTCTATGTATTTTTACGGAACTTTATATTTTTATTGTAAGTTTATTTTTATATTTCTATTATTATCTTCCTTCTTAATATAAGTTGTTAGTTTATTTGAAAAGTCTTAGTATATATTAAATGTTATTTAGTGACGTTCAGAAAATTATATCATTAATTTTTTTGTCATTTATTAATAAATGTGTATAACAATTTTATATATTTCTTCTCTTTAAAACGAAAGTAAAGTAGTGTCTTTATATCTTAAAAAAATAAAATAAGAAATAACATTGCGATTTTTGTTTTCTTCTAAACTTAGCGCTGCTTTAAAATGTACTCTACTTGAAATTCAACATGGCTGCTAAGGATTTCTCCGAATTTCCTCGGATATCTCAAGAACCTGAGATGCTGTGTGGTCATCATTTACTTTGTTGTGACAGTTACGTATGGAGCTTAATAAATGTGTTTCGGTATTGTAGAATTGTTACATAAAATTCCAGTACATTTTTATTTATTTGATGTACAAGATGTATTTTTACTTTATAATTTTTTATTCAATTTTTTTTAAACATCAAACATTATCATTAATAAAAAGCTGTTTAAAGAGCAAAGTATATATTTTAAAGCAATGGCGTTTAGTCATTAGCTGGCCAGTCTAGACATAGAATAATTAATCTAGATTCATATTAAAGTTACGGTTAAATCAATGTAACGTTAGTATTCATTAGTTTTTCATTCTTGAAGTTAATGACTTTAACTTTTGGAAGGTCAATCAAATATACAATAAATTAAAAGAAATGTATGAAATTGATTTTTAATTATAATTGTTGCGCTCATTAAAGTATGTTTTATTTTATTTTTGAAATTATAAAATACTAATAATAAAAAAATACCTTCCTATATTAACGACTAGCTGCTGCTAGTGACTTTGCTTGGGATTAACAACTCAATTTACATATTTATTTAGAATGCACATTGTTTTGTTTTTAATACATTTCTAATACTGACGTTAAGGTCATAATGAGATATGTTTTTTCTTAATAAATAGATTACCAATTCAGTAATATTTCTCGAACTAAACTTTAAGTTCCAGAACTTTTTTTATTTGAACCCTATTTTTGAAGACTCCAGGTTATATTAATAAAGCTGATTATCATCCTAAGAGAGATACACGATACCATTACTGATAATTTTGATAAGGGCGTCCCTTAGAGGGTTACTTAATCAATCTGTTTGCCTCTGTACTTCAAGGTCGTTTTGATAACAACCTTCTGAGTACTGAATATTTCCATAAACATTTTTTAATTCTGTATTTCATTTCATTTTTAATTTTTATATAGATGTTTTTAATCCTTTACACAATGCAAATTTTTAAATGACTTAAAAAACAATGCTATGGCCTCGTATTTTCGTCTTGTTAATAGAATTACGGAATATGAAGCCTCTAAATACATGTACACATGATGTATATATGCTTCTGATGGTTGAAATTCGTAAAATACTTACCCAATTACAACATTGAAAGATTTCTCTCAAGTGTTCGTTTTACACAATCACGTTACACGTTATCGATAACAAGATAAATAATATTGATAAAATAAAAGTCTTTAATTCCGCAAACTGGATATCAGATGAGATAATCAACCCGTGATTGTAGGACGCACTGCGTAAATTACAGAGAGCGAAGCAATTACATCTCAGTCCTGCACTAAACGTAAACTCGCTAAGATTATAGTTTCGAATTTAATAGTTCCACTTGAGATGGTATTTCGTGTAAGGGCGTGTGCACACTTGTTTATTATAATTTATATTTTAAAATGAAAACATGGATGTCTTAATAATGCCTGTTAATTGACTAAAATTTGATATCATAATTTTGGAGTTATATAATTTAATAGCTATATATTGTAATATAAAAGTGATAAGGAGAATAAAAATTATGTAATATATAGTATGTAAAGGAAATTTAATACAATTATATTTTACCGAAACTAATCATGATTAACTTTACTATAGTCTATCCCAGCCTAACACAGTAGCAAATTATAAAGTGTTGGTTGTACATTAGAGAAGTAATTACTTGTCCGTAATGAGTTGTAGATCAAATTATAATTTACAATCTAATAATATCATAAGTGGTTTAGTTCACATTAAGCTGTCCAGACCCCGGAGTTATTGACGATCCGAATTATTATTAAATCCGGTAATAAATAAATATTCCATCGCCAACCCTATTATTACCTCGAATCCCCGAAATATCTATAAGCGGGTACATCTAACAAACTATACTTTATCTGTACCGAAACTTAAACTCAAGTGTATTGTATAAACATCAACTGTCAGAACAGTTTAATTTATCATAGTCGAATTTCGGAGATAGCCGTAGTAAACTAACTCTGGTAATTTCGAATGGCCACTGCGGATGCGATTGATAATATATATCAAAACTTTGCTACCCACAGATATACAAGTATTTTGCCATAAATCTATTATAAAATATACAACCTGAATTTAATAAACGATTCTCTTTGTATGATTTTTTAAATTATATTACTATTTTACGACGGAAAAGAAGCCTTTTGAAAGCTTAGCAAAAAGAAATTTAAAACTATTCTACCAATAATCCGAGCTTGGATGTTTTTTAAGCTCATAACGAACAGTCAATGAAAACTTGTAAAGACATAACTAGGCTCGGCCGGCTAAATCCGGACCAAACCGCTTCGGACTGGATTACAACAGGGCCAAACTGGAATAGAAACCGGATTAGTCCGGTGAAGTTCCGCGCATGGTTACGCTGATTTAGAAACTTGATCTTGTTTGTTTCTTAAGATATTCTCCGATATCTTATACATAATACTACTGGAATAGAATTTGTTATAAGAAAAGTGTTAATAATAGTTTAATTTCATAAGTTATAATTTTACTAGATTTCATACCTGGTTACTGTATCAAACGAATATGTTACGATAGAGAAACTATCAGTCGTACAAAGAAAAGTAAAACATTATAACATAGTCGAGTTACAAAGCTGCAACTCCTCATACACTAAGAATATAAATATGTATTCAAATATAAAGTGAATATACGAAGGCTCCAAAACACGATTTCCATGCGAAAGGACAGTAAATACTTTTAAAAGACCGCTGGAGTCGAACCGCGATATGAAATGATCAAATATTCCTTCATACTTGGCTTCAAATTCAATATAACTGAAATGTAAAATATATTATTTTAACGATTATATGTAAAGAATAAATTGAAGAGTGCAATAAAATAAATTGATTTATATGTATTGACTTAATAATAACATTAAAACATAAAAGAAAATAGCAACTTTTATATTTGGTGCTCGGAGTTCCACAGGATTTTGTAATATGTAATTTTATCATTTTGTCTTTGTGTATTAGAACTCAAATTTTCATTTAAAGTTTTAGATTGTATATTTTGTCGATCTTTTTGTGTTTATTTGAAGTTTATTTTAAAAAGTTTGTTAGATTATTGAGTGAACTGTTGTTAACCAAAAACTTTGTCATTGCTTGGAAATTGTAGTTGAGTAATAAAACTATTTGCACTATAAAGGCAAATTGTTAATAATCCAATAAACTAATTTGTCGTACCGTAATTTAAATTTGATAATCTATTCATGTTTATAAATATCTATCATGAATATTTCATTAAACATAAAGTAGAACTAAAATACCAGCACCTTTTACTAGGAAAATAATTGAAACGTTAAGTTTTTTCGCTGAATTATCTTTATCTATAAAATAGTTTTATTATATGAATAATGTATAAATATTGTAAAAGGTCCATATAAATAAGTTTAATAACAGGTGGAACCGATACCGCAGACATGTACATACCCGGTAAGTATATATCGGCTTTTTGCTCTTATCCCCTTGTGGTTATGCCTTTTATTTTGTTAGTGCAACCAGTATTTACAAGGTTATTTTTCTTTGTTGAATATTTTTAATAAAGTTATAAATACTGTCATACGTCCATATTAAATGTAATATGAGAAAAATCCTCAGATCAAAGTTTGGTGAAAATGTTGTTTATGTTTAGCTAAATCTAATATTACTTGGATCCGAGTAAATTCAGAGTCCTAGGAGAATATTCGCTAGCGCTTATTCCATTATTCAACAATGCGCACCATATGTGGGTAACGATGTTCCTAAACCAGAAAATATTTAAAATTTATATCAATTCACAGCTCTAATATAATCTTGAAAACTTTAAAGAAATAAAGAGGTAAATTAATAATTAGTTAAAAATTTAAAAAACATGGATAGAACAAAAAATGACTAGAACAGCAATAGGCCAAACGTTAGTAAAACTATAATCGTATTAAAATATCAATGAAAAACTAGAGCAAACTGGAAATAGAACGAGCAACAGATGTTATACACTTGAATTCACATACCAAGTTGCTACAGGAACCAGGAGAGCGTGAATTAATTACTCCACCGTAATTAGACGTGTGATCTTCAAAGCTACATATAATTTTGCAAATGTTATCAAAACAACAAAACGCTCGACCCTATCATACAAAGATATATGTAAGACAAAACAAAACATCTAGGTGTAAAATTCACATAAAGTCCCATAGCCGTGTCATAAATTGATTTTATTGCGAGGTTCTAACAGCATGCAACAAAGTTATTTGTGTTAACTTTTAGTAGTTTCTGAAGTGTCAACGAATACAAAATCTTATTACATTATTCCCCGAACGTACTCTTGTTTACTTTTGAATACATGTTTCATTTTATAATAAGAAAATTATAAAATAAGTAGAGAAATACCCACCCCTAATTGCACGCCCAATGGGTAAGGAAAAGACAAAAAGAGTATTATCGTAAAAGAGAAACAATGCGTATCCTACCTCCCTGTGAGATTCTCGGAGCTAGACGTCGCCCCACAGACTTCCGTCGCTGCGGTCTTGGGATATATTCCCTTGGATTAAATTACACTATGATGCAGTATCGAGACGAACAAGATGATGGCATGAAGTCTTGTAATCACATTATCATACGCAGTTTTAAAACTTTTTCGGATTCATTGGATTAGTGTTATTACGCTACTCTTTTGTTGGAATAAAGTTGTGTGACATCTTAATAAGAAAATGCTTTATCTACATAGCTTATAGCTTTATCAGTCTTTTCATTTATGATACATAAAAAAATATTGTCTATTTTAATATATTATGATGTCTTCTATTGTTATTGAAGTAACAACAAACGGTATATAGATTTCAGTAGAAGATAAAGCACTCTTTATTCTTTTGTGGTATATTTCGATTTCAATGACATCACATATCAATAAAAAGCTATCCGGTTGGAAAAGTACATTCTAGTTTAAAAATTCGATAAGTCGTAAAGATATATGAAGTTTGTGCAAACCCACCGTGGAATTACAGAATTTAACCGAGACGGGATAGGTCGAACGGATGCGAATATCAAAACTTTCCGGCAACTTCGCGAAAAGTTTCCAAGTCGCAACTCAGTACTTGGACGATGAAAAATGAATTGTCTGCACTTCAAGTATATGGTCATAGTTGCAATAATAATTGTCAGTGCCCGTCTTAGCTATTCAATTAACTACAAGGAATTATGACCAAAGTTGTAGATACATATCATTTTACATTCACGGTAAATGTATTTCGTATTAAAAATAATGGCTTTAGTTGTGCAGAACACAATAATAATACATTCTACAAGATTATTGGGATGTCTTGATTGCTATAAAATATTCTCAATATAGCCCTCAGGTAACGAAAACTTCATTGTCACGGAAATATAAACATATAACTGTAAAGTTCCAACAAAATGCGAGGCACGATGGTACGGCGTGTATTTGAATGTAAGCAGAGTTTAGACCCCAGACAGGTTTATAGGAAGCCTCGTACACAACCTCGTGCACAAACGCGTACTAAGTCATGTTACGACGCGCCGCATTAATACTGGAGACACTAATGTGTTTATTGTCAGAATATAAACGGTTTATTTATTTCTTAATGTTCTCTCCTCTTAACAGTTTCTTCGCCTTTGGACACCGAGTTTTTATAATGAATATCTACAAACACAATAGTAAATAGTTTTGAAAAGGTCGTTTTAATGTCTCTCAGGTCATTTCGAGAGATGTACTTCGTCAGAATGACCTTCGTATAATAAACTTTCAATTTACGTCAATAATTGTAAAGCCTTTTAAAGCAGCTGTCATTTATCTGACGTATTTTCATTGTTCTTTATGATTTTCTTGTCTATTTTATTACTAAAGCTTTTAGTTAAACAATTAAGATATTAACTCGATTGTTATAGAAATTAGTTTTTATATAAAATTCGCTTTCATCTCTAATATTGTTAATCGCATTGATATTGTTGATAATTTGAAAGCTGAAGCTTGTAATTCACGTTACAATAAACCTAGTATGACATAGCATAACAAGCGCCTAACCGCTGCCATCTTAGTATCCGAGTACCTAATACACAATAATCATATGCAAAGTGATCGTTAAGTATGCGGGTTGCATCTAACAGTGCAGTTGAAATGTTAAACCTAGCTTACTATATAAATATATAGCGTGATAAAGGATTGCGGATGCGATTTCCATATGTTCCACTTGAGGTTTATTGTGCATCCACTCTTGTAATAATTACATTAAAATTATTTTTTCTTATACATTTTAATAAAATTTGTGTGTTCGTAATTCCAAAAAGCAGTTTTTTACTAAATGCATATAAAAGTATATTCGTTACAAAAAAAAACTATCTAATCTCTAAAACGACTGGACCGATTTTAACAGGATTTTCAATGACGGATAGTTGATTGTATAAGGAATACCTAAAACTACTTTTATTTAAAAAAAAAAAAACATCGCAAACGAAATTGTGAGCGCAGTTAAATATCAATAAAAAACTTCAACGATCGTAATGTCTAGAGTCAAGATCAGAGTCAAGGACCCCTTGACTATATCATTTAAATCGATTTTTATTTGAAATGTCTAAATCAATATAATATGTGCAAAGACGCTGCAAATAACTATATATCGAAATACAATCGTGTGGTTGAAGACCTTTCGTCGTAATCGATTCAACATGAATAATTCTATGTCCCATTCGTTTCGAAATTGAATTGCGAATGCGTATCAATCGATACGGTTCCAATTTTATGACACAAACAAATACCTTCACGTCATATCGATATGAAATTTATACAAAAATGTGTTTACTGTCTGCATGTATTTTATTTATCGGGACTGTTTGATTTGTTCAATTATTGAATTATAAAATAATCATTTTTGTATGACATTTTAATTTAATTCCCCTCTGAACGTTCTGATACATTCAAGTGAGTGCTTTCAACTTCATTTTAATCAAATTTATCATAATATAAAATAGAGTCATCAACTCGCGACCACAATCCACGTCTGTTCTGCAATCATTTCGATTACTGAAATCGTATAAATGACAAGCGACCCTACAATTTAAGGGGAAGATGAATGTTGAGTGCAGACGATTTTGATTGATAGTCCAATAAATGCCTCTGGACTGTGGCTGCGCTGTCACAGACCAGAGTTCAATTTAGATTCCCATTGTTTCGTTTTTGCTATCCCTTAACAGAACGCATAAATGAATAAAACCAGTTGTTTCGCTCGGGTTTTTGTTTTGGATTTGGATGTTATTTTAAATTATTTGATGTTAGTGATTTTAAAAGTCTTGATTTCGATTGAGTCGTGTTTTATTGTTCTGTTTTATGGATGTATTATTTCAGACATCTGTTATATTTTGTTATTGAACACTCAAGAATAGAACCATTCTTAAATATCTTATTTCTTTTAGTAAAGTAAAATATCTTTTAACGAGAAGCCGCCAGTACCAATTACAACTTTAATGTCTTTACTTATTCTTTATAAAAAAACACGAGCTAAACTTAGTTACATCTAAGGGTAACTGAATTATGCGGGAGCGGTTTTCTAACAATCTCGCAAAATTACAAAGTCTTCTTGGCTTTTCGTATATTTCGTGGCATGCGCTGACAATCCTACGTCAACTAATCCACGGAAACCTTAATAAGCATAACAAAAACCAACATTTTTCCGCTGTAGTATCATAACATGAATTATTCGCGCACGAACCGCCAGATTTTTCTGGGAACAATAGAAAAACTTCTAAACTCTCAAGCTATTTTGGTATTTGTGATAGCATTATACGGCGTATTTTTGTTTGAAATGTTTTGCGAATTCCCGTGAGTGGCGGCCTGTAAATTCGTTTTCCTTTTAATATACGGGTTGGAAGATAAATTGTGGGAGACATTGGGTATGATTGATAGCATACACGTTTAAATTCGACCACTGGTATCGGTAACAGAGCCGGCCTATTTTGATAGGATTTGCCAAAAATTGGCAAAAATTGCTATAAAAATTCTATAATTTGTTATTCAAGAACAACATTACCCAAACCATAAATTCCACTATATTTGCAGAATCTAATACCGGAATAAATAGATTAATATAATATAGACGCTTATAAAAATACATCAAGCCTGCACCAATCATGTCTTCCTTAACTTTCCGTAAACAAGTATATCTTAGAAGTTTTCTTTTTCTTTTTCAATTTGCATTTACGATAAAGGAACGTATTGGCTAATTTGACGAGGGGAGTTTTTGTTTAAAATAATGTCTTGATTGAGTATCAAATATCTCGAGGTATTGAGTTTCTCTTTAATTTTAAAATTGTGGATTTTTTTTCTCTTGCATAAAATGTAGTAATATCTCATTAAAGAATGGTATTTGTTAATAATTGGACAATAAATAAAGTTAATTTAACACTCGGTTGGTTTTAAATCGATTGAATAAGTGGAACCGAATCAATTAGAATCGATCAATTATTGATTTAACGATAGATTTGTATTTCTTTATTTTCAAACCATTTTCTTATAAATCAATACAGATCTGTAAATTATAATGTCTTATAGAACTAATATTGGTTTGATCTTTTTATAAATATTATATAAGAGTAATGTTAAAGTAAATGTTTTAAGTTAAATGAAGTTAGTTATTCATTTATTCTTTTCGACATTTAATTTCCTATGAAGAAGTTCCCGTCTGACTCAGATTCGTATATTTTAATGTGCTACATATATTTCTTCTTCATTTGTGATTTGACATTTTTGATGTGTAATTTCCGGTTTATATCATTTAGATAGAAGTAAGTAAGATTTCTATATATTTTTTTCGTATAAAAGATGTCAGGTGTAAAAAGAAACAACTAAATCCCTAAATATCTCTCTTAAAATTGAGTTCCAAACAATACAACCCGCGATGAACGCATGATTTCATTAGTCATTAAATCAATACGTGAACCGAACATTTAATTCATAGGTTCCCGATTCACGCACTCGTGTACATTCTCATTCAGAAACTAATTAGAATCACATACATATACAATATAAGATGGTAACATATCTTGTTTGTTAATTTTAATTAAATATATAATGAAAAAATAATCGAAACATCCAGGATTCCAATCTGCTAACTCTGGGAAACACTTTCATTTCACCTCCCGTGTTGAGGCACCTCGATACCTCGATACGAGGTTTACCATTGCGATGTACCTCGTACGAGGTACCGTGTACTTCGATACCAACTAGTATGTATAAAATTCTAGCTTTATCAAAATAGGTAGCCACATGGTAGCTCACTTGGCAGAGTGACAGGACGGATTGTCAGAGTTCGCAATTCGTGAAATCGTGTCAATAACTTTTTCATTCTATGTTTATTTTTAAATATATATATATTCTTTTCTTATATCACAAAGTTACATCATACACAAATATATATATATATATATATATGAATAGCGTATTCATTTCACAAGTATTATGAACATTTCAACATGTCTCTACTAAATTATGGCTTCCACTAATAAACCACGCCATTGTTAGACAGAACTGTCACCTCCTTTAATATATTAGTTTGTAATAACTATACTAAGATATCAAGACAATACCAACATTCTCATTCACTAACATTACTATATATTATATTCATTTCATTTAAATAGTTATTTCATATCAAATCGTCCTCTCCCAATATTATATTACGAAAGAAATATTCGAAGCCCTATTTCTCTATAACCGATTGCGTTAAGTCAGTTATACCGCTATCATTAATATTAAATATTGCCGAGGTAATTATATAAATATTGGTGATATAATGACGATATTTCCCACAACACATGTGATACTAATCCCTGAACCATATGCGAATCTAATTGTCATATTACTGAAATAATATAGTGAGTTAGTAAATGCGACCTTATTATAATACTTGTAAAGTTCTGAATAACAAAACGTTGTTTAATTTGCACTTAATTCTAATACAATCACCAGATGGTTAAAATTACCAAAATAAATTGTATTTTGGAAAGCGACTCCTATTTCTATACAAATAGAGTACATAAAGGATGTTATAAATTTCTAATAATCACATAAATAGTAATGTTCGTTGAAAATTGGGATGAAATCGTGTTTATTTTTGATGTTAATGTAATATATTAAACGCATTGCTACATTTTAAACGGCAAGAACACCGACGTTACTTCCAAAATATATATATTTAAATGAACTTTTATTAAGAATAAAAGTGACAATGTAATAATGAAAAAATATAGGCTTCCTCGCTTTCCATATCATCCACGCAACCAAAAAGATATGTAGGATTTATGAGACTACATACATCTCCCCATTTCCTGTACACGGAGAGCGGAAATCTGACGTCGACACATCGCTTATAGGTGAAATGCGTTTATAATTTTGTGTTATCTATTTTTATTCGTATCAATACATGGAATTTATTATTACATACATTTATTTATTACTTAATAATTTTATAAAGTTCTGCCGATTCTTCTCATTTTGAAAAATGCGCTTTCCCTATTAATATTGATTTGACCGTTTTTCAATATTGAACGCTAAATTACAAAATGAATTTCTTAATATTCGTTAAAAGATATCGATCGTTGAAATAATCGTCTTAATATTGTATATTAAGTGTACATCAAAATCGGCTTATACCGTAATCACCCCATCACGTGTTTTATCACGATTGATTTGAAGATTCCAGGGGCGATGTACTTCATTAACATGAAACATGAATTTTAATATTCAATATCATCAAAAATATTGAAAAATTCATACGAGTGCGGTATGTTTTGAACACGGAAGCAATATTACATCTTCTATTTATATATCGAATGTCTTGTTTTGTATGATTTCTGTATTGTTTTGGGAAACCGGTGCTGACTCCAAATATACCTTCATAATTTCGGTTATTTTATTTATAAATTGTTTATTAAATCGCACTTATATCACAAAGAACAATAATATAAATAAAATTTACTTATAAAATATGATTTTTATTTAGGTGGTCTTTTATGATACATGTAACTAAATACTTTTTCATGCACTCGGAGTCTTAGTAAATATTTGGAGGCATGTAATGTTATGTTATATAATGTACGGAGTGTGGGTAAAAAGTTAACAGTAACATGAGACAAGTAAGAAGCTATAAAATTCTGTGGTTGGTAACCGCTTTAAATGCGGGTTTAACGTGGGAGGTAATAATGATATATTTTAATACTAAAATTAATACTTAAGATAAAGAAGCCCAATAAAATCAATTTACTTGTACTATATTTTATTTGTGTATATATTTAAGACTTATAAAAACATAAGTGACTTATGAATCGGTTCATTGACCTAACACTTTAAATTTCAAACAAGACTTTTGGTGCCCACAAGGGGTTTTTACTTCAACCCTTACGAGTAAAAGTGAAATAGTGTTATAGAAATTACTGAAGCTAGAAAATTAAACTGTTATTTAAGCTATCATAAATAACATATCAAAAGAATACATTTAAAGTGAAGTCGAAAGCGGAGTTCACATTATTATTATTCCAATTTAACATGTAATAACATGTTTTTATATAAATTAACCGTTACATTTGTAATTTAATACAACGCTGTGTTCATTATTTAATATATGCATGTAATTGTTTTGATTTGTTTCTGTTGTATAAATACACTAGCCGTACCCTCGACTCCGTTCGCGCGGAATATGTTTTTTTTAAATAAATAAATAAGTTACTCCTTATAACATCAGCTATCAGGTGAAAATCTTGTTAAAATCGGTTAAGCCGTTTCAGAGATTATCCGGACCAAACAGACAGATAGAGAACAATTTAAAAATAGCTTTTTTTTTAATGTAAAAACCGTAATATGCATTTAGTAAAAAGCTCTTAGTATGGAATTACAAACAGACACTTCAATTTTATTTATATATATGTAAACATGTAAATACGTAAACTGCACATCTCGGCGAATGAATAAAAAAATAGTACCTGTGCAATGGCGCGTTTTCAAAAGATAATTAAGGTTGATATAAAATAGAATATTCGATGCAACCAATTTCCGGCTTCCGGTCAGCCATGTTGTACTTGTTTCTTTGTTACTTTTGATTAGTTGAATATGCGAATTGGAATGTTGTTTTTGTAACTTTTTAACACAGCTCGGTTTATATGCGCTTTATTTAAGAAATCAATTATTTTAAGCTTCAATATAGTAGTAATATATTTGATATTAATAAATATTTTCTTTTTTACAGGTACGTTTTTATTTATTCTACATTTAATATATAGTGTAAGTAAATCTATCAACATTCTTTATAGTACAGACACCTCTTAAAATGGAGCATCTTCAATTAAAATGACTTTAAAATGTATATTTAATTAATTAAATGTCACCTCAAATCACAAAGGATACATAATTCAACACCACACTTGAAACGATGAAAGAATCATTGTTTTTACCCCCTTATTACCATTTTAGCTAAATTTAATTTAGTCTTTGTTATCTTATGTGAATTCACCCTAACGACATCGTTACGAACAATTCATTCCAATTTAGGGTATAAAGCAGTGCACACATGGGGAAGACGCAGATTACAGGTTATAATCACATTAGCCGGATAACCGGTAAAACTGTGCAGACACATAAATCAAAGCAATGCTCATAGGAAATTAAATTATAAATGTTCCAGAATATTTCACTTTAAAATCTGTTTTATATGTTACATCATTTTACGAATATTTTAACAACATACACAAAAAAAAAATTCAATATGGTTATATAAAATTTAAAAAAACATAAAATTTTAAAGCCGAAATTTTGTGGTCGAATTGTACCAAACAAAATCCAACACAATATTGTCAGTTTAAGAGGAATAACATTTGCACCCGAGTGAAACTAACGAACTCAATCTGCACCCCAATGAGGGTGTTAAATCCCGCCTTATAATTAAGGAAATTTGAAAACCAACGTCAAGTGAGAGCGTTTGTAACAATCTGATAGGGCGAGTGCTCGTTAATCAAACGATAGAACGACACATGTCTACATTATGCCTCGCTAGTTGAGATTTAGAGATATATTCAGAAATTGAACAAATTGAACCCAAAACAAATTTACCCATTAGTCCTTACTATCGGGTTGTTCTATCTAGAAGTGTTACAAACACAAAAACAAAAAGTACACGAACATAAAAAGAGAAATAAAGGTAATACATCCAATAAAAAGCCTCAGAGTCGTAGTCTAAAACAAACCTACAATAAAGATATACAAAAATACTAAACATACGAGTAGGTACCTGATTTTATCGCTCGCAGGAGATAACATGAGTTTGCCACAATCATAACATAAAGTTTAAAGTTACACGGAGTAAAGTAAAGGAGAACTTGGAAATAAATTAAATTTGATACTGAAATGCTTATTTAAATCGTTATCACAAGTGAAATTATAGAAGTAGTTAGGGTTTGTTTATTTAGGTTTATTGGTTTTATCAAATGACCTTTAGCTTTAATAGGAAAAGCCTATCAAAGTTAAAGGTCACTTGATTAAACCAAAACTTGAATTGGACATTCTGTTTATTTAAGATGTGTTCTTGAAAAGGTAGGTACATAAACTTAGGATGGCAATAACAGCATTGGTCTGAAAGGAATAGTTAAATATATGCTAAAATTGTTTATATTTTTTCCTCTAATTATCATTATTATTATATACACTATATGAATATATAGAGAACTAAACTATCGATACCTTAACAGCGAGCCTAAAGTAGAAAATAACATTTTGTTATTTGTTTGATATCATAAGAACCATCAAATAAGAAAGTAATAGCTAAAGTTAGATATCATAAAACTAAATTAGGATATTATTAATGTTTGTATTAGAGATAAAGTGAAAATATTGAAACGTATATGTTGGCCTTAAATAATCATTGCCATCAATCAGAAATAAAAGCGGGCTAAAAATATCACCTAGAAACACCCGTAATTAGCTCTCCGTATAAAAGCATTTGTTTCTAATGCACTTGCAATGCCTTTGTAGCGGGTAACAACTAACTCAGTTTGATGGAATGAAAATGTGTAACAAAGAAAATAAGATGTTTTTCATCTTCCTCAACTCAACAAAAATATTTTTGTTTTGCAGTTAGGGATTAGTATAACTTAAAACCTAATATCCACAGGCGTTATATTAAATGTCTTATTATATTCATTACTGTCCTCTGTTTGTAGAATTTTAAATTAAAGTATATCTTCAAAACAATCCTCTAGTGTAAACTAAATTACATTCAAGTCTTATCATTCATAGCACCACTTCCCCTGCACTTACCATATCTGAACAAAGAAATTCGCCACGGTCCTGAAATCCACGCTGTTCCCCCTGTAATTAGTCCTTGGTATAAATGCATTGAACTACTAATGGACGTTTTATGCCACCCCTCTCGATTGAGTGACCCAGTCCATTCATTAGTGCATTACCCAGCATTACACCTTGGTTTAAGTGACGGGCTCGGAAACATTAATATTGTTTGCCATCATTTTGATGCAAGGAAAATAATTTATCATCTGTTCTCTTGAATTATTCTATCGTATTCACTTTCTGTTTACTAGATGACCATGCTCACTTCGCTGGTCGTCGGACATTATTAATTGTGACTGTATTATCTTTTATGTTTCATAGTATTGACAGCTTCGGATGTTATTTATGTTTATTTTTTCTTTTTTAATAATTACGATTTTAACCGTCTAGGTCGCGATTCCCTTGCAATATTAAGATAAACGGTTACTCGCTATTAATGTAGCTTTCGACACTGAAAAGGATTTTTAAAATCGGTTTTTAAAGTATCCAATACATTTAAATAAACATACACTCAAATCTTTTCAGTGTAATATAAAGAGTCCAAGTTATTTCATTTGCTTCTTAAAATATAGGCTACAACCAGATTTACACCAGATAGATATAACTTAGAATCTTGAATTTGTATAATTTTCTCGCTTTACCCATAACGCCGAAACCCATTCAAAGTGAAACAGCTCAAGATTTTAATTTAAAAATTGTGTTAACTTGCAAATAGAATTGTCTCACCTCCCCAAAAATGCTAACCTTTAAAAATGAGATGTTCCAAGACATTCTCCCAAACAAAACTCGTTTGTAGGCGGCACACGAACTAAATATTTGTTAACATTCAGAAAACTGGAGTCAAATGGAGAAGGTATTTTGTTTCTTTACAGGTTAATGCCGTTACATTAGTATTCTGGCCATTTAACGTTTATTCGGTTCGGGTTTGGGATGGGTGCCTCGTGACTGGAAGTAGTGTGAAATAGATTAATTACTTGTACTGATAGCATGTACGCTGTTGACTGTTCCACTTTGAAATTGAAGCACTTTAAAATTTGTAATTTAGGTATTGGCGTTAATGTCCTTGTCAGTTACATAGAAGACTAAGTCCACATATAGTTTCCAATTATTTTTAGTTCTTTTGTAAAGTGCTTATGTAAAGTTTCCAATACCAGTTATAAGGGTCACTTATGAGTCTTCCGACATATTTATTATTTGCTTAGCTTGAACAATTAGCGTAGTCAATTATTTTCAAATCTAAGTTACTTCGTTTATTAATTTGCAATTCAGAACTTCAGCGCGATATATAATAAAGTCACCCTGTATAAAGTTGGCACATTTACAGCGATCGGTTGTGTAGCTCATACATATTAATATGGCTGACTCGGTGACGCATTGAATGACTCTCAGTGGGTTTCCAGCACCCTGTATATTTAGTCGCTCAACAGAACCCGCGGCGATTATGGGTGTGAAATAAAAATTGCTTTACCAATTACTTTAAGTAACGGTAATTGGGTTATTTTAAAATTTATGACAGAATAAATTGGAAATTTATTCAGATTTTTTTTGATACTCATTCCAGAAAACTAAAGTTAATTCCGATAAAACAATATTATTATGGCAAAGTCAAGATTGAATTTTGTTTAAGGACTGTTATAAAATAAAAAAAGGTTTATATCAAAATATAGACGAATATACTAGACGTTTTCTCTAAAATACCGACCGCCCAGAAAGCTTCGACACTAAAGAGTGTTCGAGCAAAAAAAAATGAAAATTAATTTCCTGGCGCTACATTTCTTGTCTAAATATAAATAAGAGAAGGCTCTTAGGCTTAGCGGCTGTCGGCGGTTGTGTCCTCGCTTCATAATATCGTTGTGTTGTTGACACCGCGCTTTCCATTCGCCATTTTCGGCCGCCATTTTAGACGCGCCAAAGCGCGGGAAGCTCGCTGTCATGGCAGCTAAATAATTAGATTTCGCCCGCGCTCTTCTTCTCGTTTCATTACTGTATGTTTTGTTATGGATGTTTTGGTTAATTTTAATAACTTTTCTTAACTTTTTTAATATCTACGGTTTCTGATTATTTTAATTCCGAATTTTTTATGAGTTATACTTACAGAGAATAAAAAATACAGAAAAATATCGTGTTTTTTCTAGTGACATGTGTCTAAAAATAGATTGTAACAAATAAAATTAATGTACATTCTACTCTTTCTCTAATAAACGTCAGAATATATCAAATTATTCTTTTGGTTCGACAATAAAATATGAGCCCCCTCGAACTAGCAAATTGATATTAATTGTATTACAAGCCCGGACTGTACCCCGTGTGTTTTTCTTAACAATCAACCATTTATACATAGTCTGTGCAATAAAAGCCTCTATAGCATTTTTTACCTTAATCCATTGTCATACCGCATCTTTTATCGTTATCAATTTTCAAAATTAAGTTCACTAAATATGTTCCATCTCTTTCTACAAATTTAAATTTAATTTAATACATTCGTAATATAAATTGCGGCGGCGGGAATCCCGCTGTTTAGAATATTTGTAGTAATTTCGGTTGTCAAATGAGCGCGGGAAAGTTGGGAGACATCTTGTTTTTATAACGGCATTGCATTTTTTAATGCTATTAATAGAATGTCGAACGTACGTTTCATAATCTGGAGAAACATTTTGAAAAAAGAAGTATGTTTAGTAGTATTATATTTAGGCATAGAAGATTTTTGGGGTAAATAAAACTTTGTAAGCAAAACGGGACTTCGATGAGCTGAACTTTGTTACTGCTTTTTTCCGCCACCTACAACTATAATAATTGGGAAAGTTTACTCATTATATTTTCGACAGACCTTTGGCACGGATGGTGGAAATAAAAATATTTTTATGGACATTACTTATTTTGTAGCTTTTTCTCTTTATCTTCAACATATTTTCTCATATTCTCATGTCTGTAAATAAATGTATTTTTTTATTCTTAAATAAAATATTATGTATAAATTTATTAAGATAATATAATATATTTCAGCTATTAATAGACAAATATGTAGCTGAGAGAGGAGATCGTTCAAATGTTATGTTACTCGTATATAGGTGACGGCGCCTTGGGACCTTTCGGAAATATCACGACATTTTGAACATATGTGCGTCCGACATTTTGCTAACCCAATAATATATTTTCTCATAATGGTTTCGGGACTAAAAATATTCAAGTTAATTATTGCGCTTATGGAGGAAATAAACAAAATAATATATAAATCTGAAGTCATTCAAGAAACTCGACAACGTATAATAACAACATGATAATTATTTAGAAATTATTTTACCTCACTTTATACACTACTTAATCAGATGCCTCGTAATTCTAATTGATACAAAATAACGAGACTTCAGACCAGATATGAATTCGCGCCGATAATCAAAGATAGACCGCGACCATCATAACTTGACACTCCCTGCTCCCTTTACATCTGATATCCTAACTGGAAGCTATAAGATGAATGTGTAGCCAGGGATCTTGTCTGTTTGGACAGCTATATTTCCGTCCCGTCATCTGTTAGGGAGATGGAATGGATGTGGTACAAGACGGTAGATTCGTCGTCTAATTATTTTCAAGTGATTATTAGTGAGTAGGTGAAAGAATTTGAAACAAATCAGATACCTTTGATTAGGTTCTTTTGGTTTGGATATAGGTCACATTTCATTACACAAAGATGAGTAGGTATGTTGAGATGAGTCATATGCTTCACACGCTCTAAAAATGTTCGCTGAATCAGTACAGAAAATGTTTATATTAACGGATATAATGATCTTAAAGTTTTGTAATACGCATTATGAACATACATATATAAAAAAAAAAAAAAAAATAATATTAAATCTATTAAGTGCATCAATAATTGTTATTTAGTTTTTCGTGTAAAATTATCTTTAAATTTTGATAATTATTCTCCTATCTGCCGATCTTATTTCGTATCATCAGAGATGTATGCCTTTTATGATATGGCAGAATACACGGCTAAAATGCTTCTAGTGATGTTCAAAGATGCTCTAGAAGAAAAATCGCTTCCGCCTGTACCTTGGTACAAACAAAATAGATGTATCACAGCGGGACAAGGTGGAAATGTTCAACTGATTGCGGATAATGCGAGTAGGTACAGTTCTAATTAGTGAGCCGCGAGCGTCTCTGATTGTGAAAGGCGTGAAGAGTTCCACGCTCAGCTATACTTAAAATTTTAGTGACATTTTGGTATGTTGAATAATAAAGGAGTAAGTTTCTCATTTTTGACAACAATTTATATATTTTTTGGTAATAAAATTATATTAGAGACTAAATCATACTCGAACATAAAATGTCATCAAAACATTTAATCAAGATACTTTGCGTTATCAGAGGCTGTCGTTTATGACACCCAATATTACCTGAGCGTGAACCTTACATCATTATAATAGAGGTTATTTTGGTTTGTCAAGTGGTTGTGGTCTAGCCTGTCAGCCTTGGAGGGCGTATAATATATGGGCACCCTATTACAGCTCCCACAAACTCTCATATATCACATGACACAAATAAAAGGCATAAATTTTAGACCATTTTAAACAGTTATCTGGTCCAGATTAGAGATTGGACGGATGATTTAAAGTTGCAGTCTAACGCATATGGAATTATTTGATAACACCCGATATGTCATTTTGATTAAATTTGCTGAAGAACTTTATCTACTACTATATTGTGATTGGGCCAAAAAAAAACAATACTATGGAGCATAAATAACTTCATTATTATGGATTCATAAATCGAATCTAATATTTATAACACACATAGTCACAAATATTATTTCTCGCAGTATTTTCAGACGCAATTTCCTAGCTTCGGTTACGATATACTTAGACTTTTTTTTGGTTAATATTGAAAGATAAAAATTTCTAAACTCTAACAACATTTCCCTCAACCCTTTATAAAAGAAGCACAATTTTCATGGTGTCTAAACTAAGCATTAGTCTTTGAAGCGATTCCTTTGATGTTATTTTTAGTGCTTATCACTTGAACCAGTACTGGGACAAAACAAACGAGCCATAAACTCGCAGGTCAATGGTCACTTGTGATAATTGCCCACCAACGCGTATAAACACGTGTACACTTGTTTAAATCTATATATATAAAAAATGTTATATAATATGTTTTGAGCATCCGCTTACCTGGAGTGACCGTCCACTATGACATATACTTTATTAAACATAACCACTATAGTAAGACCCCTCATAACTTGTAAGCTTATTTATTGAAGCATAATATTCCTATACTAAAGATAAACCAACGTAAATCTGTAACAAATAAACATTTACTACTTGTAAATAGAGAAAAAGAAGGTCCTAATAAAATTGCTTCTTTTAATTAAGGTGTCACGATAAAGAAGACGTATTTCTTAGCCTTTAAAGATTTTTAGTGCAGTAGCTGTTGAAGCTAACTGTTTAATTTTAGCCTGACGTAAAGGTACGTTGAAAAGACAGCGCACAGGACTTAATTTTATTAGAAAATTTTATGCTATCTGAGTAAATAATTACCTTACATCTTGATAAGATAAAAATGTCATGGCATTTACGTTGCTTCATTAGATTACATTGTCCTTTATAAAGATTAACTTAGCATTCTTTTATAGATTTATTTAGAAAGATCTAATTTATTTTAGAAAATTCAGTCCAGGTCCAGTTATCTTGGTAATTTCCGTTAAAATAAACTATATAACAACTGAAAACAAACTAAATAATAAAAATAATATTAAATCTCACAGAATCATTATTTCATGTAACGTAATACAAACCAGAAAGGTATTGATGTTTTAAAAATGATTGTGTAATCCTAATTTTATTGTACAACAGATCGATTATTAATTTCGTCAGCCGAACTCTTAAAATTAGACACGAACCTGTAAGTCGTAAATCCTGTGCTTCTGAACTGTCCCTTCCCTTTCCTCGGTCCTATAAATCACGGGAAGCACCCGTGGAGATGAATCCATATATAAGGAGGGTAGTTAAAACTTTAGATTAGGTAGTTCAGTCGCTAACATTATTTGTTGCGTTTAACTTTAAAGTTAAAAAAGTAATTAACTATCAAGTTCCTTATTTTTAAGTTAATTTGTTTATTACTTTATACTTTATGGTATTTGGTTTTGATATTTTAACAATTTGGAGAAAATAATAGTTTCAAGCTAACTTCTTTCTACTTCCAGTTATTACTAAATCATTTAAAATATTGAAAATAAAATTTAATTTAATTGATAGACTGAACAAAAAAGTATTTCAAATATATATTTTTTAATTTCGAATCAAATTTTTTAATTATAATGCTTTTTTTAAAAACTGTATAAAGGTTTATAACCCTGTGGCGATTTGAATTATAAATTACTCATTGTTGTACAATTTTGACAGGCACCAGTTAAAAAGGTTGTTAATGAATGGAAGCGATAGAGAACAGTGAGGAAAATGTTTTGACAAATATTTAATGTTTTTTTTTTAATCACTAACTCACCCTTGATTTAGTAGTTTTATTTTTAATATTTATACTATAAACATATAATGTTTTTTATATAACTTTAGGTTTGTATCTTCTCTACGACACTTTAAATCTGAGTTAGATTTAAGATAGTAGCGTAAAAAATAAAACGTTGACCTTAATAGGCAAAATATCGATACCAAAATTACATTTTATAGTATGTATATTTCAAGCCTTTTATCTATAGTTTCGGTCTCCTAGATATTAGATAATTTCCGGGAAGCCCTTTTCCTTTGGTATCCCAAACTATTCCCAAAAACTATGTCAACCCAGCTCCTACAACGTTTATATCTTCTTTATCCGAAAATATACATAATATATTTTTTGTTATTATAATAATAACATTTCTACAGACAATCAAATACTTTTATATAATTAAATAATGTATATAAAATTCAATCTTTCTGGACATTAACTAATGCTTTACAAACAAACAAACAAACAAATAGCAGAAAAAAAAGCAGTTTGTTATACTTGTTAGGTATTTATAGTATTAGTATATATTCATTTAATTCAACTCATTTTATCTTCTCTTCATGAAATGCTTCAGAGTTCAAAATAACAATTTAGTTTCAGATTTCTTTATCATTAATAAATCAATCACATGGAATTTATTGTAAAATTTTGTCTGTTTGTTTCCTCGAATGCACTGAATATTTTTATTAGGTTTAATGAATTATTATGTTCAAGATTTTATATTTTTTACCTCTTAATGAGGCCATTCACCCGTTTTTGGGTTCAGTAGATTTCGGATTAATTAGCGTAAGATGCGATTCGTTTGTTCAAAGCTAATGAGGCGATTTGGGTGATTAATTACAGGTTTAAAGTTCTTGGGACAATTTTATCACTTGACAAGGCGATAAAGATCCTTGGACCCTTTCATTTAATTGTTTCGTTCCGAAAAAACTCACCCCAACTGTTTAAGTGTTGCGCGTATTACAATATTAACCATAATTACTTGTATTACCGGCCCAATACTTAATCCTCACATTAAAATCCTTAATATCCGATGATCATTGAATATCAAAACTTGGGTCTTTGTTCAGGAAATGAAGTCTTCCGAGGAGGCGTACCTCATCTTTTGTTCCGGGTCATAAATCCCCTGCCACGCACAATTCTCAATCATTGTTCAAAGTTTCTTCAATTCTTCTCCATCTCGAAGATGAGCTCCAGGTGATTCATATGCTCCCATTGTTGGATAATTAATTTCACCAATTAGTGTCTTTAGCACCTTAAGCGCGAAAACATGTTTTTATAGTTACTTCCATTGTTTGCAAAATTTATGATATTATTATAGGAACAAATATTTCACTTTAATACCTCCGAGTTATATTTAATGTGTGAATATACAAGATTTCCAATACACTTAAGAGTTTTAAAGCCTTCCTACGTAGATCGTTACGAATATAATACACACGGTCGTAAAGAACAGCGAACGGCTGACGACAGTGCTATCTGGGTAATAAAAAGTTTTTACGATTCCGCAAATGCTTATTGTAACTAGTCCAGTGTTCTAGCATTCATGGGGATTTTATGGGAAATGATGCGGGAAGCCTTCATTTCTGTAATATTAGCACTAAAATTAATGATTTATTGAAGCATCGTATGGGTTTAGAATAAATAATGTTTAACAAAATCACATAGACTATTTTAATATTTAAATAATTAGCTAAGTTCTTTAGTTTATGCTTATTGTATGATAATATATGTAAAGAGTATACAAAAATTTTTGTTGTTTGTGTTATTACATGTCCGTGCGTATCTTTAAGCTATGCGACGAGATCCAACAGTAAATAAATGGTTGCTTATACCATCAGTCATCCCCAATAATCGAGATAGTGTTTGTCTGTAGAAACACTTTATATAATTATATATATATAGTAAAAAGTTTAAAGATAAAAAAAAATCTTTAAAATTAAAATTCAATCAATACACATCTAAAAATGCATAACATTTTCTAAGATAACATTTTAATCTCAAAATCAAGTGACGATCACTCAAAGTATCACCAAATAAATCAATGTATCTTCACACTGACCGGTCTGTGTGTCCGTGTGTGTATACCTATCTAATATCCAATGACGTATGGTCCGAGTAAAACTATGATATTGTTTATGTAAATCCAAGCTACTACTAATGCTAATGGACGCTGCTATCTATCTGAGATAGCTGTCACCTCAATCATGGTACAGATAAGATTTAGGGATCCGTTGGTAGAGAATTTTAATTTTTAATTTATATTTTTATTTAATTATTAGTGATATAAATTCATGCAGATTTAAACGTAATAAACACACTCGTATAAATAGTTAAAAGTCAACAAATCTGCGACACATGAACAAGACAAAACGTCACCGGAGAGTTTAATTAAAATTTTGTTTAACAATATAATTTAAATTTATTATATTTTTAATAACTAAATATAGTTATATTAAATATATTTTACAGTTAATTTAAATTCACCTTCCACGTTATTATGTCTTTATCTGATCTGATTCCATAACTTCGAATTTTTTAGACATCTGAAAATATATATTAGATGGTTTGTTTTTTAAATTATTAATATGTTATTTATTATTATCAATAACTAACCAGTATATAGTGACTCTTCGAACATAAATATAAATAAGTCAATTATTTACAACTGAATAGTATTTATCGTTCTATTTCATCCGGACATCAAACTCGGGGCGTCAGACGAAATGTAACACCTACGCTATTTTTGTATCCGTATATAGGTCATGCGAGACAATGCTAATACACTATTAGGTAATGAACTACCGATGCTACACTTCATTTATTCAAAGTATAAAATACTTGAATAAAAAACTATTGCAAAATCATGAACCAAATTTGGACGTCAACAAAAGCGAAGCGGAACACTCCAATTTAACTAAAAGCTACAATATTCAAATCTGCTAAACTAGCACTATTTATTTCTATCGATGAAGTTAAATTTAATTTCGTTGTGAATTGTCTCTTTGTTATTTTGATGTAACTTTTAATAGGAAAAAGTTTCGGTTGTGAGATAAAAACAATTGTAACATATATGTTAATAATAATAAATATACAAGCTTAACATAAATGTAAAAACTAGTGCAGAAATAATTGTAAATAACAACAGGTTTTATAGAAAGCATTATTTTTCATTACTCTCAAGTATTAACCTACTCCAGTGGTGTTATTTCAAATTAAATATTTTCACGCTCTTCCATGCAGATAAATACACATGACAAGATCATTTTAAGATATAAACAATGACATAATTAACTAACTATATAAACATTTGTAAACATTATCTTCAAAAAAATTTTTTTTTTAAATATGTAATTATTTTGAATTAATTTTCTACCACGAATTGCAAATATAATGGGTGAAGTTAATTAATGTTTTAAGAAACCATTAATAATGTTTAGGGTTGTCACATTTGTTTCGTAATCCATTAATTCGTTTTAATTAGTATTATTATAATAATTTTATTAGACGTCTGTTGTTATGTGTCTTATATAAATGTAGCCTATGTATATGGGATGGGTTTAATAAGGTATGTTATAAAATACTAATAAGTAGAATTGTATTTAGAAGTGGGAATAATTATCCCTTTTGGGTATCCTGTACCTACTCTGGGCCTATAAATTAATTAATTATAATAATATAAGTCATTGTATTGTTACAGGTATGTACAATGTGATTTTTATGGTGGTAAATGGTCAGAGGGGATGGTAAGTGGTGATCGTGTATGGACATCTGAAAGTATGGTAAGATGGTAAAACATTATCTGGAGGAGTTGAAGAGGTTTTGCGCATCTCGCTCTCTTACCGCAGGCAACGTAACTATAATAACTAATTTACTTATATTTTTTATGAGAAAAAGATACCCCAAGTCGAACCGTATACGAGCTGTAGCCAAACGACTAAAGCTGTACCATCTACACAATATCCTTTACATACAGACATTGTAACAAACATTATTCCGATTAAACTTCCAATATATAATACTAAATTCGTGTATATATATCCCTAGCTCAAAGTACTAACAATAACTAATACAGTTCGATACTAAAATTAATATAAAACACTCCAAAAGACGCGTTTAATCCGCATAAACCAATCAGGCTGAAAGCACACGAATAACGATCATAACCCGATCGATAGATGGCTTAAAATCGCTTGCTTGATTAATATTACCACAGAGTAGGTAAATCCGGTATTAAAATTCGATAGACCATACGTTATCCAGCGCCAAACATGAGAATCGTTTTAGGCTGTGCATTTGATAATACTAGATTGGACTTCCATTAAGCCTTTAAAGTATTCTTCGTTAGTTTTTATATTGATAGAAACTTTAATTAATTATATCCCGATAGTATTATAATGTGTTTTTGAAAGTTCATTTGTCTTGTTCAAGGCTTTTAAGCTCTAACGGGCTACACAGTCATGAATAAAAAATATTCAAATATGGCTTTAGAACTAAAAACTTTTTCAAATTCAAGTGACATAAATAAAACAACAAAAATAACATTTGTTGGTTTTCTAAAAGTTTTGGAGATTTAAAAACATTTCTATTTTCTACCAATTTCAAGTCACAACAAGTGTATAAGGGTCATAATCCAGCTCGACTTTGTTTTAAACCCGTCCAGACTCCATTAACAATATGAAAACAATAGACAAAGCGCTAGGTTTCAAAGCGGGTTCAAACTTCGTCCGATAAAATCTGGTTTGATTATGAAATGTAAACATTATCTAGATACTATTGCAGGTAGCAGCTATTTTCATTTTCCAGTTACCGTTTAACCATTACGTTAAACTGTATTGGGAAATCAAATTTATTTGGAGCTCTCCTAGTACCATTTATTATAATAATTAATTTTGTTATAATAGTCTTTCAATTCCCCAGAGGCTTCAATAAGCTTCTCATTTCATAAGGTACATCATCATCCCCCCAATCACACCCACGTATACGCTTTTTACCCTCGTAATGCCCTTTATTTTTTCCAGATCTAACCCTGTTACGCGCAAAATCCCACATAAATCAATTATCAGTCGGCAGCGTTTGTCAATGTAACACTAAAATACCTAGGTGGGGATCACCTGAGCCCCGAACGCCAGCGTTTCCCACCTGCTAATGTCGTGTACAGTTAAGCCGATAATTATCGGATTATTCCCCCTCCGTCTGGGTCCCCTCCCCCACTCGATCCCCCCACTTCACTTTACTTCAATGCACCGCAGTATGTGTTGTAATGCTTTTTAGGGCTATAATTTTTCGTCTGATGGTTTTTTGTGAATAATGTTCGCGTAATTGTACACTAGAGTGTTTCTCTTTCTTTGTTTGGAGGGGCACAGATGGTAGCAGGTGCTACAGTTTTGCCGAGCAAGTGAAATTATGCCTCCAGAAGTGCTCTCATTGACTTTTAATGTTTATTATTACACAACACATCCTACACTTATATGTAAATGTATAGCATGCTGCTTCCGAGACCTCGTAAAGTATAATGCGGAGTCCATTAAATTATACTTAATATTATATAATGACACAATACAAACATATACAGTTCTTTGATCGTTTTTAATATTATCGCTCATACATTCTGCGAAGTCCCTTTTTTGTCCAAAACCTTACGTTGATTGAAAACTTTAACTATATGTTATTAAAGTCATTTTAATCATCATTTAAGAAAAATAATAATTAGTATTCGTAATGTCGTATCATAATCACTATTCATGCAAACTTTAAAACGAAATAACCACTAAATTACTAAATTTCGTTATCGAAGCTGTAACTCGCTGGCCTTTGATTTCCCCCAACCTTAGAACCAGGGACATTATATCAATTAACCCTAAACTGTATCCAAACTCAATTAAATTAATGGCTAACTTACCTTCTATGAAATCTTGGTACTCGAACTGAAATCCTGGGCGCGTCTTATTAGACCAACTTGGATTGGATAGCAATTTATTATGGTTATTGCAAATTCTGCTAGCCGGGCCCTAACGACCATGCCTCAGTTACAACAGGGTTGACCGAGCCGTTTGGTTTTGGAATGTTTTATAGTGGTCACATTCAATATACCTTCATTACATAAATATTTAAATTAATTATTATTCTTAACTATATATATATATAAGGGAATAAAATGATACCCCACAAAATATTATTAATTCGTGCTAAGTGGCCGAGACCACTCCATCTGCCGGATAGCGTAATTTCGTTAAGTCCAATACAGTCCGGTTCAGTTATTTTTCGATAGTCTTCTTAATTGAATAGCAATGAAATTATTTATATTTTTTTCATCCTTTTGTACAGATGGATCATTTCTATCAGATTAGTTAGGTTTTAAGCTGTTACTTGAGTTTTCTTTATTGATCGTGGGTTTAAGTCCTTTGATTTTTATAGATAAAAAATAAAATTTTATTATAATATCAGCGCTTTTTAGAACGAATATTGTTATTCACGAGAAAGGGTTAGAAGTTATAAAAGATATTATCTTAAAAATAGCTAACACTGTTTCTGAATTAGGAATGATATACAAGAGGTCTGTAACAATCAACGAAAAGTTCCAGAAATAAGCAAACAGAGCATTGTTCGAGCACTCACTGCTAACGTAAAAGTCGGAGAAATCAAACACATAAATCCAATATTCGTTCGAGAACGTTCGAGTTAGAAAATTTACGGTTTCCGAGCATGTCTAACGTCAGATCAAAATGCGAATGTGGTTTTTGGTTACTTGAAATATACAGACAGGCTATAAGTGTTGCTAACAAGATGGATTTATTTATTGTATATTTAATTTAGGTTATATATTTGTCATTTTTTTTTCAAATGAGTTAACCTACTTCTGTTTTCCTTCCTTATTTTCTAGTCACCACACGGACATAGAAAACCCAAACAAAAACCATAATATAGCTAATCGAGTGACGTACAAGAAACGGGGGGTAGAATACAATTATTTTTATGGCAACACAATTTTCCTCGGCTCATTACGTACATACCGCGTTATGTACCTGGCAACATTAACATGGCCGCTTTGGGTAGGGCCCTGCTAATGCCCATTGGGCACGCGAGCCGGTTTTTGATTATTTCCCCAAAATTATATCCCATTTTCACACTAAAGAAACGTGTGCAAACCTGGGGCTAATAGTGGTCGTGACTCAAAATAAGTATTCAGTAAGATGGCGGTAAAATCTTTACATTTTAAGTATAGTAATAAGTCAGTAAGTTGGTGTAACTGTACTATTATAATAATTTGTATTCAATTTTTTTTTTGCATAAGTATAATTATTTTTTCTCTCATCATACACGACAATGTCAACAGAAAAAAATCATCAATTTTATAAATTTGTCAGGTAATTGAGGTCCCGGCCAATTTATATGGAGATTGACCTTAATAAAATTGTAAGTTACATTTGGCGGGTCATAAACTGCAGGATAGCCCCCAAAAATACATTTTGACACGCATTTAACGTCCAAAAATCTCAAAGTACCCGCTTATCGACGCTGTGAAATCGGGCGACCCTCGAATAAGCACATTAGCATCTATAATCCGGACAATGAGCTCAACAAAAGGGAAATTTACGTAAAAATCCAATAACAGTAGTCATCAGCTGAAGGCAGAGTATTTTGAATTTTACTAACACCCAAAATGTATAGTCACTTATTCAACTGAACGCCGAGCTTTATAGACTCTGTGTCGTAAATTAAAAAAGTCACGAAAATATACCCTATGAAATACAAAATAGATTAAATCAGCTATATATTTTAAGGAATTAAGCTCTAACTCGATGGTATTATAATCAAATGATATCATAGTTACATTTTCGACATTTATGGTGTATATTATACGTGGTTTCACGTCCGGACTCCCGTAATGGTGGTATATGTTGCGATTTAGATAAAGATGTACTATTTAAATTGGGAGTGTATCAAATTTGGCGTTCAACTTTTTATTATTTCCAGTCACGCGATAAAGTAACATGACTTTGGAATGCTGTTGTGCTACTGATTGGTGTGTTTTATATTTTTATCGCGCTATGCTTATAAATACTTTAAATTATAATATAAATATATAAATATTTCTAACATATTATTTCATAATTGTACTTTACGCATCTATTAAGTTACATTTAACATTGTAATGTACTATAATTATAGGTTACAGTACAGTTAATTGCTGAACCCCTCATTAAGTAAGAAACGAACATAAATATTTAATAATTTAATATTCTTACCCGTTGTATATATTAATTTGGTTTATTTCTATGATTGACAAATCCCCAGGGTGAACGTCGATTTCTAAACGTTTAGTGGAAACCAAGATGGCCGACACATGACAGCGCGCGATATCGCGCCAATTCTTTTGTGCCAGTTTGGATATATCTTCTAGTTTTCGTATTCCGATCCGATTTGAAAGGACAAGCTAATCTCGCAATCATTCGAAGGAATTGTACTCTTAAATTTTGCAGTCGGAAAACGAGAAAAATTCGCATTTGTTTGAAATGATCGTCTTATCTGTTGACGACGTGGCGTCTTGTCTATGGTAGCGCTAATGGAGCGTCTTTTATATTGACATTTAAGCTGGTAACATTTTTATTTCATCTTTCTTTTCGTTCTATCGGTTTGTCACCAAACTGTATTATTTTAGAAAACTTAAGTTTTCACTTTTCAATAGTTACATAAAATGTATTTTTAAACTGATTAAGCAGTAAATAACTTTATAGGTGTGCGAAAAATACACAAATCTCTTATTTCATGTACATAAGCCTACCTATATTGCCTTTGGGGTATATTGTGTATTGAATTACTATATCGCGGGATCACCCTACCTCTTAGGACTGCCTCAGGCGCCCTCTAGCTGGGAAATATTATTTCACACATTACTATTACGTGAGTGACACAGAAAAATGTAATTCTTTTTCTATGAAGCGCGGTGGCAGCATAAATACATTATTGTAAAAATAAGTTAAATAATGCTGTCTTGTTATATTCTATGAGTTCTACTTCTTCAACTTAATATAAAAAAACCGCTACTCCTACCGCTACCGCTAACGCTAATATTTTGTTTGTTCCATCACGTAACTGTTTATTGTTTGAATAAATAACAATGCTCAGCACAAAAAAGGGGAAATGAAAGCGATTCAAATCGAGATTTGTTTAAGAAAATAGAAATACGTGACCTCATTGACGTTTCTAAACATTTCCAAGATGGCGACATGTCACGTCAAATCTTCCCGCCATTTTCTCAGTGTATTTATTTTTTACCGCATACGCAATTTCCTGAGCTTTTTATTTTTGCTACGCCGCGTCGCACCATTATAAATGGTATTTGCTCTTGTAATGATCACTTAATCGAGGTGAAAGAAGGTAATTTGTATTTTTTTATTCACCGTGCCATTGTATTTTCTATTCTAACTAATGCTAGGCTCTTTGGTGAAATATGAGCGCGATAAGAGGAATTTGGACCGGTATAATTATAGTAGGTTGTTTATAGTGGAAAGAACTCGTTTACGTTTTATTGGTGACCACTATATTACGCGATGGGCGTTACCTTCGACGCACTAAAAATACCTATTTTTATTTTTTATATTTCACGAAATAGCGAAGTATTTCCGATTTCTTAATAACCTACGTATCTATAGTATAAAATTAAGTTATAGACCATTAAAACATCCGGTTAAGTTAATATTCTTGAATGGCGCGATCGTTTAGCTGGAATAAAAGTCAAATGTTTTCAGAGAGCGTTTTCTTATAAAAAGGTGGTTAATGACCACTTCGAAGTCTGTTCCACCGCAATCTCGTGCGATCTCACTGAATCCCTAGAACTGTAATGATCGTCTGGTTTTGATGCTGGTATCTGCGTCAGATAGTACGCTCGCTGACTTGCAATAACCTTCACTAGATATGATAAATAATAATGTCAGTGATCCTCTTGTTTATTTTTTATGTTAAGGTGGGTTCGTTTCACAGAATTATACTCTGACCGCATTCCGGTCATATCCTTTCTGAACAATGGGTGTCCTGTTACAACCGCATGAAATTCGATACAGCCCAGTGAATGTATGACTTTGGCGAAGTGATTTTGTTAATGACAAAACAACTTAATTATTATTAGCTTAGGTGATGATGTTTTTATTTATTTTATACTTTATGTACTTTAATAATTAATCATTATGAACAACGCTTTAAGTGTCATTGAAAATATAAATTCACTTCAATACGAAATCATCTTTACATTTTATAAAAAAATTGTTGAATTTAAAACAATAAACGTACTTATGTAATACAATGAATATTTCAAATGAATGTCCCATAGTGGTATGTCGAGAAGCCACAAGAGATCTCAATAACCTCAAGTGCTCTAGTTACGAAGACACATCGCATACCAGCTTCGAGTGGGAATTAAGAAGTAAATACCTTTAACTCCAGGAATCTTACACACTCGGCGGTCACTGATCTATTAATACTTGTATGTTTATACTATAAACTTGTGTTTCATATAAGAATAACTTAGACCTTAGACTAAAGTTTCGGATTTTTATTTTATACCGAAAATCTTGAACCGAAATATCAAGTTTCACTTGCACTAGGTGTGAACCCTCGTGACGAAACGAATCTATGAAATGAAAAACCACTTGAGAGACATCCAACTATATCAACACCGGATGTATTTATGACCCCGACTGGGGTTCACAAAACCTTTAACACTTAAAAAATAATTCAGGCACTTCGCCAAGTGTGGGGCGTGAAGGAGGGGAAACTATCTTGAGTTACTGAAATAAGAGATATGAAAATTGAATTATATAGTGTCAGCAATTTATTTATGAAATATATATATAACATTCGTTTTGTTGAGATGGACAAATTGGCTTTTATGTATTATTTTATTTGCGAACTCAACTCCTTACACAATAACTATACTGATTGAGTTTGATTTTATATACTGGATATTTGTTAAAATTAAGCCACTTCACATATTTTATTCGGGATGAATAAAATAAACATTAAAAAAGTATACTTTTTTACCTCACTCTATCCTGAAAGTATATATATATATACTTATAGCTATATTTATCACCTGTATCAATTTACCTCAGGGAGCAATACAAGGAACGATAAAAGTTTGTTCACCAAGCTAGTTAAGTTCGATAACGCAGTCCAAGATCGTTCAGACTAAATGGAACCAAGCACCCTTACATCCTAAATTGTATAACCGGACATGAGGGAGCCCTCGGGCCCTTCGATTGAGGAAAAAATCTTATTTGACAGGCCCCCGCAATTCTCACCTCCCCTAGGGCTGGAGTCTTCACGCGCCTGGCTCGGGTACTGAGTAAATCACGCGCTGTTTTAGAACCAGGGTTGATGCTGTTGTGTTTATGTTTAGTATTTAGAAATTTAGAGAAGAAAACGGTTAAAAAAAAAGATTGCTCAATATTTCACAATGTCCTCCTTCTCATTTACGGATATATATTAGAATTAATAGCGCTATGAATGCAACTAATAATCATTTTCTTTCTTACTCTAAAAATTATTTAATTTCATAAGTATGTTATAATGTTATGGTCATCCAAATATAAATTTATCTTAACAGTCCTGAAATCCAAAAAGAGTAATGAAACCGCTTATGCAGGAAGCTACTTCATATGAGACGTGACCGGGGGTGCATACATCACCCAAAAACTGTTAAAAAAACCCCTAAGGGTTCTTTTCCGTTCCGCCCGACCCCTCATTGTTGGTTCGAAATAATATGAATGTGGACGATTTCCTCTTAGCACTCAATTGCTGACATCTGATTATGACTCTTATTCTGAAGCCAATAGCGATAAAAGTATAAAAATTGTTTGCCATTTTTCGTCAAGTCCAAATCTTTTGACATGCAAAAATGACCTTTATTATGTAACGGTAAATGACTATACCGCTGTCGACCGATCCTGAAGTAGGTTTGGTATGTCTCATTTAGCTTCAGACGTGCATTCGTCCGTAATAATCTTGTTTGACAATCAAAGGTAACCTGATGGTATCCCTTTATCGTATCAAGTATACTAATATCCATTTCGGTCTAAATTTCCATGTTCAAACAAGCGTAAAATCATATGCTTTGTTTGTACATCATTCTATTCTCATATTATCTAATATTGTTATATTTTTATTCTATTTTCGTTGTAATTTCAATTTAGATGAATGAAAACTAATTGCTTCTATCAACGTTAGAACATAATTCCTATCTTATTCAACTGCATCCGATGTCTTTGCGATTAATTACAAGATCGCGTGATCGTTTTCTTCCCCTGATAATATAAGAAACGCGATTCTATTAAATTCGTTCGAATGTTTTTATAAAATTTGTAAATCGATTCTAATTTAAGAGTATTCTTAATTTAAATGTTTAAACTTTTTTACTACGTGTAAGTTGGCAGTCTTGTAAATCGTTCGATTGTATATCGATCCCGGCTGGTTGTAGACGTCAGGACGGCTCAACGTTTCCAACTCGCGTCGGATTTACTGCGCCCCAGTTGAATCTTTTAAATTTCGAATGTGGTTTCCGTGACGTTTGGATAGTTGTACGATTCCTTACAGATAATAATTTGTACCCCTTTAGGGGAAATGGATGGAGGCTTCGAATTCAGTTGTTTATTCCACACGGGTGTAATGTTTATACAGTTTTGGTTGAAAAATAAAAATTATTTACTAAGCCAACTACAATGTGTAAGAAATGTATTTTCTGTAATAACATCATAACCGTTAGAACTTTACCGGTTCATGTCATTTTTATTGCTTATCTCCTGACTATAAAAATAATATCTCAGTTTAAAAGAATTTATTGTAAGTAATACTCTCTACTATGTATAAGGTTACTAGCTAACAATGTTAGGTGGATTTAAATTTTGATGTAAATCAGAACCTTCCTCTTCGTAGTTGGGTGGATATTTTGTAAAATAGCTTTCAGCCGTACTAAAAAGGAGATAAAACTTAGTTTTACGTGCTCGATAAGTACCGTAGGAGTGGAATGCATATATCGCTATAAATATTCGAGCTCGCAACCAGAACGTTTCAGTTTTCAGAGGAAAATATGCAAATTCTAAATAATTAAATCAGAGGGGCGTATTTGCAGTTCGAAAATTGTCACTTTTATTTTAATTCAAAAATAACTTTGCCTTTCATTTTAACTAAGCTGGTTGTAAATTCGATAAAAAATTGGGACCAACGAACTATAAAAATATATCAACATATTTTCATATCATAATTATTTTTTCAATGAAACTGTAATTATTTATTCGGTAAATCGAAATGAAAAGTTAATAGTCAATTTGGTAAATGTAAGATTTGTTTTATATAAAATATTGTTTTAGTTTCTATTAAGGCAGTTTTTAATTTATTATATTATATATTTATAAAAAAAAAATACGTTAGAAAATATTAAACAATAGATTTAATAAAAAACAAGTTGTTCCGGAGACACATATCAAAGATAAGCATCAATATTTCACCAAAAATAAAAAACCGTTTATTTTCATATAAAATAGTTAATGTAAAAATGTCAGTATTAAACATAAAAGAGATCGTCATCTTCCTTTGACACAAGCTATCATAAAGCCATACCATTCAAACATCTGAAATGCCAAAAATCCTTCCCCGACAACACTGACGTGGATCCTGCGGGATCCCATAAATACACTATAAAACGCTTTTTCAATTTGCCACTTTACCGGGATAGGTTTAGTGCTACATATAATTTATGGCCCTGATAGAGGTATCGATATATTACAGGTTAGACAGTTTGAAATTGCGTGTAACGGTACTGTTTACATTGTTTATTAAAAATATCCACTGAATGGAGGGTAGATTTAAGATAAATTTCCATCTACTCTCCTGGAATTGAAAAATGTTGTATTACACTTCGTTTACTTCAATATTAGTTTATTATTATATATTATTTAATAGATCTTAAATACGAACACCTGGACCCCCATTACATTTAGCGCTTTCATAATAAAATTTTACTAATCCCAAAGGCTCTTGCTGACGCCGATTAATGGGATGCGAAATTAAATTCACCGGAGCTCATTGTTGCATTTATCCTGTAAGTTAATTTGAACCGTATTACAAATGAATCGTACTTATTTTAGAACGACAGTGAGATATCGGCACGTCCGTACCGTTCGGTGGTTGGATATCAAATGACATTCACATATATTCGCTAACGAGTTTTCGCGATAGGGGCTTATTATCTTATTTCGTTTGTACAAACGAATTTGAACCTTATTGTAATGGAATAAGAGAACGGGTATTATAATTGTAGGGTGGTTATGGTATGAAAGGAATTGTTAAGTAAAACACAAAAGTAATTACAATTTTACGTGAACAGAAGTACTCTCAGCGGATTAATAAACGATAATTCAAATGCATTGGGATGTTAACGATTAGTGGTGTGATCGAAAATGGTAAAGTGCGAGTCGCTATTTTAGGTAGGTCGTAAAATAGGTAGTTTAAAGGTAGTAAAATGTTATTTTATTACTAAACTAAGTACCATTAAGATATTATTGTATGATGCACAATATATATATATATATATATATATATATATATATATTCTAGTTTTCATAACAATAAAAAAAAGTATTTAGGGAATACTTTTTTCATACGATAGGTGGGAAACGATCAGATGTTCGCATCTAATAGTAAGAGGTGTCGTTGTTCAGAGACATTTCAAGAAATATATATTTTTTATTAAGTTATTATTAATACTTTATCTTCTCTGATACCCCAGTTAGCGAAATTACAAGTTACTTTCAATTGTATACACAAAAAAATATATATGTTTTATTATAAAAAAAAGGTCTTTTGTTTTAATGTGAAATCCCAAATGTTAGTAAATGTATACTTTAATAATTGTCTATTAAACTACAACCACTTATTACAGACACTTTTCCACCTTAAAAAAATTACCTTATTCCCTTTTCGAGTCGCCGTAAATTGTTTTCGACCCTTCATAACAAGTAACGGACTCTTGGTATAAATCATTTTTATTACACATAAGGGTGACTCGAGATTCAGTTCGATACGAGGCGTCATTTTCGAAAGGTTTAAACTTTCGTATCGATATCGATACAAAGTGCAGTTTCGCGTGCAAGGAATAATAGTGAGGAGCTTGGCTTTATCGATAACTTAGAAAAATTTTGATTTACGTTTATAGATTGCAAAATGATATTCGTATTTTAAACAAATAATTAAGATTAAAAAAAATAAAGATTATAATACAAACATTAAATATTCATTACATTCTGTCCAAACAAATTGTCTTAACTTATTTTATTATGTATACCTAATAGCCGGCTATTGATAATTCAGTTTGTAGTCCACTAATTATATTTGTCTCCAATACAAAATACGTTTAATTGTCTCTAATATTCGTGACAACACTAATGGACATCGTCACTATTATTTATTTCAGTATTACATCAAATCAGAGGCCAGAATGCCTCTAATAATTAAAGCAATCAATTCTATATTAAATTAGACGTTCCTACCGTCGATATTAATAAACGTGTCTAATCTATCGTACGAACGTTGTCCCCTCACTGTTGTAATTAAAGACTGTAAAAAACAATTCAAAATTTAACAAAGAATTTTGATTAAAGTCGTGTTACCTTAAAGCGAATTTTATTTATATTTCCTTATCAGTAACGTATGTATAATTTACTGAACTTTAGATTAATGGTATATTTCCGCTCTAAAGAAAATCGCTCAAAGCTCAGTTAAGTTTATCGACACTTTTCTAATTTACATCGCAACCCTGTTATAAGATTCGCAGTGGGTATATTATGTATTGTTCGGTCCCTCATTTCGTTGTATGACGTAGCGAAAATGCCCTAAACGATCTGTCGGTGCCGTCATTAATTTGCCCAGATTTATTATATCCTATCCAGAATATGCACACCTAACCCGCTTCGAAGTTGAAGCGATAAATCTTCTAGAAACTCATCCATTGCATCTTAAATTACACACTCAAAAACTAATCCGTGAATATTGGCTCGATGTACGTCGTATTAAGATGAGAAAATATTGTTCGTCCGCGTTTACTCCATCTGATGAATCCAGAAATTGATTATGAAACGTTGAGTCGACAGTTTTTACGTTTTGTCTTCCATTGGGTGTTTGCTTTTGAATTGGTAAATGGTTTCTGAAAGTAACGATCCGTTGAACAATGTCCGGATCGGTTTAATTGGATTTATTTTTGTATTTTTTCAATGTTGTTTTTCTGGAACACTCGCAATGAATGGCGGGACCGCGGCTTTTTCGACAATGTTGTTAGGCGCTAAGTTATATCCATCGATTTAGTTCACTAACTACCAAAAAATAACACACTATAATATCTATCTTTATGTCAATAACAACATTATTATTGTAAGATATATATTTGTACAGTAATTTATAAAAATGAACATTCATTAAATTTAACATCTCTTCTAGAACCACGATACGAGACAGCATACGCTTGTGAAGGGAAGACCCTCAAGATCGGCTGCAGCGAAGGCTCCGTGATCCATCTCATCAGAGCCAACTACGGCCGGTTCTCCATCACCATCTGCAATGATCACGGCAACACTGACTGGAGTGTCAACTGTATGAGCACGAGGAGTTTACGGGTCTTACACAGCAGGTAAGAAAAACACTTCAAGAATCTTTATTTTCCTATCAAAATTAACTTCGCCCTTTTCAAATACTATAACAAAGACGAATTTCAAAATAGTATTTTTAATCTAAAAATATTAATCTTGGCGCTCTTTAATCTTAAATCTGATATCTCAGGCCTTTGTCTATTTCATTTCCTTTGTCATCAGCGTACAAAGGACAATTGTATTTGCTTTTAATTAATTATACCATAACTATCAATATAGCTTTTGTTGAATTTCCTAACTTAAAAAGTCTATGTTACCTAGAATTTAATCCGTCGGAAAAAAAAAATCAACTCCATTAAGCCGTTTCAGTCTGATTGATACGAAAAAATATATATCTATAGATATAGAAAATTTGTTAGGTATATATTCCATATAAATAAAAAAATCATACATATGTGACCATAGATTACGATTAAAAATATTTGATGTACGAGAATTGAAATTCAAATATCAACTGAAGATTTTAATGAAAATGCAATTTAAGCTGAAATAACAGTAACTATATCGGCTTAGTCTATACCACGGTTTAATTTGTTACATAGTATTATTGTGGTAAGGGAATTGTTGGTTGTGTAGATGCGGCTTTACAAAACCACATACAATATTTAGACATAATGAGATGTTATTACAAATTGTATTTTGTTGATTCCGGTTTCATTAAAACATTTTATATAAATTCACTCGTCATATATCAATAGTGTTATTTGCATTATTTGATTAAAACGGAATTAAAATCATAAATTGCAAAATCAAAATATCTAATAACCTCTCAGCCGTCGGTGCCGAAAATTAAATACTCCCCAACTTTATATTACCACGAGATTGCCAATAAACTGCCCCTCACTGACGCATGTAAATGACGCTTAAATCGATTGTTTTTAAGTGAGGCGTCCTGTAATTATGCTGTTGGAACTTTATTTACCGAAATTACAAACAGTTTAGCTGGCAATTTTTGGATGTATCTTATTAGTGCTGTTAACGGAGCAATGAGATCACGGAATAACGTGTTTATTGATTTAAATGTATTGCTTTTATGTTAATACCTTTTGAAGTAAAGGAATTTGTGGTAAAAACTTGAAGTAGGATGTTAATGCCTAGTGCGTGAAAATAACTATAAATGACAAAGTTACATACCCGTTCATACCTGAACTGGCAATAAAACAGGATATAACCACTTTTCTATACGGTGGGTAGATGTCTCTAAGCTGTCAGTCCAGCTCCTTATCACTACAGATAACCATGTTAACTTAGATCTTTCGAGTACATCTAATCCAGTGATTTGTTTTTAACTGCTCTTGGGAGTAATAGGCTCCAAAATTCAAAACAACGTTCCCAAATCCGCTTAGGATAATGAGACCTTGCATAAACTAAGATAATGTAGGTATAAAACTTATTCTAATTGAGTTCTTACTAATAGTAACTTCCTCAACAGATGCAGTATGCACCAAAATTGTAGTATATTAGCGAGCACGAATATGTTCGGTGACCCGTGTCCAAACACACTTAAATATTTAGAAGCTCACTACCAGTGTGTGCCAGGTAAGAGATAATTCAATAAATATAAACCTTAATAACTTCATAAAACTCATGTTTTTATTCGTTCAATTCAATGTATGCTTAATTTAAAGTATATTCAAACCATTTCTGTTTTAAATATTTTATGTTTTATTCGATCAAATTTTCTTTAAGGTTATTTATTATATATATACTTATAATTTCAGCTTCAACTACCAGTACAACGACAAGACCGTCACCACCATGGTTGATAACATCTCAGCCCACTGTATGGAGGTCGACTGCGCCCCCAGTGCCTAAGAGTCCAGTGCTAACCCAGCAAGAGAAGAAAAAACCCACAGTCATCACTCCACCAACTTTTAGACCTCATATCACATTACCACCAGAAGTTCAGCTTGGAAACTTTGGAACCAAAGTAGGTTTTGTTTTATATTGGTCAATACATAATTAAGGAGTCAAAATATTTTAATAATTAACCATTCAATTACAGAAAACAACAACAAGACAACCAGATTCATCATCAGAAAAGGAACCTCCCCAGACTATTGACAAAATACCTGACGTTGTCGAAGAAACGTCCAAAGCTGTGGAACAGGAGAATTATCCTAAAGAAGAGAAACCGAAAGAAAAGGAAGAGGAAATATGTATGTAGAATTTTAAAATTTGAATCCTTAAAAACATTTTTTTTTCAACTAACCATTATTTGTTTCTTAGCTCCAGTTACCGATGAAACAATACATTGGCCTCCCAAGGATTCAGATTCAACATCCTCAGTACACATGCCGCCTAAAGAGAGCCGACCCTCCGAATCTGATGTTATTGACGACTTTGACAAAACATTCTGTAAGTCGTTCCAATACAAAAAACCTCCACTAGTACTGGACAGGCGCTTTAAGACAGCACTGGCTATCGACAGTCACAAATCATTTAAAATTTAGTTAATTAAACGATATAATTAATTTGAATTTTAATAGTAAGTACACACACATACACTTATGCACCCCATGCTGTTGCTAAAGTTTGTAAATGTTAGTGATCCCCTCTTCGCTCCGTTTTTAGTCGTAAAAAAAAACATTCTTACTAGCAAAATAAAATACTAACTTTTGCCCCTGCTACTTCACCAGCAACAAGTTCAACTCCCTCTCTGGGTCGTCGTGCGTACTGTCCTCAATCCACCGCGCGTGGACTGCACTGGAACTGGACGTTAGCTGGAACATACGCAGTGCAACCCTGCCCAGGGGGTGCCACCGGACTGGCACGGTGGAAGTATGTATATTATGGAATAGATTAGATAAAGTTTAGATAGATTAGATACAAATTTCATATCATTCACCAGATGCACATTACCATCACACGTGGAGGAGGAGCGTCCAAAGCGTCGTGGTTCCCTGCAGTCTGGAGAGAACTACCACGACCTGGGTCTAGACCCGCCCAGTGAGAGACAGATGCAGATTATCAGGAGATTGGGATCTGAAGCTCTATTGAAAGGTATTTTTTTTATAGTTGAATGGTATTTTTTACCCTTTTTATGGTACAAAACTGTTTTTCTTGTGTCAGGTCGTGATGGTGATACTCCAGAGCATATGATAGACTACCGTGGCTCGAGTGTGTCGGACTCACAAACCAATCTGGATATTGTATCCAGTGACTCCATGTATTGTAAGTATCAATGTCATAGAATATATCATAGAAAAATGATGAGATGAAATCTGCACTTTAATAGTTTTTGCAAAAAAATAACATAAAATATAAAATAAATATTTTAAATATATCTTTCAATTTGAAAATGATTGGTTATTAGTTTATTATACAAAAACTAATTTACGTATTATGACCACTATTCTCATAATGAGATGTTATGGTTATTATATATCTAACACCCTCCCTTCTCCACCCAGCGGATGGTGTGTCCTGGCGTCCCCGCGCGCCCGACCTGAGCGAGTGTCGCTCAGTGTGGCTCAACAGCCTGGAGGCGCGCGTCAGAGAGGGGGAGTCGCTGCTTAGCATCAGCAACGACCTGGCACAGGTTGGACAACGTTGTACTATTATGTTTATTATTTACTGATTGTTTGGGATGACTTTTTTTTATATTCTGACTTTTATTATTTCAAGTTCTTTCTAAATGAATAGATTTAAAAAAAAAATTCTTTATAATTTTTACTGATTTGGCTAGGTACTACTTAAGTTATCGCTTCGATAACAACCTTAAATATAAACATAATTATAATTTAATTTATTACTAAAAAAATCAGAGCTATCCAGATGTTTGTAAATATATAATAAGGTCATGTAGAATTAATTGTAGATATATATAGATATAGAATAGATTAAAATCTTACCAAATTCCAAAGGTGACCTCCTCAAAGACCCTCTACGGAGGCGACATGTTGACCACCACCAGTATAATGAAGAAACTCGCGCAGCGCATGTCACTGAACGTGCAGACCTTCCCCGACCCGCGGCAGAAGGAAGCCATCGTCACCGACATGCTGCTTGGAGTTATTAAGACGGGTACGTTATATTATAAAAACATCAACATCGAAATCATACCCAAAAGTCAGAAGTTTGAATCTTGGTTGTGTTAATTTTTTCAAAAATTTCAGTAGTACTACAAAATTAATAATGATTAAGTTTTTTGTGCTAAACTTAAACGTTACTTTAATATTAATGATATATATTGTTGACAGGGTCAAATCTATTGGAGGAGAGTCAGAGGGCCTCTTGGTCGGACCTCAGCGCGGACGCACAGAACAGAGTAGCGAGCGCACTGCTCACGCAACTGGAAGAGAACGCATTCTTACTAGCAGACGCGGTCACCAAAGAAAAAACAATATTACAAATTGTCAAAAATATATGTACGTATCTGTAATAACATCTAAAAAACTTCGGAACATCTAAAGAAATCGAGTGGGCATTTACACGCACTTTTGAATCGTCAATGATTACATTAAAAAAGTCAGTATAGGCAGTCCGTGAGTTAACACCTGGTAGGAACGCTGCTCTGCTAAGAAGAGCCGGCCAGAAATTCGACAGTTGCCTTTTTAAATGAAATTTAACAATGTTTGACGTATACATTACAATATCAATATCACAAATGAGTCAACAACTTAAGTTCCACATACTTCGAGCCACTAAAAAGTCTTGAATATTATAAATACTACTTATTTTATAATACTTTTTAAGTTTTTGATTAACGAAAAGAAGGTCTAAGATATCTGGTGGAACTTATACATGCGTACATTCAAGCCCATGAAGGATATATTATAATTATATTTCATTAAAGGTCTCTCGGTGAGGATATTGGAGGTGAAGAACGTCGAGGATGAGACGTTTCCGTCGGTGATAGCTCAGGAACAGTGGAAGGCTTCGGAAGATACCATCACCATACCCAAACTAGCTCTACTAGGTCTGTAATATATAAGTTGTAGATTAGATTTAACAAATTGACTGCCTATTTGCACTATCACGAACCATCGACTTAAGTACCAGATTTTATTTTAATATCTTATACTACTTACAAATAATGTTAGTAATATAACCACCAGGAACTATCAAATTACACTATAATCATTAAAAAATAATAACAAAACATGTATATGTACTTGTAAAATCATTTTTTTGATTGATTGTCTCTTGACTATTATAGATTTTTGTATCTTATATTTAGAATAAATGTATCTATTCCAGATAACCACCCAATAGATCTGGTGCGTATAGTTTTCTTCGCCTTTGATCGATTGGAAGAAATCCTCCCCCCTACTTTTGGCAAGAGTCCTCAATTCGCCGCCTACTCCACCGACGGCTCTACCAGCATCAACTCTGAGAAGGAAAAGAAGAATGTTACACGTGTTTTAAACTCTAAGGTAAGAGATATAAGGTATATTTCTTCACTTTGACTGTGACAATTAGTAAACTCAGTCAGGAAGTATTTTCAATGTGTTTTCAACTCTACGACAGTAAAATTAAGGTATATTTTGCATTGGACTCTACTTTTACTAATAATGGTTTTGAACTTTAAAAGTACAGTATTTAGTAAGCATTTTAGAAGTTATAAAAGGAAGTTTATTTCAGTTAGTAATATTATTTTCCAGGTCATTTCGGCAAGTCTCGGTAACGGCAGACATATACAACTGTCGCAGATGGTCAAACTAACTATGAAACACTTGAAGACTGAAAATGTAACAAATCCTGTATGCGTCTTCTGGGATTATACTTTACAGTAAGGAACATATTTATTAAAATAAAACAAATATTTAAATCTAAATAGCTTTAATTTTTAACGTTTTTACAAAATGTATAATCTTTTTCGTTTCGACGTCTTGAATATTGAAGATCACTAAGAAATCTAGACTTATCTAGTGTGCTTCAGTGTAGGGTTTGGGAGTCTGTCCATTACAAGTACCCTTTTGTCGATCTCAAGAACGCTATTCTTTACATGAGATCTAAATATTAATTCAATGATACAACCTTCACATATCTGATTATATAGAAATCGCTTCAAACGATTGTTAAGATTTAATTTTTAAGATATATATTTTTAACTCCCAAAAAGTCTTTACTGATAAAAAATAAAAGCAAAATCGGCATCGATAATCCAATTATTGGTTAAGATCTTCACTTATATATTATAAGTATTATGAAGGTGAAGGACCGCCGGGAAACCATGTCTCGAATATAACAAGTAATATTCAACTATCATGAGTTAATGAAAATACTAAAACACCTCAATATATACATATTAATATTTATCGTCAAAATTTTAGTCTGCGTCCAAAAAAGGTGTCTCTAACACCCTGTGATAGACACAGGTTGTTGAGGACATCTCCTCACAGTGTCTCATTCTCAGCGGCTGGTCGTCTGAGGGTTGTCACGTGGAGTGGTCCAACCTGACCCACACGGGCTGCGCGTGCTCTCACCTCACCAACTTCGCGGTGTTGATGGACGTGCGCGGTATCCCTGCGGGGGCGCACGCTCTGGCGCTCCGCCTCGTGACGCTGGTCGGTTGCGGGGTCTCCAGCGCCGCCTTGCTGGCCGCCGTGCTCGTGTTCCACTGCTTCAGAAACATGAAGGTACGGAAAGAAAGCTCTGATTATAGCAGGCACCGATGTATTTGATGCCATCAATATTTTGTTCCAAACTTTGTTCAACCGTAACAACGTATATTTTTCTGCAAACTCGCTTTGAGCGTAGAAATTTTTCCTGATCAATTCTTACATCTAAATAAACTGAAAATAACAAAGAAAAAAAAAAGGGAACTATTCGTGTTTTTGCCGTTTGAAGTTGCTAGCTCTGGAGAGGTTAATATAATTCAACCCACAGTCGGAGCGCGTGCTGATCCACAAGCACCTGTGCCTATGTCTGCTGCTGGGTGAGCTGGTGCTGATGTGCGGTCTGGAGCAAACACAGCACCGTGTACTGTGCGGTGTGGTGGCCGGGTTGCTGCACTACCTGTTCCTGGCGGCATTCGCCTGGATGTTCCTAGAAGGTATGGCCCGATACTAATTTTGTATAAACATTTTTGGATGTTTACGTCTAAATGACTACTTTAAGAAACATTATATAAAAGACTTTCCCTTACAATTGTGAATAAAAGTGTTACAATTAAAGTAACTAAATCCTTATATATTTTTAAATCACAGAGGCCCTATACTAAAATATGAATAATGCCACTTTCTCCATCCAGGTTTCCACCTCTACGCGATGCTGGTAGAAGTGTTCGAGCCGGAGCGACCCCGGGTGTACTGGTACTACACGGGGGCGTACCTGACCCCGGCGGTGGTGGTGCTGGTGTCCGCCTCCGTGTACCCCACGGGCTACGGCACCCAGCACCACTGCTGGCTCACCACGGACAGGATGCTCATTATGAGCTTCGTGGGACCCGTGCTGGTGGTGCTCGTGGTGAGTGGACCTTATTGTTATGGATTAAACTGCATTTTGAATTGAACATTTAGTTAATTATTCAGTTATTTAGAGCAGTTGTAAGATATGTTAATGTTTTCGTGGCCCTTATTGTCAGGGATTAGAGTGCATTTTGGATTGAATATTTTGTTTGACATTGTGTTTTCAGGCCAATTGGATTTGTCTGGGAATGGTGATAAATATGATGTGTCGGCACTCGACTGTATCTATCAAGACGAAGGAGAACTCCAAATTATTCAAGATCAAGTATGTATTTACTTCATTATCAAAACATTATTCATAATTACATGTGCTCAAACTAATTTCAAATATTTTTTCTTTCTATTTCCAGGGTGTGGTTGAAAAGTTCAATAATGTTGGCTATTATCCTGGGCCTGACGTGGACGTTTGGTTTGCTGTACTTGAACGAACAAACCATCGTCTTCGCGTACGCCTTCACGATATTGAACTCATTACAAGGACTCTTCATATTCATCTTCCATTGCCTGCAGAACGAGATTGTAAGTTAACTTTCTTTTATTTTCTGAATATTTAAAGTGTATAATATATTTTTAAAGAGAATCTCTCTTCAATTGAAGGTTTTGCTCGTCATAATTATAACTAATACGAAACTCAAAATGTGACAATCTACGTTTAATACATTTGTATTAGTATTATTTCTCTTTTTATAAAAGGAACTACTACATAACGACTTATAGTACTTTATAACGATATATATACTTACGTATAACGTTATATGCTAACAACTGTGTGTTCCATATTCAAAACAATTAACATACAATTCGAACCGCGTTCCAAATTCAAAAACAACTACTTTCAGTTCCAGAAGGAGTGCGGTCGTGTGTGTCGGCGGCACCCGTGGCTGGCGCGCTGCCTGCCGCTGGAGGCGCCGAACTCGCAGGACACCAGGCAGGGCTCCGTTAAGAGCCGCCGCTACCAGGGTCCCGACGACGACGCGCTCGACCCGCGTGACGTCACGGTACCATAGACTATACATCACCATGTAGCTAATAATACAGGCTAGTGAATGTGACGTCACGATACCACAGACTACATATGAATGAATGTAATCAGGAATGTTATATAGATTATTTTATATTCATCAAGGTCGTTCACCTGTATTGTGACGTCACACTACCATAGATTGGATGTAGTTAATATATGAATAGTTATAAGCCGGTGAAATATTTTTTTGTTATACGTGTCTGTCCATTGGATTGGTATTGATGTGGGATTTGGTGTTTTTTTATTACACGGGTTTTACAAATAATAACATTTATATTTAATTTGTCGTTAAGAATATTACGTGTTAATTAATATATTGGTGGCGGGTTTACTCGAAAAGATAAAAGGTATAAGAGACATAATTCGCCGCAGAACTCGGCGAGCACGTCCGTGTCGGCGTCGACCACAAACAACCTCGTCATCAACAACCTTAACGTAGTAGTCAACAACAACAACCACAACAACAACAACGTCATCAACAACGCCTCCGTCGCGTCCCTCGCGGCCGCCGCCGCCGCCCACTCCTACCACTCCCACAGACACCGTAGGGACTCACAGGACAACCAAAACTTTCCCTCCACCAGTTTCGGACCCACCCTCAATTCGGGGGGTTCCTTCCCCCACAACATCCCAGACAGGGAACCCCCCGCCCCCATGTCCCATCTCCGGAACCCTTTGAACGCCGGCAGCGGTAGATACCCCCCCGGCTACAGACAGAACGTCCAACAAGGTACGCATACGTTTAGAGATAGGATATAAAATATTGTATCCACGAACCACCGAACACCACTCACTAAAATATAAGACAGCTCAGTTTTATGTGTTTATTTCTTAACCCCCTGTGTTGTCACTAACATGTTGGTTTATGTTTAAGTTTTACCAAATTTATTTATAACGGTGAGTATTTTTTTTTTTATTTTCTTGGGAACCTAACCGACTAACGCTTATTAAATTACTAATTCTTCAAAAATTAACACTTATTAGTGGTGTGGTGGTTTAGTTATGTAGAACTTGGGAGATGTATATAATTATTTTAATATTAATATAATAACAATAATATTAAAATATTATATCATCCGATTACACAAATCCTATCTCTAGACTGTGATGCGTCCTTGAACGGCGTTATGTATCGTATTAGTCGACTTCTCAGTATCTGTATATTTTCGACTGTATTCATATATATGTATGTTTATTTATTTTTCTAACTACATAGAGCTACAACTTACAACCGGAGGCCTCGAGGTGGAATATTCGTCCGACCGCTCCACTGTACGTTCCGAACGTAAACGAAGATATCCGGAGCGCTAGGGCTCCGACGCCCCAAAACATACCTCATAGCTCCTCACATTCGCACAGCATCGCGTCTATGCATAGCTACAGAAACAATATCGAAGTGCCCAACGATTACCAGAACCTTCGATCGCGCTCGCCATCTTGTTACTCGAACAAAATGGCGGCGTCGATTGGCGCGAACGACTGGGCGCTAATGGCGAATACGAGCAATGTCTGGAAGGTGAGGGGAGGGCACTAATAGAGTGATTTTCGTTTAGTTTCCAGCACTTTGGTAAGATCTCGGTGTAAACAATCAAATTGAGTTATGACGTTCTGAAAGGTAAGGTTATAAGTAAATGTTATTACGGTCGTCGTTTTTATTTACGGTTCACACACCTTTAGAATAATGTACCACGGGTAGTTGAAGGCAACCTCCGTATAATATATTGAATGTCTATTTTTGAGGTGATGGTAATTAGAGATCTTACTGGAGTGCGCTAACTGCATGTACTGTAACTTAGCGTCGCATGTTTCACCTCTACGCACACCGCCGCCCATCCCACCTCCTTCTAAATCATTAATATTTGTTTATTTGTATTCGTATTGTAATATCGGCCATTACTTTTATCAGCATTTTAGGTGCCATTTCTGTTTGCTCGATGTTAATTATAACGAAGCAGATCTTTTAATGTCGTTTAAAAAGTAGACGGTACGTCTTCACACTGCAAATTAATTGTGCGAATATTTGTAAAAATATAAATTTTTTTCAGGAGTATGCCTAATATATCAAAAATTGAGCTGTCTTTACTTTAATTTATTTATTCGCCTATCAATCATTTGTGTGGTTTATTTTGTTCATCAAGAAAATCGAATCCAATTTAACAAATTATTCTTTTCACAGAACACTTCTTCTAAGCATCACCCAGTGAACGCGGCGACGTTGCCCCACCACGACACCCTCTCCCGTCAACTGGCGCAACAGACACACATACACGCACCTTACCCCGAGTGTGACGGACCCCTCGCTCCCCCCTCCCCGCGACACGCCATTAAGGACGAGGAGTCCCCCCTCCACCACCCCCAGGGATACCAAACCACCAGGAGCTACAACCACGACTACAGAAACCCACACGTGTACATGTCCCAGCACTCCCCCGGCAGCCAGGAAATGATCTTCAGAAAGCATTACAAAGACGAGAACCGACGCAAGCATCACCACCACCACGGCAGCCAGAACATCAACCACACGTACTCCGAAATAGCCTCGCAGCAGGGACGGGCCTACAGACGGGGCTCCGAAGAGTTTCGAGTGATCCAAGACGACCCGGTGTACGAGGAGATCGAGAGGAACGAAACCCTGATGTCCGATATGTCGGACGACAACTCCGGCCCGGACAACTGCAGACAGAACCCAGGTCACGGATCGAGCTCAAAATTTTTCGGGGACCACCGCCCTTTAATCTCCTACAGTCCGGGAGAGAGACACCACGAGGAGCACTACGGGAAGTACGGAAAGTGGGACGCCCTGGAGCGGTACGACCCGCGACACGCGTACGAGAGCAGACTGATGCATCCCTACCAACCCCAAGAGAACATGAGGGCTCTGGCCGCAGTTCTCAACGGAGAGAACAACGTGGTGTGCCACCTGGAGCCGCACTACGACGCGTACCAACCCACGACCGGCAACCCGCGGACTGTGTCGCAACCCAGTTTTTGAACCCGTTACGGTTCCAGTGACAGTGATATGACTTTATAATGTACAGATAATGATTTTTTCTATGAATGTAGACTTAGAATTAGTATCGCCGTCGAGTGATAGCGTTCATGTAGAAACTTGCCATAACGTGGACTTTGAAATATATTTATAGATTAGATATAAATGTAAGTTTAAATCACTTTTTCCACTGTGATCCTATTTAAATATGGCGGCTCAAGTGTCGGTGTCTCGTCTCACTGCCGTCTCGCGGTCTGTATATACTTAGCGTTAGACATAGATTACTTCCCGTGTGACCTTACTATTTCTACTGTCGAAATTCGGTTAGTCGTGGCATTTTCACTCGCATCTTATTATTAGGTTTAAAAATCTGTGATGTTTCATTTGTAAGTTTAGTTTCTTTACTTTGGACATTGCGAAGACACTGCCGTTATTGAAGTTAGAATACCCGATAGCTCTCTACCTAACCGTGGAACTCGATTAATCCATCCATCTCATCATAGACTGACTCCACTCGATTTCGCGCACGGTCCTTTGGATGTTAGAGTAAATGATAAAAATAATTTTCTTTAACACCTTTTTAATGCCATGATATATATATGAAATAAATTAAGGAATTGTTTTCTTTAGACTCGATACAGGTATAATTATTTCTTGTATATTTTGCATCGGTTAAGCAATACATTAGACTGAAGTGTTCCGAGGGTTGGCTTGTATTCATAAAATAATTTATATATCTTTTAGCGCCAACGTTTACGAAACACTTTTAGATTGAATATTATAAAAATAACGGGAGGTTTATTTTTTGTATCGGTATACTAGTCCACCTCTCCCGGTCTTACCTGTATGTAATGTAAATGGATCTTGTGTATTTCTGTTATATATTTTTGTTTGTATGTATTTTAATAACGTTGAGTATATTAATGTAAAGTAGGACGAACAGAATGTGTAAATAATTTAAAGTTTATATAAATAAAGAGTGGCTGTTCTGTGAGAACGACCGCGGAGGAATTACTTTAGTTATTTATGTCCCAATCTAGATTCACAGTGACCCCGAATAATAGTATTACGTCATGAGACAGTTTATTTATTTATTTGAGCTTATGAAAGCTTAGTATTTTTTACATTCATACAACTGGAGGGCTTTCTTCTTAAAGTAGAATAGAGAGTAGAGTGTTTGTAGTAAAAGTATAATAAAAAACATGCTGCAGGTTGAAAATTTATTTCAAAATTTCTATGACACAAGATTGTTAGTTTAATTTTGAATATTTTGTCAAGTTACGGCAGACAGAGAACAATTTACTTAACACTAAAATGTTTGTAAAGAAACATTTTTTATCGAAAACCAAAAATATCTCAAAAGATACGAGAGATCTTGACGAGGCGCCTAAACTCAAACGGTCGCCTCTAAATGAGATCTAATTTTGAAAAATTCACATCCGACACTTCTAAAACTTACAAAGACTACATCATAATACATTTCATTACAGGGTAGGTACTGAAGTTATCAAAAAAATAATAATTAAAAATCCTATATTTAAGCACCACCCGCTAAAACTAGTAAAAACTTTATAAAAATATAATTTTGAACGAGATCCAAACAATGTCAAGAGAAAAAATCATGAGAACGTTATTTAGAAAATACATAAACATTACATAACTAACTAACTACTTACATTTAAAAATTTGATGGTATTTTGTAGAGGAATTAATAGGCACTTTGTTTTTAAACTAACACAAGTTTGACAATTTCTAATGAAAATAATCACGGGCACAAACCGCTCATAATAACACTCCACCTTCAGAAAACAACATTGTTTCATATGAAATGACAAATGGACCTTTTTTACTAACCATTGTTAGTTCAAAAACCTCACTCCAAGGACAAGTCAAATTTATAAGGTTCCATTGTGTGCAACGTATTTGCATATGCTATTGTTGTTTTCTTGGCAGTTATCCACCCTATTCAAATTATAAGAATACACTAAAAAGTAATTATTATATTTTCCGATGTCACCAATTTGTGCCCGAGTTACATTTTAGCTACTTACAATTCAAAAGATACCTTACACGCTAGATTTTAAGATCTACATTGAAAATAAATGCCACTTCAGAAATAAAAAGAAATATAGTTTGAAACGAGTATAATAATTTTATCTGTAAAATTCCTAATACCTTGAAAATTTTAATTATAATTCAAATGTGAAATAGTTTACGCATCACTTGCTATTTTGTTTAAAAATACAGAAACATTTAAACATACATAAGTAGATATCATCAAATTAAATTAATGGCATTTTTGATAGAGATTTATTATAAAAGTCTTAAAAACCTAACGAATCCATTCTATACTGGGATGAAAAAAAATCAGAAAGGAAAATTTTATACTAGATTGATATAATAAATGTACATTGTCACTCACACACATCACAAGGGTTCACAGTCTTCGACCGAATGTATCACAATAGAGACAACACTACCAGAGTCCCAAGTAAATTAAATACGAAAGAAGAAAAGAATAAATCTTCTAACGTCCATACAATTGCAGAGAATACTGCGCGACTTCGCAGTTGCTATGAGCAACCGCAACCTTCCACAACCATGCCGGGTATAGTTCCATATATGATGTTAAGGTCATGATCGAAGTACAGCATGGATATGCTGCTCATTTTTCTCGGAGCACAGCAAGGGCCTCCGCTGCCTTGAGGTGCAGCTAAATGTACTAAGTGGGTGTGGGGATACCTTTGGAGGAAGCTGTAAGGACATTCGCCGCTACAGTAGTTGGCGTCGTACTGCTTGGGGGCTATGATCCAATCCCAACCGAACTCCTCGAAGTTCACGGACAGAGGGTACCTGCAGCATCGGGCCTCTTTAGAGTTTTCAGTGCAGTCCATCCCGATCATTCTACGGGTTCTTTTGTGCGAATTGTCTCTTAGACTTACTTCTATGTAGGGCATCTGAAACAATGTATCTATATATTAAAACGGCTATGTCTGGTAGTCTTATTCAATTTTAGACATCTCTAACTATGACAGAAAAAGACCTTTTAGAAAAAGTATACCTCTATTTCGAATGTGAAATGTCTTTTTGGTGCCAGAAAAAGCGGCTATTATTACAATATATTTAATTTTTTTAATCCGAGTGTGTCACAGACACTGCAACCAGAGGAAATGGTTTAAAAATTTCATTAAAAAAAATTTAAGTAAATTTACTAAATTCTTATTTTGAGAATAACTCTATTTTAATTGAATTTCGAAATATCATCCATTAATTAATTATTTTTTTTAATATTAAATTAAAATGGTCAAGGTTAAATTTTTTTAAAAGTGGGTTATCAAAATAATTTAAGTATATTTCGCGTCAAAAGATAAAGACGATGTTCTTAATTTGCGTCACACGTTAAATTGAAGAGCTCAAAATAAAATACAACATATTTTTAGGTCACCTAGCATTCGTTAGATACTGTTTAAATACATAACTACTACTACATATGTTCTGGTCATATGATAGTTACTTTTATTAAGAGATCGTTGACATTATGATCAAAATTTCATTATAATTCATCAATACTGATGACATTACCATAATCACTAACTGTTCTCATTGATTGACCCACATATTGACCTGATTATAGCCCAATTCGATACGTAGACATACTAAAAATTATATATCTTTAAAATTAAAATTTATGTATTCTTTATTACCGAAGCAAGAAACGTAATTGAAATTTATTAAGAGTGAAGCAGAAGTTATTATATATTAATTGATTTTATAGTTTAATATATTACCATCTATTAGAAGGAAGGTTTTGTCAGCGACGGCATATGGCACAAGAAAGGCGTCTATTGTAACATAAAATTACTACAAATATCGAATATATCTTGGAATTAAAAACTAAAAAAAAAAATTCAAACGAAAATTAGAAATTATCCAAATTAAAAATAACCTATATTTTGACTCAGACCATAAGCTCAAACTACAACTTCAAACTTTATCAAAATGCGTTCAATAAACAGAAGGACAAACATGAATTGACAAAAATAATAAAAGCTAGTGATCTGTGTCGTGTTATTAACACTTAACAATTATTTTATTAATATTAATACTATTTTATTATTATAGTTTTAGTAAAAGCTAGCTTTTCGTAAGCTTAACTTACCAACAAACTCACATTAGCAAATTAATTATTAATTAGTTCCAAAAGTATGTAAAGAACAGTAAAAAAAGTTAAATCTTAAATTTAATTATTATTTTATTGTACTCACCAAACCATTATTTGATTCTGAGCTCGGATGTGGTACTCCCAAGCTCAGCCTATTCTTCGAGTCTTGTACTCTCACCACTATCGCCAGGTTCTCTCTCGGCAACCTGAAGAACTCCGCCACCATCGTGGTGACGTTCACCTTCACCCACCGACCCACCTTCAGATCCTTAGCCGACATCTTCACGGCCCTCTCCGCATACAACACCGACGCCTTATTCCCTTGACTATTACGAGTTACTCTATTCACTTGTGTATTTATATTAAATTGATCTTCAGTTATGGTAACATTATGTCTAGATTCTAATTCTTGGATATGAATATTGAGAAAGGCTTCCGAAACCTCGTTTTGGAGTACCCTATTGGTGAATTTGAAGTTTATCATCTTGAGACCCTTGAAGTTGTTGTGACGCCGCATATCTAAAGTGGAGAAGAAAATAATTTATCAGAAAAATAAAAGTAATTTTCCAAAAATATAAAATTTTAAAAGTTAGATAAAGGAGCCAAGTTCGTTCGTCTAATAAATTCAACTATAATTATTTACACCATAAAACTTATCAATATCTTATCAATATAACATAACATAAGTGCATATTAAATGTAATTTTCTTATCTTATAACAAAACAAAAACCATTCATAACCCTCTCAAAATCATAAAATATAATTAGGAGCCGCCACTCCCAACTATACTTGTGACAAATATTCATCACCTTTCACTGTTTTTGCAAATGTTATAAAACAATCCAAGTACACTTAATTTTACAGAAGTTTGATTAACAATCTCAATATTTTCAATCATCATCACCATTAATCATCACCGATTAACACTTAACACCTATAAAATAACATTATTTTAAAAATAAACTGTGTTTGTCTTCTCGCGTAACCTGAAACAAAAAAGACTTTAATTTTAACACAGAAATAAGTTGAAAAATTAAAGCAATCGATGGGAAATAAATATATAGTTAAAGGGAGCTAAAGTAAATGCTTATTTTGCTATTAATTTTAGTCGAAAATATAATATGGGATTATTTATATAACATATGGGACTAAATAATTAAAACTATTATTTATGTATGTGATAACTGATAAAAGCTTGATTGAAAACTACTGTCACGTGTGTTTACTATTTTCAAATGTTTTTTTCTAGATTATTTGATGACCTCTACTTAACAGTTCCAAGAATAAAATTATATCAATTGGTACGTGGCGTATTTCCTTATAGTTAGACTTGTCAGCTATAAAGGCAAGAGTATTTTTAAGGGTGGTATTATTTTCTTTTTCTGCTTACTTTCCGGTACCTTCTACTAAAAATAAGGGTTTATTGAACTGTCGAGATATTAGCAACAGAGGAGGAACTACGTTGTCTAGCACTCAGCATCTATAGCTCTCAGGAAAATTCTCGAGGGAAGGGTCTTTACACAAAATGCAGTAAATGAGTTACCGGGCATGGACTATCTTGCAACAAACTAACGCAGATCAGTCCCTTTGGAAGATAGAAGCTTTATTAATACAGTTAATATCATACAGCTAACCGTTTCTAACAGTTTCTTCACATTGGTGTACCGTACATTATAAGAATTTAGAGGTGTAGCAAAACATTTCTACCGCTTAAAATTAAAATCTTCTAAATTAATTATTAATATATATTTATACTACTTGGGTTTGAGGAAATAAAACTGTATTTTATAAAAGGAAATGTACTTGTTTATTTATATTTTATTGGTTCAATTTATTATTTTTATCAACCTGTTATGATAAGTCACATCCTTGACATACATGTGTATATATACACATAGTATACACCCAAATCCAAATCCAAAGTTCGCGAACCGGCAGGTGTAAAAGAGATGTTTAAAAATACCGAGTTCGTTATCCACCACAGAAGGCCACCACCCACCTTTGTGGAGCAAATTTTCGCAACTATTTAAAAACGTAGCAACTGAAATTCATTTCAATTTGGCATAAAGTAAATAAATCCGTCAACGGGTGTTTACACTTACGAGTTAGTTCTTGCGCGCGCTCTGTTTAATGTTGCATACATTTAATACTTTTTGGTAAATGTATATTTAAGATGCTTTTAATAAATTTATTACTTTTTCGTGCTGAAAATCTGTGGATCAATATATTCAGTATGAAATGGGAGATTTATTCTTTTATAAATATATAAACTTACTATATATACCGCCGATATAAATTGAGAGGTAGTATATTATTTGGCGGTAACTTTAACGTTATCAATATATAATTTAATATATTATTGCAATCAAGGTCTTCATAATAAATGGGTTAGAATAAGTTAATTATAATAATTATATATTTCTATGGTTTCGTGTAGCACATTAATGATGTTTGGTGTTTATATTCAAACCGACATATTTTATTATATTATATATATAATATTTAAGAACTGTGCTGTCTGTTAACAAAACATAATATATATTATATTGTTCAGTGGAAGGAGGGAAGAGTTTGGAGCTGTTAATTTTAACAATTTAATATTTTACTTTTAACAAAATCATTAAAAATTATTAAAAGACAGAAACGTGTTTGTAAGAAGTTAACTGCTTTGCACAAATTATAATAGACAAAGAGCTTAATTCAATTTATTGTTAAATTTCCCATTATATATAAGAAATATCAATCAATATAACGTATTGTATCTTTTGTTAAAAAGTTTTTCCTTCAATAACTGTCACTACTTGATTGCTTCATCAATTACTTGATCAATTGCTTGATCAATGCTTAATTATTTTTTATTTATACTAAAATAATAATTAAAATAAAACCCATTGAAATCAAAATATGAATCAACCCGCTTAATCTTTGATGAAGGTCTTAAGAGGAATAAAGGATTTATTTTAATATAAGTGATGTTAGTTCTGTAGATGCTTAGACAGACGTACATATTACGGAAGTGGAATAGTTTATCTGATGACGTCATAATGTAGATAAAATGTCAAATTTAGTACACAGTGTGATTTGAGTTTTGTTTCAGGGAATACTAGGAATTATGAATGAAGGAATTTAATAAATGAAAATGAATGAATGATTTCTGTTAAACAATTTAAATGTCAGATTATTAATTAGACTAGACTATAAAGGGATTTTATTGCTTTCTCTGACAACTAATTTACCTAACTATTTTATTTATTTATTTATATAAGAGATATTACCTAAATCTCTTTATCTGTGTCGCCATCTTTTTTAAAATAGCTAAAACTAAATCAAATATACTCAAATTATATAAATATAATCGCATTGCGGTAGTGATGTCAAAATTCCAAAGATAACTTGCCAAATATTTGTTGAATGTTCATTTGTTTTGTGAATTAATTTTTATCTGTTCATTAAACATTCAAATGTTTTAATATCCGCATTCCTGGGAATAATATAATGATAATATTTTTTTATATATATTAGAATTAAATAAAAATTATTTTAACAATCTTGTCTGTTTACACAAAAATGTATACGTTGAATGTTTTTGAGATCACGCTTGTCATAAGTGATAGTTGGATTTTAAATGTTTTTGGAAAGTTGTATTACGTTCCTATCCAAGACATTTTTGTTTTAAAAGTTTTATCAATTAATGTCAAATAGGTATAATACTGTTGCTAAAATTTGATCAGCACTCTAGTAAGCTTTTAAATGAACTGTTCATAAAATAAATGAAGTACTTTTGGGCATACGTTTGTGCATTCATATATTTTCATTAACAACTATATTTTTTTAATTTATATTTTATTAATATTAATTTAATTCCGATATTTTTTTTAATTATTAATAATTGTAAATTGTGTTTTTTTTATTTAAGTTACCAAAATATAATTTGAGAAAATTTGAAAGACTGTACTTCTTATATACTAATATTTATTAACAAAGTTTTAACTGAACGTAAGTTTGTAGTATCCAATTTTTTTTTAAATATTTTAATTTCCGCCGTCAAGATAAGGTATTTTAAACCATTCAGCTATTTTTAGTGTTGCCTGATAAGATAATTATATTGTTTTTTTTATTTGTACATTTAAAACTACCACAGTTTAAAGATTATTAAATGATTTAAAATATTGATAAAAAAAACAGAGCAGTACATTTTTAAATGTCATTTGAATGTTTTTTTATAATTATTTGTTAAAGGAACTATGACGATGGATAGATGATGTAAGGGTAATAAGGTTTTACTTTTTACTTTATCTATGTATGAATTTCATAAATTAATTAAAAAAAAAATACTGTCAATATAAATTAATATCTGTAAAAGATATTCATTTTCGTAATTGTAATTTCTGTAAAGTTTTATTTGCAATTTTTTCTATGTATCTTTGTTGCTCTTATGATAATTAGGTAATCTTTTGACTGCAAGGCTTACAGAGATAATAATGTTATATTTAAACTTGTCATTATCAAAAATTTTTAATTATTATCATAAAATTCGTTTTACAAAAAAAGTTTATATTCTTTAAATATTATATCTAATTAAGGATAAAATATTTTATAAAATAAATATAGGGCAAAAAATTTTTAGATCCTTCGCTACATCTAGATAACTTTATTGAAGCTCACATAAAGGGTTTAAAAACTTACATTTTCAAACACAAGTATACAAGTATACCTCTTTTTATCATACATTACCCACTCGGGCTCCAAACAAAGACAACCATTAAAAAAAGCCACAAACTGTCACTCCGTTTCGAAAACAATTGATTCTAAATTCGAATTCGCGCATCAATTGGAATTCATTCCCGGATTCCATATTTGAAATAATCGAACGCGCGCGCTTTATAACGGCCAGTGATGAACTGCGTTCGGGAGATGGTATGAGTCTGTATAGAACTAAAAGGCGTGGGTTACAACGACGTTTCCACTGTAATATAGGTTCTTTAAATATTTTTTCAGGTACAATATCGTATCGGGTTAGCTTTAGATTATTTTCTTTTATTTATTAATATAACAATAAATATATTTTGATAATCAAAAATATCAGAATATTTCATTTGAAATATAAACTTTTAAATTATGAATACAAAGAATGTAGAATAATTTTATCATGAACAACGAAACGTTATTTCCCTGAATACAGTTTTAAAACCGATTTAATAATAAAATACTTCAAAACTCATAAAGATAATTAAAAACTGGCTACATATACTTTAAATTAAAAAAGAAAAAAAAATGCTGTTAAAATATAGTTCTAAATTCAAAACTTTCACATATTCAAACGTCAATGGACACACGCTGCAGCGTTAGCTCACAAGGAGATTCAATCATTGTACTCGCATTTTTAATATATTTAAAAACGGACTCTCCGTATTTATGTTTAAGTATCATTTCTTTAAATCCCCCCAAATGCACGTACTTATTTGGTTTGATAAGTTATTTTAATTATTTTTATATTATTATCTCTTAAATGTTATCTGCGTGTCAAAGTTGCAGTTTTATGTTAAATTGTCTCCGGCCAGGAAAAGTATTTTGGTGGAGGTTTTGTCATGTTGTGAGTGTTGTCATTAATTTTTTTATAATTTTAATAAAATTTCTTGAAAATCACTAGGTACTGCTTTTTTTCTTTTGTTACATACAGAAGAAATGTTTACACAATTTTTTTTTCAAATTTTGAATGATATTTTCAAGGTACGTATTTTTTTTGCAAATTGCAAAATAATAAATACAATGTGTCGAAGAAGAATATGATTGATTTATATTATCTTTAAGTAACAAAAAAAATGAAGTGTTTTGTAACATGACCAAAATAAAAATACTTTTAGTACTTTATATTTATTGCAGTTTTAAATAATTGTCGCATATATTAAAAGTTACATATAAAAGAAAAAAAAATTGCAACAAAGAAGGTTTAATTACATCATTTGAGTTGTCCTTAAATTATTTCATCGTTCATCAGAATGCGATGAAACTTTGGTGGGATTAAAAAAAAATCTGAATAATGATGACTTAAATGAAAAATTGTTTATATAAAAACAAACAAACCAACGATCCGATGAAATATATTTGTACTGTTAATTATAATATTGTATTAAAAGTCTTATCTCTTGTTACATATTATTTTTAATTGCACTCTCTTGGTATCTTGTAAAAATGTAAAATGTCAATCAAATTATTATCAATATGCATTTTAAATGAACAGTTTAACCTGTTCATTTGTTTTATTGAACATTAATAATCTTAATTCATTTATTTCAAAGTCACAAGTCACTGGAACTAATTAACAATATATTTGCTTCAAATGTCACAAACGTCAAAAATGACAGTTATGTCCGACATTTTATTTTTATGTAAAAAATATAAATTTATAGTGTATTTATGTTTTAATGTTTATGTTAAACATCTTTAGACATGTTGACGCCAATAAATATACATGTGTGAGTTTGTTTAAGGTCATTCTTCCCCAGAAACCCTGAGGGGACAAACGTGAATGACCTGTGCAGCGCGTGGGACAATTTTTTCATCTCCCCATCTCAAGGGTCACAATTGTTAGTAAACAAATGTATTTCTTCGTGAAAATTTATTTTTATACATATTACGACATTGTCTCAAAACCACCAGCAACACCTTATCTTTGCTTAAAAAAGCTATAACATAGTTTTATATCAAATAATTAAATAATTAAACCGGACTCATTCAATCCCTCTTTTTTTCTCCCCGAATGCTCCTTTCCTCTCCTTGAATACTCCTCTTCCTTTCAATGTAGGAATTTAGGCAACTTCCCTTCTAAACCCAGTATATATTTTCTTCCAGATGGATCTGCCCTAATTTAACGTGTACATCCTCTAACTTCCTCTTTACAACAGCAATCAATACAATTTTCCCAATAGAATTATATTTTTTGTGAATTTAAAAATGAAAGTACTTCATCCAATAAACACTTTTATCTCAATGTTAAACAATGAATTAATGAGATTACAAATAATTAAATAATAATATCTGCGTTATATTTAAGTATTGCATATTAATGAATGTTTCTAGATTGTTTTTATTAATAAAAATATGTTGGGTTTTTAATAAAAGATGTATAATCATTGTGTCATTAAGATTACGACTTTATAAAATTATTAATGAAATGAATGTATTACAGTATTTTTTTCACGCTTTCATAAGCCCAGGATAACTCTCAACCCCGGTCAAAAATTTACTTGTTTGTTAGACGACAAATCACAAAAACAGAATAATTAATTGTTAAATCAAAATATTAATTAAATTATGCAAACTGGAACAGGGGTTTTATACTAATGGATATACACACACACATCACTGACCTACAAAATAATAAAACTAAGTGCAAAAAGTTCACATTCATCTCTGAATTGTACAGATAACAATCCTTTACGAATGTGATCACTAGATTTGGAGGGTCACGGACCCCAAATCATGAGGTACGTTCCCCCCTCACCGGCTACATTGATTTGTTTACTGACTTCTAGATCTTCTCAGATCTTACATCCACTTAGGTCTTCACATGACGGAACCTTACAAACTCAAACTCAAACTTGTCTATAAGTACTTCGTTACTATCAAAATTAGGTACATTAAAAACATAATTTTAACATTTTTAATGATCAAAGATTCTGAAAGTGATAGTTTATTTACAATAATTATTATAATATCTAACATCAATATTATATAAAATACTCTGACATGTCACCGAACGCCAAAATGTCGGTTAGATTAAACAATTACTACCAATATACTGAACCGCACATGTGGATAAAAACCACAATAAATTACACTGCCAAAAAAGAAAACTCTTCAAAATTGAACCTTTTTAACTTGTGATAGAATTGATAATTCTAAAAGTAACCGCAGATTGATATTTGCACGAGTTCGTGTACCTAAAGTTCAAAGTCACCGCTATGGATGGCATAGTATTGTACAGAGATATAATTAAGGATTCTTAGAATCGTAATCGTCGGTACACTTGAGAAATTATTAATACACTTTTTATAGTACATAATCGTTAAAGGTGTTATATATTTAGACTAGTTTTTCCAGCTGCTTCGCTTGCTCTGTGTCGTCAAAATATACAAGCTTTTAGGAATACTTAAAAAACAAATCTTACTATAACTAAAAACTATATTGTTCTAGACAATAATTAATTAAAAAATATCCATAGAATTTTTCATCCCCATCATGCCACGTTCAGGGGTGGAATCCAAAAAGTCAAGTGTTCAAACAATTTTTATGGTTATTTTTTGCATCTCTAATAATATCTCTACAAATCATAGCGCATGTAATCCTGATTTTTAAACTATATAAGTGTTAATTTTAATCATAATCTGTTCACTATTATTTGACTAAAAAAGTAATAATTGTCCATACATAAAAAACATATATAAATATAGTAGTAGTAGAGAAGTATTTTTTATATCTTATATATTATATTCAACTTTCTATAGGAACATAATGCCTTAAATTAAATATTAAGTAATAAATTCTAAATCTGTGACGTCACAAGACAGCAAGAGAATAAAACCTTCCAGACGAATCTCTACTGTCCTTTGACCTACATGACTTAGTTGGCTGAACTTTCTTACACTATAAAGTCCCTAATTCTATTCCCGCTTGTGACAATAATTTATGTATATAATATATTTTAATATAGAAAAAACAAAAATGTAATAATCTATATATATAATAAATGCGTAGAGGTGTTAATTGTTTATAGAAGATATTGTCAAAAAAATATTCAAAACTCAGTTGAATAAACGAATTCTACAGATTAATTTGTTACAAATAATTATAAAAAAATTAAGAAAAAAATTATACATATATATATATATATATATATATATAATTTATTATACATAATATACATTTGTTCCTTCTAGAACTTTTAAAGAGATAAAATCAGGTAAACCTATATTACATTGATAATTAAAAATTTTCCAAGAACAAAATTTTATTTGATTTAAATATAATATAATAATAATAATTTGTTGGGAATTATATGTAAAATAAAACTATATAACAACTTACTAATTTAAATTATTACCAAAATTAAAAGCACTTTCTCTAGTGACCATCCAACACACCTCATGTGTGAGAGAAATGTCCTTCTAGTTCCTGAGTTATCTCTGTTTGGGTCAAGGGATATACAGTCATTCCCACGAAGGCCCGGATGCTGCGGTCACTACCAGCGAGGCCATGCTAGAGATGTCCATGTATCGATAATTTATTTTAAATATTACCACATAAGTCAACAAATATTGAAAAAACAGTTAACTTCCTATTTATGTTACGAGAAATAAAATTAGTATTATATTTGTTAAAATTATACTAAAATAAAAAAACACATTCTAATAAAAACCGAAATAAAAATGGATATTATTATAAACTATAATACACTTTTAAGATTGTCTATTTTATCAACGCCATAAAGTCTGACGAATAAATTTTAAATTATTCATAAAATGATACATCAGATGTATAACAATAAAATAGACAAAACAAATTAATCGAAATTAATTTGCAAAAATATATCGATTAAACAGTGCACATCACTGTATAAAGATAGGGTCATTCCCCCGACACAAATCATTTTTAATTATGTGTGTATACTTCACTTTATTACCTTCATCTAATTTTTCTGACCAATCGGGAGCCTCAGATCTCGGCCTTATTTCATCTTTTCACATCTTGCCAAAAAGGATGTGAGTTATCATTAAAAATGGGTCAGGAGAAATTTTCGTCCGTCGACCGTTGACTTATATATTCGGGTCAAGTAAATTTTCGACTTTGATTTATACCGGTTATATAGCAAACCATTTACGACTGACGCTCTGTTTTGATTTTTATTATATAATTTACTGCTTTCGTTTGAGTTTCTGAACTCTTTATATATCTATATTATAGTAATATCTTATATTTTGGTTACAGTTAAAAATACTTAAATTATTATTAGACAATAATATCAGACGTACAATCAAGGTAGGGCTGTCACAAACAATTTGCAATTTGAAAAGTTTATACAAACCAAATGTAAAAGCTATTAATATTAATTTGTGAAAGAAATAATGTTCCCGTATGACAGCCCTAATTGGCACAATCGGGGCTATAAACGAGCCAAGGCTAGCCAAGGACAATGTTCACATCCGGTGCGCGAGAGTACGGCGGCCATTTAACAAGCTTTCGCTGAAGATTCTCCAAAATCAGCAATTATACATTTTAATTGATTTAAAATAACAGTTTCTTCTAACATATATAATAACTTACGTGTTGTCTTCCAGTTAATATAATGTAACGCGCTTTTTTAAATAAAACGAGCAAGATTTTTTATTTAATTTTCCTTTTTTTGTGGGTAATCCACCAAACTCCTTGTCACCCTACAAATAATATACCTAATTCCTGCGCAATGCCAATGCCACGCAGAGAGAAAGGGGACTAATCAAGGGTTAATGGAACGAATTGATGAATGGAAACGCATTCGCAGGATATGAACGATTTTTTAGTACACATTCATACATTCATTCGCATCTTGCTCAATTATTTGAAAACATTGTTTTTATATTCACGTAATGTCACCTTAAACAAAAGGTGGAACATCCTAAAACAGGATATAGGTTGACACAAGGTGCTTCTAACCCCCTGTGGGGTCTCAACCCCCATAGTGAATACTAATCTCGATCAAGGGCATGCGGGCGACCGCACACGTTGCTTCCCTTACAATAACCGTTTTATAAGGTATCATAATTCATATTCATTTTGTGAGAAATTATTATTGCCTTTACTTTCAAGGATTATTTTAAGAACGTTTATAATTTGATATGCTTTTTGATATTTATAATTTGCTCCTGTTAACATTTAATAATAGTTGTGAAGATTAAAACAAGCCCAACTCTTTATTTTCTTTTTAAAAATTTTGTTTAATTTGATTTTAAATAAAAATTAAAAAAAAAAAATCAAAAACCAAGAATAGCGATTCAGTTTTATTTTTTACATTTCTCAAAAATTTTAATAATCTGCACATGGCATAACATGTTTATTGACATTTTCAATTATATCTAAATATGTTTATAATTTAAATTCATCTGTACCTGTATGTATATGTATGTATGTGTACTATGTACTACTTATACTCAAGTTTCAAGGACCTGCCTCTTGTATATATTAAAGGAGCAGACTGAGGCCGGACTACTGGGAAGCTATAAAAAGTACTGTTTTGGATCTATAAAGGAACGTTTACACTCATATACAGATTATAATACTTTATTAAACACAAACATTAAGACATTACATTTATAATAATAACCACAATAAATTAACAATAAATGTAAAATAAATTTTAACTGTATTGTGTATTAATCTGTTAACAAGGTTTATGTGAAACCAAATATTACATGCGATTTGATAAATTAATGTATGCTTATTAAATTTAAAAGATTAATATTAATTTCCATCTTAGTTTTGTGTTAAGTAAGTCAGTTAATGCACAGTCTCCTTTAGGTTTAATTCTATTTTTAGTTTAACGAAAGCTGTCATTGAGATTTACGACTACTCTTATATATCGTTTTGTTCTCAGTCAGTGTTAGGTGCTTGCAGCTTCTTTATTATGCTGTTAAATTCAGGACAAATCCCACTAAATTTATCCTTAAGGTAGATTCATTTCACTCCATTTGAATATTATTCAATTTTAGCATTAACGCTTGTCGAAAATGACAAATAATGACATCACTCATAAAAAAACATTTTAGTAAAATCGGAAACTAGATTTTCACAGTTAAGACCTGATACCTTGCTGCTGATGGGGTAACCGAGAGACCCAGGGGTAATGTAGATACAGAATAGGTACAGTTGAATCTACCTCCTCAAGTCACACTTTATTTTAACCATAATAATTTTTAATCTCTTAAGAACGCTTTTCAAGAATTGATCATATTTTCAATGGGTGAATAGTCGAAAAATGTTACAGAGAAAATCCATTTAACAGTTTGAATTTAAATTTTGTGTTTAAAAAATTTTATCTCGTTACCATTTTATATTGCTATTAATTTTTTATAATTAAAAAAGTTGATTTTTCAAAAAAATATGTAACTGAAATTGAGGATATTTTTGGTTAATTATAGGTGCAGAAGCAGTTTTTTATTCATAAACTCATTTTCGTCTTTATCATTTCAAAAAAGTGGTGGTAGAAGTATGTCTAATAAATGCTAATTATTCACATAGTCAACAAAGCATACATTTATTGCAAAATCAATTGTTTTTGTGAAAGAGGCTTTCTAGGTTATAAATTAATTTTAATAAAACATTTTTTTTCAAAATAAATAAGAATAAATTATTTCCAAAACTGTTTTTAGACTTTGAAATGATGCTTTTTTACACACAAAATACTTTTTAAAAAAACTATTCCTAATGTCGATAGAGTTTAGCACCAAAGTCCCGTAACCTTAAAATTCAAAAATATTTAATCTTGCCCGGAATTTACATCAAACATTTAAACTGTAAGAACAAATTGTTTGTAATAACAACAAGTATTAATTCCCCTTATCGCTCCTGTCTATCCGTCTGTTAAAGTAGAAGTTTACTCCCATATCTCCTGTCAATACAAAATTAATAGGTCCATTACAGTATCATCTTTGTTATTAATAACTTTATTGATAAGCTAAATATGGATTGTGGGGTATTTAAATAGAAATATGTTAAAGATAAAGATAATATTGCTTTGAATACATTTTATAAATACCAAAAATACCTATTAATAAGTTTTTCATTTATTAATTATAGTAATTACAATTAATATGAACAGCCTGTGCATAATATAACAAGTTCCTAACTCTCCACACATAACAAACAGCTGTTCAAATATTTTGCTATGTAAGTCGTAAAATGCAGACCAGAGTCGCAAATAATATTTAGTTTTATAAGTTTATTACCCCTTCAGAAATAAACATGTTACTTTGTAAAGAAATAGTTCCTACTTTGGTTCGTATGAAATAATATATTTTACGTCCTAAAATAGTAGTATTGACTTTTGAGTGTATAAAATTTTTGAAATGACTTCATTTTCAAGGGTTGTAATTGGCTCGTCGTCAACCAATCAGAATGATTAACACACGATTTGACAGCACTTTTTTTTAATCTTCGAGAAACGAGTCTTAAAATTAACATCCAAAATATAAATAATATATTTATAATTTAAAATTGTCAATAAATTATTTTTTTTAATACCGAATATTTCTAAATACCGAAGTGTATATAAAAATCCAGTTGCATCCGCCATTGCATGTCTGTGTTGTCAGTTTGTTCACGTACTGTCTAGACGTAGTGTTGTATGCAAATAATAACATTGTCTGATTTTTGGCAATCCGTTTTGTATTCGGTTGACGGTCCGGATTAAGGCTAGGTCTCGAAAATTTTTATAAACAGTTACCTAATACCATATTATGAGTGAAATATTTGTACAATTATTATTTATTTAATCTACATTATATTTGAAAAGATATTTCTATAAATCAGAAATTTGTTTGTCAGTTATATTGACCCAAATTTAGCCTTAAAGACGATCTTATCACTACCACAACCTCATCATTATGTTCATCACATCGATGATCACATGGTATCACTAAAAATTAATTATTTTCACTAAAATTAAATTATATAACAAACCTAAACAATTTCCATCAAAATCGCCTCCCCCTTAATAAATCTAAAATCAAAGTCTAGACTTGTAATAATGGATTCAAATGTATGCCTAATTTCAGTGTTCGTAACAGACGGACAGACTATCATTTTAATAGTCCTTATGTCTAGTCTGATATATAATACATGTGATCATAATACTTATTGCTGATATTAATACTTACTCAATATAGAATGGTATACCAATTATATTATAGCTAATAATTATTGTTATAAGGATGAAACGATACGACTTACTCGATACTGTCCTTCCGATATAAAGTACTTTTTGTATCGATATTTGAAAATATCGAGTAAGTATCTGTCAAATGTATAAGTATCGTATACTCGTATACGAGTACTTTCCTATTGAGCCTAGTCCTAATTCATTAATTAGGACTAGGCTCAATAAGCCTGTCAGCTACATTTAGTTGACAGGCTTATTTGTCGATTCCTAAAACATCTGATTATCACTTACTCACTATGGGGAGCACAGCAAAAACTGATTTTTCATTACCTATTCTTTAAAAAACTTTTCAAATAAATCTACAATGACAATATGTATTACGATTTCTATTAATTTCATTAAATTTTTACAAATAAAAACTTATTATCAATACTTTACTGTATCAAATAAAAGTATCGATACTTTAGTTATATTCGGTTGTCTTGGTTCATCCCTATTTACATAAAGATAGAAAGCATATTTTTCTTAATATATATGTAATAAGTTAATAGTATTTCAATTTTGTAACACCCATTACATTGCTATTAATAAAAATCTAAGTAGGTACATCGGGTTCGGAGTGTCCCGTTCCGTAGTTCCGTAGTTGCCCCTAATGGACAGATAGATAGACATACACTCCCAGAGAGTACATTATTTTGATTTTGATGTATCTTCTAAGATTCAGCGTTCGCGATATAAGGACCAAAAAGTATTATTTTTAGTTAATCGCCCATTACTCATAAAACTGTTAAGCCTACTTAATTGTAGTTTTCCTTTTAAATTTAATATGTGTACTACTGAACTTTTCACATCTCGAAAATCAACTGAGTTTCTGAGCTAGGTTGAGGACAGACGGACAGAGGGACGTATATTGTATAACCATATATTTTATAATACTTGATTAATAAAAATCATTCTCTGTTATACATTTAATTAATTAACAATATTTTGTCATTACATACTAACAATTATAGTTATATTAAATTATATATTAAGATATAATAGTAATGATAAAATCTGTATTACTAAGAGTTTTAAAAATAATCTGAAAATTAAAAACAATTTTTTATTAAAAACTTAACAAATAATTGTAATAAAAAAAACATCTAATGTAAGTAATCTTATTTGGAAAATTTAAAGTATTTAATGTTAGATTATTGTATAAGTATTTCCGAGGCGAGTAAGATGCCGAGATATGTATGTGCTGTCACTGTAGTTAATAATACTTTTTACTAAAAGCATTTAAAACTCACTTGATATCTTACACTTTTGTATTCTTTATAATTATATTCTTATACAAAATTTACAGTCACCAGACGAAAAACAGTTAATATTTTAAGATTAAGAAGTTAATTTAAAATAAATATCTTAAATATATTTTTGATGATTTAGGAACTATAATATAAATTATACTAAAAAACATATTACAGCACTATTGACATATAAATATTGAAAGAAGAGGTAAAAGAGAAGGAGTTGAATGAGAAGATGACAGAACGAGACAAAAGTAATGTCTCATTATTTGCCTCAAAAAAGAGTTAACCAGCGCACTATGCACTAAAATAGTGCTTGGAAGATCTGATAGTGGCATGGCAACTTTTTATGTGAAGAGAAGTAAGAAAGAAGCCAAACTACTTAAGCTATTCTAAGTTGTCATTGAGAGTAACTTTACAAAAATGTAGACCAATACACAACGTTCAGTATGAAGAAGGAGAATGGAAAGAAGAAGCGAGAAAACCGATCTATATATACAGCTGTCTCTCTCCCGTTGCAGAAAGTTTCGTATTGTGGAAGCGAGGCGGATGTACTCGCCCGAGGGTCCACCGAGTTTGGGAATATGTGCTGAAATAGGAAATATGGCTGAAATGTTAATTATTTTAATGTACCCAATAACATTAACAAATTATAGTAGTATAAACACATTGTTTTTGTTTCTATTTGTTATTTACTCAAAACAACGATCAAAATCTAATTACCTTATAAGCATCCAATTCTCTGCTCAAATCTTCATCAGAGTAACCCTTCATGGCCTTTGTAGCAACTGGTCCCATGTAATTATTGACCACCGCGAATTCGAACAGAGACAGGAACACAAACACAGAACATGAAGACATCCAGACATCTATAGCTTTCACGTAGGACACCGGAGGTAAACTTTGTTGAGATTGTGTATTTTGTGTTGCTGAAAGACACAAAAGCAATCCAAGTTAGAATTATTAAAACATCTCTATTCTAATAAATTATATGATTATAAATTTGAAAGGAATATATAGAAACAACATTTTTCTGTTTTCCGGATATAAAATTTGAAGAGTACTGGTCTAATTGCATGCAAAATTCCATACAAATCCATGCAATATTGAAGCCTGATAGACAAACAATCATACAAAGAAATGAAATACAATTATAGCATTAGTAAAAAATTAAATTTGAACATATATATAGAATTATCGATATAAAAGATATACCTAAAGTCAAAAGCGAAGTGACACCCAAAGTGACCCTCGCGGGGATGGCTTCAGGTTTGATCCAGAAGGAGATCCATGACATGACCACGATCAGCGCGGAGGGGATGTAGGTGTGGAAGAGATGGTAGCCGAGACGACGCCGCAAATTGAATACCACCGCTAGACATGTGAAGTTACCTGGAATATGTTAGATTTTATAAAACACGCAGGCTTTTAGAGAAAGTAAAGTTACAGTAGTTGATGCCCAAGTCATCACTTCGTGGGTGTCCTTCATACGTGAATGTATTTTTGACAAAGTTGAAATACTACAAAAGTGAATATTAAACATTCCCTTATTTAAAATTGCAACAAATATCGAATAATAACTATAGTTACTGTAAAATCCTATTCTGATGGTGCTAGTTTTGTTATCTATTGGTGATTTTATGATTCACCTGTAGAGTACTCAATAGTGCAGTCGGTAGTATAGTTATTGGATATGTCGAGTTGAGGGAGTTCGATATCCGGGTTGACCACCAAGGGATCTGTCAGGTTCCAGATAAACACCAAGTCATGAACTGTGTGTGACACTGAGAACAAATACAATAAATGTAGTTACCCTATAACAATATTATATCTCTCTTATACTAGAGATGGGAAAAGAATGTAGCGTAGCTTGTCTATTATATAAGTTAACTTACAACTCTCTATCATCATGGAACAGCTCTGCGTGTCGTGTGGATATGATTCGAATTTCATTGCACAGGATAACACTAACGTCAATCTAAAAAAAAATATATACAATAATGCATTTATTCCACACAATCTAGATGTTGTCCGGGAATCGTTTAGCGCTGATTTTAAGAAGGCAATTATGGTTGAAATTATGTGTGATGTTACATATATGTAGCCTCGCACGTGGATTTTCAATTCAAAAACATTTTTTCAAACCCTACTAGTAATTTCAAAGCGTCCAATAAAAACGACGAAGTATTTAACTTTATTATTTTAGTGTAATTTAACATTAACTTAAACAAAATATGATGAGTAATTATTTTTTCTATATGCTATCAAATTTTCCAACTCACTTGGACATATAAAGTAATGTCTTATCGTGGTACAACCAGAGGTAATGGTTGGGTATGCTCATTTCGTGGAAAGTAACCTTCTTCGCGTTCTTGAAAAAGCAATCTGGTCTCCATATCTTATTCAACCAGTCGACATCAAGGATTCGGTACTCTTCGTGCATGTTCTCCGGAAGCCGAAGACGCGGGTCTCTCCAGGATTGTGCAAGAAAAATGTCCGCGACGTAGGTCTGGAAAGACATTTATATAATACATACATAAACAGGGATAATTTTAAAAGTATATAAATTGATGAAGTATATATCCTTACCATACTTTCCTCATTAATAGAGTCCAGAGAGAGAACAGTCACGTGAAAATATACTATTGTGGGTTCTCCGAGAAGTTTTGGAGCTCTATTCTTGTCGTAATATTTCGCTTTAACTGGGAGTATGTCTCTCAGAGATAAGCTGGTTTCTGATTTTACTTCCATTTCTTGATAAGAAGCATTAGTGCTGTAATTGGTGTCGAGGTTATATACATTACATTCTGGGAAGATTATTTATTTGAACTTATGATAAAAGTTTTTTCTGCGAAATTCTCTTTAGACTGGGAACTTCTACTCAGAGTTGAGCTATATACAAAAAAGACTAAATTTAATTGCAAATACTTTAATTTAATTTATAAATTCAGCGTCCTCGATATTATCAAATGGGGTTTTTATGTGTTTAACATTTGGATTGGAAACTCAACATACCTATACTTATTAAAATAAAGAAAGAACCTCTAAATAAAAGACATACTTACAGAAAACTGACAGCGTGCACCCTACTGGCATCAGTTATCCGTAACAGCAAGAGAATCATAGAAATCACTACTAACAATTTCCACATTTTGTTTACTGTCTGTACGTTCATTCATTTGTCACTAAACTCCCTTCTCTATAAACTTTCCCTTCCATAAATCCTTCAATGTCACCTCACTATTTCCATATTTACCTTCAATTCTTTAAGCATATCTGCATCTTGTAAAAGACTATTTGACCTTTCGTTTGTAATCTTTTTAAAGGAGTTATCTAACGTAATAAACGCATTAACACGTGTTCTTACTGTGGTGATTCAATTACAGAAAATACATGTAAATCTCTTGTTTGTTTTCTTTTTGCGTTCTGTAAGATTTATAATCTCTTATATGGGAAGTATTGTACATGAAAATACTACTCTGATTATGTAATAATAAACGAGGAACTATCTGTCTTTATTGATATCATAAGGCTAAAGAGCTGATTTGTTTGAACGCGCTAACCAAAAATTGGATTTTATCAATTCTATTTGAATTTGTCTACCATATTTATCGCGGAAAGTATATACCATTTTACTATGACCCTTAAAAATAGAGGCGCCCTTTAAATAAATTTAGCAATTATGAGAATAATATTATTTGCTTCCTAAGTTCAATCAGTCGTTGAAAACTGAAATTCCTAAGAATTTCGGAACGCCTTTCAGTAAAAACAGATAATGCTAAATTATGCTTGTTAATTATATTTAACAAAAAAAACTGAAACAGTTTTAATCATTAATTTAATATTAAAAAATCAAATTGCAAATCAATAATTTTTATCTCGGAATTAGAATTTGTCATAATCAAATCAATAAAATATTAAAAATGAATGAGTGTTTTCTATTCTAATATTTCTTTTAACAAACTCATCATGAAAGTGAAAGGAAGCATATAAGAATGATAAATTAATATTATTTAATAATTATTAAAAGTCACTTCGACTCCCCCTCCCCTCGACCCTACACACCAACGTTAACAAAAAAAAAATATTTTATAATTATGGCCTAATATTATTTTGTGTTTGCATGTGTATGTCAGAGAATTTACCAGAATATAACTATACTAAACTACCGGTGATGCTGTCATGGCGAGTAGGGCTAACAGCAGACATTCACAAAAAAAATCTATACCAAATGTAATAAAAACACGTTGAATAGATAAGGCAACAGATAGATAAAAATATTTTTAGTGGGTCTTTTTTATATAAAGGATACGTTAATTTTTTTAAATATATATTTATATATATTACCTTGTTACTACTTTATTATATTATATTGTAGATAAAGATGTTTTCTTGAATAATTACATAAGAGAAACTAATAAGTATTATATGTTTCGATTCTAATGAAATGATGATTACAATTTAAATTTTCCATTACAAATATTTAATTATTGTTTATATTATTGACAAAATATTACAATATGTTTTCAGATACAAAGGTATTGCTTTTTAATAATATATTATATTTTATTATGGTAATATTATATTATAGTAATCAGATAAATTATTCATCAAGCTATCCATTTATTATATGTATTAAATGTATTTTTTGTATAACCATCTTCATTATAATTATTCTATATAATAATATTAATAGTATTATACATATATTAAAAATCATAAACCCGATATCTTTGATGCGATTTATCACTTCAGCAGACGACTAATGGGAGGTGATTATTTAATTATCCCTTTAGGTAAAATTTCTTTAATATAACACTAAAAGTATATGCCCGCTATAGGTACGACTTGTAAGGCTTCATTGACTAGACAATTGAATATTACCGACGCTATAAAATATAACAGAATATACTAGGTTCTGTTTTCTTATTAATATATATATTTACTTATATATAATAAAATAATAACAATCATGAAAGATATGTATACTAATAAAGCAAAATACTATCTAATAATATAAATATCTCATATATTAGTTAAATATTTTTTTTTTTTTTTTTTAATTTTAAGAATAACACTGTTATACTCAAATTTCCATGTCACTTGAGAAATAACATCACTTCATAGTTATAAATTTTAACACTCAATAATAATCTACTAAAACTGTAAAACTCGACGCGATCATACTGAAACGCTATGAACGACTGAACTGTTATTCTATTATACTGTCCAAGTGACAAGCGTTTAATTAAAAAGACATTTTATGTTAAAAATTTATTATAATATATCATTATAAATATATTTAAAATAATATCACCGAAAGTCCAATAATAGAGTAGTCTCGCCTGACTTTTAAAATGACAGTAAATTATTATTTTTTAAATACTAAAATGAAACTTTTATTAAAATTAAGCTCTTATTTGATGATGAAATATCATGTTTGAGTTAAATAAAAATTAAAATTATAAAAAGGCGCAGGTTTATAAAATCATTTGAAGAATCAGCACATTTTATCGATAGTGGAGACATAACAGGATTAAGAGTGGACCTTGGACTGGTTTTGCGGCCTTCCCTATATCATTGGAAATGGTTTTAAGCGTAGTATCTTCGTCCTGTAGTTATAGGTTTATTATTTTTAATATTGTATCCCTTTTCTGGTTGTCACATTTAATAAAAACATTTTTTTAAGCTAGCTCTTTTTATTTATATTTAAAAATCGCTTCTTACTTTTTTTTTAAATAGATTACAGAACTTTTTGTTACCGACATACATACCCCTGTATTGTGCTAGCATTATTTTTATATTCTTTAAACTATAAAGTTATAGAATTGTTTCTTTAATATTATCTTGAGGAATATTACACATTAGAATTAAGATACAATATAATCTTCATATTATTACGATTTTTATAATTATCCAATTACATAATGTAATATGAAACTTTCAGACCACATCAGCGGTGAGGCAGACCGAGTGAATAATTAATACAAGAAAACAAGAAATATTATGTTAAAATCATTGTGGTCAGTTAACATCTATTAATTACAAATTAAGTAGTGTCAGCAAACGAAAAATACGTTAAAATATCCTTTGTTTTTATTACACCCTACTATTGTTAGTTGACTACAGTCAGGCTCAATTATGGTAGCCCCAGGATGACTTCGCAGATCGACCTACAATAGATATTATCTTAATATATAAAACACAAAGACACTCACCGACTCATTCATCGCTTTACAGCCCAAACCATAATACCTAGAAAGCTGAAATTTGGACACAAGACTCCTGGCATATTGAATAGGTGCAATAAGAAAGGATTTTGCAAAAGTTCAAACCGTTCCAAAGTTACGGCTAAAAAACTGCAAAGTTTACCCCCCGCTCTCTCTCTTCTTCATTTTCGCCGTCCGTCGCGAAGCACGGGTAACCTGCTAGTCAATACATATAGCACGGGGAAGGGGAATCGAATGTCCAATCTATTGCAAATCCTTTCCTTGTATCCTACTTATATCTTGTATTATATTATGTTATGTTGTGTTATTTTTGAGTTTCTTTTGTCTTTCATGTATATTTATTTTAAAGTAAACAATCATCTTGAAGTATCATTTAATGTCTTAGTAGGTTATAACTATGACTTCATTTTTTTTTCAATTTCTTCTCGTCTATAGCTATTAAATAACGTACCGTTACTTTTAAAATATCTATTAGTTAACTTTAAAGTAATATTTTATGGTTGAAAAATTTTCCCAATTAAAATAAAAAAATCGTTACCAGACATAATGTCGAAGATATTAAAAATATGTTTTTGTTAAAAAAAGCCTTTATAAGTACTTATTATTTATTGCTGTAAAGGTTTTAAATGATATAATTAACAATTTTAGATCCCTTTATTTTAAACCGTAACTTAATGATAACATTATGTAAAATAAACTTAATTTGTATTCATTACTAATTACTTTTTTTCCCGGTTCCGTAAATTCTTTGACATAGATTGTAAAATTTCCAAGTGTCCAGCTCATCTGGACTCTCCTTAACCATACTCCGATATTGCGATCTTATTTCTAACATCTTCTTGGAACAAACTAACGGGCTCTTCTTCAATATATCCGAAGCTTCCATCCACAAATAACTTCTAACGAATTTGGGATTCTTGAATTTGTCCAAGTGCGCCAGATACCAAGTCAAGAGACGTTCGATTTCCAAATCCGACCAAATTTGTTCTTCAGCCTCCTCCTCCCTCGCGGGATTTAAGTCCTTATTGATGTCGTCTTTAAGAGCGCTTTCCTTTGCCACGATTAGTTGTAAGATATCACGGAAAGGCGTTTCATCGTTATCGTAATTCTGCTTCAAATAGTTTATCTTGCTGTAAATATTGGTCACAGGTTCAGATATGAATTTGGCAAGTTCCGTCCAAAGATAATTCTTCTCGAATTTTGGACTGACGAAATCTTCTAGATTTTGTAAATAATAATTTAAAGCGTTGAATACTTTATCATCTGATATTGGCACGTCGTTGTATACTGTGATGTCTTCTAGCGCTTTAGTTTTATTATACTTCGCATATTTTGGTTTAAAAGCCAAAATTTTGTCCAAAAGTGACTGATACGGAGCTAAAATGTTGCTTTCTTTGTCTAATTTGTATTGATTCTTTAGTTTTATGAACATTTTTTTGCAGGACGCCGGCGTCTTTTCTTCTAATTGGGATGAAATCTCCGTCCACATGTCTCTTGAGTTTATTTCCTTTCCTTTATTCATTCTCAAGTACTTGAGGTGCAAAATGAGAAGTCGTTTCTTGCTTCGTCTATTCCACACGGTGACATTTTTCTTTGTTTCTGACATAAAATCTTTACTATCTATTTGTTTATCCTGATCTTGTATAATTATTTGTGCGTTGTTGATATCTTCTCCCTCTGGTATCACTATAATGCACTGGAAATCGTCATCTGAAATAGAGAAGAATTAAAATCAAACCATAAATGTCCCGCTGATGGAAAATCTTACTTTGTTATGAAAAATATATTTCCCTAGTCTATATGTTCAAATTATTTTACTTTAAAAAACCTGCACATATTAAGATTCTTAATTTTTTTAAGAATTTTATTCCAGATACAATATATATAAACAAACGTGTATCGGACAAATAGTCGGCAGTGGTAAATAAATTAATTAACAATACTTTATTGAGTTAATCTTATATATTATATTGTATATCCATATGTTTGTCTTATTTCAAGAGTAATCCAAAGTAATTAAAACATACAATACCTTCGTGCATCTCCGTCTTCACGTCAAAGACACTCGGATCATCGACTTCCATTTCTTCCAATACTTCGACGTTCTCGGCGCCATTTTGATATATCTCGTCAATCATATTAAAATATTTCCACGACACTTTCACGTCCGGGTTCCTTGATTTCATTGTTTTCAATTTTCTATACGATTTTCTTAATTCTAAGAACTTATCACAGCAACTGCTCTCAGATCTACCAATTTCTTGGGAAATCATCGTCCATCTATTCTTATCTTCAATATTTTCCGCTAAAGTATGATAGTTTCTTGAAAAGAAATTAATCAATTGCTTGATTTCTTTCGCGGACCAATCTTCTCCGTCCTCGGACTCCATTTTTCCGTTTTTTAATTTGGACTTAATTGCTCTGTAGCCGAAAACCTTCTTGCATAAAGTGTAATACGGCCATAGTATTGGCATTTCTGGTTTATTAATCTCTCTTTGAACATATCCAGTGTACACTTGTTTGAAGTTACGAAATCTGTGAGCACATTCCGTAGCAGATATGCCTATCTGTTTTGCGAGTATCTCCCACAATGCAAGTTTCTTTTGCTGTGACGACGAAAATTTGTCTTTATTTTTCAGATAGTACTCCAATATTTTAAACGCTTTAGCATCACCGTTACGTTTCTTTGAGCGCTTTGTAAACCCTCTTTCATCGTAAGACTCTTCATCATCACTACCCTCAATTGTCATTTCATCATTGTTTTTAATTGTAATCTTTTTAACTGAAAGAAAAAACTAAATTACATAATCTTCAAACACAGTAAGCCTTTTGAATTTTTTCTGAATTTTTGTCTTAGCTTCCAAAATAAGTGCAACAAACATAAGAGCAGGCGGCTGGCAGAAATTTGTTAGAAAATAATTCTTAAATAACTTACCTCCAACTTTGCCACTATTACTACCGTTGCTAAGTTCCCGCGACTTTTCATAACCATCAAGCAAGTTAAGATCCATTCCATAGTCAAATATTCTATCAAATAGATCTATGTATCTCCAATCTATTTGCATATCAGAATTCTCTTTTTTGTCCTCCAAAATACTTTTATACAATGTTTTTAAAATATCCCACTGTTTGATACATGATTTCACGCTCCTGTCAATTTTCTTAGCAATCGTCGCCCAACAAACATAATAACAAATTGAATCTTTCAACATATTTATATTATCATATAAATACTGCACCAGCTCATCTATTTGTTCTGTTTTCCATATGTCCGTAGAATCAGATCTATTTACAGGGTGTTCTAATTCCATTACCGTTTCTTTTGCTATGATATTGTCAAAGATTATTGCCATTGGCACTCTATTGGACATATCATATCCCCCATCCATGAGATCATTAAAATGTTCATTTTTTAATTCATTGTATTTGTTTTTACATACATCTGGTTTTTCATCAAGTAATCTGCCAACTTCCTGCCATAGGAAGTTGTTAGGAATTGTAGGATCTTGGAATTCATGGAAACAATCAAAATAATATTTCACCAAGAATGTTTTTTCAGTATCACTCCAGGAATTGTCTTCAACCTCGACATCTGGATTATCTGGATCATCATCGTTATCATTCTGAAGAAATTTCTTTTGGAATTCCTCATCATCACCAAATATGTGATCAAAATATTTCATATAGGGCCAGTTAATACCGTCAGAGCCACTCTCTTTCTTCTTATATAACATTCTGACATAATGCTGCTTAAAATTTAAAAATCTCTTGTGCCAGTATTCAACATCTTCTTCTCCCATTTCCAGTGCAATGGTTTCCCAAAGTCCTCTTGGTATATGATGATTTCTCTTAAATACCTTTTTATGCTTTATGTATAATTTAAGCATCGCTTCTACTTTTTCATCTATGTCTTTAGCTTGACTGGCATTAACTTTCTTAACAACTAGAATTCCATCCTGATTTACAACATTTTGAACCGGCATGTTTATAACAACCTTGGTTGGCTCAGGTTCACTGACGGACACATTCACAACACTGTCCTCATAAAAGGCTTGATGACACAGGTCAAAGTAAGGCCACGTAACTATATTACCTTTTTGCTTCTCAAGACAAACTTGGATGAATTGTTGCTTCAGCATTCGTAACTTAACTTCACATGATACTGGATTTTTCCCAGTGAGCATAGTTCTACAAGCAACTGCCCACAAGTGTTTTTTCTTTGTTGTTCCGCTGAGAAATGTCTCTTTATTGTCAATGTAGAATACAATAAGACGTTTTATTTCCTCATCCAGCCATATTTCTTTTGCTACTTCATCTGCAGCTTGGGCTATGTCCAATTCATCTGCCGATTCTCCTTCCCCATTATCTTCTATCACATATTTTGTTTCCGGCAACATTTGCATAACATCCTCCTGCTCATTTTCCAATGCTCCCACTTCTGCCTCTTCATGTTCTGTAAATAAAATTAAACATTTACATAAAATCTGAAGTTGGTATTTTTGCTGATAATTTTTATTACAAATAACGAATAATAGTTTTTTTTTTAATAATGGGATATAATTTAAGAAGTTAAATTAAAGATTATTTTCTTTCAAAATAAATAAAGTCTTTTTTAACAACTTCACAATTTTTGCTAATATTCCTGTATATGCATATAAATATATATTTTTTATGAATTCAAACACTTTAAATCCATATTCAGATTGATTGATTTCTTATGAAATTTAACTTATTTGAGGCTATTATTGTTACAAATATAGCTCTTAATTTTGATTGGACCGAATTTTTATTAAGGATTATATTTGTTATCGTTGTTAATAAGTTTAGGCAAGTTTTAAAGACGATTATTGTACTACTTACCATCAACATAAAAAAGTAATATATCTCCATTCGGTTGAACCTCAGTTTTCACTACAATTTGCTCCATTTTCTCAATATACAAAAGTTTGTTTGTTTCTTTTAAAAAATAAGTTTTTATACTTTAGACAAATACTTTTATTACGTATAAGTAAGACTGTATAGGTATTAGAAATATCGAAAAACATCACTTTAAATGGAGATTGGAATAAAATAATTGTCTATCATTGAACAATAAAAAACTATATACACTTTAAACTCACAGTAAATAAAAATATATATTATTTAATAATAGTTATTTTTTTGACGTTCGCGGTAAAACGATCGGAAATACCAAAAAAAAATAATTCACTTCATAAGCGCAGCAATGCTTTGCTAAAGAAGATATTTTTAATCCGCCATTTTATGATTCTAGTTCTACGAAATACGAATACAAAATCTCAATGTTAGGCTTCAAGAGTCATGTCAATTTGACAATCAGTAAATTTCATAGACATGGGAGTCTATTGCAGAACTCTGTGAAGTAGTCTTATTTCGTACAATCTGTTGCTACTTAGTAGTCTATCTGTAGTCTATAGTATGCTATGCAGCCAAATTCGCGCGTTTCTTTGAGAATATAAAAAAAGTGGAGTTAATATATTTTATATGTATATATTACATATTTGGTGATATTGTTGTGATTTTTTTTTTATATGAAAATATAAAATAGTCTTCTGGCTTCATTTTAAATATGATAAGTATTACTAAAGCTATAATATAATGTAACAATTATATTATTAACGTTGATGACACCGTTTTCGTGTGGGTAATAAATAAAACTATATATTTATAAACACAAATTTTATTACCTAACACATTGATGTAGTTATCATTGGTCTTAAAACAAAGTTCAATCACAAAAATAAACAATCTATTTAAATAATTGACAAAAATAAAATATTAAGGCAAGTACAAAACCTATGCTGTGTATAACTATTTTTAATCAATACATTTTATATAGTTACGGACAGAAATACACCAATAAAGCAATATTATGATTATAATAATTTCATATAATATCTCGTCCTAACAGAACTGATGTGCTAGATTTTATAACATTTTCAGATATGTATGTAATTATAGTTATAATGATATCATAAATATATTCTGTAACACAAATAATTGAAACATTAAATAAATTGACTTCCATTAAGAAAATACATAAAAAAATTATATAAACACAAAAATACTATCCAAGATTTATCTTAATACTAACTTTATAAGTGGTTACATGAATGACTAGTTCTATAAATCAGCACATTGCCAAATAAAAATTATTATATCCTCCTAATACTGCTGTTATATACTCTCAGATTTAACATACTTTTATTTACTTTAAATTTATATGCATAAATGTGGTTTACACGTCTAACCTTTCAGTTACTAATGGTATGTAAAGTCACCTTTACACTTTAAAATGAATCCTAATATGTACTTTAACAGATATTATTAACATTAAAATTCACAAGCGATTAAAAAAACATTGAGATGTATTTAATTGTATTGTTTTTATGCAATATTTGTACGTTTTATAATACATAGGCAAATAGATTTGCCAGTGGCCTACAACTAGTGGATTATTATGTATGTATGTCTTAATTATGATGATGTGTTTAGGTGATGGTTTGGTGATTGTTGAATCTTATTGTCAACTTGTATTGGTACCTAATATTTTTGTTTACCTTTTTAAAAAGAGATTAAATATAATAATACAATATTAAAATAATTATTAAAAAATATTAAATATACTCCTGTATTGAAGATTCAATGAAATAACAGAATGTAAAATATATTTTTTTTTAGGAGTAGTGCATTCGGATGAAAGGAAATATTAAAATGGATTCATGAAATATCACTAACACATAACATAAATAGACACAAAAAGCGCTTCATATATAATTTAAAGCGTTTTGCATCTATATTTTTAATACTAACACATATTTGTATATTGGGCCTATATATAAAACATATAAAATACAATCATATCACACAAATAGTAATACATTATATCTATATTAAATTAAACTAAGTAAATATGACTCAGTTAACTAATACATCTTTGTAACACACCCGTCTTAAAAATAAAAAATCCTATTAAATTAAATATTTTAGAGAACTACCAGCGCCCTCTGTTGAATTAAAATAACTATAATAATTGTTTAGTAAAAGATATAGTCTGTGGATTCATGTTACTAATAATACAGTTTAACAAAAATAAGATAATCAATATTGTACTTAAAAAAATATATGATTATTTATATATATGCTATACCTAAACTAACATATTGCAATAATCCATACACCTACTTCTAAACTGTAAAATGAAGGGTATATTTTTTAACTACATACATTTCGCGGTACCTGCCGCCATCGTTAAGACTGAGTCACATTTACTTTAACACTTAAAAACTGTAAGAGTTGAGATTAAAATTATTATCATTTCATTCATGTTTGTTGGTCCGTGCGTGGCATGTTTAAAATGGCTAATAATATGTTATTTTGTAATAATCAATAAAAATTTGTTCTGACAGCAACTTAAAAATACGCATTAGTTTTTATCTGTATTTTTTGTAAATATCCAAGTTTGAAATATGAAAGTAAGAACTTTATATTTCAATAAAGTTTATATATTATTTACTAAACATTATTTAATTATATTTAGTGTAAGTACCGTTATAATAAATAATAATATTTTTGAACTATTTATCTTTTCTAACAATTTTATATATTTCACAAAAAATAGTTTGGTGGACGCAACTAAGTATCAATATTAAAGTATGTATAGAAATAAAAAGTTCAAAGAGTGAAATGCTATTAATAAAGATCAGTGTGCTGATTAGTATTATTATACATATATTATTAATATTGATTGTTTCAATTGGTACTTCTCTTTTCAGTTTGTTATATTGCTGTTACATTTAAGTAATAAAAAATTAATTATATTGTCTGTAATGTGACAATTTGTACTTATACATTATAATGCATTTATATTCTTATATAAAATTTATATAATAAATTACAATACCCGTTTAACACCGCTAAGCTTAGCGTATTAAATGAAACAGAAAAGGCAAATTATATTTGGCACTTCATACTTTAGCTATATAATTGATTAGATCAAAATGTACGAAAAACATTTTAGATATATGTATATTATTTTTTTATTAATTTACTCTGTTTCATCAGCCAGGTAGTAACCATCTTAAACAAATTCTGTGTTTTTGGATATATTTTGAACATCACCTTTTACCATACCTCGCATTTATGTTTCGGATTCATTTTAGATCCCTTGGGGCAGCTGAATTCTTCGGCAAATTCTCGAAGATTAGATATTGGTCCAATAACTCTGTACTTGGCGACAGTGTGGTCATCTTTTTCAATTTGCATTTTCGTAGATTCCTTTGTCATCGATGAACACCACACCTAGAAATAATAGTATATATACATGAATATGTGTAATTTTCAAAATTTTTTATTTTTTTATTATGGTATTTACATTAATGTTAAAAAATAAATTATATAAGTTTATTTTATTTTTTGGTTTTAGATTCATAATCATAGTTTGTAATTATAGTAGCAAATAAACATTTTCTGTACATTTGCCAATTACAATAAAAATTTTCCATGTCATGGCGTATCTCAAGGTACATTTTTTGAACCAATTTCCTATTCTTTATGAACAATTGGTAGTTTGTAATCTGTAATTAATTTTTATCTGAAAGTTTTATAGAATAAAAGATAAACTCTTACTTGAGCAAAGGATATGAAGAACAACTGGCGATGGTTATACTTTAATCCAGGTAGAGTAAGATTCACTTTGGCGTTCTGGCTGTAGTCCAAGTATGCGTGGAAAGATGCCTTCAAACCGCCATTATCTGCTATATTTTCGCCTATAACAATATAAAATAACTACATGTATTAAACTTTCACTGAATAAAATCCTTAATCATGTTTTGAATTTAAGTATACCATAGTTCTTCTAGCTAAGAAAATTGGTATAGGTATTATAATAGTTTACAATTCGCTTACCAAGAGTTTGTTTGCCGTTCAAATGCTGTGCTTCCATCTCGTAAGCTGAGTACTGCTTCTGTATACACTGGGTGCGTTGTTTGAACCGAGCTATGGTCGCATTGTTCCACCAGCGATTCAAGTTACCAAACCTAGCATAGCATAGCATAGCATAATTAAATATAAATTGTAGTACAATCATGCAGCTAGGGTTAGTTATATGTTAACGGATAAATCACATAATACATTGCTATAACTCTAATAGAGGTTTTTTCGTTTTTATTTACGCTCTCTTCAACGTCTAAGATTATCTTAAATATCCAACGATAATTAATAACCTACAAAAACTTGCTCACCTATCATACTCTCGTCCTTGATCATCAAACGCATGAGTCAATTCATGCCCCATCACCACTCCCATGGCTCCGTAGTTAACACTCTTGGGGTTGTCACCATCATAGAAAGGTAATTGTAAAATGCCAGCCGGAAATACTATTTGATTCTTAGTGGGAGTGTAATATGCGTTAACAGTGGATGGTGTCATACCTAGAAATATGAAGCGTTATAATCAAAGTTGTTCCAAATATTATTATACAAGTGGTTTTATTTTTTTTAAGATAAAATAAATTTAGACAAAAGTCTAATCTTTCTAACTTACCCCATTTAGTTTTATTAACAGGTTGATCCAACTTCCTCAGATCGTGTTTCAGGCTGTAGGTATTGAAAGCAATATTATTCTCAAAATATTTGTCGGGCGTCACTTCAAGTTCTTCATATTGTTTGTCCAACTCGTTCTTGTTTAGAATATAATCTGGGAAACCTAGAAAAAACTTTAAATATTAGATATCTAAACTTATTCTTTTGCTTTATAGTAAAATTAGAACAGCCAAACAAGAACCTGCCTAAAGAAATTTATATTCTTCATTTATCACAACAATATCATAATATATAATTATCTACTAATATCAATAATCGTGAAGTAAAATAAATATTACTTCTATTATATATTAGTACAATAGGAAACAAAGAAAGTAGTATTGGTACCTATCATATCAGTAATGGCATCAGCCTTTGTCTCCGCAGCATCTCGAGTCTCTGCGTCCATCCAGTCTAATTCCTTCAGATTTCTTTTAAACGCCGCTCGTATGTTGTCTATCATTATCTCTCCCTGGGTCTTCGCCTCGCCATGGAAAACTTCCCGGACGAACATTGCGCCTACCGCAAAACCTGAATCAACAAATTTTGGGATTGTTAGGTGGGTATTGTACTAATTTTATATAGTTTTTGCCATTTATTTTTTCATTTTCATGTATACTAATATAGTATAGCTTAAAGGCTATACAAGTTTTTGATATGAACGTGACAACCTCTGGAACTAATAATTGCCTTTGAATTAATCTTTTTTTTTATTGGATAGTCCATTTATTGAGAGATCTTTTAAAATAATAGAAAAGTATTGGACAAAGTGCGTTCTATAAAAATATGATAAAATATGTAACGTTTTTTCATTCTCTGGATTGATTGATAGTTTTGAAGTAATTTGTCGCAAATGCAATGCGTACGTCAAATGTCTTAAACATCGAGAGTACTTGTTATTTAAATCATTATAAACCTCTTACCAATAGCATTATTAGTATCGGTCACGCAGTATCTCCAGGATTCCTCAGTGCCTTCGGAACCGAACAAGGCTTTTCTTAATATTTTGGTAGCATCTCGGAAGGATTTGGATAAATATGAAGACAAAGAACGGGATACTTGCCACATCATATAACTTGTGAGGGTTCTGAGCAAGTTAAAAATTAATTTTAATTGAAATACTGAGAAAATAAGTAATTTAATACAATCTAATGGAAAGATAAAACTCACTTTTGGTCTTCTTCAGTTTTGCTGTATTTTCGCACAAGTTTGGTAAGATTTTTGAAATAATCTGGAGCATATACAACTATTCTTTCATTATCGGATATCTGTAAATGTTTTAAGGGAACGTCTCAATAAAATATAAATGGTTATTAAGAAACTTATGTAACAATACTTACACTTCGGTTAACAAGTTTAAACGCATCATTGAAGAACATGGACCAGTTTAAGAAGGGTGCTTCCTTCTGCCACTGTTTTATAGTATACGGATTGTATAATCCTTCTTCATCCCGTCTGTCCTCAGATGGGATGGTAATGTTCGCTAATTCAGTTTCGAATTGTATAACTTTACTCATTTGTGCTCTTGCTTCGGTTTTGTTCGCTCCTAACAATGTGCATATTCTGGTCATGTAGTCCAGATAGGCGTCTAGGACTTTCTTGTGAGCTGTTGCGTTTAAATAGTTGTCACGTGTTGGTAAATTAAGTCCTCCTTGATCAAGCTATAAATGATATATTCTTCATATTATATCATACTATATGTATTAAATAATATACCAATCAATTATATAATTTGATCATCAACTTACAACAATCACATGCTTCGAGGAATTTCTGTCATCTTCTGTAACAGCCCAATTGAAAAATCCACCCAAATTGTAACTGAAATATTAAATATATATGTCTATCCGTAGTGTGGCAGCTCCATCGAAAAGAGGGACCGATTTTAATATATTCTTTTAATAATACTCCCTATTTGATATGGATTTTTTAGTTTTTTTTATATAATCTCTCAAAAATATTAGTATTACTACTATTCCTTGATCAAACCTCTAAAATGTATTCCTCGTTCCAATTAAGTTCACGTAGATACTTACGAATTCTGAACATCTTGTAAAAGTCTCTGGAGGTCCCACTTGTGTTGTTTAATCAATGTGTTGGACAGAAGATGCCATCCTCCCAGCTTCTTGATCACGCTGATTAGAGGTTTTTCTCCCAACTTCTCTATAGTTTCATTGGTGTCTATACACGCATCGTAATATATCCTCGCCTTTGCTTCTGCGTCGTTTTTGTTTGAAATATTAACTTTTTCTGACAAAAAATAGATACCTCTTTTTATTAACATTCTTAGTTTCCATGTGACAATACAAATTATCGTTTTTGGTTAATTTTTTGTCGATAAAAAAAATATTACAAACTATCAGACTCCGGACAAATAATTTATCTAAGGCTTTTTATAGGAGTTTACGAGTGTAGTTTTATAAAAAATATTAGTAAGTATGGCCGATGGTTTTAACAACACATAAATAGTCTCGTGTGAAAATCGAACCTACAAAATACCTTAAAATCATATCAAAATATCTCAAGAAATAACAAACAGTATAATTCGTATTGCTTTCCCCATTTTAGGTAATTTTAAATGTGTTAAACTACAACTAATTGAGTTGCCTTTTACGACGTGCCACGAAAATATAAAACGTCACAGTGTTTTGTTCTTTAACATTAAGTAAATAGGAACGAATTTGTCGTGTAGTATATAAATCGATAGCAATCCCAATTTACGCATGTGCGACAGTGTTATTTGCGGAAGCAATAACCATGTTATTCTCAAACAAATGATCTCCAAAATCAACGGTCGAATTATACAAATAATTTGACAATGAAACTCTAATTAGATTTGGGTGAAACCGCCTTTATATTTATTATACCAATAACTGTTTAAGGTATGTGCAATATTGTGTAGTTTTATTTAGCATACCAGCAGAACACAGCATGGAATAAATTGCGGAACTAAAACTTAAAGTAATTAGCAATATGTAGCGTATCGTTTGATAATTATCCACTGAATATTGGATAAGAACTGTATGCATAAAAAGTATGAATGTCTTTAGCCTTACCAATCGCTGAACGAATGATCAGTTGGTTTTGCAATTCAATTTTACTGAAGATACCCCAGCTGGATTTGCCTTCGGGTATGGGATTGTTTCTCAACCAGCCTCCGCAAGCAAAATCGTAGAAATCCTCACAAGGGTTCTGAGTTTCATCTAACGCTCTTATCACTTCGCTGGCTGTATAAATACAGGAACTGGAGAGACAGACGCTGCTTTCTGAAAATAAAACAATCCTTTAAATCTATTATTACATTTATATGTTGATTTTTATTATCAATAAAGTAACAAATACAAATATTATGTATGTGGTTTATAGGCAGCCAAGCACAACTGTTAACAGTGCTGTCAAATAGCTAATGGACCCATTACATTATCCAATTGGAAGCGCACTACTTGACCTCAAAAACTAGAGTGTTAAAAGTGTTCCCCGATCACTAGCTAACTAAAATCTTACCAACATCCTTTATAATACGCGAAATTAATTGGCAAGTTGGTCAAACCATCAGTAATGAACCAAATCAATGTCTAACCAAAAAAAATGGCCTAACTTCTTGTCAAAAACCGGCGTTAAAACGGATTTTTATTTTAGTTTAACTCCGGGTACTCGTCTTCTATCAAAACATCCCGTCTAGAAGGATCCAGTAATATAGCAATAAACTGAATATCGTAAAATTTTGTTTACGACCTAGACAATATAACTGGTATACAACAACGAAATACGATCTCAAGGAAAATGAAAATATTATGTTGCTTTATTAATTATATTATTTTATCACATAAAAAACTTTTTTATTTTTTTTTATTTAATATACGGGTCGTTTTCACAAAAATTGTACATTCTGTTTTTGGGCTGTCCCATGACTTTGTTAAAGTTTTATTACATAATTATTTGGTAAGTCTCATCAAAATTTTACTACAATCAAATCTTTGGCTTATTTTCTTTTAAATTTAGGATATATCACTTAGATTTTTGCGTTATAAATATTTGTTTTTAAACTTTATATCAATAATGGTAGTCATTTTTGCAGTGTCCCATACCAATTCAGCGAAGTTCAAATAACAATATCGGCTTTCTTTATAAATATATGACGTTGAAATTACTTTTTTTAGAAAATTTATAATCTTTACTTGTATTCTATTGAAATACTTCGGTTAAAAGGTAGAATATGTAATTTTAATTAAATAATTACTCCGAAACACAAAATTGGTCCCTATGGAAAATTCCATTCCGTAACCGTATTTTATTGAACCTGTAAACAAAAACTACTAATAAAAGTTATTTAATTATGCAAGGCAACTTAAACATTAACTTTTAAAACAAACTGTTCTTGTGATTCGTTCATTTTGTGGCGACAATTGTTTAAAATAGGAGCGTCGGCCGCGGTGGTCCAGTTTCAACGTTCCATAAACCGAAACCAATACGACGGCAAGTAGTTTAGTAACTTTTTTGCAAATTATACTAATTGTTTATAGATTATCAATAAATTTAAATCAAAAGTTTAATAGTTCATTGTTTTAGTTCCTTAAAAGTTATTTAATTAAATTCAAACCAAGGTAAGTGTCCGTTACTTCCATTCTGAAACCAAAACACTGGTAACGTATAACGTGGAACCCAAAAGTTTCAGAGTGGAATTCTTAAGGAGTTGATACAATGATATAATTTATACTTTCAGTAAATGTTACGGGTGTAAATATCCTACTTCAGTTAACAACAAACCGTAGCATTTTGTAGTATATAATAGAACTAAACTAAAGGATTTACTGCATTTAAATTTTTTTGGTGTCAACGATGCACTATTTATATTATATATGATCACTATTGTCAAGATGAATGCGATTTTTGTTATTAATAATTCTATTTTTCCAATCTATCCATCACAAGAATGTGTATGATTAGAATCTGAAAAATGATTAAACTGGCTGTCAATCGTTCTCAATAAAATCAATCTAATTTTGTTATGTGTGCCATATCCCTAATTCTGATAGTCTCTTGTGTCCTATTTTTTTAGATCAAATTTGTTAATGTAATTTTACACTGGAAGCGTTCTCGTATTTCTTGTTTTCAATAATATTTAATGTATAATGTGTTCTTTGATTGTGTAATTGATAAAAAGTTCCTAATATGCTAAGTATTTCTTAAATAAGAATAATTGTGATTGTTTTATCCAAAGAGTAACGGATTGGAAGTTAATAATGATTCTATGACTGCTAATTACGCTTGATTACACTTTTGTTATTTTTTTATTAAATTTTGTATTTAGGTTTATTAAAATACACTACGTGAAACAATTTTAAGTTACGTTTTATTTAGTAAATCTCTGTGTTTATAGTGGTCACGGAATGGAATAATTTTGGAACCTGGAGGCTTTAAAATAATTATAAGTCGAAAAATATATAATTCTAATAATTAATTCTGGTATTTTTAAATATTTTAATAAATAACAAATCTAGATATACCGCAAAACATACATTTTTCATAACTTGAAAAATTTACATGATATTTTAACTTTGTACACTTTTTGTGAAAATGACCCATACACCAATTAAACACTAATAAACCATATTAATATATATATATTTTTTCTATATCATGATTGAAAATTTACTAAATTAATTTAATGCAGATCTCGTCTATTAATTTATATGTTAAGAGAAAATATTTTGTGTATTTATTTGCATTTTGTTTTAGTAAATTAGAAAAACAACACTTTTCCTTTCTTTTACCTTATAATAGACTACGGAATGTTATTTGAACTATCTTTTAATAGTTAGAACTTATACTGTACACGTATATGTATGTATACTGTTAGGTCAATTCTCGTATAAGCCATAAAGACATCGGGTGTGGCTTGATGAATAAGCAGTTATTAATTAAGAATATAGCACACAATATTTAATTAATTAAAAATAATTATTAAATAAATAAAACTAATTTCTTAATATAAACTTATTATTATTAATAAACTTATTATTAATATATTTATGTTATAATTTCTAACTTCACTTTGTTTTATTATATAATGCATATTAATAATTGTAAGTGTCAAGTACATTGTATCGCGACCTTGTAACAAGGGCTAACGACGACCTTCATGTAGTTACTGAACAATTACACTCAGCTGACCGCCGCGCTGTTTACCGACGCTATTTAATATCTAATGACGCTTCAGAATTATATATTAATATATATTTTTTTGTTTTATCAAATTATTCCATATTATCAAAATAGATTTGCAAAATATCTTCTGAGAAACCTTTATGAGAAATTGTTTTCATAAGACTTATCTTATTATTATATAGGAGATACTTAGGTGTATAAATACGAGCGATGTCTTTTAAATTTTATTTACGAATTACGTCATTGAGAAGCAGTTCAAACACTTCAAATGTAAATTTCAGCGTTTAGAAATACCAACGCCTCGACAGTTCAAAGTGATGGAACAAAACATTAATATTTGTTTTATAGCAAAATAAGAATTGTAACCAAAAATATCATTACTTCGGTTCTGTTATTGTAGTGGGACTGTATACTATATATTATATTATCAAAAAATGGTTATATTACCTTTGGGTTCAGGTTGATAGCAAGGTGGTACTGGTATGTAGGAGGGTCCTCTGATGGTCAGCAGAACGCAAGTGGTGAGGAGAACAGCCACCAGGAGAAACGCGCTTGTAACGAGGAGAACTCTTTCCAGCTTTGTTCTCTGATGCCATCCTATGAACGAAACGCCCTGAAACAAGGGTTACTGTTACATAATATTCGAGTTCGAGTGCACAGTTGGTATTTGAACAACTGTAAGGGTATCTTTTAATGTATGTAATGTAAATAAATGTGAACTTACTGACTTATCAAGAAATGAAAGGGCAACGACAAAAATTAAGATTACGTTTAATTAATTAATTAGGTTAAGTTTAAGATTTTGCGTAATGTTGCGGGATATTTAATATTTAGAAAGGATAAAAAATTGTTTGATAGTTACCACATTTTTTAAATAAAAACATTTAAATTTGTCTTTTGACTAATAGATGCGAAAACTAAACCATCGTCTTACATAATCAACTATCTATAAAAATATAAATATCTAGTAGGTAAGCAAAAAAAAAAAAAATTTTTTTTGACATTTCGATGTTTCATATCTAATGTCTAAAACAACATTATTCCTAACTATAGCGACGCCACTTAAAAACGACATATGTAATAATAATACATATAAAATTATTCATTTAAAAATTTACATTACGTTCATATAACCAAGTGAATTAATAAAATAAAGGTAATGTTTCTGCCACGACAGAATATTGACTGTTGAAAATTGTATTATTCTATACATGGTATGTATGTGAAGAGTAGAATAAGATCACGCACACAATAATACTGAACGTATAGATACGATTACCACCGAGAGTAAGAAGTAAGAAACGGAGTAATTCTAAAGACTCAATAAGATAATCTGCATAAATATGAAAGATCCTAAAAATAATATAAAACATATCCAAAATGGGGCCATTCTCGTCTTAAACCAAAGGTTTTATCGAACGAAATGAAAACCTTGTATTTCTTGAAATCTAGAATTGCGCAAATAACCTTCAACTTGACCGTGAAGTCGCTAAATATCTTTGAACCCGTGGAACTCACTAACAACGTTATACAAACAAAAATAATTTGTAAACTCACGACTCCACACCCGTTAATATAAACGAGAAAACTAGTAAATGTATATTAAAGCAACTTATATATTTAAAATCTTGTATAATTGCCAATTTATAAGCAATTTAATTGATCCAAGATTGACTCAAGTTCGATTAGATGAGAACTAATTGAAGCAAAATATTGGTTTAATAGACTAGGTAATATTTTGCTTATAATATTGACACAATAATAAGATTATACATTACAGATACTAAATATTTAATGTTTAATTAATTCGATGTATTTGCAACTTATCCAAGAGTGAACGAGAAAACGTATTGATTTAAACTCAAATAGAAGCAGATGTCTGGCGCAGTGATAAATCCTTATTGGTGTCAGATGGGATCTGAAAGCTGTATTTTATTGTAGGCATTCTAGTGCAAATTGTTTTGTGAATAACGTCTTTATTCTTATAAATAGATTTGAGTCATGTTACTGATATTTAAGTACATTTAAGGAGTTATTCACTTCAAATTTTGATGCTTATATTTTTGTTTACTTTGCACTGTATACTTTTTGCTGTTTTGACATTACAATGAGAGATGAAGAGATAGATAGACATACAATTTATCCATATTTCCCTTAGTATTTTATATTAGGAATACGTGCTAAGAAATGTAGGTCTGCCTAGGTATTTTTAAATGTACTAAGCCATTGTAACTCAATAATACTATCAACTTTTATCTAACCACAGTTTAAATATATAAGTTAATTAAAAAAAAAATTTTTCTACAAAATATTAAGGTAACAAACAACATATACTCAGTTTTAGCAACATAGTAAGTAAGTTAAATAGAAGAATCATTGTTTTATATATATATATACTACTGATACTTGTATACTACAGCCTGTCACGTTGAACGCGCAATTTATATTTGACTTTAAGATGTATTGTCAATCCTAATTTAGGTGATTGAGTAGATAAGATACTATATACTATCTATATTATAGATAGGAAACTTTTGTTTGTTTGTAAAGAATAGATTCAATAATTATTCAATAATGATTTTAACGATTCCGTTATTCGCCTAAAGCTATTGTACGTTATTAGTGTTACAAACTTTTGCTACAGTGGAAATATAAAAAGTGCTTTAGATTATAAATTTGTAATTAAATTAATTTCTTATAACACATTTGCGTTATTTTATATAAATATTGTTTATTGAAAGATTCGTAATTTCTACTTCACAATGTCTCTATTATTTTTCTCATGTATTTAATAAGATCTGATCTCATGTTTTCTGAATCTCGGTAATCAAAATATTAGTAAACATTTAATTGCACTTAAAGAGGTGCTTTATTACATAATTAATTCACTAATTACTAATCCGTGGATACTTGCCAAAGTTGATCCCATTAGAGATTTATTTTCAGCCAATATCCATCCAATCATAGCCAAGTACATGTAAATATTATTCCGAGAATACTATAATGATACATTTATAATTTAAACATACCAAAAATACAATTCAGAAGTTTTTGAGATAAGACATGGGACATACTTACAATAAATTTGACACTGTTTAGTAGTTACTTGCAAATAAACATAACAATATAAATAAATCGTTTACTTATGACAAATTTATGTAAATTATCTCGTAATATATTCATAACGTCATGAGATATATATAATATAGATATATATGTATGTGTGTTTGTTATAACAATTATGGAAGCATATTTGTTGTATAGTTGACATGCAAGCATTCTATAGTGATCTATATACAAACTACATTTTACGTAACAGGTCGGTAGAAATTAAACAGAATAGTATACAGTTTAACACACGGCTGATAAATTTAAACACATGATTACTGTTCGAACAAACAAACGATTATTTATTTTATATATACATATATATATTCGTTGTCTGTACTGTCGGTCCTGGCTGTGACAGTTACATGGGTAAGTATTGGATATATAATAGAATTTACTGTAATTTTTTAATTATTAAAATATAACATTATTAGTAACTTCTTTCTTAATCTTTAGTAAAAAACTTATTCCAAATATATTAAAATTTATAATATAGATATTTTCTCTTTACTTTTTCTCTTACTTTATAACGTGTATACAAGGTCAAAGGTTGTTATGTAAATGTATAATTGTTGGTTGGTGTAATTATATACATGTTTAAGTGTTATTGTTAGTCTGTTTATTATCTCTGTGGAAATAGAGTACTTAAAGAGCCCATATCTATTCATATTATGATTAAAAATCTAAGATTATTTTTTTAAACAGAATATATCATTATACCTTTGCATAACCTTCTTCAGGCTTTGGTGTTGTGTCAAAGAGATTAAGTCTAGAACTCTGAAAGAAATCTGAATTAGAATTCTCTCGGGAAAACAGTTCAGCACTCGAACTCTCTCTGGTGAGTGTCGGTCGTGCTTTAAGGAACGGATTTTTTCGAGCTTTGTGTGCCTGTTTGAGGAAATTGAATTTGTTTATTCTCTCCGGTCCGGGAGATGGCGTGGGAGTGTCTTCTGGTGTTGCGCTGGATGGTGGTGTAGATTCTGAAGTCGCCATATCGCAGCACTTGGTAACTTTGTTCAGTTATCACAGATTTTTCCAATTATCAATTATTAAATAGACACTTGTGTTATTAAAGGTTTATAATATTTTTAAAAGATCTTGTTTTTTTAAAACATTATTTTAAATTACTTTATATGGAGAATTAATTACTATATTTTATTTCGTTGCCATTGTAATAAAGCAACTATTCCTTTATAATAAATATATATTTTTTTATTCGTTTTAGCGTATCATTCAATTTTTTAAATACAAGATGTGGAAGAAATAAGATTCAATAATTTGCTACACGACCGCACTCTTTGAAGAGCGTCACGATACTGTAATGGTTCAAATTTGGAACGACTTGCGCGCGCGCATTCGTATATGTAGCCGTTTAGAATTAAGATCAATTTGTATTAGTTAAACTATGACACTATTATTACACTAAGCTTATAGCTTCTCTGAATATATCTGAGAATCAAATTGTTACAGATTTTTATAAAGTTAAAATTTAGGAGGTAAATCCATTTATTTAATGGACAGATTGAATAAAATAGCGGTATAGTATATAATTTTATAATTATATTTCGAGTTGGATATTTATTATATATTACATAGAAAATACTGCAGTTAAGTTAACTATTCGTTGATATGTAATTTCATTGTCCACAGAACAAGAGAACTATGTAATCTGAATAATGACCATGGCATTGACATTATTGTATATGGTATTATGAAAGCAAGACATTAACAGATTCGTCAACAAGTTTTCGAGGGCATTTCATAAACAACACCTCCATAAAATTCAAAACGGTAGGTTAAAGGATGCCAAAGGATAGATAAATAATAAGAAATGTGTGTAGTTTTATTTTTAAAGTGTTGAATGCTATATTTTAAATGAATTTTTAATGTTATTATATATGGTAGGCACGTATACGTTGTTACGTAATAGTACGTCAATGATTTACATAAATATATCTTGTTATGGAAGTTGATTTTATTAACAGACAGTCTTACTGTTTATTTAAAACAGAATTAGTTTCACATAATTCACAGCTGTTAATATGAACAAAATTACTTCACTACGGTTTAATGTTAACAATTATTGTTGTCGAAAACTATTTGTATACAAAATGAAATACTGTAATAATTTAAACGGGTAGAATATACTTTAATTGAAATGCAATTTTCCTTAACATAATGATCTTATGCAAAATACTACATCTAAAGATCGTATGATGTCATACTGACAATATTACGGCTATTATCATTTATATAGTAGTACCTAAGACACGTTTAAGATTGATATTATGTTCTTTAATATTGTAAATTTATTAATAACATAAAATAATGCATTCATGGAGTTTCTTGTGAATGCATTATTTTAACTATTTGGTATGTAACTTGTACCATTTGAAACGATAGGATAAGAACCCTCTTATCCTATCGTTTCGAATGGTGTAAGTTACACTTTTAAAACTGACATTTAAGTTCAACGCATTCAATGGAGTTAATACCCAAATACAAATAAATATGTTTATTCTATTTTAGCTTCGATTTTACGTAATTATACTTTCCCAATTTTATACTTATAAGCACAAACCAAGGAGCCTAGCAACTTAATTCCGAAAGGTGGCTTTTGTTATCACTACGATAACACAGGTCATCACTATCAAGAGAATCCAATGTAATCCAGTATGAAGCGATTTTTTTAATTCCTTTTTTTCAATAACATAGTCAATTAGAGGACAATGTATCAAATACGTCAATACTATTGTCTGATAAAAAAACAAATATTGTTTTATCAATAAATCTTCACAAGCGGAAGTCGTCCGTTTTTAGTGCAACAAGGTTTCCCATAAAATTATCACATCAATTGAGCGGGACGGCTAACAGAAAACAAAAGCTTCTTTCTCTATCTGCATAAAAATTTATGTTGGGAATATCCATCCTATATGGAAAAGGTAGGAGATAGAATGGAGCCTTGTGGAAAACGAGCGTAAAGGGCTTAGAATCAGTAGCACCCTTGACAGCAACTTGTGATCTATTAGCGTAAATTACAAGTAGCTTCAAAGTATCTTGTGCCATACGAAATCGTTAACATAATCTAGAGTTATTGCCAACGCCAGCTGATAGTCTATGGCGTAGGTCTTACCTGCGCTCGTCCAGGTACTACTGCTCAATTGTAAATACTCTCTATTATTTTGGAGCAAACAAACAATCGCATTAGGGTTGTTATAGACTAAAACTGAGCTACCAGCTATCACCTATTTTAGGGATCAAATAAATAAAGACTAGCATGATTCTACTATTCTACATTCACTTATAGTGACACAAAATTCAGCTCAAAACAATAACCGCTCCCATACCGCACCCTTTTCATTAGCTTTAGAACAATCTAATCTTTGTCCCATATATCTTCACTCATGGAATATTTATCCTTTAGTAATAAAGGTGTGTCAATGGGATGTATCATTTTCCAATAGTTATTTCCATTTTATACTATTCAATTCCTTATGTTTAATTTTCATCGGTACTTAATACTTTTTATGTGCAGATTTGTTGTGATGAAATGTGATCGATTTATTATCCGGCATTTCTTAAATATCTTTCTATACTTATAAAATGACTATGATATATTAGAACATAGTTTATTAAGAGGTATTATTATAGGCTTATTATTTTGGGGAAAAGATTTAATTAGGTTTGTAGATACTCCGGCCCCGTTAAATAGGAGAGAAAAGTTACACAAAACTTGACTGTTTGTGGTATTATATCTATGAAAATCTATTACATAAGAAACTTTTAATGGAAAATATATAACTGAAACTTTGCCCTGGCAAGGTTGGCAAGAAACAGCAAAATTACCTCAAAGACAGTCGACGTAAAGAAAGTCCTAAAAAATAAAATAATATTTTTTAACAATAACTAATCTTATTCGAAGTCGGTAAAAAATATATACATAGTATTTGCATTATAATATGCCATAAAATATTATTTAAAAATGTAAGTTTTATGAAACATTTAAATAAAATATCTTTATTCTCGGTAGCTTTTATTTCCTTTTACCCACTACAATATAAAATATTATTTGTTTTAATTTTTTTATTGTAAAACTAATTAAGTTATTCGAAGAGCATGTTATTTTAGTTTTTTATATGATTTTTTTTTAATTTTTATTGTCGTTTACATAACAATGCGAACCTCACTGGTATATTGGTTATAATTTGCCTTTTAAGAAGATGTTATTTTGATGTTTTTTCAATCTCTGATTCCGATTAAAGCCAGTAATGGTCGGACCAAACCTTGCAGCACCATATCCGTCCATGTTATGGAAATGTACCAAACAATAACGCTTCTCGATATACTAAATGTAAAATCAATATTTCTCGCTAATCAACCGAAGATGTATCTTGCAATGAATATCGCAAATATATTGTGCGAATTGAATATTTTTATGCAAATAATTATCATATATTATTACCACGATTTTGCGGCGCCCGGTAATATATTAACGTCAATTTAATCCAGAAAGAAATTTCAATATAAAGGAGCGCAGGGAATTGTTAATCCCTCCCGAGGATGTAATCGGATAACTTTTCCAATTTTAAGGGTTACATGTAAACGGTTTCATGAACCCATGATGAAAATGGAAATATTACTTTATTGCAATTTGTTATCAAGGCTGCTAAAGACATATTTTAAACAAAAAAAAGACGTTTATATGTACATGTGATGAATTTTGCATGCATATATAACTAAGTTAATAGTATAAATAAATAATAACCAATAAGAAAAATAGTAATCTACATATAATAAAAATGTTTGGAGGAAATTCTGTAAATATAATATTTTTGAAAAAGTAATAGTTTATAATGTACCTTTATTTATATATTTGTATACATACATACAGACATTTGATAAATATTTTTAAAAATCTTTTCCTGTTCATCTGAATGTCAGTTTACGTGCTAACCACAAACACAACTTAATGAAATTTCGTGTGGTGTTAGTTTCTAATCAGTCTTAGTCGTTGGATGGTTTTCAATGCACAAAAAAAAATATTTTACACTCGTCTCAAAAAATTAAATGTAATATTTTAATAAAACTAAAATAGTATGAACTTATTTAAATTTGATGTTGATGGAATTTATTTGTTTAAGTTAAGTCGGGGATCTATAAGCTGATGTGATTTTTGTGGCACACCCACTTTAATTTTAATTTAATTCAGCCATGAATCTAAAAAATACCTACACTTCCATATACCTACAGTTCTATTTTATCTTCGTTACATATTTAAATTTATTATATAGAATTATTTGATTATAAAATAAATTTTCTTAACCTTTAATTAAGGACTAAATAGCAATAGTGTAGAGAGAGAAAGACACAGAGAGAGAAAGAGAAAAAGAACATTACGCTTAGCTGTCACTGCAATAGGTTTTAGTTCAAAGGGCGTAAGATAAATACAAATTTCACTGTTTGCGTTTGACGAATCGATATTGTGAATAACGTGACAAATACATCAGCACGTGCCTTTAATTTAACTTGTGTTACGTATTAAAAGACGGACAGACAGCCTTGTTCTCGAATCTGATTATTTTTATCCATCGGGGTTGCAAAATTGGAACATAGAATTTGAGTACAAAAAGAGGGGGTGTCGGTTTTCATTATTCGATATGAATTTATTCGAGTAACTATTATTAAATAAAACAGTTTGTGTATTATACACACAAAAATAACAAAACAAAACTCAATGCTATCATTTGGTTCAATTATTTGTTTACGGAACCCTAAACGGTATGAAGCATCATGGTGGTAAAACAAAAAGCTTTTATGCGATTAATTCACAAAAGTTAGCGGGAAACTTTTTAAGCACTCGAGTAAGTGCGTACTTAAATATAATTTTCTTACATTTTAGATTGAATTATCCAAATAAAACTGTACTTACTAAACTTTATAATTATGTAGTAAACAAAATACGTATATCTTCCTCTTTATTTTCTTTCTAATAAAAATAAAAGCAAAGATTTTATTCCGCAACTGATATTTCCAACTCCTTATAAATACCGAAAGCAATGATCCTTAGAGGAAACATTACATTTTTCACAGGCTTTTAAATATTATATAAGTTTCAATCCATTACTTAATATTACTTTTATATCCTCGTGTCTTATTTTATCTGTTTATTTATACAAAAAATAGAAAAAAAATATTAAGGAACTGTCAAAATTTACAATCCATGTTTGTAATAATTAATCTGCATTAATTTCTTCTGAAGATGTTTATTGTATGGTAAAACTAAATTTTGCGTGCGGCTTCTCCCGCGTTATAAGTATATATAAAAACAGCTGACGTCCGTCTTTGTTATTTTTAAATACCATGGGAATAGTACTTACTGTCCGTCTTTCAGAATCAAAGTTACCCTATGTCAATTTAAATATTAAGTGAAATCCATTTTTGCATAATTTATAAGGGTTTTCGGTTTCACCCTAAGTAATTTCGGGATACAAGTCTTATATGAAGAAAATTTGTCATTACATGATGAAATGCGATGCCATACTTATAGAATTCACCAGAATGCATGATCTAAGGCAGGCAGCAAAACGCTTATTATGTTAAATAATTGAAATATTTTAACTCACCATGTGATACCGGATGTGAGTGCCCCCTGAACGCACCCCCTCATTCAATTGTATCGAGCTGACACTCCCTGCATCATCATCCATAAAACCAGTCTTCTTGTATCGAGCCATCTGAAATAAAAGTACAGAATATAAACGAAAATAAAGATTAATAATAATAATTAAATACCATAAAGATATTGAACTAATAGCCATAAGTTTTGCTTAATATTTTTTTTTACTTATAATACCGCAAGTATAATTCAGAAATGTTGTCTTATTTACGCTTCTTGGTTTAAATCTTTAAGTTGCTATAGAAATCAGAACCTCAGTAGTCAAGTCGATTTAATCGACGTACCTTTATTTTAGGTGTTTTTCAGGAATAACGTGATGTATTTCTTATTATTTATTGTATTGGATCTTATTAATGGAAATACATTTGTTGGATATATTTAATACTTTTGAGAAATTTCAAATACAGTTTAATAAAATACTACTTTAACTATTTGACTTATCAATAATGACAATATTATCAACAAAAACTAATTATTTCCATTTTTTTATTGTTAGTTATTAAAGTCGTTTATAAACGCCATAAATAGGTGATAGGCCCCAGAATGTTTCCTCGAGGAACTCTTTCATTTGTATTTATACCATCTATAAATGATCTCTTTTAAAAATGTACAGGAATGTTCCTGTCCAGTTTTGTATTTATGTAGTTTTGTATATATATTGTAAGCTACGTTAAAAATGGTTTTGAGGATCGTTTTTAGATCCCTGTGCATTTTAAATCTATGTAAATCAATTTAGACTTTCAGTTAAAATGAAAGAAGTGTTAGTTTGACTGTAAGTTAACTGGAAGCGTTTCAAGAATTCTTGAATTTTCTTTTCTTCCACTGCACTAAATTTAATTAGTTATATTTTTATATTACTACAAAAATATCACTTATTAATTTTTAAAACAACGTTTCAATATAAAAGGAACTTAAATAATAACTTAATATAGAAAGATTATCAACACAAGCAGCGACTTATTGGATAAGTTCTGAGATTGTTTCTCTCTCTTTCACTTAAGTAGAAGATCCCTATAACTATATTTTTAAGAGATATTGTGTTCAAAACAAACGTATTGATTTTAACGTAGTAATTTAAAATGGAGTTTAAAATAACTTTAGTTTGCGATGTGATTATTTTTTTGTTTCCGTAATATTTATGTCTAAAAAACTGTATAATTGAAGAATTTATTAGATTTTCTTACGATTGAGTAACAGTTTTAAATAATCACCTATCTCTTGATTAATATGCAGATAGAGTCGCCGGGAAAAACTTTATAGAAAAAATAATAAACATTGTATTAATTAATGAAAAACTTTTGATGATAGAGTTTTTTTATAATTATTTCATAACAAGTTATAAAAAAAAGCATTTTAAAAACATAAAAATAAAGATTATCACAAAAATAAAAAATACATTGGATATGTATATATGTACGTAGGTATATAAATCTGTATATATACATGTATGTATATTTACACGTATATGTGTGTATGTAAATATTGAAGTACTGATATCGTACAACGTATAGAATATGTTTTAGGCAATAGTAACTAAATTCAATGCAACAAAACTTCTCCAAATTGAAAGAAACAAAGAGAATATTAGGAAATATAATTCTTCAAGAAATTTTAATCCGAATATCGCAGAAGACCTTATTATCCGAAACCCAGAGTCTGCAACAAATCAATGGATTTAAATCCAGACAGTAAACAAATCTATATATAATAATTTCATTTAGTTATAGCACCATAAAATCTACACCGTTTGTAGTGACGACAAAAAAATCATCTTTGATAAATACTATTGATAAAATTCGCCGCTATTGGATTATAACTAATCTAACCTTACATGACAATGTATTGTATGAAGATCCAGAAAAAAAGTACCATGAGATTAGAAGTAAGATTTTCCCATGGGCTGACGGTATTCTAGAACATACATACATACATACATCAGGTGATAGGATTTTTAATTGCTCTCTTCCGTTGACAATCGCGTGTAGCGATACAGTAATGACATGTTCACTTTTTATTATGTAAAAGTAAAAACAGTTTAAACCGATATTTAAATAATAATTTCTAAACACATTGTAAGAAGCAATTTATAATTGTTCTTTTTATTATAAATAAAGATTATATACTGCTATTATCTCATATCTGTCTATCCGTACCTGTGGAACTGAAGTACATTTTTAAACACATACAAAACTTAATAACTTTGGGTCTTTTAAGGTATCCCAAATTAAGCAACGATGAAAGGTTTTAATCAATTATTCAGAGGGATAGGGATACGGTTGGTTAAAATTCGGAAGTAAGAAATTAGGATAACAATTGAATAATTAAAACAATTAATAATATAGTTAAACTACGTGCCATCATGAAATGAAATAGATGTTGAAAACATTTCATTCATCAAAGAGCAGGAAAAGTTGATATTAAATATAAAATCATAGGAATTTTCAGAACATTTGTAGACGAAAGTAAAAATAGTTTATAAACAAACTAAACGAAACAGATACTTGATTCTATAAACAGAATCTGCGGGAATTTTCAATGTGAATTATATCGGGAAAGAAGAAACGCGTTCATTCATATAGTGAAATATAACTCCGTACAAACTCCGCCTTGTTCAAGCAAACGGAGTCACAGGAACAGATACTTTGCAAGTAATAAAAAAATTGTCTTCTTGACTTGTTTATTTCTCATCGTACTTTACGATAATTGTTTAAAAACACTATATAAAGCGCTTTCAGAAATTTTTAATAAAAAAAAATCATTTAATTAAAGAACGAGGTATATAAAAAAAATCTATTTTACATTACAATACATTTTTTTTTCTTATCTTAATCAATTTTTTAACTATGTAAATAAGAAAAAAAAATTATTTTGCATTAAAATACATTTTTTTTCTTATCTTAATATTTTTTTTTTAGTATGGATTTTGTATTTTTTAAGTTTTTTAAACTATGAATAATTTTTTAGTTTGGATTTCACAAAAGCGTGTTTTTTAATTTATTTTTTTCATATTATTGCACTGTCGTCGGTTCTTAATAAGTATGCAAAGTTTCAAATTAATCCGATATCTTAAACCTCAAAATCGTGTTAAAATTTTCAGTTACATACAAACATACAACCGAAGGTAATAAAGCATTAAAATGTTGAATTATAAAGTCTAATAAGTTTAATGTATTCATACATTTACATTCAAGTTCATCATTTCAAAAGGACTGAGATTTCTTATTAAAATCCGGAAATAATTTCTCCCGACATTGCATCGGATATCAGAACCTTGATTTCAATACTTACCTCGTTCATTCTATAAATAAGTAAAGGTCTTTTATAGATTATATTTTTCTTTACATGTATGTGTAATACACACACACGTGTTTCTTGTATGAATAATATCCCATATAGTAACAACCTTTACACTAAGCCCTCTGAATACAAAAGATAATCTCTTAAATCATGGTTACCAAGCAATGACTGCATCGATAAAAATAAATAGGGTTCTGTAGTAAATATTAAATATTTGAATTAATAGATAAAAAATAATCGCTGAAAAATAAAGGAACCCTGAAGAAATTAACTGGTTAAAAAAGGACAAAAAATGCACAGAAAAATCAAAATGGCCACTATTTGTTGTCGTGTATATTGTTTTTCAATTATATCATATTTATTCTTAATATATATAATGTTTATAAATACATAAACAAATATTTTTTAAACTGTTAAATGTTTTTAAATATATCTATAGATTAATAGGTTTATATTTATTGTATTATAACATTGCCTAGTGTTTAAACGTATCTAAATATAGTATCGGCGACATTATATTGTGTCGGACCGTAGAGTGGACAGGTGAAGTGAAAATCAATACGCGTTACTGTCTATCTGGTTTATCTCGAGCGATATTGAATTGATTAAAAATATACTTAAAAAGACTTAATAAATGTATGTAATTGGGTCAAATGTTAATGTGTGTGTGTGTGTGTGTGTGTGTATTTGTTAGATTTTTGGTAATGTAATAATATTTAAGAGTAAGGTTTTAATGATCTATTGTCCCTAATATAGTTAAAAACAATGAGTCACAAATTTGTTGCATACGTCTTACCGGACTGCGTCTTCGGAATAAATAAATTATAAACGAACGTTCATTGTTTAACAGATTAATTTTATATACATCTTCTATAAAGTTTCAAATATTTATTATATATATCAGAAAGCATGCCTGTATACTTAACATTATTTTAATTTTAATTATTAATTGAGGTCCCGTGGTCTATATTATCCTTTAGATAATGAAGGTTGGAGATTTTTTGTTATTACTATATATTTCTAAAAATTAAGTGTAAAATTACACTATTAAAACAATAACATTTTAATTTGGTCCTCACCTCGGGACACTACGTTTATCAGGAGATTAATTATTGTAAACATTCCGATAGTACTGACGTCCCAAGGAAAACATAATTTAAGAATTAATTATATACTAAACTAAAATAGATATTTTCTCTTAACAGTAGAAAAAATATAATTATTCTTGGGAAATGAAAGCTTCAATTATTAATTTTTTTTATATCGTAGTTATATTTAAAATAAATTATTGTTATAAATCTATTACATTCATAAATATTTTCATATATTATTGCTTTGTATATAAAAAATATTTTTGTAAAATAAAAAAGTCGTTTTTAATAACCTTCGAAAATCAAATATTCTTAGTGTCTGAATTGATTTTGGATATCAACGAAAAAAATAATATGTATTTAAATATATTTAAAAACAAAAATGTGCTTATGACCCACTTCACGTTTATCTCTTAGAAGACAACCATTTAAGAATTCGTAGTTATTTTTATAACAAAGCCAAAAATATGCTGGAAATATGGTTTTCAGGTACATTTTACCGTTAATCCAGGCTTCAGATGTAGCGTGGGCATGGAGGTTGGCTAAACTACACACACACTTCACTGCACATTTACTAATTTTAAAGAAAAAAAATATCCTTTCATTGATTTTGTCAAATAAAACGGGCGCCAAAAATCTGTTTCTCCCTATGCATGGCTCGAATGAATGTTTTGGTCGGGAGAAGTCGGCTCGGCTCACCGTAATATCGACTTTTATTTTTTGATTACACTGCCATCTAGCGGTTACCCATAAAATTATTTGTATCTGATAGTAACCATCTTGTTGTGTAGTTTTTATTAATAATAATTGATTTACATTAAAAAATACGAGATAAATACGTATTTCAATACACTTAAGCGTATTTAATATTTTTTATTATTCTACCATCACAATAAATTTTATAATTTTCTTTGTATAAATGACATCTATTGATATTTTAATGAACTTTTTGGATTTGTATTTTGCTAACACTGAACAGCACCACCAGCCAATCACAAGACAGTATTTCTGTTCATGCGTATTGGAGGGAAGTGTGAAATGATCATTGAAATAATCAGTATTCGTTAGATCGGTTTAAGTGTATGTGCATATACCATTATCATTGTGCTCAGTCTTTTTCGTATTCGAGAAAATCTAACCGGGTGACCGCCTACACATTTTATAAATAAACATTCGTGTTTAGTGCATAATTTAAACGGATTTTGGTGAAAATGGCCAGCGCACCCGTCAAAAAAGTTCCAATTCATTTACAGGTAGGTAACGGTTTTCTTCAACCTGTTGTTTTTGCAATAACAAATAAAAATTAGATCATTCGCGTAATTTCACATAACAATAATCTTACAGTAATTAAAGCTATATGTCTTTATATATTTTACATAATAACTGACGTTCTTCATATTTCCGGCAAGGTGTGACCTAATTTTGTGTAAAATTAGGTTTTCGTCCGGGCTTTGAATGATAAATTTTATGATATACCTAAATAATACATTGTTATTATTATAAATATAATAAAAGCGTTAAGTAATAACAATTCGTACATTATCGATTTATGGCAGTCTTATCAGTGATTATATTTGTGTGAATTGTAATGCAATTGGAGGTATTTTAAAAATAAAACTTTATGACTGGTAATGTGTTTAAGACTTAAAATAGTAACATTTCTATTTATTATAGCCATAAAATATTATGTATGGGAGTGGTGTGTTTCAGAATATAATAGAGATTTGGGTACACTTTACCTATCTGTAGAAATTAACTTGCGAGTGTTTTTGTTATTTAGGCGATTATAAATTCATGACTCGCTTAACCTAAAATAATTGTTAATTTGAATACAATAGTGTATGTTAAATAAAATGACCAACGCCCGTTATATAACTTTTTAATGATAGTTTCTTGATATTTTTATTTTCTTACCAACTATTGTATATTTTATGGTATGCCGTAGGGTAAAATGTGTTGGGTGAATGACCCCATAAAGTCCTCGCAAGGGTCTAGGTTGGCAACACTTCGTGACTTGCGCAATGGATGGGAGGCTTAACCAAAGATCGACCTATGGGGATCGTTTTTATGAATAGATAGCAATTATTGTCAATACTAAATATATAATATTAAATTGAATAATATAGTATTGTATTGTTTAAAGTCTATAATCTGCTATTTTGTTAATAAATATAGGCCTTAAAAATATCTCTTGTAAGAATCTTTTGCGTTATTTTTCTTTGTAATCCTATCTATATTTTTATCTCGCCCCATAAGATATTTGAGACGTTGACTGACACCGTTTAAGATCAAAGTGTCCGTCACTAACCATATATCAGTAACTTATAAAAAACACTATTTCTTTACCTATTTTATAATATTAATAAGATTATGATTTTTATTAAATTTAAAAGTATTTTTTATACGTAATTAAAAATTAACACAGAAATATCTCTTAATTAAAATAAGTAAAGTTTCAAGTTCAAAAACCATTGAAGCCTTATTCCCGAGTGAAAAATGTTAGATAAGATCTTTAGAGGGGAGTTGAATGCATTTTAATTATACCTTCACGGTTATCGTTTTAATTATTATTATATTCTTAATTATATTTTAGTTATAACAACTGCGGCTCGAATACGGGCTGGCTCGACCAGTCTCTGTCAGTCTTGTTTATTGAGTTTTAAATGGTGATAAAGCAAGACCTTTCCTCTCTATCCCTTTTTTATATTATTTAGTTATTCTCCTCTAGTCTACCAAATTCCAAAGAAGATAGGCTTTTACCAAAGAAGATCTCTCTATTTCTATTTCCCCATCAAATAATAAAAATAATGTCTATTTAAATATGGAAAAATAATTAGTTCCCGCATAATCCTGTATAAAACTCCCAATAAGGAATAACACGTGTCATGGGGGTTTAAAAAATATAGACAACAGACGAAGGGAATTGGTTTCGAAATTTTAGACTAAGTATTGTCGCCTGTAAGAATCGAATCCACGACCTCTGGCTCAGATGTTAAAACCACTAATTAACCAACAAGCCATGCTACAAAAATGTTTGATTTTTTTTCAGGAAGTTCCAGGTTTTAATCCTACAATGCTGATTTTACCATAAATATAAGACAATTTTAGAAATGAATCAAATAAATTGAATCCAAACCAAACTAATCCGAAACTGAACATTACAAATATCTGGCAAAACCCAGACAGTATTTAATCACATTACGCACCCCGTCGCTTACGTAACGGGATTCGCTCTTCAGATCTATGTATATCCTACTAATAATATTAATGTTTGTAAGGATGTATGTATGTTTGTTACTATAACGCAAAATACTGACAGATTTCGATGAAACTTTACAGTTATATAGCTTATACATTAGACTAACGTATACACGTCTAATGTATGAAGTATAAAAAAATACGTCTTTATATATTGTGACAAATCACGTATCAAGTATATAAGGCCAGCGAAGCCACGGGCAAGGGCTAGTCTATGTATATTAAATTGGCATATCTATTCAAACTTTTATGGTTTAAGGAATAATCGCAGCCAGCTAACAGAAAATGATTATTAAATATTAAGTATTAATTGATAAGAATTAATACTTAATATTTAATAATATATAATCTTCAGGTGTATGTATGTATGTTTGTATATAAAGTCACAGTATACTTCCGGTTTCCAAGACGACAGAAGGGGACTGAAGGTCAGATTGCGATCTTTTCCCATAACATGGTTTTTGCAGGTATCAGCTATAAACTTAGTTTCAAAATGATAAAAGAAAGCGATTATCTTATCTTTATATATAATGATAACAATATCTTTATATGTTTGTATTAAAATAAAAACAGAAACGAAATAAGAACTTAACCGAACTTCTTTATAAAGAATTACCAAGAATTTCCATACATTCTATTTTAACCGCAGAAGGGTTAGAAAGGGCTGTAAATAATGATTTATTGTTAAGTTACATTTGTACCGGTTCTGCGAAATGATATTTGAATATCTAAAATAAACCTTACACACTTGTTTTAGGGTTTAGTTTTGTTTAACGTTTTTATAATATTTGTACAAGAGCAATATCGAGAGACTCCATTTTGCAATGAATATTAAAATATGTGGATAATAATTACTTTGCATTTTATTGTAATATTAATTAAGTCTTACCGATGAGTTCTAGGATATTCTTCTATACCCTCGGATGGATTTTAAGACAGTATTTGACAGACAAACATTATTTTATATATATTAAATCAAATGTCAACTATAAGCTTCATTAAACTCCAGTTAAAGTAAGTTATTATTAGTAAGTAAGTAGTTATTATTAGGGATAGAAGAATTTAATTTAAAAATGCTATAGAATAGTATATTGTATGCAAATTGAAACAAAATTTATTAAACTTTAAACTAATATTTCATAATCAGAAAGTAACAATAAGCTGTATTTTGTCCTTGTCTTACACACGCTGACGAAAAAGGACAAATTTAATTAAAACCCTATAAAGAATACATACACAGACTCACTTCAGCTGAGTTTGTTCAGGTAACATCAGATGTAGGCAAAAATCAATAAGCCACAAGTCTATCCCCCTTCCCCCCTCCATGAGTTTCCCATAGCTCTGATTGGTTCATGCCTAGACTAATGTTAGCTTTAAAATGTTTAAACCGTATTTTCTCATATTTATCGGTTAAAACCATTTATAATTCAATTAATATCTCAGTATAAATTTTTCCCATACATGATACCATCTGACTTCCGAAGTCAGTTAAGGCCGGTGCATCTGATAAAATCAGTATTAAGTTGATTCCATCTTTTACCATTATAAATTGACCAATAAATATTGGACAAGACGTAATTAAAACGAGTTATAAAAATAAATGTGGATGGCTGAATGGAGGGAGACCAGAAGATGGATGGATTGTGTTAATGACGTGTGGATGAAAGGAGTCGAGTCAGCTGATGTTGACAGGAGTGGAAAAAATCGACCACACGTAGAGTGGGATCACAGGACATGTTATATACATACATAATGACAAACATTTTATTTAACAATCATATCTATTCTCTATCGACTCCTGCGCACTTGGAGCGCTCAGGTTACTATGACTAATTCTAGCGTTATTCATTACAGCGAATGAAGTTGATCTCATATTATAATTTATATATATATGTGGTATATAATATACGCATGCGCATGTCTTCATAACTTTTGCTTCATATATCACGACAATTTATTCATTCAATCTTAGAGATTGTAATAATTCATTCATTCATTTCAAATATTACATATTATATGAATTCTATTTCTCTATAATGTATTAATAATCAGATAATATTATACGTAATATTAATTGATTGTAAAGGTTATCTACAATAAGTATAACAAGCACATTATATAATAAATATTCGTAAAATGCAAGTAATGTTATTCTCATTGTATGTATGTTTGTTTGTTTGTACATCTCCGGAAAAACATCCCGAGGTATCTCAAGAGAGAAAGTGTCTTTGTCTTACAATGCTCTTATTTCTTGTTGTGTTCAAAAGGCGTTTAAATAAAGCTATTGTTACATGTATGCGGTAATACGCAACTATGTACTAGGTTTTGCTAGCGACTTTTCTCGGGTTTAAAGGGAAAAAATTGTTTCTTACTTCAAGCCCGCCAAAGTATTTAATACTTCTCATTATTTGATAGTAGTTAGATTCTTTAATAGTATACTATTTTATTTTGAAAATTCATAAAAGAACGCCAATGTTTTTCAAGAAATTACTTATAAAGAAGTTTCTAGCAAAGTCTAGAAGATGCAATTAGTTGCTTCATCATTTATAATGTTCTTTACAGAATTAAGACAATTAATTACTTTAAAAATATAAACTAAATAATTCAAATATACTTACTTACTTACCTTCACGCCATGTCCCTTGCGGGGTAGCCAGAGACGACGGAGCGCCAAACGCTACGGTCCCTGCATACCTCTTTCGCCTCGACCACAGACATTAACCTCTTCATACATGCCCTCCGAGGGGTCCTCATGCTTTTTACGTGACCTTCCTCCAGTATCATAGCTACTGTGTTTTCGAAGGTCACTCGAGGCCTCCCCCTGTCTCTCTTACCGCTCACTTTTCTTTTATAAATCTTTTTTACCATTCAAATATAGAAGTTATTAATTATAATAATATTAAAAATTGCGTAACAAAACCTATAGCGTCACAACTCATTCAGCAAAAGCTTTATCTCACGTTCATCTGATGGATCAGATAACTCTGATAAGTCCGTATCATATATAAAATACATTTTACTTAAGAAATTGACTTTACTCGATATATCTATACATATAAATAAAATTGTGTCTGTTTGTATCCAAATTAACAGCTCTTCACTAAAATGTATATGAAAGTACTAGATAAAAAATTAAACACATTTCTCTTTCTGTCTGTTTGGTCCGAAGCTAAAACGGCTGGATCTATTTTAATAAATCTCCAACTTGTGGATAGCTGATGTTATAATAAGTAACTTATTCTACTGAGCACAGCTGATACTTATTATATTAATTATCAGTTTTCAATTTAAAAAGTCGGCCATAGGTTAAAAAATGTTGTTTATTATGATTGAATTTTATCTTCAAAAGCTTTTATAACTTTAATATATATAGTTAGTAAATTGTTAGGGTACTAATATGTTTATTGTTGAAGTTACGTCCATAAAACGGTATACGAAGGGGACTGAAGGTGAATGACAGGAGTACGATGCGTGTGCGCAGACTTCGATACTATTACAAGAAATAATAATTCAATTGGATATATAGTTAGTAACAGACACTTTATGTTTAGAATTGAGATATATATATTTTATAATATTTGTCTAGAAATTTTGTACATACATATGAAACACCTGTTTCTACTTGCGTATTCCAGAACCGGTGAGAACTCCATGAATATATATAGAAGTGTTAATAAATTTATATTATATAGTTTACAAACTATATCTAAATCGATATTCATTCTCTCCAGGGCGGATCATTTTTATCTCTTATCTGATATATGACAGGATTATCTCATGGAGGAAAAGTACTAATGCATTCTATTACATTTAATATTTTATTTATAATATATATATTTCCGATAGTTATAAACTGATCTAAACTTATTTACGGATTTAACTTCTAGATAAATTATTTTTTAACTCAATTTAATTTAAATATTTTGAATGATTTCCACCAAATTAAGAATGTATGTTTGTTCCAGTAAAAATATCAGTAATTCTAGATATTTAGATAGGCGGAACTATCTAGAAATAACTTCACTATCACGTTTAAGGTACCTAGAAACAATGTTTGAGAGTATACTAATCTTATCTCAAGATGTTGCAAATACTAAACGGGTCACCAATTACACAATGTTTGAGTTTGAGTCAATCGCTTACGCAATGATTTCACTTTGCACTGTTGTAACATCAATAATTATCTCCATACTAAATACAAATACTCCGCAATGCGTAAAATAATTGCAAATTAGTTAAAGGGAATGAAAAGATAATTTAAACGATAAAATATGGAAAAACCCTGACTCACGTGGGGTGAATTACTTTGGCTAAGTTTTGAGGGGTTGCTATGGTACCAACGCGTACAATATTGGTAGACCAATGCCATTTATCTGCCAATATTACTCTCATGAAGTGATAGTTTTTATTTACTATAAAAAACATTTATGGGCTTGGTACTTGGTAATACCAATCTGGTATTCCCATTTTGTAGGTGTTAGAAAATGTTGAAACTCAGTCGACTATGAGATGTAAATTTCAATTCCTAATCTATTAACTATATAAGTGCGAGAATTTATGGATAATATTAAACCGAAAAAAAGATTATTTGCATAATAAATTATTAACTAAAATAGAAAAAAAGAAAAATAAATCTTATTAAAACATGTTGTAATTAAAATAATTCTTCCATGGATTATTATTTTCGTATATTTTTATATAAAACAGATTGCCATACAGAATACGTAACATAATACCATGTGAACAACTTGGACATATGGTGTGGACACCACTGAGGTCATTTAGCGCTTTGTAGCTTGGCCTTGGAACACTACAATGTATAAACACTTCAAGAGTTTGAATATGTTGTGCCAATTTGGACGATGTTGGGCCAACATAATCATTTAAACGCCAAATATAACAGGATAAGTTGCTAAAATCACGATACTCCATTAGCCTGTCGGATAAAGAAATATAATATGCTTTTAGTATCGCAAACATTACATTTATGGATGATATTTAAAAATATTTCTCTTATAATTAACTCGGACTGCATTCAAGTGTTGTTCGCTACTGAAAATGTTAATTGCGAATTTAAATAAAAAAAAAATGTGGTTGAATTGAGATGAATTCAGCATGGAATACAAAAATATGTACTATTAAATTATATTTTCTCAATAATACTTATATAATATATTGTGATCTTGGAACAGCATAGAAATAATTCAAAAACCATTAGTATTCGAGAAACGTAATACAATAACCTTGATTGTTCCAGAACCTAATCGAGATCTCACTTTTGTTTCCAACAACTAGATAAGACTGCAAATACTATTGTTACCAGTGATATCATAGGGCATTGACCCTTCTAGTTATGAAGTTTTTCATAGCGATAATTATCTCTAATTCACGTGTTTACAATTATAACCCAAGCGTGGGAGACGTCTTAACCGTGTAGAAAAATTATTCCATGAATGTTACGTATAATTCAATTCAAATGTTTGTGTCAAGTGCGTGCCAATTAATAGACTCTTGGCGCCAATTGGTCCAAGTTGGCCAAAGAGACCCAATATCCGTTGCTGTATAAAATTGTTTAACTGAGTAGACTTTTTCAATATTCTTTTAAGAAAGTATAAAAATTAAATGTTTTCCTTCTTATTTTCACAATATTGAAAGGTTTTGCACCATTTTCTTCCGTGTTGGCAAGTTACGGAAACCTTGTATGTTCTGAGCGAAAATAGAAGAAAGCCAGGTCTTTGCACTACAGAAAGTACATACTAATTGTGTCGTATTTTGCACTATGCAAAATGTGTCCTCAGATAAAGCGTAAGAGTACACACTGAAAAGGTTTTTGACCCGCGAAGGAAACCACAATTTCAAAATACGATATTCTACTCATTATTTTTCATGAATAAGTTATTCTTTTATTTTTAACTACGTTTGAAATATTCAGAAGTAATTAAACAAATTAAAATATTAATTTTGTCTTTTATTATGTTAATTAAATTTATTATACATGTATGTAGTTCTTTTTATAATGTATTTTGTAGAGGACAGTTGTTGCTTGGGAATTTAGTCTCAAAACAAAGGATAATCCTAATTGAATGTTGAATTTGTTCAAATAATAACATCCGTGTCATTCTCACCCTTCAATTGATCAGTTTATTGACATCAATGTCAAATTTATATTTGTACTGTTTTATTGAGAAATTATATGATCGTTTTCATTACTAGCTACATTTCGTTGGTTCTTCTTTAAAAACTTTTCGGGAAAATATTGAATTAAAAGCCCTGCATGATCATGATGCCTTCAGTTATTTAAATTTTCTTTGAATGAATGCTTTTTGAAATGTTAATTGTGAATGGAATCTCAATACTCGAACGCAACATTGTTTTATTGAACTTCTTAATTTTTAAGTGTTGTGTATTTTAATCAATTGATCCGGTTCACGCGATTTTTAATATACTCATTCAAGATTTAGTTTTAGAAATACAACTATTTCGATTTTATAAGACAGATACCAAAGTTTATTAGGAAATTATCACAGATTGGTCAAAATAGAATATTAAGGTGGATTTGTTAACCTTTATATAATGACGAAGAAGTTCCCCACCATTTTAGTACATCCCAATAGTGGGGATACAATTATATCTAGTATAAAGAGTTGAAAGTCCTTAAACTTCACATTACAATGACATGATCATTGTCAATACACCCGTGACTGATACGATATGATTTATGTGAAAAACTTGTTTTCTAATGCTTTCTAATTATTTAATAATAATATTATTAATCATTACTTGTATTGTAGAATTATTCATTAATCTTTATTTACTTGTATTTTAGAATTAATCAGTAATCATTATTTAGTTGTATTTCAGGATTATTCATTAATCTTGAATGATAATTATACAGTAATATAGTTGATTTTGTGTGTGTGTGTGTGTGTGTGTGTGTGTGTGTGTGTGTGTGTGTGTATTGTGTGCTCACATAGATCGGAGGAATGAAAATGTAACGCTCAAAGTATTAAGTGTAAGTGTCGATTATAAGAAAAGGTCGATCGAAGACAGATTGAGATGACATATGATATGAGGTGATAAGTGATATATTAAGAGGTACATCTTCACTAGATGACATATGATAGAAGATTAGGGATGGAATTGACATATAACAAATACAAATAATTGAGATAAGATAGGTGGATGATGTCATATTTATTTTGATCTACGTATTAATAAGAACTATTTTTTTATTTCTTAAATTATGTTTAATCCAGCCTTACTTACGGGTGGTGTAATAGTATTCTAACTTTAAGAAAGAAAAAAAATTCTTCAATATTCAATTACATTTTGTTCAAGGTTGCGTAAAATAATTAATAATATATAATTATTTTTTCATATAAGACTTCCCTCAAGTCCTAGGGATCCCTAAATACATCTAAACTCATCTATAAGTAGAAATCACTTGGATATTACGAGAAATGTAAATCTAGTTTTACCGGTTCTACTTCCACTTTCTTGTTTCAACCAAATAAAGAGATCATTTCTAACAAGTAAGGTGCTATTAATACATGTATTGAGACATTAATACTGGCTGTCTGTTTGTTTAGTTTAATCTCGATAACCGATTTGTTTATAATTCTTTATTATAGGTATAATAAATATACATATACAATACATTTGTCTGAGTATTACTCGTAGTGCACTTAGTTGAAGCACCCGCCATGCCACATTTTGCTTTGCCTTGGTTAAGTGTTTTGTGTACAAAAGATATTGTGTTCAAAAGAATCTTCCATCCCCTAAGTAACAATTGCTCTAAAGAGAACCTTAAGGGAACTTAAAATTGTAAAAAGAAATCCTACTATGATACTATTTTTAACAATATTTATATGCAAATCACGTATCAAATATTCAAATGAAGATACCTGTTTAGGTTTGGTATAAAGGTAACTAATATTAAAAGAGTTATACAATACAAGTATTTTAAGTCGAAATTAATAATCGATCCGCAATCCGAGTTTGAAATTAACTTCGCAAATTCGATTTTCGAAATGTAGTAATAATTAATTACTAATAGTTCTCGATAGTTTCTCACTATCGAGTATTAGGCCGGTGGTAGTGACTTAATGAAATTTATTTTCGGCATCAGATTTTCAGTTTCTCGTCCGTCGCGGCAACGACACGTCGCCATATTGTTGTTGCACTTATAATAAATGGCCGCCACTAATTCTGTATCCGGAATTAATATTAAAGTGAGGTTTTATATATTTGTACTATTTTTTTAATTATATATAATATTTGACATATTTTGCTCTTGACTTTGTTCCAAATTAGTCTCAGCGCTCGCAAAAGGACAAGTGTGTGCTAATTCTAATCTCTATGCATCTTCTTTGTTTATATAAAATATGCATTTTTATCAAAATCTGTTTAATATTATCGATTTTTTTAATATATTTGTAGATTAAATTATTTATCAGTTAAAATATAGAATTAACTGAAATTTTCTTTTTAATTTAATATACGGGTAATATTTATTAAATATAAAATAATATATATATATATATATATATATATATATATATATTAAATTATTTTTTGTCTAATAATTATCCTTTTATATAAATGTTTATAACGTTATACATATTACATATAACCTGAACCCAAAAATAAGTATAACTAAATCGTATTAAGTTATAATTATATGAATAATCATACATTTATAAAATACCACAATCCACTTACAAAATGGTCGTCAAGACACTCAAAGTGTGAACTAAAGTATTCATAAGTAGATAAAGGAAATGCAGTGAAAAGTGTCTGTAATTATTATATCGATACTAAGTTCATTTTAAATCAATAAGTTGTATGAAAAATTATAACCAGCTGTCATTTACGAGTTACTTTTATATGATTATATTAATTTAGTACATATATCTATAATAATGTATGTATTCTATATATGTTGTAAAAAGGAGAGAAAAGAATTTATTGTTATTATCTCTCTCTTTTATTGTCTCTCTCTCCCTCTCTCTCATGACTTTATATATTGATTCATTAATATATAAAAAATAATAAAATAAATACATATAAAATGAAACTATCACCTGTACGCTTATTAGTGTATTATGTATAACTTTAAATCGTTATGTTACAGAGCTCCCAGAACCGGCTCCTCATCAAGAATGGGTGCGTCGTCAACGCGGATGGGATGGAGGACGCTGACGTCTACATCGAGGATGGGATCATTAAGTGAGATTATTTAATATAATACACACGAACAAACAAATTAGAACACCCTTTATATAATTACTTTACAAGTAGCAAGTTTCTTATTTCACTGCAAAATTACAGAACCTTGCAGTGGTCAAAATACGAATACGTTAAAAAAGCTTACGAGATATCTAGCTCAGCTTACGAGATATCTAACTCAGCTTACGAGATATCTAGCTCAGCTTACGAGATATCTAGCTCAGCTTACGAGATATCTAACTCAGCTTACGAGATATCTAGCTCAGCTTACGAGATATATCTTTCTCAGCTTACGAGATATCTAGCTTAGTAGTTGCTGTTCTAATAATCAATCTGCGATTGCCATTCATCCCCACCTTAAAAAGGATCATCTAAATCTACCGATCAGTTATTAACACACAACAGATGGATTGTAATTTCAATCTACTACCAAAAAATTTAATACAATCAATTATTTTTGTTATAGGTGAAATTTTGAAAATCCCTAATTTTAATAAGTAAACAATGAAGTTACGATAGAACATACTATATCTATACATATAAATATAATAGTAGTGTCTGTTTGTACCCAAACTAACAGCTTTTCACTAAATGCATAGAAAAGTATATACGTCACATAAAAAAAAATCTCGATCTGTTTGGTCCGATTCTCTGAAACAGCTGGACCGATTTTAATACTACTTTCACTAGCGGATAGCTGATGTTATAAGAAGTAACTTAGACTTTTTTTAATACCGCTTGAGCAAAGTCGTAAGCACAAGCTAGTATTCAAATTATTATATGAATTTGACACGTAGCAGGAGATGTAAACTTAAATATTTGACTACATTATAATAGTCTAGTAAATAGTTTTAAATGTTTAAGTAATAATTATATGTCTGTCCGTAAGGTTATATATATATATATATATATGTTGATAAACAAATTCGATGTTACGTGACGTCACGTGTCAAGATTCTTTATAGTTATAGCTATTAAGCTATTAAGCTACAGGTTGTTCAAATTGTTAGAATTTTGTAAAATATTTTTTTCTTTGTTAGCTTTTTTTTTTGTTTTGAATGAAGAATAATAAATAAAACGAATATTTATTTTGAATTTAATGTTAATATGAACTTACTCCACCCTGTATACACTTTCAGTTAACACGCGAAGTTTCTAATCGCGATCTGCCATAATGGTGGATTACATGACTGACTGGAAATGTAGCGATTTTAAGATTTAACAGTTACTGTAACTACTACTATGAACAATAGTGGAAAGTTTATATATCTATAGTTACAACTAGGGTTGTCAACATTGACTTTATTTATTATAATATTAAATATGTTATATAATTTAAAGTCAAATTTTGTAGCTATTTTGACACACTTAACTTTGTTTTACAATTTCTTATAAATAGTTTAACGAGAACAAATATAACATAAAACACAAAATCCAAATCAAAGTAAACGGACGGACGAATAAATTATTTTTTATATATATATTTTATTTTATTTGACTTATACTTACAATACATTCACTTAACAAGTAAGGTTTATTTGACTTTATGTTTGAGTAAACTTAAGTTACTTTATCAGATTATATATATTTATTAAATTACGATAATAATATTATTGTTTTAGATTATGTCAAGAGAGTGACCTTTAATCTTATCAGATGTGACATTAATGAAATGTTACTTATTAAATTCAGTTATTTTATTCAGATAATTAACAATATTTTGATTAATAATTATTTTTTGTTTTGAAATAACTAAAAAGGCGATAACTATGTAAATAATACGATTCTTTCTACATATATTTAATATTATACAGTTATCACCCTACAACACGGTTGATTCTTTCCGCGTTATAGGAACACGCGTTGTAGGAATATTCTTGTATAACGCGTTATGTATAAATAATTCACGTTTGCTCGTTAAAAGCGGTTAAAATGGAATTTTAAGAAACTTAATAAAATTTAATTTTATAACAATACAATGTGCAAAGGCAAGCGAAATTAATTAAAACTGTAAAAAAATATAAATGTGATAGTATAGAAATATAGTAAATGCTCGCGTTATATGGGGGAAAACAAGTGTTATACGAGGACGGAAAAACCGCGTTATATGAAGACGCGTTATAGGGGGTATTACTTTATTTAAGTGGCAATGAAAAGATTACAACTCAGCACTTTGTATGTTTATTTTTGTGGCTTCACTTATCCATATGGGTCACTGTTACGAAATTTAATACTTTGTTTTGTAACACTATATTTTTACATGAAGAGTGATGGCACTCACAAAAGGGTTAGTTGAAATATTTACACTGGATCTACTGCGACCATAGCTCATGGTAATTGCTGACCCTAATTATTAATTGCTAACATCCTATAGAATATCTTGTTACTATATCATTTAAAAGGAAATATAATATAATCATTTATATTTTAAGGGTTTAACTTTTCACCAATAGATGGCGTTGTGCTGATCTCTTTCATTTCTGAATCGCGCTGATAAGTACTTTGACTAAGATCAAAATGTTTCTATCAGTTCTTTTCAGATTAATATCTGAATGTTTCCGCTTATCAGGACCCCTAGTATATATATATATATATATATATATATATATATATATATATATATATATATATATATATATCTGGTTCCTTATAACATCAACTATCTGCCAGTGTAAGTCGTGTTATAATCGGTCTAGCAGTTTGTAAGTATTTACTTTGTAAGTATGTACTTTTACAAGCATTTAGTGAGAAGCTGTTAATTTGGATACAAACAGACGCTTTATTTATATGTAGACGTAGGTATATTTACTATTGTATACAAAGTATTTAAAAATTTGTCCAGGCTATAAATTGTTTGTCAAAAATATAATAGACTTCAGACATGCCAACTTAGACTAATTATCGACCCACTTACATTAGCAACGCCTAGAAAAGTTAATTATTCTCACCTTTCTGCACGACGTGTGGCAAAATTTAATCTGTACAATGGTTTACAGAACACGTTTTTTTTTAATATATTGTTTTTTATAATATCTTTCAATGTATTAAATTTCACTATTATTGGCAATAGAATTGTCTATTTTATTTACTATGTATATAGATTGTTTGTGTGCGTGTGTAAGCATGTGTGCGTGCAAATTAAATTAACCATACACATTATAATAGATTACATTTAAAGAAAACACAATTTGATATCCTTACTTTCATCAAAATAATAAGATATGCAAATTGTCCAATGCCGTGACTATTTCGCCCTCGTGATGACGTCATTTCTGTTTATGTATTAACTGCTAATACATACATACAAACAATATATATACATCTATATATATATATATGTCAGTTTACCTGTTCATTTTGAAAGTCGATCTTACTTAGGGTGAGGTTAACCTTCAAAGTAAAATTTTTTTTTTTTTGTTGCGTGTTAGTAAAAATTATTTATTTAAAGTAACGTATAAACTTTTCATAAAGACATCTCGTGCTTGGAGAACGGACAAAAACACTTTCAGACTTTATTTTTAATATTCAAACTTCGTTTTGAGTATTAGCACCTAGAAAAAGCTGGCTTGATTCCACCCAAGAGAAAAATAAAAAATAATGAATTATGCTATTAGCAGTAGGTTCATACGATATCAAATTGATTCTAATTTTAAAATACTTCAATAAGAAATAATACTAATTATATGAAAAAAATGTTTGAACTAAGAATCCTAACGAACGTTGTTAACGAATACTTTGGTAGTGGTAACATTAAAGCGACATGTGCAAAATTCTTTGCGAGCTCATTATAGTCGGGCCTCCCCATCGTTAACATATTTAGTTTTATTAGAACCAAAGTTTATTTCATAAATCATTAATAGAATTAATTAGTTCATTAAAAAATAACAACCTCAAACTACAATAAACAAAAACAAAAATTTAAAACAACGCCATCTATCGATAGAAAATAATAAATACATTTCAAAAAAGAATTTCAATGAAAGTCACATAAAATAACACAATAAATAAGATATTTAATAATGGCTCTATTAAACCTAGACATGAGGAGAATCCTATTAAAGTACGGCTTCACCGCGACATAGGTTTCACCGCCTGAAGGTTACATGATAAAATTATTCTCTTGTAATGAAGGTATTATTTTCTTTTTTTTTTTGGTCAAGTGCGAGTTGTCATTAACAAAAAATATATATGTAATAAAATAAAGTGAAGCATTAATCCTATACCTTCATTATTTTAATATTATTTACATATTGTTTTGGAGAAAGTGTTTGCTAATTAGAACCCTTGTCGAGTTAGTCATTAAGTAGCTAGCTGGCTAACCACGGATTCTGTTTTTATTATTAACTAATCACTAGAGCGACTTATCGAATTGATTGCGATGGTTCTAGTTATTGGTGAACTCACTAAATATTGACGTTTGTGAAACAGTAATCACAATAATGAAATACCTGACTTAGTTCGTTGTAGGGTTTTTGTCAGAGCGCGTTTGGAACCCTCGTAGACTTAAATTAAGTTGGAGAGTGACTTTAAAGAAGGGTTTATTTTGATAAGTATGGTATCAAAATAGTCCCTGATACTCCGATTTGAGGCACACAATTGTGATTGCTTCAAACTGGAAAAAAAAATACTGATAACTCATAATAAACTAAAATCAAATTTACTAGAATTTAACAAACAAACAATAATTACAGTAACGGTTACCGTTAACTAATCATTAATATAGGAAATAATGAGGTATGCTTATAAAACATTTAAAAAACATCTATTCACAAACATTTACTTCTATTACAGTATTTTGATAAGTTTTTTCTGACTCCCTGATAATTAATTATTTTTGAATTTTTGACCCTAACATGACTTGCACATGCTAAAGGGATCTTAATTGATTTTTGCATGGGTCAAAATATTGTCTTTTTTGCCTGTAAATAAAAAGCTATTGTCTACTTTAAACATGCTAATAAATATTATTTTAAAATTGGAACGTCACTCCATAATAACAAACCTATAAATATAAAATAAATAAATGTAACAATCAATCAGCGACGCTATAAGATGATTCTTTGACAGATTTGAAGACTATTCTAAATTTAAAACCTGTCAACAAAAGTGAAATTGACTATTTAAATAACATAATTTTTTTTTTAATTATATTTTAAGTTGTATTATATATATATTTAATTTAAATAATACAAATGAAGTTCGTATTCTCGACGCCCGCAGGAAGCAACTAATGCGGTAACAAGCACATCCGCACACCATAAATGCTGCTTCCATAAGCGGGTGCCATATTGTCATAGATTATAGACGGCTGTCCGATGAATTCTATTTTTGAATTCGAATTATAATATTTTTAATTATTTCTTTTCATTTTTACTGGAGTACAGATATAATTAAATCAGTTTTGTTTTTATTAACAGGCAATTTTATTTTCAATTCTAAGGTAATAAAAAGAAAACATTTTTATATTCTAAAATACAATATTAAGGTTCATTATAAGCCATGACGAATCAAATTTCGCAAAACTAACCAAATCAGTGAAGAAGGTCTTTAAAATATTTTTATAAAAAATCTAATCAAATCACTAAACGATTCAGTCAAATTAAATTTAATCACACCCCGCATTTCTATATTAAAAGATTCTATTAACCCCAATTTAACTCTACATTCCAATAATTGGGTAAATTAAAATGTTGCCTCTTCACGCTGAGTCAGCGAGATTTTTATTACTTTCTATACGATTTCCTATTTTATAAACAGAGCATATCAACAATATCCAATTATTTTTTATCGTATATTTCTAGTTTAATTAATCATTTTGACATTATGATTGCATTCTGAAATATTTAATAAATTGGTCGACTCCATTTGTTATCCTTAGATGGCGTTAGTAGTCGTCTACATCGCGGTATCGAAGTGTAATTCTCGTAAGTACTAGTTATTCAGGGGTGGAATATTCGGTATGACGTTCTTGTCGTTGAAACAAGATTTTTCTTGAAAGGGTGTCGATTGGCCATCGGCTGGTCGATGCTCAGCAAATAATTGTTCAGATTAGGGATTCACTTATGACATATATTATCAGTATGTTTGTTTTAAAAACAATTCTCAATATTGTCGGTGCCACGGTGGCGGTATTATTATCGATAGTTTTGACTGGCAATTATTATATTAATCGACACTGATCCTCCTTAACATATTTCCCAAAATATAATTAATTATATTTTTATAATCATCTGTTCAAAAGTAGTATAGGTACAGTAGTATCAATATCGACTGAATATGATCCCATAAGCATTAAGGTGTGTTAAGATGAAACGAACAAAGAGCTAGAAAAAGAACAATCATATGTAATCTTTGTGTGTGTAATGTAATGTTTAGAATCCTACGCCTACGCCTGTTTACACTAAAAGAATTTGATATAGTGTGGATAGAATGAGTATTCGCTCGTCTGATGTAAATCGACCTTTAGATATTAATTTTTAATAAATTATATTTATTTGTATAAAATTTAATTAAATTAAGATTTTTTTTTTCAGGCAATTGGGAAGAAACCTCATCATCCCTGGTGGTACTCGCACCATTGACGCCACGGGGAAGCTGGTGATGCCGGGTGGGATTGACCCCCACACCCACTTTGAGCTGGAGATGATGGGTGCGAAAACCGCTGACGACTTCTACAAGGGCACCCGAGCGGCTGTAGCTGGTGGAACTACCACCGTCAGTGAGTATACAATCAGGCTTCTAGAAGGATTATGTTTATCCATGTATATGTATGTATGTATATGTATGTATGTGTGTGTATCATGTTGTCTTGTGTATCGCCCAATTTAAGATGAATAAGAAACAGGCTTCTCTTCTCATTACATAAAAATGCTTCAGTATGGCACGATGGCACGGCCTTCATGCGGTCGGAGGTTCAAGTCCTGTGAAGTTCAAAATTTTATTAAAAGTCAAATGGCAAACATTTTTATAGACAATTTCAAATATAAAATATATTAATATTATACAATAATTTAATTCCAGTTGACTTCGTTCTGCCGGAGAAGGGACAGTCCCTGATCGAAGCGTATAATCACTGGAGGCAGAAAGCTGATAATAAGGTAAAAACAACATCTGATTACACTAAAAACATGACAATGAAAAGTATATAAGATACGTAACTTTGTATACACAAACTATAAGCTTATAAGAAAGTATCTTTAAAAAATATCTCTGAAACAGATATTCTTCATTATTTGTTATGAATTATATATTAATAAAAAAAAACAGCTGATACATTATTTTTCAATACAAACTTTCTATTTAAAGGAAGACTTCATTAGCATATTAAATTATTGAAGTAAATGTTGATCGTGTTAATCCGTGGTCAACTACACGTGAAGTAAACAAAAACAAAATTAACATTCAAATTAGAGAAAGTTAATATATTTTTAGTTTCCGTGACCGCTCCGTGGAATAATTTAATGTTAAGTGAACGTGGGAAGTTCATTAGTCCCAAGAAATGGAATAAAACTTAAATTTTATATATATTTTAACATACAAAAATTACAATACATTTTATTTCTTATCAGTATTAAATGTGATAATCAACCCTTCCAGGTGTGTTGTGACTACGCCCTACACGTGGGAGTAACTTGGTGGTCTCCGTCCGTGAAGAAGGAGATAACCCAGCTGGTGCAGGAGCACGGAGTGAACTCCTTCAAGATGTTCATGGCGTACAAGGACGCCTGGATGCTGGACGACTATAATCTGTGCTTGGCGATGGAGACCATCGCCGAGCTGAAGGCACTACCCATGGTTAGGCCTGGAATTTTGATAACTTAAGATAACATAAGAAATATGTTATTAATAATGTGATATCTTGCAGGTGCACGCCGAAAACGGTAGTATAATAGCCCGTAACACGGAGAAGCTGCTGGCGGCGGGAGTGACTGGTCCGGAGGGACACGCCGCCTCCAGGGACGAGAGGGTGGAGGCCGAGGCCGTCAACAGGGCGTGCGTCATCGCCGACCAGGTACATACATACATACATAATTTAGAAAGAATAATGCTGAGTCACATACTATTTAATTATAAGACAACACACCTACCTCGTAAATAAATTAACTTTATTTATGTCCTATTGGTTACATCACCATTCATTACGTAAGTTCGCAATGAATTACCCGTAATGGCTTACCTACTTATAATGGCTGTGTTTCTCACAATCATAATATCATCATCAGATGGACGCGCCTCTGTACATAGTACACCTGATGTCCAAGTCCGCGGTACAGTCTCTGCGCCTGGCGCGCCTCGGACACAAGAGACAAGTGTTCGGAGAGACCTTGGCAGCCACCGTGGGCACTGACGGTGAGACATACTTTATATATATATACAGGCTGTTGCCCTATTCCGTTGATAAGGATGGCGGAAGGCAACGTTTTTAAGAAAATAACTCGTCTACCATTCTTTATTTAAAATTAGTAATCAAAAAAAAAATAATTAAAAAGTAAATTTTGTAATCATTATTAAAATAGGATAATAACGTCTAATACCATAAATCAATTTCTAAATGGAAGTAAAAATTAAATTGGCGTTCGAATATTACTTCAGACACAGATATTATCAGGATAAAACGTGGGCGGTCTATCTGATATTATTATTGAAGAACGGAGAGTAATGAAGGGAAATTGGAAGAGAAATAGACATTGTCGATAGGCTGATGTCACAAGATGTCATGAGTATACACCATCTGTGTATACTCATGACATCTTGTGACAAGAAAGTATGACAATAAAGAAGTATGACAAGGTGTCGCTTTATATGGAATTTCGATATACATGATTTCGACGTGATCTGACGAAGACACTACTCCCATTAATATCTCAAACGGAGAGATGAAAGATGAAATATAAGGAAAGCCAAAATTAATTGTTGGTAACAATTTGGGCTTTGAACAATGTAGTAACAATTAGGGAAACTTGATAATAGATTTAAATATGATTACCATTTATATAGGAGTGGAGCGAGACCCGAACATCACACATATAGGTTCCAAACATGCGGGAACTTTAAGATGATCTGATTATACTCTTAGCCAAAAGGCCGAAAGGCGAAGCCCTAATAGCATAATATTGAAAAGCTCAGAAATCATGTCAGCGCGATTCAACATTATAAGCAACCAGAACAATGCCATCTATTGCATAAGAGGTCATTCCACGCTCCAAAATCTTGACAACATGATTCAGAATTAAAAGGAATCAGAACAACGCCATCTATTGTGCTTTTTGGAACTAAATGTGTATAGATGGCGCTCTATTCAATCTTATTATAGAAAAAATTATCTGTTCAATATTTTCGTAGAAATGTGTGTAGACGTAATAAAATTTACTATATAATATTTAACATCTTTAAACTGCATTTTTATAATTCTTCACCCACGACTTAAATTTTTACAATTAACATCAAAGGAAATTTGTTTAAAACATTAACAAAGTTTCCATAGAGCAAATAATAATATTAATATAATTTGGTTTCAGAGATGTAAATAAATATGTTTATATTAACTTAAAAACCCAATTTTATTTATTCCAAATTTTAAAAAACGTACTACTTCTTGTTTATCATCTATTATACATCATATATACTATGGAATTAAATTTTCATAGTGAATATTTTATGGTGTCTCCATTGAACACAGCAGATTTCAATAAAAATATATAATTTTTAATGTGTATGTATGTGTGTGTTGTTCAGGGTCTCACTACCAGAACGCTTGTTTCCGTCACGCGGCGGCGCACGTCCTCTCTCCCCCCCTGAGGGACCCCTCCACCCCCGACGCCATGATCGATGCGCTTGCGCAGTGAGTATTACATTAGTTACATGTGAATTTAACCTGTGCACTTTATATTTTGTATCCGATAAAAAAGCAAAGGAATTAGTTCACTAAGTTGTTACCGAATTTAAAGATAATTAAGTATTGCCACGATTATAAATATTTTTTATAGTTATAATAAATTAATGACAATTACCATGAAAAAAATCAAATGGTGTTGTTCCTGCTCGACTCTCATTGACTTGAATGTAAATAAATAATAAAATTGAATTAAATATAAAATCAATAGAAAATAATAAAGTAAATATATTAAAGATACAGAATAACATTTTACTGATATTTAAAAGATTTTTTTAAACAACCCCTGAAAAGTAAATCAGCCGTAAAATTTATCTATCAAATAACCGAGTGTTATTTATTCGAGGACATTTTATTCTTCCAATAATACCTTAGATGTATCTATTATGAAGTATGAAAATGTTTTTAGATAATTCGCAGAATTAAGTATGTTTCTATAAACAATATAATATCCTACCAGCGATGACCTGCAAGTGCTGGCGAGCGATAACTGCACTTTCCAGGAGAAGGACAAGGAACTGGGGAAGGGAGACTTCTCCAAGATACCCAACGGAGTGAACGGCGTGGAGGACAGGATGGCCGTGCTGTGGCAGAAAGCGGTCAACACTGGTATGTATATATTGAAAGTATATTTAATTATATAATTTTAAATGCTATTTGACTCCAAAGGTCCACCACATAAGTTAATAACCTACAACTTTTCCCTATGCGATGTTAGAGGTCCATAAAGTTACATAATTGTCGTATCGTCTAGAATGTTCTAACGGTAAGGAGATCTTTCTTCTATTCAAAACGTTTTACTTAAAGTATAATGGTATCATTTTTTATATTATCTTGAGGTGAGGTGAGGTTCTTAAGATCAATAAATATAGTATAGATAGAGTAGTTACGTTCTGACTTTACGCCCCATACGCACACACGCAGCACAAACACACACACACACACACAAACACACAATATATAAATAATATTATAATCTTACTTAGGATCGTATTTTAATCTTAAATTATACAAATATGGCAACATCAAACATCAAATCGTACTTTTTATCCTAAAATATACAAACATGGCAACTTCGGAACGTAATTCGGAAACAATCGGATGGAATTGAACTCACCCTTGTTCACAACATGTTCTAACTCGTTAAGTGAAGATCAGTCAGCGATACACAAGTGAATATAATCAATACTTACAAACAATATTAAGTTAACAATATTAAGCTCATTTGAACTGTGTGGTAATTTAAGATAAAAGGTATGTTTAATTCCATTAACTAATACATATTAATATTATTTAATAAAAGTAATAAATCATTGAGTTTAATTGCAATTTAAATAAATATAAATATTACTTCAGTATTATAATTTCGTAAACATTTTTTTTTTCAATTAATATATTATTTAAAGTATAAATCTGTTCATCAAAGTCTTTTATTATAGGTATCAATGGAAAGCAAGACATATAACATTATAAAAGAATATAATGAAATAAATACAGACAGCCATCAAGAAAATAATATTATTAGTAAAAAATATCAAGAACAAAATAATATAGTGTTTGTATCAAAACTACGACGAGTTACAACAGCGGATCATTTAGGTATACAGTATATAAAGTATTCCAGTAACTCTAAAGTTCCCTAACTTGTACGAACATGTTGTGACAGATCTTCCTTCTTCTATTCACCGATGAGAGGAAATATAAATATCGCAATATTTATAGTGAAATAATTTATAATTACTATTTAGTTTAAAGAATATATATATATATATTATAAAATTGACTAAGCTGAAAGTTACTAGGGATCTTAAGGACTATAGGGAAAAAAATAAAACACTAATATTACCTTTGAAGATAAAGTGTTTATTTTAAAAGCTGGAAACGGGTTAGACAATGCAGGTTAATTAAACAAAAATTCTAAACATAGAAAAAAACTGGAAAATGGAAAATAAACATAAATCAAATAAAATTATATGTATGGAATTTAAAATGTTGTAAATGGTCAAACCAGGTGTTAGAAAAAGAAGCATATTAATAAAGAAAGCAGGAACAAAAATTACAAATAATATTTTACAGGAATAAAAATAAATCGAATTATATCAAAGAAAAGCATTCATCTTACTAATTACTTACTAATTAAAACATATCATAATTATTTCAATAATTGGTAAAAGTCTGTCTGTTTCTGTTCAAATTCGTATTAAAATATTTTATGGTTGTTTATTGATTTATACATGTCTTGTCTATGGAATAATGGAGTTTTTCAACAGATAATAGAACTAATTAGGCTAAGTCTGACTAACAAGGCGCCTCGTATCCTTTATTACATTTCACATATCCCGAAACCATAAATATAAAAATAGGGATTGCCAAAAACAAGAAAATGAGTCATATGGCAGGCAGAGCAAATATATTATCAGTTGAATAAAGTCAACTATAAATAAAATCCTTCATAAGCTTTATAGTAGTAGGTACTTCATAGTACTGCATAGAACAACGGCTGGTGAAAATAAATTTAATTATTTAATTTGATTGAAATCAGGTTAAGTGATTTATATTGATGATTAAATTATTTTATCATATTATAAAATAAAGTTTTTTTCATTCATCAAGGTACAGGAATCGATAAATCGTTGTAATTTATGTTTGCTTAACAAAAACTTTAATCTGAAATGATACCTTTGCACAATGAGATCAAATTAACATATAGGATTTGTTTTTTGAAGTAATGAAATATAGTCATTACTTTAAACGCTAGAAAATATTATTATTTCAGTACTAGAAAAGAAAGAGTATATATTTTTGAAATAAGTAAATTAAAAACCTGGATAATTATTTCACATCTTTGTTTGTAACTAGTTATCTAGTTATATATTTTAAACAAATAAAACTATTTAGAGATATTTCTGGTGAACAAGTGCACACACACCTATACAAGCGCATTTATATAAACATTCCTCATGAAATGCCTCAAGGGTCGTTGCATGGACTAGTATCATTCCCTACATATAACATTGACACATGATCGTGGAATACCTCAAGGATCTATGCTTACACCAGCATTATTCCTAAAGCATAACAATGACAAAAATGTGCACACAACCGTGATACAAGATCACAATCATCTCAGGTGTGATGGATCCGTGTCGCTTCGTGGCGGTGACCAGCACCAACGCCGCCAACATCTTCAACCTGCCTTCCAAGGGTCGCGTGGCGGTGGGCGCCGACGGGGACGTGGTAGTGTGGGACCCCAGGCTGGAGAAAACCATCTCCGCCGCGACCCACCACCATGCTATTGATTTTAACATATTTGAGGTTTGTGTAGTTTTATTTAATTTTAGTGGATCGAAATATGTGGAACTTTTCATTTGCAGGATTTATATTATAATGTACATCATCTAAGATTGTTATATTTCTTTTGAAAAGAGCAACTGTTGAGTTTCTGGCCGGCTCTTCTCAACAGAGCAGCATTCCGACCCAGTGGTAGCTTACTTACGGACTGACTACACTGACCTTTTTTTGTATTATAATAATTGACGATTCAAAAGTGGGTGTAAATGCCTACTTGAATAAAGATATTTTGTATTTTGAATTATTATGATAGAAATAAAATAATCGCGTTTAATATTTATTTATTTAATGACATGACATAAGTTAAGCAAATAATTATTAGTGATTCGGATATAAAAAAAAAACAATTATAATAGTAATGTAATATTTATTTATCTCCAGGGCCAGCGCGTGGTGGGAGGACCCCAATACGTGATCGTCAACGGAAGAGTCTGCCTCGATGATGGAGACTTGAGAGTGGCTGAAGGTATTACAGCATTGGATTAAGAGATGTTCTTTATATATTGAAAGTTTATTATATTAAGCTTTTGTAATAAAATTTCATCCAATAAATAAATGTCTCTATGATTCAGGTTCCGGCAAGTTCCTCCCCACTCCCCCCAACTCCCCGTACGTGTATGGAGAAGCGCCCACCACGCCGCCGCCGCACCAGGAGCACGGGCTCTCACCGCACAGAGCCACCAACGGCACTCCCACTGGTAAATATAACATAACATAACAGCTTATGCACCAAAGAACATACGCTTATATCATCCTCTGATTGCTTTTCAGAGCTGCAGATCTCCCAAAAGCTGGAGACGGCTTCTCTCTCCGGCTGCAGCACTCCCACCGGCCGTAAGATGAGGGAGCCGGGACAGAGGAACCTGCAAAACTCCACCTTCTCCATCAGCCGTGAGTATACATACAATCATACACACACATCAAAACCCGGTACATCATAGTAAAATATATATTTTTTCTTTCAGAGGAACTAGAAGGCCTGGACACTAAGACGTCAGTCCGCGTACGAAACCCACCCGGAGGGAAGTCATCCGGTCTCTGGTAAACCGGTTCAAACCGATGCGACCAGTTTCAACCGGTTTTTAAAGTTGTACAACCGAAATATACAATCAATATTAACTACCTACAGATTGTAATCGATACTTAATAATTATAATTTGTTAAAACCATTTTATCGTAAACTGGGAACCGGTTTTAACCGGTTGTTACTGGACATGGCTGGTTCAGATCGCTTACGGCAGCGCTAGATATGCTTGGATTTGTGGAAATTTAAAGTTCGAAAAATGAGTAAAAACAGTTAATAATTTTGTTATTATATTAATTTGTAAGATCGGTGTTTTTCCACAAACGAGGTGCGCCGTGTTGGAGCTTGAGGCGGTTATGATATAAGGGAATTAACATAAATATTCGTATTCTTATTAAAAATAAAACACTAAGTATATACTTTTTGACTTGCTTTTAATTTTAATACAAATTGGATAAGCATTAAAATAACTAGAATACGATAATTTATGTGTTTAGAGCTTAACGTTTAGTGCATGTGAATGTAATTATTTATTCCGTTCTCTATTCATAGACTGATCCGGACAAAATAGACGAAGTTTTTAATAAAACTGTATTATTAGACAATTGAAACATTTGTAATGTATATGAAAGTGACCAAATAGGAATGTGTGATTTTATAAACTTTTAAATATAAAACTAATCACAAAAAAAAAAGTTGGACATTTTGTTAATCTCTAGAATATTCTAGATTTCAATATTCATATAGATTTTAGTATCCCTGAAGTGTCAAAATTTTGATTTGATTTTGATATAATTATAGTTCATAATACCTTCACCCGTACTTATTATACTAATCCTGTTATGTATGTATGTATGTATGTTGTTTTTTATAGTGTAGTTACTATTTAGATGTATTTCGCACTCTCCAATTTACTAAAATTGTTAGTACGTCTATTATACAAGTACCGTCATCTACCTTCGTAACTTAGCGTTAATTTTGTCAATTTAACGTTTCAAAGTTTATGTAACCAAAGATCTTCAATATTTCATTAGTTGTGTTCAGTGTTACCTAGTTTGTAATCGGCATCACATTTTTTCTACTTCTATTCTTTATTCCGCATTGTCACAAATAAAGAATGTAATCCTCCATTGTGTTTTATTTTTTGGACACTACGCAAGTGGCGAAAGACCTAGAACCCGGAAATTGTAGGTCTATCTCTGTTTTAACTGACCCTCTCTGTCCGATCCTAAGTAAGATTTTTGAAAAAAATATTCTAAACCAAGTGATACACTTTGTATGTAGGAATATGTTCATGCCGTGAACAAAATAGTTTACACCAAAGGTAAGTAGAACTGCCACGTGCCACGCTTTTTAAGCACATTTATGACGCACGGAAAAAGTCGCAGAATGCAATCGGTGTTTTGCGATTTATTCAAAGCCTTTGATCGCGTGGACCAAACATTACTGTGGAAATTTAACCACTGTGGTGTAAGTAGCGCTGCTGTTGATCTTATTGCATCGTTACCTAAATCAAAGCGTCAAGAAGGTTGATGTAAATAATTCTAAATCCGCTGGTTCTCACCTCAATATAATACCTCCATAAGCATCGATTATTGTTTTACTTTATTAATGACTTGCCCTTTTTCGTAAAAGTTCTTTGTGACGTACTTTTTGCTGATACCTCGCCTATTTTTAAAGTTAAGTCTAATATGACTAATGATGAGGTAAATAAGTAATATGGTCTTAAACACTGAGGAAATTAAAATGCACGGAGTAAAAATTGTAGCTTGCTCCTTAACAAAGAAGTGTTAGAACTGACTCAAGAATTTTCTTAGGTATGACATTAGATAATAAGCTTCAGTGGAACCCTCATCTCCCAACACTCACAAGCTAAATCAACTCTTGAGTTTCTGCAATAAAAAAGTAATTAACGGACGTTAATACGTCTTCTCTCTACTCGTTTATTTTACTTATTTTCAAAGTATTTTGTCTTATGGTTTTTTATTATAGCGCTGTGCCACCGAAAAGGCGATTCCTTAGACCTTCCTTTTCTTAGATTTAAAACTTGAATTAATTATATATTATTAAATAAATCTCATTGTAGCATTGACGAGTACTTACTTGATCGAAATGTGTGGAACTTAGGTTGTTTACTTATTTGCAGGATTGAAATTATATATAATGCATATACATCAAACATTGTAAAATTTCATTCAAAAACAGCAACTGTTGAGTTACTGGGCGGTTCTTAGCAACAACATTCAGAGCCGGTGGCAGCTTACTCACAGTAAGTACAGACTTTCTTAATATAATAACTGACGATTCAAAAGTGCGTGTAAATGACAACTTGAATAAAGATATTTAGCATTGGAATTTCAAATTTATTAAACTATGACGATTTTAAAGACTCTTCAAGTTGTACTACAAATCATGGCTAGGATAAACAACTTAAAATCAGTTCACACTTCAATGTAATTAAGTCGAATGCATGATTTTTGCACATTTTTTTATTGGCAATGTCATTGTCGGCTCAGCGACACACCAAACAAGAGTCGGCTGATCCGACTGTTTTCATAGCAACATTTAAAAATAAGTTAAAGCTACTATAAACCCTACTTTCAGTAATGTGATTGGAAACTTCTCACATTAATTATGTATGTGTATGAGATATTTATATGAGGGCACGGAGGTGCCATCGCCAGTGCGAGCAAAAAGGCACGGCTGTACTATGCCATTTTCAAAATTCTTTGTAAAAAATCTAGAAATTTTGAATTATCAGTGTCCAAGATGGTATTATACAGCTGAATATTTTCCTAAAATGCAATAAATTGCCACCACTAGCTTATGTCAAAGTTCCTTTATTTTATTCCTGATCCACTGACTCGCCGATCATAAAAATAGAAGTAGTACTTGCTGTTGTCATTGTGAGCTGAATTTCGGTATACAATTGGATTAGTGTCTAAAAACAAAAATTAAATATAAAAACTTTGAAAATCGAAGAAAATGACTAATTCATGGGAAACACTATAATACTACAACAATATTAACTTTTTCTTACATATTAATGAATAGAGTGACTTGGCAAATCCACGCGGCAAGGCTACATACTCGTACTATGAATATTATAAATACAAAACTCTTTTAAGCGTTCACACCTAAACCACCGAACGGATTTTGATAAAATCTTGTATAGAAATATTTTATCTCAAGAAAACATAGGATAATTTTATCCCGAGATGAAATGTTCAAGTACTATACATTAAGATCTAAAAAAGATAATATTGGTATAGTCGCAATACAATGTTGTTAGTAAACTAACAAGGTATCAATTGGGACGAGGTGGTTGTATAGCTGCTCCCAAGGATAGGTCACGTTGCGAGACTTGTGAATGTTTTTGGTGGGTTTTTATTTTTGTATTTCATGTATGAAATGTTGATAACACTATCGAAAATTCTCCAACCAAAAGCGTATACGTATGGACCAACAATATAAGCCAACGATTAAAGTCAAGAAATAGAAATCCATGGACCCGCACTATGAAGCGCATGTAATCTGAAACATTGAAACATTCGGTTCAATAATAAACATTAAAACGCTCGAAATGGTATGTTAAGTGTAGACGAAAAACAGTTACTTATTAAATAAAAACGACATTTATAGGTGCTATATAGGTGCTATTATAATTGTATGTTTCTCAAATAAATAAATAAATAAATAAATTTTTGAAGTAATGGTCGTATCATGGTACCACTGACCATGGTTACTATGGTGACCGTGGTTACCATGGTGAATGGTCGTTGGTTTAAAAGTAATCATGTGTATATTATAAAGTAGCTACAATAAAAATGTTATCATAGATACTAGTGCGTAGTGTGATAACATATGGTATAGTACAAGCTTTTTCACTTTGATGATAGATGGCGCTGTTTAAAAATGTCCCAATTTCAGTTTAAAATAATCTGCTTATGTTTATTGCTACTTGAACCAACTTATTAATTCGTACTGATTCCTTCAGTGCAATATCACTTATTTTGAGATAATTATTGTTTCCAGAAAAATATGAGTAGCGGGCGAATTTTTGTCTAAATGCTCGCATCTTATCTTGACCTGTTTTTGACTGTATTCAGTTATAATGTAACATTGCTTCAGGTGTTTTGCTGCTGGCACTAAGATCTAGAGACGAGAACTACAACCGGGTATGGCTCACTTCTATTATTCGTAATGAGATCTGTTACCACATATACTATACTATGCGTTGCGATTGGACGTTATTTTGTCAAAATTTGAGAAAACAGGTCGTCTATTCAAGTGATGTTTTTGCAAGTTTTTAACTCCTCACTCCCCTGACGTGTGGTGATTTAGATAACCCCTTCCTCTATACAAAATCACGTTTTTATACATAAAATCCAATTTAATTTAATCCAATTTATTTATATTCAATAAGTTGCAGATTCTTTCTGACGGGCATAAAACCACGTCATAGATTGAATGAAACAATAAATATAAGTGATATTTCGTGAATTTTTCGAAACCTGCCATCCCGTTTGTGACACGGGTTAAATGGACAATCCCCAACGTTGCAGTTTTGTCAGACGCGATGGCCTTACTAAATTATTATTTTAATTTAGGAGAAGGAAATAAAAGATAGAAGTACAATTTTATGCTGTTTATTAAAATAATATTCGTTTAACTGAACACAAGACACGGGTCCAGACCTAATAATTGAGTTCTCTAATTTGACAATTTTTTCCTACAAAAAAATAATAATAACTAGCTTTAGTAAGAGCCTTGTCTTTACCATCTTAATAATAAAAACAACCTATAAAATCTATCAACATAAAGACCTTCAGAGGTATAAGGTATCGAAATATACCGGTTACATAGTTACATAGTTAATTTGGCACAGATTATACATAGAGGAGTTAACTGTCCGTCCGTCGATCCGCTAGGTCTAAGATGGTTTGGCACTCCGCCCCCGGGGGGGCGGCTCTGAACGAAAATAAAACAATTTAGAACGCAATTAAAAATCCATATAAATGTATAATGTATAGCCTTAAAACAAATTTACGGTGAATCTAATTAATATTTAATAACTATACAGTACCCATAATATTTCAGTATTGCACAAGTTTCATGCAAAATCACACCTTAATTAAAGAATTTCGTCAATAACATTCATTACAGATTGTCTTTAGTCAGCTCGATAGATAGATAGATAGATAGATAAGAGAAATCATACAAATAAATCTGATAATAATGTAATTTTATCAATCGTAGCACATTTCAATAGTCTTGGGTTGATATTGCATTTAACAACGTTAAAAATCTTAATAATAACAATAAAACAACAAAAAGAAACTTGTTGGACTAAACGAACCATCCGAGAACATCCGAGGGATAATCTTTATTTAATAATAATAATAATAAATGCAATCATTTTTTTTAAACAAAAAAAAAATGTTCTAAATATTTTCGCGAATAATAAATTTATATACAGGCGAGCATACACAGCATACACTCCGGGGTCGTTGAACTTCAAATAACTTATACCAGATATATACGTACGACATACTTTGAGTCATTAACTAATATTTTAATCATCTTTTATATCAATAATGTATATATGTATTTGCAAGTAGAATACACTTAGCGGCTAATATGACACAGTTAGAGTAACCTACACTTTATACAAATACACTGCGTGTACACACACACATACAGGGCGTCACGCGGCACGCGGCACCACCATCACCACCGCGTGGTACCACCGCCGCCGCCGTCGGTACGACGCTCACAATCACTCGTACATCGTGAATAGTCTAAACTACAACAGTCTAATGAGTTCCGCACAACGGAAAAACGGCGTTCCCTTCGCCGTTCCTTAAACCTTTACTTTATACAAGGGCGAAGGGAGACTATAACTAAAATCCAAATTCTAAAACTATATGGAACCATCTGGTGCGTCAGGAAATAAGATTACAGAGTACGTACTGAGAGAGCAGTGGAGGAGCTTATTTCAAGTTATTGAGTCGTATGATAAATCTTGTCTATATATTCAAAGGCACAGCAACAACTTTAAAAACTGTGATTAATTTTATAAGTCCAAATATTATATGTAGTAAAATTATTTTAGTAGTAGTATGTAGTGTAGTTTTCAACAATGGCACAGACTGCGACTAGTGAAAATTAATATTATTCTGAAAAGAAGCGTGGAATAAAAAATGCAGATGACTCGTGGATTATTAATTTTGAGATCAATGTGACGACTGCGGTCTCGGGACTTAACTATTGATGATAATTTAAAGGTATAATACACATTCACAGAACAGTTGGAACTTCAGGAACACCACGCGCTCGGTTCAATAATAAATGCATTAGGCCTCGTGTAAATCATCCATCGTCATTGCATTGTGAAGTGATTTTATGGAAACTAAAACTCGAACGCTGGTGTTCCTCAAACTCCGCACACTGTTATAGCACCCGATAAAACTGTTATCTGAAGCCAGTGTCCAACGGTACTGTATATCACAACCACGACCTGATTCCGAAGCAACCAACTAGATGGCGCTAAACGTTCGTCACTGTGTCGATAGATGTCACTACGGTACAGTTTATCGCGTTCCCGCCAACATTGTCTTTTCGAAACACCGACCGTCAGCGTCGTGCGAGCGCTCCACTCATACTCAACTACGATTTCAACTCCGTTCAATGAATTTGAAATAGTTCTAGAACACAAAAGAGATCGAATTTCATATTTGGAACCCAATATAAGTTCGGGCCGATTTATAATTTTATCGAGAGTTGAAATCGTTTTAGAATATGACGAGGTTCGAAATTCAAAATTGCATTTCAATATAAATTCGGGCTGATTTAATTTAGTCGCGTCCGTGCGTGCGCGGGCACCGGACGTCCGCCGTCACTATGAGACGGATATGACCTCGTGGCCCGGCCTCGCCTGGGCCGCCCGGGGCCAGGACTGGGAGGTGAGCTGACCCACGGAAAGAGGGTTGTTGGCGTCCCGTGGGTTGGTGCCGACGGGGTTACGGGGTGCCGGCGGGGGGTCGGAGGCGGGCGAGGCGAGGGACGACAGCGCGCTGAGGCCCCCCGGGCTGGAGGCCGAGTTGAGGGGCGTGTCCGCCTCGTCGCTGGACGCGTCGGAGAGCTCCTCCAGCTTCACGTCCTCATCAGAACAAGGGGACTGGGGCGTCGCCATCGGGAGGGAGACGCTTCCCGTAGCCGCTGCTAGGGCTTCCATGTAGCGGACGCACTTTTTCTTCCGCCTGGAACATAAAATTATATCTTAGAATATTTTAATTCAATGACAGTCTTCAATGATTCATCAAAAATAACGCAATCATCAAAATGATATTTTCAAATGCTATTGAAAAATACGTAACATTTACATATAAAAAAAAGTTGCTCTCTTAATTAATAATCTAATTCCAGATAAAGATTATATATTAACTTAAGCTTATAAAGTACACAAAACAAAAACAAAACCATCAAAGCTACAGTCTTAACAAAAACAAAAAAAATCGAAGACATGCTTTGTAAATGTTAGAAAATAACACACAAAGATTCATGCGAACATATCTTTGTTACATAATATATTACAACTGGACACTATAAAACACAACATTCATTTTAATGAAAAAAAAAAAAAAACATCCTGTATTTGTTATACAAACAAAAAATAAATACTATACTACAAACTAACCTAAAGGTAGGATTGGAACAATTTTCCTATCTTCATGGATATACAATTCAACAGAAAAGACAAATTCAACTAAAACTAAACGAAAAATATAACTATTACTCGTGTAGGGCATTCTGTCCGCATGTAAAGTCCATGCCTCAAGCTCACAACATTAAAACATACGAAGATCATATCAATTTGATTATTATCATCAAAATTATCTGACAGGTTAAGCTCATTATGAAATAAAAAGCGCGAATTATAACGAGAAATTTACTTAACAAGTAAACTTGTTATAAATCTTTACCGCGAGTTAATAAATAAAATTATTTTCATTAACAAAAGAGCAAAGTTAAAAATAATGAAATCTAAATCAAAGTGACATCGATATGATGGTCGCATTGTAACTGACCGTGAGTAGTCCGGCGACGTCGGGCCGGCACTAGAGGTTCACGTAAGTCGGTTCCTGGGGGGGGCTCCCCACCAGGCTGGCGGCCGGCAAGGGCGTCGCCGGCTCCGGTCGGAGGAGCCCTAGCCCTCCCGACACCATCACGCTACTTGACTCCGGGCTGAGGCCCGCAATGTAAGGGTTTAGGGAACGGTACAAAATGAGTTCGCGAGTCAAGCGGCGCGTGGCGGTATTAAAACAATGAGCGTCAAGTCACCAATAGTGCCGGCGCATCCAGGGTTCGATCCGAGAGAAGCGGCAATCATAAGTGGAAAAAACATTTCAATGAGTAAATAACATCACGTACAACTTATATTTATTTATATTTTTTATTCATAAATAATAAGCGAGCGTTTATTCAGAAAATGTGTCCAGATTTTTTTGAAAGCTTTCTTCGACAAATGATTGCCCCCTCTCCGTTCACACCGGACTCTCCCACTTATCCTATATTCACTACGACTTCACACTTTGTCTACTTTCAAAAAAATCTATCCGTATGTTTCTACATCAAACTTTATTTCTTTGTGAAAAGACACATTTTCTGAACGGTCCTCTGCTTCGCTTTATTAATATGCCCTTAATCTTCGGTACAGAGCAGCGTAACAGTGTATTTTATATATATTTAAAACAACATAAACACAACTACTACATAATTTCAAGTAATAAATAAAAAGTATATTACGACCAGGCTTGCCGTAAACGAAAGATAAGCCAAGTCTTTCCACATAGAAACAATATGAAGTTAAAAACAATTAAGGAGCGTTTAGGGCTCGAGTGGTATCTTTGAGCGGAAAAAAATAAAATGTATAAAATAACACCCACCTGCAGGGCTTACACCATTGGTTCTGTTGGTCCAGGCCGTATCTCGCGCGACATTTCTTCAAATTATTTCCTGTAATACATTTGATGTTGATATTAGAAGGCGAAATGGTGTTTTGTTAACAAATATAGTTTGAAATTTGAGGTCATAGCAAATTATATAATTTAATGCAAATCAATAGGCTTTGCGTTTTATCAAATTCAGATGACGTCTTAGAATTTTGGAAGCTAACGATAAACAAGGACTGGACGCCATCTCGTTCAGCACAAATAAATTGATCAAATAATATTTTGGAAGCTCTTAAAATAATATGCTACACACTACGAAGCACATGCACCGACACCGTCAACGTGTTAGTCGACATGCTGGGAGGGGGGGAGGGGTGGGACAAATGATAATGATAACGGAAAAAACATTGGTTTTAAAAACAGCGCTCTACTCGCATAAGTTTCGTAAAATAAACCTCTAACTACGCTACGCTATTCGAAACAAAAAACACAAATAAACATGACGCTGATAAGCAAATTCAAGCAGAATAGGTTCTCCGGAATCAAAATAAATGTTGATCATTTGATCATTTGGCCAGTATCATTCAACACAAGCTTCGGCTGCTCGCTCTTTAACTCTAGTGACTCCTCTTCGATATATTGCTGTCAAACGTGACGTTATGAAGGACGTCTTCATGCATACTGGTATCTCACAAACTCCTTCATACGGTTACGGTGAAGGCTGTCCCAGGATTTACGCAGGGCACATGTATGTACAGTCCCTGCAAAGCAATTACTCTAGTGTTCAAATATTGACTGTTGAATAAAACATGCAGGCTCCCGAACGCAGGCGGCCCTTCAGAGCACGACGGAGCCAAAAACCGGGACAACCTTCGAAGGAGTGCCACTTACAGGGTGTTTTCTCATTAAATAGCATTGTAATTACAAAAGAAAAATAAATAAATGCGATAAATATTAAATAAAAAATGCTGTATATGTCTACAACCTGTACCCCTTCAACCATAGACATTCGGCAAGTTTCTACATCGCTCGGACGGTTCGGACAGAGTTCAAAGCAATTGAACTCACAGATGGGAGCGATGCGGCGCGGGGGGAGGAGGGAGGGAGGAGGGGAGAGCAACCGACGTCTCTAGCTAATCCTTTATTAATTGACCTCATTTTTTAATGAGCCGAGACGTCCGTCGCTGACCGAGTACGGATGGACGGGAGTGACCGATTTTGTGATTCCATAATCCAATTCAGCAAATAGTTTACTTCGGTCACGAGGATCGACGAGAAGGGGTTGGGGGGAGAGGCGGGGTCGAGGCGGCAGCGGTCGTGTAAGGCAGTACCTCCATCGGTTGTCTCCTGTTTTCGTTTCCTCTTCTTGCCCCTTTGCGTATTAGCCCTAGACGACCAATCGGGATAGAGCTGCATGTGCAGCTGGCGCTCGCGTCGCGCCAGCTCGTAATACTTGGCTTGCTCCTCGCGGCCGAGCGCATGCCACTGTACCGAACACGCCGCAATATGGAAACAAAAGAGAAATGCACTTCGACGGTGGTTCGCGATCGCGCCTAGCGTTCGTGCTAGAAAAACAGCCCGCAGTGAGCGTACCCCTGACAATTTTGAACCTACGCCCCAAAAATGAGAATGGCCAATTGGGAGTTCCTCACAGAACCTATTCTGCGGTCGGTATCGTCGCGCCTCGTCTAGACACAGATCAAACCAATATAGTTTCCGATCGGGGGTAGGGTGAGTACACGGTCACTCGACGACTACAGTACACAGAACACGGAGGAGGCGGGCGGGGCCGGGAGGAGCCCGCCACCCCGGCGCCGCTCGCCTCGCGGGCAACGGTCCCAGCCGCTTTTCTAGCACAGGCACCACCGGCCGCCGCACTAACACAGTGGAGAACACGCACACACGCACACTCATACAGGGGACGGGGCACGGGTGCTCGTCGGGGGATCAAGCCGGTTAGTTCGTGTTAGGAGCCCTGGACGGCAAGCGAGTCCCTGGGGTTAGGGGGAGGTCCGGATGGGTCGGTGGGGGGGGGTCGGGGTGAAGCGAGTGTACAGAAGCGTCGACGTGACAGTCCATCCCCTCGTCGGGTCTCGGCCTAGGGTCCAATACCTCCCAGCTCAGCGGGACCGCGGTCCTTTTTCCGCTTTTTCTTTTTGGACCCGTAACCGTAGTTGTCCCTGGCGCTCCACCCGGGGTACAGCTGCATATGGAGCTGTCTCTCCTGTCTCGCTTTCTCATAGTACTTTGCCTGCTCCTCGCGGCTCAAGGAATGCCACTGTATTTATGAGTATCAGCATTACGACGCGCCTTGGACGCCTTGTGACCACCACTACGTGGAACTCGGTTACTCTTGTTAGGAAAGAGATTAGGTACGCGTAACGGTCGACTTCGCGGTAATATATTTATTATTCAATACATTCACAGATGGTAGATTGTGGCATACATTGTCTTCCAGCGCGCGGGCGTTTACGCGCCTTGAATCGTTTTCCTAACAAGATTAACAATGGGCACAAGTACAGAACACGTGATGTTTCTAGAAACGTCAAATAAATGAAAACGGTCACAAAAAAAATAATAATATACGAATAAAACATAAAAACAATTAATCAAAGATATCGATCGATTTACTTTCGATATATTAACTTTGAATTTTGTAAAGAAAAAAAAATCCATAATTTGTTTAACACTTCAGGAGCCAGCTCTGTTGTCTCCTGATGTATATAATATAATTTTAAATTATAATTCAAATAAAAAACGACGATAGACTATATCTTTTCAGATCTAGCCATTCACCCGCAGTTATCAAACTAAATAAGTTTGTTGAAAAATGAAATGAAAATAAAATAGTAAATATAGGTGACAACCCCAATGAGAACATCACTCACCCGTCTGCCGAGTATCTGGTTGATGGCTGCGGACTCCTTCAAGGTGCACTCCGCGACCACCTTCGCCCTCATCTCCTTCATGTACAGCATGAAGGCGTTCAGGGGTTTCTTGATGTGGGGCTTCTTGTTCTGCTCCTTACTGCTGCTGTCCGTCTGCTTGTCTGACGCACTACTACTGCTGGTGCCTTTATCCTGTGACCTGGAATATACACAAAGAGTGACGAAACCGCGATCTATTTGCAATATTGTATGAGAAGGTTCTACTTTATAGGTTATAACTTGTATATGATTACCAAAAAAGTAAATATGCGCCTTAAATTCGCATATAATTCTAAACAAAATCTATGAAGATATAAACAAATCTTCTGTAATTCGCCCGGACAAAGCCGCGTCCCACAGCTAGTTAATACTATAAGCTCTTAGATATACAATTACACATTTCTTGTATCGCAGTAAAACACTGACAGCATTACACTTACTATAAAAACTAATGAAGACGAGGAAGAAACAACAACATCATGATATCAATTAACTTTAATATGAATATCATTAATATCATAATTAATAGCAAATAACGTTTCAAAATATCTGGTCTTAATACGAGTTTAGGTGTTAACGACACACAGACATACAATAAACAAGCGCGCGTCCGGTTGGAAATAGACAGTGTTTCCGGTGCGCGTGCATCGGACATGTGGCATCTATTATAGATTTATTAATTTAAATATCGAAACGTTTCATATTGCCGAAAAACTATATTCTAAATTCAAAATTTACCAATCAATATGCAAATACGCAGGGTATTTCCCGAACGAACATTGACGAAATTATAAATGTTAATACAATAAAAAAACAATTGATTTTTAAGTAAAATGATTATTATTTATTGAAGAAAATGTTTATTTATAATTACTAAAAAAAATTATTAAAAAGTGTGATTAATAATAATACAAAATAGTAATATAATTAAATATGAAAATAAACTAAATGAATAAATTATAAACAGCGCCATCTCTCGACAGTAATGAAATTTTTTCCTGTCCACAGACATCCATACATCCTAGAAAAGTGAAAACAATACAGAACGAACAAAGTTCGTTCGTGAATACTAAAAAATACCATTCGAAATTCAAATTATAATAAAAAAAATCCTAATTAGTGTTATTTTGAACGCAGCTTCAATAAAAATTAAAAACAATAAATAAGGCACCGCTTACACGCGAAGATATAATTTTATTTTTCGAGTCATTTATATCTGGAGCAATTAAAACAGTGAGCGGGACATGTCGGATGATGTCCGTCCCACCGATTTATTCTAATCGTCCTCTGTATATGAGGAATACTGAATAATGACTTCCTGAAGTATTCCAAGAAAGTAGATAAAATATAACATGATTTTTGTACTTCTTTGTTCGTGTATCAAGTGTTGGATGACTTCCTTTATAAGAACTAATTTTGTTTGGATAATAAATATATATATTTTTGGTATTTATATTAACTTCTAATAAAATATAAGACTTCGGATGTTTTACGGTTGTGTGTGTGTGTGTGTGTGTGTGTGTGTGTGTGTGTGTGTGTGTGTGTGTGTGTGTGTGTGTGTGTGTGTGTGTGTGTGTGTGTTGTGTATGTTTATATAATGATTCAAATTCTTAAAACTATACCCTCGTATTAAAAGTGCAACATTAGTTCTAATCTCTATTATAATCCAATGTAAGCGATACAGTTACTAATAACACACTATTTATCGTATTTCGCTGAGTGTGTGTTATTTTACATCACGTGTTAACACATGTGATGTAAATTGCTTATAACAATTAATAATATAAGTGAATTAATCTGATAATCTATTTCATTATCGCAATAATGTACAATTATTTTGACATTAAAAGATATATTTATATATATATATATATATATATATATAGTAAAAAAGTAGTATTTGTTGTGAAAGGGAGCATTACTCGTATTAAAAGTAAACAAACAGCTATTTAGCGTGAGCGCTAAGTAGCTCAGGCGTTTAGTTCTCTATTCACGGAACTCTAAAAGATGGAAACTCCTACAATGCCCACACGCTACAAACTACCCATTCAACATGTAGTAATTATTGTACAGTCGGGGATATCTTACACGCGGGCGAACCCACAAAATAAACACTAGCTTAGTTTACATTTTAACGAAATACATTTATATATACATGTTATATTAAGTAATATTATTTTTAATTTAAATGCATATTTATCTTTATATATAGTATGTATTGTGTCCTCGACTGTACCGCAAGTAGCCCGTCCGGCCGTCTCATATATCATCTTAATTAAATTTCACCTCGGCTTATTTAAACCTGCTTTATATGTGGATTTATTTTTAAATTCGCAAATATATAATATATATATATATATATATATATATATATTATTAACACTAATATGTACGTGAATAATCACACAAATAAACGCCGGCAGTGGGACCATACCCTACTATTAAACGCTCTCAGCGGCACCGCGCGGTGATTACGTGTTGAAAGGTGTAAGATTACAAATGCATGCACTGAGCCAAGTGTGTTCTTTAGTTACGGGTTTGATTCCTTTTATTAATACGGAATGTTAAACATGTTTTATTAAGTGTTTTTAGTTTGTGTTTAATATTAATGTACATGGTTTAGTATGAGGATTGTTTGGCTCAGTGGTAGTAGTGTCGTATATTGTGCAGTGGAAGTGGGTTCGATTCTGATATTAAAACATTTGTTATAAATATATTTTTCTACTGTTGGGTGTATGTATAATGTGTATAATAAAAAATTGTATAATACCAGTGTACTTTCATAAACTAAATTTTATATTATAAGGTATAAATAATATTATAAAATGACAAGGACCATATTAATTTATTTTATTGACCCACTTCCATAACATTTACCCCCCTGCTCACATCTGTCGCTTATCAGATGGAGGGGTGGCGCGAGTGATAGCGATAACATCGGAGTGTCAATGTTACTAATTATGTCATGTAAGTGATTTAATAAACGGGCTTTTTTTTATAAATTTATAATGGTTTTATTGTTAAAAATATAACTTAAATATACCTTCCAATAATTTATTTAAATATGTTTTGCTCCTACTATCTACATGGTTTAATTGATAATAAGACGCACTAGGTGGCGAGTTCTAGGATGTTTTTATTTAAAGCACTTGTTATATGTTATAAAAAAATAATAAAATAATTTCACATAACAACTGCCCGGTTTCAATGAAGGGTGGTATTACGCACTCACATTACGAGGGGTGCGCAGTTTTTATCGCTCTAATTACACATTTAATATAATAATTTTAAATTTATCGTACGATCGCCGTGATTGACACGCGTCCGTGCAATTTGTACTTATAATATCAGTTGCACATATCTAATTATTTCGACTGGCTTTAGAATAGAATCCATTTTACAAAAAAATAAGTTTAGTAGAAAATGTTGAATAAATGAACTTACCTCGAGTGATGTGTGAAAAGGTCGCTCTTGGAGGGCGGCGGGGGGACCAGCGCGGGACTCAAGCCCAGGCCCAGGCCTCCGCCCAGGGTCGGGGAGAAGCGATAGAGCTCGCTGCAATATATATTACTATAAGTACTTCGACGACTGTCCCGTTCTTACACTGTTGTGGGTTGTGGCGCGAGTGACAGCGAATAGCGAGTATCGTTAGTTAACCCTTGGCACTCGAGAAGCGATTCTCGCTCACATGATCTAATACATTAATTGGATTTCTATTTTCTTATCTGGAGATGTTTGTTTGTTCGTTCCTAAATGGAGAGCTGCATAACATTTTAATAGTAGACACTTAGTTGCTGTTTAGTCCGCGCGGAAACCATCTCGAGTGCTAAGGGTTAATATATATATATTTTTTTTACATTTTGAAAAAGTTATCGCGTGATGATAATGTTTGATAAATATAATAATTTTTTGCTTGTAGGTTGGTTATTTTAATTAATTCGCTGATTTGATTGTGATAGCCTCCGTGTAGATTAAGGAGTCTTGTAATTATTGTAATTACAGCACTATCTGAAGGAATCAATGAACAGATGGACGCGATTAATTTAATATTAATGTAATATTAATGTTTTGCGATTTTTATCTTATTTACAAAAGATGTACATACATTTATCTGCATTTTGATGGTCATTTTGTTCAACGTTAACTAAACTAACCTTCGATACGGATTTTTTTTGTTATGCCAGGTGATTAATCTAGATCAATCTAGATAATCTAGATTGATCAGATTGTAACATACCTTGATAGACTAGAGGTGCTGATGGGCAGCGTGGTCGGGTATGGACTCCGGAAGCCGCTGGCGGCAGACGTAATCGGGTACATGCTTGGCGTGTGCCTAGAATATATCGGATATATATTGTCTGTACATACATATATATATATATATATATATATATATATATATATATATATATATATATATAAATATCTGTGTGTCGATAATATTGATAGATAGATACCTACTCCTGCAGCCTCTGCTAAGGAATACAGGAAAATTAAATATATTATCTTAGTATGTTTTCTTTAAAAAATGTTTTCTATTCTGTCTTTTTAAAATTCCAAAAACGTACGATAAATATGGACGAAAAAAACAAATGCTGATGTAAATTTAATATCTAATATAATACAAATCGATCAGTCTTACCATGACGCAGCCACCTGCGACATCTCGGGACTCAGCATGGGGTAGGGGTAGGTACCCCCGGGGAAGGGGTACATGGGGGTCCGCGCCAGACCAGCCGCTGGAACAACCACTTCAATTACTACTTTGTTTATCATCAATATTTAAAGACTTTCCGTTTTGAGTTAGACTGATTGATTTAATCCAAATTTCTAATTCTATTTACTATACCTAGCTTGGAGTCCAACTGGTAAGGGGGAGGGATGCCCATGTGTGCTGGCGGCGGCTGGCCCAGATCCCCCCCGGGACAGAAGAGGGAGAGACCGCCGCCTGCTGGTAGACCCATCTTGCCAGTCTGTAAGAATTAGTATTGTTAGATATGTATAACAAATAATTGTAGTAATATATATGACTAAAATAAATTTTATAGCTAGAAATTCAACCTTAGCAAAATCGCGAACAGATATTTTATTTTTATTTGTCGCCATTTTAGTTAAATACAAGCCTTTCGGTACACATAAAGATAAAAACGTCAAACTAAACTTTTTAACTTGTCCCGCAAAAAGTTTATCATCATTAATTAAAACCTCCATAGTTAAATCAAAACAAAACAAAATGAACAAGATGATAAATGAAACATTTGTGCACACGAACAAAACCGGGAGAAACGTAAGATGCGTCATTAGCAAGTAAATTGGCGGCGGTGCCGTATAAATTTCGTCCTACCCTCCCGCCCAATTATGCAAAATGGCGCCCGACGAGGGCCATTCAACCGCGTCGCACTTTCAACTGTCTCACCTCTAATTAAACAAGATCTTCTTTTCAACACTTTATTATGCGAAATAAACGACAGGATCATACTGACACGTAGGCGTAAATTAATTATGGTGTTTTTATGACTCTCAATGGTGTTTTATGGTTTTACGCTTTTCAATGTGTCCCACACAATATTTTAGATACTATAAACCTTCGTTAGTGTAAAAGAGTGGCAGCTCAGCGAAATAGTAATGTACTTCAGTTATAATGTTTGGAATGTGTCTTCAGAAATGTTTCTTAACTAAAGTTGAAATAATAAGTGCATGTATTCATGTCTCGGTGTAAGGCTGTATAGTTAATTAACAAAAATATAGTGCAGTACTCGCAGCCGGAGAAAGGGTTAATGCACTAACACTAAAGCTAGAACCGGTTCTTTTAATATTTAAAATCTCTTTAAATTAAAAAGCATACTCGCTGACAATTCCTTCACCGCTCCTTCACATTCGAGCAGGAACTGCTTATTATGACAATAATTACCACGAACAAAGAGTTCCCACTAATTAATAATAAAACACGCACAAACAAAGCCCTTCATTCACGCTCGGGACAGCGGACAAAAAAAAAATGAAAAAATAACCGAAACGGTGGTCGAAAAGCCTCAACATGCGAGGACGAACAAAAAGAATCCATAGACAATGATGACAGTCGAGACGCATAATGCGGGAGCAGAGCGCGTTCTTAATTTGAAAATATTTCCATAATAAGATTTGTCTATGGCGCGAGCGGTAACAAAAGATTCGAAGCGAGCTTTGTTCATCTGACAGCTAGTAATAATTTTGTAAATTAAATCACGCAATTACGGGCGGCGGGAGGGGCACGATAGCCCGAGTTCGCCAGTTATTAGCTAAACAACTTTTCTCGTTAAAACTTGCATTTTTGAAATTAGTAGGTTCGCATCGCCTTTTCAGCTCCTCGCGTGTATTGAGAAGGTTCCTAATGAAGGCCAGGTGGAGTGGCCGGCTATTGAAGGTACGTCGAGAGGGTAGTTATTGAAGGCGCATGAAAGCACCGCGTGACGTCACCGCCACTCGAGCGACAGGCTCCAGTCGCTAATTGGAACTCGTGGCGATAGGACGCGAGAAATGTTGCCTCAATCGACTAATACTTCAAAATTGAATAGGTTTGTTAACGAGCGGCCGGCTGAATGTTGCGAATGAAGTCGAGTACTTGGTTAGCATTCGCTAACTACCTTATACGTACGTCTGTTTTTCATTCCTTTTACAAATTGGAGCCTTCGAGTTTTACGATTATAATACGTAGGCAATAATAGCAATCTGCGTTGTCGATGTCACGAGATTTCAGTTCAAAATGGAATTTCAGATCTAAACGGACTCACACCAGCGCGCCGCGTACACCCCTTTAGTTCACCAATGCGGACGAAGTAGGGCGTAATATCTTGAGAGTTCGCCCCCAGGGTAGTGGGCGTGGAAATAGGATGCTGCGTTGCCATGACAACCATGTGTAGGGGTGAGCGTTCACGTGCTCGTCGTGGTGTGGGTGAGGGGGCGGCTTGTTAGTGTGGGTTTAGGCTGAGAGGCGACCTTGGAAGTTTCGCTCTACTTATAGTTGCATTTCTCGTTTTATGCAGGACAAAGTCACAACCAACTAAGCGTTAACCTTGACAGACGGACATGTGTATTATCGCCGTCTAGGAAATAAAAGATAAGACACATATCTTTTGATATAAAAAGGAGATGAAGTGTGCTATTTTATAGTAATAGGCTATAAAATAAATAATAACCAATTTTTCCCCATGAATCTTAATGCTAGTTAATCTATTTAAGAATGAGTAAAAGTACAAATCGAAGGGTATAACGAAATTTTCTATATGTACTTAAAAAATCAGTCTCCCTCTATTCCGCGTCATTTCTTATACATTTCCGTTTTGGTCCTTCGAGCCGGATGTCGCCGCCGGAACCTTATAACGAGAAAACCACTGAATATATATTTTTAGATCCCTTTGTTGGTGGAGCCTTTTATAATGAAATAACTCATTCAAATTTGCATATTTAATGTATATTTTTCGTGTCGTAAATTTGGGTATGCTTTAAAAATAACAGATATTTGTTAGATAAAAAAAATAGTAGTCGAACAATTTTATTAAAATATTCCAACTAATACTCAACTTCGCCGACGTTTGAAAAAGTCTAATGCTTAAATTTTCGAGGGTAAAATATTCAAATCTACAGATCGGGGAGGCTCTGGGGTGGGGGCTGTTGACCTTTTTCCGGAGGCTGTGGATACGTATACATATATAAAGAGAATGGAAAAGATAGGGTGAATTTTGAATAAGGGGGAACGTGAATTAAAATATATAACGAATTTATGAGACACGGATTTAGATACATCTCAATGGATTAACGATTTTTAAAAACTCAGGTTCGTTGTTTTTTTTTTCTCACGTCATTAGAAACAGCCTCCAGGGTAACACTTGGATGCCACATTTACTTGACTTACTTTTACGACCAGTATATTTCAATATATATAAACGTTGGTTTGTATATTAATCCAGTCCCTTCCAGACACTTACATCCTGGATGAGGAAGGGTATGCCAATTATGTTTTTGACGGCAGACCCGCTCAAATGGGAACTGGATATATACGTATGTATATATGGGATACCTATCTTATAATTATATATTATATTACATGTTTGTTATTTTGTTTGTACGTCACTTATTATTATAATAGAAGTACTGAATCATTTACTAGGAATTATTATTACTTTATAATCATATTATAGTGCATCATTATTAATTTATCTGCGGTTTTATACAAAAATAGATTTATTAATTGAAAATCATTGTTTTTAATGTATTATTATCGAATTTACTCCATTTTAATCATTTAATTTACGCGTTCGTCAAATGTCAACGCCATATCGCGCTCCTCAGATTGCAGCCATTACAAGAATCTTCCAGAAATAATTGATACAAACGATTCTGTACCCTAACACTGATATGTTACAGTTCAAAATACCTGAATGAAATGCCTCAGATATTTATTGCTGAAAATTATGTGCACACCAATATAAACCTTAACATATCCGTATAAAGTATAAAATTGGTTAATCGTAGAATGAATTTATAATTAAATGCGACCCGATTGTCTCCATTGCTAATCGTAAAAATTCTTCACCAAATCCATTAGTGTGACACTGCGTGTGTGTGCATAGTGTCAAATAATGGACACTTTGTTGGATACATCTCTACATATAAATAAAATTAAAGTGTCTGTTTGTAATTTCAAATTAATAGTTTTTCACAAAATGTTTATGAAAGCATATGTGATACTAATAATATTTTTTTTTTTCTCTCTCTCTCTCTGTCTGTCTGTTTGTTCCGGCTAATCTCTGAAATGGCTGGACCAATAAGGACTTCACTGTCGGATAGCTGATGTTATATGGAGTAACCTTTATTTTAAAAACATATTCCGCGCGATCGAAGTCGCTGGCACAGCTAGTATATAATATAATCACAGACATTTCCGGTGAAACATTCCGAAATGTTTTTTGTGTAAGTAATACTGTCTGGACCACATTGAGTCATTCTGAATTAACAAACATACATCTCAATTATTTATTAAAAATATATATAGATATTTTTTAACATCGGTTGTAATTTTTTTATAGCCTCGGAGCACAATTATGTCCTTTGATATCCTATATTTTACTATAAGGTGTAATTAACCTTACAATCCGTACGAGGAAAGCCGTGTGATTATGTTGTTAAATTAAAATGGCTGTCGTTAATACCGTCTAATATGACAGACTACAATTTAGATTATAAAGTGAATAATAAGCCAGTGACTACAGGTTTATTCTGAAAAATTTAATAATATAATAACTTAAATTTACTGAATATTCATGTTATTCATTCCTCTCTTTCTACACGTATACAATTAATAAACTCTATCAATTATATAAGATGTTAGGGTTGACATTACAGAGAAAAAAGTAATAATTATCTTAACATATAAAACCGTAAATCCAGAATAAGTGTGTGGGAACTACGTGACAATAAGGACACGTTTAATAAACAAACGGGCAATTAAGGTACTGTCAAAGGGTTAATACCGGGTTAAAACAAAGGGTCATACTAAGTATCTGTCAATTAGCTGTCAGTGTCACATTAAATATTTATATGGCAACATTGTCAATAAAAAAAAATATATAAAAGTATTTGTTCTAAATAATGTTTAAACCCTTTAATTTCAAATTGAAATGTAACCTCGCTACCTGCAGCTGACGGCGCCCGCGGCGGGACTTCAAAGGAAGTATGAAGTGAAATATAAATGTATGTATTGTTTAGCGAAAACTCACCTCCAGGCACCGACCTTGCGATTATGTAAAATACGATATTTATAGACACGGGTTTTGATATAGGGGTTGTACATAATGCTGATACAATTTGAACCTTGTGATTTTTATATTAAAAAAAAATCTACTAATAACCAATGACATATGTCAAACGTCATAATTTATAAGTTAATCATTAATGGCATTACACGAGCGAACATCAAAAGGAAAAAGTAATGGTACTGGGCGACGTTTTCCCTTAAAATATTAACGGGGGTGTAGATGCGGGGTTAATACAGGTTAATACAGGTTAACATTCTCTTTATACGCATTGTGTGGTGTTATAGGATTTCATAACCATTTGTTTCACTTTTTTTTTGTTAAATCAGACTGAAATCACTCTTTCTAACAAAAAAATTTATATTTTTTTTAATTTAATTATTGAAAAAAATGTATAATTTTTGTAATAAAATAAATATCTATCGACTGGCAACACTAATTTAGTGTCATAACACGTTTAAATAACTTTTAATTAGTGAGGGAAAGCTTCGCAATCTCAAGTATAAGTATAGTTGTCCATAAAGTACGTGCGCTACGCAATAAGTCTATTTTAATTACTAGTACTGATATCGGCAGATTCCTGTCTTGCCGGGAGCCGTTCCACTAGGGATGGGTCTATATAGTATCGATGTTCTATTATGTATCGATAATCATTTTATAGTGGTATAAATATGAGTTTGTTTGTGATAATAGCATTTGTTTTTTTATATTAATAACTATAATCAAATTAAATTAAGTAACATAAGGTTGATTTTTTTGCTTAATTACGTTAATAGAAATTCTTTTTCTTTTTGATAATTTAATATTGTAATAGTTATTATACATATAATGAACTAAATTTACTATCACAAGAGTTTTTAAACTTTCAAAAACGATTTATTCGTTTGAAAACTATTTTTATAATCCTTACGTATATTGTAATATGAATGATATATTGGTCCGTCTCCAATAAACCGAAACATATCAATTTACAAATTAATAAATTCGAAACGCTTCATTATTAATTCAGAGCCATCGATATCGACAGAATTAATTCGATCTTTGTTCTAACACTATCTAACACAAACAAGACTCGATAACGAGGTGAAATATTCACATCGGAAGCTATACAATCAGGTAGATGGTCGTCTCCCTCGCACCCGTGGACTTAGACGGAGTTGTGGAGGAAAAGAAAAAAGACGGCACGCGCCGTCGGCGACTACAAAGGGGTCGGGCTCTCTTTGATCTTGCCGCCGCGCGTGCGTACAGTGTGTTTAGGAGTGTGCGTTATGCAGATGAGACCAGCCCGAGAATTTGATAATTGCAAAGATTTATAAGATTCGCTAAGGTCCAATATCGGGTTTACGGCGTTTAATTAATTGAGAGCGATCTGTTTGGACCTCGGTGTGGCTATTTCTTATGCTTTAATACAGTTGATATTAAATAATGTTTGTTTTTAAGCTTTTTATTATTTATATTTATTAAATTTTTAACTTATATTTTTACCAAAACAAATGGGTTGTAGAAATGTACACAGTATAGATTTATGGTAGACGAAATTAACACGCGTAGCTTGTACGTGTCGGAGGACTAATTGATAACGAGATAACGTAATGTCACTATCAGCGCTTATCACCAATCAACGATGCAATTGTTTTACAAATGTCATATGATTTAATAATATCTAATTAATAATACCATGACCATTTTTATTTTACATTTAACAATATAGAAATGTTATTGAAGAAAAAAAGCGAAAGAAAAAACGTACGCTACTAAATGCACTAGAAAATCTAAACTCTAAAGCTAACTTCAGTTTACATCTCACGCGTAACAAACCGGCTCTCGTGCAGCTAATTTGAAAGGGTTCCATTTTCAGCCATTGAAAGTCTTCACAAGCAGCGCTTTCAGAAAGAATCCAGAATCACATCAGGCTTTTGTTAAATCCAGCTCCAGGAGGGCTGCACTGAGCACGCTGCGTAATTTTCGCGCGAAAAACTAAAAAGAATATCCGAAGGCCCGATTTCCCTGCCCATTGTCGTTTGTATTTTTTTTTCATCTTATTTAGCGCTTTGTCGGCGAGCCCTTTGAAGTCCCCCCTCCCCCTGGGTGTTGCAAATTGCGTCACGCTCGTATTTTGAAGCGTAAACACAGATTCGTTACTACGTTTTCGCGGAAATTTGGGAAAATTGTTAAAGTAAATGCTACTATTATGTACATTACGTTTTCTCGCTTTTAAAGTAAAAACGAAAATGTATTACGAGAATCTGTTTTATAGTAAAGCTTAAATAAAATCCGAAGTAAGTAAAACTTCATTTTTAAATAAGAGTGTGTATTTGTAGAACAATAGCAATTGAGAACTCGTATAGCTCTCATTAAAACCAGTGGTAGGGGGATGGTAATCTATGTGAATTTAGAGTAAACCGGCCGGCGAGAGATTTGACAAGTTAGAATGTCAACAGCCAGTGACACGCTGTTATGAACCAACATACACCAACATGCACCAACACCAACAAACAACAACCAACATATTTGGGGCAAACATTCTGTGATATACAACTGAATACTTTGTAATTGTATTGTAAAAAAACAAGACTAAGAGAGAGAGAGGGTGAGACTCGAACCTGTGACCACTAGCACTGACCTTTTAAAGTTAAAATTGATATGGACATAAATATATTACCGTTCGATAGTCCATTTTAATTTAGAGCGATGGCAGTAAATATTTAATAAATTCATACGACCGCCATCGCCGATTCAAAACATAATGTATTAATAGGATTAACACAGTTAACGCTAATGAGTGCGGGGAGGTTAATACTAAAATAAATTAATTAAATTAATATCTATTCTATACTTCACTTTGTGAATTATATCATTTTATAAAAACAATTATTAATAATAATTAGTAACATTTTATTTGTTTTTTTTTTTCTAAAGTTAATTAACATCTTTGTAACGTTTTTTATATTTTTTCTTAGCTTAGAAAAAATAAAATGTAATATTTATAGAGTTGATAAATATTTGAATAATTAATGAATGAAAAACAATTTGCTTTTAATATTACTAAAAACTTTAATAAAGTGTAATTAAGCAAGTTTTGATATATATATAATTATAATTTAATATTAAAATTGCCAAATTGTTTTACTGTTCCATAAAATTAACAAAATTCGAATATTTTCTTATTTACCATAAAATTTAATGACCGCGATATATAAATTAGCAATTTTAACATTAATTATTTTTATATTTTAATTTTATCGTATCACATAAAATATTAAGTATATGCTAATTATTTGATTAAGGACAGAAAAATAATATATATTTCATATTAATACCACAACTGTTAAAAAGAGACAACAATATCAATACACATGAATGTGGTAAGAGATGAAATACGTACAACAAACGTCCAACAGTGCGTACGTCTCAAGAATATCATAAATCTTCTTGAAGATTCTTCAAAGAGAAATTTTAAATATGCATAAAAACGTCAAATATTAAAATTGATGGCGTCACGAGCGAAAATGAATTACAACAAATGACACACTTACGAGATGATTTTGAACAAATTGAAATAAAAATGGACAGAAATAATGCAGAGATTTAATATTATAGTTTGTTTGTATGTAGATAATCTCCGGAACGGCTGAACATTGGAAGGAATACAAGTGAAACTAGGGTTCAGAAGTCTTAATATCTTTGCAATATTATATGTAGTTTCTGAGACATTTAAACAATGTGTTAACAATGTATTCATATAAAAATATATATTATATTTGTAATTATCTAATAAAATATCTTTATTTGAATTTCAGGTCGAATCCTGCCGTGTTATGAGTCTATCAATTTCATAATAATATTTTGTCAGAAGCAAATAGCGAACGGTAATAAAAATGATTACAAACGACTGTTGATTTACGACAATAAAACACAAATAGACCAGCAGACCAGCAGACCATCACCAGTAGGTTAAAAACTTAAACGAGAACAGTCCTCTGTTCCTGAGACATGATTACGAGCTCTTAGATTTTATGGAGGTATAATAAAAACCGAAACTGGAAGCTTTTTTTAGATTAAACTTTTAGAGATTCATTTTATAACAGCCGAGTCGATGGAGCGCTGTAGAGTCATCGTTAAACGCTTAGATATGCGTGATTAATGTGAACGCTAAGTGACTTATGATTTCAAATATCTCCAACTTATGTTATATTTATTGTGATTTATTCTCACGTCATAGGATAGGAATAATTTATTTTATAATAAGCTAGCTTTTGCCCTCCATTTTGTCTGTTATCAAAAGCATTTTAAAAGTAAGGAGTATAATTTTTTGGAACCCGACAAAGAAGAGCTTTCTTATATTGTATAGAAATTTTATATAGTTTAAAATATTTCTCAATAAATATATTTAATTTGAATGGTAGTTACAGAGATAAGCAAGTTCAAACAAAAAAAAAACTAAAACTGCACATTAGTATAATTAATGAAGGGTACTTCTAGGACCCTAACTAGGTCCATATTTCTATAACATGGTTCGTAATAAAAACTAAAACGATATCGAGGTCCCGCCTTAGACGACTCGATTAATTTACTAATTGGTCATCATTACAGCGTGTAACGACCCAATTAGGCCCAATCAATCCCCGCTGGCGTTTAATATTGAAAATAATGTATTAAGTATATGACAGAATAGTGGAATTTACAACATTTGATATGGTATAGGAAAACTTGATCTTAATAAACTGGTTCAAAAGGAAATCGTTTTTATGGGCCCGAGGATAAATTAACATTTCGTATACTTTCTAAACATATAATCAATGGGAATTTGTATCTTTTAAGATACCGTGAAAACGATGCTTTGAATTTAATTATCTATCTTTTGAATATTGATTATCTTTATCATTAGCTCATTTTGATTGAACATTAGCTGCAATTTCATCTTTTATTTATGAGATGAGTTTGAATTTGTTATGAATATGAATTAACTGCAATTAATATTTGCAAATCAATATTATAATAATAAATTAGGTGATCTTATAAGATTGATAAAACATACAAATCTTTGCAAAAACACAATAAAGATTTTAGGTCTTAATCCAATTATATTAATTTAAGATAAAGATCTTTGCAAAGACCAAAATACTATATAAAACACCAATACCTGCAAATCGGTAAGAGATAACGAACGCTGACTCCCGTGACGTATATTTAGTGACACTTATTAATTCTATGTCTGTGTTCTTAGGTCTGCTGCGTATTTCGGAGTCTTTTGATCTCGCCGACGGTTTTAATGAGCCGGCCAGTATATAGTAACTAGTTCGGATCGCTCGCCCGATTTGTTTAGTATAGAGATACGTTTAGAATTTTGATATTTGAAATGTCATATCAGAAATGTTTTAGCTTTAACCAGGTGGGTGTATTGTGTGCAATGTTTGTTAGTGGGATATCCATATCAGTAGTTAAGTTTAAGTTGCTCTAAGTTGTAATTTAGTGATAAGATTACTAAAACTAAGTTCACTATAAAATAATATTCAGATTGATAAAGAAAAAAAATATATATAAGAATTTAAACAATAATTCACGTAGAAAATAAGAAAAAACAAAGCGGAAAAAAAAATTGAAATGTTGAAAAAATCTATCATTTTATGGAAATTACCGATTTGTTAAATAAAGTAGATATAATAATAATATACGTGATAATTATTATATTTGAGTTTTGAGGTACTTTGTATAAGTAATATTAGGATACGTACATTCTTTAATTCTATTACGTTATTTTATCTTTTAATGAAGTGAAACAATTTTTGTTTCAGATATTTCAACGCCTATCAATTGTCATTCTCACCCACACACTGACGCACGCACTGAATAAATATGACATACTTAGGAGCAGGCGGAATAGATTTCTTTAGAGTAGGTTTTATTAGTATTCAATGTGACCGGCGAATTTACAAATGGTGTAACCTAATGAATGTAGATAATTTGTTTTCGAGATCTTTTACGAGCCTATTGCGATTTATACGCTCCGGACGTCGACTCATTCAAAAGTTTTTATATTATACTCTTAAAACATTCGTTACATTTGTGACATAGTTGGCAAATGTTTTCGAACATAATAGAGTATCCATAAACGAAAAGTGACATTCAAAAAATTCGACAGTGAGAAATGAACAACCGCAATACAAAACAATCTGCAATACGGCGGCTGAACCGTAACATTTACCGAAAAAGAAATAAATAAATAGAAATAGCGCGACTTTTCATTTTGTTGGGGAAGAGCGAACAATGGGCGGGAAAAAAGCGGGAAAATTGCGCGTCACTCTGCCGTACCAATTTGTCAAACGGTCGCCGCAAGATGGCGACTGCGGATGCGCGGCAACATGGCGGCTTCCGGCTGGGTTTAATTAAAAATGCGTCTCATTTCAGTCTCGCCGCGTTTAGGGAGCGCGTTAGGCGAAATGTTTAACTAGTTTTTAATTGTAATGCCATTACAGTTAGAGCTAAATTGTTCCATAAAATGTATATTAGTACGCTAAGAGTATTTTGCAGCTTTTCAGATTAATGTAAAGGGGTAAATTGTATACGAGAGAGTTCCTGCGAGTGACATTTTATATGTTAAATAGTTTAATGTACTCTACAGCTACTTTTGAAAGAGTTGAATGTCACGGATGACCTAGAACATAATGACTAAAGTAAACTAGATAGTCATTTAGACAGCAGTTACTTTGGTAATAAAATCTAGAAAGGTCATTATATAAAAACATAAAAAATAAACATGTAATCTTAGACCATGTTAGAAATTCATTCGATATTTAGTATCAAAAAATGTAAACCAATGAACAATTAAACGTATACCTAGAATTTCGAGGTTAGTTTATGGTTTAAAAAAGAAGAAATATAAATTTATTTTCAAACTGCAACTAAGCTGATCGTTCAAAGTGATAGGTCCATGAGAAAGCACGGGCAAGTACATCCATAAAATGTCCAGAAGGTTCATGAAGCAATGGATACGCACGCACTGAGTCTGATTTGAATATGAACAGAATATTTTAATTGTAGATAGCATCGATACAATAAAACAAAAACAACCGCAATTACCTTAGTCTGAAAACGAAGCATGATTGGTCTCTGAAAACGCTCCAAAAAGCAAAATAAGGAATCATAGGAAACAATTAAAAAAAACAATAAGTGATATCTCATTCACAGTTAATGGCTTCATTGTTCGACATGACGGCTTTGTACGGAATCCCGTGGAGGCTTTAAATGTAGCGGTGGGTAATAAGAAAAAATAATTGCCAAACTCAGACCTATGAGGCGTGTTTAAAATACGCGATTGCTCTCATGGGTGTGGGCTCACCTTAACATTTTATATGATTAAATATGGCAGAATATTTGGAATGATACAAACATAAATGGACTCCGCTATAGGACGGTCCACGTAGTGAATAATAATAGCACAATATATACTTTGGCACTTGACCTCCCACCGTATTAATGATCCAGACCGTCCACAATGAGAATGCATGTCAACGTACGAAAACAGCTCACAATGACGAATAATAGAAAATGTCCCCGTATTAAAAAACAAGGAGAAATCCGCACAATGGGGTTCAAACTTGGACCCTTCATCTACTTCACGTTAGGGTTGACGTGACTTGAATTTTAAAGTTTCGATGTTTGTTTATGTGTAATGTGGACGGAGGTGTTTGTGACAAACACACGGAATTCCTAATGTTAAATATTAATGAATGTACCTTATTTAGGGGAAAAATATTTGACAATTGTTACCAGTATAGGTAAACCTGTTTTGAATTCCTTGAATATTAACCAAAACTGAATTCAGATTTAATGAAAATTTTAATTAAAAAAAGCTATTATATTTTAGTATGATTAGGGTTGACATTTTTTTATGAAATTGCCAACCCTACGAAATCCCTTTCCTGAGTGTATCAATAGTTGGATTTGTTTGAATTTGGTCTTATTAATTAACCAAATAAAATACGCCTCTCATGCACCCCATATTAATTGAATGTAGAAGCCCTTGATTGACTAGACAAATGAGTGCAGTTGAAAAGGACAAATCGAATTACAAATACACGGTTTTAAGTATACATGTAGACATACACACATACAGCAGGGTTGTCAAGAATCTTCAATTTCAATTGACAACGAATCAGAATATTCCAACGAAGGTTTCGACCACACCTGAACAACCTCTTTGAAATTAATCATTAAAAATGTAGTTCTAGTTACTTCAGTATGAACTGAATAATGGAAGTTAGATGATATTTTTATTTATCTATAGTTCATTAATCTCAAGCGGTACTATCCAGATTCATACGTGCATGATAAGAGTTCCCAAAAGATTATAGCAAATATTTTCTTTTCACATTACATGTTGTACATTTTTCGTTCGTGTTATTCTCAGCGCAGACCACTCGAGATAACATCTACACGATGATAATTTTTAATAATATAACATTATCTCTCAACCTATCTTACATACAAATAGCCAATATAAAGAATTAATAATATACATATTGGAATCATATTATTGAAATTTCATAGTTACTAATACTTAATGTTGATAAATTATTTTGTTGTGAATATTATATGTAATTGTAACCGCGGGCTGAACCAAAATTGATGTCTTTATAAGCAGCGGCCTAAGGCGGTACAATTAAGTGTAACCACCAATTAGTAATGGCGCCCGACGTGGGCCCGTGCCGTTCAATGTATTGCTCTAATTATGTCACGCGTGCGGTAATCACACTTTTAAACTTTTAAAAAAGTTTCTTTTAAAACTGTTAACTATCTTAATATACATTAATATAAAAAAAAATCTTGTCAAATAAATTTAGTGTCTGTTCGTTCAAATATAATAACTTTTGACTATGAATATTAAACAGTTATTTCACCATATAATTTTTTGAGTAAAGTAATAAATTTGGAATTTTTAGATGCATGCACGCCATGCCACCGGCGTCGATGACTGGGGACCTTAGAAAAAATATTTAAAATGACAATATCCGTGGCATTCGTCAAACAATAAAAGGGAGTGTGTGTTCGAATTTTAATGGGAGAGGACGTTCGAGATTGTTTCGAAATTAAAAAGTACGTGCGAGTGAGAGGGGTGATGTCTATAATGTCTCCCTCCTTCCGGCACGTGGCCATCTCGTCTATGAATATTGATATACCATTATATGTTTTGAATGGGATAAAAAATTGTTGCATTCAGAATTGAAATATATTTATATTCACTTACATAATTATATATTTAAAAGGATTGGTCGATAGGCCATGCGTGTAATTCTATTTCAATTTAATCGTCAAATATATAATTATGAATATTTAAATTAAAGAAGCCATTACTAAGATTACCGTATCAATTAAATAGCTATTAATAAGTTGAGTAAAGTAAACAAACATATCGGTTCCTAAACAATACCACCCCGAGCGCAGGGGGTGCGGTTCCTTTGAAGTGCGTCTGCGAGAGAAAGCTGGCTAACCGACGCTTAGCTTTGTTTTCTAGTTAAATGATAGACGTTTTCAGGAATAACCACTGCGTCTGACGTCTTTGGTGGTGCTTTGGTCCTACGAGCCGGTAAATTATATCTTTTATACCGTTATTAAAATATGTTATAAATATAACTTTAACCCGGATCTAAAAGTAATATTTTTTATACATATTTTTTAAATAGAAATATTTTTGGCGCTGTATTTTTTTTTACAAAATAACCATCTATCTAAATACTGAACTAAATTCGAGCTATCTAAAGCTTAGATACTGAATAACCAATAGTCCTTTGACATGTTAATTTAGTTTCAATGTTTTTCAAATAATACGTACCTACTATATATATACTGAAATATTCTACTAACATATTTACTTTGAACAAGTATACTAATAAACAAAGATACTAATAAACAAAGATTTAACAATAATTTCATCTCACGAAGAACATTGAACATAATATTTTGGAGCTTTGAAATTATAAAAATGGAGGGTAGTTTTAATTTCCATTTTCTTACATTAAATGTCACATTATTCCTCCCCTACCCTCCACACACAGTGTCATATGTAACGATATGCATGTCACTAATATATTCAAATTAGACTATTTTCTTTGATGTCTCTATCGAGGTATGACCTTTGCCCTTGTTTTCACCTTCCAGGCATGCATGGATGGGGAAGTCATTTGTGGTATTTCAATCTGATATGTCAAATAGAAATGTTGTTTTTGTTACGATGTTAGAACAAACGGTAATAAATACGAGTTTACATTTTGTTTGATGTGAATATTAGTATATTATTTAATTATTTATAAGTCTTACTTATTAGGATACTGGATTCGATATCAGCTTCCTCAATGAGGAAAGATAATATGGATTTTTGATAATAGTCTGAAAGCAGCTTAATAAAATAATCGTTATTCTACAGAAATATAGTATACAATTTGATGATTTAATGTTTTTTTTTCTTTAAAGAAAACACAATGTACACAAGAGACAGATTATCAAACTGAGATTCATGAGAAGCGTCAAGCACCTCACGTATGTGTACGAGGAACGAATTGTAATCACTCGCTTGTTAGTCTAGCCGGGACGATCACGATACGACCACGATACGATCATGGGATACTACAGTGACGTGTAAATATTGAATAACTAACAACATTGTGTAACTCACTCATACATGACATACCTGAAACAGAAAATAATTCATCAGTACATTATTTAAATAAGTTCATAATATTTTGATAGGCCTAATAATATAAGTATATTTGTGTTTTATCTCACCATCTGTCTCGAGCTTTGGTGATAAGCTCGTTTTTTTATCTTGTATAAAGAGAAATAAGATAATTCTGTTATATTTTGGTATTAGGGACTGAGATTGTAACCCTCGTTTTTACTGAATTTATGTTAAGTTGATTATATTTTTCATGTTTTTATATAATATATATATTTAAGGAAGCCATTTTACATTATCGTATTGAAAATTGTTAGTAGATAATATAACTGTTATACTAAATGCAACCGCTCGCAGCGTAGCCATGAGATTGTTATTTCTCGTTGCCTGAGCATCGGTATAACACTAGAATAGTTCCAAGTTCGTTCATTATGACATCTCACAGGCCCTATTTGTTATTATTAAGGCTTTATATCGATTTAATATATTTAAATTTTTACATATACAAATCACTCACTAATTATATTCATGAAGTTTTTAACCCGTATTATTAAAACATTGACATATGATCATCCGGTTCCGGTTGCCAAAAAAGTAACAGTGCGATAAAAGTGCTCCTGTATGTTAAAATAATTACTAGTGAAAAACCGCAAATATCAACTTGAAGTGTTAATAAGCTACCGAAGCTAAAGTGCACAATATTAGATTGGAACAATACACAGGAAAAAAAACGATTAATTGCAGAATTATCACTAATCGTAGCACAATTGGAAGGTTAGAATTGTATCATCATTCTTCATTGACATAACAAGCACAACAAATACGAAGTTAGCCGCTTGCTGTCAATAGTGCAGTACTACCAACAGTTGTAAGTAAAACGTTCGGATACACGCACTAAACTTACTGCACTATGGAAGTTAAAAATATGTCAGAAGAGATGCTGCAACTATTTGAAATGATGAAAATGGAATTACAAAAACAAACTGCAACGATTACACAAAATATTAGCGACACTTTAATGCGTACTGTCGATGAGAAAATACAACCAATAATAGAAGAAAATAAATACCTTAAATCTGAAGTGGAAATATTGAGCAAAAAAATTAAGTACTTAGAAGACGGAAATAGAAAAAATAACATAATACTACACGGTGTAAAGGAGATTGAAGACAGTTATGACGGATTATACAAAGTAATAAAAAATAATCTACAATTACTGGATGTAAAAATAGAGAAATTTGAAATAAATAAATACCACAGACTGGGGAAAAAGCAAGACGCAAACAATAATAGACCCATACTGATCTCCTTCACATCCTATTACAAAAAAGCAGAAGTCATGAAAAATAAAACCAAAATGCCACCAAATACTTATCTCACCGAGGATTTTTCTAAAGAAACGCTGGAAATAAGAAGGAATTTACAACAACAATTAAAACAAGAGCGAGAAAAAGGAAATGATGCTTTCATTAAGAACAATAAACTTATCATAAAAGGAAAATTAGAGTCTGAAAAAAGAAAAAGAGAAATTTCTACATCTCCCAACTGCATACAAACACCACCTCACCGTGCAGTGGGAAGTAATATTTTAGCTCTGCCTAAAATGCAAAAAACTGATGCATTTGCATACATGAGAGCCAGGTCTTTTTCACTGACCGAGAAAGCCTCGAAACAAGATAAGGCATAGGAATTAGCAGACACCGGAATCGAGAATTTAACAAATAGAATAAGAACAACAGAAACTATAAACAAACAACTTCCCAATACGGTTGGTCACCGCGGGGAGTTAGACCACACCCCCCCCGAATTTGCAATAAATGGATATTACAAACCCAAACATATGAAACAAAATACTGAAATATTTAAGCACAAGAACAGATTTAGATTTAACATAGCTACTCTTAATGCAAGAACATTAAAATCCCAGGAATCTTTATTAGAATTAGAAAATGCATTGGAAACTGTGAATTGGGATATTATAGGCCTGAGTGAAGTGCGCAGAGCGGATGAAAAAATTGAAGAGCATGACAATTATATATTTTACTACAAAAATGTAACAGCTGGCCTTTATGGTGTAGGATTTATAGTAAAGAAATATCTCAAAAATGAAATCTTAGAATTTCGAGGAATATCAGACAGGATAGCAATTTTAAATATTAAAATACCTGGCCATAAAGAACCTACTTCGATAATTCAAATCTATGCTCCAACGGAAGTCGCAAAAGAAGAAATGAAAAATGAATTCTATAACAAACTCAATAACGTCATGCCAAGCTTGCACAAAACAATAATTATCATGGGTGACTTTAATGGACAACTGGGAAAAAGAAGACTAAATGAGGACAAAATACTTGGCCGATATACATCAGGTAAAAGGAATGACAATGGACAAAGACTGGTACACTTTGCCTTGGAAAACAACCTAAACATCATGAATAGTTACTACAACAAAAAGCCCAACAGGAAGTGGACCTGGGTGTCACCGAATGGAAAGACAAGGAATGAAATAGACTACATTGTAACTAACAAACCAAGAATATTTTCAAATATAGATGTCGTTAATAAACTTAACTACAATACAGATCATAGACTACTTCGTGGACATCTATACACAAAAGAACCGAAAAAATCAAGAAAGAATAAACAGTGTACACATAAACCAATAACCTTACCACTTTCAGAAAACTTATTGGAATCCTTACAAGCAAACTTAAAAATAACAAATTACTGTAGTATCATCCAAGAAAAATACGATGCCCTTGAGAAGGAACTAAAAGTAATCGAAAATAAGTATAAATTAACAAAATCAAAGAAAGACAAATTAGGAGTAGAAGCGAGAAATTTAATTATGCAAAGAAAAGATATGTTTACAGACCGGAAAAAACATAAACATGACATAATTAGATTGAGCAAAGAAATTAAACTACAAATACGTCAATACAGAGAAAAAACAAGAACAGATACAATAACTCACTACATAGAAACATCAGGCGGAGTAAAGAAAGCACGGTCAGAACTAAAAGAGACCTTACACTGGATTGATAGTATGAAACACCACAGAAACAAGAATAATAAAACAAATAGAATAGAAATATTAGATGTAGCAACTGAATACTACCGAGAATTATACAGCGACAATGAAACAACAAAAGAACTTATAATCTATGATAAAACTACCCGAGAAGAGATCCCATGTATATTAAGACAAGAAGTTATTAAAGCTATAAAATCACAGAAGAAAGGAAAATCACCAGGAGAGGATAACATATCCAACGAACTGCTTATAGGAGCATCTGAAGCAATAGCGGACACAATAACTGTCATATTCAACGAAATCTTGCAGACTGAGAATATACCTCATCAGTGGACTACGTCAACTATAATACTCCTGCACAAAAAAGGAAAGAAAGATGACATAGGCAACTACAGGCCTATCAGCCTTATGTCTAATATATACAAAGTGTTCTCAAAAATAGTCCTAGAACGACTTACAAAGATTCTGGACGATAACCAACCCAAGGAACAAGCGGGATTTCGAAGCGACTTCTCAACAATAGACCACATCCACACTATAAAACAGGTTATTCAAAAATGCAACGAATACAATATTACTTTTTATCTTGCTTACGTGGACTACAATAAAGCCTTTGACTCGTTAAAACATACAAAAATATGGGAGGCTTTAGTAGCACAAGGAGTGGAGGGAAAATATATACGTTTGATTGCCCAAATATATAAGAACATGAAAGCAAAAATAAAAACGGAAAGAGTCGGCGAATATTTTCCAATAAAAAGAGGAGTGAGACAAGGGGATCCCTTATCACCCAAACTTTTCTCAGCAGTCCTCGAACACGTGTTTAGGTGCCTTGATTGGGGTAATTTCGGGTTAAATGTCAATGGAGTGAAATTGAACCATTTAAGATTTGCAGACGACCTAATACTAATATCTGATAATCCAAAAAGCTTACAAGAGATGTTAAAGCAGCTTGTGTATGAAAGTAACAGAGTTGGTCTCTCAATGAACACTGCAAAGACAAAAGTGATGACAAACTTCGAGGAAATACCGATAACAGTTAACGACAATACAATAGAATATGTAGAAGAATACACTTATCTAGGACAAATAATATCTCCAACGCACTTCACAAACAAAGAAATAAACAACAGAATCAGTTTGGCATGGAAAAGATTCTGGTCTTTGAAGGAAATAATGAAAAACCCTCAAGTACCATTAAAAGCTAAAAGTAAAATGTTCAACTCATGTATATTACCAGTAATGACATATGGTTGCCAGACATGGAGCCTTAATAAATATAATATACACAAATTAAAAACCTGCCAACACAGTATGGAACGAAGTATACTAAAAATAAAAGTTAAAGATAAAATAAAATTAGGAACTATAAGAAGTCAAACTAAAATCACTGATATTACATACTGTATTAAAAGACTTAAATGGAGATGGGCAGGCCATATGATTAGGAGTAACAAAGATAAATGGTCAAGGGATGTAACAGAATGGTGTCCAAGAGAAAATAAAAGAAAGAGAGGGAGACAACATCGAAGATGGGAGGACGACATAAGAAAAATCGCGGGCGTTGCTTGGCCAAGACAAGCACAGGACCGTAGTTCGTGGCAAACTCTGGGGGAGGCCTATGCTGGACAGCAAGACAATCTTCACGTACCGGTGTCAGATTTATAATATAATGTGTTTGATATTTATTTACAAACATGTAATAATATATGTAATAGGTTAAGTTACGCATTTGTGAGATTGTTAAATAAAGGCTATTATTATTATTATTATTAAAACATTAAGGTTGAGTATCGTTTAACAGATCTATATCCATAGCAATGTCCGTTAAAACGCTTCGGGTATAATTTTATTCTAATTTCAAAAGTGGGCGTGGCTTTGCTACCAAGATACGCAAAATGGCGGCCTTTGAATATTAATTGAGATACTTTACGAGATAACGACACGCTACATCCTAAAGGAATTATGTATTTGTACGTATTCTTGGAAACATTCAAATATAAAATCGATTGTTTTATTAACAAATCCATATTTTTTGCTTCCTAATTCAATCCTAATCGGGAGGATAACATTTGAAGTAAATAAAAGTATTTATTTGATAAATATAATCCTTAAAAAGAATATCTTTTTAAACGGAACCGTTTAATAATACAAGATGAAGAGACAAACATTTTATCTTAAAACCCGTCGCTGAAAGCTCTTAGCTGCCATCAAATATTCAATGCGTCTAGACTCAGCTCTTAGACTTAACACTGGATATAGGAAAAAGAGGCACCGGGTTTACAGTCAAATAGGTGAGGATCGGAAATGTAGGTGAGTGGGTGAGATTACACTGGATTTTGGATTATTAGAATTACGTAAACAAAAAAATATTAATAATTATTAAATATTTAACCGTTTTTATTTTGAAATTCAAAAATAGAACTTAATTGTGACTTAATGGTTTTATTATATGTTTATATTAATCATAGATTAACAACCACTAGCATCGGAAGTCCATACTTTTTAACTGAGCCCGCGCAGACGACATTGTGTCTGGTATAACGGATGGTATCCTCTATAAAGGTGTATTCATACTGTGTGTTTAATATAATAATTTTTATAATTTATTCACATATATTTTCTCAGTTGCAATTAAAGAGGGTAATTATGTAAGTTTTTAAATTACAGCATAATAATGCATGATTAGTTTTCCTAACTGCACTCACTATGTAGAATTATTTTTCTTTGTTTAGAACGCTGCCTTACAAACAATAGAATATAAGAGCAATGAAATGGAAACTTAAGAACAACGCGTTGTTTAAGTACCCGTTTAGTTTTAGTTATTATTTTACGACCATATAATGTTTTTTAATGTTAAAATTATTTCACAGAAAAAAATACTATGTTTTCTCTCCGGTGTGTTCTCACCTTAAAATCCATAAATATCATCTATAAGACGGAACTGCAGACATCATTATTCAAACAACGCGTGTTTTTGTCCAGCGGATACAGCGGGTAGTGTTCGGATAGCATTATTTTTAGAACCTAGACTATTATGTATGGTCCCAGCCTTATATTTAGTGTAATCATGGCTTAAAAATCTAATATTATCATGTAACTTCAGTGTGATCGCGGTTTGAGGCAATATTTATTGTTATAAAGGCTTATACCCATGTCAATGACACGAACAATAAACGATCAAACTACCCACCATTATTAATATGAGATTAGCATTTCAATTTCAAATAAAGAACAACCATTTACTGGACATATAATTACAAACAATGTGTACACGCCCTTCGCACATGTCACTCGCCCTTGTTGCAGGTTACGTACGTACCTACTTAATATTATATAAGCGTATTATCGTTTTATTTTTAAACAATAAATACAATTATTATGTATTGTACTTTTAGTAAAAAAAAATCATATTTTTTTTATAAAATATACACTTTTTTTTGTTCTATTTGATTTTATATTTGTTATCTTAGCACATTTTATAGTAATTAAAAAAAAAATTAAATGTAAAATATATATGTATAATAATAACATGAACATAGAAATAAGGATTTCGTAACAAAGCTACTGAGACTATATTGAATACTAGTTCTGCGTTCGACTTCGTTCGCGTTTTGTTCATGTTTTTTAAGTAAAAGTAGCCTAAGTTACTCCTTATAACATCAGATGCCCATCAGTGATAGTCCTGTTAAAATCCAGCCGTTACTGAGATTAGCCGAAACAAAAAAACAGACAGACATTAGATTTTTTTTTTTGTAATACTTTCATATGCAGTGAGTGAAATTTGTTAATTTGGATTGAGAAACAGACGCTTTATTTTTAGTTATACGTATAGATACATGAATAAAAATAATTAAAAATATCACTCGAAGTACCATAAATAATGAGTACCAAAATGATTTCGGCCGTATCGTGGGGTGAATACAATGCATGTCACCTGAAGATGCTCGGCGCGTGTCTGTTCAGTGTAATACATTTTTTATTGCCCGTCTACCCCAGCGCATCTTTGAATACCTCCAAAAGGGCAATTTGTTCGACCAAATTCATATATATTGTTACAATATTAGGGTTATTGACGGAGGGTTAAATCGTAAGTGACTATTTGAATTTATTGCTTAATTTTAGTGTTTATTATACAAAAATTTATAATTATTTCTCAACTCATATTTGAATAGTGAAGAGCTGTAAAATCCAATAGTGCACTTATTGGTTTGTCTTCATCAAGTGGGCGGTCTATTCGTAGTCAGTGCTCCGTCTCTAATGGCACCAAATTGAGTTGCGTTTACATTGACAGATGGCTATCGGTAGAGAGATGACAAATTCGCGATATTACATGCGGATTAATGTCCGTGCACCATTTTTTAGGGTTAAATTGTCTTTTCAAGATCACCCTAGCGACATACGCGTTGATACAATTGAAATTCAACTCTATCCAGCGGTATCAAAGTCGGTTTTAGTTTGGAGGTTCGCTCGAGTTGTTTTGTATTGTTTCGACGGAGATGCCGAGATCGCAAGGGTGATTCCCCATGCTGGATCCGATGGTTATCATAATCCCTCCATTGACGTGATGTGATGACACATGTCGTGCAGTCGTTTTCTAAAAATTTACATTGAAAAAAGATGTGTTTTTTAAAGTATTTCGATCTCTCTCCGCACACCCGAGGGTTACATTTGCAAGTCTAACTAACATAATCGTGACCGATGGGAAAGTTCTCTGACATTCACAATACTCCTTATTTGTCCACGGAGATCACTATTTGTATTTGGTCTTATGTTATTTCGATCTATTTGTTTAACTTGTGTCGAGGGCTTAGCGTGTTCGCTCCATACCTAAAATCCTTGATGTTGATATTATATATAAAATTGTGAATGTGATTTTACAATAAATTCCAATAATCGTTTGTGTAACGTACAGTCATAAAACCACCGACCGATTTTATATTAAAATTCCATTTTATTATCGGCTCTCGCACAAAAACGACACAAACACCGATATTGAAATATTTAAAAGTGAGGATTAATTGATAAATAACAGCCGATTATATTATATTGTTGATAACGCGACTAGAGTAATTCAGATTTAATATACCCTACGCAATTAATACAAAAAATGGGGCAAAATGCAGAATCGTAAAATTACAGGATTCCATAGAGCGTACAAAGGAACCCCTTGCTTGCTGTTCTGTTAATGGGGACAATTTTTTAATATGGGGTGCACTGCTTTTAAATAATTACGCAGAAAATACGAAAATTTTATCTAATATATAATTTTAGTTATAAAAGTAATGATGTTTGTTGTTATGAGTGAATGTTGAATTAGAATTTCATTACAATTATTACCACTAGAGATAAAGCGTAACCCTGAGCAAGTCGAGCGGAAAAGACCCTCGAGGGCAAAGTATATTTCTTTTGTACGAAAATTATAAGAAAAGCTACTCGATCGTGAAAAGCCAACCATTCAGTGCTTCAGTCGGGAACGCTACATGGACAAAAAATACGAAAATAATCGTACGCAAAAAACCCTCGCGACAAATGAACATCGGGGCTCGAGAGGTCATTAAAACGAGGCTCGATCTAAAAATGAGGGGGAGGCCGAGAGGGGGGGAGTTTTGAGAACTCTGTAATTGGACCAGGGAGGGTCTGAAATCACATTCGAAGCAGCGGAGGCGGAAGGGCGGCTCAACCGACTATAATTAACAACAAATATGGGTGAATCGATTTTTACAACATCCAAAGTACACCCATTAGGTTATTTCGCGAAGCGAGCAATTACTCAAACAATAACCCTTAAATATTAACGTTAAACCCACGTTCTGTGGGAAAACTTCGCTTGTTTAGCAAATGCGCTTCGGTTAAATGTGTTGTGTTTTCTTTCCTATTACAATGTCGGGTTAACATTATTATTTTTTCTATTTTCTTTTTCCTTGTTTACGTAATTGAGTATTTTGTGAGCAAACGTGGGGAGTCGGTAAACGCTTCAGTAATTTCAGCACTGTAAAAATACTCTTCAGGAACGTATAAGTGCTGTTTGAAAACAACTAGTTATGTTCAAATATAAAATGACAAACATTGACAAATGATTTCCCGTATATCAATATTAATAAGAAAAGGAAAGAAACGTGTTCTAATACAAGGAGAGGAAAACCTCAACATCAAAAACATTATCACGTATGTTTATAGGAAAATGGCATGACATAATCCTCTTTGTCCAAGCTGGATACATTAAACCTCCCTCCTCTGGGAATCGCTCCTTTGATTTTCGATTCGATGAAAATTAATACACCACCATACATAAATCCATATAAGATGTTATTCGACACACACAAACCACATATAACAAAAAATATATCATAACATTGCGGTGTAGTGAAAAGGTAACACCCAGTATCCCTAACACCCAGATACGTGTCAAATAAGTTGTTAACAACCCCTCAATAGAAATATAACTCATAACATAATCCCGATTCATAATAGATTTAACTCGCCATAAAATCATAATAATTTTTTGGCAAACAGCGGGGTGAGGACGATTAACACACAATGCGCCTAAGAGGTTATAATAGACATAATTTATGTTTTTTTGAGAGGATAATCGAGGGTTAATACATGGGGTAGGTAAATTGGATTTAATATTATCGTTTATGGTAACACTTGTGTGAAATTGAATGCCCATTGAGTGAATGGGTGAATGGGTGAACGGGTGAACGGGGTCGATCGGTACGCTGGCGATATCTATTTAATATTCTTTATTATTCATTACAGTGATTATATTAATTGTATTACAATAATTAACACTATTATGTGAGGCTTTTATTGTAATTATTGTGTTACCGGGTTATTATTAAATTTGTTAATTTATCGTTTTAAAACTTGGATTTACACGTAAATCGAGAGTTGAATTTAATATTAAAGAATTAATAAAAAAAATATCGGTATAATATTTTAAAATTGAAGTGTCATCCAAATTTTATATATTTTATCATGAAAAGCTTTCACCATTCCAAAATCCAACATGCTACAAATCTTATTATACCAAAATTCAAATATGAAACTGAAAACGAAGCAACTCTAACACAATAACATCCGGATCGAAGTTATGCACCCGACTCTTATTACTAGCGGGGTAAGAGCAAGTTTCCTTTGTCAATTTCCATACATGTTGCATACGTACAGTCGGCGACAAAACATAAATCTTTAAAGCAATATAAGCTTTCAGCGCAAATATATAGGGGGGGTTTTTGTGTGTAGTTAAAGGGGCGTGGGGGCAGGGTGGCGGGTGAGTTGAAAATAGGACTTTCTAGGCAATTACCAGGTAGGGATGGACTTGTATGATCTTATTGAAGCGCATGCACACATGCACATGCACAGAACTCGTGCATACCATATACACGAGTTTTGTTCAGTAACCCATTTATGTCATGCGTGTGTGTGTTTTGTACTGCTATTGCGAAAAATTGGATATATTATTAGAGTTCATTTAAAATTGTTATACGGGTTAAGGCATACGATTAATAAGACAACCATAATACATTTTTTTTTTCACACAAAAAAAATACAATATATATGTATTCATGCACTTTTTCCGCCGACTGTACAACGAGATCACAAAGCTTTTAAAAGTATTACCCGCGCCCCACTGAAATTATGACAACTTGGATCTAGTAAGGAGTTTAAAAGGATTACTTCTATATTCTTATACGAATGTGCCGATATTAATATTATATGTATAATATTTAATATTAAAACGCATATGTATTATACAAAATAATATATATGAGTTATACATTTTCTATCGAAGATCATTGAGAAAGAAAAACTATTATAATATGTATTTTAATCTGTAACTAAATATTGATTAAAAGAGATTACCAACTCTAAATTACAAATGATTACTCAAATCAATTTAATATTAGCAAGGTTCCACCGTAATGACAGACAAACAATATAATATAGGAGGCGAGTCTGTCGGTCTGTGGAGGCTCCGAAAACACCGACAAAGCAAATTAATTATCTAATTCCTACTTCCGATCTGATGACTCAGGAACTGCTGAGTTAGACAACGTGATGTAATTATTGATAAAATTTTCCCGAGTTTGATGTCCGGTTTTGACATATTTATTATTATCAATTAAAATCATGAGGAAGGCTGTTTTGGGACAAATTAATTTTATTTAACTTCAATATATGCTCAAATTAAAATGGACGCTATAGTTGACTTAACGTATCAAAAACGTTTGTCTCTCACTTATGAATCATCTATGCTGTCATCAACGGCAGACGAAACCGTGGCATGTAGCTAGTTTCCAATGGAGGCTAAGGATTTCTAATTTAGTATAAACCTGCTCCCATTTATCTTAGCATTGTTCTATCTACATTGTTAAGTTATTAATACAAAGCTTAAAGAATATTAATTTGAGAAACAATAGTGCGAAAACTTATTTAAAACTACCACCGTAATAAGGGGTTGGAACAATAGTGCTCATGACAAACAAAGACAGGCTTATTAGGTAGTTAAGGCGCTGAATTAGAATATAAGAAAACAATGAACTCGTGCAGTAATTTAAACTAAAAATTAATTAGAAACTAAATCGTAATAAATGGAAAAGAACACTAAAATGTAAAAATCCCTGATAAGTCAAAACGGCAACAATAAAATATCCCAAAACATTATTACGGGTAGCTCAGTGCTATCTCCATACAAAATACTTTAAGCGGAAACCCCATACGCATCAAGACTTCCAACAATGGAGTATCTTGCAATCCCGTGTAATAAAGGCAGCGAGCGCCCACATTAAAATCTTATCCCTTTCTTAAATAAAAAATTCACGAAAAAATAAAGAGAGGATACCTCCCCTATTCATCTCACCCCAGTCCACCCTCGGTACACTCCACTACAAGAAAACTCAAAGAAAATCTAACTTTACGTTGTACGATGCAAAGTTACAATTGGCATGGCCGTGTAGTTTAGTGTTGATATCGAAACGGACCTTACGCGAACGGGATAAGGTCGATATTCGATCGCGGATTCGATTATCGGAGGAGAGGCTTAGTTGTATGGTATTTGAAAATGAGATGCAGTGCAGAGGGTGGATAGGGGAGAGGAGGGTCTCTCGAAATCCGAATTACCGGGGCGTGTGTAATGATTTTCCCGGACGGAATTATGCCCGGTATCGGAGAATTGGAGACTCAAATTGAATGTTCTTTTTGGATCGATAGAATATAATCTGGTTAGAATTTTATAAAATTTTAGTTGAATTTTTATTTTTATTTTGTGGCCATATCTTCGTTCTTGCGGAATGTTTTTTAAAATAAGAGTAGCTTAATTTGCTCCTTATAACATCAGCTATCAGCCAGTGAAAGTTCCGTTAAATTCGGTTCAGCCGTTTCAGATGTTAGCCGAAATAAATAGACAGACAGACAAAATTTAAAAGTAATATTTTTTTATGTAAGTACCAAATATACTCTCATATGCAATTAGTGTTAAGTTAATTTGGAATTACAAACAGACACTTCAATTTTATTTATATGTATAAATTGTTCACTTTTTTCGTACGATATGAAAGTAGATAAAAAATATAGCATATTGTAATATCAGGTATGTATGTATGTTTTCACATTCGCTTACAGGATGAAGTGCTGTAATAAATCATACGGAAAAAAAATACCTTCGATTTTCCTCTTCATTTTTTATTTGACTTTTCATAAATGAAATTAATGTTTGTTATTCGATGTTTTCAATTGGTGGAGAGTTCGTGAATGTTCGTGAACGTTCGTGAATGTTCGGGAAAATACGACCTGTATTTCAAGTTACTGAGAAATAATAGGTATTATTAAATATCAGTGGGACGTTTTAAGAGATTTTTAATTAGACATTATATGAATATTTAACTGTTCTTTACGTTCACCCAGTCGCTAATCCGATGTTCAGTCACACGTAGAGTTCCGTAAAGTTCGTAATAAAAAAGTTTTATCCCAAAATCTCTATGGGGCACGACTCCAGATAGAGTCATCTGGGTGATCGCTCACGACGCTACGTGCTTCAGATATGGCGGGTTGATATCCTATAATTGGGGTCTCTACGTAGAGACACTTTTGGATAGAGAAACCACAACCTATCTGTCACCCTCCCTATTCAGCATGTCATTAAAACTCTATTAGACATACATTTAATTGTTATAAATTTGTCAAATATAATAAAAAATACAACGAAGTAATATTAATATTGCAAGTTTTAATATTAAATAAAGACAAGTGGTTCAAGTGACCCGATATTAACATCGAGCAATTAATATGTGCTATAATTAATTCCTTATCAAAGAGAACAATTGATTTATGGAAAATTACTTTTACGATAATACGAGTACTATACTACGTAATGTTATAGTTGAGGAACTTCTCTATTCATTTAAATAACTCCATGTGTGTGTGAGTGTGTGTGTGTGTGTGTGAGTGTATGTGTGTGTGTGTGTGTGTGTGTGTGTGAGTGTATGTGTGTGTGTGTGCGTGTGTACTAAGTATCGTAAATCAGTACTCCATCGCGACCTCAGTGCTGTAAGTTCATTTCAAACTTCCTAAACGCGGTCAAATTTTACCGAATAAAACATTCCATTTTCAAATCCCGTCTCGGAGCGGAACCTAAACGACCCCGAAATTGCTGGCCGCATTCACCCAGACAAAAGCCGTAAAAGAAAAAAGAAAATTTCCATCCCCTCCTTCATTTAGATTTCCCGCCCCATAGAGGCGGCGACGCGGGGGTGGAGACGACTTAAAATCTCATAGAAAAGAATGAGACGGCCATATGTCCACCTGTTGCGCTTAACTTACATATTTTCGTATCTTTTCCGTCTCGGAAGATTTGTATGCGTGCGGCGTATCGATGGCCACTGCAGCGTTCGATTATTGAAATGAGTTCTAATTTTAAAATTCATTGTAATCTCCTTAATTATGGGAACTAAGCGGCATTTTCTAAATTTAATTTTCCCCAATCGTCGCTTATGAGGGACAAAAATGCAATAATCAATATAAATTTAATTAACACATTCTATACGACGACCGGGTTGTGATTAAAATTGTTTTGCAAAATGCCACACAAAATATCTACTAAAGGAACACCCTTAGCACTTCCAGGGTTGTCGACTCGTGATCTTATTGTTATAATTCAACAGTTTTTCTTTTCTTTCATAGCGATGTAAGTTATTTCTAAACATATTTGTGTATTTTATTTAATTTTTACACAAATTGAAATGTTGTAAACAAGTGAAAAAATAAACAATATTTATTATAATAATACTCGACAGCCCTACGATAAATGTAATTAAAAAGTAATCTTAAATGACTCTTAAAACTAGAGACATAAGGTAAAGTTTTCAAAAACAAGCGCATCACCAGAAGACAGAAATAAAAATGTTTGTATTACCGTTTCCGGCGGTCCCGGGTTCGTTCCCGGACACGTGGTGGTTATTACGGGGAAATAATCCAATAAAAATAGTATCTGATTAAATTACGATCTCGGTTTGTATTTGGATAAATGTTTATGGGTTTGACTTGATGTTAATATAACTTAAGGAAAAATAAGGGATATGAATAATATTAATATTAGAATTTATGTATTAAGAAAAATTTGCAAAGGTAAGCTTATATATACATATATATATTTCAGAACAAATAGAGTTACCTACCTACCATGATGTATATGGATAGAAATATCTCTCATAATAACAAATATTAAAATATATCTTAATATAAAAAAATATTCATCTCAACTACAGCTCGCTGGAAACTTATCTATAGTTGGAAATTTAAGAATATCTTTGGTAACATTTATAACAAAAGTGTGTGAAGAGTACAATGTGGTAAATTTTATTACTGGTATGTCTTCATCACATTACATGTAACAACAATTTTCATATAAAATTAAAACCAATCAGACTGAATCTTAAAATATTTCTTACATTGTATCTTTCGAAGTAAAGAAGTCAGGTAGTCTTTTAATAGATATTACTATAGTTATATATATCCGAGAAGCTTTATCTAATAATAATGTATGTCTAAGCAATGTTGTATAGGTATCCAATACGTATAGGTGTAATAGAACGGACAGACACCCGACCATTATAATGACATCACTAATGATTAATCTGCATCTCCTCAGGACAAGGTCAAGTGTCGTAATCACATAAGCGTAATGTACTAACGAGATCGTTTTCCTTGTATTAGCAATTCTACTTTACACTGAAATGCTAATATCCTCCTTGTTACACTCAACCAAATTTTTTTTATTGTAACTTACCATAGAGACGGGTAGGGGATGCGCCCCCCCATTGGGGTACGGGTAGGGGGCCATGAGGTAGCCCATGTTGAAGCCGGCCGCGGGGTGCGGTTCGAATTTACCTGCAATACATAAGATATTAATACTACATATATAATAGTTGTATTTACTAAATAAACTATTTCTACGAGTAATTTCTTGTTTCACGCTCACTGAAACTACAAATACATAAAGTACTGAAACCGCGAGCGAGGAAATTACAGTCATTTGTAGATGTAATTGTGCATTTTACTGGAGCTTTGTGTGGTCTACTGTACTTTATACGTATTTTATATACATATACTCAATTATATTCATATTTCAACATAGGCCTGCTTTCAAAAGGTTGCTTGGTAGTCAATTTATTGATTAGATACAATTAATCGAAATTTGTGGGCAATGACTCCGATTATACCGACATCCGGTAAGAAATTACTGCTCTAGTGATATAAAAATAATTATTATTTATTTGAAGAGGTTCTTTAACGCAGGTGCCACCAATTACGAAATAATTACGAAATGAACGTCAATGTTAAATTTTATGTTATTTTGCATCATATCGGGTAACACCACGATATTGGCAACACCTATTAAAATATCAAAAATAAGCAGTAGGTAATGTAAGTGTAAAACAATATTAAATAAATGGTAGAAAATGCATTAAACCAAGCATTTAATAAAATCAATAAATAAATAAAATATTATATTAAAACAAATGAATCCAATAGCTATCAATCAATGTTTTCTTGAGGTCAATCTATTTACTATATTTGGTTCTAAAATCTGCAACAGACAGACATACGTAATAATAATAATACTGCCTTTAACTTTTGTTCCTGTCGGAGGTGCATTTGTATATAAAGTTGTACCTCTACAAGTATACCTCCGTATCGAGTGTCAATTAAAACTAGTGATGTAACGAATCCGTTTTCGATGATTATTAAAATGCCAAGGACGGAAAGGTATTTATTATTTTGTTGTTTTTTTTATTTTCGAAGGGTAGTCTGTTTTTTGGTTCACATATTGAAGTTTAATAAAATATCTGAATCTTTTTTATAATTTTTTTGTAAATTCATCATTTAGGCTCTTATTAAGTATATTATTGGTTTAAGTTAATCGTATCTACTTCTCGCATACAATTATTAGTTTGTGTATCAATACTGTATCAGTAATTGAACCACACACTTCAGAATACTAGAAATTTATAAACTCAATGATTTACTTTAGATAATATAATTATTTACTAAGCAAAGAAACAAAAATAGTAGATAAGTCTATAATATTATCAAGTACCATTTTTTTTTAATTTTATATTAAATTCATACTTTTTTTTTATTAAAAGATATAAAAAACAAAACAATTTTTAAACATTTCAAGATTATGTTTAAAAAAATTGTTGTAATTTATCATTGTATGATAAGGCGTATCAGATGATATGATAATGTAATTTGTATATTTCAAGGAATTATATTTTAAGTTTATAGTTCATATAAATTGAATAGATACGATTAATAACATCAATTTATGCAATTAGTGTTGTAGATATCGATTATTTTGGGAAAATATTTAATATAGACGATTTACTAAATGGAGTCTTGGACTTTGAAAGATTTTGTATCATAGGCTATTATTATTCTAATGACTTCTGACAATATTTCCTTTATTTCTTTAAACAATACATTCAATACTACTTTATTTACTAGGAAAGTATTATATAATTTAAATGAAACTTCTTTTACTATTATACTTTTTGATGGAAACATCTGATCATGAAAATAATTATTCTTAATTAAAAAGTTTAAACTGTTTAAAATACGTTTAAGATATATTAAAGTATAGACCTACTGACGGACGGACGGACCCTGAAATTGAGCATGACTATTTAATATTGCCATAAAGAGGTATGATTCTTAGAATACCGTGGAGGGTCTAAGCCTAAATCAATATTGACCAAGTGTGTAACGATGTGTGTACACACGCTGGAGAGTGCAGTGTATTACCACCGGCTACTGGTGATACAGACATACAAATTTTGGAAGTATATTATATATATATTAGGATCTAGTTATCAAACCAAGTCTAACTTATATAACTCGATGGTAACCAGCGCCGGAGGCTGGAGTTGTTAATTTGCTATGCATATTAGCGAAACCGTTCCATAAATTAAATAAAAAACATAAATTTTACATTTATTGCCAATAATAATTAAAATGTATGAAGTCGTAAATGATTTCATTTTATCTTAAGAAATATTGAGACATAAATTAACATTGTAAAAATTTAATAAAATCTTAAGATAACGTAAATTATGAGCGTATAAAAAATATTAAAACATTTAGGTAATATGAATACCGGGTTAAATCTAGTTTGTACGACGATTGCCTAATCTACCTACTACCTACTACCTGGGGGGGCGAGACACGTAATTGAGGTCGCGTCATCCGTGTTTGTTTAGGCCCCGGATCACGCGTCCACTTCAAATATATATTTTTTAACTATTGATAATATGTATCTGTTAAAACAAATCCAATCTGCGACACAATCAAATGTGAATTTGAATAAAAGGCACGCTTTTTACAAGAATGATTGATGACGCCCGAGGGACGGGTTAGCAAAACCAATTACTAAGTCATCCGCGGGAACCTGTACCGACCGACCGACCGACCTCTTTGTTACTTCAAACGAGAACATCAATGTTGAATTATCAAGATGACATATAGACTGAATTATTTGAATTATACATACGAATGTTTTTGTTAAATAAATTAATACATCAAATAGGCAAAATGCATAAAATTATAAATAACTTATAAATGTCACTCGAACTGAATATTCATATCTTAAAGGTGACTCGGGCGGTTGGAGTTACACGGATGGGACAAAAACAATTGTTTGAATATATTCAAGTATAATTCGCTCCAATTAATTCTAATTAAGAATACATTATATTAAGACGCCGTCAGTCAGTCACTTGGAGCTGACTGACCGATTGTAAAAAGCTCGTTATTCTGAACTTCAGTTAATTATCGACGCATATCAAGTTCCAATTAGAACTTGGATATAATGACATAAAACCAAGTAGCCGGGCATATGAGTAGCAGAACGAGAACGAGATGGATGATTAATATATATAGGAGAGAAAAGGATAGAGATAACTCGAGATGCATCTGTGTTGTATCTTATTATGCATCCGATACGCGTTTGGACTAATGTTTATTTTTTTAAATATAACAAGTTGTATCAAAATATAATTTTAGTTGTTTAAATATGAATGTATGAATAAAAGTATTATAATTAATTCATGTTATCTCCGTAACATTCATAATCTCCAAATGACAACATCGATAGATAGTATTTGTACAAAAAGCTTGTTAGACGGAGCGAGACGAGGACTGATAACTAATCAACCGAAAAGTGTAACTATTTATTTTATATCTGAATTGATATTATTGTATTTATTAAAAGCTATTGGTAAAGTCTAATCTATTGACGACAGAATGCATTGTATAGATACAATTATAATAAGATAATTTGTTACAATAAGTATAATAAAAAATCTAAAAAAAAATAAAATCGATCGACAATTAATTTTTGCTATTAAAACAAAAGTTAAAAAAAATATTTTTTATAAATATAACTATTATTAATGATGTTTTCCCATGGACTGAAACCGTGACGAGGAATGCCACAAACGGAGGCCTTATCGTCTTTAACGAGAATTGTTTGAAATACTTACAATTAACGTTAAATACCTCATAATTATATTAACCGGCGATCGCTTGTAGATCATAATATTGTTCAACATAGAACATAGCTTCCCATAAAATATCTTAACCCTCCGATACTGTTTTTTTCTTTTAGGTCCGGAGTCGTGGCTGATCAGATTAGACCAGAACCGGTTCCACGAAAACATCCACTACAAAAAATAACAAAAAAACAACACTAATAACAACAAATAACGAGGCGGTCGGACGTGTTAGGGATGTGGGGTTATCGATTGTTCACTTATCGATAAATTAGATATTTAATATAAAAAAATATTATCATATAGTATAATATAATCTAGAAATCATAACTCATTTATTTACAATTTGTAAATAAAAAAAATCGATACACAATTATCGACCAATCACGTCACTAATGGAGGCGGAGTCAGATGAAATTATACGAAAATATTATAACGATAGTGACAGATGATTATAAGCTGGCGATAAAACACACATAATTCTCACGTAATGGTCGCCCGAGGAGCACATTACCACTTCGATAATTCCCACCTATAAGTATAAGTATAAGTGACCGTAAGTGAGTATAAGTGATGATTCATATTGAAAATTTAATAAGCCTTTAGTGACGATTCTGTAATGTATAATCTCTGACAAAGAATTTGTCTAAAACACAAATATAAGTTAAAATAAGTGTAGACGATAAAGACTTCCACTCAACATGCGCTTGCGCAAGGTATTCCATATAAAGAGCGATGATTCCTTAATGCTAAAAGTATGTTATACCTTTTTCCTTAGCGCTTAATCACGCGCGGACATTTTGGAAAGTTATCCGAATACCAAATTCATTTAAATACGATAAAAATTGCACTAAAGTAACTCGCATCTGATGTGAGATAAATAATGAATCATATGAACAATGGCCGTGTGGTTTTAATGATTTATTAAGTGAGATTAGAGTGTACACTTTGTATTAAGGATGTCTCAGCCAGAATAGGACCTTGAGTTTTTTCTAGATATATAGAATGTTCTAGAACTATATTGTTAATTATGACCTTTAACTACATTGTTAACTTTAATATAACATATTAACAAAATGGACTCCACCTACTTCCTAATATTTTTCTATAATTAGGCACATTGCAATTCTGATTACAATCGCATTGAAAAGGCAACTATGGATATTTTTGATTTTGGATTTTTTTGAAATACTAAGTTAACTATACAGTATGTTATTTTTAACTAGCTGTGCCCACGACTTTGCTCGTTCGGAATATATTTTTAAAATAAAACACCCTAATTTACTCCTTATAACATCAGCCATCCGCCAGTGAAAGTTCTTTTGAAATCGGTCCCGTCGTTTCAGAGATTAACCGACCCAAACAGACAGATTTTTTATGTAAGTACTGTATATACCCTCCTATGCATGTAGATAGATACAAACAGACACTTAAATTATATTTATATGTATAGATCAAACTATATGTAATATCCTCTAAATTTTAATATTTGTCCAAAACCTATGTATGGGTCGTTAGCAACCGATATTCCAGTGAGACTCTCAGAACTGGTAGTTATCAAGGGATCTTTGAATTTGATTTATCATTTTAATTGTATTTATATGGTAATGAGTGAACTACTTTTATTCCGTGGACCTTATGGTCAATATCTATTAATAATATTAATATTAATTTACATTTATTTTATTACAAACATGTTTTATGTCTCTTAGAAGCGTTAAACGTGTTTTAAGTGATTTATATTATATTATAATAAGTTATCGCCCACTCATGTATTTCACTGTATATGATTATTTAGATATTTCGTATACTTTGTATATCGCATGGTGTAAATGAAAATTCATATAATATATATATAAGAATAAGATATATAATAGAAAGAAAAAACTAATTATAAAATAAACGCAGGGAAAAGAGGTATTCGATTATTTTGACTTTGCCTATTTATATGTTTATATATATTTATATACATAATGTGTATGTATGTTTGTACACTTACCAAAAACAGGACTAAGGTCGGATTTAACCGATAGTTTGCCGGAGTAAGGTTCGCCAGACTTGTCCTGCAACAAATAATTATTATCATTAGTATTATATATTTTGTAACATATACATATGTAAAAATTGCTCTTTATCATCGTCTTAATTTATTAATACTAACGACTTTTATGTGTGAAATCACTTTGCATATTTGGACTCTAACATATATATATAACATATGTATAAGACTAAAAGACATTTTTAAGATCTACATCAAACTTACAAACTTTACATAAGAACCCGATGAGAATATTATCAAACCCATTCATCAAACTACAATCCCTCTTAAATACTCATGACATAATCGTTAATAAAAAGCCGAACGAATCCTCCCGTTGCGCATCACGCAATCTCCACTCGGAATCTCTCAAACAATACACACGGTAATGGACATAACCAATCGAGTTGTTTCCGCTATCATTAATACGAGGATCCTCTAAAGGACCAATGGAGCGGAGACGTCTTAGCACCTTGGTGATATTTGGGGATTATTATCGACTCACTCGATACAACTTTTATTATATATATATTATTAAGGTATCAAAATGTATTAATAATATGTTTAGTGAGCGCTATGATATGAATTTTAATATTAATTATTCTTCATATATATTAGTATCGTGTGTTAAGTGATAGCTGCCTCGCCATCCTTGGAGGGTCGTAATTGGATCGTCACAATCAGTTTACCCCACTCGGACGTGTTTACCCCAAATCAAGGGTAACTATTTGATAGATTTTTTCAACCACTCATCCGGTCAATTGAGTTTACGTGATATTAATTATGTATTAACAGATCTCGATATAAAATGTCGGGGTAATATATATTTGAGTGTTTTATTTGTTATATTTATATAATTTAAAGGCTGTTACAGTGTTGCTGGATATTTTTACATCACATTTAACACGCTCAACCCGACCAATGAGTCGGATATTACAGCTGGTAACATTCTTACAATAAAAACTCAGGAATATATATTTTCATATAAAATTATACAAACGGCGTATCGCGTGACATCCATATACAAACAGACCAACATACAAAAAGTTTATGAATTTTATATTTACAGTAATTGTTATCTGTTGTATTAATTACCACCGCTGCAAGTATAAGAGCAATATAATAATTGTATTATTAATTAATGGTGATTGTAACAGCTGTTTAACATGAACGCGTGGTATTTGATCGCCAAGTACGGGCTGCAGATGGTCTTAGAGGGAATTATTCATAAAGATACACTTGTATGTTAAAATGTTGCTATTTTAAGTTTATGAGATATACCATTAATTAATATGTATATATATATAATTCTAATACATAAAGATGAATAGATGTAACCTGTAAGCCTTAATTAAATGATAATGGCTGACATTTGTTGTTTGTAGAAGTAATTAACCTATTAAATTGGTTAATGGTTTAAAAGTTAACATTCCTTGTTTATTTAAGACGTATATGGAATAACATCCCCATTTCCCTCCCTTTTTTGTAATGTGCTTCAGGAGAAGCAACTCATTATTTGGATCTTTTTTTAATATAACAATACTTTTTATAGGGGTGTTTTTCCAAAGTGAACATTAAATTATCTAAAACAAATATTATATAAAAAAGAATAAATTATTATTAATTTCTTAGTATAACTACTTTAAAAGGTTTATCTTAACACAAAAATTATTTAATATATATATAAATGTAAATATATCTGATGATATGTATCCCTAATTAGAATTTTAAATTAATAAGTACAAAAATGGTAAGTCTTTTTTTATCCTGCATCCCTTAACAGAAAAACGCCCAGACAATAGGTACCTCTTTTATGAGAATAAGAAATCCGAGAGAGAGAGAGCAACTGAACCAGCCATCTCTCTCATCACTCACATATTATATATTCACAATAACAAAACTCCAATAACAATCAGGAGAGGCAATAACAAAGATTATCGCAGATCCCTAATACAGGTTATCAGGACAAATCTTGGTATCTTAATCCGTGGGTAGTGTTGATCGATGTCCAATGGTGTTCAGATAACATAATATAACATAACATCTATTTTATGTTATGTTACGTCTCTTGAGTTGGGTATAATTCTGTTGATATAACAATTGGGATATTACACAAGGACATAAATAGTTCATATTAAAATGTTGACGAGTTGGAATCAAACCCACGACCCTCAGAATCACTGGACCAATCCATACATGGAATATATCTTTAAATATTTTCTAGTATTAATTGATTGGTTCACGTTTCATAAGATTATGAATTCCAAAAATAATCTTCCTAAATATAGTGATAGTCGTTATCTTATCAACAAGGCTGTGACGTATTTATTATGAGGAAAATAAATGTTGATAAATTATATTTTGAATTATGCATTTGGCGTTACTAAAGTATCAATTACGTATTCAAATAACAATTACGAACGGTATCAATTACGAAATCATTACAATATGTTAGAAATTATAACTTTAGTTACTATTAACTTACTAACTATAATTGGATCTCCAATTCCATATCTTTAAATCATTAAAATGAATAGAAATAAACCACGTATAACAAAGGTTTTTTTTGGTCTGTTTTTTTTTTACGCTGTGACAGCATCCGGATGACAAAAGATCAGCAGTTGTATAGCAAATAAATATAACACGATGCAAAAACGCCCACCCATCCAAACTAATTGTCGACGATTCGGGCATTCTCCGAAGCATTATCGCTTAACAGGAATCAAACCTGGGACATGCTTAACAGAACTTCAATGTTAATTGGTATTGATTCGGTAATTATTTTTATTAGGACAACTGAGATGAATTGCGGAAAAAATATTAAAGTGTTTTTAAAATTGCATTGCTGTTACTAAATTAGACCCGTCTTTATTATGTCATATGACCAATACGAATGAAAAATAAAAATTACATCAAATACGTGTTCTAAATTCAAACACTCAGGAATAATAAGTTCCAAATTTAAATACTTAGGAATAATAATAATAAAATAACATGTTCCAAATTCAAATAGTATTATTAACAAATTGGATACAATGTGTTAAATTAAGTTGAATATAAAAACGGAGTCAAATTTTCAATTTTGTTGAGTTTTCGAGTTGCCTGTGGTGTAATAAATGGTACTAACAAGTTGAGTTCTCGGAACGGACGGACCTTCGTCTTTTATTTTTGGGTTTGGTCACGAATCCGAAGATAAATAGTGAAAGTGACGTCATCCTTGCTTCACTGTAATTACGTTCTGTCCGAATCGGTTTTGCTAATCAGAATGAGATTGATACGCTGTAATATTTCATATGATATGTAATAAAAAACTAATTAATATAACGAATCCGTTTAAAATGAAAGAAATACAACATGATAAAGGCTTGCAAGTTATCATCAGAATTGTGTTCACACGTAATTAGACCTCTCGTCTCATTAGCACTTCGACGACGGAACTCACAACCAGTAGCTGTCTCTTTCACACCTACGTGTTAAGTATATCTGTCTCGTGATTGTAGATCATCTATTTGATTCCGTATTCCTGACAAACGATTGGTGCGTGTGTTTGTGTCGCTCGTTAGACACTTGTATTTAGCTATTTTGTTATGTTTAAAAATGTTAAGCCAATGCGAGTGCGTTACACATACCTACTACTTAAAATATTATATGCATAAAAGATGCTGAACAAATTGTGCAAGATAAAAATTATCTAAAGAGATAATGTTATTTTGATATTAACATATCAAGTTTTTTGTGAATATGCATAATATTTGCATTTACCAGTTCCCGCAGCACATTACACTTGGGGAGGATAATAAAATATGGAAAAACGAACATCTACTCCAGACACTCACTACAATTATATTGAATACAATACAATACAATACAATACAATACAATATAGTTGAACACTAAAATTTTCCCATTAGAGCACGTCCAGCGTATTTCAATAAACTGAACGATGGTAATTTACAGTTATTATCCTCGCTGACCCCGCAAAACACCCACCGTAGCCGGCCGCTGTCACAAATTAAAAAAAACAAAAAAAAATCTGGTATAACCAGAAAAAAATACATCCAACCCAAACAAAAATCGACCTTATCACCAAAAGATAAGATTCAACATTAACCACCCCGGTGGTATCGTATTAGGGAGCGTAACTCCGTAAAAGGAGCTTTATTTCAGAAGCGAGAAAGTATAAAGTGAATTATGGAAATTTTCAACCGACGAGGGCGATTGAAATTGTACTTTAGCGCATGACCATAAGGTCGTAAAGGGGATGCGGGGGTGTGTTTTTTTAAAAAAGAGCCGATCTCGTTTGGCGTGTACCTGCGCCTGCGCAGACGCACTGTATTTATGGCGCCTCCGATTCAACACGTGGTACATTGGTATTAAAAAGCTTGTTAAGTGTAACTGTCCGTTTCCCTTCATTAGCTTTTAGATTTTTTAAACGTTTTTTTGGTAATAAATGTTTTTCTATGGTTTAGTTACAAATTGTTTAACCCTTTATTGGATTTGTTTTTTTGTATCAAGTGTACGTGTACGTGTGTAGTGACGAAGATAATTATATAACTACTACATTATGATAGTTTTGAAGGAGTAGTAGAAGAAGTTTCAGTTTTATCTCTAACAATAACTAACAAAATGGACTATTGATTTTTAATCTTGATAGACTATTTAATATCAATGAAACAGGAATTTAAATTCAATTAACCTTACTGACTATAATACAATATTAATTCAATTCTGCAGATAATCAAAACAGTTAAACAAAAATATAACTTTTATGTTCATTTTAATTCAAACTTATATAATTAATTTGTTCAATCCACATGGATTGAGCCCAGTTGTAGTTATTACACTATGAATACTGCTGACAACTTGAACTATGACAGAATCGGAGAAAAATTGGAATTAGACGCTGTATGCCCTCATTCCTCACGGAAGGCATCTATCTGAAGATATCCAAGATAATAGGTAATAGTTGGAGATCATGGCCTCAGTTCGTTTGTCACCAAATCCCATGAGATCTTTTTGGTATCATATCTCTAACACAATCTTTGGTATTTGATCAATCATCACGGACAGGTAATTAAATATCCTCAGCACTAATAAATAACGAGTAAGTTCCTATGTCTTGATCGTTTTTTTTTTTTTTTTCATCAAATATTATAGATATTTGATGAAAAACAAACAGACAATCCTCGTCAACATTAATATATGATTATAACATAAAACATTTCTCACCTTAAAGTATTTAGACTATATATTTAAAGGAATTAAATACAATACGCATAGTTCCAAACAATTGACAAACAATTGGACCCACGTCCTCCAAACACGGACAAAGACAACGGATGGGCCTACCTTGTTATTTACTTTTATTTGCATCAGAACAATTCATAAAAAATAAGATCTCAAGATAACGCGACCGAAGAGACAAATATCTCGTAGACAGACCAAAAAAAATATCGGATATTCAAAAAAACATTATTATTTTTTTGTATCACTGACATATTAAAAATGGAGGCGAAATATATTGTATTATTGTGACAAAATATATTAAAACGTGAAATATTTTTGAAATAAAATTTTAAAATATTACATTGTACACTATTCTATTGTTGCTTAATAAATTCATACAAGTAATATTTTATCTCTGTCTAAAAGTTTTTGTTTCATAACACGAGTACCCAAATATTATGGTTTTTGGAGATAAGACGAGACGTCAGATAAGGTTATTTATTTAATTTTGAACTCTACCACCTACGTATTAAGGACTAGGAGGGGTGCAGGGTGTGGTGATTAGGATTACGGAGGAAGACATGTCTTTCTTTAATCACAGTCTGAAAGGGATTTAGATAAGGTGTTTGGACTGAAGTATTACATGCTCAGTCCTAAGTATTATATATTGAAATATATTATTCTTTTTCATTGATTTTATATAGAAATATGTATTTATTTAGACTTGAAACAGTTTTTTGCAATAAATGTATAAATGACACGATTGCTCAATTTTTGAACTACCTGAAAGAATTTACAGAGGTAGCAGATTCGAGTTATGATATTTTATTCATAGTTATATTATATTTTAAAATTAAGTAGTAATATATATTTATTATAATATAATATAAAAAATAACTTTTAAAATATAAAAATATACATTTTAAGAGATTTATATAAATTGTATTATTTGTAAATTAAATAATAAATAAATATTATTTGTTCTTATAAATAATTATTTTATTTGTAATAAGGAGTCGTTAATGTAGATGTTAGCAGCGTTAGAAAAACAAACAAAGACGGAAAGGGAAATTGGCCGCGAGAGGGCGGTTATGTGAAGAGACTGCTCCACATGGGGACACTTGAATTTTTTGGCGTTTTTTAACTTTAACTTAGTTTTATCTTAACTTTCTAAAGATTAATATTGTAAGGTTAGTTTTAAGATAACTATACTAACATGTAGTGTTGTTTATGTGAAATTAGTTTTACTATTTTCATATATTTATTACTTAAAACTCAAGTAAAGTTAATATTAGTAGTTTCATAAATTTCACCTCGCTTAAAACTAATTTAATAAAAACTATATATCAGTGTTTTAGACGGAAAGTGAGTTTTTAACTATATTTTTTTGAAACATAATTATATCCAAGTTAAGTGATTCCAAAGTTTAATTTTAATACTAGTAGATAAAAGATGTATAGTGATTAGAAATAGTAACGTTCAATCCACTCCAAACCGTTGCATTGCGTGAAAGAGCCGCCTACAATGGAGCTGAACAAATATTTCTTTACCTGTGAACCTTTAGGGTCCATGACTGGCGGGATTGGCGATGTACAAGGGTTGGATGCGGTATTTTGTATGTTTGTTTGTTCACGCTTTAACCATTTTAATTTTATATGTTATTAATGTCAAATAAATTTGTACTTTTTTTTTTATAAATTCCAAGAAATTTTATTATAATCTGTGACGGGTATCCTTATTTTTTTTATTTATATGGAATTTTATTATTGTCAAGTTTGTTATTTAATAATTATTTCTATATTTCTTATAAATAATACAAATATATGATAAATATCAACAATTAATAAATAAATCTAATCTAAGCTATAAATATTTGAATGCCGCATCCAAAATGTATACCATCTTGGTATTAATCATCTCAGTCAGTATAAAGCACTATCAATAATCATGATAGCACATATATTATAATCACGAGAGAGATTTTGTTCAACTAGAACTCAACGTTAAGACACTGTATGTACGTATGTCGTTCCATTATACCTCCGTAACATGAATATTTGATTTTAGTTCGTGAATTTTATTCTGATATAAAATGCTTTAATATTACTATTTATTATATTTTTTAAATAATTGAGATGAAATTGACCCTTATAAAGAATGTAATAAGGTTTAAAATGAGTTTTTAAATAATGTTTGGTATCTTTGGTAGTGATCAGGTAGAATCCGATGGTCAAACATTGAATACTTACAAACAGGATTATTTGCTGACGCTACCGGTGTTACCGCACACGTGTTTGTACACAAATATTCCCCTTTCTAAAGATTTTTGGGTAGCGTCAGCAACAGCAAATAGTTTGGACTTTTTAATTTGCCTTTTATTTTTTTTTTCTTTTTATTTCGTTTATAAATTAAATACTATGTTAATGTATATACAATCAAATATAACAACTTTATCTTTTATACCAAAATTCAATTTACCATACCAAAAACCAAATCCATATTCATATATACATATACGTAGTTATAATTTATAACTACATACTATTATATAAAAAAACAATAAAAAAAATCAAGACCATTAAGATCATATAGAAACATACTAATAATATATATATTTTTTTTGTATAATAACTATTCTGCTGTCGGTACTTCGCCCCCGGAGTAGTTTTAGTGAGCTTTTTTATTTCCCAGTTAGTTGGACTTGTTAGCTCGCAGCTCTAAGTACTTGTCAAATCGGACCTCCCTTGAACTGTGTACCCAATTTGTACTTCTACCACTAATAAAAAAAAACCTCATTTCTATTCTTAATAACATATATATATAAATAATAAATTAAATATTATTATAATTTATTTGTACGAGTTTTAAAATATGAATAGCGCGGACTAAATTGGGTATAAAATACGATGCTATTCAAGGATTAAACTAGTCTAGCTATAAAATACTGGCTTTTGAATGCCACAGGAATTTGAACTTTACTTCACATTAATAAGGATTATATCGCATTGTATTGGCTTGGAGAAATGATTTATCTTAATAACCATGTGACTACAATGTGATTTGTACGGTTTAAATATATGTTTGAATGAGCGCCAAGTTTTTGTATGATTTTATAAAAATACTTCGAAACACTAAATAAATGTCAAATATGTATTTGACGTTTTGAATTTGGAATTCTTGCGGCTATTTTGAATTTCGAACTATTTGTATCGATAATTAGAATGCATCTTTTGTTTTTTTTAATTCACTACGTAGATAAAGACGCTTTTTGAATGTTAAATATAATTGCCATATATGTAGTAATTAGCACATAAAACCTTGTAATGAAACGCAAATTGTATAATTAAAATATTTCTAATAAATTCGTTCCGTATATGGGATGAGGCACTGACATTCTTTTTTTTATGGAACTAGTGATCCGTGGTGTAGTTTTTGTATAATAAATATAAATAACGTATTTATAGATATACTATGTTAAATGTTTTTAACAAAAACTCACAACACAAAAAAAGATAAGTTGCACTATAAAAAAAAAACAATTATTAAAATAAGTCGCTTAATAGTTAAGCAAAATGTATTTTAAAAAATCCCCCGCAAGCCCACACACCAGCTATTAGCGGGCATTATCGTTACTGGTAACACTAATCGCTCATTACCGAGTTCCGTTCAATTCAATAGGAATAAAGTTGTGGGAATAATTGGGGTTTAAGGACTTATTATTTGCGCCATTTCGAGTATCATCATTTAAATATACACTTATTTTATATATTATAATATTTTTAATTTAATTTCAAGTAAATAAAAACTTTAATTTATTGTAAACCATTTTCCATACCGATATAAAATTTGAAACAATTAAAAATCGAAGTCGCGTTCCATTTACGAATTCTTTGTGGCGATTGGTCGAGCAGTGATTCTCGGGATGTAATGGGTAATATTATATGGAATGAGCTTTTTACAACTAAACCGATAGAAGGGCAGGACCGGTTTCTTTTATACCCGTTTCAATTTATTGTTAGTTCGGTTTTATTTTACATTATTATTTTACCACTTCGGATTTTAATTTGCTTAAGCTTTCTCAAAAACGAGATTATATTATTTAAACGAGCGAGTAAAACGAGAAGTGTTTTTTTTATTTTACACGTGTGAGAAGTACAGAAACAATATGTAATAAAGAATTTCACAGCGGAGCGGTCGTAATGAGCTGGAATAGTTCCGCGGAGTTGACCGAGGTCGGCTTATAGAAATAAAAAACTATTATTTAAAAGCTATGGACGTCCGTAAAATTAAAAAGACAAATTATTGGACGTCTTCGTGGAACTCGGTCTTTGTTATCTCACAAGTATTTTCGAGAGTTCTGTTTGTTTTCTACCCCGTTCCCTCGTTTTGAAATCTAATCTCCCCCTCTCTCTCTATCTCGTTAGTGGCTAGGGCGTTCCAAAAAGGCGTAACCGACGCTTCCACGGTTACGTAAATCTGTCACTTTTGGCTTTAATAACAAGACATCTTATGGTACATAGACGTGCTGTTAATTTAATAATTAACAGTGCTATAGAGACCGTAAGTGACGGATCCCACGCACGCGATTATCGATTTATTGGCTAAAAGATAAGTCCTCATTTCGCTTAGTCGGTCTCGTTGGGCTCGTTCGTTGTGAGTTTTGACACGGTTTGATTTTTTCTCGGTTACTCGGATGTGTCGATTGAAATTCGATTAACTGATAAAAAACATAAGGTTTATAATTGTTTGTATTAATACGGTTTGAGAAGCATTAACATAATGATCGGCCGTGTTCGACGGAGCAGGTGTTGGATCGGTTATTCTCGGGTTTACGATAAAATCTCGTTAATACAAAAAAAACTTACATTGAATTTTTAAAATTATTACAACCTTTAATTATATTACACGGGAATTGTTTTATATTGATTGATTTTAATAATAATATATTTTAATACGTATTAATACAAGATTTTTTAATGTTTACACAAACACTTACAAATTCATCTAAATCTTTGACCCCAAGACTCAAACCCGGAACTATAGTTCTACAAACCCATAGTTAGGCGCCGTTACGCCATTATGTGGTTTAAAATATATTAAATTAAAAGTGAGATGAATAGTTACGATCCATCGACTCAACACTTTAATGGATCAAACGTTTATTAAAAATACTTTTTATCGATTTCGCAGCGTGAATCATTACATCCCAAATATATATAGATTTAATATAAACAATTTTTTTATTTATATTTATGATATAATAAAAATCCATATCCATATAATTTAGCTTCACGTATTAAACTCACAATAGTGTAGCTGTTTTTTTTTATCTCGGTAAACTACTTTAAATAGAGATAATGATATTTATTTTACGGCGTTCTTTATTTATCATAAAACGTGGTATTATTTTAACTAAATTCCCTTTTTTATTTGTTCATTTGCTCATTGCGCTCCTTTGATAGTGAAAAGTAGCATTACAATTATCATAAATAAATAATAAATATGTGAAAGCTGATAACCAAAAGTTTTAACTCACTTGATATATAAAAACAGGATACATTACAAAAATCTTACGAAGGCGAGAACCGACATGGCCGGGAAGGCCACGGAAATAAATGTCCAACGTTAATTGAACTAAATGTGTACACAATTGTAAGCGCGCCGGAGACCTCCGCCGCTGGTCACAATTCCCTCGGATGATATTCGAGAAACAAACAAAAGGAGAGTGATAACATTTGTTCGTGAACATGAGTCAACGGGTCAGCCATGTTTGAATGATTCCTTATTCGAAATTTGAAACGTTCCAAATTCGAATGGTCGTATTGAGTTTGGAATCAAATCGGAATAAGTCATTTTATATACTTATACTTTACATATATTACTTCTTTATACGGAACGTATAAATTAAATATTAAAATGTAATACTTTAATGATTGTTTAATAACGGACAAGACAAATACAGAGTATATAAGAGGCAGATAACCCGGAAGCTAATATTTAAATAGTTGAACTTGATAAGCGTTTGTCAGTACGGTCAGTGATGGATTAACTTTAATCTGAGATAGGAGAAAAGGTGAAATTCTTTGTTCATTTTCTGTATATAAAATAATTTTAATATTTTTATTTAATGTACATTATCTTAATCTTGAATAGAAATAAAGCTGCGACGTCTCTTATTAAGGTCAAGTACCTATTGTTTAACGAGCCCGCTCAGTTAATTAGTATTTTTACCGCCCAAGTTATTATGAGTTATACGTTGGACTTTAAATTGTAGGGGATAATAAAAAACTTCAAGTTTTACATCTAATGATATAGAGATGGTTAATAAAATAGTTTTTTTTATTATCTCAATGTAATCAAATACTAATCGTGTGTTCAATTCCCGAACATTGCTACATCGAGCTGATGGGCATCATTAAATCTCCAAAAATAGTTCTGGAACTAAACGAAAAGAATTATAATTGTAATATAATGTAACCATTACCAAACTAATATTAATTTATTAATAGAACTTCGAAATGTAACATTGCTTTAAAAGATTTGAAATTCGAATTTTTGGAAAACGGAAGTTTATGTTTAAACGTAATCAATTTTATGTCATATTCGATTTTCAATTGCATATACGATCAATTAGACGTGATCATGACTTCCGCTTATCGAAGTATACTATTTGTTTGGTTTTCTATATAAAAATAGAATTCGAAATTCAAATTCGAGCGAATGTATTTAATCTTCTATTTGGAACATAAAATTTATATACTTTAATATAGTTCAAGGAAATTTCGTCCCACAATGTATAAATACGTACGTCAATACGAGAGTTTATCGCTTGAACCGATATTTTATTGTATTTACGTTTTAGAATAAAATAGTTGATTACGTTTTAATGTTTTAATTAAATTGTTGTTTTTGGAGAATTGTTATAGTTTATGTCTTTATTACGGAAATAAAAAAGCAGACTACAATAGCTTGAAATAATTTATTCATAGTATATATTATTATTTATTATAAAATAATGTTAAATAAAATATTCCTAACACAAAAGCTAGTCACAATCATTACAGAGTCATACTGAGATCTATTTTGAAAAAGTTCCCGGAACACCCATAGTAAAGTTTAGTGGACAATAAACTTTTAAACGCTAGTGATGTGCCTTTTACGAGTCAAACTAAAAATACGATATAAAAATAAATAAAAAACCGATAGACGGCGTTCATTAACTGCACGGTGATTTATCGTAACCGTTATTTGAATGTGTTTGCGATTCACGCTTAGAAAAAAAATAACATTTTTTCATTTTATGTATTCCGTCTGACTTTACAAAGCTATTGTGTACATTTACTACTCTTTTAAGTTATTTTCTACTTTTATATCAAAGCCAATAGTAAAAAATATATTAACGTTATTTAAAGAGAGAAATTTTTGATTAAAATAAGGTTCGTTACCCACTCAGCTAATGATGAATCGAATAAGTTTTTCTTAAAAAATATAAAAGTTTAAATTTATTTAGTTAGTTTAAAGTTTAGTTGAGCAGAAACCACACTATCGAGTCTTCTTTGAGGACTACAGATAAGGCATCGTTTTATTGGACGGTACTTTATTGATCGCTGATAACTTTATAGATGTGATTTTTGTGGTCTGTTTCATATGATTGTGTAAATAACGCATTATAATATTAAGTAAACTCCAATAATAATACTATTCTAATACACTCATATAATTGTGATTGATGAAATTCTGTATTTGATTTCTTGATGTATCGTAAAACAAAACCTCTTCAGACAATTCTTACAAGTACTTCAAGTATATATTTCCGTGTGCGTGAGTGTGTGTGTGCGTCTGTGTGCGTGTGTGTATGCCTATGATAAAGTAAAATTAACGTAACAACAAATTAATATACGATAATAAATTAATGTATATATGTTTGTTTGTTTAAAATTATTAACATATTCATAGTGACAGCGGAAACGAGACAAACATGGCCGGCTATAAACAAACAGACAACTATACCTGCATAGATAATGCGCTCCCGAAGGTGATTTTATTGATGTAAAGTACTAGAAATACATTAAGTGTTTTATTATATTTATAGAGGTTTTGTGATAATGATAGTGACAAACAAACTGACATCGGAATAGTATTACAAAATTTTTACTACTAGTAAGTAAGTCAGTATCGCTTCCAGTAGCTATATTTAAACAATAGTTATGCAGGCCAATGCAACAGCCTACGTACAGACAATTATAATTATATATACGAAACCCACGTTGTATCAATCCAAGCTCCGGTGAAGGCCTCGTCGCTAATAGAAGTCATATTTCATAGAAATAAAGAAATTGTCGACGTAAATGCTTAAATACTCTGTTAAGATTATAATAGAAATTATATGTACAAACACACAAATATAAATATTTTAATATATATATTTTAAACTAAATTTCCAATCTTTACGACTAGCTAAGCAGCCTAAGTATATAATCAACTATCAGCCAGCGAAAGTCCTGTTAAAATCGGTCCACCCGTCTCAGACTAACCGAACCAAGACAGACAGACAGTTTTTTTATATATCGTATATAGTTTTACATGCATTTAAAGTAATGATAATATGGAATTACAAACAGACACTTCTTTATCTGTATGGATTCTTAATTTAAAAAAACACTGTAAAACAATCTCGATAAATAACACAATACTGTATCAGTCCATTAAAGATGGCGGCTAAAGCGGGAAGCTGTAAGCAATAAATACTAATTAACCAAATGTCCGCACAAGGATGAATAAATGAGGATTTGAAGCTAAAGAGCTGTGTCTGTGTGTCATAAATTCATTTTATTATTAATAAAAAATACCAGCGTAAATGGTACAAGAAAATTTTATTCGTAATATACATATAAATATAATTGAAGTGTCTGTTTGTGTCTAAATTAACAGTTTTTCACTAAATGCATATGGAAATATATACGGTAATATATAATATACTTAATACATTTCTCCTGTCTGTCTGTTTTGTCAGACCAATCTAAGAAACGACTGAACCGATTTTAACGGGACTTTCACTGGCTGATAGCTGATGTTATAAGGAGTAACTTAGGCAATTTTTATAAAAAAAAACTAAAACACCGATTAAAGTAATGGGCAGAGCAAGTTAATGAATAAGATTTTGAATATAGTAATCCCAACGGAAGCGGATGGCATGAGAGAGTCCTTGTTCGCTAAATATAGATTTAGAAGTAAATTCAGACTCCACTAATAATAATGGCCACTCAGTTCATTATTAGTATTAAATACTCTATTTAATTGTATATAATAGTAGAATTAACTCCAGATATAGGATAGGAATAAAAAGACGTTCACTCCTAAAGGGAGTGTGTCCATAGCCAGGAAATACCTCACATTAGCTATATTTAAAGAGCGAGAGAAATCTGAACAATCTCACTAACTCGGAGTTCAGGAAGAATTTATTGAGGTCCGAGTAAGAGTTAATAACAATTATGTAGAAAATTAAGTTATGGACAAAAAATATGGACACTCTTACGAACAAACAGGATAATAAAATAAATATAATAAAAACAAAAAGGCGTAAACACTTAAATCCGAATCCAATTCAAGATATATAATTGTAAAAGAAATCGAAACTTGAAATTGTATTGTAATGGGATCACGTAGGATCCAAGTTATTATGACATACAAAATAAAATTGCTAACAATATTTATACGATCCGTGACTTTGGGAAGCACAGATCTGTCTTCCGTCCTATTTGCACTGATGGAGATCGGATCGGGGGGAGAGGGATAGAAATGAGTTCCATTTGTTTGCACTCCAGGTAAATTCGTGGACAAAGCAGTAGGAGTCCGTGTTTATTATGAGGAATACCTGCGTGCAGGTAGGCTCGCATTGTACGCGCCCTAGCGAATAATAGAGTTTTCGGAAATATAACAATGACTACGTAATTTATGTGTATTGGATTCCAATATTTTACATAAATTTTCGGAACCTGTCACTTTTTTTTATTTTTTTTATAAAAAAGCAATGTTTGGGACGACGTTAGCTTCGGTTCCTCGGATGATTTGTTTGTTTTACGGTTAATTTGCGATCACAGAGATCTCTGTATTTACGTAACGATGTTATCTCGGTTATTTGTGGCCTCGTGTAATTGAGTGGTTTTATCATTAACGTTAAGTTGATGTTTATCGCGCATAGAATTGGGCATAACGGGGTCACTGACCGCTCCTTATGAATATTAACAGACACCTCGACCATGTAAAATTCAATGCAGTAGTAAAGTGTATTTTATCAAAAAATTTCGACGTAAAATTATCATTATTGGACGCAAGTTGGCATCGAATATGACTAATAGATTTAGAAGTTTTGTGATAAAAAAAAACTGGTTCAAATAGTAGCACGGAGTGGGCGGACTCGACCAGCCCAACTACTGAGTCGATGATTTTTGATAGTTGGAAAGTGTAAAGGATGTGAAGCCACAATAAACTGACAATACACAAACATTTATAGACCTTATCTATTATGTGATAAAGATCATTTTTTTATAAATCTAAATTCCTAAGTACAATGGTTTAAACAAGATGTACTGACTGCAAATCAATATATTATGATTTGAATGCAACAAAACCATTGTGTAAAGGAAGAATATGTCAATAGAAATCTACCTGAACATGCGTACAACACGCAAGACCACAACAAATATCCATTTTTTTGCAAGCCATTCTGTCACCTAACCGGAAGTAATAGATGCGTAATTGCTGTGAATACATTGAATCAATTCACAAATTGTAGCGCCGCGTGAAGTGATTCCTTATAATTGTTTAAAAGGATAATCGTGAACAAAATGGTGAAGTAAAGTTATGTGAACGACCACCGTGGTGGCCATTTGACTCATAGTATTAATTGCTTAGAGTTTTGAGAAGCCGTTTAAATAAATAATATTATATTCATGTTTTTCAAACATTAAGGAAGGTAAAGTTACAATTGTTGTGAGATCAGCTAAGAGGTTGTATAGTGTGATTTATATTTCAATGTATTATATATACTAGAATATTAATTGTAATTATATTTACATTGACGTTTGAAAACAACGTCAAACAGATACAGGTGAAATGTGTTATAGCACTGATTGACTGCCTACATATAGACTTTCTTTAATAAAAGAAAGGTAAGTTTATTAATAACTATAGGATACAAACTCACCTCACTCTCGGTCCAATCGATAAGACTAGACTTCTCCTCCAGAAGGTTCTCAGAGCTTCGTTTCTCGTCCTCTCCGTCTCCCTCGTCTTTGAACACTTTGACCTCGTCCGTGGAGCCCAGGTCGTCGCCGCCCGAGCTCGCTGCTGAACTCGCATGCGGCATTTTCAAGAAACTGACTCCCCAACTTCCATTATCCCACCAACACTACATACTATCTGTCATCCATGACCGACTATAATCCCATTTTATCGACTCCTAATAACAAATATTGGTCCTTCGAGCCGGATTCTTTACATTTGATTGTTCATTTCACACTTATACTATTAGGCGATAGTTTTGTTAACTTAATGAGATCACAGATAACTTTTGTCAGGTTGAACTTAAAATGCTACAGCTGAGGTGTTCCGTTTGACTTTGCGCGGAGTTACATCTGGAAAGATACAACAAGACGTTAGTACACACATTAACCATAGGGTCGAGTTTGGAGCGCAGGGTTTATTAATAGTCTGCGCCGCGCTCGCGAAGTTGAAGAGGGATACGGTATAAGTATATATCGAAACCTAAATTTATCTTTAAAATTACCGCAAACGGCATTGTGCCTTATACCAGGTCAAGTGGTCTGTCAAGCACACTCCGAGTCCCTGGCCTCGAGCCAACTCGAGAAAACCCTTGCGGGGAACGAAATATATTAGCTCCGAAACAATTCTAGCAAATACTTAAGTCAATACGGACGATTTATGACATTTTAATAGTTTCCGATCACTGAGACGTACTCGTACGTTCTAAAAGCAAAGCTTCTAAAGAAAACACTACGAGTACACTTATCATGAACAAATCGATTGTTAACATTCTGACCACGACGAAATAGGCGCCGGGGACATGAGTTATGGCGTTCCAAAGGATTAACAGAGTGACGCGTCTTTAACTGACGGTTAAATATTAAATCTAACCATAGGTTAAATACGTTAAATATATGGTATTTAAAAGCCGTAATACTTTTGGACAGTTATAGAATGGTTTTGATGTGATTACACCAATCTTGTAGATTACACTTATCTTTATGACATGAAGTTTTAGTCCATTTGTGATTTCGAAAAGATATTATTACTTAAAAAAAAACTTTAAAAATTACGTTTTTCTATTTACAGACACATATTCCTTTTATGTGGGCTAAATTTTATCTTCTAATTAATAAATCTAACACGGGTGAAGTCGTGTGTTATCATTAGTGAGTATTATTTAAGTGAAGATACCACAATTATAATATAGGTAATAGGTATATAAACTTTAAAGTCATTCAAAATATAAGTTAACCGAAATGTTATCAGGAAGACAGAGGAGCGCCATAGATATAATTATATCATGATATCAATTGATTAATCCTCACTTCTAGGACACGTCCGTGCGTTACATTTATATAAACGAGGTAAAAACATAAACCACAATAACAATTTCCTTGTAATGAACGCATACAATTCTTGGATATGAGAACTCCTCACCTAAAAGTACATGCATGCATATCATATCGGTATGCATATGAATAATGCGACCGACACGTTTGAAGACAGTTATGCATGTCAATGCATGTATTTAAATACGACTACATAATTATAAGGGCCATTATAGGGTGGGGACACATTACCTTTGAATCACGTGTCATTATTCTAATGTCAAGGAAGCGTTCGGTCACAGTGTAGATATTTATCATAGATATTTATATATTTTGGTTATTATTATTACGTGTGTTATGTAGACTGTGTCATTTTATTTATTGTATGTATATTTTATGATTTTTAACTCATTAACCACCATTATTATTATAATTATTTAATTCAAGTACTAATTATATATGAGGAAGTATTTTATTACTTAGTAACTTAATTTTTAATAACAAGTGTAGAGTTTATTGGGCGTGAAGTGATTATGTTTATGATATATGATCATTATAAACAAACATACTTGTGTCAGATATAATTATATATATAATTTAAATACCATATCCCTTATGTGTATTAATAATCGATCCTTATCTGTAATAGATTGAAATGAAAATTTTTTTCGAAAGGTATGATAAATAGTAGTTTTTGAGATTGAGTTTGTTTGAATCTAAAGTTGATTTCAATATCGGAAGAAAATGTATAAGATAAAATTTCTTATTAATTAATAATTTTGGTCAAAAAATAATATATTTACAGTATTATAGTGTAAATTATAACAAGATAACGCGTGTCTGAAATGTAATATTAATTTCAAATCAAATTATACGTCTTTATCTCTTGTTATCTCTCCTTATCTCTCGTTATCTCTTTTTAATCTGAAGAATATCATTATGTTTTTTTTTTGTTAGGACGCGACATAAACCTTCAAGAGATATCCATTGTATATAGTATCAAAAACTAAGTGTCCATAAACATGTTAAATTGGATATAAAGTTGAACTGTAAACGTTGGTACTTTGGCTGGTGGGTGAGGTCATTTTATGGTGGTTTTACGATTCCCCATGGACACCGGGAATAGTTATGCTGATTTCATACTTAAATTTTATATTTTACTTCAAATTGAGTATTTTAAAACATATTAAATTGTCAGTTTGTGTTTTATTATTATTAAGTAAATGGAGATTAATTTATCGTACTTTTGAAATATTCCTATAATTCCGTGTAAAAGTTTGTCAAGATCAAAAATCAGATGTTTTGATCCTTATAAAACTATAGTCAAAGGAATTTTGATAGTTTTTGTTAATATAATACAGGTAACTGAAGTTATCACGGACAGACATATTGAATAAAATTTTATAAGTATATAAAAATAATCTCATATTATATTCAGTGAAGTATTCATCATTTCGCCAAGTTTTTTTCTGCAGTCGAAATTCTTTGGATATCAGCCAAAATTAAGATTTCAACTTAAAATAATAATTTACTTATAAATAGATATTTATATGTAGCTAATAAATTATAATATAATCAAGAATTTTGTGGATTAATCTTTAATCCTTTTCAATATTCAAATGTTTGGACAAAATTAACCAATATAATTGTTTTTCACCAACACGCTGGCCAAGCCTTGGGCCAACACCGACCAATTATAGTTTCAATACTTAGTATAAGATCAAAACAGAAGCTGTTCAGCGCATGCGAGCTCGTAAGAGGCTATTAGATGATAATTTAAAGGCTGCACGCGATTGCTGACTTTATTATTATTGATAAATCATTTGTATTGTTGTCAATATATACATCTTGTATAGAATTTTAATACATACAAAATTATGTATGTATTTAATTTTAATCATTCAAAAGGACACGAACCTGGGACCTCCGGTATATCGTCCAGTCATCCCAAAATATGAGCTACCGTGTCTTTACAAAACCTTATCTAACATTCTATATAATACTTTGTAGTGTAGAATAAATAATAAGGCATGTATTTCATAAAAAAATATCCAGTTAAATAAGAAACATTAATGTAGTCTAAATAGACTGTATTTTTACACTTGAGCGACATGTTGGTAGTGAAAATGCAAATAAGCCGTCATTAGTATGACACATACTTGTTGAACTACCCACATCACTTTTGTTACTTATTTACTTTTTATTAAGTAGTGTTATTATTGAAATGATAATTTTAAGAAATTTATATTATTTTTTTGTATTCATAGTTATTGTGTAAAAAATATATATTTTGTATGAGTAGCTTATAAAGTTTTAATTTTGTTTTAACATTAATAATTTCAATTTATCTTGTAAATATGTAATCTTTTAATAGAATTATACATCAAACTACTTCCAACTCCTTTATAGTACTTAAAATATTAAATAATGTTTCTTTTTTGTCCTAAAATACCCTCCCCCATAGTCACCCTAGTCCCGGACGAGCTAACATTACGTAGCTTCATGAACTATAAACTGAATACATTTCAACACATTGTTATTGGTTCCCTTTTGCATGAATTCATTATATATATAATGTCACAATTCTGTATGTTTGTACATACTATTTATACATAGAAATAGTTCCTTGAATCAAATTGTATATAAAAATAAACGTGTTCAACATTAAACAAAACGCTACCAGAAAACACATTTCTACAACAAAAAGCTCAAACACTGACAGGCAACGCCGGAGTCGGATTACTAATTCGTGCATTCCTATCCGACGCATTCGATTACGACCCTTATTAATATACATATAAGGTACACAAAAATACACATTCAGCACACGTAGAGATAAGTAAATAATGTTTTATTAATATTAGGAGCCGTTTACACTTACTATAATGAAGACGGACCCAATACAACCCATTGATAACTAAAACAATAAAAACAGCGTTCATTAAGTTACATTCAAAATGTACATTTATTATTTTTTACATTTAAACATTTTATAATGAGATTGTTTTGAACTGTCAGGAGTGTTTTGTTTCGTCTTCATAATAATGAAGTATTGGTTGTGAATTTGTTAATATATTATATCAGTTGATGTCATTAAGACGTCATGGATATGACGTGTAATAAATAGATTTGTTTGTTCACGTCATGACAAATTCACAGATCATTATTACATGATTTACCATTAATAATGTATATTAACATAATTTAATGAGTGTTTAATATGTACACTTCTCGTCATGTTTTTAAAAAGTACGTGTTTTTAACGACAAATATAGGTTAAAAGTAATTTAGTTTTGTTACCAATTAATTATTATTAAATAAAATAACAAATAGAATTGGAAACTCATTACATATAATATGACAACAATAGCCTTAACTTAACAAGTTTCCTTGTATTACAAATAAGAATTCCTTTCAAACAAACCATTTAATTAATTTTTTCATAATCGGTCACCCATCTCTCAACTAACCTGGGGCACTGTAGTTTAACTATATGTAAACAGTACTTTAAATCGCAATACAATAATATGAGTGTTAAGTGAGTGCCGGATTCATTTGTTTTACAATTATAATTGCTGAATCACACGTCAACTAATTATCCCGGGGTCAATGATGGAGGTAATTAAGTACTGCCTTGTACCGAGTGTCGTCTACTCGATTAATATGTCGAATAATATATTATATTTTATTTAAACTTATTATGCTTTAATACGAGAATACTACTACTACTGCTACTACTACTACTACTACTACTGCTACTACTACTACTACTACTGTACTAATAATTAAAAGAGCAATTCATAAGTTTACACTTTTGGAACTTGGAACTAAATTGTATCAAATCGGCATTAAAATAATTATTCAATTAATATTTATATATAATACTTTAAAAGCTTTAATTATAAGTTAAATATTGGAATATTGCTTCTGGATATTTAATATTATATCAAATATCAATATTACAGTCAAATATTAACGCGATCCCATTAACTTCTCATAGAACAAAGACCAATAAATCATTGTTTAATGGTGTATCGCCATGGTGTGTGTGTGTCCTTCAACAGTTAGGACAAGAACTTGTTTGAGTATCACTTTATATACAAAAGCGTGAATTTCGTAAGTTTGTTTGTTTGAAATTTAAAAAGGACATCATTTTGCATTCGCAATCTGGAGTTTCTTATTATTTTTTGTATAAAACACAAGCAAAGTTAGTGACAATAACTAGTATATGTGTTGTAGTATTAAAAAAGATGTCATCCGTATAATGGATGCTGTAACTCAGTGCTTAAGTGTTATTAATCTCATCTCAAACACACAACATTTGTTAGCGCTATTATGACCAGTAGCGAATAATTATAGACCTTCGCACGAAACGAGCGAGCGAGTTGCTAACTTACTATGGTTATAATAAAGTGAAACACACACACACACACACACACATCTACATTTATATATATATTAACTTTGAACCAACCAATTAAAACCCAAAATCTATACTAATTAAATTGATATTGTTTTTTATAGCTTTAGAACCGGTCCACAATGATTCTCAAGTCTGACGCGTCTTTACAATTATATATTTAATAATATAATGAGATATGAACATTTTAAATATGTTATATTTATAATAAAGAGTATAAGTGATTGTTTGTGTTGCACAGTACTTAGTCTCGGAGCCGGACTCGACTCATTAAGAATAAATAGTTTAAAACAGTCACCTCGTCAATCCATCAATATTAAATCAATCACAAAAAGTACATTAAAATTACATGTCATGGAACATTTGCAAAATAAATACAGACAATTTTTTTATTTCCCCCAAACACACCATTAAAACGTAAGGTCCAATATCCCTTGGTGGGGAGTAAGGACGAAAAATTGTTTTTTTTTGCCTCATTTTTGAGTTTCGTTTCTAGGAATATCCCATTAAGCGTCGCCTGAACGTAATTTATTACGTTACGGTCGATGTAACCAGTTTTATCTGTTAATTTTACGTTTAGCCACCTCCCCGGTTTATAAATAAAAAATATTATTAGTGACTTGGGACGTTTAAGCATCTGGCAGCGGTCAGTTGGCTTTTTTATTCTCGGTAATATGGCTAGCCCTCGGGATAATGTACTAGAATATCAAGGACAAATTATAAGGACGGCGGAGGCGACTCATTAATACCAACAAAGATACCTCCTCAAATTATGACCATTATGTGTCAACACGGACACGTTTATGTGTGTGTGTGTGTTTGTGTGTGTGCGCGCTATCTGCTTACACAAATTCTTCACACGAAACTTATTAATCAGCATAAATTATTTTTAAACATAATTTAAAATACGTGTCATTAATTTGATAATTATTATAATTAATATTTTCTCGTTATAGTCATAACAAAACCCAGTTTAAATAAAGTTAATATTAACTACGAGAACTCGATTCAATAACTCGAAATCGATTTAAATTCCAAAACACGATCCGTGAGAATAAAATAGACAATGGTAATGAATTCTTATAAACCTCAGCAATATAACCTATTTTAAGGATATATATGTTATATATAAGATATAAATTGTTTTGGTGTCAAACACACTGACATGCAGCGTTATAGAGTTTAGTTTCAAAGCGTATTCATAATGCGTGTGCATTAAACACGACCGTATTAGCATTCCCCACTCTGAGTTCTCATAGCTTTATAATAGCTGTCTTTGTAACTGCAGTCGTTATTAATCTTTATGTTAAAGTATTGGTTTATTATGTCTGTGCGTATACATATATATGGAGAAAAAGAGAAGGAAGTCTCCACTAGGTTAGTACTTAGTACATTTGAGGTTATGTTTGTTCTTAATTCAAATTTCCCGCGCTACACCTAACACTGCAAACAAATAGTTTACGGGTGTCAACAACACTCTCTTGTCGTAATATTGCGTATTGCGTTTACTTAAAATTACATTGTAATAAACAACGGGTACAAGATTCGATTCCCGAACGACACACGACGCGAATTGACAATTTCAATAATAATATAAGTTCGTTAATTTACATTAAAGTTAAATAAACATAAAAATATATATAAGTTAATTAATAATAGTCGGGAGCGTAGGAAATGCGATTATGAATAATTCATTGGGATAACGACCGAAATAAGAAGATTGTTCCTTTCTCAGAACGCACCTTGTCTTCTTTTTGGCGGATTTGGGAATAAAGTAGAATATATATATAAATATAGACTACTTTTATTTCTTACTTTAACTTCATTCACGGTTTGGAGTATTTTACTTTGATTATGTTTAATGAATTGCTACTATGTATGTTATGATCGTTTCGCGTTGTATGAAGATTTGAATGAAATATGATTGTAATGGAATATCTTTGTTAGATCAGAAAAAAAATTAAAACAAAAGAAAAATATTGCATTTTTATGTAAAGATTTTGAGTTAAAAATTATACATTTTTATAACATATTTCATTGGATAATATTGTGTAAAACATATTTCATTGGATAATATATGTTTAAAACTAAGATATTCTATTAATACATTTTTTTATTTTTTTATTTTGCAAGATATATAAAAATATTTCTCTCTTATTGTAACTTTTAGCCTACCACTACAAAAAAATAGGAGCACTTAATAAATACTATCAACGAATACGTTCTAAAAATCAACAATAAACCTCGACAAACAAACTTAGTTATATATATCATCAAAAAATATTTTTTTTTTGTTGTAAAACCACTTACAACTTGTTTTACAACTTACATTATTAATAATTTAAATAACTCATAATTAAACATTATATATAATTAAAATAAGTGAATAATAATGATACGAATATTCAGTTACAATTTTAATTGTGTCTCCATGCCTATAAAGTAACACTAGTAAAAAATTGCTAGTAGACTGGGTATTACAATAAACAAACATACAATAATATTTATTATTAGTATTATTATTAACAGATGTAAGGTAAAGTTTATTGTTACAATGGAATAATAATGGCAGGTGTTATAGTTTTTTGATAGGATATTATTTTTTGTTTACTTACAGTTAAGAATATTTTGAGATATCTTTATCATAATTAATTCATAGTTTATTTGATAAATTGTCTATTTCTATTAGTTATTAAATAAAGATTTTTGTAGTTTTAATATTAAAATATTTAAAAATTAAATATTACTTTTTTATATTATTGATAACATGATGTTATTTTAATTGTATCGGTAATTTTGTTAATCGGATGACTTAGTTTTTATAAAACAATTATTGTTTTTAGTAATGTATTTATATGTATATAAGTAAAAACTGTAGATTCGTATATGTTTAACTTATTCAATCGTGAAATAGTCTTTAAATTTAATTTTAATTTTGATATATAAGAATTTTATGTCAATAATCTGTCCGTCGGTAAACTTCATATTAATGTATTTGACAGTAAGAGATACTTTATAAATATTTAAATAGTAAAATACTTCCATTATTAAAATATTCTTGAAGATTCACGTTTACAATATATCTTGATTGTAGTCGAGTGTATTTGATAAGAGTTATTAATTTATAATTGTCTTGATACAGTTACTTTACGAAGGTTTATTACACTCCTTGATATTGCAATGATATCACACTCAAGTGTTACCTAATTGTTAATGTACAAACTAAAATAAAACTTTTATATTACTTTCGAAAGTTATAACAATCCTTGTTTATTATTTTTACAACACTATTACGGTAATATTATCTTACTACGTCATTGTTTTGAAATTACCACGGACTTGTTCTAAATTTAAATTGTTATTACGTTCATAAAGTTTGGAGTTTTTACGTTTAAGCATTCAAGTAATCGGCGTGTTCGGTTTTAGTTACAAAATAGTGAGCTGCATACAAACAGTCGGATGGATGCAAAGTTCACGTTTCAAGAGCCGCGATTAGTTCACCGGAGTCGATAACATATTTAATTACATTATGAATTGCTCAACACACTTCCCGGCTCGGTGATAACGGACGGCGCCGTATGCACATCAAACTAAAACTATTACAAGACAAGAAAACAATCTCAACTACGGCCACACGCGGTTTAGGCGCACGCGGCGTTAACTATTAAAAAATAAGCGATTCAGGAGCGAAAGTGTTGGCCGGCGACCTCATGACTGATTGTCCACAATTAGAGAACATACCTAAATACGGGCATGGCGTTATCCACAAACACCAAAACACCTCCAAATGCACCGTTAACACAACACCTATTACATTCTTATCACACACTGTGGCTTGTTGCACTCGCGATGCACGTTATGATGTACACTCATTATTTTGTTTACCGGCAGTTTTGGATGAGCGTAGCGCGAACCGTGGCCGGTCGAACGCCGCGAGTCTACTGCAAACAACAATGGTGCGTCGCGCGCGAGAACGAACTGACACCCACACAGACGGAGCGCTCGCACACACCCGCGGCGCCCGTGCACCGACATGCGCATATAAAAAACCAACGATCGGTATGCAGACGTTCGGTTTGAGCAGGTCCTCGGCTTGACGCTGTTTTCGTCTGCGGTTCGGGGTGACTATATCAAAGAATTTTCGTTTTCCCAAATTATTATAAAAATGTGCTTGTTTTGTAATTATTTATTAAATATATTTATTCTGGATAATAAACTTATATGTTTGAAAATAGTGCTTAATGTAAACATTTAATGTTGTCATGGTAGAAGTTAATAAATCTTAAATTATTATTATTATTCTCTTAAAAATATTGAATGATTTTTTTTCCTTTAAAACTAAAAGTTACCAAATCGTAATTATTTGTTTATTTAAATTAAAGATTTTCTGTTTTTTATTAAAATTTTATTTATATATCATAATTTACATTTTATTTTTATGTACAGTACCAAATTAAGTTTAAATAACTTTATTCTATAAAAAAGGAAAGTGTAATAAAATTTCTAATATTTTTTTCGCTTTGAATGAAGGAAGAATCTTTAGCGTGGCAACATTAAAAACAAAAGAACGGCAGTCAGCGAACCTTGAGTGGGCAGGCGATACGATTCGAGCCTGCGCCCGAGTCACCGCGCCATGTTGCCAGCGGCAAGAATGAGACAACGCTCTACAATCATATCTCCATCTCGCTCTCTCGCTTGTTAGCGTTATTGCGTGCTGTAACTATACTCGTCAGCGACTACACCACACACCCACACGCACAATTGTTATCTTACACAAAATTTATAACGAGCAAGTTTCGTCTCAACGAACAATCCTAAATTCTTTACGGAAGGATTCCTTTTTTTCGATTCTTATTCTTACGCCCGGGGCGTTATAAAATTATAATGGTTGCTAATATGAAGTTTGTTTATGATTTGTTATTTTGGCGGCAACGTTCACGGTCGATGACTACTGATTAGAGAATTTAGAATGGATCTAATCAATGAAGCTATTATAGTTGCCATAACAATTACTTCACTGTATTCAAAGTACGTACGCTCTTACAAATATTTTTTAAATATTATTGTTACATACTTCGGTAGATTTGTATTTAATAGCTATTTACAGCAGCTGAATGAGTATAAGTAATGACCTTCAGGTGTTAATAATATAATTACTTATTTAATGATTACCTATTAATTACTGATTGATTCTTAGCGAGAGACTGCCACCTCTTGATTATATATAGTTTATAATACATACATAATTAAAAATAATAGTTTAATAAATACTTTAATGATTGTTTACAAGGTAATGTTTAACGTAAATTTCTAAGTTTTTTAGAAGTTTTAAAATATATAAACGAAATATGTTATGGATTTACCTTATTTTATAATTAAATTATCATTTCACGTTAAAAATGATGTCATAATTTTAAAATAAATATATATATTTTAATGGTTGAAAGTTAATAGCATCCGTCAAACAACACAACGCTCAATTTGTTAATAGTTTGACTCCTTTACTATTTTATATACAATGAAGTAATAATTAAACAATCTGAATCATTGACAATTCAGACACGTATTATTTTTGTGATTTGTAACAAGCAAAAATTTGAATGTAAAAAAATAAAAAAAATAATGAGCTATGATAACAAATATTGAGTAAAATATTTGTTATCATAGCTTGAAATACTTTTAATTTGAAAGTTACAAGTAACTTTTAAATTAAAAGTATTTCAAGTAAAATATATACCTATTTAAATAATTTCATAATAATGCTCGTTCTAGTTATTTTTGCAAAAAATCATTGATTGCTGGATGATGCTGGATGGTTGCTTGAAGAATCTGTATGTACATACATACCAGCATTTATGAAGATATATATATAATTTATGATTTTTTATTTATTTAATTATTACTGTTATTTTAGTTCAATACGGAGCTGTGCGGTTTTAATTTGTCATCTAGTATGCATATATCATGTTTATTCTGCTTAATTGTAGAAATCGTGCGTTTAGAAAAATGTTAAATTTCTATAGATGACATTCAGATATAATCAAATTTGAAATCTATTCATAATACATATAAATTTTAAGTTTCTTTGTAAATCCATTTTAACAGGTATTCATTAAATGAATATGAAAGTATATAACTGTATATACTTTTATTTAATTTTATGTACCGACTTTTATAAAAAAATATATAAAAATAGTCTATTTGTCGGTTTGTTCCGGCTAATCCTTGAAACGGCTGGACCAATTTTAACAGAACTTTCACTGTCGGATAGCTGAGGTGATAAGGAGTTAGGTTTATTTTATTTTAAAACTCATTTTCACGAATGAAGTCGCGATGCCAGCTAGTTGTTTTATACAACAACTAAGTGCTGGTACATATAAATATCCTATACTTATTATAGATGTTATGATAAAAACTGACTTTTTCTCATTTATACATGCAATTTTGTATTGTTGTGTAAAAAATTAACAAGAGCAGAATTCTAACCCGCGACCTCCGGACTACCGGACCTTACGAGACCTTAATATATACTTCTTTAATTTCATATTTCAATAAACATTAAACGGAGAACATAATTACAAACAATTTTAAATATAATAATATCTTTGGGTTAATCAATCACTCATTTCTCATTTACCAAAAACAAAAGTCAATAAAAGAGTAAATATACTTTAAGGAAGGACGTTTCGCGTTATCCTTTGACTGACAGTCATTTTGAGATTTTTACTCAATTTCTTTAATGGAAGAGAAATATTAAAACAGTAATATATATATAATATGCATTAGTATATTCTTAATTTGATATAATACTGTCTGTGAAAAACATTTCAACTCCAACTAACCGTTTTCAAATGACCATTTTAAATAATAAATAAGTCTAAACCGCCATTTCAAATTCTATTTAAAATTTTATTTCGATGAATTATAAGTTCCTAACCGTTATATAAATGTGTGCACAAATTATTCATAGTATTTTATTGTAGACAACATGTCTGTTTATAATTATATATCATATAGCATTTATCATAATATACACAGTAATTACAAACACTGGTCACATACAGCTTTATTAATCGAATGGGTTGATAGTTCTCGGAAACGGTTGTTTCTGCGAAAACATTAATTGCTTACCTAGCGCCATCTAGTTTCAAATTTAGTATTTCATTATTTTAAAAACCGAAATTACATATCAGCACTAAACATTTTAAAGTAAATATAAAGGTTTCAATTTCAATTATCCTTATATGAGAAGATTGTGATTTGTATTTTCAAAATTTATTTTGTTTCAAAAGATTTAATTTTGTGACTTTATTAATCTGTAATGTTATTAAAATTTACTACAAATTACGATAATTTGTGTAAAATTGATGTAAACTATTCATGATTATATTATTATTAACCAAACATCTACTTCTTGAAGCAATATATGTATATATATATATATATATATATAAAATTGAAATATTCGAATACATTTAATTGTAATACAAATGTAACTGTAAAAATGATATCAACAATAATTATTAAACTGCATATAATACATATGTATATATGTACATATGTATATACATATATTACATGTATATCGTTCACTGTGAGCGCCATCTATTGACTCCTTGCTTGTAACACTGTATCACGTAACGAACTCAGTTGCGAAGTATTTTTACATTGATCACATAGATGTCACTATCTTAAATTTTAAATTGTTTAGAAATAGTTCTTGTTAGATGGCACTTACATAACTTGAACATAGTTCTTAAATTACACATTCCACTAAGTAGAGAAATATTAAATAATTTTTAATTTGTTATTCAGTTATCAATCTATTTAAATTTTTATTTATGTAAGATTATGCTTTTATTTTATTATGTAATTAAATTGGAAAACTTTTTATTCATATACTACTCCACAGTAGTCTTTGGTTAACGGCAATGTGAAACCCCTCAACCTTAAATTACTTTAAACTCAACCGATACTTAATTATAATTTACCACTTAGCATCCAATGGCATTTAGGATGCACTATCTGTTCCGTGAGTCTCTTCAGGGCTCCCTTATTCAAGGGCGGATCTTAATACTCACCTATCCACCCCCGAGATGGCTTCTAGGTAGATTTAACTGCATTTATACAATAGAAAAAAAACCCTTTATTTTATAAAGTCAATCTTTTTAATCACCTAAGAGTTTATAATACTGTTTAGCATTTTTTATTGTTTCAGTGTTTATAGCTATAACATCGTAATATAAACACAAGGAAGTTACTATCTAAAACCAACCAATGTTAGAAGTCTGTCAATAATATAGAATTAATATTGACGTATTGATGTTTTCAGTCAGTTAGTCAATTGATCAATCGGTGGAAATATTGATGTGACAAGTTTTTTGTCAAAGAATAATCCAATTAATTGTAAGAGCATTACATTACATATAAATATAGAATTACGATATAAAACTGGCTTATTTTAGAACTTAAAAACTTTTAATAAAAAGAGTACCGACTTCAGACCTTTAAAAATTAAATGTTAAATGCTAATTCAATTCCTTGTCATATATAATGCATTATTTCTTTTTTTATACAAAAGTGTACCTATTAGGTATTTAAAATTCAAGTGGTTATGATCGGTCGGTCGAGTGTCCATGACAAAATGGCTTCCGGTAACACCAAGTAACGCTAGTTTTAGTCTCCTAGTGTTCCTCCACCAACGACGATAAGACACTGGCACGAGATCGGATGAATCAAAGTCATTTTAAACAGCACTTAATTGGTTATTTTGGAAAGTTATTTATTATTTCACTCGGTATTACGACATTACGAGGTTATGTAAAAATCATTGGTCTATCATTTGAAAAGATTAAAAATACATTTCAATTTATCGATTATAATTTAGCTTGAACATATATAGTTTATCAACTGAAGATATTATTTGCGTACAGCAAAGCACAGAAGCTGATCACACATACAAAATGGTATTATGGTAGATATAAAATTACCATTTGCAATCTGAACCTCGTAAGATCCATTGGATGAGGATTCAACTGTGTTTTTTGCGGTGCATTATACTCCTTCAGGTGTCAGGAGATACTGCAGCTATCTGGTCGAGTTCTATTTTTATCCCTCCATGTCCTTGAAAGAAAGTAATGCATTTTCAACTATCCATACTCACAGAGGATCCTGGACCTCGATTACATCTCCTTCTCTAGCCTCTGACATCATAGTTTGTGTACCCGTAAACATGAGCTAGTGTTTACAACTCCGGATTATTATACAAAAAAAATGTATTTATTGATAATATAATAATATATTTTTAATGAGTGCCATTACAGAATACCTTACAAAAAACTGTTTGAGACAAAAAGTAACACTTTATAAATGTTTCTTTTAAAGAGACTTTTTTTTTATTTAAATATATTTTTTAAAACATTATTTACATACACTAATATGTTAGTCCAGGATCCACGAAAAATGTTTACCATTTGTAATATGTTGACTTGACAATTGACAAAAATGAATTAATATTTTTTTTGTTACATCTCTATTTTTGTTAGGTATTTACTTTATATGAAAAAATATATGTCTACAAAATTTGTTGTTTTATCAAAAAGGCCTCTTCTTCTTCAACGTGTGATGAAATTAGGTGATGATCTACCCTTATATACAATCCCTTATGTACTATCCTTATATACTAGTCTTACATACTTCCCTTATATACTTCCCTTATGTACTTATCATATGCACTTACTGTAGTAGGATAAGTGGAAGAATTATATAATAAATAGTTTTTTTTTAATTAGTACACTGTACATACTCTTCAATACTATCGATGTACTGCTATAAAGAAAGCTGGATTGTTATAATTCCCTGTGAATTTCATAGTTTTATTGCTTATAAGTCGCCAACATCATTCATGGTATATCAAATATGTATTATATAATGTATCACAAAGTATTTAGAATTAAATTAATAAATTTGGTACACAATTTCGATGTCAGCCTCTTTAATAAAACAAGAAAGTATATATATAGTACTTATTTTATTTACACAAGACACCTCATAAGTGTATAATTTATCATAATTTAAGTCTTTCCTATAATCAATGTAATAAATTCGTACCTTCTCCAATAAATATATTTTTTAAATTTTTTTCTTTACAGTTTTTACTCTTCAATAACTTGCAGAAATCTTTTACTTTAACACTAAACCTACCAAGTGCCGGTCAAATTGACCGTTCTTAATCTTTTGTAAAACTTACACATTTTTAATCGTTATAATATCGTTATCAAACTACATGACCATTCTTAGAATATGCATATAATGTTTTCTTCACTCTTTACTTTTAGTTATTTCCATTATTACTTGTGTTATATTATTAAATAACTTTTAATTACCGGTCAATTTGACGGCGTGCGGTAGGAACAGGTATACAAGATTTGTCGGTAGGTTTAGTGTTAATTATAACATACGGTGCGTCTTCTTCATATCTCAGATATGTATGTTCTCAATCTTAAATACTTCAATGTGGGTGTTTAATTATAAAAATATAAACTGCAACTGAAAAGAGAGCTGGTTAGTAATCACGTTTCATGGTCTAGTTTTATAATAATTTAAATAATTATTTTATAAAGAAATTCAATTCAAAATAATTTTATTCAAGTAGGCATTTACGGTCTTTTGAATTATCTATTTTTAAAAACGGTTGTCGTAATAGTCTGTGAGTAAGCTCGGAATGATCTACTGAGAAGATTCAGCCAGAAACTCAACAGTTCCTCTTTTGAAATGAATTATAACAATGTTAGATGTATACATTACAATATCAACACTGCAAATGAATTCACAACCTAAGTTCCACATATTTCGATCAACTAAATACTCTTGAATTTTTGTTTTATTTGATTTTACATCGCTGCTTCAAACCTTTTGGACCGTAGTATATATATATTATATTATTTCTAATATAAATGGACTTAGATTTAAGCTTTAAGTAAACCTTCTTAAATATTTTAGAGACATTTAGTTCCCCGGATCATGTTTCCACCGCCTCTCTCCAATTAAATCATATAACTTTCCTCTACTTCTATATTCCCGGTTTCTTAATCACTAAATTTAAGTTTTAAGTATTTTGTTATCATTTTGGGTTAAAAATACTATCAAATTCAAATAAAAAATCTAAATTTTTTAAATAATTTATTTAGATTATCATATTTCAAGCACTTTTTGGCCGACATTATTTTTAAATATAAGGATTCTACTTTTTGTTCTCGGCCTGCAAATAAATTTTGGGGGTCCTTCAATTTCATGATCAATTAATAGAGAATAATTTTGACCACACTGATCTGAACTGCAACTCGTCATATTTTCATATATGTTACAGACAGAACACATTATCAATACAAGTCGCGGAAACACTAGTAATCCAAAAAGACGTTCAACAAGTTATAAAACTTAAACATATTTAATAAACGTATACTAAAATAAGACAAATAAAAAAAACAGGTACTTAAGATAAATACACACACTAGTTAATAATAAATTGAGTATCGTCAAATAAACATATTTTATACTTGGTACTGTTACTACCAAGTTAGATGTCTCATTAAAATAAAGCTACTCACGGAAAGTCAGCTTAGTAGTAAGTGGTAAAATTGGACCATAGAATTTGGCCTATACGATTCTAGATACAATATAAAAGTAATTGATACTTTTTAAAACCAGAATTATATGTTTATTATTGTACTAAAAAATAATTACCACTTTTTTGCAAAATAGTTAAGATTTATAAAATTATAGTTAAGATTGTTGTTTTGTATTGGTTTTTGATTCTAAAGCTTCTTTTAAAAAGTAATATTGAATATAAAATTTATAGTAAAAAATCATATCAACGATATTATTTTAATTAATTCTTGACTTCGTTCTATTTTAGACTCTTATATTATATTTCTACATATTTCGGACGGACTGCAATATATAATGTTTTGGTTATTATAATTATTTTGTTATAATTTTATCGTAAATAAAATCGTAAATAAATTTAAAAATATCCAATCTAATCTAAACATACTGGGTCAGTGGATGAAGGCTTTGCTCAATAGAATAACTTCAATCACCTTTACAGTAAAGCACACAGTATATTTTATTGACTATTGTCTGTTTAATGTTAGTTAAAAGCTGACTGCCCCAGTGTACTGGTTCGTTGAGATCCGTGTTTGATGTCCGCGTACGACCGGCTTCGAAAGTGAACTGGGCTTGCCTCGCCGGGGTCCGCAACATTTTGTGAGCTTTTCCTTATAAGTAATAAAATTTTGTACTATTATTTATGTTAAACCTAATACCTATACTTAATATCTATGCCTTTTTACTCCATTAAAGGTGGTGTTAAGTTATAAACATGTATAGAATTTAAATTATATTATAGTGAATAAATATTATATATAGTATTTAAATTTTCCATTGTTTTTGATCTTATGATGAAGAGAAATATTAATGAAATATGTGTAAAAGCTTTTGAACGGTTTCTATCCCCTGGATGGAAGGTGAGGGACTGCGCCTGCGCAGGCCGCTTCAGTCAAGCGCCAACCATCGCCCGCGCACGTTCACTATGACACGATAGTAAGTGTAGAACTATTATGTTAGTGTGAGTGATATTGTGTTTTGTGTTAATAATGGCGGGATACCGTGTTTGGTTTTTAATTGCACTATTTGTGTTCACTGTGACATGTCAAGGTATGTTTATTAATTATTATTATTATATATTAAATTATTATAATTAATTAAATTTGACGTAAAATATATTTTAAGTTATTGTTATTAGATTAATTTATGCGATTACTCAGTATCAATTAATATATAATAAGAAAAGTAACTTAATAAAAGTTTAAGGACGTGTAACAAAGCCAAAGTTATATTAAATTAACATAAAATAAAAAGGTGTAACAATATCATTAACGTTCGCGAAAGCTCCGCATATAAAGACATAAACGCGCTCGCCGGCTACGTATTTCAAATTTATATAATTTTATACAGTATTATATATATATTTCTGAATGCCAAGTAATAATTTGGAAACCGATTTAATGATAAATTATAATATTGTGTAAAATTCGCATTACTTTAATTGTTTTAATGTAATTGACTATTAAGTAATTAAGGACCAAAACATTTGACATGGGACCAATTTATTGTTTAAATATTATTAATTTCCGGCTTAGTTTTATATATTAATGTTACTAAAACTATAATGAAATTGTAAACTGTAGTTAAGTTCGTCTTACGCTAAAAACAAGAATGTTGTTAATAGAAAATAACTTTAGGATTAGTTAGTTTAATGTCATAATGCATTTAAATTGCATAATTAACGTTAAATACACATTGAGTAACGACAGTTCATACACAATGAATTTTACGATGTTGAATTTGTTAATTTGTCTTAAGCAAGAGTTTGCACAAGAGAAGTGAACGGTCACCTCGCTAAATGTCAAAGCGATGAGACCATCTCTTAGCAAAGTTATGCCCCTTGATAAATAGCTTGCCCCTTGTTAATCTACATATATCGCCACTTATGAATCTACAAGGCTTATAATTAGCATATCTATATCTATCTATTCGTGAAGGTGATGTTTTGTGACATTTCATCTCTAAATGATAATTTTCAAATTAAGAAATTTTATATATAATATATAAGGACAAGGACAGACATATATCAATAAGTCCTCCTCATCTAATCTCTAACCATCACTGACACTGAAATGTTCCTCCAAAGTTTCGTTTATTGATTTAGGATGTATGTATGTATGTATGTAATAGTTACATACATACTATAAGTAAATGTCAATTATTATTTATATTTAAAAAGTAACGGTTAAAATAACGGTTTCTTTACATACTTTATTAGTATATTATATTATCGTGATGTATGTTTACAATTATGTAATAAAAATTTAACTTTATTGTTTGGTAATAAATACTAATTTGCTATAACAATAAATTTCTATGTATATGGGTTGTTTTAAAGCTTCTTATAATGATCCACAAAAAGCTATCACGTTTTAAAGAATCAATAAAATACAAAGTAGCCTCCTGGTGGTAAGTTATAGCAATTGTGTACTTTTCTGGAAGGGTTAAAAAATGACATTGCGAAAGATGTGATTGGCTATTTAATTAAATATCAACCAATCAGAGAGCAAGTTTCATATAAAATAACTTACATTTTGATTAGTCATCCGGATGTATGATGGTGTAGTATAAATCTGAGTCTAGTCTAGTAGGTCTTTGACACGTTACTTACAACGTCTCTGATCATGATCGAGTCACGACTCGGTTCAAAAGTGAAACCTCGTTGCGTCAGCGCAAATAGATTTTGACTTTATGCGCCTGCGCACGATTCTCTGACTGATCCCTTTCTTTCATTAAACTAGTTCAAGGAATACAATATTTTTACGAATCCTCAAAAATAAATATATATTTATATATATTCATGTTCATATTAGCATCTTTTATTAGTATTTAATTCGCGATTTAGCAACCTATTGCCACAGATTAAAAAAATGTGTCTCGTTAGACTCGAGCGAGTTCAGTGGAACTATCTCAGTATGGATATGTGGTGATACTGTGTCAGAATGTCCCGGTGAGATAAAAAAACTCGGTCACTGTAGATCGTAACTTGATCGTAGTTTGAAATAAGGTTTGGTGTAAATAAAGCGGATTACAAATAATTATTATTTGTTCACAAGATTTTTTATTTAATTCGTTAATTTTATTTATTTTGTATACATATTTAACAAACTATTTTATTTTAATAGACTTATTGTATAATATATATTAATTTATTTTGATTAATTGTATGTACGTAAAATCTAAAAAAAATACTATTCTTGATTATATTATTTGAAGCTTGTAACTCGCTAGCAGGGAGGCTCTACCTCGCGATCCGGTGTAAAACCTGCACTTCACTGGGTCAGTCGACACTGCGTATCATATCAGAGTCCCATTGTTCGAGTGTCTGTCTGTGAAGGTAGTTTATATAACCACGGAAGTTAACAGGTTACTACACTTTAAGAAAATGCTAATTTTATATATTTGAACGAATGAATGTTATTTGAACGAAGTTTTTACATATAAGTACAATTTTTGTAGTATTTTCATTGTTTCTATCGACTGAATAATTCATTGAATGAATAATTATTATTAATTATATTTTTTAACGAATGAATTAAATCGATCAAATTAATAACGTTACGCAAGAAAACGTTTAATGTGTCGATTAATGACGTAATTTTCTTAATTATCCGAGTACATCACCAATATGGTCTGCCAAAACTATTAACTTTCTAATACATCTATAGTTTGATAACTTATACAATTATAATATTAATTTTATTTATATTACTGTGGTATTGGCATTAAATTGTAAGCTGTTTTTCAGTAAATTATATGTTTGGTATAAAGTATTATAAATGTTGTTCATTAAAGCGATTAATTTCTCAGCGGTAAAATATTTAGTATGGAATTAGCACAAATAAACTCAATTAGCATTTACGGTAAGAGTTCTTGTTAGATTGAGGTAAACATTAATAGGATGCGTTTATAACACAAGCGGAGCGATAGCGGCAGCGGGAACGGTAGCGGGTAGTAATTGAAAAGTTATATAATATAATATTTATATGATTACGTTTCAAGTACTTATTAAAATGATTATAAATAAGTTTCAGATTTTGTCAATAAATGGAAGATTAAGATGGAAAGTTTAATATAAAATGTGTTTGCAATAGGCAAAATAATAATATAAAAGATTTTTTTAACTGTCAACTATAATATGTAAAAAAAGAAGCAAATAAAATATGATCACTGTGACCACGGGCGACCACTTTCACAAACCGAAAGGTCAAACAAGTTTGTGTGTTTGCGTGTGTGTGTGTGCGTGTAGACTAAAAACTATCTTATTTCCATACCCTCAGGGTTTGTAATCCATTGTGCTGGATGAAGTGGTATCTACTTTCTAATTTCGTCCGCCGTAAGACGAATTTGTCTTAAGGGCGTGAAAAATTATTATTGATTTTTAAATTTGCTTAAATAATTTTACGGTAGTTTATTTTATTGGAATAATTTGTATCCGGATAAAATTGATGCGTTTATCCGGAAAAGTATAATTTAGTATAATTTGTAATAATCATATAAAATTTCTCATATCATATATATGTAATATAAATTTCCTGTAAATTGCGTAACTTTCACACATTTTCCATCTCAAAATGACCTTAGCGTTGTGTGAAACAATGGTACGTTAGGTTTAAGTGATTTTAATCTCTATATATTACAGTTAAAGTTCAAATTCTTTTACAAATACCTGACCCATTGACATATTACATACATTGTGATATAATACTAAGTGCAGTTATATCATTTTGAATGTTTCTTTTCATTCACTTGACATTTACTTCGTTCAAAAATACCATGTAAGTTATTTTTTAAAGATAAAGTTCTTATGTGAAGTAAGTTTCTTTTAACATCAATTCAGATATAAATTTTATCTTATATATCTTTAAGGCTTTATAGCGGCGGTTGCTTTTGTGTCCGGGATGAACAACATGTAATATACCAGGAAATATGAAAGGACAAACAAACTGACAATTTACAAAATGTATTATTATTATTAATTTAATATAACTAAAAATCGTTTACCTAAATTTTTTTCAATAATGTAACAATATAATTGAATTAATCAGGAAGTTATTTCATTTTAGGAAATATAGCAACAGCATTCATTGATAAGGTCGGTCCAAATATTACGATGTGTCTAAAACATTCTATTTAATATCATCTATAGGAAGTATTTGAGATGTTTTCTTTAAAATTATAAAGATAAAAGATAAGATAAATGGAACACCACAATTATTAATTGATCGCGAAACACCGATTTACTTAACCGACGTTAAATATGTAATTTTACGTAACTGTAAATAGTTCCTTGTACACATTTTAATTTCTCATTCACAAAGATTAAGAAACTCAATTATATCATAATTTATTATAAGTCATAAATTAAATTAAAATAATATCAAGACCGACCTGTAATTACGAAAAATATCAGCCTTTAATTATGACCTCAAATACATGTTCTTGAGGTCGACAAGTGTTTATAGAAAGTGACTGACAGACAGTGCTTCCCAAAGTTCCTCCAACTGTTATATTCATTATTTTTATCTTTAAACTATCTTCAGTCGATATTGCCAATATATTTCTGTCTGTCTGTTTTTCTATTTTTCTTATCTAGAAATTATACCTACTGGACGATTGAATTTTGATATTTTATTGTATTTATTATCTGCTACTTGAAATCGAACATACGGATTTATGAAATATTTGACAAAAAAAATATATCGATCTGAAATAAATATTTTTTTTACCGACAAAGATTCGATTGTACATGTGATATTTATAAAGGGGAATTATTTTTCTTTGACCTTTAGATTGACCTCGAGTATTAATTGAATAATTCAATTAAAACATGATTTCTTATACACCTTAGATTATATTTGATCACGGAACAATTATTTCCGTTTGATTGTGACCTCTAAGTAACTGTATAACTTTAACCAGACGGAAGTTATGTGACACACATCAGTTTCGGTTAATTAACGGACCAATACGTTAATTAATATCGGAAATTATATAAAAATATCAGTTATAAAATATTAATTATAATAATTTTCAACGCTCTGATTTAATTTTAATTGGATTAGTAAGTTAACCTAGAAAATAGTTACATAAAGATAAAATTGCAATATCATCTTTACGCTCGGATTCATTTTTACATAACATTTGGTATTTATTAAATATCTTGCAACGCACACCGGCGCGCGCAGTCGGGCGTAAACATTAGTCTCTTCGTGAGAACGCAATGTATACTTTTCTGTAATTATTGACAAATAGTATAAAAAATGTTTGTATATTTGCTTATTTGTACACCATTTTTATTAAAAATTACAAAACACGGAAATAGGTGGCGTAATTTTAATTTTATTTTTATATAACCTAATAAAGCAGCCTTCTTCTTTTATTGAAAATGTTTAATAATACAATGAAAAATGCATCAACACAGAACTGTATCTAGAGGTCGTAGGTTTGAGTACTGAATGCACATGTCATGGCTGACATGTTTATAAGCAACTAGCTGTTGCCCGCGATTTCGGCTGTCATATAGGAGCTTTCGTAACTACCTATTTTTTATTGGTTTCCATCTAAAGCCTTTTTTAACTGGATGATATATACGCTGTAGCTTTTTTCTCCGACGAACACGGGCTCATTATAAGTGCCGATCCTATAAAAATATTGCCATAAAAAATAGTCGTTTCGTGCTATTCGTTAAGCTTTCAGCAGGTTGGAGTTTTTAAAATTACTCATTACATACAACCATCCCTTTCCTATTTATTATATTACTAATATATTAATAATAATATTATTTGACAAAATAATAGTCATATAGATCCGTAAGATTGTTTGGATATGTCTAGATATGTCGAGATAGTCAGATCACGTCGGAGAAAGTGATTGCTTTTGCGGCGAAGTTTGAAATAACTTTGCTTTTGTATTGTATCTGAACTATTACTTTGTGAATAATAAATTTGAAAGCTGATAGAGCCTATTTTGGTTATTTGATAGTATTCGGGCTCGGGTGATAGCTACCACTCATGAGATCAGCAAGAGTAGCTTTTACAGTTATTTTGAACGGTGAGTGCTTCTGAAGCCTACTTCTTTCTCCATTTATATCTTGCCATAGTCAACTGCACCACCTACCATCAATTGCGCTGATGTTCCTTTAATCCCATTAACAATTTTGTCATGTTAAGTAATACTTTCAACATTGTATAACGAAACCTACAATTTGATGGTTAAATTACATCTAATAAGACTTGAGTGATGCAACGCACAAACAAACAGACGCCGATAAATTATATCATAGTTATGTAAATACAGGAAATATATAAAAACCGAACTTGATGTATGAGACATTATATTCAATACAGAAAATTTAAAGTAGGTAGTGTCAATGTTTTGTGTCTTTCCATAATAGGAAATACTGATATTATTTTGGGTTATTTTAGCCATATTATTGAAAAAAGTACCTTTATATTTATACTGTGATATAAAATATAATATTTTTTAATTATATGTAAAAATGTAAGATAAAATACATAACAAAAACATAAATACGATCAGTACTATAACTCGAAACCTCTGGGAGTATTGAATGTATTTTTTACTTTTCTGGAAGACTTTCAGGAGTAAATATATAATAATATAATTCGTAATCGCCTTATAATTTGATCTATATAGGAGATCCTTTAGAGAGAGAGAGAGAAATCGTCATTTCGAGAAATCTTTAAAATTCTTTTATTTGCCCTTATTAGTCATCTAAGACTATTGGCCAACACTCAGATACACACATATGTATGTGTGTACATATGTACACACACACATAGTAGGATTCAGATAAATCTGTTGACATTTATAAGGTATAAAATATAAAAGGCAATGTGACACAAGATCTCGCTCTACTTCGCCCGCTCACGTTTGTGTGGTCGCAGTGTATGCGGGAAATAATTGTTTTTTTTTCGCCACACAAACTGACTGTACATAATAATAATTGTTTTCCTTTGTCTCATCGATACTCCACAGTTATGTGAGATTGAAAAACGATGTAAAATTATGAATACCTTTTATATTTGTGGATTAGCGTTTCCCATATGGAAATTAAATTTTATATCAGAATAATAATAAGAAAATTTGCTAAGAGGAGCTTTGACAGAGCTGTTATAAATGTTATTTCGCGAGTAGAACATGAAGAAGTAAATTATTAAATAATAATTTAATCGCTTCCATTCGGGCGGACCTCATTGTGTTAAATGCGATGGACCTTGAGTCTTTGTTCAATATAATGTTTTTAACTTTATATTAAATGATAAGTTGTATAAAAAATTGCTATTGGTTGATTGAAAAATTAAGGACATTTTGAATTTCCATATATAGATGATTTTTCACTATTACTATTATACTAGACTACTACTATACATTTGATGACATATTTGAAGATATACACTTTTATGCTTGCTATCATCATACACCATTAAAATATAATAAAAATGTACGAAATGTTGATAAACAGGAGGGAAAAAGGTGATTTGTCTTATCTTTGCCTACATATAAATATAGATCAAATGGTTTACAAATTTATACTTAACAAATAATAAGCTAAAAAATCCTTCAATGGTTAGAATATCATTATTTTTAATATAAAACCTTAATCCAAACTGGATTGTCCCACAAATGATAAAACCATAGAGCGGTGTAAACTTTTTTTACAAAACTATGAAGCTTAACTTTTTTGAAGCTTGTTCTTGAAAAACCATGGAGTTCCACGGCATAGAAAAAAAGATGATCTTATACTTTCTCGTGGAGAAAGTTACATTGCGTCGTTATTTCTACGTCATTATCTCTTGATGTCCGTCTGTTCATGGATTAGGTATTATTACAATTTTGTATTACATATATGATAATCAAATATCAACGGTAAGGTTTTCTGTAGTGAGATAATCAGAACAGAGAAAAGCAATAAATTAAATAATAATATTTTACCCAAATATCGAAATTTTATATTCTAGTATTTTGAAAAAACATTTAATTATTTTTTTATTAATGTTGGTAAAAGTAGGTCAGTTTGGTTGTGTTGTTTGCGATTTTAATGTTGTCTGCCTTTTGAATTACCTCCTCCAAGGTCCTCGTAATAACTTGTATCAAGGTACTGTAATACGAATATATATTTAATTGATACTTTGAAATATTGTCTTTTAAATGGGTCATTTTTCTCACGCAATCAAGATATTATTTATTACAAAGCCAGTTATATTTTTCTAATTATTATAAAATAAGGTCTTATATGTGAATGTCAGACAGACAGAGTTTATAATATTAATGACACAAAACAACAATTAAATATTTAATATAACCCGGTTAATGTGACATCGAAGTAAAAAGCGAAATACCCTAATTTCACACTCCACTTTTGAGAGCACTTCATTGATTTTGCGTCCTTAAAAAAGTTTATTCTGTAAAAGTTAATTATGTTTCGGTATTTTAAAAAGAAATAGAGTTTTTGATACAAAAGGTGTTATATTAAGCTTTATGGATTGTTAAAATCCAGCAAAATTAATAGTAGTGCAAAAACAAAATGTATTCCAGTTTCAGACATTAGCGATGATTTGCGAAGGGAAAGGGCTCGAAAGTGTTAGAAAGTTCAAACATACTGAGATGCGTTTCTCGACATCCTCCTTCACAAACAATTATAAGCTACCAGACGTGTGTCCGGTTGTCTTGATTAAGTTATTGGAAACTGGATTCATTTGCTGCTGTTTAAGGTTTCCTTTAATTGACTATATATATATTTATATATGTATGTTTGTTTTCTTACAATGTTTTAAACTCGATGTTATCTAAAAATAATCCTTTCAACTGATGAATTTGTGAAAAATAACTAGATAGATAGTAATTGTATCAATATGTTCACGTTTGTCTGTTACATAGTCAACTTTTAAAGGAAAGAAACTCAAGTAAAAACTTCCTGATTCACTTTCACGATAACGAGATTTTTTATAATTACTGAGATATACCAAACATGTTATAATCCACTCATATTATATGTAATTTAATGGTTTTTCCATTATTATATTTAAATCAACCTAATAACTCATTCAAAACCATTTACCGACTTGTCAAAGTGACTTAGGGTCGACGCAATGTGTAAATTCATATACGCTATTCTATCCAATCTAATCTTTTTTAAGACTCTTTTCGTTATATCGTTATATTCAAATTATATGATACTATCTATTAAATATGAAACTAAAATATTTCTGTATATTTCATTATTATATAGCCTTATTTTAAGTTGGAGAGTCTTTATAAAAGGGCTTATTTTCATATGTATAAGAAAAGGCCTTCAGACAAGGCCCATTTGATACACAAGTAATGACTGGTATTGATTCATAGTTAATAATGTTTAATATTGATCATTTGGAGCCATTATCATATAATATAATTTATTAATATTGTCAATTTGGTTAAAGGATAATACAAGTTAATTATCAAACTGGTACTTTTGTTATTATAATATTCAAATATTATATTATTAATATTTATACTAGTAGCTTCCTGGTTTTTTCCTCGTGTAAATCCCGAAAGTATAATATTTAAAATCCGTCATAAACATTATAAAGTCTGACAGACAAAAATACTATTATTTTTTATATAATATGAGTATACTTTAGTATTATTTATGTCTCTTTAACAACTTGAATTGCGTAAACTTAACTCTACGTCGTTAAGCTCAGCCTTCTGAGTTGAAAGGGCAAAACCTTACTCGAAAATATCAATTATTTTCGTTTTGTTTTCTTGAATGCTTTTTTTTTACTTATTGTAAACACATATTAATTAATTAATTTTAAATGAATAAATTTAATAAAAGTAAGTATTGATAATATATTTTTTTGGTGGTAGCAATGAATTCGATTATTTTCCTTCATATATGTTATATGAGAAAGACGTACATAAATAATTAAGATTATAGTAGCTATTCTATTTAGGGTATTGTATTTATTCTTTAAAAAACTTAGCTAACTAAAACAGTGAATACTCATCTTTATAGGTACTTTGTAAAATTACCCAGGACTGTGGAAATTTTCAAATTACAAGCGATTACGTTAATAAAATTACCACATAAAAGAACTGTCTGCGATGGTGAGTGACGTCTGTTAATGGCTGTTACGTGTTTGATGCGAGCAGTAATAATTAAAATACACAAAATATACCATCATGTATTAATGCACTGGCCATTGGGTCAATTCGCTACTTTCATACCAATTGGTGCGTAATGGTTCCGCCCAATGCACAGGTCATGTTATAGTTATAACTTTAATACTATCCACAAGATTACAATACAAAAAACCACTTAAGCAAGAACTCTGGTACTAACACAAGTTCTTTATGTAGATAGATCTGGATTAAAGATTAAATTTTATCTAACTTGAAACTAAGTGTAAAGGGATGGATTGTAAATCAATCTTCTCTTTCCCACTTATCGGTACATTGATGTTACGAAATGGTTATTTTATTTTTTTCTCATTCAATGAAAATAGAAATGAAAGGTATTCCAATAATGATCATTAGTACTACGGTATTTTGTAATGATATATCATTTAGGTAATATACAGCATGCTCAGTTAACATAGTTTTAGTTCAAGTTTAATTTTAGTTTAGTTGTTTTAGTTTCTCTAACTGTATTTAGTTAATACGTGGTTTTTTATCATTAAATCTACCTTCATGTGATTTGAAAGGACAAAAACTTATCCTTTGAAAAGATGTTCGAAACAGCGAGCAGTTTTATCATTATTCATTTACTCTTAAGTTTATCTCTTTAAGCTTTTAGGATTTATGGTAAAAACATCAAAACAATTTTTTTTAGTTGTCTCAAGTAACATACCAAGTTAAATAAGGAAATTAAATGGTTAATAAAAGTTACAAGAATTTTATAACTTAAACACTTTAAGTATCGCAAGTAAATGTCGTCTTACGAAAAGTTAACGGCTGGAATGTATTGAAATATGCACTTAGCAAGTTTGTTGCATTGCATGGATTATTTTCTAACCTTATGTAATAACTGGTTTATTTACACATAAATATTACCTAAATATAAATATATAATGCTTTATTTATATATATTTATTTGTTGTATGAAGGCCCAGACGTAGGAACGTAAAATTTCTACTGAGTGACCTTCATTCACGAATCGAAAGTAGCCACAGCCGGACACAGCGACCAACTCGTTTATATTAAATACGGAAAACATGTTCAAATCTGGATTTGAATGTGTTTGTGATATAAAATATCATGAATATAAAACACTGATCGTTTCATTGAACAAAATGTTATAAAATTTCAACTTCAACAATCTATCTAGGATTATATTATAGACTATATATATATATATACACACACATATATATATATATATATATATATATATATATTTATATATACATGTTTGTACATAGTAGCAATAATGTTATTACTTCCAGGGTACCTGCAATTCCTGATACACCATATTTGTCTCATACTTTGTATTTTACTTAAATGTACTTACTTAACTAGGATCCGCCAACCGTGCGCGGCGGGTGTTGAGCTGAGCCCCTCTCCTTTCTTCTTTTCTTGATAACTTTTTAATGGCTAAACATTTTTTTCAATCTATTTTCTCTATAACATCCGCGTTCGGCTCAAACATACATGAGAATTTTTTTAGCTAATTATCTCGTCGCATTCTGGAGACAACTAAACACAAAAAAAGGTCTCCCAAACAGTTAAGAGCTTCGCTTACGCTCAGCTTAATAATCTGACAACTGAAATCAATAACCGATCTTGATCCAAACAGTCTTAAGAATAAAATATTTTTTTTTTACATCAGCGCCTGTGGATTTAGCTTATACACCATTGGAACTTAATCTTCGATTATAGATCGGTTAATTTCAACCGTTAGTTAAACCAGGCATTGATAATATTTAGTCTAAATCAATTTATTGTAATGATTTCACTATATAATATTAATATGATGATAAATCACAAAAAAATCCGGTCCTACAAGCCCATTAGCATACAAAATTATAATGAGTCGGCCATCTTTAAACAAGTTTTAGTGTAAACATGTTATCTTCCTACAGGTCAAATTAAATACAAAAGCAAAATATTAATATACTCAAAATTACAAAGTTTTAGCTCAAGCCAACAATGTTTACTGAGATTGTGTATTTAGGGTATATATATTTTTATTCCGCTATATTATAACGAATATCTAAATTTATTTAAATGTGTCATTGGTTAGTCTAAAGGTCAAGTATGGTCTGTTCTTACGGAATAAAAATAAGATTTCAAGGACTTTAAAGAAACTATGAGTCACTTTTTTATTATATTTTTTTTGTGCTTTTTTTTCTCTGTAAAATGATATCTTCTATAATTAATATACGTTTTCATATTATTATTACTTTATATAATTGTTTAGAAATTTTTAAAAGTAATTATATTTGTCGAATAGACGTAAATAAACTAATAAAAACAACAAATCAACAATCAAAAGCTTTTCTGAATTTACTTTCCCTGTTCTCGGGTCATTGAACTGAGCGACAGTTGGAATTTCATTTTCTGTGCCAACATCACTCCAAGTCTATATAACACTACGTACGATCTATAAACAATAGAAAGTTTCATCAATAATTGCTAATCACATCACAACTCGTATATCCAACAAGGATTTAGAAAGTGGTGACATCCGTTCGTTCAGTTCAAACTATTTTCATATGGAATTTCTTTATTTTTCTATAACGAATTTTAATGAATTTTTTGTCTATAACGTTCGAAGTATTTTAGAAAATATATAAGGTTCTTAATAAAAAATGATAAAAATTATAAGAAACCTGTAACCTATGTTACAATATGGTATATTTCACGTTATTCAAGGCAATAGCAACCTACTTTTAAAACCGGTCAAAGCTTTTGGCGAGGATTACTCATGTATGCCTAATTTGTAATGTTAACACAGCACAAAATAAATATATACAATCAATTAAATTAATAATAAATATATTAAACACACATACAAACAAAGCTTTGTCACAAAAATGTACTGTCTGAACTAAGTGTATTCTTAGTATATATAAATACATAGTTTTAATAAAATACTGATAATCTCTAACTCAAAGACGAAATATGATGATTTTTGTTGAGTATTTTTAAAGTTATTTTGTTAAATTTACTTACGTATTTTTATGTTCTTTATTAATAAAATACTTTAAAAAACGGTATTTATTAAATTCAGGCTAAGAAAAGAATGTTTAGAAGTGTGAATATCTGGAACACATCGCGTAAGATTAATAGAATAGTAGTGCAGGTATATAGGTCTTATGTACTTCTGAATACATTGACGTGTTATAAAAAATGTTTTACTTAGTATCCATCAGTGCAGCCGGACGCTGGACAAAAACGAGTTTAGCATTAGGTCTTAGAAGGCCCTAGATCTGGTACGAGGAATGTGTGCTAGATGTACATCTAGGTCTGTTATTGTTTCTTGAGTTCAAAAGTGGGTGTATTCCTGTTCGTCCCATTCGAATGTCCCTATTATTTCCGTTCGTACAAAGTTAGGTGATGTTTTGGGACGAGTTAATTTTTCTGGACTTTGATTAATTCACGATTAACTTATTGATACATCTTATTTTATAGATATCATATTGTAACTATATTAACTATATTTTTGTTTACAGGTAAGATGTGATCAATTAAGCATATAAGATTTGGGGAATCAGGTTTGTAAGTAGGAAATAAGAATTCATATCTCACTAAACTACAAAAACACGTTATTTTATCAATTTAAATATAAATAAAAACCAATTTTTAAAACCATAAAAAGCAACTTCCGTCGTTAATATAACGGTGGTCCACTTCTAAACACCATATACGCTTACTTTAAGCTAATTCTAGTGACGCGCATACAGCCACACAATGTAACATTTTATTCAAATCGGCTATATTCAATATTTAATTTAAAGATTAATACATATAATTAGCAAAATATTTATATTTCTTAAAAATGATAATTAATGATATCTAGATTAGTAAAAACACGATGGCTCAGTTAGCAGAGATACGAAAATGGACACAAATCTCTCAGGTTCGAGTCTGATCCTTGCAGATTATTATTTTTAAGACGATTGCTTAATATTTATAGCGTTATTTTTTAATTTCTTTTGAAAATCTTTGGTAGAAAACTAATGCCTTGATAAATGATTATAGACTTTTGCTACTACAACTTGTAATACCCACTAATAACGAAACAAGTCAATAAGAAATAACATTATATAATAGGTTAGTCCAATAAGGAAGTCATTCTTATAATTATATAGCAATACAAAGATATGTTAGATATTTTATAATATATTTTCTATATTATTTCATTAATAAACTATATTAAAGATATGGATGATGTCTGTATTAAAATTATCGACACCACTGAGTCACATCACTATGATCTTAGAACAATGGCTGATCAGAAGCATCGTAGCGCATCCGAACTCAACGTACTGTGCTTGAAGGATTATGTGACCATGATTTTGAAGAATTTTAGGAATATACGATCACAAATAATAATAATCAAATTTTCCTCTACATGTAACATTAAAATATGAAGCAATCTATCAAACAATAAATATAGTAGAAGTAAACATAGTAAATTTAAAATGTAACATAAATACCAAAATATTTTTTTATTTTGTTTACAACTTCTGTACCAACATATAAAATCTTTCTCTAAATTAAATTGTCTCATAATAAGTGTACCGAAGAAGCGCCACTCTGTTCAATGCACTGTGTTACCCGGTTGCTCTCATGACCCGAGGGGGGGCAAAAAATGTATCGACCCACTGACGTACGTAAAGTTTGCGGTGTGTTACAGATTCGTTGATCTAATTAATTAACTATGATAATTTACTTTGTGCCTCACAATTTTACTTTTAAAAAATCATATTCATACTGTTAAAGGTTGGTGGTAATTAATAAAGGCTGGAAGGATTTACGGTTTGTCAGGTACAAGAGTTATTAAAATTTTCCCTTCTATCCTTGTCCATGGTGAGAGGCAAGAAGAGATGAACTTTTGGGAATATGCTATAATAATTGATTTTTTCTTAAAACAAAAAAAAAGTATTGCTAAAAAGAAGTGTAATTATTGTCCATTGAAGACATTTTGTTTGTTTCAATATATATACAATTATAAAATCTCAGGTTCTAGTTTCACGGGTCCAAAGGGTCCATAGAGAGGAATCAAGAACCTCCATGGACACTACCTCATATTAAATCTTATTTATCTCAATTGTTAGTATACTTTAGACATTAATTATTGCCAAATTATTTGTAGAGTCACAGTAAATTGTTTGTAGAGTCATTATTTAATGTTAGTGATATACACCTAATGGATAACTAATTGGTAAGTGATATAACTCAATAATTACAAAATTGCGAAAAAAATGACATTCACTTCAATCTCTAAGTGTCAATTGTACAGGGTGTTTTTATTGTTAAAATATTTGAAGGTTAATGACAGGTTTGATTTTAGATAATTATTTACCCATTTTTCTAGTTTTTGTTACATTTTCCAATTTTCTTGAATGTACTTGATTTTTTTTACATGCAACAATTGATTTTTTTTATAAAGAGATAAATACTTCATCGCAACATTATTTTGATTTAATACGAATAAGAAGACAAAAAATAAATTTAGCTACTACAATATTAATAAATATATTTTTTATAAAAGTGTACACACTGTATGTATGTAAGTATTACGTTACAATATAATAAATAGTACTGCAAGTGATTGCATAATATACAGGTTGTTATGTAAAACTAGTGACAGACAGACCGACAGCCGGATTACAGATATATTAAACGAATTCAATAACTCTTGATACTCGGTTATTTTAAAACAATGAATAGAATGTTGAAATACCAATTTATAGCCGAAAGCTTTTAAACATTTAGGAACGTTAGAAAAATCTCTAAAAGGTAACTTAAAATTCAGTTTAGACCTTAAAAGCAACAGATGGACATACACTGCATCAATATGTACATAATTAGTAATTTGAAATATTCCTAGTATTAGCGCAGCCTTGTACGAACAAGTCAACTATCACCGACCTTGAACTCCTTTTATAAATGCTATCATTAAATATTCATTAATTATTTAATTGTTTAACAATATTGACACCTATTTGAGTTGTTTGGAATGTTTGTGATGTCAAAACAGAGCTGTAAAGCTTGTCAAGTTAATAAAATAACTTTAGAAGATAATATATATATATTTATATATTTATTTATATATATATTATATTCTATGTTGAAAAAGCTTTAAAGCTCTCTTTTGACATCAAAAATATTCCAAACAATTCAAAGTGGTGTCAACATTGTTAAGATTTCGATATAAGAGCTTTAAAGCTTTTTCAAGTTAGTAAAATCTTTGTATACAAGTATTGGAGACTAAACTATGTTGACAACACTTTGAGTGCTTTGGAATATTTTTGATGTCAAAATATATTTAATAAATAAATATTAGATATTGGACTTGAAATGAATGGTTGAGGTTACATGATACATTATAATTCAAGTTTAAAATAATTATAAAATTGTTATACAGATTATTATACGGTGACCTGAATTTAAAGTAGTATAAAATATATTTAATACATTTGTTTATTGCTTCATTGTGTTACTTTGGCGTTTCCAAGGTTTGTGAATTGATCTGATATTTTATGACAATCACTGATTTGGATTATTCTTATTAGATATCTTAAACTTAAGATATAAGAAACGATGTCAACAGGATATCCGATATATATTTTTTCTAACAAAAGATGAAAAACAATAGTTCTTTGTCAGTTTATTATCTGTCATTAAACTTCATTAAGCTAAGCGAAGAATTATACAGAATATTAAAAAATACAGTACGTTTAAAGGCTTTGTTATTAAAAAATACTTTAAAAAGTATTTCAGTACATGTATGAGGTTTAAAGAAGTACTTAAATATGTGTGTTTGTTTACGGTTTTTAGGTTTATGGTTAACACACAAACACACATACACGAGATTTAACGATGCAATGCAAGATATTGCACATTGAGTCAAAGTTTGTCAGGTTACGGTCACCATTATGTGTGTGTGTGTGTGTGATATATCTGGTTTATGAATGTGGGTGTGACAGGTGCTCCATTGTCATCACAGTGCTTTCTTGGTGCTACAAGTGAATCTTTGTCTGTGTGTGTATCTTAATGTATGCAAAGCCGTAGTTTTCTATTTCAAATACATATATTACTCATAACGTCGGGGTTACACGGTACCAAATGGTCCATAGAGAAGAACTTTTTCTCACTTTTTATACTTTATTTATGGCCTAATTAAAAATATGTATACATTTCTGTTACTGCGTCTTAATGTGAAAAGAAAAAGATTATTTGTGTTGGGATTTGTGGTAAAAATTAAAAAAAAAACCATTAAAGTAATTAATTATACAATTGTTTATAACAATGGGCTTATTTAAATTTAATTTCATTTCATAAAATTATTACAAATTTTTGTGGTAAAATGACGTTTATTAAGTTAGCTAAAACAATTATTTATTTCTAAATGATCAAAGACAAAAAGTTACTGTTTAGTTTTTGTTATAAAACTTAAAATCCATTTCAAACTGCCATTATATTCTTAAATACTTCGTGATTCAAATGTTTTTTGTATTTTTTTGTAAAAATCGTGCGTTACTCAAGTGATGACCTAATCGTGGTTTATTATTAACAATTTTGTAATATTTAGTTAATGGTAAACAAAAGCAACAATAAACCTTTAGATTTACTAAGAAGTATTTATGTTAACAAAAAAACTTTTTTAATTTAATATCATTACAATAAAATCTATACACTGAAGACGGAAGTGACATGTGACAGTTATTGACACTTGACAGATGATGACAATTGACGTTTAACATATCACTTGCTACGAAATAAAGTGAAATCTTCTTAAAATTGTTATCAAGAAAATATTATTTACCTACCATTAAAAGCCTGGGGTGTTTGCTTATTTTAGAATACCTTTTCACATATCGTATGGTTCAGTGAAAGTGATACGGAGATGTATCTTGGTCAGAGGGCCGGTAGAAAGTGACAGCAGGTATATTGTCTTCAACCTAAGTACCGAAACAGAAGATTCTATTTAATATTGAATTATCGCTTGTGTTGCGTTGAATTAAGTTATATTTTTCTATGATGGCATTTTGCATTAAGATCTTCATAATGTTGAATAGTTATTAATGAAGCCATTATATTTTTTTAAATAATTATAAATGTATTGTACGGTAATCCTAGAGTGTCTTTATACAATTATATACAATGCAATTTTTTTTCTTATCACGAGATGCTAGGGATTAATTTGGTGTGTATTTTATATGTCAATTGTCTGTATACTTTCTCTGTTGTATTCATTATATTCTTAGTATATAATGTTCTGGGATCTTTGGTTTTTTCTCACAAGCCATAATTACCCATAGTTTGGAATTTGAAGATTCTTGTTAGACTTTTTAAGTACAATAAAATAAGTCGTAAGTAAACTTATAATTAATAAGTAATCAGTGCAGCAATAACTCTTATCTATTCTATGAAGAACATAGTTTACACGCTTGGCGATGCGTGTGATCATTCGTGTCTGTGTGTGTGTGTGTGTCTGCGCGTGCGCATTATGATATTCATCGCATGGAAAATGCATACTATGATTGTATTCCGCAATTAACTCATTAAGGAATCATCGATCTATAAAAACGAAACAGAAATGAAATTGAAATGTTTTAAATTACTACGGAATTGAGTTATTTTTTCTTTATAATAAAAATGTATAAGTTTTTATACATAAAGTCTGTATACGTAAAAAATTAAATAATTGTTTTCTTCCTATTCCGTGAATATCAAAATTAATTATTTTTCATGGTAGCAAATAATTTTATTATTTTTCATTACACACACGGATGCCCTGAAGTTCACTGACCTTGGTCCTTTTGATTAAATTTATATATAGAATAAATAACGTACTAGTAGTATCGATAAAAATAATTGAAGTATACATATATAAAATATTAAATTATAGACTGATGGACTGATTTCACCAGATGATAGACAACGGGACACCATGTTTAGCTCCGATATTACGAGGCAATTTTATAACTTGATTTGTACTGGACTTGTGAGTAATATGGACACGTATACTATTATTGGAATCAAACGAATATCTTTATTATTTTGAGAAGTAAGAGTCTGTTTCTCAATTTATCTTTAAGGTATCTTTCCTTAACTTTAGCCCTTTATTTAAAATGTTTCGGAGATTGTGTCTATCTTAATTAAGAGTAAAGTATGTTTTAAGTGATATCTCCTCCGAGCAATATGTAATGTATATCTTCTAATTTAAATACCTTGTGAAACAAGAATTTATTGTAAGAAAAAGTTAAATAGACATAGTAATAGACATTCCGATGTCAGCCGACGCACGCGGACAACGGGACACTTTTTATACATATATACTTATACCTCTGTGTAGTAAAAATTACTGCCGCAAAATGAAGGTAGTTTAAGAATTTTATCAAAAACGGTCAAGTGCGAACTAGTATTTAATGATTATCAAAACGGTCAAGCACAAGCTGGTATTTTATGATTATCAAAACGGTCAAGTGCGAGCTGGAATTTTATGATTATCAAAACAGTCAAGTGCGAGCTGGAATTTTATGTTGATCAAAACGGTCAAGTGCGAGCTGGTATTTTATGATTATCAAAATGGCTAAGCCCGAGGTGGCATTTTATAGTTATCAAAACGGTCAAGCGCGAGCTGGCATTTTATGGTTATCGAAATGGTCAAGCGCGAGCTGGCATTTTATGGTTATCGAAACAGTCAAGCGCGAGCTGGCATTTTATGATTATCAATACGGTCAAGCGTGAGCTGGTATTTTATGATTATCAAAACGGGCAATTGAGAGCTTATTTTCTCCTTTTGTGATACATGATGTAAACAAATTTGGTAATATCGCGTGTATGAAATTTCAAAACAATCTATTTCTTGGTCATCGTAACGTAAGATATACCGTAACCAGTTACGTGGTGTTACCGTTTCGAACCGTTAACCTCCACTTGGCGTCACTTCTCATATTTTGCATGTAATTTCAGTGTAACGAGATAAATAGTAATTAGCAGTGTATGAGCTGTTTGTGTAAACTTTGTTTCTGGTTGAGTGGAGCGTGCTAATTGTACTGTGGCGATTTGTATTTTTATTGTTAATTTATATTTAGATAAACTGAAAGGGTAAAAAGCATGAAAACCAAGATATGTTGTCATGAATAATGATAGATTTGTCTGTTCTTTTATGGTAGGAAATATAATATTAATGATAAATATAATATTAGTGATAATTAATTACACTATTACAGGATTAAAATGAACTAACAATTGATAGTGCCTGTGTGGACACACACATACATACGTTAGTAATAAATAAATGACACAAAGACGCACACATGTAAAATTTGTAATAGACGTTAGAGAGAGATAGAGGATGTTGCTTATTCCAAAAGCTTTGATATTTTTGATGTTAAATGTTAGTTGCTCAGTAGGAATCAGGAACTGAGACAAGTCGGAGCTTAACAGAAAGGAAGGCCGTTTCGAGGTCGTTGTAGTAGGTACTTGGTCATTGGTGTATTAATATTGTATTATAGATTATTTTAATATTTTTAAATGTGGGTAGTGTTAAGGAATTATCTCCCACTTAGTGGTTAAATATTTATAATGGGATAAAATTGCACAAAATTATATGTTATATACATATATATAAATAAAAGTATTTTTAGTTTGAAAAAGAGTGAAATAAAATTTATCAAAAATTTAAATCCTTTAATAGTTCTCTACATCGAAATTTTTTATATATTTTTTATATCAGTATTATATTTGAAGTTTTATACTTTTTAAGGAATAGCTCATAAAAGCTCACCAACACACGTCATTCAAGAATCATTCAGAGAAGAGATCGAGACAGCTTCCGTGAAAATATTTTATTAAACTGAAAACAAAGAACATAATCACTACTTACAAAAATAAAATTAAAATAAGTTTTTACATATAATAATTACTATCAAATACATTTTTTATTTTCCACAAAAAAAACAAGTCTCATACGACTTGGCTTTTGACATTTCGAAAGGTTTCTTGTACGTATGGAATATTTTTCCTCATACGTCAATAATAATTATTCAAGGCATTATAATTTTAAACTTACACAATTTTCCATCAATAATATTTTATTTGAATATAAAAAAGTAAAAGACGTATATCATCTGTGGAATCTCAATAGTAGGCGGGAGAAAAGAACCTGTTTCGCGCCTAAATTTGAATTACCTGTTGTATTTTCACTTGACCTCGATTAAAACCTTTTTGCTCGATTCGCGTTTTGGCTCCTCACTTTCAATTTTATTACTATAACTGTTTTTACCTTTATCCACCTTTTTTATTTATTATAGCTTTTTTACAATGTTATTGTTTTATTTATAATAATTTCATGAAATAATCAAAATGTCGGATGAACTTTTTCGACCGTTGCCAAAACTGTCAAATATAATGGTTACCATTTGACAAATATTTTGAAGTAAAACACTACTTAATATATGGTTATCGTAAAATGCTAATAATCTTTCACTGCGATGCCAACGGCCTCTATTGGAAAGTGTCCTAAAAATTATTCGTATAATCGATTTCATGTACTTGACATTCCAGTCACCTGTTACGGTGGAAAATTACGAATGAAATTATACTTTATATCATTACAATAAAGATGAAAATCGTTTGTGATAGTCGACTTACAACTAACAAAGGTATGTTATCGGCAAGAGCACGTTTTGACTTTGATCTGTTTTTTTCACTTAATTTGAATTTCGAATTCGCCTCAAGGCTGTGACTCGATTTTATATTTCGAACTTTCTTTTTTATTACAAATATAAATTAATATTTAATATTTTGACAAAAATATTCTAGTCTTGGTAGCGTAAATTAAGCAATTCGGTAAACAATTTAACCAATAATAATAGAAAGTACGTGCGTATAACGTGAGGGAGTGCGTCTATATGATTTATAGATCTTATTTGAAGGGAATAAGGTTCAAATTACCTTGTCAGAACATGTAAACAATATATATTAATAGGTCTTATATGCTGGTAATAAGGTTCAAAATGCTTGTAAGAGTTAAAGTATTAATAGATGACAATGACGCCATAACCAAATATCAATTCTCCGGTATTAAGCCGTGAACACACTGATTATCACATTAGACGTGAGAACGAGTCTTTATTTATTTATTTATTTATATTCGAATACTTTCACTGTCGCTTTCTTGGTTCATTGTTGATTTTCTTTTTTTAAATGTTTTCAAAATTTAATATTGTTATTTATTTGATTAAATATTAATCAGATGTTAGATATATAGTTAATAATATCATTTTATTTATCCTTAAATAAGAATAAGTAAGTGAACAGTTCTAAGGAGAGATTTTTGAGAATTTTGGTTCAAACGGTTAGTATGGACAAAGTCGAACTTGAAAATCAGCGAAACGTTTTCAAAAGATCTAAGAAGATCTAAGAAGGGTTTGAAAGTTAAACTTATGAAAATTATGTGAATTAAAAAAAAAACCTTAGCTTCTAATTAACAAATTGTATGTTGAATTACTATTTTATTGCAAATAAAGCATAGCCTCACTTCATAAAAAATATGAAAATTTGCCTTAAACTGCTGATTGATAATATTTTTATTACATTTTGTTTTTTATATTAATAATATTTCAATATGTGACCGTTTAAAAAACCCTAAATTGCTAGTATTTCTATATTATTGAAGATTTAGTCAAAAGGATACTCCAGTCAGCTTATAAATATTAAACATGTAGGAAAGAAAATGTAAAGGAATATCCATAATTTCATAACATTGTATGTATACATGTAAGGTACAAAGAAGTGCTCTAGATTCCCGCATGTCTTATAAACGCTAATTGAAGACTTTATAATCTCATAGACAGACAAACGTCCAAAAATATATAATATTAATAATATATACATTTTTCAAATTTACTAGTCTTTTATATATATATTTATTATAGGTTTTTAAAGACATAACGGAAGTAATAGCAATCTAACAATAGCAAGCCTCGGTCTCCTTGTTATTTTAAGATGTATGTATGTATGTATGTATGTGTGTGTGTATGTCTGTAAGTACAGTGTCTTGTACAATGATGCAACAATACTAATGAAGACGATCAGGAACCAACACTTCCGACCATTCAATCCTATTTACTTTGTTTGACCTGTACGATATGAACACACATACCTACCTACAATATATATATATATAAAACAACATGCATTATTTACTTATTTTTATGAAATTTTCTACAATATCATAATATATTATTATTGGACATGTCTTTATTTTTATAACTCTTGAAAACAATGCAAAGTATAGTTCAAAGTTCATGTCTATACTTTTGTAAGCCTTTAACAGTGTAGTTCATACAATAAGTTATAAATGGACAGACAATAACCTTTGTAAGTTATAATATGTTTCCTGGTAAAGGACGATTTAATACTAAGGTTAATTTAATACTTATATTATTAGTTAACTATAAATCAATAATTGAAGAATTATTATTGAACTGATTAGAATAAATACATTTTAAATTGATAATAATATAAATTGTATGGAGTTTGTCGTTTCGTTTCCTTCGGTTCATTCGTTTCGTTCGGTTTTGATCGGTTCCTCTCTACGGACACTTATTTATTATTTTTTTTTATTTATATATTTTCCACTTTGAATCCATACCAGTGATCACTTGTGTACGTCAAATGGAAGTGACAGGAGGGCCTATTTTGATATCGTATGTATTAAAATAAGCCCTTCTGTAAAGTACTTGTACTGTAAAATATTCATATATATTAACTTTTAACCTTTAACCTTTTACAGTTCATAATTCAATGATTGTTGTACGTCCAAAAATAATCAAATTAACGTCAATACCCAACCAATTACTACCGGGTAGTGCTTGGTTGGGGTTGGTACGTGATGAAGGTATTTGTGCCGATAATACGCAGTACACAAGAGTTAAGTATCATCCTTGATCTTTTACAGTAGTATAGACAAAGTTAGGTAGTTTTACCAATAGACCTCTAAATCCGAGCTCTTATCCTTAAAATGAGGATAAATCCCATAAATCCAAAAACCAGTAGATTAGAACCATGACTAAGTTTCAAACCGGATCTCTTGTTTCAGACATTATTCCAGACTTGGTGTTGTAACTTTATATTGAGTCACAAATACTATTAATATTTTAATTAGTTATTATATAATATTAATTAATAATAATTCTCAATTTTTTTATGAAAGATTTTAAACATCTGATCAAACAAATATTTTTGGAAATAGCCAATATTAACAAATTAATATGGTGGGTCTAATGGCGTTTTTTTTTATTATTCTATCACTGGTTTTAAATTTACGGCATAGTTCTAAAGATTAATGCATTTTTAATCTGTCCACAGACTCATAATATAAAATATTACATTTCAGTACAAGGTTATTTGTTATCTATAAAGCATATCAGAACCAGTATTAACAGTATTTTGAAATGTAGTTTGTTTGTGTATTTTGTCCCTCTTACAGATATGAAAGTTCATTATTTATTTTAAATCAATTAATATTCAATCTTAACATAACGTGATAAAGTCTATTATTGTCCGTCAATTAGTTTCCCTTTTGAAATGTTTTTTTAATACACAATCCTCGTGCATGAAATTTTGTAATACATTTGTCTCACGATTATAATCACACGGAGATTCGCAATAATACTTTTACACAATATGAAATTATTTTGCACCAAAAAGTTTACATATATTTTTAAGATTAAAACTGTCGATCTTTGCTTTGAAGTTTAGAAAAATTAAAAAAAAAATGTCGTCACAATGCGTACGTTTAGACTGGAAGTTACAAAAGAGTTCCATTAGCCGCCATTTTCCAAATTATACTCCCTATTTTTTTAACAGCTATCTTTGTAAGACGAATTAACGACAAAAAATTGAAATTGGTCTGTAATACTGTGAAAATAAAGTTGAAATTCAAACGTATATATCTCAAAAGTATTGCAAATTGCAACTGCAATGTAAGTGCATTGACTTACCCACTGACATAGTTATCTATCTCTCTCTCACAAGTGGGAAAGGTATATGACTTTCCCTTTCACACGTTTTACAACACTTTTCATACTGTAAATGTATATAACCCATATACATTTTTATATTTTAATTTATTACCTCTTTGAATACAACATAAATATTTTTTATTGGCAATAACTTTATTCTTACATTTCAACGGATTTTTTAACAATAAAATGTTAAAAAAACTACGTCAAGTGGCCAGTACTTTTATCCTGGGACTTTTTAATTTGTCCTAGGACATAGGTTAATAAATATAAATATTTCATATAATAAATTTATTTGTTTATTACAATATTGACATTTAAACTATAGGTATATAAAACAGAAAAAAATATTTTATATAGCCTGTTTAGTATTAAATCTAGATCAACATTATTCCGCAATACAAAATCCGTTCACTTTCGTTACAAACCGTAAATAGATACTGGCTGACAAAAGTGAAATGTTTTAAGAAGAAAAAAACAATCAAAGCAAGATAAAGAACCCATTATTAAAACTAAAATTCACACACATAAAAAAAATAATAAGAATTCAAATTTGGAACATATCGACTAAAGAAATTTTCACAGTCATTGCAATTAAAACCTTTCCATCCATAAAATAGGGTGCAAATTTCCATGAATCTTAAACCGTGTGAAAATGAGTCGTCAGTTTGACGATTTTAATTGTTGCAATCTTTGTTGGATCCGTGGTAAAGAATTAAATGCCCTGTTTTTCTATAATTAAGATTCTTGTGATAATATTCTTGATACATAATAGACTAATATAATAGTACGGAAGGTAACGGTAAGTATTAATGTCAGAGATGTTTCTATGATTTTGTTTACAGTTATTTTGCATATGACAGTGCACTTTTGAAATCTGTAGGAAAGCTTTCTCTTGGTATTAAATAACTGCTCAATGTATATTACAGCTAAGTTATTTGAATATTATACTAATAACATTCTAACCGCAAGAAGTTAGGTCTTAGAATAAGTGACACAATAGCTCAGATTGCAGAGTGAAGACGGTATACACATAGTCTCAAGTTCGAGTCTTGATCATTGATGTATTTATTCAAATATAAAATGAAATATATAAAATAGAACGTTCTTGACCATGTGAAACATAGTTCATTGAATTAATCTGTCTACAAACACGGTAACCTCCTCCTTTGATGTCGGTCAACATTAAAATGCGTGAAGCACACACTTTGTTTCCGGGGGAAATTGTACCACGATTACACAGACACACATACACACATTGCAACAAATTATATACATTCCAGACTAGTGCCCTATTATTTGATATTCGAAGTCACGGAAGCATTATATTTATAAAACAATATACCATACAAATAAAATTGTATGAATTCCAGAACGATCTTATAATTACCAACATGGCTATGATAACTATGATCAAAATCTTAATTTATTGGCGCGACTAATTATAGTGTAACACAGTAATCTTGATACTTTTTACGGGATAGTGAGACAGTGGGTCAGTACGCTTCTTGCATATATAAACGTTTGACACAAATGAATCCGATTCAAACCATTTCCGAATCAATTGATTCATTAATATGCAAGGAGGCTTATAGATAAAAATGTAGAATACTCTGACATATAAATATTATTTATATATACATAAAAAACTCGTGTCACGTTGTTCGTTTGCTGTAATTTTTTGAACAACTGTACCATAAAAAAATTTATTAAATTGAAAAATGAAGCAGACGAAGTCGCTGACTACAGCTAGTATTTTATAAATTTATTATCATATAAGACACATTAACTTATTTTGATGATCTAACATTTGGGAAAAGAATGTCGAAACAAATAACGACCCTTTGGGAAAATATTACACAATTCACCAACAATGATGGAGTATCATTCTTCAGAGGCATCTTCTCACAATAACTTCCTCAAATGTTTTGAAATACGCATTTGATTCAATTAAAGAATATTTTATTATTTTGTTTAGAATATGCATGCATTTCTGAGTCGATCAGTATCAAATATAAAAATAGTAAGTTAGAAAATGATATAGCTTAATATAATTGTGTAGTATCTATTACTATTATAAAGATGTTATAAACAGATACTATGTATATATATATATATGTATATATATATGTATGTATGGACATGTAAGGTAAGCAATATGAACCTTACTCGTATTACAGTATTTCATTATCATTTCATAAGTAATCTCATGCGACCTTGTTCTCACTTTCTAATACATCTGGGCTATGACGAAATATAATTGAAATGAATGCATTTTTCTATCTCGGGGTCAAATATATTAAAATTACTTTAATAAATTTATTAAATGTTAAAGAAATTTCGACGTGACCCGTTTTGATAGAAGCAGAACTTTGGTTTATAGTTAAGAATAAAGTAATATTTGTAGCTCCATTGCGCCCTCTGGTGTCTGGTATTTTAATAAGATAAAAGTTTACTATGTAATTCCACGTCATGCACTTTATTACTTGTACTTGTACTTGTTTGATAGACAAACATACATTAATTATATTATATTACTTACTGTACCCAAGATACCGTTGGCGCGGAATTAGCTTTTTCGGTATGCTTCAGAATTACTAACGTTTGAGGAAATTGAACATATTTTTTAATAATATTTTTATTGAACGTAACAACGTAACGTAATGTAACCAACAAAGATAGTACGGAGCATTTTTTAAATTGAACCTTTCTGTTATTTTGATTAAAAATCAAACACCAAATATGAAGTGAAGGTACCAACAATGTATTTGTGAAAACCGCTTTCATATCGGATAAGTAGTTCCGGAGATTAGCGTGCACATTAAAACAGACAAATAGACAAACAAACACAAAAAAAAAATCTAAAAATCTTTGTCTTGATTTCCATACGTTACTAAGGATCGCCATTTCTCAAAAACATTTTTACAGATTTAGTAAATGTATAGATAGATAATTTATATGTATTTTATTAAATGATTTTTCCACTTTTCAGAATTCAACGAAAATGAGTCGATAGATGTATCGAGAATAAAAAGGGAGGGAGTCCCGGAGAATAGGGGTATGTAACGAAGCTTATAATTCCTGTAATTATTGTAAAATATGCCTGCTATAGTTGTTTTTTTCTTTCTTTCTTTTATCTATGTAAATGATAACAATTTAATAGAATCTTCTTGCTATTATTATTTATCTTTTATATCCTAACTTTATATTATTTTTTATGTGTAAAAAAGTTGATTATTTGTTAAATATTTTGTTTCTATTTTTATAAATTTATTTAAAGATTTTGACGAACGATCAACTTTTAATATAATTAAATTGTACAAATTGAATTCTAACAATTTTATTAATTTTATCTATCCTAGCGTTTACTTAAGTATTTTATTCTATCTGTATTGCGTAATTAATTATATGTTTTTCTTTCTCTTTCAAATCTAATCCCCGGTCCTGGTCAACTTCGAACTCGAATGGACTTTGTAAAATAAAACGCACCTCCACGCTATCCTATCCACGACTTGACGAAAATGCGACATAGACCTGACAGTGCTGCTCGTGAACGACCAAAAACGAAACGACTATAACACCAAGATTGGGAGATACCACAGCGTGAAACCTTTAATTGGTCTATTGACTTCCACCGCGAGGACTTTCATCCAAGATGGAGTCACAACTGAGTACGCAACTCAGATTTTGGGTACAACCTTAGATAACGGGCGCATCTACGCTCAACTTCTTACTAAATCATCACTCGTTCTTTATAGCAAACCCTCAAATGTTGATGATGCAGTATTTGTACAACCAACGCGAGTACATTCCGCTTTCGATGGTCAATGGAACGTTAAACAAGATTTGGGTATTATTGATCCAGATAAGTTCGTACTTAAAAATACAGATTACTTAGCGCCTAGTAGCAAAATGGATATTGTGTATGCTAGTAGACCTGCTCAGGATACTTTCAAATTTTGGAACCCTCAAATACCTTCAGATATACAATCTGAAAATCAAATATTCGATGAGCCTTCGGCACGTAAGGCTCAACCTTTCAGTGGGGAACCAAAATTTGAAGTTTACAACTACCTTGACGGACCAGCTATCGAAAGTGAGAAAAAACTTGAATATATTCAACCTGATGTCTTAAATAATGTTAATAACTTTTATCGTCAAAGTAAAGCCTATGAACCAGTTAAAGAACCGGTTATAGTAGATGCAAAAAAACAAGAGGATATAATAAATGAGTCAAATATTGTTAAAGTTAAGCCTAGTTACGATTTACCTACATTTACTATTAAAAACGAGTTTTCACCAATATTTTATTATATTGATAATGTTGAATCTCGCCGTCCACCACAAGAACCCTTGTCTCAAACTAAATTACCTAAAAAGTTGTTTGGGCAAAAAAGTGAACCACGACCTAAAAAGACTTTTACTTATGCTGGCTTCGCTGATTTTACGACTGTAGTTGGTGATACTGTTATTATTTTTACACCAAACACTGAAACAATTCGACCCCCTAACCCAGATGAGGTAAATGTCTTTCCTTCAGCAAAACCTGTAGATAAATTAGCTACTAAAATAACCTTTTTATCTGCTGATATTCCCTTAGCCACGTCTACTTTCAAACCCCATGAAGTTGACTCAATTACAAAGGTACCCCAGTTTATTAGTGAAGAAACTGTAACTGAAAAAAATCCATTTGATAACGAAGAAAATTTAAAAAGAGTTATGTATGCGGTTGACAGTAAAGTTCCAGACACCGTTAGTGTTCAATATAACAATAATTTTGAACTAAATGTTGATGTGATACAACCTTCTGAACCGGGCTATGTTACTACAGAGAGTACAAAACTTACTGAAGATTTAGAAGTGATACCTATCAAAGATTTAAATTTCATAGCTACTGATCCCTTAACTTTACTAAAACCGACAAATACAATTATAGATCAACCTAAAGAGTCTGTAGCAGCTGTAACAGAGGGTAAGATAAGTGAAATTTTCACAAATTCTGAAGAAGAAGTTGAAAACACTGCTGCTGAAGTAACTGAAAAAATTGAAGAAGATGAAGATGTGGAAGATGAAGAAGATACTCAAGAAGCAGAACCAGAAATATTAACTACAACTGAAAGTGGTCATAGTGATGAGTCATATGAAATAGAAACTACAACAGAAAATAAATACAATAAACATGAAAAAGTTTTTTGCAGTGATGGTCTGGAAACTGAATCTACCATGACCACAGCGTATAAAACTTTAACATATTTAACAACATATTTTATACCACTAGAAAGCACGGAAACTACTACTTCTATTAAATCTGACGTTGTTGTTGAGAGTGATGTTGGTTTTACTACCAATTATGTATGTAAAACAAATTTGAATATTTCTCCAACTTCTGTTATATCAGCGGAGATGGATAGTACTCCAATTACGTCCATTGAGTCACCGGAACAGGTTTCTGAGATTGATAATAGTATGCCAGTTAATAAAGCAATTGAAACTCAATCCGAGAGCCCATCGGAAACAACACCAATGGAAAATGAAGTTAGAACAACTGTAGAACAAGGGGATGAAATTACCAACTTAGAAGACCTTGAACATCCGACGGCTAATAACAACGTAGAACAAGAAGTACCACCATCTACAACTACTACAGAACGTATTTCTACAAGTCAAAGCCATATTGAAGTTTCAGTTAATACGGAACATACTCCAACTGAAAAAATAAATGTTATAGAAGAAGACATCAGAGATTCCGTAAATGAAATTGATCTTATCTATAAAACACTTTATACAACGTATACTTATTTTACCACATTTTTTGGTGAACAAACTTCAAGTGTTGCTAGTCATAAGTCAGTTGTTACTAATATTATTACGTCAACCATTGATTTGTCAAAACTAAACCCATCATTGCTGGTTGCATTTGATGAAGGCGCGATTGCACCAACGGATTCGGATAGATTTAGAATAAATAGTATGATTGATCTTGTAAAAAATAAAGATGTAATTGAATCTGTCGAAGTAGACAAATCATATAGTTCTCAAACGCCTACTCCAAACTTAAGTGATGACATTATTTATAGTATTAATCCAGATTCAGTTAAAACTTATTATACAACATACACATTCTTTACAACAATATATGTCGGTTCTGATGCCAATATTTGTAGCCGAAATGAGGTTTATACTAATTATATTGGTCCTGATGAGTTGTTACCTACAAAAACTAATTCATTATTAACGGAAAGTACCAGAGCACAGTTTGATTTTAGAAATTGTAAGCTAGTTAAGGGAATGCCTCCACAGAGTATAGACGAAAATTCCTCAGTAGAGACAAGTGTAACAAGCGAGCATGATCGTCAAGATGAAAATAAAGATAAAGAAAACATACCACAACCGTCACCGATTGAAGTAGATATGTTGTTTAGTGTTGAATCAAATCCTCTTATTTCGGATAATAATTATGTTACAGACATTAAATCCTCTTCATCGAAAGGTGAAACAAAATATTTAGACAACAATAACGTCTTGGATGATCAAATAAGTTCCGAGAGTAATATTGATGAAATTTTACCGTCTCCAACTCTATTACTTCAGACCAGTTATACTACTTTTACATATTTCACTACTATGTATATTGGAAAAGATTCTAGCAAAGTTAAAAGCCGGTTAGAAACAATAACAAATGTCGTAACAGAAACCATTACACCTAAAACAGAACCCGAAGAGGAAAATAATTTGCCGATTACATATTATACTACTTTTACATATTGGACAACTTTATATAAGGATAAGTCCACCACAATAACAAGTAGAGAACAAATTGTATCAAACGTTGTAACTCCACTGATTCAATCCCTACCCACTGTGAGTCCTATTGACACAACACCAATCGATGTTGTTAGTGTTTTGACACCAGACCAATTTGAAATAGATGCAAAACCGTCATTTAAAGAGGACGCCTTAGGGCAAGATGATGGCAAAACTACAGTTTATACAACCTACACATATTTCACAACATTTTATGCAGGTAATACATCTCAAATAAGAAGTAGTTTGGAAACTGTTACAAATATCGTTGATAATACACAATTAGTCGATGATAATCAATTAGGCAGAAAGATCCCAAATGGTGCGGCAGATAAAAACCTAATAAAGGACATTGGCGAAAAACCACATGTATTACCAACTAAAGTTAAAGAAGAGATACAAGCAACTAAAGTACCTGACATTTCACTCGTGTCATCTACAGTTTTACAAGGAACATATATTGATAACTTATTTGCAGAGGTAAAACCGGTAGAAAATAAAACTACTGTAACCGAAAAGAAGATTTTATTTTCTCAAGTTGCAGTAATTTCCGGCGATTCCACTATTATTACAAGTGATAACAAAACTTTAGAGGAGGATACTACAACTACATCAACTACTACAACGTCTACGACAACAACTGAAGGGTCTATAATTAGTCCAACACCAGATATAATTGAAAGTTCCGTAATTGAACCTGAGGTCACAACTGAGTTGATAGTCGAGAATGAAGAAGAGGAAGAAAATTCTAACGCTAAAAAGAAAGGTCGCCTCACTTTTACTACAAAAAAACCGTCTTTCACACCTGTCATTATTCCATTCGCTTCTAGAAACAGACCAACATTTAGTCCAAAGAGACTACCTATTCCTAATAGTGCAACAACTATAACACGTGCTGATTTTACGCCAACTATTACAGCTACTCCAACTTTAAAATCTGTACGTCCTTCAGGTGGTTTTAGTGGTAATCGAAAACAAGCGGCCTTGCCTGGATCATCTAGTTCTGGAAGAAGATTTTCAGGCGGGCGAAGTAGTTCACCTATAAATTTATCTGCTAATGTACCTACTTCTCGACCAGGAGGATTTCCAAGAGGAAATATTTCACCTACATCTAGAAGATCAGGGTTTAGATCTAGCTCGTCTAGAATTAACAGTTTAGATTATGCAAGTAGATCAGCTATTCCTAGGATACGACCAACTGCATCATCAAGACTCAGAGGCGGTAGGCAATCCGCATCAGTACAGTATCCACCTTCAGATCCGAATGAGTCTGAAACTTTTGCCACTCAGCAAGAGGAGAGTGTTACTGAAGCTCTAGACGAAACCACTGATTTCCCTGTGAGACAAACAACAAACAATCCCCTCTTGAAATTTAGGAGACCACCTCTTGCTAGGTTACCAGGTACAGCTATAGTTTCAAGATCAACCACGCCATCATCTAGACGCAGCCTAACTACTCGAGGACGAACAACAACAACGAGAAGATCGACCACACGTTCGACTACTAATCCCTTGCTCTCTTTACGCCGGCAGAGACCTAATACTTTGTTCCCACGAAGAAACTTGTTTAAGCAACCAGAACCGGAGCCAGAGGAAGAAATTAGAGAAGATGAACAGAAAGTTGAAGATGATGAAGAATTATTAGATGAAGAGGAGTTTGAAGAAGATAATGATTATGAGTCTTCGGATAGAAAAGAGCAGCAGGTGGTTTCGCCTGCACCTAAGACCATAAGTAAAAATACAAATATCGTTAAAATTAGGCCGTTTGCATTTAACCGAAGAGTTAAACGACAAGTTAATTATGGAAATAGAAAATTTTCTAACTTTAGAAGACCTGGTGCTCAAAGTACGAGACGCCCGGACCCAGAGCCTGATACCGAACCACCACCATCTTCGACTCAAAAACAGAAAACCGGACGGTATAATTCACGTTTATCAGTAAATAGTAAAACTACAGCAGCTCCAGCCCCAAAACAATCTTCAAGACAACCATTTATAATAAGAGGAGAAAGTAGGACTACTACAACAAATTCTCCCGCTTATAGAAGAGCCAAAACAAGAACTTCAGGAAGAACGACCACCATTTCATCTAGATTAAAACCACCGCGACTTTCTGGTAAATCTACTCAGTCTTCAAGACCTGGTTCTTCTCGTCCCAGTACTGGTAGATCTAGATCACGCACAACAACAAGCAAGGCTTCAAGTAGGCAAAGAAATTCCTTTGAAAATCTAAGTGGAGAAAGACGCAGTAAATATGATAATATTTTGAACGATGGTAAGATCACTATAACACACCAGATTCCATTTGAAGTAACAATACCTATTGTCAATGGAAAGATTACAGAATATAAAAATGTATTGTCAGCTAAACCTAGTATTGAAACATTATTATTAAATCAAGTTTCAACATCTATAGGTCCTCATGGTAATCATCAATTAGTACTAGCACTGGAATCAACTGAGTTAGGCGATAACGGAGCCACTAAAATAACTAAATTTATTTTACATGAAACACCTACGAGTACAATTATTTTTACACCTACAACCATAAGAGGGCGGAAAACATCTTACTCTCATTTATTGCCCAGCACAGTTTATAATGTTGAATCAGTAGTACAAACAATAGCACCTGAAATTAATGCTAATGTACCGTTAGCAAATTTGTTATTATCTCAACTGCTCTTAGGCAATCAGCAGCCTGCAATAAACCCTCTCCTTGCATTACAAGGACAGGCATTATTACCACAGCAGCAAATAGTACAAACACCCGTTACTGAGTACAAAACCAGAAGTACAACATATGTAACTACAGTTACCGATGCTAGGGAAACGGTTTTATCTGTAAAATTCAGAGGTGTCCCTGTATTAACTACAATAATGAACCCAACGACGGATGTAATTACTGCCACTGAATTTATTACTGAAACTGTTGTTACAACACCGACTATTTTAGCTCCACCACCTCAGTACAATTCGTTACTGTTACCGTTGCTTCTTCAACAACAACAACAACAACAACAGCAGCAACAACAACAAGCTCTATCATTACAAACAGCCAATCCGTTGCTTGGATTAGCGCAACCAGATCTGTTCCAGAACAATTTGTTGCAAAATAGCAATTTGAATAATGATATATATAGTAATAGTCCTAAGCCTAACATATTATCAGATCTGAATAGTAACGAAGATTTTTCTGAAGATATAGAGGATAGTGGTGAATACACACCACCGCCCACGTCTCCTCCATCACATCGGAAGAGGAGTAAACCCCGTGCACCAAAACCAAAACCAGTAACTCCACCAAAACACACGAGCATAGTTACTTTATATGTATCTGGTAGACATCCTGGAGAATTCAGCACGGTATTATCTACTGTTGTGTCAGATGAGACGCAAACGGTCCGAAAACGGGAAGCTATATATTATGAAGATGTAAAAATATTACCATCCATTTTACCTTCCATGGATCAGCTTGTAAGTTCCGAGGATGATAGTTTCTTAGAAAATTTAATTATGTCCGATAAAAATTATTCAAATTCCGGATCTGATTCGCAATCACAAACCGAAACGCAAAGTTTAGAAAGTATAATAGGTAGGATCAGTGATCACGTTAATAACAATGCGTCGCCAACTTACGTCGTAAAATTAGATGTACCATCCACACTTAGAGATTTAAAACGCAGTTCAGTAGACGAAGTCTCGTGAAAACCGAACGATTTGTTAGGTGTGTAAAGTAATGGTTTAGTAATTTATTTACTTTGTATCATAGTAAATTAGCTATGAATAGTGCCTTATAGTTTTAGAATTTAGTTTTAGATACAAATACTCTTTTGTACTTGATAATGTAGATAGGGATAGAGATAATATAAATGTTTTAATACTCTTCTAAGATCACCAAAAATGTTCTGATGTGTTACCATTTCGAGTTGTATTGCGAAAAGCAAATATTTTTAGGTAACAAATATTTAATCACTGCCTAAGAATAACTCATAAAATCTTAGATTACATTTAACTTAAGTATACATTGTTTTATAATACTACTTGCTTTCTTTTGTAAATTGCAAATTACGACTTAAAATGTTAAAATAATAAAATATAATAATTCAATTAATTGTTTTATTTAAACCGTACTAAACATAAATGTCTATCTTCATAATTAATGTTTAGCCATTAATAAGCCACAATGTTATAAAAATATTTAAAAAGGTAAATTTTATAAAATAAAATCTGTTAAGGTTTACAAAATAGATTATTTACTTAAAAGTTACGAAATAAATTAAAATAAATTTACTATAAATGTATTTAAGTTTACCGAACAAATACATATACTACATATTACTATTGACACTTAACTTAATTGAGTTTGTGACTTCAAATATCTGACAAGTGACATACGAACTCCACCTGACTAGACTGGTGACTATCCTGATCAACAGTCCTTTGAAGATCCAAGATTCAGTAGGATGGATCTATCCCACATTTTGCGTCACCAACCATCTCGGGAGGTGAGTTAAAAATATTGACTATTAAACTATTGTAAATGCAATTGTATGTTCAATGTCTGTTGAGGCCTATTTTTATTAGAAAATAGGTTTCATTAAGAACCTTAAACATCCAGTTGTTCTGTAGTTGTAAAAAGTAGTAGCTTAGTTAAATTAGTTTAAAGCACGATTTAACTTAGATGGGGTTTGTAGTTCAATGGGAATTTTAACCTATTCACATAGAGATAGACCGTTTGTAACATAATTTGTTTGTTAATTTATTTTGTTAAAAATATTAATTATGTATTTTTAATAACTATTTATTGTCTATATCGAGTACCAAAATGTCGGTTATTTAAGACAATAATTATATATGGATGTATTTTTGAAACGGTCTGTCTCCATAGGTCATTATCATCGCCAACAATAACTTCAATATCATAGAATTTATAATATGCACTCGAGAGCAAACAGAAAATTGCACAATAAATAATTTTCACAAGTTTTATTTATATTTTCTTGAATTTATCTAAAAAGTTAATTGGCTCGTTTTAGTACAGATATAAGGATACAAGTTAAAGGTAGACATGATGCTTATAAAGCCATTATTATATAAACATATCTCATCTCAATTACTTGTGATCCAAGCAGCATATCACCTTTCATACATCTCAGTCAGCCGTCGTTTGAGCATTCACGGCCAATCTGTTCTTTGGTGTTCGTCTTTTCTCATATTCCTCATTTGAATTCATAATTTACCTCGTAACAAGTTCTTAACTGCCAAATATGTATGTGGATAAATAAATATTCGATCAATTTTTGCTTCTCGCTTACCATGTCAGTATTACCGGGCCAGTCCGAACTCTTCTATCGCCACATAGATGTCCAGTTTAACGTTTGAGTGTCGGCTAGTCGCATCATATAGCATGCTTCCACCTATTCGGAGTGGAGCATAATTTGGCGTTGTCTTGCATCAAAGTTTTTGTCTCTAGTCTTTTTTAATTTATCACTGACCATTTAATATTCTAAATCTTCGTAGTTGTGATTAGGAAAAGATCATCTTGTTTAAATCTTAAGTGTTTCATCCATATCGACGGTCAATACTTCTCTATAGATTTTGTATACTTGTTCCGGGACTATCGGCTTAACGTTAATCTTCGAACCACTTCAGGTTCATTATAATCTGCTTCAATGAATCATGATGGTTTATCAAGCGTTTAACGCTAACCCTCATTATAGATAAAATCTATAGACAGTAGAGTAATATTTAATGAGACCATCTTACACTGGTTTATTTCCAGTCCAGATCAATGATGTAAATCAGTTTATATTTCATATATATATGTAAATATTGCACAACCTCAAATTTTATAATACTCATCAATATTTTTACAAATCAGCTGACAATTAGGACAAAGACACTGTCTTTTTGTTGCTCTCGAATGCCTATTTTTAACCCTTAATTAATGATAACCCTTTAGTGTTAAATAATTAAAATAATAATATATAAATAGATTCTACGTAGTACTAACCTTGATGTAAGCATTTCATTTCATTAGCACATATGATTTTTGCACAAATCTCACCGTGACTTTATAAGATATATTAAAGTTCATTAATTTGTTGTCATGTGAGGGAATACATATGTTATTATGTATGATATTGCTAATATAATTAATTAAAGATCTAATATTTCAGCATTTAATACAAATGCTATAGTCTACGACAATTCGCCTTGGCGACCAGGAAGAGGTATAAATGTTGATCGAGGTGATGATGAGAGGAAGTTAAAAAATCTAGCCACAAGAATTATGTCAAATGGAGTTGAGGTGTTAGTAAAGGATAAAAGTGCAGACGTAAAACAAGAACAGGTAATAATATTAAACTGTCTTTTTAATACCTCACAAATTTATGGTATTTTTTTTATTTATTAGAGTTTAGTATATTTTACATGCGTGTCAAAGTACACTCATGTGTATATCGGCTAGTTTATATTTTTTTCTTAGGAGGCACGAACTATTCAAAATCAACCAAAGGTTGTCCGTCATAATAATATGGGATTCGGATTGGAAATTATATGTATCTTTTTACAAATGCTGTATGTAATCATTATTTTTTTCCTCAGCGAAAATTAAAAGTTATGCATATACCTACGTCGAAACCAACGATTTATGTGAGTTCAACAACACCTAAAAAAACGTTGTTATCTTCAGCCGTCGCTACTTTTGTAAATCGACAGCAAATGAGCGCTTTCTTTCCATTACATCAGCTCATGCAACATAATTATATAATAAAGACATGTATGACTACTTACACCTACCTAACGACGGTAGTTCAGAATAAAAGAAGCGCTGTGTCAACATTTGAAACGATAGTTTCAGTAGTCACAACAGAATCACTTACGAATCTTTATGCTACTGATGTTTTAGCAAATATAAAGCCAACAAAAGTAAGAATTTGCGAACCCAATGTGATGGCATAAAATAAAGTCCTGACTTTCCAGATTGAGTTTTACCTTATCCCTAAAGGGCATCAAGGTTATGAATGCAACCCCCATAAAAATGTCTCTATCTAATATCAAATTGCTTATTTAAGTTCAACCCATTAATCAATTTGAATAGTTATTTAACATTGTTCCTTCTAATAAAAATATACATTATTTTTATAATAATACTTAAGACATAAAGAAGTAACTTTACAGTATATATATTTTCATTTCAGACAAAATATATGGAAGTGAAGACTATTCAACCTTCAGCATCAAGCAAAATATTTTTGAATATTCCAAAAATAGATAAGAGAATTGATAATGACGACAACAATTTTGATCTAATACAACCATCTGAGATGAGCCATAGTACTTGTACATCTTCTTGTACATGTAGTCATACACAAACTGAAACATTAACAATAAAACATACAAATTTTAAGCCACAATTGGGACAGACATTAGAAAAAAATGGAATGAAAAGTACTAAATATAGTGGAACCAAATTGGATGTTAGGCCTACTCATAAGGTATCTTACGACCAAACACAATACCATCCTTACGAATATGAAACTAGTTCCCAAGGCCCACCAAATGATAAAGTAGTTGAAAAGTATACCCAAGTCAACGACTACTCTGATGAAAACGATAGTAACTCCTTGGATATGAGCGATTTGTTAACAAACGAGCAAGCACCAACACCACCAAAAACTAAAAGTACAACGTCTAAGCCACCAGAAAAATCAAAACCACAAAAAATTAACAAGAACAAACTTGTTGTGGCTGAACTTATAAAATTAGGTTCCTTGGGTATTAAAGGCTTGTCTCAGTTAGCGCCTGTTATTGAAAAAATGACTGGAGGATTTATGAGACGACAAGAAACAAATAAAACTACAACTACTTCAACTACTGTCAAACCAAGTAGAGTGACTAGTTACAGTGCGAATAAGAGAATCGATAATGATCTGGAGTCAAAACATAGTAATTTTCCAATATATATTCCTGTAGACGAGATGGAAACCTCAGAATCGCAAATAGGCTATACCAATGTCACATTACAACAAAATTTTGCATGGGCTGCAGATCATAAGCATTCTAAAGCACATCTCATTAAATCGAAAATTGTACATGAAAGTCCATTAGTCAATGGAGGTATACCTATAAGTCCTGGTGAAATTATTACAACAAATTCAGACGTCATCGTAGGGAAACCAGCAGTTGGAGGACCTTTATCATTAGTAGGTACTGGCATTAACTTGCAGAATCAGATACATTCATCAACGATGGACAATATTGTCGCGAACAGCGAACATTATAATTTTAAAGAGAAACCTCTTAACGATCAAGTTTTGTCAGATACGAAGATAGATGACTCATATGATTTAAGGCCACCAGAGTTACCAAACTATACAATAAAACCAAACAAAAACTTACTACGACCTCATGGAATTCATTTTAGCCCACATAATACTCATATTCCCTCAAGAGGTTCAGGTAACCTGCGTTTACCGAGTGACCAAACTGAACATATTACTTTTATTAAGAATAAGTCTCCTAATTTAGTTACTTACGGACGACCTTCATATATGGATTATGGCACATCTTTAGCGACACATTTATTGAATAACCCAATAAAACATCCCCTTGAAAAAAGACCTTTAGTAAAGGAAAGCAATGAACAGGAAGTACCTGATAACAATCCAAGTTCGTCAGAAATTGTTAGTACTAAAATTACTACGCATGGTGAAGAAGTTAATTTTGGTGTAATAGATTCTGTAAATAAACCTTTACTAGTTGATATACAGCCGTCAAGGGTAGCCAACGTAATTATTCCTCATGGAAGTTCGACTGCTTTAGTCTTTGCAGGGTCGTCAGAACCTCACAAAACCGGAGATTATGTGGATGATCCCTTACCTTATCCAGAGCCGGGATATTTTGGCAGTTTCAGTATTGATGCGCCTCATATGACAAATGTGCATAATGTAGTAATAAACAAAAATGTTTTTTCTGCTAATTCAAATGGACAGTCACCAAATACTTATATACAAAAAGATAATACTAAGGAAATAAAAACTAATAACGACCAAAAACTAAACTGGAATGATAATAAACGACCGAAAGATTTACAACAAAATACGCCTTCTCCAACAAATAATCCAGCATCTCGTGTTCAAGTTGGACCTCAGATAACAGTTTATAAACCAGAAAATCACAAAGATAATTTTGAGAAATATAATCAAGCAAATTTCAAAAACAAACCAAAAGAAGGTTATAAAATCGATAAAGAGTATGAAAATTATCTCGCTGTACCACCACCTCCACCGAAGCGGCATTACAATCAAGAAAATCGCTATGATAATAATAAACCTTTCTTTCAACGTCCAAATATAAGAACAAAACCTATTCATGAAAGTAATGTTTTTGTAAATATTCAACACCCAGTATCGAACCAACTACCACCAAAAATTACATCAGAGATTTACTTTGCTTCGCAGTTGCCTAATAGTCAACCTACTCCCACTTATAATTTAAAAATACCTCATTCCCCAATTGGGATCGGCAATCCTTCTAATTTGCATAAAAATAGTAATCAACCTCACAAACAAGGAAACGATCATTTTATAAATCCATACACAGTTACATCTTCCAATTCCGCAAACAAATCTATTACAAGCAACAATAAAGAAAACACTTATACTATAACGCTCAATACAGCTACTAATGTTGCAAGTGGTTCAAGCATTACAGTACCTATTACAACTACTTCTGATAATGGTCAAATCAATGCAAATATTCCAATTGGTACTAACTTTGCTATTAGAGTCGAAGATGACCCTGCCAAATATGAGAGTGTTGCTTTACATGGCAAAATACATCCTTCTCTTGTATTTGAAGAAAAGGAGCATGTACCCCTCAGTGGTCATTTCAACAACTATAAAGAAAATAATTCAACTTTAAAATCGGACATAACACAAATAGTGGGTCAGAAGTATAATAATAATGATAATAATAAAATTATCATAACAGAACCTACTCGAAAGAATATTGGTAGTTTAATACCACAATCCTTAAACAGTCATGCTAATTTCCCTATGACAAATGAAGATAACAATGCAGATGTTAAAATTAACCATTATGTCAATTATCAAAAGAATATAAATACACATGATCATAAAGGATTGTCAAATCTTGTACCAAATGTTTCGACCAATTCTCATGGTTGGTATTCTAGTGTTCTTAATGAAGATAATTTAAAAGACATTAAAATTGAAACAAGTACAAGGCAGGTAATTCCTTTAAGCTATGATAAAAATAATGATAACTTTCCACATTTTGGAGAGAAAATTGCCACTGTTGGAAAGCCACCGACAGATTTCTGGGAAAATAGACATACAGTAAATAAGTTCAATATTGGAAAACCATTTTCAAAAGCAAAGGAGCAACAAAATCCAAATAATTCACAATTTACTATAAGACCGGATTATATACCTGCAATATATGGTATCAAGCAAACAGCTTATGATATACCTATAAGAGATGATAAAGATGCCCCAACAACTAAGGCTGCGTCCAAAAAACCTCCGAGATTAGCCTATGAAACCGCTGAAGAAATATATGATGGGGTTGAAGAAACTTACCTAAATAGTGAAATTGACGGTGAAGTTAGTTCGGAATCTATGAAAATACCTATAATAAGCACACCTAAAAAAATAGAGAACGTAACTTTACATTCATCACAAACTATAACTTCATTAGCATCTCTAAGTAATAATGCAAGTAAACATTTCGTTGATTTTAATCCTGGAACTCAAACAGAAAAACCCTTCAAGGTTCATAATAAAACTACTTTCCATTCAAACAATATAAATCCAATTTACAGTAGTAACTTATATTCAAAACCAAGACCGTTTACTGTAAATACAGCTATTCCTTTAGACCATTTGTTACACCAACCGCATTGGCAAATTAATCAGTTAATGGAAAACGCGACCAATATATCCTATGAAGATATTGATCTCAATGCAGGAGAGGAAATGTATCCTATCCTATCCCCAAGTGCATCAAGTACTACAACGCTACTACCCTTACGTGATAAAGAAACAGATAAAAAATATGGGAGGATGCCAAATACTGATGCATCGATCTTTTCCAATAACTCCCAACACATTAATGAATCAAATATCATTACGTCTATTGTTCATATTCACGATAAGAAACCATTAATTGTGGAAAAGAATAAACCTACACCGCCAACATTTACCATTAATTATCCAGTTAACAATACATCGACTGAAATTATTGACTTATCGCCACCACCGCCAGCCGTGGACTATAAATTTAAACCAACTGTAAATAATAATATCATGGGTATGAGCCCTCCTACGCCACCATCAAGATTACCATCACGAACACCACTGACTCCTAGGCCAATACTACCGATCAGAACACCTCCATACAGAAACGTGCCTCCAAGAACTTTGCCACCTAGGCAGTCGACACCTAGGCCTGTAAGAAAACCTATAAACAGGGATGAGGTATCAACTTATCGACCCCCATTAGATAGTATAAACAAAGTAAAAAGACCGAGTTTCAACTATGATCAACCATCATCTCACTTGTTACCACCACCCAGAGAAACATCGAAGGTAATCATAGAAAATATATCAATGTTAACCCCTACCACTTCTTCTACAAGATCAGTTATTTTCCCAACACCCGTTTCGTCCGGCTGGTTAACTTCATCAAACATTGGATTTTCTTCGAGCTTTGATTTTACACCTACGTCAGTTTATTTCCCGAACAAAATTTCACCATCAAATATTGTGACTAGGCCTCATATAAATTCAGTAGAGTCACCATCAGAAGAGGTATATGATTCTAATGAATATGAGACCTCTAACGAAACCATTAATGTAAGTTTTGATATTCCAACCACAGAAAATAATAACTTAGCCTTCACAAATTCTAATAGGAACAAAGAGGAATCAGTAGAACTTAGTAAGCCGATTTCAACTATTAAAAAATATGGTTATCATAATACAGACATTGTACATAATTTAGAATCAAGTCAAGAAAATACTAGCAAAGATAAAAACAAAGTGGTTACACTAGGAAGCTACAACAGAACTCGGAAGCCTTATCCATTCCATGGTGATAACAAAAAATCAAGTACAATTAAGTTGAAATTACCATCAAAAACTAGTACAGTGATTAGACCTACGAAAACTTTGTCTCGTCCAGTAATGGCCCCGACAAAATATACTTCCATTAGAAAAATTGTGCGACCATTACCGTCTAAGCCGGTAGAAATATTCCCCACAAATGTTATAGAAAGTTCTGAATCCATGCTTGAAGACGATTTAATTATCGAACCTACTCAAGTACTTGAAGAAACTAAAGATTCAACTAAAGTACCAGAAATTATCTCTTTGATTGAAAAGACTATTACATCAACTTTAACTCTAAGGGAAGAAATTTTAAATACAAATATGCTGTCAACTCATCACTCTGGCAACGAAATAAAAATATCGGATGAGATTATACCAACCAAAACGGAATTTAAAACGACGATTATAACTTTAACAAAAACATTGTCAGAACCACCGCAGACAATTTCTAGTATTGGTTACATGAACTTGACACATACATTAACCGTAACACATACCAAAACGAGTCTAGTTAGTCAGTCAGAGGGAGCTGTCACTCAAACGTTAGTTCTTACTAACACACATACTTCTACCGTAGTAGATGTCATAACCGAAATATATACCCAAGTACAGCCAACCACCATAGTTGAAACCGTAACTAAACATATACCTCTCCAAATGCAAGTTGAAGCAACTTCTGTTTTAGATTCTACTCCGAACACTAAAATTATAGCTCTTGATGATATATCTATGTCATCAGAAGAAAGAGAGAACTTCATAATTAAGGACGATGTTGTAACAGAAAATATTCAGAGAATTGAAACAGAGGACGATAAAGATAATGACACATTCTTTGTGGTTATGAATAAATCACAAAATGGAGGCAAGTCACCGACGATTAGCACTGATATAGACAGTGGAGATTATGATGGTGTGACTAGAAACGAGCAAGTTAATAGTAATGGAGTATCACAAGTCTTATTTGGTGAAATATTGTTAGCTGGAACACCATATTTAGAAACTACCAATGTAGGACACCCAACCGGCAAGTATTTAAAATAATTCGTTTGCTTTTCAAATTAAAATGGAATTTAAATGTAAATGAATTCTCTAGATAATCTTAGAATATCATTTTCCGTTAATTGACCTTAAAATATTATATTTGAAATGATTTTAATTTAGGTGTAGGATTTGGAAAAGAATGTCAACCAGACTGTAAGGCCTCTAGAAATGAAAGATGCCAGAGAATCGATGGCATTATGAAGTGCGTTTGCAGGCCAGGTTTTGCTAGAATGTTCCCAGACAGACCGTGTAAACGTAAGATCTTAATAATCACTTTTTTCATATATTAAAAATTTATGTATAACAAAACTATTGTTTATTATTTGGTGTTTGAATTTTCAGCTACATATACATATTCTGTAAGGTTAGGTTTAGGATCTCGAGGTAATGAAGTGTTGAAGTTCCATACCGGTTTCTCGGATAATTCTAGTAAAGAATATAATAGTTTGGCAATGGCAACCCACGAAGGAATAAATAGAATGATAATGCAGTCAGATTTACGAGATGTGTATCATGGTATCCATATAACCGGTTTCTATCCCATTGAAATGCGCACTGAAAATGTTGTGTATGAAGGAGTCATTAATGATTTCTACGTACAGGTAACCAATTGATAAATATAAATACGCCCAGATAAAATAATTGTTTTATTCTTAACAATGTTTGTTCTTTAGCTCTCCGATAATGCTCACGAGAGTAGATTGAAAGAAGTTATAGAGAAGTATCTCCGAAATAATAATTATAGCCTTGGAGGAACAGAAGTTCATGCATCAGAAGAATTTATTGATAGACTTAACGTCAGTGGTACGTTATCAATTATTATTTATTAAACAAATGTTACCTTACTAAGTAAATTCACACTTAATTCGGTATATCACAGGATTTATTTTAATAGTTATTTTCAAATTATTCGTCATCGTCATCGACAACGTATCATATCAGTACCTTGCAATTAAACCATTTTTTTATTGCTTTAATTCAGATTTCGATGAATGCACAAGTACACAGTTCCATGACTGCTCTGAGCACTCTAGGTGCTTTAACCTCCGAGGAACTTATACTTGCAGCTGTTTAGAAGGCTTTGCAGATCTCAGTGTAAACACGCTGTATCCTGGAAGAATATGTTCTTGTAAGTTTCTTTAAACATTTTAGGCTTAGGTAAAATTTTGTCTAAATAATATGTATAGAAACTTCCAATGTTTCTGAAAGACGAAGAGCATTTCAACTTTCAGTAATACTATTAAGTCAACATAATTTCCCCTATATATTAAATACGTATATATTTGTTTCTTCCAGCTGATGCAGTTGGCTGTAGCGGATGTAACTATCATGGCACATGTTTCGACCGCGAGAGCGCTATGATATGCGAATGTTTCAAGTGGTATGCGGGCCGAACTTGTCAAGTGAATCTTAAAGGTAGTTAATTAATTTTTATCAACAGAACCACATAAAATTTTACTATCTAGATTTTACATATTGACTCTAACCCGCAATTAATATTGCACTGTATCACTTGTGTTCATTATCTTTTGTCCTCGTTCATCATAAATTTTCTACTAGCCACTTTATCAAATTGTGTATTTTTTTACAGCTGTGCTGATAACAGTCACCGTAATAGGCGCGCTTGTGATCGTAGTGGTGACTATTTGGGCTTCCAAGAGATGTTGTAGTCAAAGGAGTCCGGTGACTCCAACTTTCGTGATTGGGTGTATGCAAGGCATGCCCAGTTTACATCAGGTATTAAACCATTTTTTCAGTTAATCATTTGGAGTCTATAGAATATTAATGAAAATAAATTATAAAGATGTATTTTAATTCTATTTAAAAGTTCAAATTCAAAAGAAATTCATATATTCTTATTGACCAAAATAAGAAGGATTGTAATTTTCAGGGAAACATGCCATCGAAACAAAGAGCGGACAGACGGGCCTTGATCGCTGAAAGAACTGAAGCAGCAGAGACTGGTAGTGTGCAGAATGCTTCCCTGCCTTATATACCAGCTAAGGTAAAATCCATACCAACAAAATAGGCTGTGATAAAATCTCACAAAGAGATTCTTTAGAGAGAGACCTTCCTCATTCAAACCCTCCTTCAAGACCTCATTGTAACCCTCAGGTTTAACCGGCATAAATTATAATCGATTCTGATCAGAGTTCACTTCTGAATATATAAAGACAAATAATTCCCTCGGACTATAAATTGAGTTTTAAGGAAGCTCCTTAACAATCTAGGATTTAAGATCGATTATTATACTGTTAGTTGTTACCAAAAAAGTGACTTATCCTTATCAATTTGATTACTACAGACGCGGTCGAGGTCTCACAGCAAGCAGGCTCCCGAGCCCCCCGCGCACTCTCCTCCGCCGCCGCCAGCACTCATGATACCACGAGCACGGCTACATCCACTCCACGATAGGTAAGATAGAAACCATGATTTGGCAGGTTACAGACGAGTGTTGTAAATATTTACCATCGTATAAAAGCTGTCTTAACACGTTACTGTCGTAGGTGGTCCAAAAGATATCACTAATACACACATGTGTACTGGTAGACTTTGGGTTAGGTGTGTTTATAGGCTGGCTAATAAGTAAGATGCTATTAAAATAAAATTATTAGTCGGTTGAGTAACATATGACAGACAGACAGTATGTAATATTCTTAGTATCTAATTACTTGTTTCTATCTTTACAGCCGCGATAATCTATCACGAAGGAAGAGTACTGAGGTTTCGAATGAAGCGAAACTTATCAGCTATTTAGAGTCAGGAGCTATTAATATTAATGAGGAGGTATTTATTACACGCAAGTAATCTATTTGTAATAAGTATAATAAAAGAACCATGTAGACACACATGTATCGGTTTAGTAATCACAATAACTTCTGATTTCAAATTATAATATCGCACTATGAAACGTAACGTAATTTTATTTTCAATTCAGATGCGCAGAAAACATAGCATGGAATCTTCATATAGCGTCAATAAGGAGAGAGGGAATAAACAAGGTGAGAGAGAGAAACAGAAATAGGGAAACTGTGGTATGAAACATAATACACATAATTACTGCCCAGATGGTGACTTTGTGTATAATATTCATACATTTTAAATTCAATTAGGCATACATTACAGTTATAAAAATTCAGACTCTAGTTAATTTTTTTTTAATCTGTATAATTATATATTTATTTAAGGTGCTTTGGTTTCGGCCGGTTTTAAAGTTTCAACAACGATCCGTCCGGATGAAAATTCCCTTAAGTGTGACAGAGACGACGCCTCATCGGTCAATAAGAATGATTTGGAAACTGAATTATCCCGCTTTGATACGCTTCGTAAATCCTATAGGTAATTAATAGTATACAATGATGTCCTTACTGAGTTATACAGCAAAGCTAATCGAAACCTAGACCCATATATGTTATATATACAGCGATATTTTTATAACTATTTATTTAAAATTAATTAAGGCTTATTCTGTTCGATCATCTTAAAGTATGTATTAGTATTATAGTTAAAAGTAACTTAGAATTTATATAAATAAAAAAACTTTACTATAAAATCATATAATTACAAGATTCAGAATATCCAGTAAAATAGCGCATTCCGTCCGAAAAAAGTAATATACTGAAAATATATGCGGCTTTTCTGTAAAGTATGTATTATATATATATATTTTTAGTCAAGAAGATATGTCGGAATGGACGGACGCGGAACGTCGTATTGGAGAACTGTAAGTATTTATAGCAATTTAAAGTAACAAAGTACAAAGTGCTTGTACTTGGTCTAGTACATGCTCTTGTACAAGTAAGATTGAAGACACGCAGTGAGAATATTGCAGTTTGTTATCGTGAACAGTGATGTTATCGTTATTAATGGTATCTTAATTGAAAATATTGCAATAATAAAATAAATAGTTTAAAAATGTATAAAGGTTCTAGAATATATGAGAAAATAATCTAAATTATATATTTCCGTTTTTTAGAACATATCTCAATTTCCTCTAACCATGATAGGATAGGTAACTTACCTGAATATTATTAAATACTGAATAATAAGTTAACATATAATTAATAATATTTTTTAGAACGTTATCAGAAGCTAGATCAGTTGGCGGCACCTTACCCGCCAGTACAGGTAGAGCTGCGTCATCTACTAGACTTACTCATCAGGTAATGCATTGATTATATTACTTGTAATCTATTGTAAGCTTATCCCCATTAATTTTCAATGCACCCTGTATCTTCTCTCTTAATTGTAAGCACATGTAAACATTTAAACCCTTATAGGAAGCAAACACGATGGCGGAACGCGACCTGGGTTCCACCTTCCTCCTGCCACACGTGCACCTCTATAAACCAGACCTTGTGGGTATCACTCACTCACTCACTTACTCACTTACTCACTGACTAATTCACGTTTAATAATAAGTACAAACTTAATAACTCCATCCGCGATAAAATCCATTCGATTTTCTAGTTTTATTTTTTTAACACTTTCTTAATAAATATTTGTATTTTGTTTAATATCTTGATTTTAGTGACCCTTATTGAAACCATGTATTAACCTAAGATAAATATATTATATGTAACTACAATTGCTTAAAGCATTAACTTTAGATCTATAACTTATAGATTAAAGAAAGTTTTAACTCATGTACAGGGATTACATTATTACATTAATATTATTTACTAATAATTATTCCATACTAATACAGAATTTAAATATTTTCAGACGAGCGACGTGTCGGAGTTTGATTCATTGTGAAGACTTATTTATTTTAAGATGAATTGTCACGAGAGGCTATAAAAACTTTAATTCTTATAAATTATCGATACTACAACGATTTAATAAAATTAGAAAGTTACCAAATTTCTTTTCGTAAAATGGTGACAATTTAAAGTTAATTTATCTTAGCATAATCAATTGACTTTGATAATTATCTAATGAAATATCTGAATGTTATATTTTATAGAAGCGATAACAGTTGACTTGTACTGTGTACTGTGTAAAAGTGCATTTTATGATTAACATAATTTATATCAGTATTGACTAAATATAGTATTATTTGAAATTAAAATAAAAAAGCACCTCCCATTCAAGACAGTTTGTTAAATTTCAAAAGTCTAGTATTTCTTTTATTAATAAAACATTTTCAATAAATGCCATAGTATATGTAAGCGTCATATAGATTTAAGATACGAAAATAATTTGAATGAGAAATCGCGTGTTGTGTAAAAAAACTTAATTAATTTATTTATTGATTTCTCATTTGAAGATTTTTCGTTGCTTCGGTAATGTATTGTGCAAAAATGTGCCAATAAAATTTATATTATAAATGTAATCAAAAATAATATTTCATGTAATTTCGTATGCACATATATTACTCCTCTGAATGCTCCAAAATTTTATTATTTTCAATTTTGTTATGAGTGTTTTATTATTTATTTTTAGAAATTAATGTTATTTTGTAGTTATTTATATTTTTGTTGAATAAACTTTTAAAAATACTTCGTTTATAATTTTCAAACCAATATATAAATTAGGGACGCCAACACAGCCTCAATTTTGTCTCGCTCCGCTCGCGAAATCTCGGGTGCCGTTTGCATATTGAGCGAAGCGAGCCAAATGTAATGACTCGAACGATGAGTGTGAGAAGTGAATCGAACAGGGGGACAGTACAATTCGATTAAAAAAATTCTTCACGCGCTTTTCAGTGTAAAACAATTTTTTTGCGCGATTTTTTTTCCCATTGACTTCAATGGGATACCAGTTTTTTGACGATTCCTCAACGACAAGACATTTTTCAATTATTTTTTAAAACCATCACTTGTGTGTCTTTTTGATTGCTAAATTTTATAATTTTTCGTCTAGTAGTTTTCGAGCCTAATTGTGACAAAGAATGTAAAAGAGTCTCCAATTGAGCGCTACACTCGCTTCGCTCAATAAAACAAAGTTGTTTTCACAACATATGTTGATAATAATTTTCTAAATAAAACAACCAATTAAATATGAGACATAGCATTTTTATTCAATAATCAATAATATTTAGTTAATCCATAGAATATTCAGCATTATTCAAATACAACGAAACAATAGCAACTTAATCGTTTTTTAAACTTAATACAGCAATGCATTAAAATTATTTAACATTACTTCAAGCACACATATCTTAAACAAATTTAACTATATTAACCTAGCATCTGCTTCGGTACAGAGAAGCAAATATTAGCTCTAATGGCTAAGAAGCTTGTCACCTAACAAGTCTAGTTCTTACGGGTTCTTCAGTCTCAAACCTTATGAATTTGTAATAAATTCCAATATATCCGATACCATTCTTTTTTTTTTGTTTTTACAAATATGGAAACTTTTCCTAAATCGTACAAGAACTGAGCAAGCATTGTCATATCTATTCACGATCAACTGCAACTTTTGATATTTACCTAATTTTAAAAATTTGGAAAAAGGTTTAAGGCTTCGCTAATAAATCATCTCGGGTGTAAATAATATCTACAAGACATCTCCTTAAAGCAATACATACTAAATTAAATAATGCTGATCGTGTAACTCCATATATTATATTACATTTTGTACCTACCTATCTAATTAATTTAGAAATTGTGCAAAAATTGAAACCAATTTCAAATTGTCCAATTCTTAGAGAACGATCAATATTTTTTTTCAAAAGCGACACAAATAAAAGTTCCGTTACTCAATTTTGCTTCTAAAGTTTCAATATCAAAAGTTTTTAATACCAGAAACATCTAGTTACATTAATCTTAAGTTAATTGATATTTCTACAATGTTAACATCATTAAGCGATTTCCAATACTAAAAAGCTAAGCTATATATAGTTTTATACTCGTAGGTCAAGTAACGTTGACCGCATTCGAAGATTCGACGGTACAAAATTTTGTACCAAAATTGATAGAAAATTCTTTGTATATTATGATCAAGTTCCAAGATATATTCAAAGCTGTTATCCCGTAATTCCAAATATTGTCAGAAACTTTTATTTAAATAAACAAAAATAAAATATAATATACTATAAGACTATAAATTTTTTTATATCAGAAATAAGTGATAGCAAACAGTGCACATCCTAAGCAGATAAAATAAATGCACTTTACTAAAAACAAATTTTAACGAACTAGAATCTACTTCTTCGTTTCATCAGAACTTGATGAAGACGGCTTTGGAATCATGGAAAGGGATCTGAAAAGAAATTATCATATAAAATAAATACAGTTGGGTAGTTATGTTCTTAGCGTAGTCTTGTAGAAATTTTATTTCACAGGTCGTCCATTTTTAACAGCAAAAAGTTATTGGATATGTTAAGTTATGTTAGGAAAATAAATTTCTACAATAACAAAAACCCCCATGCTATATGGAAAACAAAACCACGCACCAAAAAAACCATTTCAAAAATAACCAATGATATATTTAAAATACCTAACAAGCTTTGGCTATAAATAACAACAATAACTAAAGAATAAGGCAAATAAATCTTAAAAGCAATACAGTATAAACAGTGTACCTATTTGCCGAGATTTTCTTGAGAGTGACTTAAACAATAGCAGCTGCAATAACAATTATTTGCGTTTTAGTATGTACGAGTACATTCATATTATGTAAAGTAAAATAAATTATAATATTATAAAAGCCAAATTCAACAGTAATTAAGAAATATAAAAATAAAGTAAAACGTAAACTTAATTTGTCAAATAAAGACGAATTAAAAAATAACAAATAAGAGTAATCAATTTTTGTATTCTAATATATCTATGAGATAAAAAATGAAGATCGTAAATGATAGTGGTACTATTTCTCGGTTTTGACTTATCCTAGATTCGATTCTCGGGTGCGTTATGATAAATATTATATTTCTGATCTGGGATCTGGATGGTGAAGGTGAACCGAATTTACAGTTCTCAAAATTATCATTATGTTCCAGTCCATCCAAGGTATACTAGTATTTATAGCATAGTGGATGAATCATATATAAATTGGGTAAAAGAGACCAAAAATATTGCTGAAATGAAGAAAATGTCTTAAAAATACTACCTTCTCTGGGCAGGAATGGGTGGTGAAGATTGAGCAGGCGGTGGCAATGCTGCGGGGCAACTTTCAGACAGTGTCGGCTGACTATCATCCTGTTCTTCCCGTTTCTCTCCTTTTAATAAAAACATACTTGAATTTCAAAGCTAAAAAAAATAGTGTTTTCAACTAAATCAAATATTTCATACCTTTAACAATGGGAGTGTCTCCAATATAAAAAGTGGCGGCTGGAGCTTCGACAGTGGCTTCTCTCACCGACCCGTCCCCACTGACCGCACTAAGGGTGTCAGTGCTATCGAACATAATAGTTCGCTCCTTAGCCTGTGGGATACGACCATCTAGCTCCTGAGAATAGTTTATTATAAAATTATTTTTTTCTTTCTTAAAAGAAAACAGAACCGTCATGTTATCTTAATTCGAAAAATTTGCCTCACCAGTCTTTCGGTATCTGAATCTGGTTCATGGACTTCGTAATCTTGAGAGTAATGTTCACTTGTGGATTGGTGTTCTAGGCTTTCCATTTGAACTGCCGTAACTGGATCCAAGGTGTCGAGCGAGGAGACCATGGTGTTTGAGCCTGGAGGGCGCGCTATGTTATTTTTCTGATTAGTATCAAGCTGGGCAAAGCGGAAAGCTTAAAATAAGCTTTTGGAATAATCTGTTGTAAATTTATATTTTATTATATACAGTATATGATATATTTTAATAAATATACATGGTTATTTTATATTGACAAAAGATTATTCCTTGGAGTAGACAAATAAGATATTAGAGCGTCTGCGATGACAGGTCGGTAAAATCCATGCAGACAGACAGACATTTAGAGATTAGTTAAACGATTAAATGTTCGCATTCCAATATTCTGTGAAAAGTCATATAATCTTTTAAGGTACACAAAATGTACCTGTCATTAAGTTGAAGAATAATTGTATCATCTATCAAATTCAAAACGATCATTTTTCTACAGAATCTTAAAAAGCGATAAAGTTATAGATGATGGTAGAACAGAAACACAAAATGGCATAATACTTAATGATTTTTACAACAAGATGTTTACTATTTTGATAAAATGTAATGCTTTAATATAAGATACTAACCCAGTGTAGTAAAATAAAAAAAGAGACAATCAAAACTAGTGACACGCTATATTATGAAGAAGGCAGTACATTAATTACATGAATCATAACAACGCTTTTATAATAATGTCACACAAAATATATACATTATAAGGTTTTTAGTCCAGAGATAATATAAATTAAGTTTGAGATCATTTTTATGGTCAATACAATACAATGGTCATAGCGCTTTGGGTAGCTTGCCAAAACCAAGAATTGTCCAAATAGTGGTAAATATTAAACTCACCTCCAGACGTAAGACTTCCTGTCATAGGAGTGTCGACCTCATAATTATATGTTGCTCTAGTTGCATTAGAACTTGTAGCTTCTAGACTGTCTGTACTACCTAGCATAAGGTCGGCACGTGCTCTGTCAAAATATCAATAAGTTAATTGATAATGTTTTTAATTAGTGGAAGGTATGAAAATAAATAGTTGCTATAAAATAATACAATATTAAGTTTTAAACAAATTAAATTAAAAGGGTTGATCATTATATGCTTTATTGTTTATAGTTATTAGTGCAATTTTACTACTTACCTACTAAAACTTCCCGATGAACTCAATTCTTCGTCCTGACCACTCCAAGAACCGCTAGCTGGATCTGTAAAATATTTGCCAGACACAATACTATGGGCAACCGACCTCCCAGAGGAGGGCGATAGCTCACGAACAGCGCTTCCTTCCCTAGAAAAATCTAAATCTTCAGGTTTATCTTCATGTCTTTCCGAAGTGATTACCGTATGTTTAGTATATGTGACGATTTCGGTCTCTGATGGATATCTTTCAATTATTGTCATTAAGCTGTCCATCTCTGATGGTTGCGAAGCTAAAGATGAAGACATTTCTGAACTAAATGACATAGCGTTATCATCATATTGTTTTGATTTAGTGGGTATATCTATAGCGCCTTCATTGTCCAAGTTTTTTATCGTTTCAGATATTTTTTTTCCGTCAACAAATTTTTGCTGAATAACAGTCGTTGTTCGGACAAACTCAATAACCCCAGTCTCTGATTGTTGCGTAGTATCCCTCTGTTCTGTCTGCTCTTTCGACTTTTCCTCTAAATCCAATATTTTCATCATTTCTTCACAATCTCCTGGAATAGATTCAGCGGAACCATCACTAGGGGCTGCGGCACAGGTAAAAGTAGAAGCTTTTTTGCATTCTTCTTCTATTTCGCAAGTTTTATCTTCTGATGTTCCCGGCAACGGTTCTGATACAAAAAATGAACCTCTTTCATCAGATTTTTTAACAATTACCACTTTTGGGCGAGATTCTTGCATTCTTTGCTCTAGTGCTAACTGTTGATCAATAAGTTTTCGAATTGCTGCTGAATCAGCTAAAAGTCTTTGTGATGGGCTGCCATAACTTCCAACCTTTTGAGATGGGCTTCCACTTTTCTGTGAGGGACTACCACTCTTTTGACCTGGACTGCCACTACTTTTTAATGGAGGACTACTTTCACTGCTGCTATCATATGAACGCTTTTCTTGTTCTAAGAAACTGCCACTAACAACCTTTGGATCAGCTAATAATAAAGCTTCTTTTTGTTTAGCAATTAATTCTGCTTTTAGCGCTTCGAGACAAGCTGATTCTAATCCTTCAAATTCTTTTAAACTAGACACAGATATATCATCACCTTGACTTCTATTTAAAATATATCGCCTAGGGAGAGAACCATTTAAAGATTCTTGAGATGATGAATGCTGGTTATATTGCTCCATTAAAGCTCTCTCTAGATTCTCAAACTCTTGAAGAGAACTAATTGAAATATCATCATTTTCACCTTTTAATCTAAACCGCATACGAGAAGCCATTTCTGATTCCGAAAGACTACCATAGGAGTTTCTAAAACTGCCATAACTGCCAATTGATTCTTTTTGCGAACTTAAGCTACCTATTCGACTTGCATCGAAGTCGGTCATTTCTTCTTCTTTAATATCTTCCAAGGGAATTCTTTCATAGTCATACCTTGGATCTCCCTCAAACTGCATTTGTATCCATCGTTTACCTGCTTCAATTTCTGCTAGCTCTTGAGCTTGTACTCTTTTTTGTTCAAGTTCATATAGTTGCAAATCCTCATCAGACAATGACCCAGAAGCGCTACTAGTACTCTCTTGTTTTTTGGTAGTTCTTGATAAATACTCTTCTACTTCAGTATCATGACGTTTTACATATGTTTGTGATTTTATCTGTAAACTTTTTCCCTCTGGATCAGTTTCTTGGGCTTCTTTTGCAACCTCTTCTATAACTACAAAATCATCCATTTCACAAGGTTTATCAAGCATTTCAAATTCATCGCTGGTTGGTGATTCTTGCTCTTTTTCATAAGTCTGCAAAGTTCTTTCTTCAGTAGTTACCACAAGTTCAGATCGACTGCTTACAGTGTGAAGATCAGATTTTAATTCCGGCGTTTCAGATATATCATACATATCATCAAGAACATATTCTCTTCCATTATCTGTCGATAAAGAACTTTGACTAGGTGCTGAAAGGGGTGTTTGGGGTGTAGATAAATGTTCATGAGTTTTTAAACTAGAGGTAGAACTTTGTTTACTTTCTAAGTGCCCTTCAGGTGTTTTTATACCAGATTTTTCAATTTTAGTTTTAGGCACCGAGGAATCGCTTTTGGATTTAAGTATTTCTTCATATTGTTTTGTACCTTCTGGAATAATATCATCTTCAATATCAACAAATTCTCTTTGACGAGGTGGTTTTTCAGCGATTGGAAATGGTATTGCACTTATTTCCTGAAACACTTTTTGAACAAACTCTTCTTTTACTTCAGATAATTCTGACTCCATTTTCTTGATTTGAGGAGTACTCTCGTCCATTTTAATTACAGTTTCTGTAATAATTGTTTCATCTACTTGAGGTTTTAATGGAGTGGTGATTATACAACCAAACTTCTCAATTTGTTGATACTCTGCCGAGCCAACAGGGATGATATCACTTTCTATATCTACAAACTCCCTTTGTGGTTTATCTATTTTAGTGACGGAAAAGGGTAATGCCTCTTGTATATGTACAGAACTTTTAGCAATAGATTCTTTTATTTCTTCCTTGTCTGATTCTATTTGAGATATATCTAATTTGGATATTGAAGAAGATAAAATCTCATCAGTTCTTAATTGACTTGAAATTGTTGTATCTGATCCTTCTTTGTCTCTCAAGGAATCATCATCAACTTCAATACTTTCTGATGTTCCTTCTAGTGGAAAATGTTCTGGTATCATTTCTTTTGGTTGAAAGCGCATTTCATGTGACCTTTTCATTTTACCGACATGGCCAATAACGTCAGATTTACAATCTTCATCTCCAGATATTTCATCATCACTAACTTCCTTTGCTTTTGGAGTGGGTTCTTTTTCCTGTCCATGAAGGAATTGTTCGACATATGTACTACTTTCCAATAGTTCTTCTTTTAATTCATTTGCAGATGGTACTAGTGTTTCAGATGCATCAGAAATATCAATGCTGGCTACATGACTAGACGCATCCGAATCAAGGCTTCTCATACTGTCTCTTGAAGCAAGTGAACTGCCAGCTGTAAAGTAATCTTTCGAAGTTCTTAGAGATTGAAATGATAAGTCTTGACTTGTAAGAGCAGTTTCATAATCAGTGCCACTTTGAGCCGTCATCATAACCTCTATATCTGATGACAGAGGCCTGCTTTCCGAATGTTCAAAGCTTTGGTAATGACTTTCACCAGAGCTAGACCAGCCTTCAATTTCTGATGCAGATCGCCTGTCTACAATACCTAATTGCGATTTAATATGTTTTTGCACTCTCAGTTTGATTTCAGGACTCCCTTTAGAAGAGTCATTTTTATCAGAAAGGACAATGTCACTTTCGGTCTCCAATATAGAATGAGGTCCGCTATCAGATCTTATGGAAATGTCCCCTTCTAGTGGTGGGCTAGATTCTTTCAATTGAACTGTACCTCTTTCTTCATCGGAAAAAGTAGTTTCTTCTTGAGAACTTACTTTTTGCGATATGCTATCTGTTTGATAATCTTTTACGATTTCTTTAATATCATCAGTAATGGTTTTTTTCTCCATTTGGTCTTCGACATGGTTTGGTTCCTCCTTAATAACTTCGGGTCTATCAGGACTTATTAATATTTTAAATTGAAATTCAGATGGTGATTGCTTATATTTTATACTACCATCGCTTTTTTCACTTATTATTTCTCCTTGTGCTGCTTCAAGGGATTGCTTGACTTCATCGATTGTTTTTTCTAAAACAGATAAGTCAGCAAGAGGTTGAGCAGATATTATAGAATCCAGGGCCACCCTTTCCGTCTCAAGTTTCATTCCATGAAACTCGGCAGAGGAGAAATCAGTATCATAACCACTGCTACATACATCTTCAGTACTTTTTTCCTTTAATAACTTTATGCCTTCTTTCTTTTGATCCGTTCCAGTAAGAAAAGCTGAATCAGCCTCAGTTGAAAATTCAGAAGCATGTAATGTTTCGGCACTAACAGTGGAATCCATAGATTTTTGTAAAACTTCAGCTTCGTGAGATTCTAGAGACTTAACCATATATTCAGTATCAATACTTTCACCTGATTTGATCATAACATCCTTGGAAGTAGTGCTTATATCATCAGTTATTTCTAATGTACTTGGAGAAATATCTAGTTTTGAAACCTTAACATTTGTATCTGAGGTTTCCTTTATTTCTAAGTTCTTTTCGGCACTCATTGTTACTGTAGTTGATTTTTTGTCCATTTTTTTTTCATCCGGTTTCAAACTTGAAGTTTGGTCACCAGCAGACATATCTTTTTGAAAAGATACTTCTAAAATTAAATTTTCTAATTGGTTTTGAGGTAGTTTGACTGGCGATTTAGTAGGTTTTTCTTTTTGTAGCGTTTCACTTATTTTATCGTCGTGAGGTAGTTCTGGTAGCACTTCTGATTCCGAGTGTGTATCTTGACTTCCTGTTCGACTAAATGTACTTTTTACGGGGGAAGTGGACACTTTTATTTCTTTAATAAAATCTACTTCATAAACTTCGTCATCCTTTTTAAATGACTTAGATTTGCTTTTAGGGCTTGCGTCAGATGAATCATGTTTTTCAACTGTTTCACTCTTGAAGCTTGCAACGTGTGAGGCATCAGAACTTAAGTCATCGTGTTCTTTACTCTCAATGACAGACTCTTCTTTATGATGTTCTACTTTTGAACTGATTATATGTCCTTTTTCAGATACTTCTATGCTAGATAAAATTTCATCTTTCTCAACTATTTTTAAAGAGGAATCTACAAACGCAATTCTGGTTTTAGAGTCCCCATCTTCTTTAATATCTTCTAATTCTCCTGGTTGAGTAAAATATTCTTTGCCCCATTGTTCGTGTGACAAATCTCTTTCCGATATTTTAACTTCCTGTTTTTTCTTAATTATTTCATCTTTTAAGGCAGTCATTTTTTCTTCAGATTTAGTTTGTCTACCAGTATATAGACCTTGCTCTAAGAATTCGCGTTCTACTTTAATAATATCTGTATCGTCAGTGCTTTTAAAAACCGTTTTGGTTTCAACATCTGACCGTTTTGCAGTTGCTTCATGGGCTTTCTCCATTTTCTTTTGAGAAGTTTCTGTTTGGTTCCCATCTCTTGTTATTGTCATCTTTTCTTTCATTTCATGTTCTTGACCTCGAAGCTCATGACTTGTTTCAGTCTTAATTATAAGAGAGTCATCGTCAGATGAAGATACTTGTTTAGTTTCAGAGAAATATTCTTGACCAGATATTTTCCTGGTTTCGGTTTCTTTATGGGAGAGTATAGTGCTATACTCAGTTGTAGTGCCGAATTTTGATACCATATCCGACATAACAGCATCGGGGTCTATATTTTGAAACTTAAGCTGAGTGCCTTCAATTGTTTTTTGAATAGAAGAGGAGGAGGTTGATGTTTCAATCTTAGATTCCGAATAAAATGTGTCTGATGAAGAAGAAATCTGCACATCTTCATGCATTTCTTTCTTTATTTGGTCAATGACATCAATACTCTTCTCTATTGTTCGATCAACGAGTTCTTGAGCTCCGATGGTAATTGTTGGTTTATCAACATTCACGAATGTTATATTTTCGGCAATATCTTTTGTGGGTGATTTTTGCAAAGCACCTGAACTAAGTGCTTCAGAAGGTTCAGTCAAGAGTTCTGGAAAGAGAGATACGACAGATTGATATATATGCGACGTAATTTATAAAATCCTGCTTTTCTTAGTTTTTTCATAAATAACATCAATCTATTCAGGAATGTAAATATTTAATGTTACAAATATGTGGTAAGTGATAACAAATAATATATTTGCATATGCGTTGCGTTGCGTTGCATTGTATATAATATACATAATAATGTTTATGGAATAAGCCTGCCAGCATTATTAATAAACCATGTGAGAAAAATATAATATGACAATTATGCATTAATGAAGAAGGCTAGGTGATGGCGTGATATGTATACAAAAAAATATGAAACTTTAAAATCAAAGCGAAACATTACTCAAAAGAGAGCAATAGTGTGAAGTGGAAACAAAAATTATCTTACTAATTAATGATAGGAAAACCAACGTATCCCATAAGAAAGTTTAAAAAGCGACATCGAAGAAATATTTGTGTGAAGTTTCTCCCAATTATGTCCACTTACCTAAGCAACGTGAGGACTCCGCAAGAAAGAAAGTAAAATTTACTGTGCGACAAATATTAGCATAAGTTCTGTAACTATTGCATATGATTTCTAATTTACTGCAACATTTTGAAACGATGTAATTGTTCTGAAATCTTATCTGAGATGAATTGTCTATATGATTTGACTACCCTTCTACTGCAAGTGCTGATAAATGATTTGGCATATTGTATCATCGGTAATTGTTTTTTTAAACTTCGTGTGGCTGATTATTAAATAACATGCACAGTTGGCAACTAAATAGTGTGGCGAAACAATTTAATTGGTATCTTTTCTATTGGTTAATGAGTAAGGTTTCGCTATGAAATTGCCATTACCTATAATGCATATATATTTTTGTTTTTATTATAATCGGACGAGGTTTATTACTTATAATTTTAAAATAACTCTTATCATTTTCATGTTGGAACCAGTGTTTAAAAAATATTTACCTTGTTTTCTAACCATATATATATAGAGTATTGTATAATTACAATAATAGATAGTCGCCATAATCAATAATATCGAATTAACCTTTGAAAATAAATGATGTAATAAAATATGATGTAATTAATTTTACCGTTATAACAGACATTATTGTAATTACAGGTTACTCTCTAAATATAAAATAAATGAGAATTTAAACGATTGACATAATCTAATTGACGCCTTATTTGAAAATATTTATTGTATTATAGTCTTGGAATCATATTATTATATCAGTACTGACCGCTTTGGTGAGCTTCGGTTTCACTTATAAGACTATCCCCAGCAGAGGATGCCCGCGGTGATTGACGGTTTGCATCAAGAAACGAAGAATCCGAACCTACAAAAGTATAATTAAAGTAAAACTAACAAGTCAAAGTAGTCTCCACTTCAAAATCTACAGAGATTCTAATTCTACCTTTTGGTAGAAGACCGGTCGTTTTATCAATGACAATTTCTTCGCGTTTTACTCTTTCTTTCATTATTAAATCCACAGGGGATGGCGGTGGTGTTTTGGAGAATTTTGATGAGAGATCTAAAGATAATTAAAATATATTAAATACTATTATATAATATTTTCAAAAAGAGAAAGCAATTAAATAAAAAGATTTTATTATGTTTAGCTTACCATGAGTAACATGACTTGAGTCAATTCTTATTAGAGCACCTTGTGCCGAAATGTCTTCAAGTAAGTTTGAACATCTTCTGTTTAATTCTTTTATATCAGGAACTTCAGTTGTTTCTTCCGTTTGATGTTCTTCTATTTCACTTATTTTGTCCTTTTTATCGTAATCAACATCATTCTTACTTTCAACCGGAGTTTCTAAAACTTTATCAGTTAAGTCTTTTTCTACTTCAGGCTCCGATTTATCCTCATATTCACTCATTTTACTTTCTGTTGTAACTGATGGTTCCTGTGAGAAACTTGTAGGAATAGAAAATGCCTTCAATATCGATCTTTCTTCCTCTATAAATTCTTTGCTTTTTGATATAATGTCTGAGGCATCAGAAGCCAAAGTTTTTGAAACATCAAAAGATGAATGTTCTTCAGAAAAAGTTTTTTCATCTAAAGATCTTGAAGTTTCTTTCACACTATCTATTGATGCTTTAGAAAAATCGTTGGTTAAGTCTACTGTAGAATCTTTCGACAATTCATTTGTAGCAAAATCTCTCGATGTATCTTTACTATCTATCGAAGATTTTGAATAGTCTTTTGTTAGATCAATAGTTTTTTTTGATAAGTCATCAGTTTGGTCTTCGATCCTAGATTCTTCTTTGGCGTCAATAGATGTTTTCGAAGGATCTTTTACTAAATCTGCCCCACTTATTTTAGATAAATCCGCCGAAGTTCCATCTTCCAAAACAGATTTTTGGTCATCGTCTGAAGACTTAGTTAATGTAGAGATTACAGTCGTTACCGATGATTCTGTCGTTGATTTCGAAACTAGTTCCGACCGTCGAACACTATCTACAAAGTGAGTTTTCTTAACATATGTTTCAGAAAACTTGTCGTCGTCAGATTCCGGTTGCGTACTTGAACTAGGTTCTGGTTGCTTATGATGTTCTTTATCTTTAAAATGAAAAGATTGTGAATCTTCAGGATATTTTTCTCCATCTTCAAAGTACTCAGTCTAGAAAAAGTAAATAAATTTGATTAAAGATTTTCAACAACTTCTATAAGTTTATTCATACATACCTCTTTATCAGGAAAATCATCTGCGTCATCAAGGGAGTCAGTTTTAATTTTTTTTATATCAAAACTAGAAGTAGGAAGCTTTCCATCAACGTCTGATGTTGGTTCAATGATTTCTAAAACTTTTGCCTTGTCCATATCTGGAAATAGATTGTTGATATTTTAATTAAAACATTTTGGGAGACTATTTTTGAAAAATGAGTTTTGCAATGAGATCGACATAGAAGTTTATTATTTATAGTATTAAAGAAAATAATTTCCTTTAACATAAATGAACAGAATTTTAAATATTAATTATTTGTTAAGTTTTTAAGAGTATTTACCTGATTCCGAGTCAGTATAAATTTGTTCTTCAACTTCATCTGGAGAACTCTGAACTGAAAAAGTTCGTGTTTGCTTTTTCTTTGGCATTATCACTATTTCACCACTATCTCTTGACAGAGATTTCAATAATGCTGGTCTTTCTTTTGTCACCTTAATATCCTCAAAAACAATTTCTTTTTTAACATCTGTCTCTCCAGAAATAGCATTTTGTGATTGGTCTAAATACTCTTCCACGGTATGTACAGCTTCTTCTATAATAGAATCTACAGAAACTTCTCCTTGAAGTTGTTTTGATTCTTCTGGTTCAAAAATAGCTTCTTCAGACGATAAATCTAAATCTTCAGATGCTTGTTTTATAATGATTTCAATATTGTCTGCCATCTGTTTCATGGCAGAATCAGATTTTTTTATTTCAGGTTTAGATTCTTCCTCTGATTCTGAGGGGAGCGATTTTTTATCAATAGATAATTTCGATACTTCTTCATCCATTTCTACTTCAGATTCAGCGATTCTTTCTAATGAAATGGCAGGACTTATGCAGGAATGTCTACGTTCTTCCTTATGCGGTACTTTTGCATCGTAAGATCTTCTTTCGGTTTCAAGTATTTCTTTACTAATCATTTTGACATCCTTTTCATGAATTGGACTTCTTGCTGCTGCTACAATCGTTCCTTTTTGTAATATGTCGTCAATTACAGTTGTTACTTGCTCTTTGGTTATTTCTTGATCTTCATTTATATCCATATCTTTGGAAATATATTTCTTACTACTAGTTAAACTATCTGTTTCAAATTGGCTCAGCGTATCGGTTCTTATTTTGCTAATATCAAACTTTGATGAAGTTACTTTTGCATCAGACTGTTCTTGCGTCGTTTCTGAAATAGCTACTGTGCGCTTTGATATTGGTACTGATTCTTTTTTTTCTCTCGGTTCTTGTTTAGTATCAGATGCGATAGATATTTTTTCTGTGCCTACATCTGACTGAAATGCGACTGATTTGTGTTTTATTTTGTCTTCTATTAAAGATTTTTGGGAACCAGGCAATAAAGTTAGTTTTTCTTCACTATGCTTACTTAATTTGACTGATTCCGATACTTTCGTAGATATTGATTCTTCCCCCGATAAATATTTTATTACTTCAGTGATAGTTGTTCTTACAGTTTGTTCTCCTGAAGCAGCCTTTGTGGTCTCAGTAACTACTGTTCTTTTTATTTCTTCTCCGTTAGGCCCTATTTCAGTTTGAGTTTCAGTGATTGATGTCTTACCTTCGTCATCATCTAATTTATCTGATACTGTAGGTTGTTCCGATGTTCTTAGCATATCAATTTGCTGTTCACTATGTTGAATTAATTTCACTGATTCAGTTACTCTAGTTTCTTGATTGATTGATTCTTCCCCTGATGGATATTTTATGATTTCAGTGATAGTAGTTCTTACTCTTTCTTCACCTGACGGAGCTTTTATAACCTCAGTTAATATTGTTCTGTTTATTTCTTCTCCACTAGGCCCTATTTCAGTTTGAGTTTCAGTAGTTGATATCTTACTTTCGTCATCATCTAATTTATCTGTTTCTGTAAGCTGTTCTGATGTTCGTAGGGTATCAGTTTCTTGTTCAATATGTTGAATTGATTTCACTGATTCGGTTACTCTGGTTGATACTGACTCTTCACCCGATGGATATTTTATCACTTCCGTGGTAGTTGTTCTTATAGTTTGTTCACCTGAAGGAGTTCCTTTGGTCTCAGTTACAATTGTTCTTTTTATTTCTTCTCCATTAGGCCCTATTTCACTTTGAGTTTCAGTGGTTGACGTCTTACCTTCGTCTTCATCTAATTTATCTATTTCTGTAAGCTTTTCTGATGTTCGTAGGGTATCAGTTTCTTGTTCAATATGTTGAATTGATTTAACTGATTCGGTAACTCTAGTTGATATTGATTCTTCTCCCGATGGATATTTTATTACTTCGGTGATAGTATTTCTTACTCTTTCTTCACCTGACGGAGCTTTTATAATCTCAGTTACTATTGTTTTGTTTATTTCTTCTCCATTAGGGCCTATTTCAGTTTGAGTTTCAGTAGTTGATGTTTTACTTTCGTCATCATCTAATTTATCTGATACTTTAGGTTGTTCTAATGTTCGTCGCGTTACAAATTGTTGTTCACTGTGTTGAATTGATTTCACTGATTCGGTTACTCTGGTTGATACTGACTCTTCACCCGATGGATATTTTATCACTTCCGTGGTAGTTGTTCTTATAGTTTGTTCACCTGAAGGAGTTCCTTTGGTCTCAGTTACAATTGTTCTTTTTATTTCTTCTCCATTAGGCCCTATTTCACTTTGAGTTTCAGTGGTTGACGTCTTACCTTCGTCTTCATCTAATTTATCTATTTCTGTAAGCTTTTCTGATGTTCGTAGGGTATCAGTTTCTTGTTCAATATGTTGAATTGATTTCACTGATTCGGTAACTTTAGTTGATATTGATTCTTCTCCCGATGGATATTTTATTACTTCGGTGATAGTATTTCTTACTCTTTCTTCACCTGACGGAGCTTTTATAATCTCAGTTACTATTGTTTTGTTTATTTCTTCTCCATTAGGGCCTATTTCAGTTTGAGTTTCAGTAGTTGATGTTTTACTTTCGTCATCATCTAATTTATCTGATACTTTAGGTTGTTCTAATGTTCGTCGTGTTACAAATTGTTGTTCACTGTGTTGAATTGATTTCACTGATTCGGTTACTCTGGTTGATACTGACTCTTCACCCGATGGATATTTTATCACTTCCGTGGTAGTTGTTCTTATAGTTTGTTCACCTGCAGGAGTTTCTTTGGTCTCAGTTACTATAGTTCTTTTTATTTCTTCTCCATTAGGCCCTATTTCACTTTGAGTTTCAGTGGTTGACGTCTTACCTTCGTCTTCATCTAATTTATCTGTTTCTGTAAGCTGTTCTGATGTTCGTAGGGAATCAGTTTCTTGTTCAATATGTTGAATTGATTTCACTGATTCGGTTACTCTAGTTGATATTGATTCTTCTCCCGATGGATATTTTATTACTTCGGTGATAGTAGTTCTTACTCTTACTTCTCCTGGCGGAGTTTTTGTCGTCTCAGTTATAATGGTTCTTTTTATCTCTTCTCCATTTGGTCCGATTTCATTTTGAGTTTCAGTAGTGGATATCTTGTTGTCGTCTTCATCTAACTCGTCTGATCTTAAAAGCATCATTTGAATTCTATCTTCCAAGCCAGACTCAGGTGTAAATCCTTCATCTTTCTGAGATTTAATACTTTCAGATACTCTAGTTGATACCGTTTCTTTGCCTGAAGGATACTTAATAGTTTCTGTCACAGTAGTCCTCAGTAGGTCATCTCCTTCTGGCGTTTTTGCAGTTTCAGTGAGGGTTGTCGTTGTAATTTCCTCGTCTAATTTTTCCGTTGATGTTGGCGATTTTTGGTCTTTTAAAGATGTTTCGCTTGATAAAATATCAAAAGACTTTAAGTCATCCTTACAAACTTGTTTTGCTAATAAATAAGTGGATTCGGCAACTTTTGTAGTTGTTACTTCTTCCCCTGAAGGATATACGTCACTTTGAGTAACAGTTTTTATTATATTTTTATCTAATGGAGTCGTTGCTTTTTCCACGGCAGTTGTTGTTAAGATTCTTTCATCCTTTTCTGTTATACCAAATTCAGGTTGAGAAGAAACAAACTGTTGTGGTCCAGGGTATTCTTGGTATTTTTTTATATCTGTTATGGTTTTAGGAGGTTCATAGTCATCTGTTTTTAAAATTTCTCCTGAAGTCATAATTTCTTCTTCTTGTGATTGAATGCATTCCGACACTTTAATAGACACGCGTTCTTCACCCGATGGATATGTTATAGTCTCAGTTACAGTTGTTTTAATTATCCTTTCACCTAGGGTTCCCTCTTTTAGTTGAGTCATAGTTGTAGTAGTTATTTTTTCTCCGTCATCACCCAATGTTGTTTCCGTAACTGTAGATATTTTATCATCTAAAGAATCTAATGTCTGTGATAAGATTTCATCTATATCGGCAGCAGTAATATCAGTCCTTAAAACTTTCTGATCTGTTTTATCGTCAGCAAAAGGAACAGTCGTTACTGTTGAGCTTTCTTTAATGACAATTTCACGTTTTAATTGTTCTTCACGTTCTCGGCTTAAAAATTGGCTAGTTATTTGTTTTTCAGGTAAGGAACTGCAAAAAACAGAAAAAACTATGAATAAACAAAAAAAACTATTCACTTAATATACGATAGAAATCTAGTTAAATAGGAAACATACCTCACTTCCGCAATATGTGGTAATTTGTGAACATAATCCATGACATGATCTTCAGGAAAACCTTCTACATCATCCAAAGAGTCACCATGACTTAACTTTGCGAGTTTTGAAGGTTCAGTTTTAGCTGCAATATATAAAAACTATAAATATATTTGGAAAGGTACCATATAATAAAATGATGTAAGTTAATTATGTTCAAATATAATTATAATATTGAACTGATACCTGGCGATTTCACTTTAGCATCTGCATCTTGAAAACTTAGTATTTTTTCCCGGTGTACGTCAACATGCGTTCCTTGTGTTCCAATATCATCTTCGGATTCTTCAAACGTATAGTCTCTTGATTCCGTTATGCTATGAGCGTCCGATAATCGCTTCTCTTCTAATCGTAATTCACTTACAGAACCTGAGCCTACTGATGTAACTGATTGGCGTTTAGTAACATCATCTACGTAAATAGAAAAAAAATAATTGTAAACCACATTAACATAAGTATAATGAAAATTAATTTTATTAAGTCATATATATTTCGTATAAATTGTGTTAACGGCAAAAAATGCTAGGTATAGAGTACCGGATGCATACATATATATAGTCGGACTTGAGAAAATCTTCGGCGGCAGATGACAATTTATATAAATAACTGATGCCACGATGATATATCATTTCATCTCATAAAAATATAATTAAATCGAAATATACATGTTAGGTTTCTTTATTATTTCAATAAGTAATACTTAATTAATGATCCAATTAACTGTATTAAAATTATATTATTTACCTTTTTCTAAAGTTTCACCCTTTGCTAATATTGTTTCATTTTTTCCGACTTTTCTGGTCATTTCTCCTTCAAAAGCGATTCCTTCTACGGGTGCTTTACCTGATACATCTTCCTTAATTATATGATCTTCTTCAGATGAAGTTTTTTTATCTGTTACAGCATCTTCAGAACTTATTTTATCAGAAATGCCTTCAGATGATTTTCGGTCAGATATTTCGAGTTCTCGACTACTTTCAGAAGAAATTTTATCTGAAGGTTCATCTTTATCAGATTTATCTATTTCTTCTGCTTCAGTTACAATCATTTGAAATTCATGTTTCGAAACAGGTACTGTTATTTCTGTTAAATCACTCAGTTTTGTTATAGATACAGATTCAGTTCGAGAATGGCGTTTGGGTGTCATTTTTTTAAAGACTATGTCAGATTCTTCAGTTTGCGGGGAACCAGAATCTGCTGAATCTTGTTTTGTTGACTCCAAAACTTTAGAGTCTTTCTTTATAGTAGCAAAACCTATACTTTCTTCAAATTTTTCATCCCCAAATCCGCTACCAGAGTCAGCAGTCGCTTCATACTCTGCCCGTTCGTCAAAATCGGAGGAGGATATCTTTGCTTTCATGTCAGATTGGTCTGATTTTAAAGAGTCAGCTTCTGAGTGGCGCCTGGAATCAGTGTGATCAGATTCTTCTAATGAATCAGAATAGATACGCTTCGAGAAAAAACATTCTTGAACTGAATCATCTTCCGGGACTGTTTCTATGAATTGTCTTGCTTTTGCACTAATAACTGGCGAAATCTATAAAAATATGCATTTCCGTTTAATTCACCGTTGTTGGGAAAAAAACATTTAATAAAACTATTTAACCAATATAAATACAACAAATCAATCTAAGAAGTTCTCTTACGATACAATACAATAGTAAGAAATTTCAAATAGATAAAAATTAAACATCAGATAACAGAACATCCTTTGTGATCTAGTTTCTACTCATTATAGAGAACGTGAAATGATATTAAGTAATTTTTTTTTTATTTTGTATTTCTCCATTTTAGATACAATTTATTGAATTATTAATAAGATATAATATGTATAATAAACTAGTACTTATATAGGGGAGACCTGTCCAAAACCGTATACCGGGGTATAACCATATGGTGCCCTTAGAACTGCTGGTTGTTTGAATTTGCCGCTCAAACTTCAATCAAGGGGTTTTACCAATGAGAGCCATTTGTCGACAAAAACTTGTTAATGCTGCCACGCTCGTTACAAAATTAAATAAATTTAATGTTTTTAGGCTACTGTAATCTAATTATTAACTAAATAACTAATAAAAGTGTAAACTGTTAACAGAATTCAATGTAAGTACGTAATTTACGATATCATTGTATGTTTCTACTATTATTTTCAGTGCTTGTCTTAACCGATTTTTTTTGTGTTTGTTGTGGTGAACAAAATATTCATTTAAGGATACTTTGGGGCAAAACCGTACGGGGTAAAATCGGTTAGTATACGGTTATACCTCGATATGCTAACAATTTTTTTTTTTCAGATCAAAAATTATGGTAATTTTAATAAAGATCGGAAAGAAGCTGGAGAGGATTGGTTATCATGTTTTATGAAGAGACATCCCGAATTGTCACTGCGTGCTGTTGAGCCAACCTTTATTGCAAGAGCGATAAGTTTTAATAGGGTTAGTGTGGGTAAGTTTTTTGCTTTGCTTGAAGGCCTAATGGACCAATACAAATTCCCGCCGACTCATATTTTCAATGTTGATGAGACCGGTCTTACTACCGTGACTAAAAGACAGAGCAGAATTCTCGCTTTGAAAGGGAAGAAGCAAGTTGGTCTAGCAAGTTCTGCTGAGAGAGGTCAGCTGACTACTGCTGTGCTTTGCATGTCTGCTTCTGGATATTACCTGCCACCGCTGCTAATATTTCCAAGAAAACGCATGAAGGCTGAATTGCTTGATGGCGCTCCACCGGGCACTATAGCTGTGTGCCATCAAAGTGGTTGGATACAAAGTGAAATCTTTGTACATTGGTTAGATCATCTGTTCTCATCTGTAAAGCCAACGAAAGAAAATCCTATTTTGCTCTTGCTGGATGGACATTCCACACATACAAAAAACTTTCCATTGATAGAGAAAGCTCGAGACAATGGAGTTATTATTAGAGGTAAAATGGCAATAATTACATCATCTTCATATAAAGACGAGCTTCTAAGTAATCCGCAGTCGAAAATGAAGAAACCAAAGTTGAATCTGTCAGAAACTAAGAAAAAAAATTAAGATAAAGAAGAAAGTGAAACTGGAGATAGTAAAGATAATTTGCCTATACTGTCTTGAAAAATATGGTCAAAGTCGCATGGATGAGGGTTGGGTACAGTGTACTTTCTGTAAAGGTTGGGCCTATGAAGGTTGTACAGGTTACGATCCCGATGATTTTGATGATTTTTTGTGCACCAAATGTTTGGTGTGAATGTTGGGGCAAAATCGTATATTGTGTACGGTTTTGGACAGTACATGGGGTAAAACCGTAATAAGAAGTGTTTTCGTTTTTATATTTTTATTTCGTAGATAAGTAACATCTTTCAAGTTTTGTTCTTGCAATTATGTACCTGATAAGACTGGTCAATAAAAATGTTGATTTTATAATTCTATATTGTATTATTACAGAGATATATACATTTCCGCTTAGCTATACGGTTTTAGACAGGTCTCCCCTACTGTTACTAAACCAAATGTACATTTTAACACTATCATTTTCTATAGCTATCTTACCTTGTCTTCTTCCTTTCTTGCCAACGCAGAAGAATGAACTTGAACACTGTGCTCAGTTTCATATTTCAAAAATGTAAGCGTTTGATCTTTGGATACTTCTAAGATGCTTTCCTCAATTTGGTGGCCTTCTTCAATAATTGGTTGTTCCGTTATAGGTTTGTGTGCTGGGCTCATGCCCATTTGATCATCTAGATCGGAAAACTGTGACGTTTCATCAAGTGAATCACTTCTATGCTTGGATTCTTTTGAATATATCTATAAAAATTCAATTTAATGAGATACTGGTTTAAATTTACATAATTGACGTTTTCTTTAACCATTTGGTAATCTTTTTAATATTACGTATATTAAGTACGCCTTTAATATAATTTAAATAATTACGTTATTAATTGTAATGTAAAAAATAAATGTGATTATAGATACAATTCCAGACATAATATTATAATGTTAATACAAGGATGAAATGTAACAATATTTTTTAAAACTTTTACCTTTGATTCGGTTTGAGAAACAAAACTAACATCTTTTTCGGTACTCTGCAGTAAATCAGCTAGTGAATCAGTTTTATCGATAGCAGATGGTACGGTAGATTCTTGTGACATTTTATGGCTCGTTACTTCTTGCAAATCTGACCCAAGAGAATCAGTTTTAGTGTGTTTGCTTAAATCAGATTTTGTACTAGTCATCGAAGGTTGCGATTCAGCCTAAAATAAAAAAAATGGAACATTAAATTTATATATATATAAGCAACAAACATATGATCTCTATGTAGTATTATTAGTTAACTAACCTTTTCCCTTATCCTTTCTTCAACTGACACGTCTTTCTCTTCTAAAACCTCGACCAACTCTTCATCGGTAACTTTCAACCTCAATTCATCTGTTAATTGTTTTTCTAACTTGGCGTCTTTAACTGCTGCCACATTGTCAGCTTGTTTATCACCATCATAATCTAATTTCGGGCCACTAGTATCTGTCTTTTTATTTTCATCTTTTACATTCTGTTTAGTCATAACAGTTTGTCGATAATCTGTTCTTTCAAAAGTATGTTTGCTATGTTCAAATTTAGATTTCTTATCTTTTTCAAGCTTTACGGTCGTTTGAGATTCCGTTTCTGTTTCGGAGTCTGTAGATTTTTTTAAGAACTCGCTATCTTCCTCTGATGAAACTTGTACTAATGTTGAATCGGTTCTCATAGTTTTAGGGAATATTTTGGATTTATCTTCATATTTTGTTTTGGCATCAAAATGTTGTATAGTTTCTTTAACAGATTTAGCAGAATCAACATGTATTTCAGTTTCAATAATAATCTTTTGATTCTCAATTTGTTTGGACTGATCTCTGACAAAAGCTTGGGTATACTCAATTCCTTGTTCTTGTTCTTGAGTATGTCTTCTTAAAGCTTCTTTAGTAAGTTTTACAGTCTTTGTGGTGTCAATGACGGGTTCTCGTAAAATTTTAGTTTCAAAAGCATTTATTTTATCCTTTAATGTTGCTTCAGCTATATCTTTCTCATTTTCAATAACTATATCTGGAGATCTTTCCCCGTCATCTAATTTTTCTTCTACTCTGGCACTGTCGATTTCTTTTTGGGAAATAGGTTCTTTCGTGAACGTTTCTATTTTGCTTTCAGTACTTTGTCTTGTTTCTGTGTCAATAGTAATAGATTTCCTTGGTGTTATTGTGACGTTAGAAAAATCACCGGAAGGAAATCTCATGGATTCGTTACGCATATGTCTTTGTAAGTGTTTAGGTGTCGGTTTAGCTGGAGATGAGGGATCAAATTTCCTGAATTGCTCAACTCTTTCAGATTTTATCTCTTCTGTTTTTTCTTTAACAACTTGTTCTCTGCGTGTTTCACTTTCTCTTGCGCTGCTGATTTCAGCATGTACTGTAGTTGTCTGTTTGGATCGAACATGTTCTATTTTAGTCTCAGCCTTAATCTAAATGAAAATAAAAATAAAAATATATATTCATATCAAAACAAAAAATAAAACATTGAACTAATTTTACTTTTATAATAAATAATAACTTACAAAATATTTATTTTATTATTTATAAGTAAATAAATTATTAAAAGATATTCAAAATATTATAAATTTAAACACAAAATTAATATTTATGAGTTTACATTAAGCAGACTCAGTTTAATTTAAATACGTAAATATTGTATACTCTCTTTAAACAGATTATATATTATAATATATGTAATAACTAACTGATCTTAAAATGAGTAAAAAATATAATTAGGTTGTTACCTGTTGTTCGATATCTTGGAACTTCTTAATATCGGGTTTTATTTGAGTTTTTATTTCAATTATTTCCTCTCGAAGCTCCTTTTTCTGTTTAGAGGCTGGGATTTTACTGGAGCTTAATTTCTTTGTTATTTGTTCCTTTCTCTCAGCTACACTACGCTTAATATCTTTAACAAAAAAAAAAACGAAATTAACAGAATCTCAATAGTCCAAAATTTTGTTATAATTTAAATAAACTCAATACCTTCATCTTCTTCACTTTCTTCGCTTGGAGTAGGTGTTCTATCCATCTCGCTTTTATCTAATATTGACTTCTCTTCTGGAGAGTACTTAGCTTCATCCTGATCTAGATCCTCAGTGCGTGAGTGTTCTGCGATCTCACTGTCGTCATATATGCTTTCCTTTAGTTTATTATCTTCTTCCGCTATAAAAACAATTCAGTCATTATTAAGAATATAATATTTTGTAATAGTGGATAATTGGACTTGTTAATATAAATATTTTAAAAGCTAATTTTAATATAAATTATACAAATAATCATAGTCACCTTTATAGGCTTCGATTTCCTCAGAAGCTTGTCGTTCTTGGTATATATTTCTTTGAATACGTCTTTCATTAGTTAGTTCCGATTGAGGAGCAATAATATCATCTCTCCCGATACGACAAAGAGCGAGTTCCAATGAATTATCTATTAAAAACAGGAGCAATTTAAATTTTATATGTATACACATATGTAAAACTACAATTTGTTTTTTAATGTTATGAAATATGAAGAAGTAGGGCATTTTTATACCATGTGCTTTAGTTCCTGATTGAGTCTTCCAAAGTTTTAGCATAAGCTGAGCTTGTTCCGCTGCAGTGATCCGTTTTGCTTGAATTTGATTGACGGTTGCTACACTCACACCTAGCTCATAAGCTAAAGCCACCCAGTCTTTGCCAAGTAAATTACAAATATCTTCCAATCTACAATATAATAATTTGTTATCTCACTTCTAATTGATTTTTAATGACAGGGCACATTTGAAACAAAAATTTGAATGCTACGCACAATTATTTTACATCCACGATCGTTGTCTAGAAAACGTTCTAATCGTAATAACACGTTTTTATTATGTTCCAGTTAGTGAAGTCTCTAGACATGCTACAGTAGACCGAGTCACCGGACTGAATAAGGCTAATCCTGTTATATCGAGCAAATCTTGTTAAGTCTAACCTTGTCTATTTACACGAAGGATATTGCCCATATTTATATAAAATCTCTTAATTCATTTATGTTTAAGATTGACTGATAGGTCTTCAAAGGGTTATTAAATATTATAAATATGATGATACAATTAAAACAACTAATTAGTTTTATTTGTTTTGGTTAAAGTAATATAATAAATTGAATCTATACATTGAGATACAAATAATGATACCTACATGTTTGGTATCGATAATAATTAAGGGTTACAAAAGCAGTTAATTTTTATGTTTTTTTGGATTATTAGAATCTATTATATATACAACAATTTATTTACCTTGGATCACTGAGACGTTGTCTCCAGATCAGTTCTTGTTCTTCAGTGCGGTGCGGCATCATATCTGCCGGTAATGGAGAGATCCTTTCTACTGGTAAGTCATCAGGCACCATGATGTTAAGAATAGCGATCTTGAAATCATTCAACGTTTACAATCGTGCGTTCATTTTAAACTTTTAGGTTAAAAGAATTATTGTAGAAGTGTTTTTTTATGAAGATTACTTACGGGTGTGGGCGATGGTTCCCCTTTTGGTACTTTTGGATCCCTCATGAATTGACATCTGCAGATTGGTTCCAAGTCTTGAGTCTTAATCATAACCGGGAAAGCCACCCGGTTCTCACGGAAAGCTCGGAAAGGTATTGACAATTGTTCCCCAGATTTTGCAACAGGCACTAAATTACCTCCAAATTCCAGATAGATCGGTTTACCTTCGTGCACCTAAAAAAATAAAAATGATAACATAATTAAGGGAGTAACATAATTATGATTTTACGTTTTCAATTATTTAATATGTATTACCTCGACATCACGACTCTTGGCAACTTGAATAAATCTTTCAATCCTCTCCAAAGCTTTGTCTTCTTTATCATCAGTTACGCAAAACATTCGAAGTTGGGCCTGACATTCATCAGTTCGTTTCGCATAAACGACGAATCGTGCCATAAATGGGACATGAATCGCCTCTCTTAAATAAGATAATTTTAATACATTTGATTTTTATTTTCTTGTGGAATGTTGTCTAAATATCGCATTATCGAACTCTTACCGGTATAATTCAGTGGCCATTTTAGTAGCATCTTCAACATGGCGACAATCAATCAACCAGTATCGAGCTGATACGGTTGTTGTGAAAGACACACAATCATTAACGAATGTCAATGGAGTATTCTCGGTAACATCCTCCCAGTGGGCTCTGTTGGTTCCTCCTAATGGAATACTTTATATTATGTTTTGGTTCTTATTTATTTTGAGATTAACTTTCCCAATATGGCTTTCGTTATTTATCTACTGGTAGTATCTTAGCAGTAGAAAATTTCTATTTGCCCCTTTTCATGTAATAATTAATAATAAATAATTCATGCAATAAGCGTACACGTTACAAGAATTTCAACGTTAATTAACTACTTACTAAATCATACATTAGATAATGTACATTGTACTAGTTAGTATATTTTATCTAAAATTTTAAGTTGTATTTAATGTTTTTATAAGCAAGGTTATCGGAAAAATAGGGTAATAATAAATAATAAATAAAATGGTTCCAAAACGGCCTATAGCAAACACACAACAAGCACAACAACAGGAGGACAACATACCATAGGGAAAAATGTAACGTACCGTGTTATACTTAATTTAATGAAAATTGTGATTTAATTGTGGTACTCATTATAGGGTTTGTTTGTAAAGCGTAGTGCCATATTTCAATAAAATAAATGATGATCTAGGTGTTAAAAATTTTGTTTGATTTTACGAAAAACAGATCTCTCGAAGGACAATCACTGAAAAAATAAATAAATATAAACTAAAAAAATATATAATTTCTTTGGAATGGTGAAATAATGTAAAATAAAAGTGTAAAACGTAAAAGATGAAAAAGAAAATGAAATTGATAGGCCGTTTTGGAAAATAACTTGATCAGTAGAAGCAAAATAAATAAAGTTCTGGTAACATTGACGACAAAGTATGAAATGTAAATGCTTTATGTGGCATCATTATAAAAGATTAATCTTTTATTTGCATATCGAAATAATCCGTCTTATTTGTGCTAGAGATTTTTTTAATGTGCCAATATCAAAATGCAAAATTATCTAAAAATTCTGAGTAGTTACCGTTTGTACTAAACCGATATTAAGTGACATAAACTGCTGTGCATTTTTTGTAGTCCCAAGTTTGTTCGTTTATGATACAAAGAGTACGTGAGTTAGGAAAGCAAAACTTTCAGCCCGTGCAAAAAGGAAGAATGTATGTAAAGCAAGAAATGGAAAAGCATTCAAGTGAAGGGGAGAAAATAACAATGTAATTGATCTCTATACCAATTTACAAAAGAGTTTCAGTATAGAAAACAATAAAATGGTTACTGATGGACAAAATAAAATATAAAATTAAAGGGATAAGTATAAATTATTGAAATAAAAAAATAAAGTGAAACTTAACCAACATGTTGATTTTAACTTGTATAGTATGTCTAATATTTTTTTACCTTCGAGAGATCTTTTGCGATATACCCCTGTTGGTGCGCGTCGATTAGCAGCGTATAATATAACGCCACACACGGTGAGCGTGCAACACACACAAACACACGAGAACAAAGACAATGTAGACACGCACAAAACGCACACATAGGGAAATGCCCTTAGCTGCACTGTGTATTTGCTATAAGCGCCATTTGATCGATCGATAAGGCAATATTTTATTCCTTTAAAAATGAACCCCTAACTGTTTGTATATTTTTGAAAAATGTTGAGGAATTAGATAATAAAATAAAACTACTCTAATTAATATGTTTCGATTAACATGCTTATCCCTTTGTCAATAATTCTGGGATAATTGTATTCTAGCAAATGTAGTATTTTTTTTATGTTTAACTACAATCATTAAGATAATCCTATTAATAGCAGAGGATAAAAACTATTATCAACACTATCTGATTTATGATTTTGTCTATCCAAACTATATGATTCAGATAATATAAACATACTATTTCTACCGATCTCATCTTTAATGTAGACATTAAGTTGATGGGCTTGATCTATTACTTACTACATAATTATTGTGTTGTAATGGAATATTAGTTACATACCTATTGCGATTAATGTACTAGTTAGCCTATAGTTTTAGCACTCTAACATCTATCTACACAGCTCAAGTATTATATCGTCAATATATAGATAGCGAATATAAGGCATACTCCATTGCAACACTTGACAGTTGATTTAGTTACGGGAAACAGTATTTAAAATAAAATATAGAATTTGTTATAATTAACAATTTCTGTTAACTATTTTTTTTAAGTCTAATTATTTACGACTATTTATAATATATATTATTAATCAATGCTAATTGATGAAATCCCTCAACTGCTTCCAGTCACTAAGCTTATTAGCGATATAATATAAAGATATAGTTTAAGCGTACCTGATATAGAGCAAAGGAGTCTTAGTGTTGGCGCTGAAGATGTACTGTATTGGTTTGTCATTCCTTGTGTATGAGGTCTCGGGGCCGGCATACTGAGGGTTATCGCTTTATGGAATTTTCTTCTTCTTGGCTCTACAGTAACTACAGGCGAAACGGCAACTCCTCGGCCTAGTAGCTTTGCAGTTAATTCTGAGTCTATTATTTGGGCCTGTAAAGTATTTTTACAGCGTACTTAGAATTGTTAGATACCGTATATGTTTATAATAATTGTATTATTTAAGTAAAGTTTTTTTTCCCAAAGACCAAATAAGATTTAAAAGTAAATAGATTGTGAGGGTAAAAATAAAATATATGAAAATGTACTTACCTACAAAATATAATATAATTTCATTTATATTTTCATTTTATAAAGCTATAGGCACAGTGAGAAACTTTTTTAATAAAATATAAGTGAAATATAAGGGATGGTGCATAAATAAGCAAGAATGGGCGTATGAAATCACAAGAAAAGCAACAAAATTAAGAAAATAAACTATTATCTCAAATATAATTCTCACACATGCGAAGTATCAAAATGCAACACACACAGCCGAATAAAGCTTGAAATAGTAAAAAAAGAGGCAAAATAAAACTTCGTGCATATCTCATTTGGTCTTTAGGAAATAAGAATACGCACAAGACACAAACCTAAGCATTTTAACATTACCCAATAAATTTAGCAACTCTTAAAATTAAACACTACCTAACTATACGTCACTCCTGATATACCACAACAACAATACAATAGTAATTATGATAGCTAATGTTATACAAAACAAATCTTATAATAAATATACATACACCACATGCGATCTCACCTAAAGACCAAGAGAAAACAAGAATGCATTGAATCTTATATTGCTGTGTGAGAAGAATTTCTAGTGATTTCATTACTCATTAACGCTTATATTAAAAACAAGGTTGTGTCGTTAAATTTTTATTGTTTTCATCTACAAGTACCTTTAAGTGAAGACTAAATTTATTGGGTATAACATTAATATAATCGGAGTAACGCATAATTTCCAACTTATTGCTAGAAATGGTAACTATTTAGTGACGATATGTGATATATCATTAATACTTTTAGAAAAAAAGACAATCACTTTTCTGTTTGACTTAACAATACATTTTTGGACCTAACGTCAAAATTCGTTTCAAATAAAGTCAAACTCCTATATCTTAGTTAAGATTACGTTTTTTATGATGTAATTTATTGTCAAGAAGGTCACAAAATGTTTTGAATACTGATTTTCAATATCAATTACTTAATAACTGATATTCAGATGATTTACTTACAACCCTTATTGGCAATAATTTACATAACCACAGGACTCACTAATCATATCATTTATTGCTATGCAAGTCTGTAAATCTAGCTTAAAATTCTCACACATAAAAAGATAAAAATATGTTTGTATATGTTAAATAAATTCTTAAAAAACAATGAGATCTGATACATAACTAAATATAATGATTAAAAGATTTGGCATCCGTGTTTGTACTTAAGGCTGTATGGCAATGACGTATTAGAAGAACACAATTATTTTGGCATATAAATAAATAAGCGCTTTTGACTTATAAATAATATAGTATGAAAATACTACTTGTGATATTTCACTCCTCTAAAACTTTACAAACGCTACCGCTACTACCATAACCATGTATTGTTTGAGTTAATTTTAATTATAATAAATCAGTTAAATCTTTTCCAAAAATTACTTTTAAATATACACTACATTATATTAGTGGACTTTAACAAATATCTGATAATATTGATATTACCCGTCAAGCCCATTCATTTAATATTTTTAGAAAAGATTATGGAATCAATAAATGTTTCAAATTTTTTGTAAAATAATGAATTAAATAACCTTATACATTTTTCGTTACATACCATACAATTAAATTTAGACCGACTGTGTCAGAATTCTCTATCACTATAAAAATACTGTTTCATTGTTAAATACCGTTAATTCCAAATACTATTATTAACTACCACATACTACGCGCCCAAAGTACATTATTTTTCATCGTCAACTGAAATAGCATATACCTTAACCTCTTGATCTTCTTGGTCAAGAATACAATGAGCTGGTATACCATATAAGGTAATACTACCAAATGAGCGAGAAACGTTTCTTTTTAGAAACATTATTAACTGTAATCTTTTTAAGATTTATATCCTTAACTCCCTTGCGTGGTTTGAACAGATTTACCTGAAGTCCCACTTTGATCTTCTTGGTCAGAGCTCCTTGAGGGAACACAGCCTGCACTTGAGGGACAACTGAACTGGATACCATGCCACCTAAAAATATTATAATTGTGGGACTTAATTCTTTATTATAAATAATAAATCATCATACCGCGTCATTTTCTATCCTTTTAATGTATTTTTAATGCATGTCATCAAGCACTTTTGGTTAGATCTCAATAATTCCTATGCATTATTCAATGGAGACATGGTATAGTGAGGTTATACACATATATTTTTAATAAATTTCACATATTTATTATAATAATAAAAAACTTCTTTATCAAAGAATAAAATCTGTGTCGCGTGAGTTTTAGGGGCAGACAGACTCAAAAAAGAAATAATCGGACATAAAGAGTTGAACCATGTGGTAATCAAAGCCATGCTCCGCTCAACAAAAAGTTACTTAAAAGCAAACCACATTATTACAATTTTATCTTTATAAAAATTGCTGAAACAAGATTTGCCGTATTATTAAATCACACGCTAATTACTTATATAAGGGTGTAAAATATTGAAGTATTTCTTAATCCCAAGTAACCTCAATTACCTTCGGGTCCTATGGCATGCACTTCTTGTCTGATGCGGGAGATGACCGCGAAATACTGTGGGAAGTCATGAGTGAGGATGCGTGTCACACGTGGCGCGTCCCAGCCTTTTTCATCTTCACTTGTTTCTGGTGTTACAAATATGAAAAAAATTTAATGCCTTTCAATGTACTTACACTTCCTTCAGCTATATATAAGTTGTATTTCTGGTCATAAGCTAAATAGAACTTAGGCCAAAAGTTTAAAGTCACTTTAGGATATAACTAAAAAACTGTGAATGTAGTTCGATTGGTAGTATTTTGGACAAATGAATATTATTATGAGGATTTCTTGAAAGTTCCGGACTAAATGCACTTTGTATCTTGTCGTACCTTCAATCTCCAACGTTTCATGCAGAATATCTTGCACTACATCATCAGTAGCATCAGCATTATGTTCACGCCAGCTGGTGCCGTTATCAGAACGTAGTATCACTATTTCACGTTCCTTACCACGGAGAGAAGCATAGTGGGGTACTTCCAGGATTACTGGCCTAGTTTTAATAATTGTTGTTTTTAATTACTAATTATAATAATAACAATCGAAAATGTATTTGAATTATTATATAATTGAATAATAGATACCCTAAGAATTTTGCAGATACTGGACCCATTTCTAGCACTCTTGATGCGAGAGCCTCTCCCTCCATCAAAGGTGGCATGTGGTTGATGCGGGACGGTTTTAAATATCTGGATAAGATAATCCATTATTAATTGTTGAGAATTTATTAAAATAGGCAAGTTAGACAATTTATTTCTGGTATGTTGGTATCGTCTTGCTATGGAAATGAATGCTAAATTTTAAATTGAATACTTTATTTGTGAGAATCTGTTTGATCTGATCTTGAGCGTAGTGGTTAAGCTTTCCTCCTTATCCATAATTGCAATAGGGACCGTTCACTATTATAATAGCAATTAAATATAATAGCAATTAATCATAAACTGCTCCTCAAATAACATTCCTGACCTGCAAGTAATCCTAGTTGGTTGCTGAGCAGACAATGGAGGTACGATGACTCTCACCCCTCCACCACGACATCCGCGGAGAGCACCACCACGTGCATCAACCAGGAATGATACCAGGAAGCTGAAGAATAACATTAAATTTTTGGAGTTTTGAAAAGAGATATTGAAATTCATGAAAAAATGATCAACACATCAAGGTAAAAAAATAATAACCACAAATCGTCAAATACGTTAAAACACTTACTTTTTCCATTGAAGTTTTTTCCTGTTTTTCGAAATCCAGGATGCATGAGCAAGAATTAATATTAATCGTCTACACCAATACTCTGTAATAAGTATTAAAACAGTAATAAAATGTTATATATGTCTATAAAGGTATATTTTTATTATTACTTCTCTATTAATTATTAGCATAAAACAAGACCTGTTATTCATGGTTCTTAAATAAATGTTTGTCAAAAAACGCTTAACGAGATTAATATAGTTTAGATATAGATAAATTAAACGAATACTGACTTGGGTAGGGTAGGGTCTACATTGTAGCAGTATCCCTCCGGGGCTGTGCTGTACCGGCTCACACTCTTAACCACCACTTCTTGTGTTTGGTATGGCATGCCATTCACTGATCCTGGAAGAAAAATTGTTTCAATTATGTTATGGTCCAATAGTTTTCGTGTTAAATATTGTTGAATTTCGTTTACCTTGCGATATTTCCATAATATTCTTATGACTCATAGCAGACTCCGTACGTTCGTCCTTGGTAACGTCGATGGGCAAAGAGTCATCGCCCAAAGACTTCATGTCGTCTGCGGTCAGGTATCGATATGGCTGGTCGTTCAGAATTGTATCTTCACCTGTAGAGGGTAATAATATGGGTTTTATAAGTAACTTAATAATAAAAATAACTGCAGTTTCAACTTAAAAAAATCCAGTTGGAAATGGTAAAGTTACAAATTAATATAAATCTTACCTCCTTCTTCCTCTGAATCAGACATAAAAGTTTCCAGCATGGTTTCTGGAGCAACGACCTTGTATTTGTCTTGAGAAGCGGGTGCTATCGAAGGCTCGGAGACCTCCTTAAGGGTCTCCATTACTGTGACATAGCCTAGTTTCGAAGCTATGTCAAGAGGAGTTTGTCCATTCTATATTAGAAGAAAATCTAGTATTATACTCTTGGATTCGAAGACTTGAAATAATGAAATAATTCTAGTTTAGTCTAATAAAGTTAACTACGAGATTCACAAACATACTAACCATGGTAGTAGCATTAGCATCTGCCTTATGCTCGAGCAAGATGTTGACAATGTTGATGTGGCCCTGTTGAGCCGCATGATGTAGAGCAGTGTACCTAAAGATAGATGTCATGTCATGAATTTTTTAAACCACTGAAGAATTTTAAAACCAACTTTAAACTTAAAGAGTGCAGAATTTACATTAGTTATAAAAATAGCAACTTTTTGTTTTGAAAAACATAAAATATGCATGAATGAATGGGAATTTAGAAAATCAAATTTTGGAATAATAATTTACCCGTGAGTGGTTTCTGCTTTAACAGAAGCGCCATTTTCGAGTAGGTATCGCACCATATTGGCCTGCCCGTAATGACTGGCAATATGCAGTGGTGTATAACCACCCTTGGTACATATATCCACCTAGGAAAAGACGAAATTGTAAGTTTATAAATTTTCAAATAAAAATTAAGACTGTGTTAATATAATTTCACATATATATATATATATATATATATATATATGTAAAACAATATAATAACACGATAGCGTCCTTAATTCTTGCGAAGCTGCTACACAGTAAACCACCATGAAATAGTGACGCTGAAACGTGCCACTTTTTCATCTTAGCCGATATCTCAAAGAGCAGCAACGGACACAATTAAATGGTGCATCTGAAATACCAACATCATATCTTACCTCAGCTCCATTCTTAACCAGCAATTGCGCAACGGGCACTCGGTCCTCCTGCGCGGCGAGGTGCAGCGCCGCGAGACCGTTTCGCGCCTGTTGACCTGCGCTCGCTCCGTGCTCTAGCAATAGCGAGCACATTTCCGTGTGGCCCTGTATAGGGGTTCACATTAATGTAGGATAAGGAAGTACTTGAAAATTATTATAATAATCATTGACTATGTTCACAAAATTATTGTAGGTTGTTTAAACTAGTTACATTACAGTATTTTATATTTTAAGAATACTAAGGCCAACGCAATATTTAACATGTCACATCTAAGAGAGAGCCCTTATCTTATAAACGAGTACTATTATAGTTGACTAATAAGATAGTAATATAAGGAGGCACTGGATTATTTACAACTGTACCTGCTGTTTTAAGTCTTACCTGTTGAGCAGCAAGATGTAAGGGTGTAAAGCCAGCCTTCGACTCAGCGTTGGTGAGTGCTCCATACTCCAGCAGTGTGGCTGCTGTTTCCATCTGGTTCTTACGAGATGCAATATGGAGTGGTGTGTGTCCGTTCTTTGCGACTGCCTGTTTGTTTATAAAAAATACTTAAACTTATGACACGTCAGACTCTAGTTGCAACTTCAACGGTTCCGGGGATTAGGTCGATCTAAAAGAATCGGTACGAAACTCCAAGGTTACTTTTAAATAACTGATTTCTAGGTTTTGTTACAGAATATTGTATAAAATTCAGCCATAAACAGAATATGCATTAGAATCCAGGTAAATCGTAATACCAAAAAAATACTTTATTATGTCATTCTTTGTTTCTAAATTACCTTAGCATCAGCCCCTTTCTCGAGCAGAGTATTAGCGACGGCCTGCTGATCGTACTGTGCTGCAACGTGCAGTGGTGTCATGCCGTTCTTACCAGCTTGGTCTGGGGATGCTCCATGGGCAAGTAAAAGGTTCGCTACCTAATAGATGTTTGGAAGAATATATTAGAATTCGAGGTAATTCAGGTCGGTTAAAGTGTGAACCTATCCGAAATTACATTGATTTTATTATAAACTATACATGATAAATATATAAAGTACCTTTAAATTGCCATATTTGGCAGCAAGATGTAGTGCAGTGAATCCTTTCTTAGTAGTAGCAGTAAGAGGAGCGTTGTGTTCGATTAATGCGGCTGCCACCTGATGAAATGTAAATTAGTATATACTTAAAATCATATTTGAGTAATCATTTCAGCATAAGACAATTTGTTGACACTTACATCATGGTTATGTTGTTTAGCAGCAATATGTAGGGCATTATAGTGATCAGCGGTCATTGCTCTCACATCAGCTCCGTGTTGTAGAAGTAGCACCGCAATGTCAACATTACCAAGTCGAGAGGCAATGTGGAGGGGAGTCTGACGCTCTCTTGCCTTTGCCTCTACTGCGGCTCCATTACGAAGTAGGATGCGAATTATGTCTGTCTATTAACAAAGGAAGAAATCGATGTTTGTTGTTACTTGTTATAGTTTCGCAGATATTGTTGAAAAAAATTAGGCAATATTAGTAGTAGTAGAAGTAGTAGTCAAAGTTTCCCTAGTTATGTTCTCAAATGAAAAGAATTACCTGGTTGGCTCTAGCAGCCAAATGCAAAGGCGTCTCTCCTCTCACAGTAGGCACGTCAGGGTTGGCCTCGTGCTGGAGCAGGTAGATAACGATGTTCATGCAACCCATGAACGATGCCACGTGAAGAGGAGTCAGCCCTGACTCCGTTGTTGCTTGGATACCTGTACGAATAACTTAATTATCACACATAATTGATTATTAACTTATATTACATATGCATATACTTTACTACTTATTACTTAGACTAACTAAAATGGTAAAATACATTCAAAGTTACTGTAATAAAGAAACAACACTTACTTGCTCCATATTTCAAGAGCAGTTCCACAACCTTGATTCTGTTTTTCTTACAAGCGATGTGCAAAGGTGTAAAACCATTTAGAGCCCTCGCATTAGCATCGGCGTTTCTATTACAAATAAGGAAGTATATAAATAACTCATATACTCAAAGCATACTTAGATATATACATTTAATTTCAGATAAAATGTAATATCAGTTTTGTCCCAAAACATCCTCACCTATCCAAAAGCAGCTTCGCGACTTTCGCATGCCCACAATGAGCAGCCACATGTAGCGCGGTGAGGTAATCAACAGTGACGTCATCGACTGGAGCTCGGCGGGAGAGCAATACCCGTGCAGCCTCCGAGTGATCACCCTGGGCCGCCATGTGGAGCGGGGCCAGGCCGTTCTGAAAAATGGATTTATAAGTAAGTTTGTGTGATTAGTACCATTTCTATAGCTTCAATTTAAATTGTTGCTTGATCTTGGATTAGATATAATGCGAAAGTATCTTTTATCCTGCTTTTTATTTTACCTTGCTCTTGCTAGTGATAGGTGCGCCTCTATCCAGCAAAGCCTCAACAACTCTCTCATGACCTGATCTAGCAGCACAGTGTAATGGCGTCAAACCATCACGGGTCCTTGCTTCCACGTTCGCGCCATTGTCGCAAAGAAGGGACACCATGTTGTCCTTTCCTAACAAGTTTGATTGAAGTTTAATAACAAGATAGAATAAGAAATAGTTTTTTTATTTGACTTTATATTCTATATATTTGTTCATTTTAATAGTATTAAAGGTTTTATAAGAATGGTATTAGTAAACTGTTACACTCTTATTTACCCCATTTAGCCGCTACGTGTAGTGGACAGATGTTATGTTTAGCGGCGCAATTGACGTCAGCGCCTTTAGCCAATAGCAGACGAGCAACGGACTCGTTGCCATAATGTGCGGCGATGTGTAAGGGGGTGAATCCAGATTTAGATGTCACGTCTGGGTTGTGTTCATTCTAAGTAAAATATTTAGGATTAACAGAAAAATATAAAAATACAGTAATAAAATATTCAAATACACACTTTTTTTCTATTTAAGAATTTTCGTTTTTAAAATGTATTTTTCTTTCTTTCACTCATTATATTTCTTTTACGAAAGAATATGTTTCAAATATCAAACTTAGTAAGGGTCCTTTGTCTTACTTTCTCTATTATAATTTTTCCGTAACTATATTAATTTACCTGAGAAAATATTTGCTATTTTAATTTATTTTTTCCTTTTAACGAAAAATATCATAATTTGCGAGGTACAGGAACATCCTATCTTTCTCGTCTTCACCCATATTTAAATATACAAAGTACCTCCAGCAACAAATTAGCAGCCTTCACATCATCCTTTTTAGCAGCGATATGTAGAGCGGGCAGACGGACGCGACCACGAGTATCTGCTTCCAGCAGGACAGCGACCACCTTCTCGTGACCTTGTTGCATGGCCACGGCAAGAGGGGTGAAGCCATCCTAAGGATGATGTAAGAGGTCAGTTGTGTTTCTTACAGTTTCATTACTGCTTACAATTTTCTAATAAATTTTTATCCAAAATGGTCCGCCATTCTTTTCATTTACCTCTGTGGCCAAGCTCTGGTTAGCGCCATTAGCGAGCAGAAACTTGACGACGCCATCATGGTTTTCCTGCGCCGCCATGTACAGGGGAGTGAATCCATTTTGAGATTGGATGTTTACCTGTACCAAGGATTTGCGAATGAGTAAAATAATAGTTATATATACTCCGAACTACTTGACGGAAAATTATGAAACTTTGTAAACAAAAAGACACACAGTCGGTGATGGTTCTTAAAAAAAATTTTTTTAAAAATATCAAAAAAAAAAATTTTTTTTTTATATCATGTCAAAAAACTGATATCCCACTGAAGTCAATGGGAAACGATGAGTGAATACACTGGGCTCGCTTCGCTCAATACGCAAACGGCACCCGAGATTTCGCGAACGTAGCGAGTCGAAATCGAGGGTTTGTTGGCGCCCCTAGTTATTTTATAAAGTAGCTACGTGTAAACATACAGACGGATGCCTATCAAAACAGACGAAAACCACTATTTCAATGAAACACCATTGAGAAATATGTTTGAAAAAATTAAAAATTTGTCCTCGTTACTTTTATTACATATAAAAATAATGTATGAAACATAAGTAACATGTAATAATATCCTAAGTTCAAAGTATAAAACATCACTATTTCCACATAGAGCCTAGGTAGAAGTTAACACGTACATCAAAATTATACGAATATCATGAAGAACTTTAATTCAAATTTGTATGAAAATTTAAACAAACAAACCATTCTTAATAAATAACACCTCGCCATAATTCCGAGAACATAAAAAAGTTATAAAAGGAAGTGTTCGCAATTTATTTCTTATGATTGATGTCGATTCGTTTCAGTCGAGGCAGGCTGGGGTCAATGACTTACCGACATAATAATAAAGTCGGACGGACTTTACTTTGACATAAGTACTTTGTTGAAGTACATTAAAATTAACCCAATTTAAAGTTATTGTAAGTGCTCCGAAGTTAGTCCATCAAACAAATAAAAAAAGTAAAAATCGCTAAGATTAGAATAAAAACTTCATTTATGTTAAATAAAAGTTTTATTAATTAATTAGTTTCATTAATTAATTAACTATTTATACAAATAAACATAAAACCTTTGGCTATCGTTTCTGAGAATACTTCGGAACACAAAACGGTTGAATAGGACTCTACTAACACTACTAGGCGCCAGTAACCTAACCTACTTTTTATATTGATTTCATTGTCAATCAATCCCAATACCTATTTTATTGTAGAGTCATTTCCTTTTATGTAAAACAAATATACTCTAAAATAACCTTTCTATATGATATATACAATTTCACTCAATAAATTAACGTATATAAATAATTAAAAAGGGATGTCAAATAGGTCTGTAAACTATTCACTTCATGTATTTTACTTTAAACGTTTCATAGTCTCTTATTATTCATACTTACTCTCCTAATAAATTATTTCTGTTAACCTCTCTTTTCTATTCTACTTTAAATACAACAGTTTCTTTAGGTGCAATTAACATGGTAATGATCATTTATCATAAAATGGCTGTTAAAGTCGCAAAATATCCACCGTTCATGAAAAATATTTTTTTATCGTCTTTTAAATGAATATCGTTCTAATATCCAATATCTAGTAAATAAAGCAAAATATAGTAATTAATTTATACCATCTAGTGATTTTCGCATCAAATTCGCTCGACTAAAATTGACATTGATAAGAGAATCGCCTAATGGTTTTCGTTTGTTTACTCAATACCGGATCCGGTTTTGTAAACATGTAATGTATCCGGATGATGATAAAGAAATTGATATAGCTAAGGTTACAAGAAAAACTTTATAGAAACTCACTTGAGCCCCATTCTGGACGAGAAGTTTGACGACGGTCTCTTGACCAGCAAGCGAAGCAATGTGCAGAGCAGTGTTGCCTTTCTTAGTGGCAGCATCGATTGCTGCTCCCCGCTGTAGCAACTCACGAACGACTTCCACGTGACCATCCTTGGAAGCTAGGTGGATGGCATTCAGACCATTCTGTGGAAGATTAATAATTTAAAATACCCATTTCATTAACTTAAAATATTAAAGCATTTAAAAATGGGCAGGTTAGATCAAAAAACAAAGCTCGTAAACGTATTTAAAATTCCTTTGTTTTGGTATAAAAAGTTTTAAACGCATTTTGTTTATAAGAAATTGTGTCAAGTAGAATAAAGAATGAAAGTGCTCATATTATTTGCTCAAGTAGACGCTAGCTTAATGTAAAAAATACCTAAAAATTTACAGTATTTTTCATATTTTGTGAAGATTAAAAGAAAAAACAGTGTTATTTTGATTAATATATCGTGAATAATATATTTATTATTCTATTTCATATTATAAATAAAATAAATAATTTAATTTCTATTTGGTTTATAATAGAGTTGAAGTGAATCCACATAATTGTAAGTTATTCAAAGCTGTTTGCAGCTTAATGGATCCGAGCATAATAGAGTTTAAGTGCATATTACATATTTAAATATTATAATATATTATTATTATTATGTAATAAATGTGGAAATAGTTCATTGTTTTGATACAAAGTATGTCAATTTATTTTTGTTAATGTATTGGAATACATTGCAAAAGACTAAAAACTTGAAAAGAAAGAGTCATCTTCGAGAAAAAAAATTGAATATAAAATACTGTCGACAAAACAAAATCAACTATATAATAGTAGTTGTTATATTCTTTATTATATTTTAATACAATCCCGATAACTCTAAGATTACTTAATTTAAAAGATAACTATTTTATAAAGTAACTTTTGTGTCACTCTCTCTCTCTCTCTGTCACTATCACGAGTTGTCATAAAATAAGCCGTTAATAAATTAAAACAATAATTTCTTACAGGCATTTAAAATAGATATAATTTACTTATAATAATGAAAGTACTGATTTCAAATTAATAATTTTATATCATTCTATACAATGTTTCTATAACTACTACTAGACTAGAATAGACAAGGCAATCGCCGAAATTAACGAATTTCAAGACAGAATGACAGACATGTGGCATCATAAAGTATTCTAAAACCTCCATTTCCAAGTAATTAATTTCACATGGCATTATCCAAAGTCGGTGAACCCTTGCCAAATAGTTGGACTTGACACAGGAAGCGCCAAATATTTACATGTACATACAAGTTCTTGGCTCTGTTCCAATAATTTCTTTAACACATTCATCAAGAGAAGATGGAATTAAATGAACCGAATAGTTTTATAATTAACTTTATAATGTTTTTTTATTGTAAATCGAGTATGAAGGGTAATTTTAGGTAATGTATACAATATTTAAGGAAAAAAATGTATCATTATAAAATAAATATTTAGAACTATAGTCATAGGACAATAATATTTTAAACCTTATATACTTATTCACTACTTTATAAGTAAACTAAAGTTAACAAAGGAAAATTAACTAAAGTAACTTAAAACCTAAAAAGGTATGGATTTATTTCGTCAGACATTACTAATTCAGTGTATTTACGTTCATAATGGAGAAGAATTAAATAAATTTGTTCTCAGCCATTATCCAGAGGTTCCCAACATGCTGCATTCTAAACCGCAATATTTACGTAACCACAGAACACCGTGTCGTGACTACTTTGCGTGATTTCATCGCATGTTTATAAATATATATCTAAAAAGGCACCTTACTGCTATAATCACAAAACTCATTTCATCAAAGCATAAAAAAATTGTATTCGAGAATTAAATGTTTTGTTGTTATTATTGGAGGTAAAAATGTATGAAATTATAAATAATTTCATAATTATTTTATAATATATATTATACTTGAAAACTTCCATAATTATATACTGATAAAGTATTAACTCTAACTCCATGTGATAATAAATACGCTGACAATACTTACAGCATTGCTAACATTGATGTCCACTCCCTGTTCCAGGAGGCTGATGATCTTCTCTATCTGACCTGCGCGTGCGGCTCGCAGAAATGCGGTACTGGCGTCCGCCTGGTAGGAAATATTGGATTATTAATAAAGAAATAAATGTAATAAACGTAATAATAATTAGATTGTATACTAAATTATGTCAAAACAATGCCTTCATACAATTAAGTGAGAAATTTTAACATACTTATATTGTTTTCTTTGAATTATTAAAGGTTATAACTTTTAATAAATACAGAGGGTTGTTTTACATTATATTTTCTACAACTATTGCTGAGGTTTAAAGTTTCAGTGAGCATAATCCTTTGATTCTATCAGTTCCGACTAGTTGCCCCTATCCCTTTAAAGTAAGCTAGAAAACATTTCTAATGAACTTCGTTTAAACACGAGCAACCCTAAACTTTGAAGTGGTCTCTAAAACACGAGATATGAAGTGTGTTATGGACAAAGTGCGTCAAGTGTACACTTTTGGAAGAAGTGTAAAAGGGTTAGTACAAGAAATTCTAGTTAGGGATTGCAGTGCCTTTTGTATTCACTAATCGATACTTCATTCTCTCATGATTCGTGAAATGTAAAATATTTGGAACTCATTATTTTTAACACTTTTTGTTGAAGAGAATATTCTTGTTTATTACTGAGTCACAAACATTTATATTAATGCAATTATTACACTGTAGTAGTACTATCCTTTTCTAACATAAAATAATTATTGGTACACTATTTATTAAACCTTGATTAAAGTATTATATAAAAAAATCTTCTACCGTTAAAATGTTGTTTATTTCTGAAACCACAAGTTCATAGACAAACAGAATGTAATGTACTTTTAAAATGTGGTACCCCAAAATGTGGGGTGTTTGAAGTTAACATTATAATTTTTCTACACCGTTCTATTTAAATGATTAATGTTTTTACATTAGGGTTAGAATGACTTACAAATCCCCTTGATATTGTTAAAAAAATATATAAGGGAATAATATTAATATCGATTCATTATAAACAACTTGACTCCCTATAATTATTTTGTTGTTTTCGTATAGCATTGGTCTGTAAATTTATGTATAAATTTTACTTAGTGTATAATTTACTGATTATATTAGTAACAATATTGTTTTGACTCCTTAAAAATTTCTCTACAAATCTTTTATTATTATAGATGCCATGGCTGTAGTGCAGTACGTGTAGCCCGGGGTGGCCGCGTGAGCAATTATTTCCACCCCCTCAAGGGTTACTCACCCTCGGTAGGGGATGTGATTGCAATGCATAAGTGATGTTTGGATAAATTCTGTATTTTGTTTTGTAAGTTTTGTAATAAAAATAATTGTTTTGAATAGTCTACAGATAATTTGTGTGCTTAGATTTTATTAATTTATAACTTCATATTAATGATTTTTCTAATTTACTGTAATGAATTTATAATTAAATTTAATTTAATAATACAGATACGGACGCAATTAAATTCCTATTACAAATTACTTTATTTTTATTATTAAAATATTTTTTATCAAAATAATATCACGCGACCAAATTACCCGAATCGTTGTCCGCCCCCCCTTCGATAGAGATACTGATAACAAATAACGGGGTGATTCGGGGCGATTTATTTTAGGGCTCGTTTGAATTGACATTCACTGCAGCTAGGGTTCCGTCCAATCGGCCATGATACCAATAAATATATCTTATACAACTCAATTTTAGTCTAACATGAACTTACACTTGAGAAAATTAAAGTAATTTCATCAAACGTTTCCTTAAATTGCAATGCTTGATCGAAGAAAGTAAAAAAGCAATACTTTTATGTTATAGATAGTGATAGTTCATGATATCCGCTAGATGGCGTTTTACTCAACTACAAAATTAATACAATAATTAAGGACTAACATCAAAGGATTTTATCTTAAGTAGGCATACACGATACGAAATGTCAGACTGTAATTCATTAAACATGACTCAATCATATTGTATAATGGATGGGATTCGTCTGGACGATTAAGAATTGTTTATTTCTACCCAACCCTCGAGCCAGACCAGACAGAAGATTATATTTCCCAAAACCCTTGTCTTTCTAGAATATGTCTGTCCATATAAATACATACATAGGAGTCATTTAATATATATAAAAGGATACTACTATTTTAAGAATAAGTATATTTTACCTTACTTGTATTAATATGTAACTATTTCATGTCAAAACCTCATAAAAAATAGGCTAGTTATTTTTATTTTATAACAGTTAACCTTCAACTCCGCAAGCTGGGATATTTTTGGAAGACTATAATGAGTCCGGGAACAAGCTATAATTTATTTAAGAAGCTATTACCACAAGGTTTATAGTAACCTTCGACTTAGAACGTTTTATTTAATCTTTACTATAACTTTCAATAAAATGAAGTCAGGAGAAAAGTTCCACTAGATCAAAGAGCTTGATAGGAAAATAGGTCTTTTGTCGTAGGATAAGAATCAGAGACCGTGGTTTATTAAGTTTTATTTATTGTCCTCCCAATAATAAATTTCCGTGTCAAAGGTAAGAAGAGTTCTGTGTAAGTCAGTTTTAAGTTACTAGGATCCGCCAACCGTGCGCGACGGGTGTTGAGCTGAGCCCCTCTCCTTTCTTCTTTTTTTGATAACTTTTTAATGGCTAAACATTTTTTCATATCTGTTTTTGCTATAACATCCGCGTTCGGCTCATACATACATGAGAAAATTTTTAGCTAATTATCTCGTCGCATTCTGGAGGCAACTAAACACAAAAAAGGTCTCCCAAACGGTTAAGAGCTTCGCTTGCGCTCAGCTCAATAACTGAACGTGTAGAAGTTTGTTGAAACTGAGTGTAAAGTGAGCTAATAGTATGTTAGATACATATGTTATGTTATAAAATATATTTTTAAGACTCCTTTTTGGTATTTGTCAAACAGTCAATGAATCTAAGTCTGTACTAGGGATGAAAGTATAAATATATTATATGGAATGGGTTTCTAGATATTCTTTTTTTTTTTTTTTTTTTTTATGGAAGAGGAGGGCAAACGAGCTGGCGGGTCACAGATGACTTGTGATCACCGCCGCCCATGAACTCTTGCAACATCCGAGGATTTACAAGAGTGTTGCCGGCCTTGTAGGTAGAAGTAGATAACTATTATTCCAAACAAGTGCACTTTCAGTAGTCCAGGCAGACGGACTCGCGAGTAGCAGCTGGATAATATTTATTCAAATATATGAGACAGATTCTTTTTAACAAATAAAAAGGCTTAACCAGATACTTGCTATGAGTATGATTTCGTGGAGAGTGTCTGCGAGCCGGGAGAGCCTTTGTTACCGTTATATTAATGAATTCATTTGTAATAAAAGCATTAAAAATTATAAAAAATATAAATATTTATATAATTTGGATTACTCACTGTTTTATTATCGTTTTAGGTATTTAAAATATAATAGTTGATCAGATTAATATCGTGAATTAAGTTTTTGTAAAATCACGAAAACATTTAAAAAACTAATTTACTTTATCGTAAAAATTTTGCTAATTAACAGAAAAGCTTCACAAATTTTTATCTTCATGTTATCTGATATAAAATACAGTGAAACTTCAAATAAATCTGTTTCGCAGTTTTGATATATATAACAGACATACGTCAAATTACGCATTTATAATGGTAGAATAAATATTCAAATATCTGCCTATACAGAGACAGGTATTTGTGTAAGACGCAGGTCTACGTCATCTAGACGTATCGTCATATATGCAGGGGAGGATCTCACTAACTCAACAAGCTGTCTGGAGCCAGACAGGCTTTAAGATGCCTCTGAATAGTTTGAATTGCCAGCTCACATTCAAACCACCCGACAAAGAGGTCTTAGTTGAAAGTTTATTGTTTGGTGGGAAAAGGAAAGAAAAGTGAAATAGACCTCCTCTGTTTTGTTTCACATTTTTTTTTAACTTATTATTAGTGATATGAAGTATATGTTATAAGTAATTGATTTAATCTTCAAATTCAGTGTATTTCATTGGTTCGTTTCGATAATTTTAATAAGATAATTAAAGAAAAATTTATCAAATCTGTATTTTTTCCTATTACCCATACTAAGAACATATTCTATTAACATTTCTCAGTGCAATAATGCAGTAAAGTAACTAGAAAATTATGCTTATAATTTTAGTATGACATAACCGGACAACGCATTTTGAAGGCTTCACGTTTCAATCATTTCATTACCATTTCAAAAAGCTTTCAATATATAACATTTTCTAAAATATAGATCTAAAATATAGAATATGATCAAATTCACTCTTAAATTTATTTAATTATTTTTAATTCAAAACAATTTGGGGCCTGAAAAGTTTTGAAAGCTAAATAATTCAAGTTTATATCGTAGCGTTCATTTTAAAACAAACTCAAAGAGATTTTTATGAAACTTCGCAAATTATTAAGCACTAAATTTTGCATTTAAAAGAGTCTTTTCATATAATTGGCAAGCGTGTTATTAAAATATATTTTTTCTGTAATATAAAAACATTTTTTATTTAGTAAACTTTAACAATAGAGATTTAGCGTATATAATAAATGACTACTTTCTGGATACTTAAAGATAACCTGAATAATTCTTAGGAAGCAAGATGTTAAAGGAAATGGATGTTTATGTCTATAAAGTGTGTCGTTCAACCAACGTATGACGTATTAAGATACGGTCAGCAAAAGTTAGAAAATTAATATTAAATATTATAATATTATGTATTTTTTAATAAAATTGTGAGGGAAATGTAATATTTGTTTTACATTCAATAATTCCTTTTGTTACTAAACCAATAACCCTATAATAATACTTTTTCTTAAGTACTCGAGAATGTTAACAGTATAAGTTTTTTAATATAAAAAAAAAACAAGATGCCTCAAATCATTGATAACTGAATTAAAATTAGCAGAGACATATTTTATTGAGCATTCAATCTGTTTTACTGAAATATAAAAATAAATTATTCTGTGGTCCGTACCGATGTGTGGTTATTTATAGTGGATATCGATTGTGGAACTATTTGTAGTCGGAAGCGCATTGCAACTTGGCCGCGAGTTTGCTTGCCATGACAATATTTAAACACACACGTATTACTAGTATTGAACGTATGAAAGGAAAATTTTATTTTTTTTTAAATTCAAAAAGAAAAACCCTCAAACATAATAAAAAGCAAAGAAATTGTTTTAATTTTTGACATAATTATACCTTTAACTAATAAGGCTTTATGGCTGTCGCCACGCTCGTTCATGGAACATTTGTAATATAGCATGTCGAATAATGATTTAACTCATGATTTATTTTGGGGTTGTATTGTTTTATTCTAAAGCAGTATATACACTAATACGGCCGAAGTATATTTGATTCATTATTTATAGTCAACTATAATTTTTAATAACTTTTAAATTAATTAATTTATAATATTGGTATATATTTGAAAATGGTGTGGAGCAACGTGATACCAAGGCATCGAACCACCAGGGTCAGAGACTTACCCTGGTATCAGATATCACAGCCAGAGATGCGTAATATTTTCTTCTGTATCTTCATTTAATTCTTTAACTTTTTTTTTACCAGTATCACATGTTTTTTAAGTGATTCTTCAAGTTTGTATTTATTTTCAAGTGGATATCTTAAGAGTTGAGGACTTTTCCTCCTCTTAAAGGTAGGAGGATCCTAAGTAACTTTCTCAACAATGAATGGATACTTCAAATGCGATAAAGCAATAAGGTATTTAATCGCTTAAGAACACGAACATGGTTCGATCCTGCGATCTCTGGAATTCTGCTACCGTCACTCTTTCAACTGAGCTATTAGGTCGGTACTTACTCGTATATTTGATTTTATATATTTTTTGGGAAGTTTTAAATCGAAAGGTATCTCAAAGGAGAAACTATTTAGATTCTGTATATTCGGTATATCAATAATAAAAGAAAAGTTATGAGCTCGAAGTATATACAACAGTTATTCCATATTTATTGATGTTAAAAGTTTAATTTGAAATAACGTGTTTGAACTTTCTAACATGGTTAAGTAATAAAAACCTTACAACTGGAAAGTTTACTGGAGTTTTATACTTTTGAAATGTATGTGATAAAAAATACATACTTTCTGAAAGACAAAAGCATAAAAATGTATTGTATGAGGAGTACTGGATAAAAAATTAATAATAGTCTGTATTTTGTTGCTTAAATTTGCAATGAGGAGAAAAAATGTTATTCCTCTTTAAAATTGACTTCATTTTATTTTATTTTTAATGTAATACATTTCTTTTTATAAAATTACTTATCTGGTTTATTTATTATAAGATACAGCAGACATTGAAATGTATTTTTTATACCTTGGGGTAACGCAACCCTAGAAAACATTACATTTTACGACTAAGCTACCCCTGAAATAACTTAGAATTTGTTTTGTTTAGCCATCTTATTTATTTACGTTTATTAGATTTATGGTTTTATCATACGATAATATATAATAAAAAATATTTTTAAAGCCCCAGGGCTGTCCCAAATATTGTATACATGACGACCGTGACAATGCCACTCCTCTGACATTAGCATGCCATAATGACCTCATAATGACCTCATTATGACTATATTAATTATCATTCCCTGTTGGTTTTACCTAACCTGGTTAGGTGAGGTCATCGCCACAAGGGGTGCGATTTTTTCTATAAGGAATTTATAATATTTTATTTTATATATATGTGTATTCTGCACTACCTGTTGAAAAAAAATGCAATTTTATCTACAATCATTGTGGGAAAACCCTTATAATAGAAAAGTGGGTGTCAAAGTGTTAGCTTCAAGTAGTATCCGGTAACAAGTGAAGTAAAAATCTAGGGAAAGCTATGAAGCCCTACGAAACCAGGACAAAGTCAAGGTTGTATACATCCTTTGTTTGTTTTGCATTTTTTTTAATATTACTATTTCATAACTAATATATTATATTAAGCTTCTTTTTTAAGACCGCAGTGTACTATATTTTAAAATCAATATAAACGGAGATATAAATTCGATTCGTTCTGAATAACTTTGTTTCACAAGTAATAAGATCACTCCGGGATGGCGTCGACAGATCTTATTGCAGACAAATTCAATTATCGATTCCCGAGAGTATTGAGTCAAAATAATACCGCAAATGTAATTTATTGACAAGAATATTTTAAGTATCTTTTTATAATGTACAACTGTGAAAAATATTGAATTATTCAATAGTTTTGTTCATATTAAATAGAGATATTATTAAAGTATTTTATCATTTTTGTTAATTTTGTACATGCACATTATAAGCACATAATAGAGAACAAAGCGAAATACATTTTTAATTTGTTCTCATACAACCTCTACGAAAATTCCTTATTAAAAGTTTCCGTTACTTCGCAAGGTAATGGAAATTTTATGTAATTGAGAACGACAGTAAATGGTCTTATGTAAGCAAAGTCTGAAGTGAATGTCCTTGACACGAGTTAGACTATTGCGGCAAAAGGTTCTTTATCATACCTGATTCGGCGTCGCCGTCTCCGTAGTCATATCGTCGATGGACGCTAAACTACTCCTCTTTTGTTGACATGAACAGCAATCTTCGAGCTTCACCAGCTTTAGACGAACCTTAACGGACTCCGGACTCTAACGGACTAGAGACCAGTCGACATTGCCGACGAATTATCGATTTTAACGTGTCCTTGCACGAGCAAACCGACACGAACTACTGTGCCGATTGTAGTATAGTCCTCGCAATCATTACAAATAAATGACCTGTTGAAAAGTATCGAATAGTCGACACCAATTAAAATTTGGCTAAACGCGAACGTTCCGCCATTTTCCTTCGGCCAGAGTCCTTGCACTTTTTTAACTTATCCTACGTAGAAAACACTAAGCAACAATTAAAGCTGAAGCGATACACAGACACCGAGTAAAAGGGACATTTTTAAGATATATTTTCATTAATATTCGAGGAAATTCAAACTAGTTGTTGCGCTTGGGACGTCACCGCGGGGGTGTAAAAGAATTTTGCCGGCTTTGCTAGACAAGTGAGTTGGGTGGGGTGGTTCAGTGCGCCTGCGTGGGGTTTGTTCTACGTGTGCGGGGTTTGCATGTATGCTATTATATTAACCACTTTAAGTGGGTCTCCCCGCTTCCCTCTTTCACGTCTATTCTTATGAAACACGGGGTACGTTTGCTAGGTATTGCGGCGCAGTGTATGTTGGTTTTATCCATAAATACAATCGATAATGCAGAACTGTGAGGAAATATCAGACGCGGTGTCGGACGAACAAAGCGATTGCTCAAGATTCGCAAAGCGTCGGATAATTATCATTTGTATTCAAATACATATTAGCAATATAAATTATTTCAAAGAACTATTCTTAAATAAAAATTTCTTTACTGAAACACTATTGTAAGAGTTCTGTGTCGGTTTTTTAAACAGAATATGAATAAAATAAGGCGAACCTTAGTTACAAATAATTTTAATATGTTATCTTTTAAGCTTACTTAATTTATGATTCTATTAAGATTGTCGTATTTATTAACTATGGTAGTGAAACATAAAATATCCTTTATGAGACTACAAACTACACTTATGCCTGTGAATAATGTTTCAATTTATTTTAATTAAAGATCTAACTCTAACATTATAATTCTAGATTTTCATCAAAAACTTAATGATATTTATAGAAATACTTTTAATAATACTAATAATACAGTAACTAATATATTATTTTACAAAAATTAATAATTAAGAATGATTTTAAAAGGATATGCTTAAATAGAACTTTAATATATGAAGTTTAGGTCCAAAATATAACAAATCTAAAAATAAAACACGATTTTCTGTCTGATATGCTAGTTTTAGTTTGAATGTCCAATTCATAAATGTTTTGATTAATTCCTTGTTAAAAAATAGTTGTATTTTAAACCAGACTTAATCTTTCAATTTGTATTATTTGGACTACAGTTGCTACAAAAGTTCAGAATAAATTATTTACTACAATTATATTTCTGTAATTATGACATCGCCTTATCACTTACACCGCCAATAATAATTGCAATTGTGATTACTAAAAGATCAATTTAATACTAAAAGAAAAATACTGTGAAGTATTTATTAATACTTTAATAATACGAAATTTTCAGGATATAACCAGGAATGTAGTAGAAAGATTATTTGGTTATTTTTAATCTTTTCTCAATATGATTACCATCTTAGCCAAGGTTTTTTCTTTTCTCTTTGAAGTGCCAATATCTTACTAATACGTGCACTAGAACTAGGCTTGATTTTTGTTCGGCTTGGAATGTTTTTGCATAATAAAATTCGTTTATGGAACAGCGGTTTTATAATTAAAAATACAAAAAAGTTAACATACAAAATTTTTGTGTAGCTCAAATAATATTATGATATAAAAATTTGAAACATGTTAATAGATGCAAGTAGATTTAAAGTGTCAATTTTCACGATTCTAAAAACTGGTAGAAGAATAAAAAAATAATTATCTCTTTATAATATTAAATACTATAAATTAATTCCTTGAATAAAACTTAATCTTAAATACATTTGTTAAGTTAAAAATAAGGAAAAATTAAAACCACATCTTCAACAACATTATATAACTCATTTAATTTATTAAAGGTACATATTTTTCTAAGGTCAAAATTTATTTAAGTATGGTATAAAAGTAGTCTTGCTATAAATAACATTTGACCTTTCGACGAATGTGTTTCTATTTCTGACATGTCAGTTGAAACATTCCAAATAAATTAGTTTTAAATGAAATTCAATCTATATTTATAAATAGTTAACAATATTAACTTTTAACCTCTTTTAAATTAACTTTTCTACTGTATAAGGACTTGACCACATGGATATTGTTTATATATAGAAATATTTAATATATATTAGTAAAATTTAAAATATAATAATATTGTAATATTTAAAAAAGAAAAAAACACGTGTTAAGTATTATTCTATATACTAACATGCATTCTTAATACTTTTTGGAATAGTTAATTTGACTAATTTTGATCGTTAATTTTAGTTTAAGAATATTTAGAATGAGGATAAAAGTAAAATACAGTCTTTGTATATAGATCAAAAGATTCAACAACAAACATTTAAATTGAAAAGTAATAGTAGAAAGTTCAGAGAACGCCATACTTTAAAAGTTTATTAATGCTTTTCTTTAACCTATTACGGTTAAACTAAATTTAGTTAAATGTAACTTTATACCACAGATACAGATATTATCCGCATAAAATTTTTAAATCCAAACTGTGTGCCCAATAACAAACTAAGACATCTTAATTTTGCAGTTTCAATAGAACAAATATATTTTAGAATATAATCTTTGTAAAGAAAAATATAACAATCGAGATCAATCCACTCACTCAACTCTTTCCTAAACATAGCGTTTCTATATCAATATATTTTTATAATCTTTAGAAGTGTCTTAGAAAGTATTTTCTTTGTGAAACTAAACAGAAGCTAATCAGTAACTACTTTCCCGCAACCTCGGTTATTATTTGCGTCACTTGACTGCACCCGAGGTCTAATTGTCTGCTTTGTGAAATCTCTTCTATGTGAAAGCACGTTTTTTTGTTATTTATAAATGTATTTCTGTGTTTCTTTCTTTATATATCTTTAAATTTATATGACTATTAGTCACCCTTTTCTTTTGGCACAATAAAGTTATAAGAACTGAGCTAAAAATGTTTTTGTCTAATTAAACATGTGTGGAAAAAAGCATTAGTATATTATTAGAAAATCTTATAATATATATAGATAATATATGTTTAGTTTAAATCCGAATTACATCTTTGTAACGATTTAATATTTTAGTATTAATATATTTCATCAAAAAAAATTCTCACTAAAAAAAAATTATTTGGAATTTAATAACTTAAAGCAAAACTACTGAACAGATTTTGATAAAATTTTGTGCTATATCATTTAATAATCCTGAATAAGCATTCAGGAGCATACTTTATTTAACATTTTTTTTATATATAAAAACTATAACAATAACTTGAGCATTACACGGAAATGTACGGGTTGTGCCAAATTTTAAAGTGTTTATTGTTAACTGGATACTTATTAAATTTACACTGCGGAAAATAGAATAAGGACATATCTTATATCGGGATGGATAAAAATTAAATAATACAACTGTATTTTTGGGTAGACCTCGAAGAATTCGGTCTGCCCATTCATTTGTCCGCTACTTTCGAATTTTGGAAAAATTTCTTCACAGGAGGTCTTCTTATGACCCCCTGAGTCCGAAATGACCATTGGTCAAAATGTTTATATATATATATATATATATATATATATGCGTGCGTGCGTCCAGATTCGACTTTTGTCAGCACGATAGCGGCCGCAGTTTCGCTCGGATCGTTTTCAAACTTTGCACAAAAATCAACCATCTAGAAATGAAGGTCAAGTTCGTTAACCAGAGAAATCCGGTCACAGGGGGCTCTAGGGCCTCACTTTTTCTGATTTCAGTTTTTCGACCATAACTTTGTCCCTATACAAAGGAGATCAATCGCGTTCATATTATATGATGTCTTTGATAAATTTCTATAACTAATGTAGATAAACCGAAAACCTAACTTCAATAACTTAGGGGTGGGGGTAAAAAAACCGAAAATTTTTGGAAAAAAAATCATAACTTTTTTCTGGTAAACATTCTTGCATCACAAGTATTTTTAATAGAAAGGTTATTTTTTACTCTAAATTTAGGTACCAAAAGTTTTTCCGTAAAAGGTACCGTTTCTGAGAAAAAAAATTAAAACCACTTTTAGCTTGTAAATTTTAGGTAGGTAAAACCACGACAACTTTTTTCTGGTAAACATTCCCTCCTCGCAAATATTTTTAATAGAAAGGTTATATTTTACTCTAAATTGAAGTACCAAAAGTATTTCCAAAAAAGATACCTTTTCCGAGAAAAAAAATTAAAACCGCTTTTTGCTTGAAAATTTTTGATGTAAACAACGGCATCATGTATTATTCTTAGGTAGTGAGTTATATTTTAAACGAGTTACACACGAGGTCTACCCACGCGTGTCCCCCTGCGGGCACGGATTTTTTTCATTTTTATTCGTTCGCCCTAATCTAGGAATCGAATTAAAAAAATATTTTTTCATAGTCTATCAAGACAGTTGCGTTTTAATATATGTACCTGATGTCTTCTCACTCTTGTACTGAATCTCCTCTTTTTATATATTACGTATTGGGTATATATATAAAAATCTATTTATTTTCCGAGCTGCAACTAAGTTAAATCCCTAACCATATATAATAGGCATATAAAAGTCCAATGTGATCGCAATGTTCCTTGATACAAAAGGGAACCAGTTCGAGAAAATTGCAACAAATCTATATAATACATACAATAAATACATCCACTTTTTGTTTAATAAAATAGAATAAAACAATCGACAAGAACAGTGGGAGTCAAATCTGCGACCTGCGTCCATTAACGTCGCTCTGCCAAATGAGCCATAGTGTCATTGTATTATTTATTATTATTATTTCACATTTAATTATTTGTTTATTTAATTATCTTTATTTAGATATTTTATTAAATTGAGTCATTTAAGGTTATACACAGCTTTAGGTTTCTCACTCTGTTTATCTTAATTGAAATATTGTCTAAATATTAATTAAAGGATAAAAAAAATACAATAAAAATATATTACTAAAGCAGCTGTATGTTGTAAACGTGACTTTGATGTTACGTAACAGTAGAATATGAATAATACATTACACACACCTAAGACACATAAAAGCCATTACCATAATATTAGAGAAGGATGCCATTTTTACATTACGGTTCCGTAACCCGAGTACGATCTGTGTGATATAAAAAAAATATTTTTAATACACACAGACACTATATTTAGAGTATAAAGTTTATACTTCAAGGATAACTAATTGTTCCTAATGCTTTTGGCAGCAGCTTGATTGCTGACAGCTAATTAACGAACGTGACGTCACTTGCCTGTATTGAAGCTTCATGGGTATTACTAAATGCTCCCACGGACACTTTTAGACTACTACTACTCTTGAAACCTGTGTATATCCGTTTCTTATAGACGTAAAGTCCAACCACACTGTTGATATTAATTATCAATTGGCAAGATTGACCAGTAACAACCCTTTAACACTAAAATTAAATTAAAATGATTTTCTTAACAGGCATTCCAAGTAAGGTTAAATAAAATGTGATAGTTAAAATAAATATCAGTTAATGATATAATGATAAGAGATAATAAATATAGTTCATTAAATAATGATCGGAAGCGCGTTGGGGGAACTACTGTAACTAAAAATAATTTTAATACACTCCTACAGCGAAGTGCGGTTTGCTTTATTAATAGCGACCATTCATCTCGTGTGATCCACTGATATTATTTATATAATCACTAATTTCTATTAATTGCTTATCATTTATTACATTTAGAAAGAATCCAGAATATGACTGATTTTTTAAAAGTTTTTAGCATATTAATATTTACATTGAATAATGGAAATTTTTTATTATGGATTAATAAAAGAAATAAAGGTAAAAATAAATGCTTAAAACGAGACATCTTTGATAGTAATTTCAAGTTTGTTTTGTGTAATTTTTTTTAATTTCATTATTAATTTTGGCCTTGTTCTTAATGTTATTACCAATTATATACTTAACACTTAAAACTCGTTCATGTTTGCGCATTAGGGCGTGTTAAGACTTAAGTATTGTAACAGACGCGCTGACCACACATCATACTGTATCATATTTCAAAATTAACTCAACAAATTTAAAAACACTATTAAATCAAATTCATTAACATCGTTAGCACTGAATAATAATGAGAACAATACTAATTTATATTTTTAAGATATAATAGATTTAAAAAGATCGTAGTAATGAGTATTTGTAGTTGAGTATAGAGTCTCATATATATCATCATGTTTAAAAAAAGTCCCAACAATTTAATATTTTTTCCTTGATATTAGGCAGATGTTTTAGTAATTACCGCATTTTGTCTGTGCTGGTACGTGTCTGCCACGTTTTGTGACTAATGTGAACGCTCCCTTAACCGGTAATTGAATTTCAAACTTCGCATGGTATTTTTACATATTACGTAACTTCTTTTATCACAGGGGAAAATATGGTATAAAGTACAAATTATCTATTTAAATATGTTAATAAATTTATGCAAAGTGTGATTTTATTTATTTATAATGAATTAATGTGTATAATGCAAATGCTGAATGCTGAATGATTGAGCTTAAAAACTGTTTTTATTTATATATTATATGAACATGTATATAAGTTATTTCAGAGCTATGTAATAAAATAAATTTACTACATATTTGAGTATTAATTGATGTCCGTTACTTACTATTCATCAGAAAAAATATCGTGTTTCTAGGTTAATTTTAATAATAGTGAAAACCTTTTGTTAACTGACAATTAAAAAACTGCAACTACAATCATATAAACAAACAAAAATTCTAAGTCTAAAAACCCTTATATAATTTTTTCATCAATGTCTTTTAAAATTTATACAACTTTTTAAATTCAGTGAATTAATAATTGATTAAATATTAAATATTTTATTAATTAAGCATGTTTTTGTAATAGTAATGTTTATGATTTTTCAACTGTGGGTCAATGACCTCAGCAGATAATTATTATAAGCTGCTACACCAATTAATTTGAACATAGTGTGGAAAAATAATTAATGACTCCTTGCTATTCACATCAAGACTAATTTTTATTAAATACTTGGACAGTTTATAAATATATATATATATATATATTTATATATATATTATATATTTAAAAACTATATTAATAATATTAATAAAAACTGAACTCATAACAGTTACGGAAATCATTGAAATCTTAAAAAATATTATAATTAGTACGATTTATATTAATTATTACTGTTGAATAATTATGTACGATCAAAGATCAAAGCATTTTTATCGTAGCCTATAAATGTGATCGGCACATTTGTCTAATTGTAGTTAAAACTTACCGGCCATGTTATTACACTATAAAATGGTGGATTAAATATATATAATAAAACATGGATCCAACAATGCAATAAATAATAAGGTTGTCAATTTAAATAATAAATGATATATTTGTGAATAATACAATACAGAGACATTGCAATACGTTATAATACTTAAAAACTAATTTAAAATACATATCTCGTTGCCAGCCCTGCGCTGCATCGGATTAATGCTAATTTTAGTCAGTCTAAATCTCGCTGTCAAAGAATCCATACCGTCTCCGGAGTCCAGCTCACGCTATACTGATGAGTTAAAAGTATTATCTTTATATAATTATGAAAGTTGTGTGTTTATAAATAAATTATATTGTAAAGTTCTGTGCAGTTTGTTATTTATTGTGATTGAGTGGTACCGAAAGTTTTAACTACAATTCAGGTAAGTTCATTTTAATAGTTTTGTTAAATAATATAATATTTAAGAAGTATTGACAAAAAACTTATTAAATATATTATATTTGTATTCATAATGATTATTAATAGAACGTGATAATGAAAATAGTATTTAATTTAATATTTTCTATAGAATAAAATTTCACAGAAATTACGTTAAATACGCTATATTTTATTAAAAGTTTTTTCAATTTATCTCTTCTAAATCTACTGAAAGCGATTTAAAAGTCGCATTTTTGTTTCAATATAAGAATGATTAAACATAAATACTGACTCTCTGACCCATTTCGATTGTCACTTTAATATTTTTTATACAACTTTAGTTTTTCATGACGATCATTTGAAATAAAAATGTATTTTAATATTAAATTGTTGATATTTGATGTAATTTTTCTATCACTATAAACATTTATTTTCATTATATATCTCGTATATAACAAGTTACAAAATTTATCTATCTGTTTGTCTGATTGTTAGATCATACATACTAAAGTTGCTGGACGGATTTTGATAAAATTGATCTGATATTGTAGTATTGTTATAGGTTCTTATCCCTGTTAATTCTGTATAAATAAAAAAAAATACTTTTTATGAAGTAACAAAAATTTACTTTTTGTTTTAATTACAATATAATAAAACCACAGTGAAAAGTGTTAGATAATTAAATAAATTAACATATAATATATAAATATTACCTTATTTTCACGGACAAAAAAATAACAGTTAATTTGGACTGTTATTTACAAATAAATCTAAAAATTAAAAGTAGCGATAGGTCGCTTCTTACTCAAATGGAGCAGACAAAGTCACAGACAAAGACTACTAAATAAAGTTAAGCTATAGCATCAATTGTCACCCAATTTCCATTTGTGTTGATCAGGTTTAAATACTATTATAATTTTTAACATATGATTTATTACACCATAACCTCACTTTTCCTCGCAGTCGGGTAATACCGCATAGCTCACTGAATAACTGATTTCATAATAGCAGGTCAAGGACCCTGTAACAGATAACATTCTCGGTTCACCGGAGATAAAAATAGAACTTAACTACACACATTGCACTGAAAAGTTACACCAACGTTTAAATTGGTAAAAAATATCTACAATAGTAAAATATATGAAATCTTTACCAATTACCTATACAAAATATATAGTTTTATATTAAAATTGCAAAAAAAATGCTTATAAAAAGAATATTTTACATATTATTATAAATAAGATTAATTTTTTTTTTCTACAAATTTTACAGTAAGGGATAATCATTTAGTTACCGAGTAAAGCTTCACCGAACGTAATCTCGATGAAGATAAAAGAAATCCGCAAACACCAGACAAAGGAGCTTAAACAGAGTTTTTCACGAACAATATAAGTATAATAGCTGTTTGCTGGATGAAATGGATCTTAAAGCACACTGGAAAGGAACAAATACCACTGACAATGGGAATACCATTATAGAACCTTTTTATGAATAATATTCACACAGCTGACGAACGAATTATATATTTTTTTCATAATCGTTCATTGCATAATTCAAATGTAAATTATATAAATATATTTAAGTACTGTAATTGAAATGAAATAAAATTTTCATGAAAGAAATGTTTGAAAATAGAACTATAAAGTATGAACTAACGATCTAAAACGTCATGAATACCAAATAAAAGAAAAATCTGTGGTAAATATGGTTTTTATTGACGTATATAAAGAAATTAATTAATTTAAAACACTTTCTTTCAAGATTATATTAAGTGAGATAAAAGATAAGTCCCCTCACATCTTTTATCGACGACGTGTCATAATGTGTGTCAATCAATAATCCATTGAGATCCACTGACACAAGGTCATACCTCGAGATTATACTTGGGCTTGATAAGGTGATAGAGCTTTTACGATAGATATAAAAAGAAAAAGACTAACCACCTCTTTTTGAGATAAAAAAGATAAAAAGAAACACTAATAGGATCGCTTCGTTATCTGTCTATCAAGATCCATTTCTCAGACACTTGCAAAAACTATATGAAAGCTTGCAAGAAATTAATTATAACAGAAGTATAAGAAAATTCATGATATAGTTACAAATTTCTATTTGCAATTGAAATATTTACCGTGCCGTACTTCAATATATCAGAAAAACATTTTTCATTATAAAGTCAAATTTGTCAATAATCTTCAATACAAAATTGAGGAGATGGAAAACTACAGGGGTATACAACCTAAGGGTGCGAGTGACTGGCCTATTTTTTTTTACAATACGGTCTACTAAAGAACCGTCTAAAATCCTGATAAATAATAATATTTAAATTTAATTTTATGTTAAACCGAATTATTGACAAATAAATTTTACATAATATTATATATAACCAGAAAACCATAAACTGTCGCATAACTATTAGGTAAAATTATCGCGGGTTCTAATTCGCTTGAAATATTTTCTCTCGGACATTTCAAGACGAACATAAATACGTCTATTTTAATTATAAGATACTAAAAATATATGAATTACACATAGGCATATGAGAACAAGATAAAACTTATTAGTCCGATAGTAAATGTAACTAAAGCAGATTGCTACTAATAAATACTTAGTACTTGGGACACACTGAGCTCTTTTAGATTTATTATAAATTAAAAGATGATACAGCTAGACTTGTTCGATGTCTAATTCTACATAAATAATAATTATCACTACGATAATGTCGGCATTTTTTCTTGTTTTTCCAAGGTATTTCAAGGTATTTCAAAGTATTCAAGGTATTCCAAAAATTATATAACATCGTATAAATATTGTTTAATTTAACTGTTTCTTATACGGTTAATATAGTATTTACGCTTATTTGTATTTTATTGACGTTAACCTGTCAACCCAAGTGCCTCCACAGCCTAACGTGTGACGTCACAGCCGGCTCCTGTCGGCTCATTTTATAGTCGTTTCATTGCCCGTACATCGTTCGTTACGAGTTCAATGCCAGTTCAATCATTTCTGAAAATCGGGTTAACTATTTTCTTTTTACAAATGTTTTACATCAATAAAGTCATTGTTACTTTAAATTAATTTTCTGTTGCAATTTTTTTATAATTTAATCTCTAAAACAATCAACAACAACACTTGCTACAAATATATTTTAAAATATATTTGTAGCAATTTTTTTATCATTTAAAAGCTGATATTTGAAAAACCTTTTTATGGTAAAAAAATATATTTATATCTTATATTAAATTTGTTTTAATCTAGTTATAACTTTGTTGTGGATTTAACGTTTCTTATTGAAATTTATAGATCCAGAGCGTTGCTGATTCTAATTCTGGTAATAATACCAACTTGGTATTACCAAACATTACGACACTAATCAAAATTTTATGTATTGAGACATTAAAAATATTTATAAAATGAAAAACTTTTAAAGGATAGTTTTAAGTGACCGAAAAGATAATTGTCTTAGAAGACTCTGAAATTTTCTAACGATTAAATTCAGCTAGCCTGTTTAGAAAGTAAGCTTTGCGCTAAAGAAATAAATGTAAATAAATCTAAACGTATTATTCTGATATATATATATATTTAAACTCTTATCACAAGGTACAATATATCTTACTCAAGATAATAAATGGTTTTCTTAGATTTCTGTTTTTCATCTAGCTACAGGTGTTGGAAACAATTTATTTTTATTTCTAAAAATATGTTTAACACGTAAGAGAATAAAATGTTTCTGACATATTCTTCTGCTGACTAGGTTTTACAGAGGTCAACCTTGACCTATGATAACTTTATTATAACAACTAAAAATTCCGCGTTTTATTTAATTGAATATACAAACCCGCCATAGCTATTGCATATTTCTATTCTATGTAAATACTATAAAAGATTGTGAGTAGAACCAGGATCAAGGCTAGTTTAATTTAGACTTTACCTAATCTAGAAGTCTTGTGAAAATAAAGTTATTAAAGTTGAAGCGTAGTAATTATAAGGACATACCTTGTACTATACTCATTTGAGTAATAAGAAATCTATTTGGATTTTGTTATAATATTAAAATCAGTACCATCCTTATTAACACAACATATTGTAGAAACTTAGTAACATGAAGATTATAAAAGTGATTACTTTTCACTTATTTGTATGTTTTAATAAATTAAGTAATATTTTATTATGTAGATTGTCCAACTTATCCGCGGCGGGTGTAAAGGGCATTCTGATTTATATAATAATTTTTTAAACAGATCGTGTAAACATCACCAGATTTTTATATTTTTATTACAGTCATTCATAATCATTATTATGTCAGTCTGTTTGTTTATCTATGATCTCAAAAACTAAACCATGGTATTATATATTCAACTGTAGATATTCGTGTGATCTTTATTTGTTAGCAAAAAAGAATATTATATTAAATAATGATTTTCTTGAGATTTATCCATTATTGAGTTGTAAATTGTGTTTATGGTAATATAAATTACTTCAAAATACTTTCGATCTCGGAGTTTCTCATAAAAATAAGTTTCTTAACAAACTTGACCTATATACACGGACAGATTTATATATACATATATATACATACGTGATAAACTAGACGAGGTGCCAAGGCTATCTACCAGATATAAGATTTTGTTTATTTAATTTCAACAAAACGTTTTCCTGTTTATAATACTACAAATTAAAATACTAATTTTACTTTGCAGTTTTTAAATAAATAAGACCTGTCAAAATATAATTTGAAGTATATATTCAGAAGTTCAGATAAAATATTGCTTAGTCTAGTGTAACCTTGTAACTTTATAATGCAAAGAAACAATCAGTCGATCAATAAATAAGAATACTTTAAATTAAAAATAAATAGATATTGAGTTAATTTATTATATATTTATTTGTTATTACCGCTTAAGACACTCATTAACCGTTTAATAAATAATTATAGCATCTGACAACCCTGTTTCATATCATTTGAATTAAATATATATTTTTTATTACTACGCTGTAAAAACTATTGCGGTACTATATTTAATAATTATATTTTATTCTCGATAATATCATTTACATAAACAATATGTTTTGTATGTTTCTTTAACATTAACAATCGTATTTAGAAAATATTGCTAAATTTAGAAATTAAATGTTCTTCTGTTAATGTTAAATACGATATAATTTTCTGACATCCCAGTTCTTAGGTTTATTTGAGTTATTGTATATGTTACATCCTGCAATAGACCCTTGTCATGATGTACGTAAAAATTAATATAATAACGAATCCCTATTTCACATTTATATTTGTATGTCATAACGCATGATGTAACAATGACGTGCCTTTGACATCACTAACTTTATAATGTCAATATGACGTAAGACTCATATTAAACTGACTTGATTCGTAATTAATTTTGGACTAAGCAGAAGGTACTGTTAGTTTGTGTTGTTTTGTGTCTCGTAATATAATTTTTGACTATAATACAATATTCTACTATATAGTATCATATTTTGGTAGTTATTACGTTCCCAGTGAGTAAGATCGCATTAAAAACTTTATAGTCCAAGTATTAATATAGTGATTCAGCGACCTGTAAAGAGATTTTTATAACAAGTATATAAAAATGTCGCATTTAATATTTATCACTTAATCATAGTCCCACGTCATCCCTCGTCACTATAAAAAATATATGCAAAACTGTATGTGCGTATGTGTCAACGCCAGTGTTAGAGTATTGGAAAGTATCCCAAAGTTTTTTCTAACTCTGACAAATTAGTCTCTACCAGAAATATCCGCTGGAATAAAATATATTAACATGAAAATACATTTATATATTTTCTGTATCAAAATTAATATATATATATAACTACGATCATCCTCTATATTAAAACGCTGCTTATTAAATGTACATAGATTTATTAATTTCATTATAAAATACGTCTGTCTGTCTCTGCATCTCATTACATCTGAAACAATTATCCTATTACACGATATGTCTTTTGGTATGGAAATACGTCGTCTAGCCAAGTTGTAATATACTTGTAATAGATTTCAAATAAAAATTGTAATAATACAATTATCTTAAATTAATTATCTTAATTTATCTTAATTATCTTGTTAAAAGCAAAGGAGACGCAATACATGGTGGCCGCTAGAATCAGGATTTTTTTTTCTGAGACAAAAAGCACTTGTCTAATATACAATCACAGTTACAGTTACAGTTACAATTACTTTCCTAAAAACTGGAGAAGAGCCCGTATCCTTCCAATACCGAAAGTTCCCAATCCCACGACTTGTAATGAATTCCGTCCTATTTCTATACTCCGATACCTATCAAAAGTTCTTGAAGCAATTGTCCAAAAACAACTCTCTAATTTTGTTTTGAAGAATAATCTTCTTAGCGGTTTTCAGTCTGGCTTTCGTCCTGGCCATAGCACTTGCACAGCATTACTAAAATTCACTGATGATATCAGAGATGCGATGGACCATGGCCGTTTAACTGTGTTAGTGTTAATTAATTTTTCAAACGCTTTTAACACTGTTGACCATGATATACTCATCGCACTTTTAACTCACTTAAACATTTCGTCCAAAGAGCTAAATTGGTTCTCTTCATACCTTCGGGATCGCCAGCAGGCTGTTTGCATTGACAATACTTTGTCTGACTGGTGCAACTTGGCAGCTGGAGTCCCGCAAGGTGGTATTCTCTCCACACTTCTGTTTTCGTTATTCATTAATTTCAGCACTATTAATCTTTCTTCCTCTTACCATCAGTATGCTGACGATCTGCAAATATATACTCATGCAAAGCTGGAATGCATTGATTCTGCTATCGCTGCCATTAACAATGACCTGCAGCATATTCTTGATTGGTGTTTAAAATTTGATATTAAAGTAAATCCTAATAAATGTCAGGCAATTGTTATTGGTAGCAAATCAAGTATAATAATACCTTTCACGCCATCAGTAAAAAACCTGGGTCTTTATATTGACAACACGCTTAGTTGGAACGTCCACATAGTCGAATTATGCCGAAAAGTAACGTTTTCACTACGATCTCTTAATCGGCATAAACACTTTTTACCCATTAGAACAAAACTCTGTTAGTGCAGACCCTAATCCTTCCGCTCATTGACTACGCTGATGTATGCTGCTCTAATATCTCAGAATCTAATTTAGATAAGTTGGATCGTCTTCTTAACAGTTCCATTCGTTTCATATTTAATCTCCGAAAATTTGACCACATCTCTCTCTAAGCTTAAATGACTACCTATCCGCGAAAGAAGACGATCCAGAACTTTATGTCAGCTTTTCTCTATCCTGAATCATCCAGCTTCTCCTCGATACTTGAAATGTAAATTTCAGCTACTGAGGTCAATTCACGATTTACATCTTCGGTCAGATTCTAATCTTAGCTTATTTGTACCTTCGCACCATACTGGTTTTCTTTCTAACTCTTTCACAGTACACGCCATTAAACTCTGGAACGGCCTCCCTGATGTGCTTCGACGTGCTCCGAATAAACTTGTGTTCAAAAAGCGTATCCGTAGATATCTTCAACCAGAAGATGACATAACCATTCTTCTAACTTTTCATAATTATTATTATTTTTGCGTAGTGATATTTATATCAATATTTATCTTTTGGCATAATATTATCCTTATTTTTATATATACATCATCGTATTACTATCGCCCTATGCATGTATGTATGTATATATGTATATGTATGTATCTTTTTATATATTTATACGTATTCATATGATATATTTATATGTAGTACAAGTGTATATATATATATATATATATATATATATATATATATATATATATATATATGTATCCATATGTGTATTAATTGATATATACATAAGTTGTGTGTATTTGTCTGTTTGTTTTCTATTGTACCCCTCATTTGTTTTTTCTGTACTTTATATTTCGGTTAACTGGTAGAGAATGCTTTAGCATTAAGTCCGCCATTTGTATAATTTGTACAATAAAGTTTTTAAAGAAAAATAAAAAAAAAAATACAGTTACAGTTACATTTTTATCTTAACAATGATTTTCCATTTCCTTAATCTTTATATCGATGATCTGAAAGATATTTAAAAGTCCCCTAGATAGCCTCCTAGAACAAATCAAAGCACCCAGCAGAGTGAAATTCGCGGTTTAGGAAGAAGTTTACACAGCCCACGCAAAAGAGCTGACCGCAGAGATAGTAAAATCAAAGATTAATTCCGTCACGAACATTAAATCCAATCGACGCTTATGAAATACAAACAAAATGATTATCGTGGGTGGATGTAATTTTAAGAGTTACTCGAGTTTCCTGTCGATTCCTCTTGATGGAGTCTACGAGTAATTCGACCTTGCGTCTAAAACTATTAATAATTGTACTAATATTGTAGTTTTTAATATGAAAATTTGTTTATTTTTGGATTTTGTACACTGCTAGATGGCTTTTGGTCGCGGTTTCACTCCTTTGATGGAACGTTTAAATGTAATTATTTATTATTTGTATATATTAATATTATATTATATATTATATATATTATGTCATTTTTATATAAATTTTCATTAATATTTCATTAATATAAAAATATCGTATATAAAAGATCAGGAAGGAAAAACAATATGATGTGACATATCTAACCTCTTCATAATATTTCATAAAAATGTAGATCTGTATATCTGTTTATCTGCAAAGACTAATCTCCGAACAAACCAATCTTCATCATAATCTGTCGTGACTGAAATAAATAACTATTTTCTTTACAAATAATGCAAATATATATATAATATTAAAGCTAATGACCTCTGATCACACATTTCATACTCCAACTAAATGACGCTCCTCGCTCTATAACCAGATAGTTTACATTCGAAACATAAACAAAAAGCTATTAATACTAAAGTTTACTGCGTTTATTCAGTAAGTGTTGTTTTTCAGGATTTACGTTTACTAGATCAGTTGTTACTTGGATTTCTAGGATCTAAAGTCATTGTGACTATTTCTATTGGCTAGTACATTAAAGCCTTATTTAATAGTAATCGTTTACCTTGGTATCTCTCTCAGCAGATGAAAAGTACCTATCTATTGTAGCTGCGTTTTGTACTTTGAGAATACGGATACCATCCTCTAATTCTCTTTACATCCTTATCTCCTCTATTCCTTTACCATCCCTGTACATTTTACAGAGATGTATGAAAAATGGTAAAATATTACCAGATTTTACAGATTACTATAATAATACAAAAATTATGTGAATAACTAATACTTCAGAATCTAGATCTCAACTTCCAAGATACTGATAGACATCTCCAGAAGTTTAATATAACATAATATTATACAAAAAATCAATATTATCCGTAAACAAAGAGACATAAAAAGGACATGAAAATTGAATTTGATTTACAAAGTGTTTCATATTATACGTAAATTATTTAACGGGCGGTAAAAGAGTCTTTACTGTGTCATTTTGGGTGTAATTGCTCTGCTAAGTGGTGAGAACACAAACATCAAAGGTTATGTAACACTTGGCACGAGTTTCAAACGTTATTTGAGAATTGAAGTTTCATTTTTGATATCATAATTTAAACGTGATGATTTTTTAAATTTTTGACTTGACTTTATAAAATATTTATATAAAGAATAGATAAATCATCTATATTTTTGAAGAATACATGATACGTTAAAAATATTATTTCCAATCTATACATATAAATAAAATAGTGTCTGTTCGTAGCTTCAAATGAACAGCTTTTTACTAAATGCATATATGATACTTACATAACAAAAATTATTTTCTCTGTCCGTCTGTTTGTCTGTTTGTTACCGCTAATCTTTGAATTTAGAATACTTTTATTTTTAAAAACATTCCACGTGAACGAAGTTGGGAGCACAGCTAGTAGATAATATAGTTAGAAAAACACCGTCCGTTATATTGCCCTTTGCATGAGAACTATTTTCTCCCAAGCCGCGATCTGCCAACTATAATAGAAACAAGAATTTAGGACGAACAAACTTGCAACTTTCTATTAAGTTAACAGCTTTTTTATGACAACGTATTTTGTATAATAATATGTTATATTTAAAAACAGACAGTATAGACACTTTTTTAAAGCAACCTTTTTACATGGAATGAGTAATTTCACTTTTTTATGGAACACGCCATCTAAGATAAAATATATGATGTCTGTATGTTTTGACCTAGTTTTATCTGAATTGTAATAAATTTTCTAACATTATATTTTTTCCATAACATTTTAAGACATTAATATTCATGTATAATAAATTACATCTATTAGTAATTTAGCTCCAAAGTCGGGGTCTTTAATTTGTTTCAAATGAAATAGTGTAAAATAACTATGTTTTTTACACAAACACTTACGAGTTATTTAACTAAATTCAAAGAATTGCATAGAAACCCACGGAGGGAAAAACATATGAAAGACAATATAAAATATTTACGTGTTGTAAAAAATATTTCCGGGATTTAACTGGATTTTACATTTGTCTTAAAATATTTCGTTATTTATATTAAATGTTTTGGGTCAACATTTTCTTACCTTATGCAATGAACAATATTTTTATTATCTCCAGTATGGGTTAATTTTACCGCCGTGTAGCTCCGAGACACGGTTTCGTAAACATTGTTATAAACGTATGGCAAGGTCGGATTTATTTGTTTACGTACTTTGAATTCTAGTTATGTGGAGGTCAAGTTTGTTTTAATTATCAATACACCATCTTATATGTTACGTCTTTATTTGTAACAAATAGACATTTATCTATTTGATGCTTCTTTTATCTGACTCGGATTATATTGGAATGTATTGGGTATTTATATTATTCATGAAATAGAATTTGATTCTCTTTAAAAAAAATATTATTCTTAGTGTGAACTATTGTGCCGGCTATACAAATATGTGTTACAATAAAACTGAAAGAATTTAACACTTTTATGGAACTACCTGTTGACATTGATCGAAAATTAGCTAAAATAGACATATTAGCATATATTATATTTTGAGAATCCAAACTGGTAGTTCCAGAATACTTTTAAACAAAATAACACAATCTGCAGCTTTATTATATTGACATAGATAGTTTATGTTACAAATTTTATAACCATTGATTTATGAACATTTAGTATAGAAAAGCGATATCAAATATGTTATCATAGAACGCATGACTAGTTAGAAGAATTTTGAACATTCACAACAGAATTCCAGAAACAGTAGCTATGATATTAACCTCTACAATAAAACATTGTGTGGTTGACAAGTAAGCATGCTATTTATCTTCGTACTAAACACGGTTTAGTTACATGCCGCTTTTTAGTTCAATGCAGCGATTTCATTATGCAATCTACCAAGCTCAGGTCTTATAGCAATTAACATCGCATAGTGTTAGTGAGCGGTTAGCGAGTTTATGATTGGTGAAAACTAGATAAATAAAAGAACCCGTAACAGTAATCTTAAGTCACACTTATACACCCATATTATATCCAATCTATCCAGCGCTTAGTCAGTCTTCTAAAATTTAAGTGAAAAGGCTTTTTACTATCACATGTGACGGTATGGACACTAAAACACTTGGCCATCTACTAATAGTCCGATAGATCGCAACGCAAATATGACCTTATGACTAATGAACACTACGGAGAGAACTTTGAATATGATTGTGACGCTAGTTAGCTTAATAATTGATAGGCACTTTTAAACTCGCTATTTGAAGTCCAATAGTACGATTACACTTTTAAAACAAAGTGGCCATTATTAAAAATATGGTACTTCAATGTCTGAAATAAAGAATTAATATTATTCTATATACTCAGCACTATAACTAATAAAACTTGCAACTTTAACTGTCTACGTGTGAGGCGTAATAATTTGACCACCCACTCCGATTGCTTCTGTAACGACTTTGTCTGTTTAATGTTAGATACACAAGGAAATACTCGGGAATATCCGGGTATTGTCATTGTAGCGAGGACTGAATAGATAAGAGTTGTTAAGGTTGAAATTATTTCGTTACTATTTTATGTTTTATTAAATGTAATATCTCTATTTCATCTAATATTAAAATATATAAAATCTTAATAATTATAATTCCTGGTTATAAATGAATCAAAATTCAATTGTTCATTTTTTTTGCAAACTTAATATAATTGTATATATTTTTTCTTATTACTTTTCATAAATTGTATTTGGGTTTTTAAAACATAACATAAATATAACACTCTACTGACCCTTACCAATATCTCTACATCAGTTATAGATACGAGTAGATAACGATATTTGGTAATCAGCAAATATCTCTTAAATCTTTCTCATAAATGTGAAATATTTTTCGTATAGCTACGAGTAAACGTCGAATCCGAGAACATATTTTTAAATATAAATAAAAATAAACGAGGATTTTAAGATATTTAGTGCGCCAATCGAGCGCTCAAAAAGTGAATTTAAATATTTTAACAGATTTTTAAAAACCCTGTTTAATTGTAGGTACAAGTGTTCTATTACCAAAGATTGCTTCAATAATTAACTAATGTATTATGTGAATGCTATTATGTGAATTATGTATTATGTGAATGTATTATGTGAATGCTCTTTTTATTAATTTCGAATTATGCATTAATGCTAGCAGCTTTTCTTTTTAATGGAGGGCAAACGAGATTCTAGTCATGACAATACTTAGGCGTGACATAATTCACAATGGTGTTTCAGTATCAGTGCCGATTGCAGTATTTTAAACATTTTTTAATTAAAAAATAATCTTTGTTTTCTTCAAAATTTGGCAAATTTTTTAAATTTTTTTTATCATATATTTTGCTTTAAAATCAATATTTTTTATTTATTTTAATACTGTCATCATACTTGACAATATATTTTAATATTACAGAACGGACAATAAAATCATTTAAACCGAAACCATTTAAGCAAAGATAAACAAAACACTTCGCTTTGATCAATCATGATTCATCACATGATTGAAAGGCGGCCAAGGCGGTAAAACAATTAAACTACTATATCATAACCGTACTACCCTCGGGAGTACAATAAATAATAATAAATGAACGGAAATACCTATTTAGCTTTCACGTTGCATTCATTTTGAAAGCAATAAATACTTGGAGTGCACTCAAAGATTATGTTTTGAGATCTATGGATTTATGCCTACACGCAGTTTGCTTGGAGGTCGCGATGCAGTTTAAATCATTATTAAATAGACCAGTACATAACCAAATAGAACTTTAGCTTGCCTTAAAAATATTTTCCTTTTTCTTACTGAATTCTTGTGGTCATCGGCCCAACTATATTCATTTTTAGCAGTTACTGATTTTGGTGCTCACGTCCCAACTTCGCCACCGCCTTCGATCGTAAAATAAACAGTTGTGGATTTCAAGTGAAAACCGTTCATTTTAAAATACATATACAAAGTGAATTTAATGAAATTATTATCAAATTTAACTAAACTAAAGTTAAATATTATTTTATTAACATAATAAGCAGCTGTCCATGGAGCATTTTAACTAAATACGATACTACCTATGTGGATTTTCGGTCTGTTTATGATTCCAGGAAATAAATACGTAGAATAAAGATTCTGATTAAGATAAAAAACCATTGTCAATAAACTAGGGGCGCCAACAAACCCTCAATTTCGACTCGCTGCGCTCGCGAAATTTCGGATGCCGTTTGCATATTGAGCGAAGCGCCCAGTGTATTTACTCATCGTTTCCCATCGATTTCAATGGGATATCAGTTTTTTGACATGATATTAAAAAAAATTTTTTTTTTTTTGACATTTTTCAATTTTTTTTTAAAAAACCATCACCTAATGTGTGTTTTTTTTGTTTGCAAAGTTTTATAATTTTCCGTCAAGTAGTTTTTGAGCCAAATTCGTGACAAAGAATGCAAAAAGTCTCCAGTAAAACGCTCCGCTCACTTCGTTCGCTTCGCTCAATAATTATTCTTTGTACGCCAATAATTCATATGTATGTACTTTTGATTGTGATATCGGCATCTTATCTGTCACTGTTCTGTTCTACATTTCTTGTGTATATGATATTTTTAATTTCCTCAATAAATGCCGCATCTATATTGTACATTTAATTCATTGTAACATCACTTAAGTGTCAGGTGAACGACCTGCAAGACGCATGTAATAACATTTGCGAATTAAGAACATTTATTTTGGAACATTATTTGTAATAAGTTCTGCAGTGCATTGATTGATTCATGCGTTTTAATTTCGTTTTATTTTCTTTCATCTGCAGTCTTTGGGGTTTAGTTATTGAAGATTATTATCTTGTTGAAATTTTTCTTTTCATTACTGATTTGTTTATTTCTTTAATTGAAACAAGTTATTATTTTTTTGTTGTTAAATGTTTGATCATTATTTAGATTTTTATTTCGACTCTGGAACTGACTGGAACTAGAGGCTTTGTTACTCGTACGACCGTTTGTAGTCAAATTTATTGTTTATATAAAATATGTTAGTTTGTTCTGGTAAAATTCGTACACCTTACTTTCCATTATGACTTTGACTTTATGCTGTTACTTAAACAAATATTCGATTCTTACTATATAAGGCAAGTAATGTCGACATTTAATAATTACAAGAAATGATAATACCTACCAGCAGGTACAAAACATTATTTATCGCTATGAAATGCAAGATCTTTCCAGATCTTACGTGATCTAAGGTGATGGTGGGTGGTCTTGGGATACAAGGTATCCATGTGGATAGCAAATTTAGGAGCCTGTGTCTGCTGGATATTTTGGCTACTGGTAGTATGAACTACTTGTTATGTTATTTGTGTAGTATATTTAAGTATTTCTGTCTTCCTGCGCGTCTCTTCTACATCTTATATGTTCTCCGACCAAAGGTTTCTATGCCGACTGTAGTCTTATATGTTGATTAATTATATATAGTTTGTATTTATGATTTTAGAGTGCAAATAAGTTTATACTTTACATTTTACACTTACCTATATGTGTTGTAGTGTTTTAAATGCTTTAAAAAAATATTCATTAAACATCAAACCATTCGCATTTCTTTCATATTTTTATCTAAACAATGAAAGAGTAAAGAGATAAAAAATTCAAACATTATGAGTTATTTTCCATCTCATTTTGTATACCACAGACTATAAACAGTTAAGACCAATACCCTTATAACCTTTAACAGTTAATAAAAGAATATTCTAACCAATATTATGACCAAATTAACAAACATGTGAAACACAAACAACTCAATCAATAGAATCTCAAAATACGTTAACTCAAAATCCATTTCAATATTTCAACTCGGCCAATAAATCAGGATTATTTTGAGTTGAAATCATAAACAATAAGCTAATAGCTATATTGGGAACTATTAGTTCAACTTCATCTGCGAATGTGGGTCATGTATCCAATAAATATACCTTCACTGTATGACCTGCGAATGACTTATTTATGACTTACGGGTATCTGTCCATCAATTTATATAAAGTCATAACTTTCTTATTATATTTTGTATTAGAAAAATGACACTAACTCTAACTCGATCTCTATTGAATAATTTATTAATTATTTTTATTAATAAAGAAAATAACGTTTTAACTTTGACGCTATTTTTAAAATAAAAAATCTAAAACTTGAAAATGAAATACAGTGCAACTGTTCTCATCTCTGGTCCGATCACCGAACACCCCAATATCAGCTTCTACTATTTGACCGCGTACAGTGGAGAGCCGTTCGGATTGTCGGGAATTCAGTGCTCTGCGAACGGCTGGACTCTTTGGTATTGCGTAGAGACGTTGCTTCTCTGTGCGTCTTCTACCGCATTTACCACGGTGAGTGTTCCGAAGAGCTATTCGATTTGATGTCTACCGCCGAATTTCACCACCGCACAGCGCGCCATTGACTCCTTTACCATCCCTACCACCTGGATGCGTGACGATCCTCCACTGTGCGGTTCTCAAAGACCTTTTTTCCACGTTCCACTCGCTTTTGGCGGTATTTTCAGATCGGTACGACATGGGTACGTTCAAAAAAGGCGTTTACTCCTACCTTCAAGGCCTGCAACACTCTTGTGAATCCTCGGATGTTGCAGGAGTTCATAGTCGGCGGTGATCACGTCCATCTGTGACCCGCCAGCTCGTTTACCCTTCTCTTAAATAATAAAAAAAAATCTTTATATAACGATATTAGATAAATAAGAAAATATTCGTTATATCAAATATTTCGTTATAATAAGGATGATATATAGAAGTTTACGATTCGTTTTAACATGACAAAAAATATATTGAGACGAAGTTTCTTAGCATTCCATGGATTTACCGTGCGGTTGCCGGGCCCATAGCAAGGGGCCCCTTTACTATGCGCATATACGCTCACCTTCACTGTTTACGCTCCTCTCCCTACCTAACCAAATATCCTAAGAACCTACTAAAGCCGCCTTTAGAATACGTTCCAGAAATGAACTGATGATCGTTCTAGAAAGACCGAGATCCTTAAATAAGTTGTAGAGAGTTTTTTTGTTATACCTCTCGCTCCTACAGCGTACAAATTAACTATAAATTTATTCCTGATCAGTTCGTTACATAGTTCGTAATACTTGTTAAGCTTTGTTGTTTCCCAGGGTACAGTAAGCTCCACAAGTATAACACGCCTTAGTTGTTTTGAGTACAGGAATAAGTCCGGCCTAGATGACGAAACACAAACATCCTCGGGGATGGGATTGCCTTTCATACGTGTCCACCATGAGAGTCCAATCAGGAGACGCGTCCAAGATGGAATAAGATTATAGTTTAGATTTTTTGGACGAACCTGCCTTTACGAACTCTACTGATATTTTGGTGGTTGTTATAACCCTTCTGCGCTCTTGCTACAGAAAGACTAACCTCAACTTCTGGTAATTATTACGGTAGTAATTTACTTACACTAATAATAAATGAAAAACATTTTAATAAACAACATTGTATTTTCTGTTTGATAATAGTTAAAACTATCGTAGTAAAATAGTTCTGAAACTGTCGAGAATTATTAATAATATACGTTCTGCAAATGTTATAAGTAAATTTTGTATTAAATGTAGGCTTTTTTAGAGATTTTGAAAAAAATGATAAATCGAGGAAAACGTTATATTGAGGTTCAATATATTAAGGTTATTTATTAATTATACGTGGATGTATAAAATCAGGAACGGATTAACTGTCCACATACCGGACGATGAAATATAAGAATTTTGAAATATCAAGCTACTGAGTACAGATAGTGGTTTAGTATGCAAATATTTTCACTAAATATGACTACAATTCTAACTCCCAACACTATAAATATAAAGAAATGCCACTTACGTTATGACTTACTTAACGAAACTCAGTATCGAAGGTTTAAATATTTATTTCAAAGATATATATATGTACATTTAGATTCAGTAAGGCTGGCGAATAGGCCATTTTAATATGGATTATATACAAATAGAATACGTCGCAGTGAATCCAAGATCTCCAAGGTCTCATCGAGATCCCGCATTATGTCTTGGTCGACATCTTTCAAACTAGGTCACTTGTCTGAGATTTTGGGTTCGGGAAAGTGCTGATACCTCAATATCACGTTTTTGTATGAGGGCATCTTTTTTCTCTTCTTATATGTTAGATGATGATATGGCTTACTCTTCTAATATGTTAGATGATAATGTGTTTAAAAATATTTTAACGGAAAGATATAACACGAAGGAAAATCTAAGTTTTACAATTTTTTTTTATGTATGTTTCGTATGTGTTTTTTATTTCTTTAATTATTAGAAATTATTAAGTGGGTTGTTATCAATACTTTTGTGATTAAACATATAAATATTAAATCTACAAACAGTCTCTTTTAACATTACATTAGCACATCGCAAATTTTTATAATAGTTGAAATTCAAAATGTTAGAGATTGTCTATAGAAATGTTTAGCCATGTTAAGCTTAGTATTCGTACACAATGTTATAGTTGCTCAGAGGTCGCAGGTTCGGCTCCTGTCCGTGTAATGATTTTTTTATTCTATTCTATTTAAAATTTATAAATTATATATTAGCCGATCAGATGATTTTGTAAATTGCTATAAATTAAAATTAAAATAAATAAAACAATAATGTTTTTCAGAATATTTTTTTTACATTTACTATTTCTAAAAGCTTATTCATAACATACTTAATATTTAAAACGTAACTTTCTAATGAACAAACACAAAAGCATACTTAAATATATACAATATCTACAAGACTGTTTAATAATTATCTAGTTCTAATTATAACCTAACTCCTAACCTAACCCATTTCTCATGGAATGTTAAATACGGTTTAGTATTAATAACATGATAATCATTGTTTCTTACTTATGTTGGGAGTCCTCCATTAACCCCTTCCTCCCTTCTGGGGTTGTATGAAGAGGGTTTGGAAGTATGTAAAATCACGTAGATTTTTGATATCAAAATATTATCTTTAAATTTAGGTATAAACGAAATGACTTCAATCAATCAATCAATTCAATGCAATTTTTCTGATAGCATTAAAAATAATGATAATAATTGTTCGATTAACAAAAAAATACCACGCGATATCAGACTACATACCCTTTCCCCCTTGTGAGTTTGTAATATTTTCGAACTCCTCCCTCCCCTTTCGAGCCCCACATGATTAATGGAGGATCCCTGACAGATTATAATTAATAACATTCAAAACATTGATAACAACATCTTCTCTTGGTTACAATATCTATATCTAAGACTACATCACAATAGTATATTATTTTATTATTATTATCATTACTATACAAATAAATATATACTTTATGGACAAAACAAAATATTATATTACTTCCAGACTACTGGGCCTTGAATTACAAAGTTCTTTTGATAACTTAGATGAGCACTGTACAATGCTTCTTGTAAAACCACCTGCTAATAAGGTTAACTACTATAGTTAGTGTGAAACTATAATAATTATATTTTGTAAATTAAAAATTAACGAATTCGGAACGAGACAATCAGTACAATATACAAAATAAATAAATTGTTTACCAATTATTAATATGTATATATAATAAAAACCTCAATGTATGTAAGGTTTTTAGCTACTTGCTAAAGACTAACCAAGTATTTTTACTATTTTAACGCTTCACATCACTGTTAAATACACAGTCAGAACGTAAATGGAGGGTCCTCTCCCTCTGAGGGCCTGTCCTAGGAATCACTGTACACAGTATTATACACAAGCTCTTGAATCTTCATACGCAGCATCAACTTCTTAGCAGGAAGAAGCTTCTTAACGTGAGGGATGAGACTATTGAAGAATCCGATATCTTCATCTTTAACCGGTTCTGGGGTTCCTAAGATGGTTCCTGCACCTTTTTGTGCTTCATCATCATCATCGTAAAAGTCGGTCTCCATTATGACGGGTTTTGTGTCGAATTCATCGAACTCATCATCTTTGACATTCACATCATTAGCCGGAGGTGGATCCATATAATAACTGCTGCTTTGTTCGGGGGTTGCTTCGAACTCCTGGTTGAAGTGATCATCCGTGGTGTCATGGCCTTCGTAATCGTTAAACTGGTTGGTCAAAAACTGCAGCTTCGGAAGGTATTCCCATTCTGACACCTGCTTGCGACATTCCTTTCTGGCTTGATCGCGGAGGTACTTCCATTTGAGACGAGCTTCATCTCCTGAAAATATAATACAAGTAATATATAACTGCCTGAAATAATGTATTGTATATATCATAGCACAAACATCAAAAACTCACTCGTGACTCCTAGCACTTGGGAAATCTCCTTCCAGCTCTCATCAAGCTTGTACCAATTGTGGTGGCCTTTCAACTGTCTGTTCCAGATGATCTCCCTTGTCTGTACCAGTTCTATTAATTTATCCATATCAACGTCAATCGTTCTCCTCTTATTCATGAGTAGTTTTTTCCTCATCGTGTAACCCAACTTTGGTCGTTTAATGGAATCATCCAGACCGTTGAAAACCTCATCTGTCGTATCTTCATCGCCTTCTTCATCTTCACCCAGGAACTGGTGGTGAATGAACTTTAATTTCTCAAAATGGGGCCATTCTGATTGGCTGTTCTTCTTCATCTCCTTCCTGCATTGATCTTTAAGGTTCTTCCATCTCTTTCTACAATTTATACCTGAAAAGAATATTTCGTTATTACTTTTTTAATTGAACTTCAGAACTCCAATGTTAGTAATATCTTTGACATTAGTGACACATCTTTATCTAAATATATACTTAAATTGTTTCTATACAATTTTTAAGAAATGCGACCAATTTCTGTAAAACGAATTGTAATTACATCGAGCCATCGTAATTTTACTTCCAGAAAATATTAAAAAAAACTTAGCATTAGAAAATAACTTTTATAAAACTATTAAAATTGTTTTATAAAAAAATGGCAGACGCGAATGATGCTGTTTCTTTCTTTAATTTTGAACGAATGTTTCAAAAGTATAAAGTCCGCGACAACAATTAATAATGTTTTTATATTTTTTTATACAATAGCTACAATAGAAAGCTACAATATCCCTGATAAGTATAATATTCTTTTATTATGAAAAATGTTTTAAGTCTAAAATGTGGGTAGTATATTATATTAAAAATTATAATAATTGGAGCCAACATGTAGTCACGATGTAGAGATATTAATACTATAATATATTTCTTTGTGGACGAAACCGCGGTCAAAAGCCAGTATAATAAGTTTATAGTTAGGTTTCTCATGTACTATTCTGTATTTATAAAATACAATATCAATAGGGCAAAATTTGTATATAAATTATTTACAAATAGTACTTGCGAATTAGCTAAATATAATATGTTCCTTGCACTTTACGCAATGTATAAGATTCTGTGTGGTGATAAATGAGAATAGTTTGATATTAAAGATAATCTTTCAAAGCAACGATTCCAATAATGCTAATTATTAATTTTCAAAATCAATGGTACCATCCGAACAAATGTCTGTAAACTTACTTTTTTTAAAGGATGGTAAGGTTTTATATTCTATACGTCATAGACACGACAGCAATGCTAAAACCACAAGCTATCTATGTAGCTACACATATGGCTCTTATGAGATTACTGATAAATCGATCAAAAGGCTTAAATTTTTTTGCTAACTACCTGTGTCAGTTAAAGTACTTTGATAGCTCTTTTTTTCTCGCTAACAATTAAAATTTAATTTCGTAACTACCATAATCTTTTATCTGAATTATTTTTTAAATTTATCTCTTAATTGAATTGAAATGATATTGTTTGGAAGAATAGATATGCGTTTCATTATTTGATTTCTATTTTATAAATGGAGGAAATGAAGTGTAAAGAAACACGAAAATATCTACATATTTACATTTATTTATTTAAAAAAATGCGATTAAAGTTATTTCATCGGCAGATCTTTTAGTATAATCTGGTTGATAGTGGTTTTAATATTTCCCTGAACAATGATCTATTTACCGAGATACATATAATTAAAATATTGATTGTTGACTGCAACTCTATTCAAATTCCTAAACAGATTGACCTTGATAGTATTCTTTATCAATAATGAGTAAAATGAGTAAGTCGTACTCATTAAAAGGGAGTAGAAAATTTACTCCAAAATGACAAGTCAGAGCAAGCGCTAGCGTAGCGCAGAGAAGCGAAACGTCAATAAATATCGCTCACAAAATGGCCGCACCGAGCGTTTACCAGCGATACTCACTTGTAGTCCCAACTTCCGCTGCCACTTCATTCCAATACCGCTCCAATTTAAACCGATTCCTGTGACCTCTATAACTTTTATCCCACAAACATTCGCGGGCCTGGACAGCCCCTATGAGCTTGTCCATATTCTTGGTTCTAGCGCCTTTTACTTTCACCTTCATAGCGGAGCGGATGCGACAGCGGGAGCGACGCACGGCACGAGCGACGCGTACCGGGTTACTGCCGCTGCCCGCTCCCCGCCCAAGCCGCTCGCCCGCTCCCGCCCCCGCTAGACTCATCGCCCCGCTCCCCTCTCCGTGAACGCGATGTTCCCCGACAAATAAGATGCACTAATACACATTATTTCATTCTGAAATACATTTGTTTTATTATATTTATCCTTATTAGGTATTATATATTTTACTGTATTCTATTTCTATTTTCTTTCGAGGGCAATGATATCAAATTTTATGAATAATATTTAATAAAAAATTTAAAATTAGGTTTTCTGTCTATATAAAATTGCAAATTGCTAATAATTTTATGGTATTTTTATCAGAAACTAGTTATAGGGAATTACATTTTCTAATTATCTTACACCATTCTACAGTTACTTATCAAACATGCGTCTCTAAAATGTTTTACACAAATCATATCCAATTAATATTAAATACAAATTCTTTTTACTCGAAATTTTGATTTACAAAACGATTAAGAATTGTGACAATTGTTATGTTAACAGTAAAACATTTAAATCCTATATCGTTTATAATTGTGTCTTATCTTTTGAATTATTGTACTGATCTTCCAGGATTCACTACCATTTATATCATATGACGCGTCCACAGCGCTGTTCTAACACGGAAGATAGTCTAAATATAAACAATAGCTTTTCGTTTTATTTAGTTATTTGTGATGTTGTTGTTCTATTACAATGTTGTAGATGTATACTCCAATTTCTTATTTAAATATTTTATAGAGAGATACATTTTTTTAACCATTCAGAAATTGTTTAAATCGCTATTTTTTATGAATATACTGTAAAACAAAATATATACTTTAGATTGATTTGTCGCTGTAAAGCTGCTCAAATTAGGAGGAATTTGTATATATTTGTATGCACTTGCCAGATCTTTAAGTAGGTCATCACAACTGGGATTTAATTACCTTAGGGTTTTACCTTATTGACCATCACGAAACCCGAATTTTAATTCCTTTGGGTCATCACAAACTACACTATCGTTACCAACAAGACCTTATAGTTAAGGCTAGTAAGAGTTCCTCTAGATCTGATATGCTCTGGATCTCCTGATCCAAAACCGCATACAAGATGAGTCGGATGACATCTTGTAGATAAGATTTTGTTTACTTTTGCTCTGAACAAATATCAATGCATGCGTCAATCCTTGTAAAGGTGGTAGATCAGTCGAGCCAGCCCGCATACCAGGCATTAAACACCCAGCTGTTCTCTACCACCTAAAAATATATTTTTACATATTTGTTATTCGCAAAGCTAATATCCCTTCGGCTTTTATTGATAAAGTATTAAAGGCTCTTAATATTCCACTAAAAGTTATGACCTTCGATGTTCGTATTATGAAGCCTTTGAGTCAATATTCATTAAATAGCTTTATACCACGATATTACTGATTGAGATTTGGGATTTAACTTATAAGTTCAAATAATATTTCTTTCTCTTTTCGTATCTTATATACTTACAAAATGTTTTTATTATTGTTTTTTGATTAAGTAAATTATAAGCGATGAAAAACAGACAACAACTAATCAAATTATAATATTATTATGATATTATTCCCCAAAAGGTTTTTTTTTATTGTTTTTGTTATATCTCTTCTGTTAGCGCTACTGGCCATGACAGCGTCACCGGTAGACAAAATATTAATAAGTATGTAGTAAGATAAAGTATCAATAATACAATTGTATAAAGCTAGGATTAACTAACATATTTGACTACATTTGTTAATAATTGATCTTAATTTTATTGACTTTTTTTTAAAAGGAAGATATAGTGACCAAAACCATGTACTGTTTGCATTGACGAGTCCTTATATAAATTAAAAAAATAAATTATAATATATAATTTCGAATAAAAATTAATATTTCAATATATCATTACTATTTTAAAACAACAATCATTCAATATACTATAGTAGAACATACATTATAGGGCTTTGATAAACCCTAAGTAGGATATATAAGTAAGTAAGTAAGTAAGTAACCGTAATTAAGTTAGTCGAGCACTGCGCATGAGTCAAGTCGAGAACAGGTCAAGAGTAGTGGAGTGGATGGATGCCATCAGTCTGCGGGGAATGGGTATGCAGTACGGCATTCTAATTCAATTATGTGTTAAGCCTAAGGGAAAAGTGTGTTTCATTTAATTTTGTGAATGGTTCATATTATGAGTGTGTTTTTATTGAGGTATGTTTAATTTGGTGCTTCATTTGTTTATTGAAATCAATTGGAATATCATTTGATGTTTTTAGTTTGAGAAAATCGAGTATTATAGAGGATTGCGTTAGATTATAATAGAATTAACAAGATTTAGACGGGCTTACGGTTTATAGTACGTTACATATTTCTCTATAACTATGTTAGGTGACTTATTTAAAGTCACGTTGTATTCACGTTGTTTAACGTTCGTGAAACGCGTGACATCGCCGCGATGCGGGTTATGTCTTTTAACTAGATCTTACTGGTATCATTAGATTTCTAAACATAGTAATACCTCTTAAAGTAGGATTCATACATACAAAAACTTTACCTTCCCACTGTATATTTTTATTGCTGTAAGTTTATAATATTATTAATATTTATAATTTAAATAATTGTCTATTTATATTGTCACGTTGGTATCCAGTTGTGGGTGTAAGCAGGCGTGAGGCTTAAGCGTTTTTAACGTAGGTATTTACTATTATCAACCGTATGTGACCTACGTTCGTTGAGACTTAGAATGATAATATATATTATTCTTAACACAAATATGTATTGTTAATACTTTATCCTAGTCTATTATCTAAATAATATTGTAACAATCTGGAAAGTATTTTAAATATATTATATAATTTGCAGGTTTTAATCAACGCATGGAGGGAGGTGGGCGCCATGTCGGGTATGACGGGAGCGAGTATGCTGCGCACGCGCAGGAAAGATGTCAACGTCAAGCCGAATCGGAAGTAAGTACACAAAATAACATATCATATAGCTTACTTATTATATATATTTTTTAAGTATACTATTGGCAGTGTTAAACACAAATCGTTATAATAAACTAACTAAAATAAACTAACTCTAAAATCATATTCATAATCGTTTATGGGAATAAATAACTTTTCTGGAGCCAAACATTTTATTATGCAATTTACAGAGCACTAAATCGATTAGCATACCAACATCGAATAGTGAAAAGGCTGTTAGTGAGCTTTTAGCGTGCTTGTGGTTGGACACTTTGACTCGCTATTTTCGGGTCAAATTATACGCTTAAAATTATATAATGATATTGGCCTAATATTGTTATTTGTTGCAGGTTGGATCGCAAGTCCTCGCGGGGTATGCTCTACGAAAACGAGGAGCTACGTCTACGCACTATCAATATTAATGCTGAAGTTGAGAGAGGTAATTACTAAGAGATTTCTTTATAAATTTTTAAGACAGTGTCCACAAATATCGATATTTTTACGATGATCATACATTAGAACATATATATATTTCTTGATGTTTATGTTAAGGCCAATCGGACATTAAGAAGCTGAAGCGGGAAAACGATCAGCTCAAGCGAGAGATATCCGCTCTCCGCTACGAATACGACCGCTTGGACCGGATGCTGCGAGAGAGGAGATCTTCACCAGAACATTCGGACGTACGTTGCTTACTTAATAATATTATTATCAGAGGCATATTATTTAAGTTAGGCTTTAAATAAATATAGTATGAAAAGATTGTGTTTATTTTGTTTAATAGAATGTGTTTAAATTTTAAACCCGTTGATGTAATACGAGTTAATTTATATGATATTATAGTAATAATATTTTGTAATATTTGTAAATGTTAGTTATATTAATGCATGCATTAATGCACATTGTTTGTTTAATTTTGACTATATGACTAGCTTTTACTAGTTACTCATGTTATAATTTTGCAATAATCTTATTTTATTTTCCGCACACATCTAATAGTCTCAAGATAATTATGATTCGGAATACCAGAATGTAAGTTTTGATATCTAACAACAGTGTAGTATTCAAATATAATGTTTATTTGGTATCTAGAAAATATATTCTGTTGCATGAATAGGGCGAAGAAGTATATGAAGAAGCCGAAGAGGAAGATCATAGCGTAAGTGACAGTACACAGCAGTTATTAATCTGCTGTAAAACCTATGTCATCGTTTTTAAAATAACTTCAGTAACATTAGTCTACATCCGCCTTTGTCAGTGGCAGTGCCTTTCTACATCCGCCCGTGAATATTAGTATATCCTGAGATTAAACTTTATGTCCTCATATGTATGATATGTACATTGTAACAACATTAGACATACATTAGTTACTCTCATTAATTAATGTCATTTTTGTTTCTAAACACTACGTTGGGATTTACTTATTCAATAATTTTACTGTATGCTCGTTTCATGAAAGTTAGCTAGTTATCCCTCGTTTAATAAATTGTATAAATTGTCATTATTGAACTTTATATGTAGATAGATAAAGCACATTATTGTGTGGCAGGACAGCGCGTCAGTGTGCAGCGCATGCCCCGAGTGCGCGAGCGCAGACGGCAGCGTGCGAGCTGTTGCCTTTCATGATCTGAGCGTGGTGCCGGAGGAAGGAGAGACGGAGAACAAGGTATATATATATATATACAATTTTATAATAAAAAATGAGTTCATTGACCTCTATTAGAGCAGTGAACTTACGAGTTCAAAATTAAATTTTCCTCTTTGATCTCATCGTTTTTTAAATTCTTCTTAATCTTGTTACGTATTTTTGCGTTATACATGAAATATTAATATGAAATAGGTAAAAAAATATTAATATTAAATGTAAAATTTCTTAGATCAATATAAGAAACGTTGAATATACACGGAAGATATTTCCTAAATTAAATCGTTAGAAAAGTAACGGCTTCAATTCCCACAAATCAAAACAAATGTAATCAAAACATTCTAAAGAAACAATCTAATACGAAATGTTTGATGTAATAATAAGAGCTTTAGCATCGGACTGAAATAGATGTATTAAGACCGAGTTGGTGAAAACTGCTCAAAATCCACAGAGAGATGTAAGATTTAGATCTTCTGTCAGCTTTTTGGCTGGAGAAATCTGAGTCAAGGGCGGCCATCGTAAAAAATATTGCGGCACCTATAAGAAATTATAAATAAACTCAGTTCAGTTCCGTCGCTCGTCTGGATCGCAGTGTGTTTTAGTGTAATGTCTTCGAATCGGGCAATATGATGGTTTGTTTAATTTTTCATGTAATTATGCATGCATTACGCACATTAATTTAGCAATAACTTTTTATATTTGAATATTTTTATTGTAAAATGTTTTATTTTGTGAAATTAAATTTTATATTGCTGTATATATTAAAGATATTTAATCAAATACAACTAATTATGTCCTCGATTAAAAAAATAATTATCATTAAACGCACCAATATACTATAATTTATTCCTTCTCTATATTTACTATCATAGAAGGAGATGCATTATCGTCAAATAATTAAGAATTGTTTAAACTTCATGCAGTTCCTTCGGGAGTGACGCACGTCGTCCAAAATCATATTATTAACGTGACAAATCTGTCGAGGTGACGTTGTCACTAATTCTGAACAATAACAGCTGGAGGGAACCGCAGCTTTACTTTAATTATCTACTAAATTGTCTCATTCAAGCCCAAAATTACATCTCAGGATTTGCTTAAGTAATTGTCAATTTAAGGCAATTTTTTTTCGCTTTCTTTAAAAAGGCATTTTCTTGAATTCATACATTATATTTATATGGTATATAAGATGTGACGTGTGCAAAGCATGCTTGGCGATATTACAATATTAACTATAATAAAAACGGTACTTGAGAATTATATTTACAGTGTTATTGAACCATCACATAATATTTAATACGCACGCAGTTTACAAATTCTGAAGTACATATTTCGATGTATACATGCTCTAAAATTATTTTTATCATTTCAGAGTGGTGCAGCAACACCCTGCAATTGTGATGAGTGCCAAAAGGAAACAAAACAAACGGAAGATAACAATCAAACGAACACCAAGGAAACAATTAACATTAAAGAAACTTCAGAATCTTCAAACAATGCGCAGCCGCAGCCAAATACATCGAACAATGGCTCTGACCGTACAGTAGACGTTTTGGTTCACGACGCTCCGAATATGCCAAGATTCTTTCAATCAGTCGCAGTCCCGCCATTCAATGTTAGTGTACCACCACCTCCAGGATTCGTAATCGCTCCCTACCAACCCCCCAGATTTCATAATGGGGGTAACATTGAAGATTTACTCGGAGAAGTGCAACCATCTCCAACGACTATACAGACTACGTACATTCAACAGAATTCCATATTTATGTGCAATACCAGAAATATCGTACAGAGAAAGTGTTGTTGCCACAACCGCGACTCAAACAATAAGACTGAAGCTTGTCAAGAGCAAACACCAAAGAGTTATGTTACAGAGAAGAATATAGAATTAACATACGATTATCCTAGGACTACGCCCATTCCAAGTAACGCCAGTCAGAAATCTAGCGAAATCCAATCCACTACTACAGAGGTAGCGAGTACAGTTGTTTTCGTTGAGAAGAAGATGCCAACAAAACCCAAGAAATTCGACTTCTTTTTTCGATCACGATCGGCACCAGTTGGCGATCATGAAGAACCGATTTACGCAACTGTTAACAAACTTCCAAGAAAATTAAGAAGAATGGAACTGGCCAATCTGGAAAAGGAGGTGGCATACAAGAATGCAGAACCAGACTCCTCAACTCGGACTGAAATCACTTTGAAAACGGATTCAGAATCTCAAGTTCCCCCGCCGGATGATGACACGAGTCGATCGGAAAGAGAAAAGTCCACAGTACCCCAAAGACAGGAATCTCCAAAAGCTAAAAAGAGAAAGCGATTTTCGCTCACATTCAAGAAACGTGAAAGAAAACGGAGAGAGAAAAAAGCAGAGGTCAAGAATGGTGTAAAGAATGGAGTTCCAGTACAAGTAGAGAGTGACAATGAGAGGCTGATCGAGGAACAGGATCCGAAGCACAAGCACTGCACAAGACACCGACCGATGCCGCGGAGTGCAATGTCCTCGACGAGCTATAGCCCGCGCTACAAGCGGGATAGCTACCAGGTACTTAAGACACTTATATAGAAAGACGTCAGCACTGCAGGAGGGGGCAGTCACACGCTTATGCATGTTTCGTAAGTACAGTAGCTGGCTAAAAGTAACTCATATTCATTAAACACTCATTTGTTACGCAAATATTTTGTAAAATATTATGTATGTTTAAGTATATTATAATATACTCACCCCTTTTTTTTGTATTATTATACTCCGCACCCGACACCACAAACACCATCATACCTCCATCGCATTTGGGGCAAACTTACGCGTGTGATTGCCCACCATTAGAAACATGTAAACGATCACTAGAAGTGGTATTTGATATAGTAACAGCTTGCTCTGTAGGAAAGTGAATTATCAATTTTAAGGATTCACATATAAACCTATTTGTAGAAATAAATTAGTAAAAAAAGAGTTTGGGATATATATATATAATATTTTCATATAACTTCAATCGTTTCTCTTTTAAGCTCACAAAAAATATTTTTACAGGAGATTACAACATCACACTCAGAGCACGAGCGCACCAATAGTGTTTGTTCTTCAGTCAACTCCTTGGCGTCAGCCTGCACCCACAAATCTAGGAAGCTGTCTGTGGCTCCTCAAGATGGATCCATACCTTGGTGCGGATGCTGGGGGGCGGGATGCGTGTGACCTTGAACTTTGTTAAAACTAGAGATCTAATGAATCACGTATCAGACAAATATATTAGTACAGTGAGTGTACAAAATCGTTTGACTCAAAGTAGTGTAGTGAAGTGTTATAATTAGTTCGATAGTTTATTGTAGAAACTTATGTGCTGTTATTGTTGACATGTGTACATTTTAAAATCGCATTACATAGTTTTATTATTATTAGTTAAATCTATCAAAGTATGTTTCAATATTTGCACTCATTAAATATTATTATTTGTTGACTAAATTATTGACTGTTCATTGTGCGAATCTGTATTGTAAGTTGTAACTTATAAAATGTTTCTGTAGATTTGTAAATAAATTGAAAAGTTTAAACTTTCTAAATGCTCTAAACATAATGAAATAAATAAATATATTACCAATTGTTACTTATTTTTAACCTTTAAAGTAATTAAGTATAGTATAAGTAAATAAGCAATTTAGTAGGTAATTACTAAATTATACCGAGTTACATACCTGCCTAATCAGTACTAATGACATTGTTTTGCTAAGTTTTTGTATACTCGTATGTCCTCCAAATCTCCGAAACCAAAGACTAAATGAAAAAATCCTATTTGTTATATATTATTTCATGTTTCATGATATATAACTATAAACATAATCTGGTAGTGTGTATTATACGTCGAGCAAAGTATTAAACGACTAAGTAATAATTTTATGCTTATATTTCCATTGTGTAACGCTGTAATCCATGGACGAAGTCGCGGACCACAGCTGGTGATAAATAAAACTCCACATTATTACATAGATGGTTATTTATTATAAAATATGACACATTCTTTTGAACTGTGTTTTACAGTTGAGACGCACATAGCAAAATGTTAACAAACTGTAACTTCAATGGCTGCTTCCAACATACGTTAAGGAGATAATAAATTGATTAACATACATACATATTATTATTAACAAACAATAAGTACATGTGTAGCTTATTTATATGAGAAGTAGCTTTAAAATGGATTTTGCAATATGATCAGTGTAAAAGTAATGGAAAATATAAATAAAGCAGCCACTGACCCTCCAGTCGTTCAAGCGTACATTGATACTACTTTAGAACATTTGAGAACCTACGAGAATTAAAAAAAACACAACGAATTAAAATTCATCTGCATGTGAACCACACAATTTAAAATGGCACAGAAGCGCAGTAAATAAACTCTAATAGAGTAACAATTATATGGCTTTCACAATAAAAAAAAATAATCTCAATAAATAAATTACGCGAAATCAATCAATGTACAATATTTACATCGAATATTTATATAGGTATTATATTTAGAAATAATCAAGGGGATTAGCGTTGACAAGCGAATAGACGACGTACAAACGAAAGTAGGTTCTATGTCTTTTTAGATTCATAGTAAAATATAAAAAATTCCCTCGCATCATTCCCCTATAGGACACGATTGTTGGCGTCCCCCTCGCACTCTCTAGCCGCCATTTTGGAAGGTAAACGTGCGAAAGAGACGGGTGATATAATGACATATCGATAAAAACTTACATAACCTTACCTATGCTTAATGGAGACATCTATATATTAAATATTACTTACGAATTGTTACATTGATTTCACATATTTACGCAAATAAATATATATATAATTATATATATATAATAGAAATTGCATTTCTTAACATACGTTCCATACTAAGCGTTACAGGATACATTTTACATCAAATAAAATTATAAAAACCAAAACAATTGCACTGGGAGTTTTTAAAATAAAAAAAAATAATTAAATACATTAAAATTAGTTGACCAATTCAATTAAACATTGAATAAAACCTTAGTTGCCTCAATTGTGATAATAGTATGTTAGAACTGATGCGGTCACAAAAAAAACTTCAAAAGAAGGCCGAGCAACTAATACCTTATTCTTAAAAAAGAAAAATCACAAACAACTTATAAAAAATAAAAGTATACAAAAATATATTTTTTTTAAATATTTGAATATTCCACGAAAATAATTTCTAGCATCAGTCTATTAAAATACTTAAATATATAAAATAGGCCGTCCGCTTTTAAAACGGATCCAATACCATCGCCTGTGCTGTCCCAAAAACATATATAATTAAAAAAAATTGTGATTTTTTTGTTCACGTACTTAACGTAATAAGATAAATGCATTGAAATAAAAAAAAACGAATCGGACAGTATATGAGATCGTGTTTTGTAAAAAAAATCTAAAATAATATATATATGGGATATGTGGAAAATGTAATTTCTTGAGATTTCCTAGAAATAATTTATTTCTTTAAGATAACAAATTACAGCCGTAGATCTTAAAACATATCTCTCACAAGAAAGGTACTACATAATTTCTTTAAAATAATTATGAAATATTATAGTTCATCCCGCTACTTCACCTGTCCCAGATGAATCAGAATGAATCAGCAGTAATCATCAGCACGAAAACTGATCTTTATCAGTATTAGTTTTCTTCAAAACACTATGATGAAGGCCTTAGATAAAGTCAAGAACTGGAATCAACAAAGGAAGAACTGGCAACGTGTTAGAGAAAGCTGGAAGAACATAAAGAGATATAAAGAATAGGGCAAAGAGTGGCAGAGAGAAAGAGAAGGGAAGAACGTAAAGAGATATAAAGAATAGGGCGAACAGTGGCAGAGAGAAAGAGAAAGGAAGAACGTAGAGATATAAAGAAATGTACGAAGAGCGTTTAGTAAGCGCAGAATTAAGAGAGAATTGAAAGAGCTGCTTTAGAGACACAGTTGGAAGAGGATCAAGTCAATAGTGCGGACTATTCACGATCAGAAAAGAAATACTCGACGTTGCTACATAACTAGTCGCTACATAAGTTATAGAGATGGAAAAGAGGACACAAAATACAGAAGAAGACAGAAATACTCAATATAGTTGTATCACAAGCACGTCCAACGGGCTGTTGGAGGAATATAACTTCAGTAGGAAAAAATATGGCGTGTAAGATAGGCAAAAAGTGCGCTAAACCATTTACTAACACAAACATTGAGAATTGGATCCCTCCCAAAGATATACATTTATTATATTGATATATTTGAGAGAATATATATATATATCGTACATTTAATTAATAATGTTTGTATGGACAATAAAAACATAGGTTCCTTAAAATTAAAATATTTTAATAAAACCCAAACGTAAGTAAAAAAAAATTCAGTCTAAATGAAAATAAGCTACCGTAAAGCGAAAAATATACATTGAATTTGTATCGAGAATAAAACCACTTCTTATCATAATCACTTTGCCCTAAAGATGGCAAGATATTCAAGGTTACAAGGGCAAGTGATTGTGTAAAAAATAATAATATAATAATATATAGTCACAATTCTTCACTCGAAACGGAACGCGTTATCAAAACCTCTCGCGCACAGTACACACTATATTATCATTAACAGTTACATCGGAACGGAATGTGCTCATTACGCGGTGTTGCCGTGATTGATAACTTCAACCGACGCTTAACTTACGATTAACATTAAACAGTTAAATATATATTTTTGTGCAATCACTTACGTAATAGATGCGATTAACTACTTTAAAATACTGATCCAAATTTAGTCCATCGTTCATCGTCCGTTAATATAAATAAAAGCGTTAAATACGGAAGCGACGCGGTGTTCTCTAAGCATATGATATGACAACACTTGTAAAAATAAACGTCAATTTCGATATAATAAAACCCTACAACAACGATAGCTCGCACCGGCCGCCCGGGCCGATGTTGCACACAAATATAGACACTTATTAATATGTAATAAAGCCTATAGTCGCGTGCGTCCGCATAGCCTTACGCACTAGTCTATAACCTCACTGGAACGGTACGCGATAATATTAACGTTACAGTTCAAGACGCCACTGATCGATGACGTCACCGCTCTGACGTCAGACGTCGTCCATCACGAATGCAACACGCATTGTGGGTTCCTGCAACGATAGTTTTATATTACATTATAAATTCTAACATTTTCCGCCGTGAGGTGAGGTCAAAGTCCACCCACCCACGATCCTCACACCATGACGAAGGCTTCCTGCCCCCGGAACAGGAAGGGGTGCTGGTCAATCATGGTCTGCACGATGTCCTCCAGGTAGGGGCGCGTCATCTCGAAGCGCCCCATGTCGCTGAACTGCACCGGCAGAAGGGTCGGCCACCAGCAGATCGCGAGGTTCTTGCTGTCCATGGAGTTCAGCTTCGAGTTATCCGCGACCCTAGGGACGTCACGGCTAGTTATTGGCGTTTAGAGCGGTTGAGGGCGTCATAGTGTATAAGTGCGTGTACTTGATCAACTGGTGCAGCCAAGCGTGTGCAATATATAATGCGTGCATATGTGTGTGTGTGTGAGTGCGCGCGTGTCCGAGTGCGCGTGAGCGTGTGTGTGTGTGAGTGCGCGCGTGTCCGAGTGCGCGTGAGCGTGTGCGCGTGTGCGTGTGTGCGTATGTGTGTACCTGGCAAAGTGGTGCAGCAGGTAGTCGAGCGTGGCTCTCGCCGGTGGTGTGAGAGCGGAGGCCAGCAATCCGCGCAGCGCCAGCAGCCGCCAACTGCGGTCTTTCAACTCCACGCCCCCCGCTATACAACCACGCATCGCTGCACGACATACATATTTACATAGGAACTTCATATTTTTAATGTTAACTTCATCGTGGTCAAGAGAATACACTTTCAGGGCCGCGTTACGATAAGGGCGATAGAATCTATAACTTGTTTTAAACTTATGGAGTAAATATATTCTTTTCTAAAAAAAAAAGCAAAATGTAAAATCATGTTCTAAAGAGTAGATTGTTTCTTGACAATTAAAAAAAGTTAATCCCAATAATATTCATTTAATGAATTCATCTAAAGAATTTGTTGTTAAACCCTATGCAACATATACAACAAATTATAGGCATAGTATGGCGGATGGATGATAAAAAAAACCCTCCCTGTTCTATGAATCTATAATTTAGAGTAATAGGTTAATTGAATGGTACCCGCGATGTCCTCGAGCTGCGCCATGCTGGCCTCGTCCAGCAGCGGCGGGAGCTTCTTGGAGAAGAAGTCCTTCAGCGCAGTCGCCACCGCGTTCACCGGGATATCTAGCGACTCTAGATCTATGTTGGGATCTGGAATCAAAATTTAGTTTTTTTTATACAAATATAATTGAAAATTAAAATTGTCTAAAACAACAACTAAGCAGAAAGATTTTAATACCAGTAATTGGATGTATGTATCCAACTAAACTTTAATACTAATGATATTAAATATAATTGTACCGTCGTAAAATTTCGAGAAGAGCATATCAACGTGCGCCCTGTTCCCGGGCACTCGGTAGAGACCCTCGGATGCTAGTCCCTCCCGCTCTATGAACTCTATGCACTTCTCTACGAACAGTGGAACTCCGTGGGGACCCTGAATATTAAAAAAATCATTATAAACTAGTGACAGATATACAACTTAGGTTTATGATAAACTTACCTGAAGACCCCAATTTTGTATTGAATTTGTGTTCTGCGCCTGGGCGGCGTTCTTCTTGTCTTTGCTTTTTGAAAATTCCTTTATAGACAAAAAGATAAAGAAAATCTATTAATAAAAACATATATATACTCGCCATTTAAACTGAATCCTATGCAAGACAGAGAGGAACCCAAGAGTTCTTGTACTCTACAACAACTAAACAAATGAAAAAGAAAACAAAAAAGTTTTCTAATTATTAGATTTATCAAAAATATTAAAAAATATACACAAAATGTTCAAACAGTATTAATATAGAAAAACCTTGTGCCTCCGGTCGTGTTTCCCTTGTGGCTGTCTCCGGCGCGACTCCGCCGACACTGAGTTCTCCTGAGGCGACGGGTACTCGCCCGACAACAACTAATTATATATTCAAATATATTAAAAAGTTATAAAAAGAAAAATAAACAAAGAAAGAATATAATATAATAATATAAAGTTCGTATCCGATTAAAATATGTTTATGATAAAGATATTGTGACCATAGAATTCAATAAATATTGGTTCCTTTTCTTATTCTAAACATTTTATATAAAAAATAAAGGAACGAACGTATTAAATATAAGTTATTATAGTTAACCAGCATAACGAGAACCATGGTATGATTATATTTACCTTGACCTGTGGTTCATGGTGCGGTGGCGGTGGTAGCGGGCGAGTACGTCGAGACTCGTTATCCGAACTACCCTCGCTCGACTCGCTCCCTGCATTTGATAAACAAAATTGTTTAATATTAAACATTATTAAGATTAATATACATTTAATATAATACTCACCCTTATCCTCTTGGGTCCGTGCTCTGTAACCCGTAGGTAACTCGGGGGGACCCACAAACATACCCAACTTCGGTACCCTTGGACTTTGAACTGCAACCAGGTTACCTAATGATCTGTAATATAAGGAATTGTTATTACAGTAATTTTGTTTTCGCTTCTGTATTGATATGCATCAATACATATTGAAAACAAAATTTTAACAATTTAGTTTTAAACAATACCCATACATACAGTTAGACTCGTTCAAGATTAGAAAAGAAAAGTATTAATAATAACACAGATGTTTTACTGTTCTTTTGATAATCATAATTTTTTGACTGACTGACATATATATATATTAATCCCCTTTCCCCCACCTCTTCTTGTAGTGGCGGGGTGCGTGTGCGTGGTGCCGCCGCCGCACGTGCGCGCGCGCCGCCCCGCCCGACGCTGAACTGGAACCGGAGCTGTCCGTCTCAGAGAACGCTGAGGACAGATACACACATTCTGGTACTCGCATACAGGACAAAGTTGACAATAATTGTAAAAAAATAAATATCCAGTGTAGAATAATTTATCACAAGTACTTACTTTACAAAAAAAACATTGATATCTAATATAATATGATACATTCAAAAGATTATAAATATTAAAATCTTTCCATAATCTTGCTCCTATTAACTCCAAATAATGATATTAAAATAAATAAAAACCTTAAACCAACACATCATCAGACATTTTTATATAGAACAAGTATCAAACTTTAGAATTGATTCTCGTATTAAAAGTATTCTGGGGATTATAAAAGCAACCCTCATTAATAATACACACAGGGTTGGTGCATCGGAGTCTTCTCGTGTCTCCGGTGTCTCCTTAATCTGGTCATGGAAGGTGCCTCCATGTATTCATTGGTTTCCTTAATCTGAAATAGTTTGATCAGTTCATCTTAATATACAACAAAAATATTTATAATTATTAATACTGATCAAAATTTTCAACAAATTTTCTTTGGATGAGTTGTAATAAACAACATTCACTTAAAACAAAATAAAAAGTAAATTAAAATAAAGCCGCCATAATATAATAATTAAAATAAAGTAAAAAAAATAAAGCCGCCATGAAAGCCGATAAAAGATCAAAGTCATAATGAACTTATTTTTAGGTATGTTGTAAGACCAACCCACCTGTGCGTACTGCGCGTCCAGCTCCGTCTCCGAGCTGACCCCCGAGGGGTGCGCCGGCCCCCCGTGCGGCCAACCCGCGCGCTGCGACTACACACACAACATATAATATAGATACATTTACACTATACACAATGTTTTATTACAATTTACTCCTACGTATTTTAAATTAATTTGAATGCAATCAGCAAACGAGACGGAAAGATGTATTAAATTAATAAGTAATATTTTTTAAAAAAGCTTTTTGCAGCTTTTCTTGCAAATGTATTATTTTCACTGTTTTCTTAACAGGTAAATATTTGCATACTATTATTCCTTGACTTACCTTCCTCTCGCGGTGCTGCGGGGCTCCTATCGTAATGTGTTGGAGGGCGTCGCTGACCATCGTGTAATTGGTCATGTCTAATTTACCCGGTTGCTAGAAATTAATATATAATATATATTAATATTTAATTTTTAATCTATTGGTTTATAATGATGTCTATGACTTATCAAAAAAGTATATTTCAGTGTTGTGTACATGAACGTGTAGTATGTATGCGGTTGCACATTCGGGCGGGCGTGTTGCGCGTGTGTGTGTATGAATGTACGTGTATATGTGTGCTTATATACGTGCGTGTACCTTGAGCGTCTGTGAGTGTCTGACGCGCGTGTGTGCGTGGTGCGGCCGCGCCCGTCCCGTGGTGAAGGCGCGCTGCCCGTAGCCGGCCGGCGTCCAGCCCCCGCCGCCGTCTGAATCATATAAGAACCGTTAGTGATACTCCTTTAAACCTCACTAATTTGTTTTATTAAAGGAGACTTGTTTCCTGACCTGATTTCCATTCAAAAACGACAAAAACACAAGTTATGGCAGAACCATAGTGCAATCGATATTTTGACGCAATAGAAATATCTTACTCGCAATAACTGAAATCAAATTATCGATTGTCAATTGAATTTGAATAATATAATATTCCCCTATTTTTCCAAATTTTGGGCCATAAATATTTAACATAGCATGCTTGTCTACTAATAACATTTAAATGTAATATATCTACGAATAATACATTTACAATGCTTTTTCAAGCAACAAATATTACCCCATAATAATGGAAATGTAATAAATACACCTCAAATAATATGAATTATAATTGTCATAACTAGATATATTTTTCAATGTTTTGATAAAATACCATCTTTAACGATATGATGTTGGTAGGAACAACTGTAATATATATATATATATATATACAAAATAACTTGGTTTAAGCCATATTTCCATGAACAAATATAACTATACTACATCATGCCAACACATTCTATTGCTACAGAGTAATTCCAACCATCCCGCTATACACATAGCGTCTATTATCACCTGACTCGTGCGTGCTCAGCGAATCCTCCGAACAGTTGAGATCAGCTGCGTGATAGTTACTTATAATTAATAATCAATTTAAATACATTATAGAGAGTTATGTTACTAGTAGAGCTTGTTAGTATGACGGTTTATGGGAGGAAGTAAATCAGTGAGGTCAATAGATATATTTGATCACAAATTATTGTTTATAGGCTCATTAGCCTTCCAGAAACCGATTATATTATTAAGTTTTATAAAAATATGTATTATAAATGAGTATGGATATGTCAATACGTACGCGATAAGTCCGCGTGCATCCTGTGGTCTGGCGGAGCGGGCTCGGGCGGAGTGCTGGGTGGGGGGTACACGCTGAAACCTACAGACAAACATAAAACATAATATAGAATTTGTGTAACACTAAACAAATGAGACAAACTGCAGAACAATGATATTTAGGCCTTGTTGATTTACCTTTTAAGAAACCTCTGTTCTTAGAGTTGTTCAAGGTATCGCTGTACTCGGAGTCGATGTCCGCCCTCGAATCCGGTCCGATCAGTAGATCCAACGAGTTGGTTAACTTGTGTTCCATTCTGTAAATATTATATTATTGTTAAACACACTTCGGAAATAGATATTCCTAGTAGTCGAAGTATAAGCCATCTTAACTCATGATACACATGATATCATGATATAAAGTAGGAGTTAAAGTAGGAGAGTGCTCACTTGTGGTCGAGGTGGTAGGAGTGCAGGCGCGGCGGGGGCGCGGGGCGCGCGGCCGCCACGTCGGGCAGGTTGTGGGGGTTGTGGGGGTTGTGGGAGTTGTGCGACCGCCCGTGGGGCGCCTCGAGACGGAACGCCCGTTCTATCTCGCCTTTCCGCTCCCAAACTTCCTTGAAGAATGGCGTGTAGAAGGCCGCTGTAAGGTCAGTCATTAGCTGTAGTTTAGTGGGTTGAAATCACTGTAAAAACAGCATTTATAAATCGTTGTTATCGTGTACATAAACAAATATAGATCATTACTCCTTAAATTTATAAAATGTACTTTTAACATATATCTGTGCAGTTTTACTTTTAGATTTAGTTGTTTAATCTGTGTAGATATATATATGAGTATATAGACCCTTGTTCTCCGCAGCACAGCTATAGGTGGTGAAGTGCGCGGCGAGTCTGTCGGCGGTAGCGTTCCCGTCGGTGATGAGCGCGTGCCCGAGGTCGGTGCCGAAGAAGGCGCTGGCGGAGCCTCCGCCCTCCGTCACTGCCACCATTTGGATCGGCAGGTTGGGGATGTTCATTGAGAATGCGCTGGAAATTAATACGATACTATAGTATTATACATTACAAGCGATATGGCGATGGAGACTGTCGCAAAACGTTGTAATTTTTTATTGTTCTTTTTTTAGTGTAATGGTTTTTTTTCTTCTTTAAAACATTGAAAAGAAATATATGAAGAGAAAGAAAATATTCTGTATTATAATTGAATGTCTCCGTACTATTTATAAGGTAACTTATTAAATATAACTTACTTGAGGGTGGCTAGGCTGGCTTTCCTCTTCGCCGAGTATATCAGTATAAAACCGTGTATCAGCTCTTCCCTGAACTGACTGGCGCCGTGGAAACTCGAAATTATCACCTAGAATATGAACAAATGTGAGATTAAACAATTTTGTCATCTCTATCAAGTATAAACATAAACAAACTTTTATTGGTTTTGAACACTTAAACCTTGTATAGATATCTAATCTATATCTAATGCAGTGTGTACGTACCTCGACCTTCCTCTTGGAGTCCCCCAAGAAGGTCTCGATGAGGATGGAGCGGTCCCCGGTGAGGAAGCAGGCGCGGTGCTGCAGCAGCGGCGCCAGCGCGCGCTCCGGGGAGTACGGGTCGTCGCAGAACATGCACACCATTATGCTGACAACACACTTCAATTACACCAACAATACTTACTTAACTACAGGTTAAATTAAACAGTTCATAGGACATTATCAAAATAACTTGATGAAATCGAGCGTTAAATTCTATTTATATCAAATACTTGCTTTCATGATCTCTCATGAGTTCCCCACTCACCGTATATCCGCATCGAAGCACACAATCAAGTCTCTGTACAGATGCGCGTAGCTCGCCTTCTCTCTGTTGGCTCGTATTAACTCTTGTATGGCGTCCGTTGTAAATGCCTCAGTACCTAATTCGTTGACCGAAGCCTCCATATATGAGCAGTGCAGGCTGATAATAAAAATGTATACAAATTAAATATGTATTTCTCTCTAAATATGTAGGTATTCTCAGGACTAAACTTTTAATTGAAAAATTATTTCTGTCTGCGTGTCTCGGCCCATGTTATAACTTAAAAACAGCTCGTCTAATTTAGATGAAAATTAGTATTAATATGCTGTATATTACGTATAAACCTTCTACAATAGTGTAAATGTATGACACTGACTTATCTGCGAGATTCTGTCCCTCCTCTTGGAGCCGGGCCAGCTCCTTCTTATCCATAGCTTCGTCTTGGACGAACATTACTACTAATGGCAAGCCCTGCGAAGTAACAAGGATGTAAATATCGTTTATATAAACAACGTACATCTTAACATTCTAGGAATTGTTCGCTGCGACATATTTTTGAAAAAAGTGGGGGTCATTGAACTCTCCCTCGCAGTATGGTATTACTTTAAGCTATTTGTTATTAGAGCTAGTACCGGAGCTTACAAACTTCAATAGCGCTCTATCTGTAAAGAATTTATGCACCTGGTCCCTACCATAGTTCTTTGGTTAGTATTTTAATCCTAATCTTAGAGGAGACAAATACTACTAACGACATGCACGCGTGTTTAATATAATATATTATAAAACACAGACCTGAAAAGGAAGTTTATCTTCTTGTTCTAGACTGGAAAGAAGAGTTTTTTCAGCACAACCTCTGATATATTCAAATGACTCTTGGTCTTGATACACGCAGAAGTAACCTGTAAATAATTTTAGTTAAAGTTTGACAATTATTTTAAGATATCTAATTAGTTTTAAACATTAGTGTCATAAGACACGCTCCTAATGGGCATCAAAGTATAAATCAGTTTTAGAAATCCAATAAATCTTCTTGTCTTGTACAATGTATGTTTGTATACTTAATATATAAGGTATATATATGTACAAAATAGTCGAAGAACAGTTCAGTACTTTCTTCTTTATTTTTTTTTGTATGCTATCCTTAGTAATAAAATAAAAATTAGGACGCAGAAACTCATGTATCATGGTTTATTTTAATATATATAATATATATATATATATGGAATGCTTGATAGATGTTAAAAGTTGAACTTTCTTAAACAGTGCTTCAAATCTACTTTAATAAGTGATTAGCGAACACTAAGTATGTAATTCAATTAAAGATGAAGCACTTAATCTAAAATGAGTAATTAATCTGAAAACCGGTGCGCAAATACATATATAAAGAAAATGATGACTTTCATTTATTCGAAACGTTATTTTCTTAATTTTCACCTGGAGTAAAAACTTTTAACACTGTTGTCTGATTTTGTTATAGGTATTTCTGACTGTCTTACTATATAAGTATTGCAAATAGAATACAATAAATTTAACTGTTTCTATTACAGAAACCCAACTGATGTGTGTGTGAGCGCGTGCGCGTGTGTGAGCGCGTGCGCGTGTGTGAGCGTGTGCTTGCGTGCGTGTGTGTGTGTCGTCCGGTACCGTTGGGTGCGAAGTCCGGCGGTGCGTCGGCGGCGAAGTCGTCGGTGCGCAGTCGTAGCTCGAGGCGGCGCGGCACCGACGCGCTCACGCGACGCTCGCTCTCGCACCCCGCCGACAGACGCTTACCGAACTCACCCGCTACGCCCTCCACCTGTGGCATGTCACAGATAATATCATTGCCTTTTGGATATATACTACAGTAGACACAACAAATTGCTTTTAATATTGTCTAAACTCATTACAAAAAAGGGGATTTGGAACATTCGTCATTAAAAAAGAAATGGCCATTTTGCAATTTTTTAAACAAAAATTAATTCTTAATTCGGACAGACTTCAGTTGCAAAGTAACATTTTAAAAACTGAACCCAAAATTAATTAATTTATTATAAAAAAAATTAAATATTCAAGAAACGATTGCCAATGCCGATTTATTGTTTTGAATGACTGTACTTTTGAACCCATTCATACATGAAATACTTTTAAGAGGTTATATAATAAATTTATGTATAATAGTATTCTTAAGTTACCCCTAATATAATGACGTTGATGTAGTCGGTGTCGCTGGTGAGGGCCCAGGGCGCCGCGGGGGGCCCGGCCAGGCACTGGGACTCGCTGGATGACGTCAACGAACTGAAACATACGATATATTTATTAACCTTTTGATTTTTTTGCTCTCTAAAATAGTATTTATGTTTGCACAAAAGTAAAGTTTACACTTAATACGTACATTATACAGTTACAATCAAAGGTCACTTTGTGGAGAGCAATTGCAGCGTAAATTAAACCTTAGAATTTTTTATCCATAGCAACTCCCGCACCAGGGTCCTTAATTACACGTTGTTTAACCTCTTAGAAAAAAACACATTGAAACGAATATTTATTTAATCTTCTATTTTTTAGTATTTTTTTAGATTTTAATTGATCATTAGGCCGGCTTGTCGGACTGATTGCGATGGTTCTAGTTTTAAGTAAATTGTTCATTAAATATTCACGTTAGCGATACAGCAATACAGAAATACAAGACTGTTTCAAAGCGTAAGAAGAGAGCGTCTCTACAGAACGGCTTATATCGATAAGTATGGTATCAAAATAGTCCTGACACTTCCATTTGATACACATGATTTTTTACCATTTCTTTACATTGATTCAAAGTAAAGAAATGGTATAAAGCAGTCTCCACACTGTGGTGATGACTGGTATTGATTAAAAATAAGGAAGTGATATAAGGCAGTCACCCCACTCTGGTGTTGAGTATGACGGGCAGCGCGGCGTCGAGGCAGTTGGCGGCGGCGGGGCAGTGCTCCCTCATGGGGCAGTGCACGAACCCCAGGTGCTGGAACAGCATCAGCTTGCGGTCCTGCTCCATGCGGTCGAGCATCTTGTATCTGAGGATCATTATAACCACTTATTAGTTAAGCGATTTGATTAGAATTATTAAGAATAAGACTACGTTCTTAATAATTTTGCCGTAAAGCTGATTTCATATTTTCATATTTCATATTGAGCATAAAACAATATAAACAAATGTATTAAATTTAAACTAAGACTACAATAGTATTATAATGGGTATGTAGTATTGTGTTTTATAATTAGGAACAATATCAATATTCATATCAGCTTTATTGTCTACAATAAATGGTATTTAGGTAAACTTATTTATTTTTAATAATTAATCTAACTTGTATTACATACCTACCTTTGTATTTATACTATAAAGGTGACAAACAAAAACAGAAATTATCTCGAAGCTGACTCACGGACTGACTACACTGTATATTAATAAAAGAGCTGACCTAAAGTCGTCCTGCAGCACGTCGGTGATCTCCTTGATGTCCTCCTGCGTGATGGTGCCGGTGGGTGATATCCGCTTGAAGTGGTAGAACAGGTCCGCGTGCTCCAGCAGGAGCTCCTGAGAAACATAATTAACATACAAACAAACACTATAATTTTATTATCGCAATAATAGTTATGAATGTGTGTTAACTCTTATTTGTTAATTATAAAGTCGTTTCTTGACTGACTTCAGATCTCAAAAGAAAATATGCCGATGAAATACCAGCAAGAAACTCGGAGGGCTCATAAAGGTTTAATTTTCAATAATCTATTCGTCATCATTACAGTATCCAATTCAACAGTCTTAGAGTGTAAATTAATAATTAATCCTGATTAAATATTTGCTTATAAAGTTTGAATGGTACAATACATCTCTCAAATTGTCAATACAATTTATGGTTTATTGTAGTGGCTCGTGGCTTTTTTAATCTTAATATATAAAACACAAAGACACTCACTGACTCATTCATCACTCTACAGCCCAAACCGTAATACCTAGAAAGCTGAAATTTGGACACAAGACTCCTGACATATTGAATGGGTGCAATAAGAAAGAATTTTGCAAAGGTCCAAACCGTTCCAAAGTTACAGCTAAAAACTGCAAAGTTTACCCCCCGCTTCGTCACTTCTCCCATTCCATTGCAGTAGAAATTAAAATTATTTGGCCTCTCACAATGTTTATTCGTAGGACTAGGGTTCCGTTACTCACATAGAGTTTGTGATTATTTTCAATTTACCCACATACAGTTTGTGATTATATGAGATTATTTTAAATTTACCAACATATAGTTTAAGATTATTTGTGATTATTTTCAATTTACCCGCAAACATTTGGTGATTATTTTCAATTTACCCACATACAGTTTGTGATTATATGAGATTATTTTAAATTTACCCACATATAGTTTAAGATTATTTGTGATTATTTTCAATTTACCCGCAAACATTTGGTGATTATTTTCTATTTACCCACATACAGTTTGTGATTATATGAGATTATTTTCAATTTACCCACATATAGTTTAAGATTATTAATGATTATTTTCAATTTACCCACAACATTTGGTGATTATTTTCTATTTACCCACATACAGTTTGTGATTATATGAGATTATTTTCAATTTACCCACATACAATTTGTGATTCTTTGTTATTATTTGCCCAGCAAAGCAGCCGGGACTCAGCTAGTGTCATATATAACACCACACCGGAATATATATTTACTAATAATATCTAAGAAACACTAATAAATTTACAATATTACATCAATTAACCAAAGACCTTGCATACCTGCAAGTTATGCTTGGCCCGCCTCTGTATGTCCCTCTGGTGTTCGTCGTAAACCCTCTGCTGCTGGTCGTCGCTGAGCGCCTCGTAGCACTCCCTCCCCATGAGCAGCACCCTCACCTCCGACAGCTGCTTCCCCGGCGTTACGTACCCCGTCTCCTCCAGCAGACGCCTGAACTGCTGGCACCATCTACGGACATTTGGACAAATATAATATATGATATTCATTGAACTTGATTCTATTTATATTATTTTGATGCAGCTCATTAAAATTAAAATAATGTATCTTTAACATTATAGCTATAATACTTTAGGTAAATAACCATTTATTTTCAATTGATGATGCTGATGATGATGATAACGGATTGATTTTTTAACTATAATATATATTATATATTTTCATGCCGTGTTGTTGTTACGACCTTACACCTATATAAAATCGGACCTACAGTATTTAGATGTATATATTAACTTACTCGTAGTTTCTTTGTTTCTCTTGAGCTTCGTGAAGATAAGTTTTAAAAATAGCTGCCGCTTCATTGGTTTCTAATATCTCGAAAGGAATCTTTTGAGATTGACCCAGAGTCTGAAAGATAAATATTTAGTTTAAACACTCACAAGTATATTTTAACAATTAATAAATAAAGTAAAATTTGTATTTTTACACTACAAGATTTGTACGTAAACTGTGTGTGTGTACGTAACGATGAGTTTATAAACACACACATTAACGCAAAGTATTTGTGCATGTATGTATATTTATTTTTTATTTTATTTATTTATCTCTTTCATTTTAAATCCATACCACTGATCACTTGTGTGCGTCAAATAATATGTTTACCTGTGTATGTATGTGTATATACCTGATATCTCGCTCGTTCGCCGACCCGCAGCGTCGCATCGTGTGTGTTGTGGTCGGAGTCGCTGTGGGAGGAGTCCCGGGGCCGCGCCTCGCTGAAGTACACGGAGCAGTGCCGGTGGGAACGGATCTGACGGATCACCGCACCCCAGTCACTGGAAACAATATATTGCATAGTGGTTACACTTACGAGATCCTCCTCGTGGGATGGATATCGATACAGGCAAAACTGCTAAGCGATTGACCTTTGACCTTGTTTACAATGCATTGTGAGACCTATGCCGTCGATAACCTGCAAACGGAAACACTGTGTCCCCACTACAAAAAGAAAGAATCCAGACAATGTCCATACATATCCTTGGAAATCTACTCAATCTACTAGACTCCAAATTAATTTCTGGTCATCGATTAATATGGTCAATAAATTCTATAAACAAATATCATCCACTGTATCAGAACTCTGGAACTCTTGTTTCTATACAGCATGTCGCAGTGGTCGATAAAGGTCTTTAAGCCCTATTATAGCCCTTAGCGAGAGGACTAAACGGGGGACATGGACAGAGTGATGACCTCCGGGGTCCAGATAGAGGGGAACAAGTTATGGATACTAATTAAAAATTTTGGTAAAATGTTAGAATGATAAATGATTTTTTAGAACGAATGTGAAAATATTGAGATCAATTATACTAAACTGACCACCTCACATTTATTAAATACTATTACTTTGTTGGTTACAAGGTAAATTATCTATATACACACCTCTCCTGCATGTCGTCTGTGGGTAGTTGCATCCTGGCCAGAACTTGTGGCAGCTTGGCGAGTTGTTTGCGAAGCTTCTTGGCGGAGCGCTCCTCCTTCAGACGACGAATGTGACGACGAAAAACAACCTGCACGGAGATTGTTTTGTGTTAATTATAATATATACTAGCTCTGACGGCGACTTCGTTTGGAATATGTTTTTTAAATTAGAAGTTACTCCTTATAACAACATCAGCTATCCGCCAATGAGTGTCCTGTTATGACTGTCCTGTTGTTCGGTTCAGCAGCTTCAAAGAATACTTGGACCAAACAGACAGACAGAAAAAAATTACAAACTGTTTTTAGTATGTAAGTACTGTATATACTTTCAGGTGCATTTAGTGAAAAGCTGATAATTTTGATACAAACAGATACTTCAATTTTATTTATATGTATATATAGACATGTTATCACTGTAGGTGTCTCACTGTAAGATACATATAAATTAAATAATTAGAATATTAAAAAAAATATTCATACTTTTAACAGCGAACATAACAAATTTAATAATCATGCAATAAACGTAAGATATCAACAATATTAATCACCTGGGTCCCGTCGTTGCCGAACTGCTGTACGAACTTGACCCACTCCGGATAGAGACACAATCTCTTACTCACTGACGACCACATTTCCCTGTGATAATATGTTACTATTATATAGACATTTGTTTAGGGGTATGAACTGTAAGACATATTAAATTAAATGGTAGTTTGTTAAAAATGTATTTGTAACAAATATTAGCAATCTTGAGGTCTTTAAGAGAAGTCAGTCATAATAATGTATGTAAAGAATCTGTAAAAGGGAGATAAAAATACTATCAAATTTCCTCCTACATATGTTTAAAATAATTAAAATTTTGAAAAACAGTAAATGTAGATCTGAATTTCGATGTATATATATATATAACGTACTTGTGGTCCTGTACGTGTATCCTGATGAGTTGTGTGAAGGCCTCAGTCACAAAGTCCAGGGTCTCTCGTCTTATTCGCAGTGCCTCTGCATAGTTCGCCACCTGATGACAAAGTATATATTATATAATATTTAAATATATATTAAAATATTAATATCCACCAACAGACAGATCTATGTTATAATTACCACAGTATATAACTATTAAATAATATTTCACTAGAAGTTTCTTTGGGGACATTCGTCCTAGATTCTATTATTTGTTGTGGTATGTTTTTTTTATCATACTGATATTTTATAGCAAGAGCTCAGAATATTGTACAGATTCGGGCAATAAAAATAAAAAAAATAGTAAATTAAATATACTAAACAAATCTTTTAATATATTTATATTTAAGTGCCAACCTTACCAAAATAAAAAATCTGAGAAAAAAAAATATTTTACAAATCTATATATCTATATATATATAAATAAAATTGAAGTGTATGTTTGTAATTCTAAATTGACAGCTTTTCACGAAATGAATATAAAAATATATATATATATAATAAAATATGTTTTTTTTATCTGTCTGGGTCTGGCTAATCTATGAAACGGCTGGGCCGATTTTAACGGAATTTTCACTGGCTGATAAGTGATGTTATATGAAGTAACTTAGGCTACTTTTATTTAAAATACATATTACGCGCGAACCAAGTCGTGGGCAGAGTTAGTATGTAATAAATCCTACAATTGTTAAATATATAACCTTGAAGCAAGAAACGTAATATACTCCATTTAGATGTAAATGATATTCCCAGCAGTGCACTGAGTGTACTCATATCACTGTGCTAATTATAAAATAAGCAGTTATTGTTTGTTACAATAGCTCAGTTTTATATATATATATATATATATATATATATATATATATATATATATATATATATATATATATACACACTATTTTCTAAAAAAAAGTAGTCAAAATAAAAAAAGAAATGTAGTCAATATCAAATGTAATAGTGAGATTCAGACCAGAGTAAAGTAGAAAAAACAAGAAAGCACTATTATTGTTAATAATCGCTGGGGAGGCAAGCCACATCCCCATAAAAACACAATTAAAAAAATATAATTAAATTGTGATATCATATTTAATCTGTACATTGAATATGATTTAAAAAAATCAATACATGTGTCTTTTTGACAAAGATATTTCAAAATTATTGGACAATCATAACATTTGACAGTTTATCAGATTTAAAAACTGGACTTTCGTTTTCAAAAAATAAATCGACATATAATAAAGTAGTAATATTATATTAGAAACCTGTTATTACTTAAACAAGTAAGAAAAATTAACTATTTTTTTTTATGTATAACTATTCCACTTTAAATCAGTACCAGTGATCACTTGTGTATCAAATGGAAGCATTAGGTCCTATTTTGGTACCATACTTATAGAAATAAGCCCTTTTGTAAAGACACTCTCCAATGAGGGTTCCAAATATGACCTGGTGTGAAATAACTTAAACAATACAATATGACCACCTACCTTTATCCTGGCCTTGGACTTATCCACCATCTGAGCGAGGAGGAAGAAGGCCTGGTCCACATTGACGTTGTCGTGACTGGACGTTTCCACTATCGGTATGGCTCCCTTGAACTCCTTCCTCTGCACCAGTCTCTCCGCCTCCCGCACTCCCTGCTCGCACGCCTCGTCGTTCTTCGACGTCACCAGCACCACCGGCTTCTTCAGCTTTATTATGTTCTGGAGGATCGCTGCTAGTGTTTCGTTCTGTGAATTTAATTAATTTAATATAGTATAATATAATAATATAGTATAATAAGTATAATTGACATATTATATGGTTATATTAGACAGATTGTTATGAGTTCTATAACACACGTTTATTAATACATATCATATAACATTATAACTCAAAGTCACACTTTAGTTTAGAAATAGAGAAAATCTTAGCAACGGGAATAAAGAACATACATAGTCTCAATTTTTTAAATACTTATCAGTGAAGTCATTAATTCAATAAGATATTTAAGCAAAAGCAAGAAAACCAACCTATATCTAATCTAAACCTATATCTAATAATAAATATATAAAATAAAGTTCTTCCACCAACCAAGTGTTTTCATAAGTAAACCAACCTGTTTCTCCCAGGTCCTCCCGGGCACCGGGCTGACGTCGTACACGCAGAGGAACCCGTCCACGGCCAGCCTCCCGTCCGGCATCAGCCGCTGCTCGTACTCCTTCTCTATCCCCAGTTGGTTCTTGCACACGTACATCAACTTCTCCGCCGACTGTATCCTCGTGGCCGCGCAGCGTTTGATGTAGCTCTCAGTTTTACCGACCGCTGCAAATGTTATCCAATTAAATATACCAAAATAATAGCTATCCTCAAACTGATGTCTTAAATAGAATAGTACTAAAAAAATACTTATTATTTATATTCAAAATGTCAGAATGGAAAAGACAGACAGACATAATGAACTTATTTAAGTTTTAATCATATGTATATGTTTGTTAGAGACTCTCTCTCCCTTCAGTTGAAAAATTATTATTTATATTTTTTTTGCTTTTATTTAGGAAAATTATATATTATATAAGTTATATAACATACTATGATTCTTCTGAGCACCTTTAAAATAAATGTGGATATAACTTAGTTTCCTGGGTTCAATTAGTAGCCGGAACTACCTTTTTGTACCAGTTATAAACACCCTTCTTCAGTGCGCATACAGAGTCATCAGAACCAGCTAGCATTTGATATTAACATCATATTAAATAATACTTACCCTTAAATGGCTGGAAGCAGGCATCATCCACAAACTCCGTCTGCTCCAGCACCTCAAAGCGGTACTCCTGCTCATCCTGCTCCTTGTGCACATTGCCCCAGTACAGAAAGTGGTCATTATTCACCACCCTACCACTGAAGTCCGACTGCAAATCAAATATTTATTATTTTAATAAAAATATAACACAAACAATACTTCCTTTAACCAATAAATGTTAGTTTACATATAATTTTATTTATCTTATCTAAAACTTCATTTATCATACATATAAACATGTACTATATTATGTTTTACCAAGTATATTTATTTTATAAACATTACTTATTTAATTAGGCAACTTATTTAACACCTAAACATCAAATGTTAAAAATTGTTAACAGTGAAAGCAATATTTATAATTAAAGTTCTATTTTCATGTCATGTTTAGCTTCACTTCTATTTAATTAACCAAACCAAAAAAAACAGCAGAGTTTTTTCATCAATAATAATATACTTTAGAACATTTGATATAAAAGATAAAACAAAATGAGGGGAAGTCATATATATATAGTCTGTCTATTCACAGACAATTATAATATATTTAATTGTTTATATAAATATATAATTGTATTGAAATAAAGCATAAACTCTATATATTTAACATAAAGTATTGTTTACTTTACCTGACTCAAAACAGAAATGTGATCTACATTGTAGTCATCGGCATCCGTACGTACAAACCTATTGCACAAACACGACTTGCCCACACCTAACTGCCCTTTTTCTTTTTCAGTACCTGAAAGGAATTAATGAAATTATATGATTAAACAAAGTACCCTCTCTCTGGCTAGGCAAGGGATATGGCATGAAGCTAAATAAATAAATAAATAATAACAAAGTACAACTCTTTAAGACTATTGAATGTACCCATTGTTTAATACATAGATATATAACAATATGAATTTTAATTTGACATATCATGTGGAAATAAACAAAATTTTTTTATGAATCCTTTTTAACCAAGTATGTGTGTACTTTACCTTTTTTATGTTAAAAGATAGTGTACAGGTACAAATCTTTTGAAATAAAATTTTTAAGAGGTGTTTCTGTGTACATAAATAAATTAAATATAGGTTTTCTAAATATTGGAAAAGAGCCATCTCTCCAAAGTTCCTTTTCCATGTACTATAAAAAGAATAGTTAAATTTTACAGCAATTTTTTAATGTGTAAAATATATTAAAATATTCTTGAGCAAATCTTAACAAAGTATTTGTGACTAAAAATAAACAATTTTATTAAAATTATGTCAAAAAATCTTAAAAATATAAAAAAGTACACTATTATTATATTATTAAAGCAGTTATATATATCACTATCTCGAGATACAACAGGATGTGAATTAGAAATGCTTTTCAACCACATTGACGTTATTAGAGGAAATGTAAAGGAAGTAGAGAATAAGATAACTTCACAATAGACATACACAATTGATGTCAAGTAATCATTCACATCAAACATAGGGGTATCCCTTATCTTTATTGACTTTGAGATGTAAATCAAATAGCTTATTTTTTAGCTTTAATGAGTAATTCTTTATACATTTTGCATTCAATTGTTATTTCCTCATATATCTTTAATTTATTTAATTTCATTATAAAAAGGTCAGGCAGGTTATGCTTATTTCAACCTGCAATCAATAAGTCTGTTTGGTTTGAAGCCCTCCTCATGTACAAAACGTATATGTGTGTAAAATGTTGAATTATATAATTATTTAAAATTTAATTATATATCTTAATATATTTTTTAACATTTACTCATTTATAAATAATATGAGATATGCTTGTTTGAACTGTCAATTTCTCTCACTTATTAAATGTATGTTAATGTCTCATATTTGATATAATGTATCAACATAATATATTATTTCTATTATTGGTCTTATATTTGCCGTATAATTATCTCTACAAAAGATAAAAACTGTAGAAAGATTGGGTGAATAGACAATTTCTTACATAAAAATTCAATAGCGAATGAATTCAAACATTTAAAATTATATATATTTTTTAATATTTTCGTATGAATATATAACATTTGTAAATTAAGTAGCCTGTGAACCAATTAGAATACAACACTAACTCAAATGAGATGATACTATTATTATATATTAAAGTGACTACCATTCTAATAATATAATTATTTGTCGAAAAAATCTATCTTCAACCCTTTAATGTACTTGAATTTTTTTTAACCATTAACAAAAAAAATAATATAGTATAAGGCTAGGAACATTATTTATATGGTTAAAGTAAATTTATATATGAAATATTAATTAAATTAACTACATAGAATGTCACTCACCAGACAATCCCACAATGGACACAGAAACTAATTTTCCACCAGTATTATCTGATTTCTTTGCCATTTTCTTCTATCTCACTCTAAGTGGAAGTTAACAACCATAACACACACATCACAACACGGAATCTGGGTTTAAAACAAACACAAATGATAAATGTGTGCATAAAACTAAGTACACATATGATCAAAGATAAGAAATTCTTTGGCAAAATTCTTAATCAATGTCAAGGTTGACTTTTTAACATTAAATTAATACAACGGGATATAATAAGGGCGATGAATAGAGAAAAAAAACTCGTTAATTAGCGAAAACGGAAGAGAACGAGTTTGCCAGATGTATCTATGTTTAACAATAACCTGCCATTTTGACACTTATAAGGCACGAAACATGAACAACAACTAATTTTAATTAAAAGATATGATATCTTCTATGAAATATCCATAAAAGAAATCATGAAAAGATAATTTATTGTGTTCTGGTCAACCCTACACTTGGACATATCAAATCTTCTAAGTATAATAAGAAAAAAGTACTGTTATTTTATTATAATGATTACGCACAAATAAAATGGTTTTTAAATCCCAAAAATTACATTTTTCACTACAATCCAATTATTTTTTTACGAAAACGCAATAATTCAGCAGTAATTCTTGTCTGACACAACTCGCGTTGCTTTTGCACGAACTAGTATTGTCATACGTAAAAATATATACGTTATGACTTAATTTAATAATTTATTTGTCGTTTTTTTTTTACATAGTTAAAAAATACTTGTATAAAACATATATAAGAATATTAATTTGTGTAATGGAATATTTAAAAGATATAAAATGTAATCTAATTATCAATAAAGAAATGTTGAGAAGGATCCTTTAAATAACTCTCGCTCCTAAGTCCAGCCTTTAAATAAGTTACGGTTCATGTTTAAATCTTATATCAACCTTCCTTTAATTAATAGGGAAGGAAAATAAATAGTACTTGTGTTATATAACTGACAATTATTTTTTTATTTTAATTCTATTCATGATACTTATCCACATCATCATACTCCTATTTTTAATAATAATCCTAATTCTATTAATCATTTGCAACTAAAGTTTCGATCTAATGAAAAATGTATTCACTCTTATATTGTAACTAACTTTATGAAGCTAATATTTTTAATATAATATTATTTTATACCTATTACCAATATACAATATCACAAAAGTAAAAAACTATGTATTATGTAGAGTAATAGTGTTTAACCGGATATTTGAGAGATGCAAAGGTGAGTAAGTCTCATGATCATCATGATGATCGTCAAATATTAATGTTGAAATAGAATTACTCTCAACGATAAATCGGAGATGGAGATGTTATACAATATAGACGAACAGCTAGTGTGGCCGTAGATCAGACCGAATGATTACAGAATGTGTTAACTTTCAAATATTATATGTTATGTTTATGAATAAATAGAAGAAAGGAAATTACACTACTAACAAAATATATATTATATATTTAAGTCGTTACAGCATAGCTTAATATAATTACCTGAAGCTATAGATATTGCGTATAAGGTCTACCTTTATCGTGGTAGTACGAAATACGTGGTAAATACGAGAAATACGAGAAATAAAAACAAACTCGTAACGCCAAAGTTTCGGCTTCAAAAAGTTAATAAATTCTTCATGGGTTTGAGTATACGCATATATAATAAAGTTCCACAAGATATCTTAGACCTTCCATTTCTTAGTTTTAAATCTAGAATCAAAAGTTTATTGTTAAATAAAGCTTATTATAACGTTCAACAGTTTTTAGTGGATCGAAATATGTGGAACTTAAGTTGTTGAATCATTTGCAGGATTTATATTATAATGTACATCATCTATTGTTATATTTCTTTTGAAAAGAGCAACTGTTGAGTTTCTGTCCGGCTTTTCTCAACAGAGCAGCGTTCCGAGCCGGTGGTAGCTTACTTACGGAGTGACTACACTAACCTTTTTTGTATTGTAGTAATTGACAATTCAAAAGTGCGTGTAAATGCCTACTTGAATAAAGATATTTTGAATTTGAATATCATACATTTTTAGAAGGGGGTTGAAATCGCCAAATAAACAATAACCTCCTCTTCTATGGGTCTTCATTTTTAACCATCCCCAATTTTTTATTGGTAATTTTTTTTTCACTGCATAATGACCAATATATCTATCTTTTAAATTTTTATACGATAATATTAGGGATTACAGGATATTTTTAATTTAAAGTAAGGCAAGTCAATAAATAATAAACGTAGTCAACCAATTTTAAGATTAATGCGATACTAAATAAAATTTGTTAATAGGTTATGAAATGTCAAATTTATGTTTTTCTTTAAGTAAGTATCAGCAGGATTTATCCATTTACTAGTTATTTTCGACCCAAAAGTTTTGATCTTAATAATAACAAGTTTTATTTATAGTTTTATGTTTCCTATATAGATAAATAGATAAGAATTAAAATTATTTTGACCATGTTTAAATTTTGTATGTGATGACAAGTGATTACACAAATGTTAAATAAAATCCATAACACCTTGTATTTTAATTATATTTCATATTTAAGGCACTTAATGTAACTATGATACAGACAACCATATATTCCGATTTTATCAATTTACGTGGACGGTGTAAATGTTAGCTAAAACTAAAACTTATAACATACAGTTATTTCAATATTAATTGACAGTTTTTGTATTATCTAACACAGTTTAATAGAAGATATTCAATTGTAGAATGAATCTTAATAATAATAATAATCAAATCTAATGTTTGCTTAATTATTAAATAAAGTTAATTAGAAAACCTACTATAATTTTAGTCAGCCAATAATACTTACAATAAAATATATTTTAAACTTTACTAATATAAAAATAAATTCCCCATCCTTTAATTTGGCAAATATAATAAATTTACAATTCAATTAGAAAATGTATAATATCCCGTATTGCCATTATTGGTATTATAGTATTACTGGCAGTCATGTCATAATTCTTATTATTGTTGCCACTCTTATGATTAAATTACAATCTTCTTCATTAACATAGTAAATTCGTTATTTTTTTTCTCTGTTAGTTGAATTAGATATTCAAAGTCGATTCATTATTTCACAGTGGACATTATAATTATTACAAATCAATAACATATGGGCAGTTCTAACAAATCATCGCTCCGCATTGAGCAGATACGGTATGACGTCATCGATGCTGACGTCACCGACGAAGCCCACAAAGAACACGTCCTCGATGAAGCTGCCGCTGAAGGTCCGTAACACGGGCAGCTGTAGCAACAGCGTGGCTGCGCGCTCGTCGTCGGGCGCAGTCGCCGCGCGCAGCGACCGCAGCACCTGCGACTGATAGTCTTGAAGCTTACGAGTCAGGAAGTCCGGGACGCCATCTACAAGAAACGTATATTCTTTAGTATTTATACAAAGCAAAACCGATGAAATATTAGGTAAAATTAAAGATATACCATATAAAGAGCAAGAAATCAGTGGTAGATTGCTCTTAATAATAGTAATTTGTTTTACTAACCAGGAGAGAACAAGCAGAGAGCCCTTAAATGTGCGTGCTCTCTATCTGACAGTCGCAGCTGTTCTATGTGAGAAACAAATTGATGCAAGCGGCACAGCATCGAGGACACCTCTGCGATGCGTTCGTCTGAGTAGTCCGATATTGTAATCTGAGGAAATGATTAACATAAAATAATTATAACCTTTAAAATGTTTAAAATTATAACAAAGAATGTTGTTTTATCGAAATCGATGAGTTCATCTCTATGCCGTCACAGTGAATGCCGAACGAATCCTAAAATAATCAAGTGAGTGTTCTTAAAGTGAGCATACTCCTTTCCCCTCCCTACCCCAGCAGAACAAACACCAAAACTTTAAGTATAAATTGACTAAATGATTGAGTCTACACATGCATTGACCTATCGGCATAACTGCTAGTAGAACATATCATCAGCAGTATTTGGTTAAATCATAGATTCCACCTGTCTTGTTTTTGAAACTAAAGCCAAGATCAATGCATTAATGAACGCACCTCAGCGCCCCCCGCGTCCCCGGCGCGGTCCCGTGCGGCGCCGTGTTCCGCTCGCTCGCGCAGCTCGGCCTGCAAGTGCGCCGCTAGCGCCGGCAGCAGTGCACCCAGCGCCAGTGCGCTAGACCAGCGAGCCAGACCCAGCACAAACAGCTCCGCCCAGCACTTGCGCAGCAGAGTCACCTGAATCTCGAACCTGGTATTGGGCGGTTGGATATGTAAGTATTTCTCTGTTATATTGAATTCTTAAGACAATGATATAAATCACAAAATGCAAGTCATGCAATAAATATTTCTATAAAACTTATTAATATAAAATAAACAAAACAATTAAGTGAGATTAAATTTAACTTCAATATGAATTCTTTTTATAAACAAAAAAATCTTAATATATATTATCCTAAAATTACATAAAAAGCTACTGGTAATTAGTGTGTTAGTACTCACGGCAGCGCGGCAGCTGCGGGCAGCGCAAGCACCCAGCGCGCGCAGGCGGCCAATAGGCGTGCCGCCGCCTCGCACGCGCCGTGCAGCCGCAACGCGCCACCCGCACCCGCCGGCAGCGCCAGCGGTAGCGACAGGCTCTCCGCGGAGCTCAGGATGCCCGGCTCCTCCGCTACGGGATACAGGATAATTAATTATTTTTTAAATGTTAAAGTTTATAACAAACTTTATAAAAACATTAAGATCGTTGTTTTTCAGAATAATTTTTAGGATAACGAGCTTTAAAAATGTTTTTTTTAATGATTTTACATTAACAAGAAGGAGGGCAACCAGCTGGCGGGTCACAGATGGTACGTGATCACCGCTGCCCATAAACTCTTGCAACATCCGAGGATTCAATGATGTGGAAATACCACCAAAGGGAGTTCGTTCCACGTCGAGTGTTAAGTGGAAGAAAGGTCCTTGAGAACAGCACAGTGGAAGATGCATCCAGATGGTGCGGATGGTATTAGAGGTGATGATGCGCTGTGCGGTGATGTAATTCGGTGGTAGGCATCAAATCGAATAGCTCATCGAAACACTCCCTTGGTAAATGCGGTAGAAGACGCACAAAGAAGCTCTATGCAATGCCAATGTTGTATTTGGAATCCGGTATTTATTTGTATGTTAGTAACAATGTCATTGCGAGGTGCGTTACGAGTGTGAAGTTTAATATTGAGTCAACAGACTAAGAACCCTCACCGTCGGCCTGCGTGTCCGCGGCGTGTAGCGCAGACTGCGGCACCTCGGGGGGCGTAGCGCCGTACGCCGATTGTAAATACTCGTTTATAGCACCTAGGAATAATATTACATATATTATTTTTGATAACAAAAATAGTTCCTGGTATGTATAGATATTCAAACAGGAAATAGTAGGGTAGTTTTTTTAAAGGAAAATAGTGTACAGTATTTTAAGTATCTATATTACATTTTACAGTACTAACCAAACTGTCCCATCTTGAAGAGGTTCTTGGCAAGGTGTGTCTGCAGCATGAGCTGGTGCCGACGAGCACCCTCAGCGTCACCAGACAGGTATGGGGACACTGAAAGGATTTCTTATTTAATATATTTGATTATTTTTTTAGGTTTGTAGTTTATTTATTTTAAACTTAATTTACTAAAGTACGTTTTTTTTATGATTTAATTTTTCTACCCTCAGGAGGAAATCATAAAGTGTTTAGTTTGAATATTTATAATAGAAAATATGAATATTTGTTATGTGGAAAATAAAGTAAAAACTAAGAAAATATGATAAAAATTCGGTAAATATGATTTTAAAAACTAATTAAGATTTGACATTAACATTTGCTTTTACATTTACTTTTTAAATTTGAATACTTCGCACTATACATTATTTACCTGGATTTCCTTTATTGAAGGCGACAGCTGCGGCTAGGGCGAAGTTCAAAGCGGGAGCAGCTGGAGAAACCGCACCGAAGGCGTCTGCCGGCTCTTCTTTAGGATTTATCTAGATATAATGCTTAATTTAATATAAATTCTACAAATACCGAAATTATATTTATATTTTATAATCAATGCAATTTAATAATGAAGCATTTGAACAAACAATTTCTTCCATACAAATCTTCTTTCAAAGACAAAAAAGAGATTCAGTTAATGCCCTTTCTTATATGCATCAATGATGCATCATCATGCAATTGTTAATTTGCATTATATTAGTCCATGTTAGTACCTGTGCCTGCGCAGTGCCGGCCAGCCCCAGAAGCTTGGAGTAGGCGCTGCGCTCGTCCTTGGACTTGTCAACTATCGGCTTCCGCTCGTGTTGGACCGCTGTCCGCACAGAGCAAGAATTACTGCTCGTCGAGTTTTATTGTCTTAATACTAACTTTAATTTATAACTGGGTTCACTTTATAATATTTAAGATTAAACACTTTTACTTTTTTTGGTCATTTTCCAATTTATTTTTAAAACAAATAATATCTAGGGTCTCTTATGGCTCTACAGGCTTTATTTCCATTTTATTAAAGTATATATTTATTATTCAAGTACAGTTGCTACTCACAGTCGCTTCTCATCCCACAGGCAAGGCACTTCTGCAGGCGGCAGTACTGACATCTATTGCGATGGTGCTTGGTGACTTCACAGTTCATACTGCCTCGGCACTGGTAACCCAACTTTTTGCGGATTGAGCGTTTGAAGAAACCTTTACAACCTAGAAGATATTTTTATATAACTATAAATGTAAAGGATGGTTAATACTAAGTCATTTCTTAAATGTTCAATAGTCATACATGTTGAAATAAATATATTTTTTTAAGAAATATATTGGCTTTAATTGGATAAACCTTAAAACAAAACTTTTATTCTAAAATTACATTTTGAATGCTTTGCAGCAATTTTGTTCACGGCCACATGAGATGTATGTCTGTCAGTAAGTTGGTTAATCAGTTCTGTCATATAGAAAAAGAACTATCAAGAAACTATACTTTATATATACATTAAATGATTTTTATATAACTTGAATATATTTATTACAAAACAAATATATGCATCCAAATTTTTTATTTTATGATTTTAATTATGCAAACTGTTCTATTAACTGACCTTCACAGCTAATAGCACCATAATGTCTCCCGCTAGCCCTGTCCCCACATACTATGCACAGCTCCAGACCTCCCACCTCATTACTGCTGTACTTGATCTCCATCTGGTCTTGAGCCTCCATTACCTAGGACAATGAATAACTGTAAAAAGCTTTAATGCTTTAAAATATATAATGGACAGTGTCAAGATATAAGATTGTGAAATCACTGAAATACTAAGGTATCGATATTATAGTATTTTAAGGTATAGTAATTAAAATGTTAATGACCCTCAAATATAAATAACAGTTTACTAATATTTAGTTTTGTTCTTTTCCTGAATCTTGTAAATGGAATATCTTGTATATATGGGTTAAAAACTAACTGACGTGGGAGAATATCGGAAAGCCTTTCGTATATTTGGCAGCCTACGATAATATGCAAGAGTCGAAAGCCATATGTTTATCAAATGTATAAACCATTTGGCCTTTCACTTTAGAGTACTCACAAGTAGATGACATTTAAAAACAGGTTGAAATAATCATATTATCAGTTCTAGACAATGAGGTCTTGATGTTCATTGAAGTAGAAAATACTAAGCGAGGTCTATGAATGTTCTTGAGAAAATAGATCAATGTGCAAACTGCAAAGCTTACCTTATAATCTTCTTATTGATTTAAAAAACCAATACAACTCTTAAATATATATTCATGCTTCAGTGGAAATACGATTAATATAATATAAATAAAGTTTCTTAATAAACAAGTAAAACTACATATATTTGCACAGAAATAGAATGTTTTAGGTTTCACAAACAGTAAAATACAGACTATAGTAAAAATTACAAAGTTCAGTTTATTAAGTACACAGATAACAAACATTACACAGAATAGTAAGTAATAAACTAACCAGTGAAACCACTTAAAACGTAAAATTACATAGCGATAAACGTTGAGAATAGTTACGATTTATTAATAATCAATATAATCACTTTTTGTTCTGAATGAAGATACAGATTTGTAATTTTTATTCTCTTTTAAAAGTACTAAGATTTTAGTAGAGTATTTCGATAAAAATTTATGTTTAAAGTTTATTTTACTGGATTCCTCAAGAAATATTACTTTAAAAATTACTTTGACTATCATTCATTTACCGATTTTATTGCTCTTCTTTTTAAATAAATTAGTCCCTTAACTAGATAATATTTATTAAAAGTAAATAAACATAATAAAATTTGATATTATAAAAAAATAATATATTTTTATTATAAAATGCATTTAAGACAGAATGTCTCTGAATGTCAATTGTCACTTGACAGAAATATTCAAAATGTCATTATCGCATGTTTCAAGACAATGTCAAACATTTAACCTCGTGTATGTGTAAAATAAAAACTAAATATAACATTTATTTTATGTAATATTATAAAATATATCCTATCTAAATAAAAAAACTAAATATTTTCAAACATGACTAGTAAAAAAATGGATAATATAATTAATAAGTTCAGTGTCCTTACCGAAAAACCTGTAAAATATTTAGCTGTTCAAGACAATATAAAAGAAGATATTAAAAACTTAGTGAAATCGCTCTACGACTTTACTAAGACACAAGAGAGCGCTAAAACAAAGAAGAATCAAGCTTTAGATAAAATTATCGTGAAAGACTTCGACGAAGAACAGGTTTGGCAACAAATAGAATTACAGAATTCAGAGTGTTGGGATCAGCTAGTGTGGGACGTAGCCAACTGTGTTTCCAGTAAAAATGATCTTAGATTTCCTATCCAGTTTCCGGAACAACATAATAGAGAGGAATCTGAGCAAGAGGATTCTGTTATGTCCGAAGAAGAAATGCTACCCCAAGATGAAGCAGAAATACAAAAGTCTAAGAGGAAAAAAGCAAATAAAATAAAACATAACACAAAAAACTCTATAGTTGATGACGATTTTTTTAAACTTCAAGACATGGAGAAATTTTTGTTGAATGAAGAAAAAATTGATGGTAAACCTAAAAAAATTAATGATGATGAGGAATCCATAGATATGTTTGATGAGATTGACAGTGAAGGATCAGACAATGAAGATGTTAAAGATGTCAAATATTATGACTTTTTTGATGGAGAAAATGTTGAACATAATGAGTTTAATGATGATGAAGATGATGGTGGTGATGGAGATGACAACGATTTTGATGATCTTAATGATAATGATGGTAAAGAAAATGCTAATAATAGAGATATGGAAGAAAGTAAAACCAAAAAAGCTGACAAAAAAGTTAGGTTTCTTGAGCCTGATTCAGAATCAGGTGATTCTGATGATAATGAAGAACAAAAATCTAAACAAATTAATGGTAATGATAAGGATAAGAAATCAGAATTTGAACTTCGTCAACAGAGATTACAAAACCAGATTTCAAGGTTAGAAGAGAAATCTATAACAGAAGCACCATGGCAACTGAAAGGTGAAGTTGATGCTACTAAGCGGCCACAAAATTCTTTACTAGAGGAAGTTCTTGATTTTGATCTAACAACAAGACCACCACCAATAATAACGGAGCAAACAACGGTTACATTGGAAGGGCTGATAAGGCAACGCATCAAAGATAAGGCATGGGATGATGTTACTAAGAAGGAAAAGCCAGTTGATGATCAACTTCTTTTCAAAAAACCTGAAGTTCTTGATCAATCTAAAAGCAAAATGAGTTTGGCACAAGTTTATGAAGCAGAGTATTTAAAACAGAAGCAAGCTATGTCTGGTGAAGTGGATGAGGAGAAAGAACCAGAAAGTCATACAGAAATCCGTGATGCCATGAGTAAACTCTTTTCTAAACTTGATGCCCTATGCCATTACCATTACACTCCTAAAGCACCTCAAGCTGAAGTCAAGATTGTTAGCAATACTCCAGCTATTTCCATGGAAGAAGTGGCTCCAGTTGCTACAAGTGATGCAGCTTTATTAGCTCCAGAGGAAGTTAAGAGGAAACCAAAAGGAGATTTGATGAGTAAGGAAGAAAGAACACAAACAGACAGAAACCGGGAGAGGAGGAAAAAGAAGAAGCTGCAACAGAAAAAGGGTTCAGTTATGAAGGTAACGGAAAATAGAAATACAAAGACAGCGGTTGAAAGCAATGATAAATCTCTGAAGACATCTAAAGCATTCTTCCAACAGTTAAATGATGATGCAACTAGTTTAATTAAACCTAAATCAAAGAAAATTATTATAAATAAGGGACAATAAATCTGTAAGTGTTTGTCTTGTATATTATTTAAACAAACCCTGATTTTCTGTATGATTATTCATTATATTTTAAACAAAATATTAGGACATTAACAATTATATTACTTACAGCAGTAATACTGAAAGTTGAGATAAGTACTCTTACAATATAACGAAATTCAGACCACATTTAAATTTTCGAAACAAAACAAACTTAAAACATTAACTTTAGCCCTGTCATTAAAAAAGATTGCGTTTCTATGTAATCTTACAACTACGATTAGCTAACATCCCCGAATGCCACAAACTGCGTTGGCTCGCGGGCTGTTCGTAATTAGCGCGGGAAAAACGAGACGATATGGCGCGAAACGAATCTCTGTCGTGGGGATGTCGGAATTGTCGAAAGTGGAGTCGGTTCTATGACTATTTATTTTTAAATTATCCCTTAAACTACTTCTAAAAGATTAATAGCTTTTGTATTTTATGTTTTTAATACGTTGATATTTTTATAGGTTTTATATTGTAATATTTATTGTATCATATTATTTTTTAGTTATAATAGATTTCCATACGACTCAAGAGTATATATTTGAAATCATTAACAAAAATATTGATTACCCATATCTCATAAAGAGTAATTATAAAATGATTTGATTCTTAATACCATTAAAGAAGGCCGAGGTTAAATTCAAATTTAATTACATTTAAGTAAAGTGCCTATTAAAATAAAAAAGCAAAAGCGCATTCGTGCTTCGTTGCTCCACGGCACGTCTAGCATTTAGTCCCCGCCTAGAAGTTACGTAACGACGCCGTTACTTTTTAGCTACAGTCCAAATGCTAAATGCCTATGCACTTACATAGCATGGGTATGCGAGATCTTTTCTTTTTGAACATTTTATTAATATAAAAATGTATTTATAAGTTTACGTGAGTCAAAAATTGTCTCCAGGCTTCGATATTCGAATTATTTTATTGATACAATATCGTTCGTCGACTATAAAAATACAAATTTTCGTTACAATTAAATTTTTACAGATTATTATTGGACAAAATTGGAATACGGGTTTGCCGTTGTTGCCACCTAAAGTTAATGAATTTAATAAAAAGTTCTAGGTATACTTTTTTTTGAGTCTATTGATTTGTTTACAATCTGTATTTGTTAAATCTGTAACTTAGTATATAGGCGTTTTACAGGTATATATAAAAAATATTTTTTTAGGACGAATTGCACATTTTGTAAATTAATAGTAAAATTTAATTAATGTTTTTTACAAATATTAAACATGTTATAATAATGTAAACTATGAAAATATTTGTCTGAGCGTGTGAAGGCGGTTGAAGGCGGGTGCAGGCGGGTGCAGGCGGGCGCAGTCGGGCGGAGGCTGTAAGTAATCCGCGTCACTCGGTCACATGCTTATAATTTGTACAATTACCACCGCGCTATGGAAATCTAGAGCTTGGAAGATATAGACAGAGACAATATATATTTATTATTTTACCTATATTTTGTAAAAAATATTAATAATAATGTAATATTTTAATATATATGATATGTTATCATTCTTGGACGCTTTGCTATTTTATATTTATTTAATACTAGCCTGTGACAGGGCTGTCGCGCCTTGTTGCACAGGTATAAAACTTTCTTTAAACTGTAGCTTTGGCGATCTTTGAAAGGTTTGTCGAAAGGACAGCAACTAAATTTTCAACAAACGAAACAAGACTAACTTTACTAAATATCATGCTTAATGTGTAAGTACATAGTAACGCCATCTAGCACGTAACAATACAACTATATTGACTCCATTTTGTTTTATGGCATTTTAATTACTCGAATGCGTCGACAACAGCTTTTTGTTAACTTCTCATTGTTCGTGAAAGTTTCCTTCTATATAATTAGCTAACCTTGCAATAGTCACTTGCACTGCTCGTCTTGCTAGCCATGGTTTTTATTACTAGGGACGCCAACAATCCCTCAATTTTGACTCGCTGCGCTCGCGAAATCTCGGGTGCCGTTTGCATGTTGAGCGAAGCAAGCCTAGTGTATCGATTTATCGTTTCCAATTGACTTCAATGGGATATCAATTTTTTGACATGATATTAAAAAAAAAATTTTTTTTTTAATCTATCACCTAAATTGTATCTTTTTGATTGCAAAGTTTCATAATTTTCCATCAAGTAGTTTTTGAGCCAATTCGTGACAAAGAATACAAAAAGTCTCCAGTAAAACGCTCCGCTCACTTCGTTCGCTTCGCTCAATTAACTAATCATTAGGGCGGTTTATCGAATTGATTGCGATGGTTGTAGTTGTTGGTGAACTCACTATATATTGATGTTTGTGAAACTATGATCAGAATAAAGAAATACCCGGCTGAGTTTGTTGTGAGGTTCTTTTCAGATCAGGGTGGCTCGGAACTTTCGTAACGTTAGTTTTAATTTGGATAGTGTTTTTACAGAAGGGATTTAGATGAGTATGGTATCAAATAGGCCCTCCTGCCACTCCTAATTGAAATATCAAAAATAATCACTAGTATTGATTCAAAGTGGAAAAGCTTGTAGCTTTTCCACTTTGAATCAATACTAAATAAACGAATATACGAATAAATATTTTAGAAAAAGTTCAATCATAATTCAAGTAATAAATAAAGAAACTTAAGGCTTAATTCACGTAATTGTTGCTATAGAGGGATTTTGACAAATAATAATAACGAACGTTATCAAAAAATACAAAATATTTGTCTCAAAAAGACAATGAAAGATATTTAAGAACTACAATCTTTAAAAAAGTCACTTCTAAAGTTCCTAGCTCTGTATAAAGCAGCATCGGTGTGCTGCAGCGAGCAGACAAATAAATTCAGGAGCGCGATAAGCGCAGCATAAATCAGTTTAAAAAACCTAACGTACATAGGCTGGTCTTGAGATATTACGTCTTTAATAGAGTGTGCCATTATTTTGATATTCATTAGTTACTTTATTATTATTTATTATATATTAAATACATTGCTTAAGTACATGATGGGTTAATACATTATTGTTAATACACAATATTTATCTTATTTATATATTTTATATACGAGATTATTTGTTCTTTATCTATTTAATAGTATCTTACAGAATAGTTTTTCTCTTATAATATTAACCATATATATATTCTCTCCATTTAAGCAGAAAATTGTAAGTTTTATTTAACGCGACGCTGGGAGCATAAGAAAATTGGAATTTGCCACCGACCATTAAAATGGACTGAGAATTTGTGAATATTGGAGAGGAATTTATATTACATGTAACCCGCGGTGTAGTGCTGGGAACGGGTAGAACGGACTTAAGAGATATTATGGACGACGTTTTTTATATTTTACATACGTTTCTTGAACTCGAATTATCTGTTTAAAATAAAACTAGTACAAATATAGTATAATAATTTTATAGTTAGAAATATTGTCTATAAAAATACATATGTAAATTATGTATTAGGAATGTCTAAAGATTGTTACGTCTATACACATGAGATTATCTTTTGATGTAGTCCCGTACACTTAGCTATTTATTGGTTACGAAAAGCAAACACATAACACTTCTAGATCAGGTTGAGTAAACTTTAAAATATTTTTATATATTTTGTACGTTTAGGTATATGGGGAAATCATATATGAAATATATAAAAATCTGTCTGTGACACCGTCCCTCGCAGGTTCGAATTCTGTTCGTGTTGATGATTTTTTTATTATAGGTATATTAATAACATAAATTAAAATGTGTCATATAATTAACATTTTATAGTCATAATTATAAACAAACAAAATTAATTATAAGGTTTCTCAGAGATTTTCAAAAGGTCGAAGGATCGATTCGAATCCTGCCCCAAACGATGAATTCTTTTTCATTTATCTTAAGATTAAAAAATATCTATGAACAAATTTGTTTTTTTTTATTTGTACAATTTTTTTGTCATATACGGAAAAAATAATATATATTTACACATAACGGGAATCTTTCATAACTTAGTCATAAGTATTATATTTCTGAAGTAATTTACAAGGCTTTTTAACGTTTCGTATTTCTAACTCCAGTACTTCATGAAGTATCAGTCAATGAATCATCTCTTATGTTCTTGTATAAATAGTTAATCAATATTCAAATTACATGTTTTACATAATATTTCATTTTAGAACGAAGCTTCCGATATAATAATGGATTTGTATTAATTAATGATAGATTACTAATCATAATAATCATTGTTGTTTTTGTTATAAATAAGAAAATCAATAATCAGTATTAATTATATTCTAAAAATTTTTTAAAAGAAATAATTTAATTTTTACTTTTGTCTAATCAGAATGATAAACGCCAATCTTATATATATATATATATATATATATATATTTATATATATATATATATATATATAAGATTGATATATATATATATATTTATATATATGTGTGTGTGTATATATTATTGGCAAAGATGTTTGTTATGTATGTTTGTTTATCCTTCTCTCACAAGAGCAAAGTCTTGAACTAAAACTAGTGTGATTATTTAAGGTACCAAAGAACGCATAAAAAACAAAACTTACATATGTATGTTAGATAATATTTTTTCTTCCGACACAGATTTTTTGAAGAGTTTTCTTGATATTCAAGTAATAATAACAAATTTAAAAGTACATTTTAAATAAATGTGCCTCTTATCATATTTGCAAGATACATTTTTTTAAAGATCAGTCAGCTTTAAGTTCCGATTAACTAATAAAATATATAAAAATGAATACAAAGTATTATTCATTTATTTAATGAAATCAATAAATATCCGTCCATATTTAAATATCGCGGCGCCATTTACCAATTTTCAAATAACCATAACCGATATACGGCACCGATAAGAACAGTTCCCGAGCTATCGGGGACATAAAGTCCGACAGGCGAAATTAAAAAGAGTTACTGCATCGACGCCCCGGGCGCTGCTCTTTTTTATTTCTCTCCGTAATTACTGGTTGTAATGTTGGTATCCTTGAATTTAGATCCTTTTGTTAGGTTGGTACGCTGTTCACTCAAACTCAAAAATTAATAGTTTTTTTTAAATCTTTTATTGCAATAAAATGTATAAAATAAAGGAACGGGTGTTAAAAATTGTCAAAGCAATAATTTTATATTCCTTGAACTTAAAGATTCCTCTCATACCCCATACGTGGAAGGAAAATCAAATCTGTGTTTAAGCCGAGTGCACATTCGCTTGAATAATTTAGCCGGCGCTCTGTTCTCGGCCTAATATAATATATGGCCTAGGATTTTGAGTCTCTTAGTTGTGTTATATTAGATTTACTACTCCGTGATTATTTACAGAGTACGCGATGACAGAGGCATATTGATATTATTTATTTGGAACTTTAAATACACCATAAATATTGTAACTAACAATTAAGTTATATATTCTGATAAAGAAATCAGGTAATTGAAGAAGGTTTAGTTATTCAAGTAATTATTAAAAGTATCAAATGTAATAAAAAGGTGGAGTTAAAATAATCCAATAACTTTTCTGTCTCCAGTTTAACGATAACAATTTTAATAAAATATATGTTAATTAATCCAAGCCCTCTGTCCGCGGGTGCTCTGTGTGAACTGCGCCTGTAATATCAGGCTGCTCTTTACCCTAATACTAATCAGCTCCAAATAAATTATCTGTGTCGCTTTAAATGCACTGGATTCTGTGGCAGTGAATTAATCTCATACAAAGATGTATTTGTTGCAAGTTATTATTTGGTGGCTGTGGTCGTTGTGGTAGCTTTTGTTGAATTGATTGTTGTGGTAGGTTTTTTCGGAAAATATTTGATTATTTTATTGTGAATCCTAATAAGATCTTTAAAAAATATAATATACTTATATAAAAAATATATACTAGGTATATAGAATAGTAATTCTTTGAGGGTTTTATTCGTAATTATATTAAAAATACGATTAAGTACCATTTAGTATGTTAGTAGATCACATTAAAATCTCAGAAACAAGAAATATAATTTCTTTATTTGGGTGAGGTTTTGAAGCTCTGTTAACTTAACATAATCTTAAAAGCTACTATAATGTATATATTTATATATGTATGTTTGTTTGTGAATGGATTGTAATGTTTTTATCCGCCACGTCAGTTGAAGGTCAGGACTAAAACAAGTGAGGTCACGATTAATACTATAATCATAAATAAATATTATATTAAATAATGATTTTTTAATATAATATACTTACAATATAATTCATTCATTTAATAATTGAACGATAAAAAGAAAATTATAAAAAAAATATTGTTATTTAATTTAATAATATAAGTTATATATATATATAATTAGATTTTTTTAAAATATTATTAAATATTAAGAAAGTAATACACGTACATACATACAGACCAAAAAATTCCCCTTGATACGATCCTGACATACTTCTTTCGCTTCTTCTACTCTCAGAAGTCCCTTCACGTCCTCGTCAGTTCCGACCCTCAACTGATCGAGAAATCTTCATCTAGGTCCTCCCTTTCCGACTTTCCTTATATTTGTCAATCCCATTGCGTTCATCCTCTCTACATGACCAAACCATCTAAGCATCCTCTTTTCTTTCTAATTACCTTCTTTCACATCACAAAGCTCTCTCTATTTCTTATCTTATCACTCAATGTCTCACTCCCATTTCAACAGTATTTATCTTACTTTCATCCCTCTTCTGCCAAACCCAAGATTCATTACCATACATTAATATTGGAACCAACACCCCCATGTACAGCATTCGAGCCTTTGAGAACTTTTGACTATATATTAATGCTTAATAAAGTTATATTAAAAGTAAATAAATATCACTAAGAATTTGTTTATCATTTTTAATAGTTATAAAAACAAAGCAAGTGTAATATACAACGCTACCCGATACATGTGTACAAGTTTTATAAAGTAATTCGTTTATCCTAGAATCGAACTCCCGACAGTGCGCACACCGCAGAGCCACTGCAGTACAACAACGTATTAATAAACATTGCAACCAGAAAAAGGATTTAACTATAATACATATTCTCTTTTATTACTCTAACTAGAAAAACACCGGCTGGAACACTCTATTGAAGTTTATGTTTATTTTATTATTATGTTATATAATTAATCATAATGAAGCAAAGGTTATTTTTTATGTTAATTTGAAATATTAGGTTACTTAAGAAACTGCCCAAATCGCTACGCCGATCCGCCCAAGATGTGTTTTCCACGCACACTCGCGAGACACGCACACACACGCAATACGTGACATTTATAGACTCGTCAGCTGAAAAACATTGTCAAGCGATTATATTCTTTGTTACCATCAAATAAAGTTCCACCGATTCGTTTGAAGTTCGATAAATTAGGATATTTCAAAAGTCGAATACAACACTTAAAAATTTTTACCTTCAAGGGATATTCTATCTTATGGCCATGATTTAAGGTTGAAAGTTTAAATATTTAATATAAAAGATATGTCATGTCTATGTTCCGAATGCGAAAGAGCTTTCCGAGGAAAGCCGAGCTCGTACCGATCGGGTCCGAGCGGCGCCGAGACGCAGCGAGTGCCGCGAATGCATTACGACGTTGTGGGATAGGGTTGGCGTTGAGGAAAAGTTGTGTTATTATTTTTATTTTTTTGGTTATTTTAATTATCAAGTGTTTGCTTTGTGATTAATTTGTATATGAGCGTAATTAATTTGCATATTAATGCAAGTACTTTAATGGTGAGTAGACTAACCTTTTTCGACATTTAAACGTAAAAGTAATAATCAGAAAATTAGAACATATCATTGTGTACAGTAGAATGCATAATTTTATTGTAGTGATTAGTACAAAATTCTTGGAAACTTATCCCTAAATATATAACGTTATAATATATGCATATTTCCTCAAATATTTTTAGTGATATATTACATTGCGGAAAACTCATAAGTAGCACCCCTATTTAGTGGGCGGGAGTGGGGGAAGCGAGGGCGAGGGGCGAGGGAGCATAGCTCGCGCCAGTCGGACGCGGCGCGCCGCGCAGCCCGCACGCGTTATGCGCGCTCTATAGCGTATTATGTTCCTCCCCGACCTCCCGCGTGCCTGCATGGTGGACGACGTAGCAACGTACCTCCAAGCGCCCTCCTCGGGACAGGTGGCTACAATATATTAACAACAAAGCCCATATGTAATTAACAATGATCATATTAACAGATGTTGTGAGCTAATGTCGCTTACTTCGCGCGACCGCCGCCCGGGTATTTTCGGGTACGCTCGCTAGCACGTGATGACCGTGCTACGATATTTACGAAGGTACTGTAATTAATAAATCCAACTTATTTGAATTTGGAATTTGTCGGTTCTCAAACTATTTTCATAACAAGTGATGTGTAGTCAATATTATCGATAAAAAATAAACACAAAATTATTTATTTTAAAACTTATAAAAAAACGTTAAAAGTACGTGATCAAATAAATTTATTGTAATGTGAAAAGCGGAGTTTGTAAACAGATCGATATGTAATAAACAGGGACTACCGAGCTTCAGCTGAAAGCTCTTTACGAGAGAAAGCTTCATAAAATATTGCGAGATGTTTTTCTCGAAGTTGCTTTCGTGTTATTCGTATGTTGGACTTAAATATTCTTTTTGTATTGCGAATTATAAATAACTGTAAAAATAACTAAACGGCAAAATAAATTAAGCCATAACTTAAATAAATTTTTATTTAAATGACCAGATAATTACATATATTCGGATTTAAACGGTTATTTCGCGCAAGATAATCTCATTGCTACGAAAGCTCGTAAACACGTGGACAAATCGTTTCAAAGAAAACACTAATTATTATATTTAATATTTAAAGTTTTAAAACTATTTTTTTTACATTTTTATCATATTTAATATATATTATATTTTCCCTAACACGTTATAAAATCAATATAATTATATGTTAATTTAATGCTTATTTATTTTATATATCGTATCTATAATTTTAAAATAATTTATTTAATGCAATCATATTAAAAATGTCCTCATGTATCAAGATAGTTTTCAATCCGAGATACGATTAAAAAAGATATTGATACAATCTATACTGATAACTACAAAATATAGTAGTTAAAGATAAATCAATATAAGAAGTAATGCAGGCGAAATACGCCATCATGCGTCCATGGTATCTGCATCGGGATGGTCATGGGGGTTATATATATTATATTATCCCGTTTCATTGTATTTTATTGTTAGATTTAGCTTTTTTCATGTCAAGATTATTACATTTTTATTATAGAAGGTATTTAGTTTTATATTATTATTTTGTTTTAAGAAAATATGTTTATAATTTTATGTTTTATTTTATATATATCTCACTATTAAATTAATTATTAATAAAGAAAAATAAATTTAATTATTGTTTGTACATCACTGAGTACGTATTATTATTTTAAAGTTACATTATATTTAATTAAACGATGATGTGCATTTTAAAAATAATTGCCTTTAAAAAGACAAGATTAATGTTTCCTTTAAAAAAATAATAAAAAATTTATATTCACAAAAAAACACGATGTGACAACCCTAAGTCACAAACCGCAATAAAGACAAATGAACGAATAGAAATTGACTGTCCATTTTAACAGTATTCAAAATAACAGTTGAAATTCAAACGTTTTTAGAGACAACAACATCCGAATTTAAAATTAATAAAATATAATAAGATTTAAAAATGGAAACTAATAAAAAAATACATTAAAATTAAAAATGGAACCGTTAAAATAATTCATAAATAATTAACTTTTTAAATATGAACATTGAATCCGTTAAATTGTTTTTAAATTATAAGAACGTAAGGCTAATAAAATCAAATTCAAAAATGGAATTCAATAATGACCACTTCTCCATCCTGTTCGAGCTCCAGCGCTGGGCGGTGTTTAGCGCAGTCAGCACTACAATGGCTTAGAATTTTATCTTTGGATAAAATGTTCAAATAACTATTTCCCTGAGTTTTGCTTAGCTCGAATAGTCGACTTCAAAATAAGATTTTTAGTTTAAATTGTTAAGTTAGGAACAAATGCTTTCTATTCTATTTCCGTTATATCTATTTTGATTTAGATTGTGGTATTTTAAATTAATAACTATTTAATAGAAAGCTAACCAAATATAAATACGGTTAAACAAAATTATGAGCTGTAATAACAAAAATAAATAGTATATATACCTACGGTACAAACTTTAATAAAAAAATATATTATTGTTTTTTACAGCAGATATTAGCCAGTGCTGTTACGAAACTAATATTAATACAAAATTTTAAATAATAAATATATAAAACAAAAATATCATCACAATTATTATAAAACACATGTATTAAGTACCCGGGGGGCAGTCGCAGGCGATCCGCGTCGCATCGGTGTTTTAACAAAATATACTCGATGTTATCCCCGTCCCCCTCTCGTGTTGTTTGTTTTCTCTTTCTATCACCTTTTCTTGCCACTTTCGGTGTTTGAATGTTTATCACTAACTGTTAATGTTGATATCTAGTTCTATATTCAAATTTTCTTTGCGTGTAACATAGACCTACGTAGAATTAATACATTATCTGTTAATCTGTTTTAAGTCCCATCTATGGTGTACGCAATGAAAATATTTGTAAATATCTTTTCAGTTAATAAATTTGATTAAAATGTAAATGGTATAAATAATTGAGTAAATTATTTTTACGGAAAGATTTTAATCAAATTTATTAACAATGTATATGTGCATGACTCCTGAATGCACTCCCTACAAGAATGTATGCACGTACCCTTTTGATTTGTCCATTTTTTTTAATTCCAAAGGCAAAGGAAAGTCCATTAGCGGATTGGTATATTTTGGTTTAAAAACTCTGTGGTAAGCTGTAGATAATCAATTATCCTTATGGCTATTCGATAATTAAATTACGTAAACCTATCGGCTTACCCGCTCCGTTTATTTGAGCCGAAATTGGAATCGCAATTTTTGGTTGAATTATTCTAGTAGTTTGTGTTCGAAATTTAAATTTGAATTCGTTTAGTTATTATAGGAACAATTAGAAAATGTATACAGATATTGTTAGCGAATAGAATGTTTGATTTATATTTTTTTATTTAACAAATAGTTATTATAAAAAAGTTTTATTAAAATTAATATATTCGCTTTAATTTTCAAGGTATATTTCAAATAATATTATGTAAGTTTCCTAAAAACAAGTAGCGGTAACAAACAAACTGTAGGTTACGTATTAGGTTATTTTCATATTATCCGTATTTTTCAAATATCTCGTACGCGAAGGATATATATCATTTATTTTGCTACGAAAAAAGCGTAGCAAGATTTTTCTCGTATTAATCATTTAAAATATCGGTAAATACTATTGAAGTTTTCAAATATATTAAGCTTTAAAATTTCATAATTAAAAGTGTTATGTTAAAAGTTTGTACATCAAAAACTTTTAGATTAGTATTTAAAAATAAGGTGTAAATAGTATGGCGTAAAATATAAAGTATATTAAAACCCCAACGTATATCTATATACAGATATATATATATATATATATATATATATATATATATATATATATATATATCTGTACGTGCAGAATATTTGGGAGAAATCATTACCGATATCTTTAGTAACGAATAGATTGATTTTTTTTTAGAATGTTGTCTGTTTGTCCGTTTATCTGTGCGTTTGGACATGATAATCTCAGAAACTTTTCCAATTTAAATGCAATTTTCACAGATTGCCTTTACTTGGATGCGTAAATGCGAATACTTTTTACATGCAGCAACGCACGTCTTACGTTTGATATAAATATTATTAAGAAATAATTTTGTTATCAAATTTTATCAACTCTGTAGTCAGCCGCAAAAACAATTCGCGTACAGTTAGAAATATATATTTATATATTTTTATTATACATTAATTTTGTTAAGAATGGGTTGTAGAAGATTCAGTAAGAATTTCATCTCAATAACCCGTGGATATAAAAATGTAGTAAGCGTTTGGCATTTTATGTTTACGAGAAAAAACATACAAATTAAAAAAATACAATATATTAATATATAGATTTAAAAACAAGATTATATTAATCATTACATTGTAGATCGTTTTTTAGTTAATACTATTATATTTTCGCGGTTCCGTCTGTATGAACGAATAATCTAATCAAGTATTTGCCTTTTAATATTGATATCCTAGATAATGTATAGTACTGTAATTTAAACTATTAGCTAGACACTATATTTCCATAATAAAAAGAGAATGAGCCCATGATTTGTGGTACAAGAAACAAACTAAAATTAAATAGAAAACCTTATAAAATAGTCACTTTGATGTCGAGTGGAAACGTTTTACAATTAAGATATATAATAATAATAATAATACTAAATTCAACTTATACATAAAGACCTATGTTTGTTCCCTGGTAGATCTATCAATTTGTAAAATTTTATCAGAATTTGTTTAGCAGTTAACATAACAAACAAACGGACAGTTATTTTTGCATTTCTATTATATATTCTTTTTCATTAATATATTGTTAACAACTTAATAAACTAAGTTATCTTTAATTTTATGAGCAATGTTTAATGAAACCTAAGCTCATAACATCTATTAAGTTGAATAACTCGCTCACGTAAGTACGTTAGTGATAAGGCGTGAACAGCGCCACCTGTCGGCTGATATACGTATATACAACCTGCGTCAACCCACTTGATGGATAATGTGAAGCTGGTTTAATAAAATCAAAGCTTTAAAGTGTGTATAGCGCTTATGTTAGATTCTAATTTCAAATAAATCTTTTGCATTCTTTTGCCTTATCTAACAGAGAGAGATAGAAATAGTATAGATTAAATTTCGCCCCAAAAGCAGAGGTCATAATGATATATGTGTCTGAGGCAGCCCCGAATTGATTTATGTTATTTAATGTAGAGGATTCTTCGATGTACTGTAGGTTTATAAGTTTTACGCTTTTAACGTACATTTAATTTAATTTAATCTCAGAAAGGGCGCGTTTGGAACTCATGTAGCCTTATATTAAGTTGGAGAGTGTCTTTACAGCACCTATTTTGATAAGTATGGTATCTAAATAGATTTTCTTCACACTCCTATTTGTCGTACACAAGTTACCTCTGGTGTTGATTCAAAGTAAAAAAGATATAAATAAATAAAAATAAGTAAATTCTCAACTGTTTTTAACATTAAATATTTTCCAGCATTGATTAATTTTTTGTAAAATAATTTGATAGGTAAATGTAACAGAGACATTTTGTAATATTTTTACATAAAATGAAATATCTTTGAAATAATGAAAAACGGTGTTGAGTTAATGGAACGACAAAATGAACTCGACACAAAGACACTGTACCAATATATTTGTATTTTAGTAATTTACACTTATATTTTTACAACCGACACTACTGCCAACTCCTGGCAGCCTTGACTCTGGTCACTGTCAATGTCAAATCAGAAATAATTCATAATCTGTCATCAGGTAACGTTATGCGGAAGACTATGATTATCTAGAAAAAAATCCAGCCCAACTGATTTAGTATTCATATTAACCCTTGTTTCTTGCAACTAACTCTTAAAACTGATAAAATCAAAGTAATCTTAAATAACTTCAACATATAATCGCAAAATAACGTCTGTCAAACTAACAAAAACACACAAAACATGCTCACAGTGTGTATTTTTTATTTATTAAAGTGGAGTTAAAGTTAAGTGTATGTTCCAAGTTGGTAAGTTTAACATGACGGACGAGAAACTTCACGCCAACTGAATATGTACAACATTGTTTGAGACCTCGACTTGATATTCAATTTTGAAAGCTTAAACCAACTTTGAACGTTTATCTTCTATATTTTTTATTACGAAACCGAGTTTATGGTATCTTTTATGCCATTTTTATTATAATATTGTCTATGTATATATTTTAGGACGTTCTTCTCTATGATTCATTTAATAATATAAATAAATTTCATGTTTTGATAGTTGTGTGTGAGTTATTAGACTCGTATGAGAATAGGAGAGTCGCTATTAATATAACATTATGCTTAATACTTCATAAATATTAATTGATTGTATGGAACATTATTGAACGTCTAAACACCCCTTTATAGTCTGTTTAAACAACCCCTTATATTGATGTAATGTCATAAATGACATTTAATATTTGAAATGTTTTCTATTGTTACCAGTTTTTATTGAACTCTAAACGGATAGGATATAACTAAACAATTTTAATGCTGTATAATTTCTTAATAGAACCTTATCTAGGCCTGTCTGGGACGTTTGAGATCGTCCGATACAATATCTTCCACCGAAGTGCCCCTTCAGACCCAGCTATCGGGGATATAAATATATATAACCCTATATTGCAATGAGAATCTAACATGATCTACACAAAAATAACAATAAGAATACCTTTTACAGATTTAAGGTGATTATTATTTTTAGTGAAATTTAATTAGATGTGATATTACATTTCCTTCGTGTTAGTATATCGTCAGTTTTGCTCTTTAAATAGAGATAAATTTTATATATATATATATTATAAACACTTAAGATAATATATACTCATAGATGGCTAAACAAAATATCTTTTTTAAATATTTTTTTTATTGTATTTTTAATCTGTCAAATGACGTAATACCCTGTATCAATCACCTAAACGTTGGTAGCTCCGGTTTTGTTTATTTTTAAACGATTATCGCCGTGTCATAAATTTTATCGGTTTTAAAGGCAATTGTCCAGCGAAATAAATGATTTTAGTTTGTGATAGTGACGCCGTCGGTCATAGAATTAATTTTAACAGCCATTTTATATCTTTATAAGTCTTTCTATGTATTGCATGGAACGGATTCATGTATAATTTAGTTTTCATTTATTTATAAATGCAGAAGACATTTTTAGAATTCTTTCCAGTATATATATATAATTTTATTTATGTTTTCTTTAAAGGTTATTCTTATTTTGTCGTATTTTCATGATAAAAACTATCATGATTAAAAAGAAATTATTACTTCCAATCGCGCAGGTAATGAATTCCTGAAATAAATCCAAACCAACACCATTTCAGCATAAATCTTTCATGTTTATGGTCGTAAGTGTTTCAAAACCGAAGCAAAGGAAGTCAAAGAAGCTGTAAATGACAATATTTCTCAATGTATCGGTCCATTTTTCCGATAATAGAACGCTCGCGCGCGAGACGCCGTTGCGCAAACGCTGAGACCCAGAGCTAAAACAGCTCGACTAAATATAGATCTGCAATACTGCATCGCATCGTGTCATGCCCATAGAAAACATTAACACCGTTAGCCGACGATATATGGACACCGCATACGCCCAGCCAGATTTTCGGCCGCACAAATTCCTGTATAATATTCAATTAGGTCGGTGATATTGATGGTGAGTTTGGTCAGCGCATCTGGCGCCCGGACACGCGTACAGTAATATACGATTAGTTTTCCGATCGTTCCCGCCAGCCAGCCAGCCAGCCGGCCGATATCGACGCCATTACCCGCCGTAGAGCCGTTCCGTCACTCAAGGTGCACTGCGGGGACACGACTAAATATAACCTCGCACGCGGCCGTCTCTTCCATTTTTCTTCGGTCCGGCCGCCGTACGCCGTCCGGCAACTTGCCAGACCTACGTCACACCTCTTACCTCATAAACGTTAAACTTTCGGAAAGGACTTTAAAATTAGCAAGGACGCTTCGGAGCGACGCTCGGTGGTATTTCTGTGCGACACCAGACCCCGATAATTACGCAAGCCCGTTCCGAAGATGGCCGCCGCACCATGGCGGCAAAAGACGCGGGAGAGGAGAGATGAGCTGTCACGGGATATTTATGAAATTCGAACTAAAATAGATCCACTAGTGGCTACGAGCGAGTCACCTTGACGGAGCGCGTTATATAATGGACGCAGCGTGCGAATCGATACAAAATATATGATTAAATCGATTTCCAAAATTGTGAAAATTCCACGCAATCGATGACGTATCGACGAGTGACGCGGCTTTAGTGTTGCCACTCCTCCGTTCGACTAATAAATTTATTGTTTGGCATGTAAACGGATGCGTTCGAGCCAAGAAATTACAGCGTTCGGTAAAAAAAAAATATTGAATGAACCGGCGGAATGATGGCGCAGTCTAATCGGGAGCGCCTTGCAGCTTGCCAAACACTATCTTGTTTATAGTTCGACACTTGCACAATATTTTTTTGATTATTGGATGTTTACTAGCAGAGCGCCGCACGCGCTCCGCCCCCTCGTCCGGGAACACTTTTGTTCTTAAGATTTTTTATCGTACTTTTAATTACTTCTTTCTTCCTAATGACTGGACTATTGAAACGTTGCACTTAAGAGTCGACGTGACTTTCATTTCTTTATTTTTAAGCTCTTTTTGTCTAATTTTCATAAAGGGCATTGCGGAGTCGGTCTCAACATTGTTATTCAAGAGCGCATCAAGTGTGGCTCAGCATTTCAAGTATTTTCACCGAGTGTGATCTATGTGATGAATTAATGATCAATATTTGTTTTGAATGTATCTTACGTCTGGCGCCGTCTCACACGTAGCAACGTCTTATTAATAATGATTTATAGTATGCCATTAGACCATCCAAGTTCGATAATAAATTTATTATAACCAAATATCGATATCGCCTCCGATAATGCACAGCACTAGTCGTAGAGCCGCAACGCAAATTACCGAGCCGATATTGTCATAACTCGGCGTCACTAGTACGTATATCAGTTCATACATTACACGAATATTCAAACATACGAGCCGATATCTTACCCTAAGCCTCGACAACAGCGAGCTAAGTTACACACGGATTAGTGATGTGGGTAGTTGTAATCCCGTGCTATCCCGGGACAACACCGGGATGTATTTGCATACGATTGTCGTTAAACGTCATCCGCTGGTGTTCGAGACGTTGCCGTCTTAGTTGGATTTGGGAGTTAGTCTCTACGTGAATAATTTTGGCTTTTACCGCTTGATTGCGGGATTAGCATGATTTTGGGTAACTTCTGTTATACTAATGGCCGCATTCTCTAGTTATCTCTCTTCTCAAATGCTATATTATCCTAAACTGTTTTAAGAATATTCTTTTAGTTTTAGTTAACAGCAGTTTACAGCTATAAATCTGATGCAGTCTCAGCATTAACAGGAGTCCTGTAAACGGATAAATCATTCGTGACTAAAATGACGTTCAATTAAAAAGTTGATGACCGCTAACGTCAAAAAAACTATTACGCAATACACAAATAACAATAGCAATTACAATAACATTAACATAACATTTCTACAACCGATGCCATTGTAGAAAAAATTATGTTCGTGATTAGAATGATACTACATTTGCGACGGCGGTGCATCGTCCGCGAGTCACCTTGTGTGGTGCATAGTGAATACAAACAAGGGATTTAGATAGGCCTCTGATCTGTTCTTGAGTAGCGGTAACGTGGGATCCCGGAACGGATACAACACTACTTCAAGAAATTCAATTATTCTTAACAATAATATTAGTTTCTTTTTTGCATTACAATATTTGGAGTTAAAGTTCCGATATAATCAACGTGAGCGTATATATATATATATATATATATATATACACTTTTAGATCAAAGTCAATTTAGAATATTGAAATTGTTCATTAAAATAATTTATATAGTAAGTTGCAAGGTTGCAGTGTTATAACAAAAAGATCCACCTCGAGCCGCGTCTGAAAGACAATTAAAATTACTTTCGGTAATGAGTTTCAATGTCGTTACATCCTAGAGCACGTTCGCTAAAAGAAAAAGTTTCAAGTTAGTTTTTTATTGGTTTTTGTGTCAAGCGCCGGCCTTTGCCTTTTTCGAGCTTCACACGTCAGACTACAATCCCTACAAAATAAGGTGGTATCTTTATTTTTTCGTCAATTATTATTTGTTTGGATTATTTATCTGTAAAATAAAAAATCCATTCAATTTAATTGAGAAATAATTGTTTTGCATTTAATAATTATAAATATGACATTGTTTCTAAAATTAAATTATCTGTATAAAGTAAGATATAAAAATCCCATCTCCCGGCTCCATTCTAATTTATAAAAGGCAGAGCTTAATCCAACAACTTTAACTAATTAATTTAAATTATATAATCTAAAACATACGTTTCCTTATAATATTTTCACTGTATACCAAATCAGAATATGTTACGTTCGTGATTGAATCTGGATCAGTCAATTCAAATTATTACGTCACATAAATATAAAACACACAACCATCATTTACCCGACAGCTCAAGTAAAATGAAATTAGTTAAGCAAAGTAGCCGACGCTTTCTGTCTTTCAGTTTCCTCATTTGCTAATGAACATGGAATGTCTTCCACTCCAGAATATTTGACTTGAATTATTCAAGTTTTTATGCGTTTTCTTGATATCTATTTATCTTTGGTTCCATCGCAAACAAAAAATGGAGTCTCCTTGTCTTTTGATCGGATATTACCACTTTAACTAATTTATATTGAATAAAAATTACATAACATAAAAATTACAGACATATATACATATATAAATCTTATACCTATTAATTATTTCCGAATAGTTTGCGTAAAAAAATATTTTAATTTGTTCCTTATATATTTTATGTTTCTGCATATTGTGTCATCTAATTATCAGCAACAAAGTAGGGTCTCTGGATCCTAACTGTTTGTGTGATATATTTTGTTACTTTTGTTTCTTATGGTTATCATATGACATGATGTTTCTTATGAGATATAAAGATACGTTTTATTACTGTTGTCGGGGACTTCATTTTCTTTTATCCATAATAATACATTCTATCATATATTATACAATTTCTAAATATATGTAGGTTTAGTTTAATTTAATTAGTTCCAAATTAGTTTTAGTGTCCGTTTAAATTATACAATTATAAGCAGTATAAAGTATCCCGTGTTTTTACCCATATTCATAAAATATAAACCCCGATTTTGCGTTTTGGACAAATAGACAGATAGACAAAATTTAAAAACTGTGCTATCTACTTAATACTAATCAAATAATTGAAAAAACACAATATAAGTACTTATTGATAAAACTATTCATTTAGACAAAATGATTTTAGTTATTATATTATATTAATAAGAATAGGTCTGGGACAATTAAAATTATTTTAAAATAACCAAAGCGAAGAACATAATAAACAGCCCGTAAATATTAATTACTGTAGCATTAAAAAAAAGTTTAAAATCAGTTACTTACGAAGTATTGTAACAATTTTCCTCCAACAACTCCCGGCGAAGTTTTAGCTCATAAATTGTATTTTTATTTATTACACTAAGAAAATGGAAGCGTTTTTTATTTCTTCTTTAATAGAAATATCAGATTGTTGGAGAAATTTTAAGACTTGCATTTATGTTCTTATTTTTAAAACAGTAAAAGATACTTGGCATATAAAATAGTCGTAATTAAAAAAAAACTAGTTAGTTTTATTTCATATGTTTTATTTTGACATAGTAATAATAAATTCCCTTGTCCCATATATCCCGGACCTGCTCCAGGATGTAGGACGTCTGATGTATGCAGACAAGAGGAATTTTAATACATTGTAATGCATTGCGAGTTTCTGCTTTATGTGTATGAGGAAAAATTGTTTTATCTATTTAAATTAAAATTTTATTTATGAAAACAAACAGACAAGTTTATTTATTATGTTATATTGACTATCATTTAGTTAGGATGATGAAGATAATATTTTTCGTGCGAAAGATGTTAGGTTTCCAGAGAAAGTGGTATATAATCACTGAGAAGCTTTCCTCACAGCCAACGTTTTGGCCCTCATTATTGTATTTATTAATTACAAATAATATCTTTTATATACGAAATATTACCCATTTATATATACCTATACTTATCAACAAAATTAGTATGTAAGAAGACTCGTCCTAACTGAGCTTTCAAAGGAGATTTCCAAAATTCCAAGTAACAGAGGACTAAATAACACGTGAAAGTATGTACTTGTGCAAGTTCTGTAGTTATGGAAACTTACGTTAAATATCAGTTATAAATTACAAATTAAAATAAATAATATACCAGTCGGTACAGTCATATGGCAATGACAAAAGAACTGTCGTTTGTATCTCATTTCTAAACTCATAAAATATAACTGAACTTTATTGGACTAACATATTGTAGAGCCGATTTGGAGTCAATTTCCTGAAAAAAAAAACAAAAATATTTAATAAAGCAAACCAGTAATGGTTTTGCAGATTGTGATATATTTTAATTTATAATTAACATGGCTACGATTATTTTATTTAATTATCCGCGAATGTCAATCAACATAAGAAGTAAAAATATGTTATTGTGCAAAGAGGTGTAATCTAATCCATCTAATAAAAGCAATAAATACGCTATAGGTTTAGCGGTCTGTTCTAATAAACGAACACTTTAAAATACCATTATATGATAATTTACTTTAAAAGCCGAGTTGATGAAGTAGTCCTCACTGTATATAAATAAAATATCAATCGTCTGTAATACCGAGCTGCATTAGAAGCAATACCCAGCTCTCGCGAGGAAGGTCGGAGCGGGTGCAAGCGTGTGTGGACTTACTGCCAGCGTGCACTCACATATTAACTATAAATATATATATATCAAATAGCATTTCTATACTTATTGTTGTTAAAACGTTGATTTTATAAATATAATATCTTTCGACTGATGGATGGTAACTATTTTAGTTTAGTTATTTTTAATTAGTTGAAGTTTATTAAATAAACAATTATATAAAAGTAAAAAATTATAGTGTTGAACCATTTCAATTTCGACAAAATGATTTTCGTTACAAGTAACTTCTAACAATGTAATATATTTAATTTTAGATTTGTAGGACGCAATGCATCTGATAAATGTAATTATTTAAGCGCATTGAAGAGCTAAAACGCTAGACAAGTAATCTCACAATAATATTGCATTAGGACTTAAATTGTATGAAAGCTTTTACTGAGAAGGTCGGTAAGTGGTATTAGTGGTTTGTAATAACTCTGTTTTCTGCGTTTCAGGGATTTATTTATTTGATTGAATAGAATATATTTTATTAATTTATAATTGGATTTAAAGTTTATCCCTACCATTGCTTTTTAGAGCAATAAATAATTATATATATATTCTATCTATAGATATCCCGCTATAAGTATATCCACGCGTTTAGTTCTTGAAACTATTTTCTATTTCTGCGCAAACCGTTCAGCTGCTGCCGGTCTTCAACTTGTTGGCTGTATAAATACATTTGCCTATAAACGATTGAGTGCTTTTTAACCGATTTTGGGAACTAATTGAGGATAGCAATAAAATTTATTTATAACATCTGAATATGTTAAATATGACGTAATATTTTTGTCTTTTTTTTCTTTTTTGCTTTGAAAATTCAATTGAAGGTAAGATTAAATGTCTTTGATGGTTAGCGGATTGCTTCAGAGGTGTTTTTCTTGATACCTCAGTTGTATTCATTTACGACGTCGTAAAAAGAGTATATTCCATTTTATTTCTTCTTTTCTTGTATAGATTTCGGGATTATCCAGCTAAAACCTCTTGTTATTTGTCATTGAAGGTTATTGGTTTTAATATTAAAGTTTTGATTGGTAAACTACTCGTATATATGACTTATAACTTTTGCTGTTTCTGGATTTATTACACTGCTCAATAGATTGATATTCCAGAGATTGTTAGGTTTCGGTTATATTTGTAAGATAAACAGCAAACAAATGAAATTAATATATTCTTGTATATGCTAAATCGAAAAATAATTTATTATATTTTATTCATACATAAAGTTCAAAGTTATTGAAGTGGAAGTTCGGTTATAGCCGTCTTTTATAAACAGTATTTGTCTAGTTTTATTTCTGTAAAAGTTTCTCCAGCTCACGGGAATGTAACTTTTCCTCTGCATCTTTATATTTGTCGATGTTACGTTGGAATTGTTTTGAAATGGGCTTTGTAGGAATTCTTCGTTCTAAAGCTTGGAAACTTGGAAGATTTTAAATTCCAGTAGCGTGCAGGTTAACTACCTAAATGCATATAATCGAATTTTGCATTCAGTTTACAACAATGGGATTTATTGTAGATATACGTGTTCTGTCCGCTAAGCGTATGCGTTTCTGAACGCATCACTTGTTGCGCGCCAAAACGGCGCGTGGCAAGATGGTCGGTTTGATTTTTTCATGGCGTCTTTCCGCGTGTGCCGTGATTTTGGCCAGAGCTCCTGTGTGACGTAGTTGACCCAGTTAGGTACGCCAACCGATGCCACGGCCAAGACCAGCTGGGCATCCCCGATGAACCAGCGCCAATATCTATAAAATAAATTGGACGACCGCGAAATAAAGAAAAAAATAATAATGAAGGAGTAAGCGCGTTGGATTTGCCGCCAAAATGTTCAGGGTGAACGCACTCCAGTGTTTTGGCAATCGGTGTTGGAAGTTTTCCTAATAGTTCGTGTGATTCGATAAGGGATACCTAGTTTTATTGTTAGTGCTACAGTTTGTAAACACAGCTTACCAGATCTATGAAAGTGACTAAGATACTGATTTAACATTATACTTGTGAGTGGTAGTTTAGAATTTCATTTCATTAGAATTGTCTAAAGTAATCTCTATAACGTAACAGACACGTCAACGGAAAACCTTATCCAAATCTCTAAATAAGCTTTTAAACACCATTACGACCTTAAACTTATAAATGTGAAACACAATGTTATTATTTGCATATAAGTTTAGCAAATCTAGCAGCTCGCGTCAATATTACCGCCCCAACTTCGCCAACTGTCTTCTGTTTAGCATTTTGCTCATATGCTACATATTTGCACCTCTTTAGATGCGGTGCTCTGAATTTGTGTATCATTTTGGCGCGTTATCTCGTAAATATGGTTTTTGTTTTGAGGCAATATGAGCTGACTTTTATTATACTACTACGATTTTAGACGATAATGATTAATAATTGAATGTACTGTATATTTAAAATGTCTCGTAAACATACAAGAGTAAATCACTTTAATAAATGGCATTACGATTCTCGGTAAGTATTGCTCTTCTCTAATTAATATGTGGTTTCATTAACTTTCTCTACTGAAAAATTATACTATGGGTCTATTCCAATGTCACAAATCGGTGCATTAACCTCAACCTGGTCAAGTTACTGGCAAGTATTCCACTAAGAGGTGCCAGTGCCACGTGGCAGGTCCTGGCAGCTTGGCACTCTGCTGTCTAGCCAATGTTATGACTGCTCTTGTTTATAGTAAAATATCTTGGAAGTGTAATGATTTATGTATAATTTTCATTGATGCTTCATATACGTAGGTGGTTGTTGTGGCGTAAAAGTGTAATGGTAATGTAGATGCTATTTTAGGTTTTAGTACGTTTACAATTTTATGATTAATACGTTGATAGACGCGATAAAAATATTCATTTATTTATTACGGAAAATCTTATTTTCTGGCAATCATGTCTCAATTTCAAAATGTCGGCTTTATAAACATAGTAAATTGATGAACGAAAATAATGTGTCTAACTAAGGAATTGATCAATTGTTCTTATAACATGGTAGATAATATTTAGATGTGAAGCATTTTTTTAATATATGGCTTCATTCTTATTTAATGTATTACCAATCTCAAGTTGTTATAGTAATATTCGATAAAGATTTACATTGTTGCAAGGATTCACAATCAAAGAGAAATCGTGACGGACCAGACATGACAAATATCGAGATATTCAAATTTAACTTCTTCGAATAATCCACCTCATTCCGAGAACAATTACGTATGCATCTAAAGGAGTTTACCGTTATACTATAAAAGTGCGGTCAAAATGAAAAAACAATCGCAAATTCCAATACAGGGAGGCATAAATCACAACATTCAATCATGAATGCATGATTAGATCCTGACAATACCTACGTCTGGATATTGACAACTTTCATTCTTTCTCCGATAACTTAAGTTTATACATAACGTGTATTTGTGTGATCGATTATATTTAAACTCGATTATTAAAATTTGTTGTTTCTGAACAGAAGCTGTCGGAAATAATATTAATATAAAAATGGTCATAAATTTGTGAAAGTATTTTTGTTTACTAATTGTCTTCATTGAAATATATGATACACAACCGTAACCTAACTTAGAATATTGTTACAATTACGTACTAAATTTACTTGTAGATGTAACATTACAAGTTAGGTTTAGAAGGTACGGTTTAGACGATAAGTATCTTAGATTAGAAAAATATACAATCTAGTTTTTGAGGTGTAGAAAAATTAGAAGTACGTAGTTCAATTAAGAATATAATATAGAATTTATTATTCCCTTCAGAGAACATTAAAAAACATTGAATACATTTGAGTTTAGTTTAAACCAATCCATGTTATATTATGTGACTTACTTTGGCCTCTGGTTTCTTTTGTTACTTTATGAATGCTTTGTATGTAAATAATGTTTCGAGTGCAAGAATAATAGACGTAACTCTCTACTGTGTTAACATTGTTACTATTAACATTTTTCGTGAAATATTTAAGTCAAGAAACAATTGACAGAAATATAAAAAAAAAGTGGCCCCGTGTTGGGCGCCAATATTCCGTACAGAACATACCCTCTTTAAATTCCGTTGATTGCTTGAATGTTCACAGGACGAGTTCCATCCGTTCATAGAGGCCCTGATGCCTTTTGTAAAGTCCTTTTCGTACACGTGGTTCAATTTGCAAGCGGCCAAAAGGAAATATTACAAAAAGCACGAGAAACGGATGAGTCTTGAGGAGGAGCGACATACAAAATATGAGTTACAGGTAAATATCATTTTATTTTCAAATTGTTTTATAAATTCCGGAATCATTAATATGCAAGTGTGGTTCCATTCTAAAATTGATATAATATAAAGACTAACGTTAGATCTAATCTTATATTAGTTAATGAATATGTAGCTTAGACGCATGCAATCATTTTTATATTACTCCAAAATGTACTGCAAGCAAAACATAAAATCCCAACGGTTCCAGTGACTTATCAATATTGCATGTCCTACGAAATTCAATTTTTGAAATGTTAACGAATTTTCGCGATGCGGAAGATACAAAACAAAGATGTCTGCATTCGCAGGCAGTCGCAATGCGTCTATCGGTAAAAGATATTCCGGCTACGAATGTTGAATGCCGCGGCACACATTGTCGCTTGATTTACAATCCTAATTCTGATTAAAATTAAGCCTCAAACTTGTAAAATTTATGAGGGTACTTATTATTAAAAATAATTGTTTAATTTTGTGTTTGGATGGTTGAATTTACGATGTACTTTACTTTTATGATGACATGGATGGTCTTTATGCATTTTGCTATTAACACATATGACAAAGTGGACATTATATTGGATATTCAACTTGTGTATTTTCCAATAGCTGTGCCTCTACATTATTTATTATTGCGCATTTCTAGGTAAAAGGGGACAAGTAAGAATTTTGTTTTTCCTTCATTGTGATTTTAAAATTTCTACTATCTATGTCATATTTCATGCAGTATGTTCGTGTGGCTGTCGTGAATATTCCCCTAATGATAGATGAAGCACTTTATGAACAGTTTAGATGATGTTGGCAATAAACAGGTTTTAATTAATTACTCTCTGTTATTATAAAGCCATGCTACGTTATCTGAATTTGATTACTGAACTTGATATGTGATATAATTTTACTTCAAAATAAGCTTTAATTTAAAAAATTATATCAAATAAAAATAGTCTGAATAAAATGAAAACAAAAAAATTACAGAACGAAAAAGCAGAAGTGAAACAGAAATGGGCTTCGCGGTTACTGGGGAAGTTGAGGAAGGATATAACACAGGACTGTCGGGAGGACTTTGTGCTGAGCATCACGGGCAAGCGGCCGGCGGTGTGCGTGCTGTCCAACCCCGACCAGAAGGGGAAGATGCGGAGGATAGACTGCTTGAGACAAGCTGATAAGGTACTATCATAATACGGCTTGTTGGTGTTGTTTCTGACCCAGATTGCTGAGCAAAAAGTTTGATTTTCAGACAAAATAATTCTTTGTGGCCTAAAAATTGTAATTTCAAATCGTAATGTAATTTGTAAGATCCTTATATTCAAGAATTTGTATCATTTTGTTGTTCAAATGTAATCAAATAGAAATAAATGAAAATTATTTCAATAATAAGTAAGAAAGATATCTTATAAAGTTTCCTTTCTCGTTTCAGGTGTGGCGTTTAGACCTAGTAATGGTGATATTATTCAAAGCGATACCTCTAGAAAGCACAGATGGCGAGCGATTAGAGAAACATCCAGAATGCACACAGCCCGGTCTATGCGTTAACCCCTACCACATCAACGTATCTGTGCGCGAACTCGATCTCTATCTGGCGAACTTCATCAACAGCTATGGTAATGGGAGCGACGGTCTGCCAGGTCTCTCGCTCAATATTATCTGCTTCTGGTGCTAGCGTTAATGAGTTACCTTACAACTTCTGGAACTGTACTACTCGTTTTGAACCTTCGTTCATATTTATTGATGTTTCAGAAACTTCCAGAACATCAATAATTATGATAAATAAATAAATATGAATAATTATTTAGAGTGTTATTAAGAGAATATTGTGTGATAGATTATGGTCTTCTGGCCTTTTATATAAATTGTCACTAACGCTAGTACAAACCTTTAAACATTATTTGCGTTATATATGCTGGTATTTATGATTTACAAGGCTTTTTATAGTTAGCAGTTTTTAGTACATATAATCGATATGTTTCAGATATCCTTAGCGGATCTCTCTCGCCTCATCCCACTAGGGACAAAGAGAATGAACACGAGGCTAAGAACAAAGGTAAACCGGCTCGTGTCGGTGTCGTGTCGTGCTCGTGTCGTGTGGCTAAGAACGGTGTTTTAATTTTCTTCATAAAACCAGTTTGCTTTATTTGAAATTGACTAATACTTCAATTTTAATACATTATAAGCTATTATTACACCTTTAGTTCTATAACGCTTTTTACTGACAAACAAATTTCAACAAATTATTGTTTCAATATAATGTATCTACTGTTATGTGTTCATTATTTCGTTTATAAAAACATCATTCTTAGTCACATGTGTAAAGAGTTTGCACATATGTGGTCACTGTTAGCAATCATTTCGATCCCAGCATTGGCTTGCACTCGCTTTTCGTGTTACAATTGGATTGTTTTGATGTATTGTAGTCGGTGTTCCTTCTCTTTCTCTTTTATGTAACTATTAACAACTGTTTTACTTCATCATTCTTTTTCTGACATGTTTTAGACGTTTTTCTTTTGCAAAACGATGATGGAAGTAAATTAGCTGTCAAAAGTTACATACCAAGGTCAAGGTCCGATGCTATTTTAAAGTTTTAATTGGATGAAAAAAATAACGTATTTAAAAAAAAAACGATTTTAAAATAGCTTCGATATTTCACAGTTCTATCTAGATGTGTGTTTGGTATTTTATTCGAATATCGTGTGTATTGTTATTAATAGAATTAGGGTAGATCCCTGTTCTCATTGTTGGTATATAATAGTGTGTACGATAATATTTCGAAACGTGGGTTACAGGGTATACCCATAATCCATACAACGGTGTTATTTGCAACGATATCATTTTAGCGACCGGTGTCTTCTCCTCGAAGGAACTATGGAAGCTGTCTAAAGGTAACTTATTAAACCGGCACAAAACATTAAATTTAAAATATAGTATCAAGATCTGAGGTAATGTACTAAATTCCAGCGTCAATCCTCCAAGAGACGGGCTCAGAGTCTCCCGGCGGGTCGGGAGGCGGCATAAAGCTGGAGTCCAGCTACTACGGGTACAACAGTCCAGCTCCGCCCGCCTTCGAGCCCCCGGCTGACCGCGGGACGCCCTCCGCCATGCTCGTAGGACAGTGCTTCAGTGAGTAAACCTCATGGTATCCAACTTATTAACGTATACTGCATGTTTGTGTAAAAGAATAGACAAATTATTATCCTTAACAACGGAAAGAGTAATTGATTTTTGTTTAGCAGTAATCTTGCCACGTAGACGGTATTTTAACTATGTAGGGTAGTTATTTTTTCACATTTATGATTTATAAATTAAATAACCATTGTTCTATAAAAATATTGTAGGTACGGTATATTGGAGTCTGTCAAGTTAAATAGGACATTAGGATGACATCACAACCAAATTAACGTCATTGGGTTTTGCTGATTTACCACTCACTGATTCATCACGAAATCTCCGAAACTATCTGTCTGATTAACTTACACATACGTTCTTAGTTGACATAGACGTCCACTAAGAACGTATTTTACGGAATTCCTAACCCAACGGATTTCAACTTTTTGCATTTCGCTAAGTTTTAAACCTAGGAGCTATACACTTAACAGGGGGTAAGAGTTACCATAGCAACGGTTACCATAGCAACGGTTGCGATGGCAATGAATAATAAGACAAAGGTTACCATAGCAACCTAAGTTCACATCCAAATTAATAATGTGCCCAGCGAAGCGGCAGGGAATAAGCTAGTTTTACATATAAGCTGTGTTAAATTTAATGTTCAAAGCCGTGTTAATGTCAGTATTCAGTCAGTCAGTCAGTATTAAATTCAACTAAAAATCATTAACATTTCCTTTAATTGAAAAAAAAAAACGTTTTTTTTTTTCATTTTAAACACAATCATTGTCATCGTTTATGTTATATCAAAGTGATTTAAAATAAATTTCAATCTAAACAACCCCACAACATTCATATCAAAAGTATTACTAATACAATATGATTTATTAAAAACATTTTATATGGCCATTGCAAATAACAGTTATTTTATGATACGTATTAAGTATATGTTACCCAATTTTATTATTTGTAATGGTACAATCATATTTCGTCTAATACAACAATCGATTTGTTTATCTTATTTGTAAATCAACGTTAATACAATAAACATATTAACATAAGTATCTGATTAGTATTCAGTTCGTGTATCGGACGTACACGGTGTACTAAATGTGCTTGAATCATCATAATGTTATTAGGGTACAGTTCATTGTTTGGGTCATTGACTTTATTTAATTGTGCAAAATTGTCTTAATCTTGAGGTAGGTTTTATAAAACCGAACTATGACTTAACTATTGTCCAAAAATGACGGTAGTTGGTGAAAATCATCTTAATATATTCGTTCCAATATATAAAAGTGAATAAATATTTTTCTTCCCTAGGTATCCCGCATAGTTCGTCTGGTTTGAGTGCGCAGGCGCCGCTCGTACCCTCCAATACCATCTTCTACCAACACGCACCAGACACACATCCCACTGGTGGGTACTTGAACAACAACAGTGATACCAACTGAAGGAAGGAAGAAGCAAACTCATATGAGTTTGTTTCTTCCTATGAATGAACGAACTTCCTATGAACTTCCAATGTTTTTGTTATTAAATACTTAATATACTATCCAGCGTCGGAGTCTCTAAACCAGCACGGCAAGTATGAGAGTGGACAGGATTCTCTTGGAGATTTCGTTACCTTTGTGTGTCAAGAGCCATCCGCTGACGTACAGCAGTTGCAGGTAATGAACTCTACTTATCTCTATCGCTAAAGGCTTACACTTCTTGATATCCATGTTCTTGATATCACTGTTCGAATAATCTAATATCAACTTCCATGTTACAGGTTCATAGTCTATCGAGAAGTCCAAAGCCTCCGTATTTCACCAGCTCAATGTTACCACCACCTCCCCTCCCGCCAATGGCGAGACCTGTCACTATCATCAGATCTACTGGTATGTCAAACATCACTGTCTCAATAAGAACAAACGTAGAAACGTTACAAATTTTCGAGCGTATCTGACTCATCTTCTATTCTTAAATCCTTTCAATTGTTCGATATAGGTCATAAATAAGATATTAGAAGTTTAAATATGGAAAGTCAACAATAATTCGTTTTTCAGCGAGCGAGGCGGGTGCGGGCGGCGCCCCTCCCTCTCCACCGGAGCTGCGCTCCCCTCCCGCCTCCCCGCGCCGCCGCTCCCCGCACTACAGGGACTGCGCGCCCATCTCGCACTTCAACCACTTCCATCAGCCGCAGCAGGTATTACGGGTTATGTTTTCAAATGATGTACAGATTTTGTCTGTGGGCGACTCCAAGGAATGATTCTCTCTGTCTAAATAGAAGTTGATATGGAGACTAAACCACTTTTCACTTTATGAAAATACTCAGATTGATTTGAAAAACAATCACATTTAATAGTCACCTTTGTCGCTATCGGATATCAAGAAAATCGAAAGCAAGCTATGCGCTAAATGTGGTGTGTTATGGTTCAATGCAATGAAATAGTGCCCACATTTAAATTAAATGATAAGTTAGTAAAAAGCCAATCATATATGGCATATTTGTCCAGCGTCGAACTGATGAAGACGAATTACTAAAAGCAAGAGGACGCAATTTTCGAGTCTCACTGAAAGCGAACAGTCTTTCAGACCTTTACATCACATGTTTTCCATGCAGACAACCCGTAGCACAAATAGACAAATATATAGTCTGAGAGTCTATTGTATTTCCAGGTGTTCGGTTACGGCGCGGTAGGTGGAGGTTCTCCGCCGGGCGGGCTCGGACTTTACGCACCACGAGCAGCACCTCGCGCTCCACCGCGGTAACAACACATATATATATATATATATATATATATATATATATATATAGACACAAAAGCACTGACGATCACGCATATAATAGACACATTTCCTAAAGGCATATCAGTAGTAGCGACTATTTAGCTTTTGATGTGACTTGTACAGGAAAAACAATGAGGATTGCATGTTCATGCATTCACATTCAAGTTAACAGTTTTTATAATACATTTTAAAGTGTTTTATTTTATGGATTTATTGTATTCCATTTATATTCTCTTTTCCCAAACACTAGCAAGGATTTTTTATCGTTAAAGAATTGTCTTAATGAGTAATTCAGTTATGATTATTATAGATGGAACGCTCCATTCCCAACACTAGAAGAAGAGTTCAATATTATGACTGCACCAGCGGGACCTGACCACGTCGTTCTATTAGACGATGGTAATTTTACTCATAATAACATAAGATATTAAATAAAAGTAACGTTGTGAATATCTTTCCAACATTTATAAAAGAATAAGACTTGTCAAATGTAAGAAGTGACGCCCAAACTGGGGCGTAGTTTAAAATCATTATAAAAAGAGGATTGGTTAAATGTCAATACAATGTCGAAATTATGGAATCATAATTCCGAAGTCTTTTACATTCCAGAACGCTTCTTTCAATCCAACGTGATCACATCGGATGCTACAGCGATGGACACCACCGGCACCAACGTGGGTCAGGTGGTGGACACGTCGGACGATATCGCGCCGGATAAGCCTGCACCAGATCTGCGTTCGCCGTGATCCGTGCACGATGCGTCCGACGCGTGCGAAGTGCCCGACGGCTCGAGCGCGACCGTGCTCAGGTGGACCCCCGCGCCCCTCCCGCACTGGCGCCCGGTGACGCATCGGACTGTTTGAATTCGAAATTCAAATTCTATTTTATTTGACAATAATTTCGCGGCAACACTGGCCGGTTTTATATTACTTTTTGAAAGTGGAACGGGGCTAGTGTAAATATTGTTGATTGTCAAGATTGGACTTGGACGGTAGTTGAATTTAAGTTTGGAATTTGCTGTTATTGGCCGTCTCTATCCGTGTAGTGGACGTAACTTTGCACGGACGTCGAGATTAAATGTTATGACCATCTGTTGAATGACGTCCGTGGATGTGGTCGGTCAATGTTTTTTTTTGTTCGTATAGGCAATAAATGAATTTCAATACTCCAATAATAATTATGTAAAAATATGATGTTACCGATAATAAAAACAACATATTATATTCTAATATTTTTATAGAATATAAATCGAGTATGATATGATCAAGCCTTCCAGTAATTTAGTGAAATATGAAAAAATAAATATTATGCAGCTTATAAATTATTTTGCTGACCTATAAGGCAGTTAGGAGCGGTTAACGGAAACGGATGCTTCCAATGCGTCGAGTTTTCGGACGACAGTGTGATATTAATTTGTTTTGTTTGATTGTTGTGCGTTTTGTATTGAAATTAGTGTAAGCGGAATAGTTTACGACATTTTTTTTTAACTTATTGAACGAATATATAAGAAAGACGAGCCTTGCTTATGAGATTAGTTTAGATGTATAATTAGCCGAGTGCTGATCAATCGTTGTTGCAATTTCGATCCGATATTTCAATTAATATTTTGCGAATAATATCACATTAAATATATTTGAAGTAGTTTTTCTGTATTATTAATTTATTGAATATAACCGTTGTGAAAGCAATTTTGTCAATTATGAAAGTTCGAATCGAAAGCAATAATGTTTGACGAGAGTAGATACTGTCGAGGGACATTTTTTAGGTGCCTTTTACAAAATCGTATATAACTTACATTATAGGGTGTATATTGTAGTGTTTTTTTTAATCCATCCATTCAGAACTAACGTGGTCTCATTTTATAATGTTTTGGAGCCAAAGAAATTAATAATATATGTACTAACGAAACATTGCGTTTTTAACTGTTTTTAAAGCCTTTGCCGTTTAGATTTTTTTAAACCTCCATTTTGTTAAAGGGTGTAATTTAAATATATTTGAATGTTTCGCTAGCACAGACCATCCGTTAAAGGTACTCGTACTTTGGTTGCAAAATGTATTTCACAGTAATCCCGTGGCCATACGTGAAAAGCTAGTCATTAGAGTTACAATGTAAATTTATTGTTAAAATAAAGAGTATTTACAAAACTCCTTACCTTTATTTGTAAGGGAGAACTAAATTTGTGGCCAAATTACACTTAATGAGATCCAAATATATATACACAATTTTAATAGATATAGATTTAAGTGGTTAAATTGAGTTTTAGAGAAACAGTTCAGAATTATTGCATCAGACAGACCTATTATTTTGATCTACCCACATTTTCAACATACAAAAATTTGTAAAATATTCAAAAACCATGTTTGCTATCATTTTGTTGTTACAACAATATTATAAGTGCCATTATGTAATACCAGTTTTATTTTAAATGATATCATTTGCCCTAATGTAATTAGTGTTGTAGGTAACGTAGCAATAAATGACAAGCAATAAATTAAAATATATTAAAATATATAAACAGCTTTAGTGGAGCTAGATTGGTATCGAAGTCCAATTTAACGCGATATTTTTTCTAGAAAATATGCCGAAGAACTGAAAAATAATTTGTTAATCAGTTTGGTGAAACGTAATTTCAAAATATAGAGATACAGCTGTCTAGTACGTCTAGGGGGACGGTATTATAGTCAATTGCTAGCTATAGACTATTAGAAATATAATACGGAAGAATTACATAGTGACGTCACGTGCTTCGAAAATTGGGATTAACATCGCGATTTCGTCGTTTTATATACGATTAAAGCTAAAGGTGCAGAAAAATCTTGACTGTGATCAAATTGTTCATTCAGGACGTGTCTTATATTGATAATCATTTTGTATGATTGGCCGTATCGTACACCGCTGTGAATTAATATTGTTACGGACGTGTACGTAATGCATTTTGTTAATCAAGTCGAGAGGTGTAAAATTTTATTAACAGCGTACGTAGATTCAGTAGACATAGCTTTGCAATAGTCTGATGTGATAGACGCAATCATTTTTTTTAATATAAAATAAAAAATCGAACCTGTTAATTGCGGAACGTGTGAGCGCTCCGTAAACTGAACCATCGTGCCATATAGTCTTTATTGGAACTTATCTATATAAAAAAAATGATGGCGCCTGTCGTATTTTTTTTAACATTTAATTAGCATCATTGTTACGATATGGAGTAATGGAAGCCTAAACATTATGTGCCTTAGATACAACAATATTGTATATTTATGATGCGTTCTATACAACGTGCTAATTAGAAGTAAATGTATTGTTACTTTAAAAGCCTCGTCCCTGTAACCGTTTTAGATTCTTTTACGCGAAGGCTTGTACGGATCTCTATTGTTTTTATTACCATGTTTTGTCCCATTTACTCCGATGATTTGTAATTCTTGTATTAATTTCTAATAAACTTATACCCTCGTCATAATTGTACGGTTAAGTAATGCTTCGACGCGTAGTTTCGCTGATATAAATAATTCTAATATATTGTATAATTTAGTACTTACCTTGTACCCTACCTATGTACTTACTGACTATGTCATAATATATGCGATTTGGATTAGGCTCGCTTTTTATTTGAGATATATAGTTATCCTTTGGCAACGCTTCTTTATATATAAAACAAATTTAATATATATAATTTCGATCCTATATAATAAAGTAAAATCCGTCTTATATAAGTTTTTTCGATGGTTTAAATGAAATACATACGTAATTAATTGTAAATGTGAACCTTTAGCGACCCTAGTTACGTGTTGAGTTCATCGGGAGCGGTGTCAAATTACTTTAGCGAATTTATTATTTATTAGTAGATATATTTGATTGTCCGTGTAATTTGTCTGTAAATATCTTATTGTATTTATAATTTTCAATTCGATTCGGAGATTTCAATATGTCAAAAAACAACGGTATTCACTCGGATATACTTGCATTGACCCCGAAATAAGGGGATTGTTTTTCTTGTTACCGAGTGATCTTTTAACAAAATTTTGTATTGTTTGTCCTGTATTATATATTTTTTCTTCTTATTTTCTGTATTGTTAATGCATGGGTAAATCAGTTGAATGACCTTAAAAAAATTACTTCATCATGATTTACACACGCAAAACTAAAGATAGTCTTGTAAAAATGTTATTACATGTATTTTTAACCTATACATAGTAAGATATTTATAGAATTTTAGTCGTTTAATTATTTCGAACGACTTGTTATAAAGAAAATTGGTGCTTAAAGCTTAAACAAAATGGTTGGCACTTGTGCCGTATTGTCGGTGGGAGCATATGACATAGCATGCGTTGTTATGCTCGATTACGCGAAATTATTAAAAAATATACACTAAAATTATCAATCTATCATACAGTAGACAAAATTACGTTAAAATAATAACATAAATGTGTTCAAAACAAGTAATATAAAGTATTTTCATAAATAAATTCATAAAAAATAGTAATTAATACTTACCTGACAATTATTGTTCCCGCGCTGTCACTACGCACATTTTAATTAGGTTCTTTATATGTCACGTTGTGTTGCGTTCGTTTTATTAGGTGTTTTGTGTGTACGGATAGTTTTTTAATGATTTCGCGTGAAATTATGAGCAATTATAATAATGTAGGTAAACTTTGCTCAATAACGATGAAAACTGAAAGTGTTACAGTTGATGCAATACAAAGAAACAAAAAAAAAGAGTTGTTTTATTTATATAACCAGTCCTCACCCTTCCGTTTGTAAAATACAATACACGTGAAGCAACAAATTCGGTAACAATTCTGATTAATTTTAATTAAATGAAAGAGATCTAATTTATTCTGTTAGATATTTAAATAAAAAAAAATACTGACATTATTTTGTGTTTAGAGATATTTTACGAAAAATACAAGTCTTCTAAGTAATTTAATAACTTCAATGCGTTAAAAAAAATTTTTTTAGTATTTCCTTAAATACTTAATAAACGCAGAAACAACATTTTAATGAAACTTCAGAAGAAATACGATACAAATACTACATTAAAGAATTAAGACGAATACATACATACATATATAAAGGTATTAGGTGATATTCATATATAATGCTTACCAATTGCTATAAAATACAATAACTTTATTTCATACAAAAATATATATTTTTTTTCTTATATCATATTAAAATAAGCCTATATAGATTTTTATTACTTTATTGTCCGTATGAATATATTTACTTATTTTTTCGGAGCATCATTTGAATGTAAGGTACTTCTCGTTTCAAAGTAAGATCCCGATATAACTTTCTGCCGCCAGCGAAAGAGAAGGTAAAAACAATAAAAAATCAATAAAAAACTCATTTATAATAGAATAAACGTATAATTATAGTTTTATAGAACGAATCAACTATAGAATTAGTATATACAATAAAACATTAAAATATTAATTAAATAAGAATTAGAGTAGGTCATAATCAAATAATTTATCAACAATATAATCTTATTAATTAATTATAACGTTTCCTTGATTTTGAACGCAATTCTCTGAAGTAATATGAATATTGAAAGTCCAATAAATCGAAGTCGACCGAGTCGCGATCGCGAAAATCAATAGTCGATGTGACACGCGGTGGGCCTGCAAACAGTGCCTCCCGCTCGATAGACACTAAACACATAAATATTGTAACCCAATATAACCCCTAATACTTTACAATAAGGTTGAATTTTCTGTATAAACAGTATGATCATCTCACTTTACGTCTTTGACATTGCATAGACCGGATAATCGACGCCTAGCCTTGTGCGATATCGATTTTACTAGGGGCAGCTCACTTGAAAACGAAATGAGAACTATATATCTATCTCTTTCGCACATAGGCGTCAATCAGTTTGTTAGAGGGAAAGCGCGAAACATTGACAGTGTTGTTATTTCGTGGTACGTTGTCATAGAAACGACAACCAGGGGTAAAAATTTCCAATAAGATCACGTTATCAATTTTCGATAATTCAGGTCATGGATGTAATGGTAAATGTATTCGTTGATGGAAAGATAATTAAAATAACAATGGAGGATGACGAAACTGATCGTGATATTGATTGGGTGAAGTATTTTATTCAAATATTATGTATATATTATTTATCGATTTTTCTAAATAATCTAAATTTAGCTGTCATTCTGATGTTGTTAAGTAATAATTGAAGTCGTAGCAAAAGTGTATTTTTTAAATATCGATAAATGGAAACAATAAGGTAGCAATGAAGGTCAGAATGTAGGCTTGCTTTTATATTACCCAGGTATAAGTATAGTTACCAAGTATAATTTGATTTATGTAAAGTTATTACTTACCAACATTATAAAAAATTATTTGAGAAGTCAACTCTTGCGACTATCGATATATTAACCGATACCTTTTGGGGTTCCTTTTAATTTTTAAGAAACCTTTTAAAGTCTTCTACCATATGCTAGGGCCATTGACCCCGGAAGCTAGGCACGAGCCACACAGGTGATCGATATCGATAAAACAATCGATATGACGTCACAAGATGGCTGCGCGCGCAGCTGTCATAATTAAATAGGGTTGAATTACAAGGGGTGATCACGTTGTATACGCAAATATACTTTTTAGGACTGGTTTTGTCGTTTTTATTTTATCTTTGTGATTGTAATATTTTTAACAATATATTTTTGACTATATTAATCATAATAAAGTCATTTTTCTATTGTTATTCGTAGTAGTTTTTATGTGTATGTGTTACATTGTATTTCATTATTAATTATTTTGAATAAGAGTTACAAATCGTCATTACCGAAGGAGATATAGTTTTGGTAATTTATACCTACTCGTAACATATTGAATCTTTAACATTCTTATTGATAAACAACACAGTCTGAACATAATCTTTCAAATAGCATATAAGGATGAAAAGTTAAAATAAATTTATATATGTAAAAATGTTTTGAGATTTTGTTAAAATTCTGTTCATCACGAGTTTGGTAAACTATTATAATTTAAAATACTAATAATGAGTAATTGAGAGAAAGTGATGGCAATTCAGATAACGGAGCCTGAAGGTATTTAAATTAAAATACAGAGCGCTGTCTTTAGTTAACAAAGTATTGGATGTGGGCAAATCCTTTATGACGTAATAGTACGGTGTGCGGGGCACAGTGCTGTACCTGTATCCGGCGCTATACTTATATTTAATTATCGATAAACGGTCAGTTTAAAAATTTTATTTTGTGTCTAATAATAAAAGGTATAAAAATGTAGTATTTTTTATGTCTTGCGCCATGTTATTTTAATTTCATTAGAAAACGCACAAAACATATAATAATTTTTTTATAAAGGACAATTACAGTTATTTCCTTTACAAAATAAAGAAAATCTAATAGTTAATTATTTATGTGAATATATAGTGTTTTTATTAAAAAAAAATAATCATTTTAAAGCCAATTCAAAAACACTTACATTTTATTTTATTAATTTAGTATAAAATTATCGATAAACTCCGTGTCCCATCACTAACTTCCCTTTGTCGCGCGCCAGGTGTCGGGGTCATTGCGGGTACACTATCGTGTGTAACAAGCGTGCTCTTTTTGTGTTATTTTTATATTTTTTGTTTAACATTCGTCACTATTAATAGTATAAAAAATATTTTTTTATTACGAAGGTATAGGGGATTTAAGAAATGAAATAAAATCCCAGGTGGCAACAAAGGAATGATTTTTAATTTCTAAAACATAATCTCTGATAAAAATATATTTTTAACAGCAGTAATTATATAGTATAATGATAGAAATAAGATATATAACATAGTACTTACATTTTTATACTTTTATTTAACGGAGATCGTTTTTTTTAAACATAATTTTAAAGGATTGTTCTTTACTTTATCAATACTACGAATTATCAACCTTTAATTAATTTGAAAAACAAACCACTTCCAAATTTATGTTTTCCAGATTGGTCCAATCATATAGAGAGATAGACATACACATATTTTATATTTTAATATGTACGAAATTCGTTTTACAGTACATTGTTATAATATAAATGTATGTCAATCAAACTCAATTCATAATTGTGAAAATACTATATATATAATCAAATCGATTTTATTTTAAATATTACCAAAATTATATTCAATAATTTCTCTCAACTATCTTTTATCTCCCCAAAGTTGTGAAGTCACAATGTGAAAGCATATATAGGTATATACAGGTATCTCTAATACTTATATACAATAGACGGGCTCTCAAGGGTCAAGAGGGCTATCAGATTCCCTTTTGTGTCGTTTTAAAGGAATATTTTCTGATACACGTCTAATATTGGCACGTGTAGATACCGATGACGCTATTTTGAGGTTATTCATTTATTTTTATCATATTATTTAATATACATAAATATATTTTATAACATATTAATCACTGAAACGAATTAATCAATGAAATATTAATTAGCACTAAATAAGATGGGTTTTTTATACGGTTCTACCAAGCAAGTAGCCGAGTGACAGTGTACCTCGGGACTCGAACGAGGGCACTACCCTTACTATATCGAAATAAATACTTTTTATTCCTATGAAAGATATTACATTGTGAAGTACATTGCTGTTATATTACTCCTTAAACTCCTAACAATAAAACGATTCTGGCCATGGACAGCAATCCGTTACAATGATAAATAAAATACCCATTTCTACGCCTCAGGGTAGGTTAAGGGTGCATTGTAGTGTTCACGTCATAAAACCAGACTGGACGTCTCCATCCAATTCGAAATAGACCTTAAGGCTTCGGAGTTAGGTACTGAATATCCTAGCGAGTGTATAGGACGTTTGCTAACAAGGGTGACAGAGTAGGGGTTTGCAGGACGGAGACGGAAGGGTGCGTCGCGCAGGCGTGTTCCAGTCGCCCGCGCGACGCCGCCGCCGCCGGCCGCGCGCCATGGATGAGTCACGGTTGCGAGACCGAGCGCCTCTCACCGTCATAGTTGCGCCCAGCAACGCTTCACCGCCTAGGCTGTCTCCCGCCGACCTGCTGCCCGACGGCGATGCAGCCTTCCACCCGCTATCCGCCGTCAACGGACGATTAACACCCCCAGGACTCGAGCCGGCGTCCTACGCCACGCTAACACCACTTCTCCCTCTCCCACCGATCAGCACAGTATCAGATAAATTCGCGTATCATGCGGGAGGGACTTTCACTGTTATACAGCAACAGCAATCTTACGCGTCATTATCTCCGACTCCGTATAACGAACCTCTATCACCACAGTCCGCTTATAGCAGGCGGAGTGCGTCCCCCAGTTCGTTTGAAAGGAGGTCCCCCACCCCTCCGTTACCGAGCCCGGGCTTGGACCTCAATGCGGCGCTGCTTGCGAGAGAAACGAGGGACGAACAGGCTCAGCAAGCTCAGGGGCAGAATGACACCGAGGAAATTAATACAAAAGAGTTGGCGCAAAGGATAAGTGGAGAGTTGAAGAGGTACTCGATCCCTCAAGCGATATTCGCACAGAGGGTTCTCTGTCGGTCTCAAGGGACGCTAAGTGATTTGCTACGGAACCCGAAGCCGTGGTCGAAGCTCAAGTCAGGCAGAGAAACCTTTAGGCGGATGTGGAAATGGCTCCAAGAGCCGGAATTTCAGAGAATGTCAGCGTTAAGGCTAGCAGGTACGTTTATTAATTGTTCATATTTTAGTTGTTATAAACCTTTAAAGAGTTTTATTTGTCTTTTAAATATTTTTTTAAAGATATCTTATATCAAATTAATTATAGTATTTGTCCTAGTAGAGAAAAAAATGGTTGCTTCTCAAATCTAAAATTGAAGTAATTTTTTGTTTAAAGTTTTAAGTTTAAAAGAACCTTAACAAAAATGAAACGTTGAACAATTTTTTTTTTCCAAAATGTTATTTACTGTTTACCAACAAGAATTATTAGAATACAAATTTAAAGAGTGACCCAACATTTGTTACAATAAAATCGATACGATTACAAACATCGTCAGCTGTGCATCGATTGTCGACAATCGACTGGGGTCGATCGATACCCCGCGTCACTATGTCGTATCGTATCGTCCTAGTGACGTACCTCGGCCGCTAATCGATATGTTTTGAGGATTGTGCTATCAGATGATTGTCATAGCGCTTAAGAAGTATTTATGATTCGTATTATGGACTTTTAAATCATTAAACGTACTTTATACGTGTAATCAAGATTTTATATGCATAAAGCATATCTGTATACGAAGGTAAAAGGTTTTTTTATTCAATTTAAATTGGATTTTGATAATTGTTATTATGTTAGGGTGATGTTTACTATATGATGGATCCCTCCACTTATTAATGGCTTACAGTCAGTCGCTTTCAGGGATTGTTGACAAACGATACTTAATAAATATGTGTATTTTATATCAAGTTACATCTATTAAATAATTGCATCTATAGGTTTATAAGGTGCTGTTTTAATTTTTATTTTACTTACAATATACTAATTAAGTCAATGACATATTAAATGCTATATATCAAAAATATCATGCTTATATAATTTTGATTTAAAGTATTGCAGATATCGATTCCATATGAACATTATGACACAATAAATCGATTAGTCGATAATCGATAACGTCACGTCACTAAATCAACGGGACGGTCATAGGGCATCGGTGACAATGGACTACAGTGGGGTAGTTCACCCTATGTTATAGGCTATTTCCACGCGTGACAGACACTACATCAGATGCTTTTTCACACATGAAAAAATCTATTAAAAAAATACCTTTACAGCTAAGCATTTTATTTTTGTATAAATATTTTTCTAAAAATGCAAATAATTTTTGGAATATAAAAATATATTGCTAAAAACTTAATTTTATTTATTATAACCATATTTACGTAAGTGTGACTGACACTACCAGAATGGAAGCCAATTTTTAGACAATTTTTTAAACTCAAATTTCTTCTGATTAAACTGTGAAAATAAATATTTTTTTACACATAATTTTGTTAAAATGTCTGAATTCACAGAAAATAAAATGCAAAAAGTTTACGAATATTTTTTTTTATTTTTAATTTAAATTATTCTTTGTGACTGACACTACATAAAGATTGTGACTGACACTACATTATAATTTTTTTAGCACATTAGTGAAAAATTTAAATATATTAATCCATTATAAAGTTGGAAAAATCAAAATTCTTGAAAGTTAAATAGCCTTTGCGATCAAAATCAGGTTCAGGCAATATTATTGCTTTTATTTCACTATCAATATATGAAATATCATCCTTAAGTGGCCAAATAAAACAGCTTCCTTTTTTTTGTAAAAACTTCATCTTGATTAATTTTTCTTCTCTATCTAATACCTGGGCAGCAAAATGCTTCATTTTACATTTACCAGAAAATGGGACAAGTATCCAATTGCCTATTTTTATCTCGTATACGAGGGTCAAACTGAAAGTTCTTAGAAAATCAAAAACTAAGCATTCTAGCAAGTTATTAGTTTTATTGTAACTTTTCAAAATAGCGTCCATTTACATCAATACATCGCTGCATTCGATGGAACCATTGAGAAAAGCACCTTGCCCACTCGGCCTTAGGGGTCTCTTCGACGGCGTTTTGAAAGGCAGCCACTGCTTCTTCGGCGTCTATAAAACGTTTTCCTCGAAGTTTTTCTTTTATTTTCGGAAATAAATAAAAATCGCAGGGTGCGAGGTCGGGGCTATACGGCGGGTGACCCAGTAATTCCACGTCTGAGGTCACCAAATAGTCGATCGTTTGCCTGGCGGTGTGCGACGAGGCATTGTCGTGATGAAGGAGGATCCTGCTTAAGGGTTCCACCTACACCATCTATTGGCCCTTTACCATGACCTGTTGCGGTAAAATGCCATTCAATATCATTTCTTTGCAGTATTGCTAGACAAATGGAATACTTCTGCTTAAAATGTTGCGTTCCATCGGACTTGTAAACAATTTTTGAAATTGACAGTTCAGAAAAATCATCTTTAATTTTTTTAATAATGGCATTATTGAAAATTGCAACCGCATATTTATCGTGATGTAGGAAAATAGATTTTAAGACTGTTATGCGTGTGACTAGCACTACATTTTAAAATGTGACTGACACTACATTTTAAACTCTTTCAAAAATGTATTAAATTCCCTATAAATGTTTATTCTATTTATATTATCAGATATATTATGCCTTAAAGTCAGAAACAAGATGTAATTTAATTTGAAAATCATTATTAAATTGAAGATAAAAAGAAAAATACCTTTTTTCTGTGACAGACACTACCACAGAATTTGTTAATTTAAATCTTTAAAAAAATAATAGTATCAAAAATATAAAGTTTTAATAAAGTTATTTTGAGAAAATATGTTTGTTACTTTAAAATATAACATAAACAGAATATAAGAAAAGTGTATATTTACTTTTAAAAACTTGTTCCAAAACTAGGCTTAATCACAGTTCCAAGCAACCTGGATGAATCACAAACTTTGGAAGCCGAGTGTTGCCACCACATTATTACATAATGTTTGATAATATGAAATTCTTAATGTTTGGTTATTGTACTTGCCCTAAAATAAGATGAAAATCTTGAAAAAAAAAATTTATAAAATGGGTTTAAGGGTTATAATTACGTGGAATTACCCTATAATAAAATGTTTTGTTCTACAGCCATCTGCTTATAAAATTGTTGTTTGATATCACGTTAGATATAATCTAGTACATCTAGTCCTTACTCAACTAGTACAAGTACTGAGCCAGTACCTGATATATAGGCCGTGACCCAGTTGTTGCAGATCTAGGGATGATTTTAAAAATAGATAGCTGGAATCTGGGATTAATGACGAACATTTTCTTGTTAGGAATGTACTAAGTTTTTGTACGTTTTAAAGTCTTTGAATTCTTCATAACTTACTCTTTGTATTTCGTCCAATCAGTGTCTTACTGCTGTTGTCGTTGTTTCTATAAAACTATGTGCTCTTTCAGTTTTAGAAAACAAAGTTCAGGTTCATTCTTAGTAGTGTATGTTACTTATACTAGCAGCGCTATCTTTTCTGATCTTTATTGGTAATCATCTCCAAGTGGTCTGTATGAGATCGCTTTGAGGAATAGTTTTAAATAAATGAGTACTTTGTGAGCTGATGCACTGACTTGTAAGACACAACTCGATCACGTAGAGTTTCTTAATGCTGAACAAATATATAGATGTCTGTCTGAATTTATGTTTAAAAACATTTTTTTTATAAATGTTAGTGAAACTATTAATTACCAACTTATTACGATAAGAGAGAATCATATGTTATTTGTAAGTATAAATGTTAATTCGTATTAAAAATTTTACGTTTAAACTTAATTATTATTAAGACTTTTTAACTACTAACATAAATGTATTATTATAATATATATATTTAAATTTTAATATATTCATTGTGGAATTCCTAATATTATGACGGCTATGTTACACCGCAAGCGAAATTATCTTATTTAGCTCAAAGCTAAGCTATATAGCTGAGTTAGTTAGTTAAAGGATAAGTACTGCACCAGATAAGTTATTTGAACTCGTTAAACCGTCTGTTGCCTATTATCACTTTTGTTTGTCGGTCAACTACAGCACGGAAGACATTAAGTCTTTACCGGTGAAGAGTCCATTAAGTGCCGATGCTAATCAAAATCGACATTTTCTCATTTGCCTTTTGATATAATTGAGTATTTTAATTTGTTTATTTAAATTATCATCAAAATGTTCTCTATCTCTGACATTTCGTCGTCAAAACTACACATTTCAGCTCAACTAAGTTTGGATCGTATATTTAGTTGCTATAATAAGATATGTCACCAAGTTGAACTAAGTTTAGTTTTTATGGCTTGCGTTTAAAATCTGGAAGTTTATAAATCTTGTTCCAGAGGTCTGGAATGATTTTAATAAGTTGAAATCTTAAGATTTTTTAGAGGCATATATTAAGATTTATAATGTTTATTTGTATATACAGTTAATTTACTCATGTATAAAGATTTTTAAACAAGAAAATAAATTATTAAAAATTAATTAATAAATTAATAGAAATCAAACTAAATTATTTTAATTGAATTGAACTAAACTAAGTTGCATGATGTCCATTTTTATAATAGTATCCCACGCGTGGGAGCGATGTTTGGGAATATTAGTATATCCAAAACATTAATTACGAAAATTTGATTTTAAAAACGTGGTAGGTGAAAAATAAACTAACACAGACACGTCATTCCATTTTCCGCGAACGCGATTGTTGCAAGATATTTAAAATAAAAATGTGTTATTATTCAAGTTACATTAGCAATATTATTTATTGTTCTAAATAAAACATATACTGCAAAATGTAGAGGTGGATTGTAAGTTTAAAAATAAAGATTTGAAAGATATCTAAGTTCAGAATCAAAAGATATTTACATATGTATCCAAAGAGATGGTTTTAAGATGGAAAGAATCTGTTTATTTTCTGTTTAACAATAAGTGCACATTAATTAGATGAAAAGATGGCGTTAATATCGATAAAGACTACGAATTTACGTCACTATTAAGATTTATTTTGGAAATAACTTAAAAATATAATAAACATTTTGTATTTTAAAGAGGATATATATTATATTTAGTTTTTGGAAAATATCTATTGTAGTTATTTCAAAATATTTGGAGTTTTGGTTTGAAATCCGCGAGTGAAGTCAAAAGAAATGGTATTTTTTTATACTGTTAAGGTCAAAAGAGTTGACTGTCAATATGGCGGTGAGGAAAGCTATAATAACTTTGCACAATGAACTTACACTCAATACAGATATTTGAATTTCAACAACACGTCTCCTTTCAGAATATATCGCTGCGATTGAAACCTGCTCTGACTGAGAGAGAGAGTCCATTAACGAACAAAAGATGATTATAAATGCTACAGAATTGAATATTCATTTTTATTTCATTTTTGTTTGCATTAATTTTGTTATTGATATTTGAAAGATATTCGATTAAGTCCTCCTCAACAATTATTATTGAAAATATAATTATAATTACATTAATAAGTATATATATATTTGATACTATTTATTACTAGTGTTCATGAAAAGGTGGTAATTGAAGACAGTTAACTCATCTTTTACTTTTAACGTGTCTGTTGATGTAATGAGATTAGAAAAGGGATATGATGCATTAATATTTCACAAAGTAAGTTATGAACTTATGTTTTTTGTCTCAATTCGTATCAATATCATATAGATTAAATGGCTTTTGTATATCTGTGATTTAGCAAGAAACTTCAATTTTCAATACTATTGGGTTCTTTTTATTATCAAAATTCGTCTTATTATTAAATTTAGGCTTTTCAATTACTTATCATGTTATAAATTAACTCATGATTAATTTAAGTAAACCTGTTTTTTTTTATTTTTTTATTATGACCTGTATACGAGGTTCTTATAATGCGTTTTCCCGTGTGTGTAATCCAATAACTTAATTGGTACTACTTTTGGTAATCTCAGAAATTTTAGAGACGTAGTACTTACATTATTATTTAAACATTTTGCATAAAATGACTTACAAGATTCTAGTCTCTCTTTTGTTGCGCCTTCTTAGTTTATATTTCTAAGATGTCACCCCATGATGTGGAAATATGACATCCTATTAAATTGTTTTATACCATTTAATATAAAGAAGCTAAATGTTTGATTAGATCATTTTTTTTTAATATATGTATGAATGTTAAAAATATATGTGATACACATATTGTCCCGTTCTGTGTAAATTGAATTAAGGAACTAATATAAATGTATCTAATTTTGTAGTTTGATAGTGCTCTTTATAAATACCATTAAGAACCAAGAACTCTGCATTATTGTAATTGTCAATAATTAAGCTATTTTAACAATAGTAGATATATTTTTAATACAGTTTAATTATCATTAAAATGTACTCTTCACCTTTGCGAAACACAGATTAAAACAACATTAAAGCGCTAGAACCTGCACATGGTATCCCCCTCCCCTCTGTGACGTCACACCCCGCCCCCCTCCGCCGCCCGCTTTATCGATCGCGCGACCCCCTCGTAGACTGTTCTAGTGTTATTTAGGTATCTCGAGATCTTATGGTATTTTTATTATTGTCCATGGTTTTCGGTTTTAATTAATATTGTTGATCTGCTTTATTTATACATATGTAGTAAAATATGTTTAATTAAAAAGCAAATGGCACAGATACGACAATAAATCATTGATTACAATAATTTAAGGCTTCAGTAATTTAGAAAATCGATGTCGATGTCAGTCGATGATAAATATTATTTTAATAACGACCCTATTTAGGTAAGATTATATTTCATATTTTTTGCACTATTTTAAATATTCATTATATATATTAAGAATTTAGTAAAAAATAAGAAATCCAATTATATATACCGGGTGACTATCAAGAACATAAATAATAACAATGAATTTTCTCTAAGTCTCTGAATCAATTCACTGAGCTTTAATTTTACAGATGCGCCCAATCAAACAATAAAAGGCGACAATGTAAACAACATGCAGCAGCAGTCATATCCCAGGGAGTATCAGCCCGTACCTCAGGGCTCCATGTACCCTGGGCCTCCGCCCCCTTGGGAAACACCGGCTTACGAACCCGCCGGGGACGTTTCATGCTTGTGAGTCCTTCCCTTGATTTGGCTCCTGGATTCCATCAAATTCCTAACGACTTCCATTCCTTGGTCAATTCCCAATTTTAATTGCTTTTATTTTGTTTATTTCTTCAGGATAGTGTTTTTAACTAATATACCGTATTGTAATTAAGTTTATTAAAGTTTATTAAATTATTAAAGAAGTCAATTTTGTAAATGTCAATTAATTTGTGATATTTTTTATTTATATAGATGACTTATTGAAATAATTTGGTAATCATGATTGTTTTATCCTTAAATCCCATCCTTGGCTGCGTAGCAGTGGACTTGGTTTCTAATATAAAGCGTTGTATGAGAATAGCTTGTCGCAAAGGTAATATCGTATATACGTATGTATTTTATTATGTTTTTATAGTATATGTTAAAAAAACGTGCTTTGTGACAAGCCCTTTAAAATTAGACGATTAAATTACAAAAATGTGTAAAAAATAGAGATTTGCTCTTCATAGATGTTTATTTTGTATAGGCAGTATAATTTTTAGTTCCTATTTATAATTAATAAGAAGTTATTGTAACTAAAAATCGAATGCTGCCTGTACAATCAAGAATTACTGTTACTGTTTTAGTTTTTAATATTTTTTAGCATTAGGTAAGTGTATTTTGTTAGCTTCAAGAAGCCAAGATGTATGTTAGACTGCTAACGCTGCCCCCTCCCTCCCTTTTTGTTTTCCCCCGCGCCCGGGCTGCAATAGATTTATTTAAATATGATTTTATAGGTGCCTGCGAGTTTTCAGATCCTTTATTAATGTTGTTTACATTGTCGCCAGGTATGCATTTATAATATTCGTAGTACTGTTTTGAGCCCTTTGGAATTATTTTATGTGTTCCAAATTGTCTCATCACACTACGACCTAATGTTTCATGAGGTAAAGTTCAACATCAAAACAGTTTGAACCATTGTTTAACCTTAATTGTGTTACCGAAGGGAAGAATGAATTTTTGGGCTAATCAAAATAGTTACTAGAGTTATGTGAATAGAATTTAGATTTATATTATCAAGTCTTCCTTCGCACTATCTATGATATGGTTTAATTCAGGATCAGTGCGAAAGGAGTCGAGGTAGTCAGTGTTTAGTGGCATGATTGTTGTCAATAGTTTTGCAAGGGCTTATCGGCCTCTAGTTCTAAAGAAGAAGATATTAGTTATATATTATCCGGTTACGGCAAGGAGTATGTCATGATACCATACCTAAGTCGTCGTCGGATTAAATATTTGTGTCAAAAACATGAAACACATATTAAATTTAAATATATCTTGTTTGTTACAGCGGCCCAGATACCACAGAGAGGCAGTAAGTATTTAAATAACAGAAATGGCTTCCATAATTTAGATTAAATCATAGTCCTTTAGTTGTGATTTCTCTTTTCAACTACTTTAAATACATACATATTTAAACCTTAGTAAGATTTTTTTTTAATATTGGAAATCTAGAAATGTAATATTCCTACAATATAACTTAATAATTTAAATATTTTTAATTATTGTAACTTAAGTAAGATTATCAAAATTCCAGGTTGCAAACGCAAGGAGGATATGGCTTCGGATACGCTGCCTTCCCCGAAGAAGCCGCGTTTGGTTTTCACAGATCTGCAGCGGCGTACTCTGCAAGCTATTTTTAAGGTAAAACTCAATTTCTAAATTATTAGCATTTAGCAAAAGTGATTGATACCATAACTAGATGTAACTATGCATTATTTATAATTATCAATTTATTCATATTAATACACGGATATTTACATATTGAATGTGCTCAAATTTATATTAAAAATATTCCAGGAAACAAAAAGGCCATCGAAAGAAATGCAAGTGACGATAGCACGACAACTCGGCTTAGAGCCAACCACGGTTGGTAATTTCTTTATGAATGCTCGCAGACGATCTATGGACAAATGGAAAGATGACGACGCTCCATCCACTGATCTAGACCAGCAGTGCGATGGACAAGACCTAGATCACGTCCCGAGTCTAGACTCGGCTGAGTCTGAGGAAGATCACGACGACCAGGACGACCACCTCTTGTGACGCCCTATCCCCCAGCAGCATTTGCTCGTTCTCTGAAATGAAAGTGAAGTTGCCGGGGAATTCGGATGTTACTAACAGTTTATTGCTCGATTTCTAGCCACCGCTTTGTTTCTAGTCAAGTTGGTAATCGAATATCTCAGGTAACTTCGAGTTAAAGTGTACAGGAAGTGACTTTAGTGCGATGTTGGTCCAGAAACTGATCTCTCAATATTAAATGTTTCTAGTCAAACGTAATCAAATAGTTATTTGTTCTTCAGTATTAGATAAAATGTGTATTATTTTATTTATTTATAGTGGATTTTTATCGCCTGAATACATTTAGCGAGTATCAATAGTTAGAAAAGGGTATTAGTGATGTAAAAATTAAAATCAAAATGTTTGTTTTTTACAGTTTTTTTTAATATATAATATATAATAGGTAAATGTTTTACAAAACTTCAATATCTCAAAAAATATGTTTTATACAAAAAAGCTTAAATGTATTCAAGCGGTTTAGCTTTTGTAGTTAAAATGAAATGTAAACAGTTTTTGTAAACTGTTTTATTAAACGCGATATTTAGTAGAAATGTCCGATGAAATCGGATAAGAAAATAGTATTTTTTTTTTACTCTGTAACGTCGGAATTTAATAAATTTGTTGGCTGAGATATTTAATTTGCTGAAAGTTTCAAATTAAATGCATATGTTTTATATTAAATTTATAGTTTAATATTTTTCTGATTTGTCATGTGTATGTTTTAAGTTATTAAGTTAAGCGTAAAGACACAGTTCATACACGTGTTAGCATCAACGTTCGTATATTTCGACGAAATGTAGTTTAATTTTGTATCCTCTAGTCAAGAGATCTCGTGAACATTCCATATTTTTTGACGGGAGTGGACGACAACAATGAAAGGTAATCGTACGTGATATTACTTAAAGTTATAATAATTAGTTAAGGTCGGCTTCACTTACGTGTAAGGGAAAATGAGAAATCTAGTCCGAGTTGTGCAAAACGTAGTCTATTGAAGGATAATATCAATAAAGCTTAATGTACCTATATTAGGCCTTAAAATAAGTTATTGCTTTTTTTCTGGTCACATCGTATTTCGCCCACGATTTATTTCTTAAAAACTGGCGCATCACGACGCCCACCACTTATTATATTAAGGGTTAGTTAGTTTAATATAATTTAAATAAGTTATTTATTTATACAATACTTTGTATTTGTACTGCGTACAATCGCTCACGTTTATTTTATCTTTTTTAGTACAACACATTTGTACCTATCTGTACCAAAGGAATGAGAAGTGCAATTTATTTATATTAAGATAGTTGCTATTACATTTTCGGTTAAAGCGCATATACGTATGGTGTATGTTAATAAATAAATAAAATGTTACTGTATAAAAAATGATAATTTCTTATGAAATGTACTGTTACATTTATTAGACGGGGGATTTCTATGACTCGATGTTTTATATCCACGTAGCGTCATCTTAAATGACTGTTCTGCCTCCTCTGTGCAGTGCTCCCCCTCCTCCCGGGGGGAGGCCTCGGCGCACAAATTGACATTTAACATTTTCTATACCAAAGATATACCACATGATTTGAAACAGATTTAATTTTTCTAACATAATATTTATTTTATAAATCATTATATAAAATAGTTGAATATATTTAGTTGAAGCATTGAAATGTTACAAATACAGTTGAAGGAAGATAATATAATATTTTTGTGCATGTATAGTGCGCTTTCTCTCTGACTGTACATAGTACGTGAATATCAATGTAAGAATAAATGTAAATTTTATAAAGTCCTTATTCTTTTATTTATTATGATCCCCTTATATCTATAAATGTATTTGTGAGCACAAATTTTGACTCTACACAGCCCGTTTTAGAGATGGTTCTTTTCTATCTATTATCTTATCTATAAAATTATTTTTAATTATTGTAATCGATTCAATGTACTTAATTTTAAAAATGGAACGTATTTACAATGTTAACAACAGTTTTGAAATTCGAAAGTTTTAAATCCTTCATTGATTTCGTTTCATATTGTTTTGGTAATGTAATTAAATACTAGCTAATGTCAACAATTTCTCATCCGTGACACTGCGAACGTGGTATGGTACAAATAGTATTAAACAACTTATATATTATTATTATTATTATCACTTATTATTATTATTGTCACTTGTTCTTACGTTTTTTTTTCAGAGATCCAATATTTAAATAAAACTAGTGCATTTCTGCAAAAATATATCGCTCTTACTATGAAATAATTTTAATTTAGGTCACTCAGGCTTAATGAGCTATCAAACTGAGTTTTTCTAAAAATTTATATTAATAGAACAGATATAATATAGTTACACTTATAGGTAAATCTTTGTACCCCTCTTACCATCACCAATATTTCGCACCTCTTATTTGAGAAAAAAATATTTTTTAGTTCTAAGTTTTACCATCTTCATTGGCTTTATTATTATTTTTAGAAATTGTTATAAATAGGGGGACATAGCGGGCCACGGGGCAAAGCGAGGCGCGCTTTATAGAGCTGGAAGTAAACGCTGTACGAACTGTCAGATGCGTCGCTATGATTGATCCTTAGACGGCATGGGACCTTCATAAGCTTCCCACGCCCTTTCATTTATATATATACACAAAAATATCAAAACAAGTGTTTTTCTTAATTTTTTTGTGAAATTGAATATCAATTCTTTCTAAAACGTATTTATGTACTGTGGTGTGTTATAGTTTATTAGGAATCAAAATCTCTGTTGATTTTTTAATCAAAAAGCACACGGTGATTGAATGAAAGGTAAGATGACATCAGTTTCTCTTTAATTTTGGCTAAGCCGGTGGGGCATACTGGGGTATGGTGCTCGGGGCAAAGCGGGGCACACACAGAAAAGCTCCACTTTGTCCCGTTTTAAGGACTTCTAAGTAGTAATATATTTCTTTTTTTACATCTTTAGCTAATATGCTGCGCACATACAAGAGGAAAACTGAACAACATTCCTGATCTATGCAAGCTATGAAACAAGTTGTACAATTTTGACCCGTAACATTACACAACCATTGCAAAAATAACACAATTGGATAAGAATATGCAAACTCCTCTTAGGCAGCCTTCTCCACAACTTGGTTGTCCGTGGATGGTCCAGACAAACAGACTACAGAACAAATAATGGCGGTGTAGAAAGAAAAAAGACAAAATAAAACTATTTAGTTTGGAAATTGTGTTTCGTTACCTTACTTTACCCCTATGCACGGGGCATAGCGGGTCAAATGCCTTTGTTTACTTAAGTGTTCACATCTCTTAGATTAATTATGTTATCAACATAAATGTATCCATAGTCATTCGAAATGAATTAGGCTATGATTTAAAGTTAACACCCTTAATTTAATCACATTAATTTTTTTTTAGAAATGTTTAAACATTAAGTACCCCACTCTGCCCCCTCTTCCCCTACACTACATACAGAACAAATACTTCTTATGTTATTTGATTACAGCTAATGAACTGGTGTTATATCTGCGTTAGTTATTATATTTTAAGAAAATAAAAGTTAAACAATATTAAACAATGAAATAAAAGTTTAATGGAAGGTTTTATTACGTTAGTATGGAAAAACAAAACATTATCTTTTTTTTTAATAACTGTTTTGGTAGCGAGTTTTAAATTAGCCACAAGGTTGGAACAGCCTTCTAAATCTCATGACTCAGTACCTCTTCGGATCCAACCTACGACAATCGGCTTAAGAGTCAGCACTGTGACTAGACTAACAGTACACTTTTTAGCTAACTAATTCAAAACTGAATGTTTAATATGAAATGTATTATTAAGGTATGTCGGGATAAATTTGTTGTAAGTTTTTTAATATCACTCCATCTAACGGCCAAACATAGAACTACAAAGTTTAGTTCATGTGGATTTCTGCTTTTTGTATGAACCTTGATTTTTATAAAAAGCCTTAACAATAAAAAAATACACTCAATTAGACATATAATTAAAGAGGTTATTATAATAGAATAAGAACCTATCATGTGGGAGCTCATGGAGGTTTTTACACCCCTCCCCCAAATAGTTCACATTAAATGGGGATACCTTGTAATTTACGAAAATGTATTAAATTATTAATTTCCTGCTTTAACCGTCCACACTATATTATATTAATAAATTTCTAATAAGTTGTTTGAGAAATAAATTTAACTTTACTTTTTTGCTTTATGCAAATAATTTTTTTTTGATAATCCCCTAAAAAAAATAAAATAGAATTTAAAATTTTATTCTTTTTCAAATATTACAATAGATGAAATCAAACTTTAATAATTAATGTATTTACTCGTTTCATTTTATATTTATATTTTAATACAAAGATTTATAAGAATTGTAGTTAACATATTTTACGTTGACAACAATGGATATTAATATTACGAGTATTAATTACTATTGGAAATCTCTTATACGCCTTATTAAAGACAAAGGACATAATGGTTTAAACTCTTTTTAAAAAATTAAATAAATAAGGTTAAATTATAATAAATGGCATCTTATACTATGTATGATATTTATAATTAATTAAAAATATTTGTTTTAGGTAAATACTAATGAAAGTATATTGACTTCAAAGTTCGTTATTTTCGAGAACGACCGCTTAGAGGCTAATTGCGCTTAATAATTATATATTTCAAATAACTTATTCATCTCTACTTGTAAAGTTACTTAACGGTTTTATTTATCTCTATACATAATATTAATTAACTGATACATTTTTGAAAAGTTATATTTTCTGAAATTACTGTTAATAAATCAACCCCAAATTTAAATAGGGTTTTTTATTTTAATTAAAATTAAAATTTTATCTTAAAACTCAAAACATTCATAAGTGAATCAAATGAACACAATTTAATTCAAAACTAATATATATTTCTTGATCCGAGTCCGTTTGTTTTTATTTAACTTTCTAGTAGAAGCAAGGAACATTATTACTTTTATTGATATACTCGTAGTTCTGAAAAAGATGTGGGTTTTTATATATCAGATATCCCGAGTAAATCCGCGTAATAAAACTAGATGGATAACTATAAATTTTGTATATTCTGAGTATTAATTTCATATTATTCTAAGAAAATAAATGTGAGTTTTTTTTAATGCATATAACATGTCCAATCAATCAATCAGTCATCCTCCATGATTGATGGTACGATAATGGAAAGTATTTCATTTGGGTCTGTATAACATTTTATTGAACATGTATTAATAATTATCACCTGATAGGTTTAAAACAAGTTAGCTCGGGCTACACTTATCGATTTAATGAGCACTACTAATAGAAGTGCTATATTAGTTGAGCGAAGCTAAAAGTGTATATTCTAGACCTAAAATCAATGTGCCCATCCCGATGTCGTTAACCCGCTTTTGAGACCTATTTTTGACTAAATGCTTTGAAAAAAAGAAACTCATTTAAGAAATCTAAACGCCTAAGGCTTTAAGTCATTTCACTTCAGAAGACAAAGGGCTTTTAAAAAAATCTTGGGAAAAGAAAAATATACAAAAGGTCACTAGAGCTAGAGTGTGCGAGGTAGACAAAGTTATGTGGCAAGCTATGCGTGCAACGGGGATGGGTAGATGAAAATCAATTTATTAGGTAGTGACGTCACGTTTCGCGCAAGCGTATTTCATATTCACCCGGGATAGGGTTGCTAGAAGTTAAATAGCGGTCTGTTATATAGGGTGATTAATTTTACCCATGTGAAAATACATGTACATTCAAAAATTATTAGAAATAAGATAATTGAATTAATTATTTATGTAATAATATTTGTATTTAAAAATGTAGAGTACAATAGAATGGTGGTAATGGCAATATAAAAGACAAATATTTTGTACCTGTTAGCAGTTATTCAGGTAAAAACATTATAGGAAGAGTTAGAAATATTTTTTATTAACTGTTGCGGTAAAACATAATTTTTATATTTTTCTTCAAATTCAAGGCTAACAAATAACGTGAAAACAATAGAATTTAATGCTTTCATAAAACTATTAGCTAAAAATGAATAATACGGTATCAAAGAATAAATAATTTTTCAAACGAACATTATTTTTGACGTCAATCATAAATCCTCAACAGGTCGCTATAAAATTAAAACATCTGTACTCAGGGTTATTTTAAATCATAACTTGGTAACCCCATATCATCTGGGCGGGCTGCCCAAAATAGCGCGACGCAGGGGGGCAGTACCGCTTGCGCCTTTCAGTACAGCGGCGACGGTGGCGCCGACTGCACGCGATGGCGTCCGTCGCCGCATGGCTGCCGTTCGCGCGCGCCGCTGCCATCGGCTGGGTTCCCATAGCCACGCACCCGCTGCCTTCCCCTCCCGTCCCCAAGGATCGTAGACGAGCTGAGGACGAGAAACTACTGATAAACGTTTCAGGAAGGCGTTTTGAAACCTGGAGGAATACTCTTGAAAAATATCCCGATTCCTTGCTCGGATCCACTGAGAGGGAATTCTTTTATGATGAGGACAGCCGGGAATATTTCTTCGATAGAGATCCAGATATCTTTAGGCATATACTAAATTACTATAGAACTGGAAAGCTCCATTATCCAAAACACGAATGCTTGACTGGTTATGATGAAGAGCTTGCGTTTTTCGGAATCCTGCCAGATGTTATAGGTGATTGTTGTTATGAGGACTACAGGGATAGGAAACGTGAAAATGCGGAACGGCTAATGGATGATAAGCTTAGTGAGGCTGGGGACCAGAGCCTGCCTCAGCTGACAGATTTAAGGCAGAAGATGTGGAGAGCGTTCGAAAACCCCCACACATCAACAGCTGCTTTAGTATTTTACTATGTAACAGGATTTTTCATTGCCGTCTCAGTGATGGCCAACGTGGTGGAAACAGTCCCATGTGGACACAGACCAGGGCGCGCGGGCACACTGCCCTGCGGTGAAAGATATAAAATTGTATTCTTTTGTTTGGACACAGCTTGCGTGATGATATTCACAGCTGAATACTTGCTCCGATTGTTCGCTGCACCGGATCGATGTAAATTCGTGAGATCTGTCATGTCTATTATTGATGTGGTGGCAATCCTGCCATACTATATTGGTTTGGGGATCACTGACAACGACGACGTATCTGGAGCTTTTGTGACCTTGAGAGTGTTTAGGGTATTTCGTATCTTCAAATTCTCGCGACACTCGCAAGGGCTTCGGATCTTGGGGTATACCTTAAAGTCATGCGCCAGCGAATTAGGATTCTTAGTGTTTTCTTTAGCGATGGCTATCATTATATTCGCGACGGTCATGTTCTATGCTGAGAAAAACGAGCAAGATACAAACTTCACATCCATTCCTGCCGCCTTCTGGTACACCATCGTGACCATGACCACATTAGGGTAAGTTTGTGCATGAGGTCTTTAATTTGACGCTGAACTGACACCTGTCGCTACATTAAACATTCAGTTCAATAATTGCTGTCATGGCGTTAAGGATTTCCCTCCATAAAGGGCTTAGCCCGTGAAATATTGATGCCGCATAGCGTGTTTTAATTGCCATTTCATCTGTAAACGAGTGCGACATCGTAAAACATTTTTAAATCGTATTTTGCGCGTTTCAGCGCGGAGAAATTACGCACCGTAATAAAAATTCCTGCGTAGATGATTAATTGTCGATTAATTCTCAACAAAAAGTTCTTTTCATATACATACGTGCCCAGTCTTTGTTTACGTGCTTTAGGTTGGGCTTTAATTTGTATGTCTTATAATATTACTACATAATTACTGTATATTAATTATAAAGGTAGGCTTTTTGTGTAATTACAATTACAGAAATCAGTATAATAAAATTAATAAACAAAACTGTTTTTAAAAGATTAAAAACATCCAATAAAAATTACTGTCTATAAAGTAGCTGATTTTTCCAAAAAACATATTCATACGTTTTCTTTATGTATATATATTTGTATGTATATATACTTTCTTAATATATCTTGAAATGTCGCAACTATTTCGATGCATTTAAAATTAAGTTTATTAATACTTCTCTGAACTTGTGTGACTGTCCCAATTTATACTAGGAAATGTTTTATTATAACCAATAAACATAAAAATTATTATTAATATTACTTAGATTGATATATTAAATTAGTATATTCACTCTCAGTAAGTCACTATAAACTATATCTAATGACTTCATTCAAAAGGATATTTTAAATAAACTCGGTTTTATTTATTTTAATCACTACATCTGCGGATCTGACCCTCGATAATGACTCTTTTCCAACCCCTTATTACATTTGGGTTGAAAACCTTTTCATCCCTTTTGATATATAAAGGTCCGGAGATAGGACGTTAATAAATTTTCTCGCCATTTTTCCTCCTCATATTGAATATAAACAAATTAAAAAACTATTTGTAAGTTGGTCTTATTGCGTAGCGTTTTACTGGAGACTTTTTACACTCTTTGTCACGAATTGGCTCGAAAACTACTTGACGGAAAATTATGAAACTTTGCAATCAAAAAGACACAAATTAGGTGAAGGTTTAAAAAAAAAATTTGAAAAAAGACGTCAAAAAAAAAAAAAAATTTAATGTCATGTCAAAAAACTGACATCCCATTGAAGTCAATGGGAAACGATGAGTCAATACACAGGTCTCGCTTCGCTCAATATGCAAACGGCACCCGAGATTTCGCGAGCGCAGTGAGTCGAGATTGAGGGTTTGTTGGCGCCCCTAGTATATGCATAAGACAATATGTATATATCTTAATAGATTTAGAGTCTTCTGCAATATATAAACTGTTTTCGTTTTGTCTTTAGTTTTTTGTCAGTGGTCCGTCAACATTTTAAAAGTTTAGAGATTCTTTAAGTGATGACAGCTTAAACTTTAAGTTACAAGGTTTTTCGATTAATTTATTGAGCAATTATTATTTTACAAACTATGTTTACCTGCGGTTTTATCTGCAGTAGTGAATCTCCGTTATAATAATATATAATTATGTGAAAATCCAAAAAGTTTTCCTTTATTTATTATTTGACAAAGAAACATTATACCTGTTATATATAAGGAGGTTTTAGACCTGGAAGAGGGTGTATAGATCAGATCTTTTCCCTCCGCATGATCACGGAAAAGTTTTTGGCCCTAAACCAAAAGGTTTTCTGTGCTTTTGTGGATTTGGAAAAGGCGTTTGACAGGGTTGTGAGAAAGAAGTTATGGGAGATACTGCCCCGATACAATGTGAACGGACCCTTGCTACAGGCTGTAAGGTCTCTTTACCGAGATCACTCAGCCTGTGTGCGAGTAGGAGCTGGCATGTCGCCCTGGTTTGACATCCAATCGGGTGTTAAGCAAGGTTGCGCTATGTCAGCTTGGTTGTTCAATTTGTATTTGGATAGTTGTCTCCAAGGAGTGAAAGATAGTGACATGGGAGTGAAAGTAGGTGACCTTAAGGTCAATTGCTTACTATATGCAGATGATGCAGTGCTCATTGCATCATCAGAATGCAATTTGCAGGCATTGGTCACCACTCTGAAAGATGGGTGTGAAATTAATGGTCTTAACCTGAATGTAGATAAGACGAAGGTTCTGATATTTGAAAGAAATGAAGAAAGAACAGAATGTAAGATCAACGTGAATGATAAGATAATAGAACAAGTGAATGAAGTGGTATATTTGGGAAGTATGTTTAGCAGAGACGGAAGATACGAAATGGATGTGGAAAGGCGTATTGCTGCTGGTAACAGAGTCAATGGTGCTTTGACTGCATTGTTGAGACGGCAAAACGTCAGTATAGCTGCACGTTTGGCTGTACACAATGCAGTTTTGCTACCGACACTGTTATACGGCAGCCAAACGTGGGTAACACAGAAGAAGAATGTAAGAAAGATGAATGCTGTGGAGATGCGATCTCTTCGCAGAATATGCGGAGTCAGTCTAACTGATCGAATCCGCAATGAAGAGATCCACAGAATGGCAGGTACTAGCGAAGATGTCACGGTGAGAATGAAGAAGAACGTGCTCAGGTGGTTTGGGCACGTTGAACGAATGAGTGATGAAAGAATGGTAAAAAAGATTTATATGGGAAAAGTGAGCGGTAAGAGAGACAGGGGGAGACCTCGAGTGACCTTCGAAAACACAGTAGCTACGATACTGGAGGAAGGTCACGTAAAAAGCATGAGGACCCCCCGGAGGGCATGTATGAAGAAGTTGATGTCTGTGGCCGAGGCGAAAGAGGTATGCAGAGACCGTAGCGTTTGGCGCTCCGTCGTCTCTGGCTACCCCGCAAGGGATATGGCGTGAAGGTAAATAAATAAATAAATATAAACATTATACCACGTTCAGGATCGGTTAGGTTATCAGGTTAAGTTGTTTACATGTAAATTGATTACATACAAAACTTTGTAATAGGTTTCTCTCTTGAAATGTTTCTGTACATACAATGCAGTAGTAGTAGTAAGTAGTAGGTAGTATAACATAAATACATATGTATGTATGTTGTACTATCAATCATACTCTATATAAAAAAAATATAAAAAAATTATAAAGATTTGACAAGTTATTCACCCGTTTTTATTAAATCACTTAAATTAAAAACGTGTATATTAAATAGGCAACATAGGCTAATATTGTTTTTTAATACGTGACAAAAAAAGTGTCAATCTATTTGAACGTAAAACTCTATTCTAATATGGATCTCAATATGTTATTAGCATCTGAAATCAAATTAAGACAGTTCAAGTCTAGCACTTTTGTATAAGTTTTCTTCCGCCGTAACTTCCGAGACCTTCACCTGCTTGGCACAAGTATAGTATTATTATTGTTATTTTATGTATACAAAGAAAACTACTCCAAAACAGCTCCATTACTTTTCATTTTATTAGTCTCTGGTTTCCACATTGTCAATGCACATTAATATATTTACGATAGGAATACCTTACCTCTAGTTGCATAACTAGTTTTCTAGGTCAACTGGAACGTTACATGTGACAGACAGACAGTCGCCACATACAATTTTATACGTTGAATTCAGGGACGATTTCAAAACAGTTCTAAAATAAAAATTTTACGTGTTTTTCTCAATTTCTATGTCACGTATAAAATAAAAATATTCAGATGAAAAACAATGCAATAAACTAAAGAATAAAATAAAAAATATATTGTTGTTATAACTTGTCAGTTAAAAATATTATAAAAAATAAAAAAAAAGATAAATAAATTAAGATTAATTCATTTATTTTAAACAATGTTTAATTTATAAATAAATGTTTTGATTGTAAATTCGAATTATTAACACTTTTCCAAGAATATATTGAATATTTGTGAATAGCATCTTAAAAGATTCTGTATTGTCGGTGAGGACGCGTTCGTGCCAAGGATAGTAAAAATATTGCAAACTCTAAAATGTTTAATGAATAGTAAATGTTTTATGAATTAGTTATAACTAATAATTATATATTCCAATCCAATCAAATAGTTGTTAAAATTTTAATAATTCTATTTTATTCACCCTTTTTCTACGAAGATGAAGAAGTATGAAATTTTGTACAGTTAAGTGCACAGCGGAAAGAAAATATTTTTATAAATTATGCATAAATTAAATTGAATATTTATTGTTTACGTAAAAATGTCTAATATATAAACTGACACAGAGTAGATTGTCACCAGATATAACAGATATACAAAAAATACAATATTTATAGAAGAGTTACTTTTGTAGGCTTGATGAAAATTACCAAACTTTAATTAAAATGTATTTGAATTATGTTATAATAATTATATACATTTTGCATTTTATAAAAGGGGGGAGGGGGGGGGGTACATTTTATTACTTTGAATCATCTGTTCCAATAACTAATAGTGTTTGTAGGAAGCTATTTAGCATTGCTTCTAAATGGTGCATGTATTATTCATTTTGGTGATTAGTCAACTGTTTAATGATTTGATTTGCTCCAACGAATCCTTAACCAATTAATATTGCATTAAATAGCAATAATTGCCTTCACATATTATTAATTAATCTGTATAATTATATTTAATATTTTAAGTACACAAAATAGGAAAAAGTAATTCAGAACATTTGAATCTAATAATATAAATATAACAAAACAAAAAGTTGTTCTTTTCTTTTCTTTTCTTCGGTAGTATTTTTTGAGCGAAGCGAACGAAGTGAGCGGAGCGTTTTACTGGAGACTTTTTACATTCTTTGTCACGAATTGGCTCGAAAACTACTAAACGGAAAATTATGAAACTTTGCAATCAAAAAGACACACATTAGGTGATGGTTCTTATAAAAAAAAAATGAAATATGTCCTCAAAACAGAAAATATATTTTTTAATATCATGTAAAAAAAATTATATCCCATTGAAATCAATGGGAAACGATGAGTCAATAATCTGGGCTCGCTTCGCTCAATATGCAAACGGCACCCAAGATTTCACGAGCGCAGCGAGTCGAAATTGAGGGTTTGTTGGCGCCCCTAGTTAAATTTAGAAGGCATTATTTTTCAACAGCTTTCTTCACTCATTTGATATGATTAAAATATATTTATTACTAAAATTAAAACAAACAAACACACAAGCTAATAAATAAATTATCTTCGCCAGGCTCCCTCACAGAACAAGCTCAGCTACAGAGAGATGAGTCCATAATTAATGTAGAGCTCTGCGCTCAACCTGCTCTGTAATCACTTCCGTGTAATTTGAATTTCTTGTTGCATATAACTATCCTCTTAATTAAGTCCGGTTTCATATAAAGCTTAAAAGTTATTTATTGAAGATGGGATTTTTCATATTGACATCAATTTATAACACTAATAAAGTCAACTCAAAAATAGGCCTCAAATATCTTGAGCGTTATTTTTATAGAAATGTTGAAAATGTATTCATGACCTAATATTATGATATTATAGATTTATAATATTTGCATTTTTATTAATTAATTGCGTTTGAACATGGGCAATGCAAATACACAACATCTATTCGAATCAAAACAAAATGCTGGTATTTCATCTTCTCAACTTGCACCTAACTTGGTTTAAACTGTTGGTGAAAGAACTTAGCTGTTATTTGTATACAGTCTAAATCAGGGTTCACACAGTTTATTGAAGAACTTTTGCAGCTATTTCATGTGATAAGTAAAATATCTTAAAACTGAAACCCCTCCTTCCTTTCGTGTACCCTAGACTTCTTTACTCACCGTTTCTGTACATATGATAAGGAACGAAGGCAGATTTTTATATAAATATTTCTGTAGTAGACCTGTTATCAGACAGGTTGTCTGCTCGTTTATAATCTTCTCTTTTGCTAGTATTCAAACTCCAACTCTCAGTGAATGTATCTTTATTGGGAAGTGACATTTATAAGACGCCTGGTCGATCCAAAATCCTAAGCAATATCTATAGAATAACATTAATGAAATTCCACAACTAAAATCAGTACATAATGCATAAACATCAACCATTTATAATAAATAGCCGTAGGTTTAAGCTTACCATCTATTTGGAAATTTTATCACTGTACGTCCCATTACGTCTTAGTCATGTGTTAAAATATATGTTCTAAATATATTTACAGGAGTACTAAAATTAGTTATATTACAATGTCAAATTGTGTTAATAATAATAGATAATATTTTTTAGATTTCAAAGTTATAAATTTGTAACAATATTAATTTTTGTACGATTATCTAAATTAAAAGAATCACTAATTGTTACGTTGTTTTGGGAAAAAATGTTTGAAGTAATCTAATCTTATCAATTGGTTCCTGGCAGTCTCCCAACCACGTTTGTACCAGTCTTGTAACCGTCTAGACTCTAGACTACCTAGAGATATCTATATCTGGACCAATAATCTACAAAAACACAAACATTTAACACTTTTTTTACTATAAAAAATATCAACATACGATTCGACAACAAATAACATTACAGTGTTACTTTTTTGCTATTACGATATTAGACTGAGTTGCTACTGCTAGTACAGTACCAGACTACTTTTTTAGACTAAATCATATTATACTACGATATTTACGAAGTATTGGAATGTTTTGAATATTTTGGCAATGAATCAATTATCAAGACCACGTTAAAATAGCAAATATTAAGGAACCAAATACCATGTTACTCGTATATTGGTTTACAAAACTTCCAAAAGATTGTATCAGAAGATCCAAAAAGCTTTTGAAGGGTTCCGATTGTCCTCAAACTTTCCTCTTACAGCTGGTACCTCTGTCTATATATTATTTACATTTGCGATAATACGAATATTTTACGACCCTATATATATTTTATATATATATATATGTTTTTATGCTTAGTTTTATATATTGTGTTATCAGAATTCTTGACCTATTCACTTTACCCTTTCTGCTATATTAAGTACATTAATAGGATTTGGTGGCAAATATAAATCAGTTTGTAGTGCTGTCGCCAGTGGACATCTATGCCTTATATTTAATATTATTTGCTAATGGTTAGGGTCTGCGACACACACAGAGGAAGAGATTTGTTAGTGCGGCTCTCATACTCTTACAGAACAACTACTGTACGTCGTGGTGAATCTATTAAATACTTTTATTATTTCTTCCAACTTAATCTGACCACAGAAAACCTTTATAATGAAATCTCTCTTAGGTAAATATAATATATACACTAAATAATTTGAATAGTAATTAAATATCTTTAGGTATTAATTTGGTGATAGTTTTGGCTGTCTTCCAGCGTTGGTCGATACATCTCAAGAGGAAGTGAATGGGTTGTGCCAATCTACTTTCCCAATCGACCTTGGTTCATTTATTTATATCGGGAGCACGTTCTCTTCTCTTCTTATCTCTCTACTCTTCTCATTTATCTATTAATATAGCATATAAGTAGCACAATTTATTTTTTTCAAAAAAGGTATATTTTTAAAATAACAGTATTGTGTTAATGTGAATAAAATCAGTTAAACCTTGAGTCTACTTTGCGTTTAGACACTTATATTGTATACCATAATGACAATAGGAGGTATTAGGATAAGGCATATATTAAGACTTAGACTAATAGTAAACACCAGGTATATTTATTAAAATAATAAATGTGTAGTGTATGTTACATAACTATCGATTTTGAGATAAACTTGGATAATTTTTATTTCAAAATAAAATAAAGTATCGAAAGCTTTTTTACTTGATTAATTAGTTTTAAGGTAAGTAATATCAGTTGTTATTAAATCGTAATATAAAACCTGGAATTGCACCATTGTAATCGAATCAGATCATTTAGAGAAGAAGGGAAGCTTCTATTTCAATTCTTATTAAGACTAATTTTGTACAGTATATTTTTAATACTCGCGACACATCGTTTGGACAAATACAAATTTTGTGGAAATGACTCATTTTACATGTTTTAATGTAATATTTGGATATTTATGGGAATCGAACCTTGGCCCGCTGACGTATTTCCAGGCATTGACCCATTTGTTTGTTTACCACTCGTCGTGGATCGTCAAAAATATATTTATTCAAATTGTATCTTGAAAACTGAGTGATGGATGGTGTTTTAACATTCATATATATTTTATTTTATTTTAGGTGAACGAAGACAAATGTTATGTGAAAAAAAATGTTGAATATAAATAATAAATTTTCTTTAATTTTATTACAATCAAATTCTTAAGTGTTGTTAATGGATGGAATGGATATTGTAGAGTGATATTTGCGAGTTATAATATTATTATTCGATAATTGGAATCTTATATATATATATATGTATAGGTATCCTATCAGATGTGAAATATGTTTTAAGATATGTAAGTTTGTTTAGCCGACCACACTCGGGGATATGTATGAAATGTACAGACTGTTATTGCAGGGGTCGAATGAGAAATCCGTCAATTCAGAAGTTATAGTAATATCATCTGAATTGACGGATAAAATCAAGCACACGTATTCTTGCAGTCGCTGGAATACGTGTGCGCTTGATTTTATTTTATATATATGTACGTAAACGAGGAAGTCAAAATTGGCTATTTTGAAATAATTTCCTCTTATGACATAATTCATTATGACTTACTGTCTTTAAATGAGGGTTAGTTTGTCCCTTAGGTGGGAAATAAGTTTGGATGAAAAAATTAAAGATAAGGTCTTTCAAATTATATTCATAAAAAATTGTTATTTCCTGCTATATAGAAAAGGTACTTAAAACTTTTTAAATTACTATCTTTTATTGGAGCCTGAATGTTTCAATCTCCACAATCTTTTAGATTGTACCAATACAGTTAGTAGTTATTTATTCAAAGGTTAAAAGAGAAAATATATTCATTATTAGATCAGGACATGAGAGGCTCAGTTAGTTTTTATATTTAAATGTTTTTAATATTTAAACTTTCTTAGTATAAAACTATTTATAATTTATTAGTAAACAAATTGAGTAACTCCGGCAATACAATGTAGCATCATCAAAATTGTTTGCCAGAACATTAATTTTGCTACATTGTTGAATAGTTCATTGTACCGCTTTAATTCTGCATTTACTATAAATGGATAGTAATTGATGTCTGTTTGTAATATTACGTTCTTACGTCTTGTAGTTAGCTATACTTAGTCATATAATTTACACAATATATTTGTTTTGATTGGAGTAGGATCCAAAGTTATTGTATATTCATAGTTACGATTCCGATATCATGCGTTGTGGTCGATTTATTAATAATTTAGTTTTCATATAAAATCAGATGTTGACAGGAATTTGTCTGTGTTCCACCGGCACACATAATAAACCATCATTTATTCATAAAAATTTATAAAATCCGTTTCTAGTTTTATGATATTTTTAGTTAAATAGTTTTTATGTTTCTTATCTTATCCCTAAAAAAGGAGAGCAGCATCAATCACCAGTATCTGATGTACCTCGAGAATTACCAGTTGATCAATGACCGACAATACATACGGTTTTCGTCATGGTCCATCGACTGGTGACTAGTTGTATTGCTAGGCACGGATTTTCTTTTTCTAATTATTACATTTCTTGACATTGGTCTTGACATTTCTAGCAACTGTTGGTTTCGTTGGCTTGACTTGATGAAATTGGTAGTGATAAATAAAGCGAGGCAATATTTCAAGCCTGGCCAAAGACTTGCGCTTTATAAAATGCAAGTTTGGCCTCACGTGGAGTACTGTTCTCATCTCTGGTCCGGATTACCCCAATATCTGCTTCTACCTATTGACTGCGCACAATTGACAGCCGTACGGATTGTCGGGGACCCGGTGTTCTGTGAACGGCTGGACTTTCTGAAATTCCGTATAGACAATGCTCCTTGTGCGTCTTCTATCGTATTTACAACGAGGAGTGTTCCGATGCGCTATTTGATCTGATGCCTGCCGTCGAATGATCTTCACCACACAGCACGTCATCGCCTGCAATATCATCCATATTACCTGGATGCGTGGCCATCTTCTACTGTGTGGTTTTTTAAGAACTTTTCAAGGACTACATTTCCTTCGGCTTTATTTCCGGATCGGTAAAACACTCACCTTTCACTTTCATAAAAGGCGTATACTCCCACCTCCAAGGCCAGCAAGGTTTTTGCGCGGCGTTATTCACTTGTCATCATTAACCCGCATGCCTGTTTGTTCTTCTTGTACTTAAAAAAAACTCCGCAATATAAGTTATAGAATAAAAAAAGTATGTTTGCTCAGAACACAAACTTTCATCATACTTAGAAGCAGCAGTACTTAGTTTAGTCTGTATTTATTAGTTTTATCGCATTGTAATTGTAGTTCTATTATAATTTTTGATTCTCGTAAAAATTTGTGATATTCAGCAAATAAAATGTTCTATATTTTAACAGAAATTGTAACTAAAATTGATTTAATTAACACTCATTCAATATTTTTTACTAACAATCCAATAGACAAAATTTTACGGACCAAATACTGTAGTTAACATGTGGCAATTACTTTTATTTCAAGAATATTGCTCCGATTTGACCTCAATACTTTTTTATTTCCAAACATTTCAAAAATAAAACAAATATACTCATATACAAGTGATGAAGTGTGGACATTAATTTTCCCTTCTTCCGGATTTACACAAATGTTTTAGATCAAAATATTTTTCATAACAATCATATTATTCATACCAGATGTATATTTGTCCATGTTTTGATGTTATCAAATCACTGCCTGTTGCTTTTACGTATTATTATGACATAATCGAAGGGCTTATATTTTTGCTTATATAAAAAAGTAAAAAGGGATCTTAAAAGATTATTCATTTATTTTATCCTTACCCAGCTGTCTTCAGGTGCAGTATCATGTGTACTACTGCCACTCATAAAACTGTTGCTATCTTACAGAAATAATTGTTAGATAAATTTTTCAAATTTGGTAAAAGCTCGAAATTACAATTCAACTCTTCACATAGAAAAATAAATGATAGATTCATAATGAAGTTGCCTCTGCTTTTGAAACTTATTAAAAAATTCAGCTTCTATCACTTTCTTCTCCTGTTGTCACTAAATCACTACATCAAAAAAGTATAAAAAATTTAACATGATTTTAATTTTTCTAAAATGGAATCAAAAGACATTATTACATGTCTTGGGACCTTAAATATTAAGAATACTTCTGACTTACGGGGATTATCTGTAAAGGTGAAAGGCTCAATAGTGGACGTTGTTTCAGCTTAACTCGCGACTATTGACAATTTTATTTTATCGACTGTATTTCATTCATTTCATTCAACACTCATTTAACACCCCACGGTGTATCCTGACCTAATGAAACATTGGAAAGTAATACCCCTTTTGAAAATAATAATAAACAGGTCGGTTTCACAAAAGATCGATTTACTACTGATGCTGGAATCTCTCTTATAAGACACATATTTGAAGAAAAAACGCAGGATTTTAAAGTATTCTCTTTTGTAATATGTAATGTATCACGATGTAATTAAGGCTCTAAAATAGTGCATTGGTTTACTGTTAATAACTCACCAATAAAAAGACCAACTTTCGCAGATTTACAAGACCTAAGGTAACTGTAACGAGTTACGCGACGGAAGTTGTTGAAGACAGTGTTCTTGGCATCACTGTAGATGCTAAATTACAATAGGGCCATCATATAGTTGGATTGTCTAATAAACAAATAAGATCCCTTGAGTAACGAGACTACTTCCAAGGTAGTTTATTTTAGTTATTTTTATAGTATTATCCTAATCTGAGTACAAATAATATTTTCTTTTAAAATAAGAAAGCAGTGCAATTTACAATTTGGTCCCAAGGGATTCCTTACGAGATAAGTTTAAGCAGTGTAATATACTCACGGTCACTGGTCAGTATATTTTTGAAAATCTTAAATATATACATACAAAAAAAGTGAGTAATTCTTTTATGGGGCAAGGTATAAATAACACTGTTTCAAAAAGCTCTCAGTAAACGTTCAAATTTTACCCTTTTATAAATTTAAAGAACTTGTTATGGAACGTTTGTGTGCTATCGGATTCTACAATATATATATATATATATATATATATATATATATATATATATATATATATATACATGATGGACCCTGGTTATGAAGCGCTCGCATCCAGGCTACTTCACGATTTAGTATAAATGTAATTTAGGTCTTAAGTATTACTTTAAAAAAAACCAACAACACCAGCCCGTTCGATTTTCTTTGCCAGCTCTTCTCCGGTCAATGGCTAAAAAAATTCACAATAAAAAAATGTTTTGTGTAAAACTGAGTTTCAAATATTTCTAAATAAAGACTTTGATTTGATTTTAGGAACGTGAACGTGAATGAAAAGTGCTGATTTTTAAACCTCAGATATTATTTTATTGGGAGTAAATTTAATGGCAAAATATACAATCCATTCCATAATTAATAGTTAAAAAAAAATATATGGACAAAAATATATTTGAAACTTAGACAATTTAAATATAGACACCAAATCGGGATTGATAAATCAATAATGCAGATAAATAAATTCTATCGAAGAAGACCTCGCTTATTTATAGTCGATTGTTCATCGCGGGTGGCTAGAACAAAGCAGATCTGGTGTTTTAAAAACTTCAAAGAAGAAAAACGATCCTGACGCTATCGTACTTAACTCATGTCGTACTTAACTCATGAAACTATTATATGTGATCGTAACATTTTAATAACTGGACTATTGCCAAAAGTAGATTTGAAAGGGTGACCATGATAACAAGAAAAATCTCAATAATTTATTTTTGATGACTGAATTACTACTATACTGTCTTTCAGTTATGCAAGAGGGTTGTGAAGGGTTAATATGTACCTGTATAGGATGACGGCATAGGCTACATTTTGTTCTAAAAAAATATAAGATGCCGGTAGAAATAATATACCAATAGTTGCCATTAGAAGCCGTGGAGGCGCTGCCGGTCTCTGTTATTTTAAGTACAAATTTTCCAAAGTATTAGTAGTAAGTAGAGTAAATCCTTTCCTGAAACTACTACTAGTCATTAATAATTATCTATAATGATCATTGTAGTTTTCTTTAGAATTATCTATTCATAAAATGAGACACACAACAACAACATAAAATGAGATACACAACATAAAACAGAATTTTGTGCAATGAAATTTTTAATTACAATATTTTTAATGAACTTACGTCATTATGTCTTTCACATCCTTATCGTAAGAATTGTGGATATACAACACCTGAAACCTTGATTTTATATTTAAAATTTAAAATATATTTGAGTGAAATTATGTCTAACCTCATTAAAAATTGATTTTGACCAAACTTTTGGTTTTGTCACACAGACCAAATTATTTAATTATATATTTCTTAAGGCTTTTGTAAATGCTGCCAACTATAGTAGCTAGATATTTTTGTTTTCATCAGAAAATGTCAAATAAACTAACAAAATTTATATAAATTATAACTATTTAACAAATATCAGAAACGCTTAATAACTAGTGTTGAATGATAATGTAAATAAATTTGATTGATATTAATTGAAAGAAATAAAAAGTTGTTGCTGTAGAAACATGCAGTTTTATAAAACTATTTCAAATTCGATTTAGTCAATAATATTATAACATAAAAAATATACAAAACATAAAATAAAATAAAATCTTATTGAATATTAAAAAGTATATTTATATCCGTGAAGCTTCCATGGGTCTTCACGTCTGTATTACACCGGCCTATCTTTTAATTGAACTGTGAAATCGGACGTTTTATAAGCCCCATAAAAACTGTCCACCGAGTACCTCACACCCTCTCCTTCCTAGTCCGAGCAGTCGGAATCAATAGCAACAGCTTACATTATTCCATACAATAAAACCACACGTGTTCCGATAAAAAATATTAGAGAACGGTCACTCTACTAACGTAAACAAGATTCACATAAAAAAATGTAAACATAAGAACGATTCGCGCCTCCGTTTTATTATTTCGCATTTCAATTTATTGAGTAGTAATGTATTTATGGTAACCGAAATTACTTTAAAACAAACTTTGAATAAAACACAATGATATAATCGAACAACATTTTATTTTTATAAGGTTATATTATATAACATATTATTTTTAATCTGTGAATTGAACTTATCGTCGTAATGGTTATAATCGTATTTACCACTAATTATATTTAATTAAGAAGTCATACAAACATTCATATATTAGTTTTTTGTATAAGCTTATTTTGTATAATAAGAAATACTATGCCGATGTTTGACTTTAACATGTTACCAATGATAAGTTGATTCCGTTTTGCTTCGTCGGAGTTGTATGGAACTTATATTTTGTATGTAACTCTGAACTATATTGTGATAATTATGTAGTAATTTGTGAGTCTTACGAGTATGTTAGTACAGTTTTTTATGGTCTGTCTAACATTATTAATAAAATCTTTACGTCAATGTGATGTTAATCTAGAAACTTGGATGCATTTAACAAACATATATTTTAATATATTTTTGGCATGATTATATTGATAAGATAAATAATATTGGATGTAAATAAATTATAATTAAATGCAGTGATATCATTATAAAACATTGCCAAACACCACAACTATAAAAAGTATCTAATAAATAGTTATATTTATGAGGTCGCGTCGCAAGCGTATGTCACACTATTTTGCAAATATGAATGCTGTGAATTGGTGAATCACTGAAAATTCAACCGAACGTGGCTTTTATAATACCATATTTTAAAAATTTAGATATTCTTCAAAGAAATTAAATTGAGTCACGAAGAAAAGTAATGGGCTGGTTTCATGAGGCTAAGATTTTTTATTCAAGATATCATAAATAACGTTGACCAGTTGTGTATCCATAATCTTAATGTATTCGATAGCATTACAGTTCGGAGAAGGAGTGTAGGAGGTGTATGAGTAGGAGTGTGTAGAGTAGGAGTTAAGACGATGGAAACGGTAAATAATTATTCTTTACTGTGTTTAAAATATGATGTGTATTTCAAATTGGCTTTTTAAGAATTTTTAACTTTTAAAATGTGAAAACATTATTCATTTTACATTTCTCTTACAGTTCAAATAGAAATGTACGGTCAGAGAACCTTAATTTTTTTTTATTTCAAAGAGAAAAATAAATAAATATTCCTTTGTTCGTATGAAACAGTTCTGTAGATAATGACGGATATAAAAACATACGAACAGGTTTGAATACTCGTAAATTTTATAACGCCCGAAGTTGTAATACATTTCATTATTATCTTTGGCTTTTGAAAATTAACTGGAGATATATTTTTTGTTATTTTACCTTTATTATATTGACTTTTGGTTTTTTGAAACAAAAAGTTTTCATTTGTTTTAATAAATTCTTTATGTATGTTATAAAAGTATTGATAAAATTGTGTCAAAATGGTTCAGTATATCTAGTGGCTATTCTCCTCTAAAATTGGGTTGAATTATTTCCCAATCAAATCTCGGAGTAGTTTTAATAATGGATATGGATGGATATGGATTTTTGTCATTTTTTTTACGAATGAATATGAGAATTAAAAAATAGAGTATTTTTTAATCTTTATTAAGATTCAATTATAATTAATTGGTTAGTGCAGGGTTCTGTCCGATGCGGCAAAACCACTGCATGAGTATATAAAATGAAAATAAAATATGTGTAAGCCACTATTTACCTATTAAAATATATAAATGACAATAAAATATATATATATATATATATATATATTTTACATAAGTCCTTTAAAGTTTATTCAAAATTATTCATTAAATTTTATACCTGAATATTATTCGAAGCAATATTAAACAATCGTTTTGTTGTTTATATTAAAATTAGCTAATCTGACTGAAACAATATTTGTAGGTAAAAATAAAAGTGGTAGTAAATAGTCTTAAATAGTTTATTTAGGGGAAAGAAAATATATATTTATTTACTGGTTTATCTCGTTACTTATTATTTATATTTCATAGAATATGTATTGAAATTCTCAATGGAGTCATACTTTATAACAAGAAAAGTGTCTCTCAAGAGACCAAGGGCCTGAATAAAGTTTGACATATTTATGTTTTGGAAGTTCTTGCGGCCGAGCCTCCAATGACTACAGTAATTTTATTTATCTAGTCACTTTAATATATAATAATAAAGAAATAATCATTCAAGTAATACACTGTAATACAAGTAACAGACCAACTTATAGTCTGACGACGCCTATATTTAAGGTTTTTTAATCTTAAAGGAAATGGTAATTACTACTATAAAGAGGGAATGATTTTTTTTTATAAAAATGATTAAATATACTGTTTTCTAGATATTTAAAGCATTTTAAAATAGTATTATTAAAAATGTTTCTTCTTCTTCTTCCTGCCCTTATCCCATTTTGGGGTCGGCGAACTATGTTTTTTTCATCCATACTCTCCTGTTACTCGTCATCTCTGTACACACTCCCTTCTTCGCCATATCGTTTTTCTGGCAATCCATCCATCTTTACTTCGGCCGTCCTCTACCTGTACATTCCTCCACTTCTATACCTAACACTCTTTCCATTAAATGCCTTTCATCTCTCCTCATAACATTCCTATAACATGAAAGACGGCTACCTCTATTTTTTTCTGCCATTTTTGCTATACGCAGGCGTGTCCAAATATTAAAAATGTATATATTTACAACAGAATAGACACTTTTCTAAGATATCCCAAGACACAATTACTTTTGAGGCCTGTGTAATCTAAAAACACGTTCACAAAAAGCTAAGATAAATATAACATAATATTTCTTTGAATCGAGACAATGATAATATAACTCCAGTGATTTCAGGAAATCTGGCGATATTTATATTAACCAGTCGGATGGAATATCAAATATCAGCCGGTGAATTGATATTTGTTTTGGGGGATTTCATAAATAGCGTATTGCGAAGCATATTGCCTATAATGGAGATAAAATATAGTAGAATTAGTTATCATATATTAATGATCACAAACAGTCAGTCAAAAAATCTGTTATGTGGAAAGGATAAAATAAAATATATATTTATTTTCATAAAAGTAATAATTATATAATATTAATGATAATGATAAAATAAACTTTAGAAATGACTTAGAACTCCTATAGGTATATATGTTTGTACAGAGTATCGATTAAAATCGATAAAAAATAAATCGTGTGTGTGTTTTTATATATGCCATTATAAGTTGAGATCTCTCACCTTAAATTGTACTTATAAAGTGGGATCAAATAAAGTTTATATATGTGTAGGTACCACATGAAATAATAACAATAATAATGTAATTAAATCATTTTCACTGTTTTAATTATAAAATAACGATGAATTTGCAAGGATAGAAATAAATTTAGAAATATGTCTAAATCTATATTCTATACATATAAATAAGTTGAAATGTCTTTTTATAATTCCAAATTAACATCTTTCCACTATATGTATATACGGTACTTGCTGTCTGTTTGTTTGTTTCGAATAATCTCTGAAACGGCTGGACAGATTTTAACAGGACTCTCACTGGCGGATAGCTGATGTTAGAAGGAGTAGCTTAGTAATATAATAAAACTCTAATTAAAAGTTCATAAATTAGTAAATACTTAAAGAAAGTTGTTGAAAGAAAAAAAAATCCATCTAATTGAATTATAACTATAATTAAACTCTCTTTATATATAAGGCTTTGTGCGAATAAGAAATGTTTCTGCTCACAGCTATAATTAATATTCAAGAGGCGGGAATGACGTCACGACCACATTACCTCTTGACCTGCGACAAAATTTATTACTCTCGGCATTTAACATTTCAAATTTCCTTAATATATTTAGTAAGCAATTCACGTTGGTAATAGTTCTTTATATGTATTGACCAAACATACATTTCGCAATAAGTTCGAGTAACTTAAAGAGATATAGTCTTCAACTGTATTTCGCCCTCTTATTCTTCTTCCTCTTTTTAGGTTTGCTCCAAATAATTGAATTTAAAGGGAGATTTTAACTGATTTCTTTTGTTTATATATTTATAAAATGGACTCTTTAATTCTTTATTTTAATTATTGAAATTGAATATACTGATTTTCAGTTCGTTAAATTCTAACTACAGCTTAATTATTCACGAATTAGCTTTCATTGCAGCAATCCGCGAACGAGCATACATTGTTTGACATAATTGATCAGCACCAAATCATATTCAAAGTGTTCATTGAATACTAATTAGCTGAATCTAACGTGATATGAACCATCACTAATGGGCCCATTTCATTATCCAATTGTAAGTGCACTATTTGACTCGAAAATAGTCAATTAAGTGTCGAAACTCGAAAATAGTCAAGTAAAAGTCACTAACAATCTTTTCAATCTGCGATGTTAGTGTACTAGTTCATCTAGAGTTCTGTTGATTGAGTAATGGCTGAATTAACAATGAACAAGAACCACTACCTCACTAATAGCCGTTTCACAATACGATTTCCGCATGCTAAGTGAACTAGCGCTCGTTAAATTGGATGAATGGTTGTTTAAATATAATATAATCAATCTGTCCACACTTGATATCGTGTTAATATCTGTGTAAACAGCCACAGGGTACAATGAATAACGCATCGATTAAACTCTTGTGAAGTTTGTTCGCTTTGTCGGTGATTAGCTTGTTGCGTTGTTTTTGTAAAAAAATAAAGTCTCATTAACGCATTTTATGTCAGTGATTGATCTATTTTAACCGTGGCAAATATTTATACGATAGGCGTTTTTGTATACAAATTGTATATTAAGTATATTCCTTATAGAATTATTGCGTTGCTATTTCCCAGTTTTTCTACCTGAAGGTAGTCAGAAATTGTTTTAATGACCTCTGCCTTTGCTTACCCTGTATATTTAATTTGTTTAAAAACTTTGCTTGTATATTAAGTACAATTTTATGTACTATATAGTGCTTAAATTTAATATTGAATATTGAAAATATATCTAAATATAACGAAATAATGTTTTTAAAAAAGTATGAAATCGCAAAATCTAAAAGATTTAGAAGAAAAAAAATGTTTTGGTTCCAGCTGGATATCCATTTATCCTTCACTGCTGTAAAAAGGCTGTTGAAAATCCACAGCTCGGTAATGAAATAAGAAATATTTGATATTATTCTTGGTCTCTTTATGAATCCTTTTCATAACTTTTAAGCTTCCTGTGATAAACCTTAATACGTTTTTAATATTACGTCTCTGGCAAGTCGCCATCATTTCGCTAGTTTTATAGTCTTCAAATATTTTATTTACATTTAAAAATGTAATGATATCGTTATGATGTGATTAAAATTTTCTCTTTTGGTGTGTTTTCTGTTTTTATTATCCTATTGATTTATTATGAGTAGAGTTGAAACGATGTTAATTTAATTTAAATTAAATATTAAGTTTTTTCAGAATTAAAGTAGGTATTCCATTCAATAGTGACAGGGTAGCTCAGTTGGTAGACCCAAACAGACTCCCAGAGGTCGCGAGTTTGAGTCCAGCTCGTGTTTATGAATATTTCATTATACATATAAAATTTAAGTAACCCTAAAATTATTAAGATGTTTTTAAACCAACAAACAAACAATTTAAAATTCATTTCAACGTTTCCAATTTTGATCGGATTCAAATAATAATCGCAGGGTCGAGAAAATAACCTTATATATAAAATAATTATATATTAATATTATTAATGTGTTAGTTAAGCTTATAAATATAAAAGGTTTTCATGGAATACAACATTCGTTACTTACAACAGGTTGCATGTTGAGAAGTAGTTTGAAAAGAACATGAAGAAATTACGACTTTTATATTTTTGTAACTAAAAGAAATAACTCAGTGGTATTTGTGTCAACGATTTTCAAAACCTGTTGATTTAGAACTTGACGCTCGTCTAATGTTTCAAGTAAGTTTTCGATTGACGTAAACAAAGTCACTGGAACTTAGAAATACTGGCTTTTGTTCCGTTGATAAATAAAATTTAACATTCCATTTTTAAATTATCTGCACTATACTTACCTACCCTTATTCCCTACTTGGAGGTAAAAAATATCTTATCGACAACCTGTCTCTGTTTTATAATTTTTTGTTTTGGTGATCTCTCAAAAAAATCATATTTATAGGAAAAACAATAAATATTAAACATTATTTCCGTTAATAATCCTATATTAAATATTGTACTTAAAATATTCCGCGGATAAGACAAAATACTGTTCTTTATATTTTTTTCTTTTAATTGACTAACGGTAGAAATCTTAACGCAAGAAGTTATCTCGGAACGGATGCACACTATAAGGATCTGGTATCTCAGAAAACCGATATTTTATTACCGATACGTAAAACTCTTAAAACAACAACATAAAATAATTAATAATAAATAAAGTTTCTTCTATAACATTACAAAAACATACAATCAAACACTCGCGTGTTGAGTTCACGTCTCCGTCTGTCATTCAGTTGCATGCCCGCGGTATATTACAGAGGAAATATAATTTTCTATAATATTTATATTTATAGACCCATTTTTCTTTTTAATGTTGTTTTTTATTCAAACATTAATTAGTTTAATTTAAAAAAAAATCTTATTTTATCCATATCTAAAAATTACAAGAAAACTGTAATTTAGATGGTCGTCTTCAAGTGGTTTTCGTAAAACAAGCTACTTTGTAAAACGTACCCCCGCGGTGACAAAACCTACTTCAATACAAAGGTTCTCGTTCTAACAAGCCGTTTAGATTTCGCACGCTTTTAAAAATTCTAAAATATATTTTAAAATATTATTCAACATTTATTTTCAATATGAAGTGTTGAAAATAAATCATAACACTTATATTTGAAAAGCTTTTGATTAATTCTATTGATTGATATCAGATAAATATGTTATTTATAAATAACTTTCTAGATTCTTCACTGATTCTAAAAGTTTTGTATGTTTGTCTGTCCATCATATTAAAAGTTTTGGATGTATCTACATGACATTTAGCAGACAGATGTATCTTGAAAACTTGAGATGTGCTATTTTTTTCTCGAAAGATATAAGGTTCGAGAAGATTTGTTGTCACTATCTCTCAGCTAGTTTGCGGGGATGCTGTCATTGTTAATTATTTTAATTATTAAAACTAATTTCAAGATTTCCTCTGTTTACTATCGAGATAAGGATTCCACACCAGTAAAGCAGTAGCAAGTATAAAAAATAAAAACAATTATGATCTAATTTTTATAAGAAAAATAAAAAAAGGCATTTGCCTGACATTTTTCAATTTTAACGATATGAGAACAATAGTTATATTATATTTATATCTAATATATTATAAAGATTTTTATTTAATTAATTTATAACATAAATGTTAAATGTATATTTATCTTAAATCTAATACGGCTAAGTTTCCGTGGTTCGTTGAAGTTGCGCGGAGTTGATGGAAGCTGACCCTAATTGTTATTGCTGGATAGATCGATACTTTGAGAAACACAGCCTTTGTATATACCATATTCTAGATAAGCTTCTTGTCACTGAACTCCTTAAGTAATCGCATGTTATCCGGGTATGGATACGTCATTCAGCTTTATTTCATATTAGAGTTTTGATATTTGCCAACATTTTCATAATAAATTATGTGTCATATTTTTAAGATTAATGAATTGTTTATTTGGTTTCGATAATCCGTTGAACTATGTGTTGTAATTATAAAAACGTTTTTGCAATAGACTCACCCAATTACTAAGATGGAATGAGAATGATTACATACTAACGTTGATTGAAGGTTTTTTTATGCTATTTGTTACTGAATTTTATCAATAGTTGAAAGGGATTAATTTTGTCGATAGTAGTAGATGTCTAAGAAACAAAATATGTCAACCGTCAACCAAACTCGCGTTCGTAAAATTTTGTACGTCTATGTTTTAGTATGTAAGTCGTAAATCAATTTTCAATAACGACCTCACAGAATCGTTTATTACATTGTAGTGTTTACAGTTTGGCGTCATTGAGTTTGTTTGTGAATTTGTTCATTAAAAATATTTTAATATTGAATAATGTTATATACTTTTTATATTCAAAATTAATAGCGAATAATCTTGTAGATTGTTTCTTAATGTCTATTTGAATTATCATAAACATAATTAGGTACTCGCTTCGGCAGTACATATACTAAATTCAAACGATTTATTTCGTCACCTCAACATAGGGTACGTTTTAGTTCCAGCATTATAACAATATGCATTACTTTTCTAAATTTAGCCCGGTTTAATGCGTCTGTTAAATCAGCGGCTGCTTGTAAATTTTAGGTGAGCCCATGCTGCAGCGCTGATAACTGAGGATCCTAACTATCGAGTGGCAAATCAGCTGAGCAAAGTCCAAGTATGTCGTTAGAGTCAGCAAGCTATGTAAGCTATCTGTCTGGGACATATAAGTTTAGAGCACTGCTCTTGGCAACTTTAGCCAGCCGTCCCTCCCGCCGTTGTACTTCAGGAATGACACCTTGGTCCATACAGCAAAAAGAGGGTCTTTTGGCATCTTTTGACACTCTTGCCATCTTTTGGCATCTTTTGCCACAAACTAGACTTTGAACGACCATCGAAAATCGTATTTCATTCCGCGGTCTCCGACCTTAACGCCAGACATTGTGTTCAAACAAAAAGTACGGAATATCCTCTTTTAATAACGCTTAGTCTTTCCAAATTATCATAGCTCTTCATTTAAAAGATATTCTTCAGAAACAAATTTAGAAAATACATAAAACAAAGCAATACAATTATCCCTAGCGTTGAAGATTTAAAATTCAATGTCTATATTCATTTATAGGCGGAATAATTTCCTGCTCTGGATTGGAAACCTTAATAACTTTCCGATAACCGTCTTCTAAAATATTACAAGAATAAGGAAAACAGTTTATAAACATTATTTACTTCTTCTCTTTTGTATTTGTTATCTATACATATAAATAAAATTGAATTGTCTGTTTGTCATTCTAAATTAACAATTTTCCACTAAATAAATGCATATGAAAGTATACTTACAATTTTTTTTTCTCTATCTCTCTGTCTTTCTGGTTGGTCCGGCTAATCTCTGAAGCGGCTGGATCGATTTTAAGAAGACTTTCACTAGTGGATAGTTGATGTTATAAGGAATAATTAAGCCTACTTTTATTAAAAAACTTACACTATACGAACGAACTCGCGGGTACAGCTAGTTAAATAAATAAATATCCATTATTATGTGAACTGATATTGAAATCGAAGTGTATGTAGAAAACGTATTTTCTCATGATGAAGTTCCGGCTTCGTGCCGGTAATGGTGGTTATTGCCCTTTGGAAATCTAAATCGATTTTAATGGTATTTTTGCAAACTGAGACGTATTCAAAGTTATAAGATATACGACTATGTATATGAAGGTATAGCGTGTGCTGTGATACATCATATTTTCAATTAATGTTGACGTTTCCCTCCACGGATATTATAACGGAATGACAGTTCATTTTATATGTCCACGATTAAGAAAATTCATGGAAACTTCTTATATTTAGGAGATAGATCATTTTACGAGGTTGCAGTTGGTGAATCGCGATTGAAGGATAGATTGAGAGTGACTTCATCTCAAAATTTACCGAAGATTTGTTGTAAATTATCAAAAAAGGCACATAATGATATTTTTAAAATATTATAAACTATTTGATTTTGATTCTAACAATAATATATTTCATACTTTCTTACTTATCGTATTTTTTTCTTAAAAGCCTTTTATAATAATGATTCGAAGGACTTATAAATATTATAATATGTGGTATTATTACAAGATCTCCATTAAGATTAATTTTTATTTCATAATATAGCATTTTCTAACGAACCTAGCGCTTAAGATGACCTAGATTTTTTACTTTGACCTCCGAGAATGAATGAAAAACGAATGGGAAATCTCAAAGTAGGTTAGTTTTGAACGTTAATGTTTTCTCTGTAATATTATTCATCATTTTTCAGTTAAAATTTCATATAATTAATAAGTTGTTGGTAAATTGCTCGTTTAAGGTCTAAAAGAAATTTCGTTCTTATTTAGGTGAGACAGAGAAAGAGACACACACAGAGAAAAAGAGAGAGACAGGGAGAGAAAGATAAGAAAAGATTATTATCGAGAAATAAAAATTTTACCTTCATTAAAACGTATTAAATTTATATTTTATTGAAATTTTCATAACTTTAGGCTAATTGAATTAAAGTATTCTCTTTTCAAGTTCTACATTTTGTATAGGATAAAAAATAAAATTTTCAGTCCGTTCCCGTAGAGGTTATAAAAATATCTTTCATTCATATCCATTATATAAAATTGCAACGTCATATACATGTACAAGCTTTACAGAGGGGTTGAAACTTTAATATGGGGTTGAAGAAGTTTTATATTTTATTTTAAAGATTTTTATAACATTTATAAAAAGAAACATAGTACTACTCTATAAAATTGGTTTATTCTGTAATAAAGTAACATAAATTAATGTAATAATTTTACATAATATTATAAAACAAGAGAAGAATGAGTTGACCGTTTAAATAATAATCACATTTCATATTCAGTTACGAAAATGACACAAAATGGCCGCCTGCCAAGATGGCTGTAACAATCTGTCAATGTTTGTTAAGGTGCAAGGTAATTTGGAATTTAATATTGTTAATTAGAATTATATAGCAAAACATTTGGAGAGTATACCATTGTATAGTTTTATTAGTTGTAAAGGACTTTAACTGTTCACGGTGAAGTTGGTCTGAGTATTTATATAATGTTTGCCAACACCGACACTAAAGCGCGTAGTATAATTAACTAACAGAAACCTTTTGTATAAAAATAATTTACTGGGATTTTAAAGTATTACTTAATATATTATTTATATTACAATAATGATATTGAATCATTTGTTACAAAGTGTAAGTAGTAATTAGTGTAAGGAAGAAGTTTAAAAAATATACACCTATAAATAAATATTGTATGTATCAACAGTACTTCTGAACGCTTTTCAGTAATAATTTATTGAATATATATATAATGAAAGCATTAAGTAGACACACATATATATATATATACATATACATATATATATTTATTTCCTTTCTAAATAACTGGTAATAATATAATAGGTCGTTAGCGTCCATTAATGTAAATGTCATATCACGCTCATTTGCCACATATGAGTTTGTTATTATCTGATGTTATACAATGTCGCTATAATGCCTGATTATAACTGTACGTTGGTATATAAATAATATACGACTTCTAATTAGAGATATTAATAATTAATATATGATGTTTCAATGTTTGTATCTTTCAGTTTATTTCGGAATATACATGATTTTTTGGAAAAACCCAAGTAAAACTAATAACCTAATATTAAAATTAATAATAAATTGCGACTTCAAACACACCATGTATATATAATGCATAGCCACATGGCGTCTGTACACTTGCAAGGAAGTTATTAAATAAGCTTGTTTTGTTACTTCTATTTATAGATTGTATAAACTTAGCAAGTTTAAGGTGTAAGGAAATACACATGTATTATTACTAGCTATGGCTTTACTCAGATTGCGAGAAAATTGTGTTTTTACAGATTGAGTTTCAACCATCATACGAACCATATTTATATAGTTAGATAATGTTTCAACGTTGAAGAAATGAAGTACAGCACATTTATTTAATTGATATAACTTTTTTATTTCTGCACCGATTTGAATAAAATAAATAAAACATTTTAGGTAAAAGTTATCACAATACATATGTGAAAACCTCATTCGCCTCGGATAAGTCGCGCACAAATACACAAATAAATAGAATAAATATACAAACCGCCAAACAGACAAAGATTCTAATAATCAATGTTTTGAGTTTTATTTATTACTAAAGATATAAGAGGTCCCCGGTGATGTCTTTTCCAAAATATCTTCGTTGTACAGACTGCAATTAGGTATAGATTTATTACATGTATAGATTTGTGTTTTGATGTTAATTGTTTATAAAAAAGATTATTACACTTTTGTTATAATATTTTATTTGAAACTTGATACCATTTGTAAATTTCTGTTAATAAAGAAAAAAAGAAAGGAAATGTACAAAATGGTACATGTCTATATCCGTTTAATTTGATAATGGCCCGTCAGAAGAGTTACGACTCTCGACAGGTTCAATTACTATTGATTACTTGCGGCTTTATGTAACTTCAAAATATCAAAGCAGTTCATTTATCAAAGGAAATATTTTAAAGTTAATATAATTTTCATACCTAAATCCATTTTATCTGTAAGATTTTGTATAACTTTGATGGATGACTTTTTTTGATTGAAATGAAGTCCTTCAACAACTATTTAATAAATACACGCTGAAAAGAATAACCTGTCTTGTCTGATTTATTCTTAACGAAATGACGCGGTATGAATGTATGTATGTGCGCTACACGTCAACTGCATCGTAAAATTGTTTTATATCGACATCGCATGGGCAATGAATAGCTGTAAAATAACACTAAAATTGAGTATAATAAAATTTGTTCTAGTTCATATTTAGGTCGAGAGAATTGTTGCTGAAATTCAAAAGAACATCTTTTTGATCTTTTTGTTTCTTTTCAAGGAGCGAATTTGTTATATCTTACGATGATAAGTCGCCCAGATGTTATTTATTTTCTTGTTGTGGATATCTTTTAGTTGTGTAGTTTGGGGTTGGTTGAGCTAGTTGGACAGAATCTAGATAAGGCAAAGTTTTAATAGTGTAAATTTGTTTTAATATATATATACAGTTATAATTAAATATGACAATACATATTTGGATTTTAATATGTAGTAAAAAATGATTATTTAGCTAATCAATGCCTTTTTTATGGGATTGAGTTGCTTATAAATTAGTCCTTCGACATGTGCATATTTGGATATATGGAAATGCATTGCAGGAATAGGGAGGAATAGGCAGGAATAGAGAGGTTTGCAGGACTAAGAGTAAGAAAAGGAGAAGAGGGTTTTAGCCATTCCTGAGTTCTTTTAAATTTATTGTAAACACAACACTTTGTTGGAGCTCTCGTAGTGCAGGTATACTGAATAAGTAAGATTTGCAAACACATTTCAAGCTTAGAGTTACAGTTTATAGGAGAATTTTTCCGGTCCCTTGGTTACCGTTTTAGCGATTGCTTGGTCTGAAGTGGTATTTAATATGGCTGCATTTTTATTCCAGAATACCCGCATTGCAGACAGCGAAAATCAATGTCACTCGAACGAAGCGTTGAAATGCATACGTAATAGATTAAAACCAAAATACGCCTTTAATACTATTCATTTAAAGTTGAAATTGCAGTTTTAAGTTTCAAGGTTTTGACATTTCAAAGAAAGTGGCTGCAAAGTGAACAGCTGCTTCCGCGGAAACTATTTATCCAATGACGCAGAGAGAGTATTTATTAAGTTTGTTTTTAAATGCTGCCTTTTAAAAGCTTTGTTTTAAAAAAAGCTTTTGATATTACAACGGCCGGATTTTTAACTTTTAAAGTAGTGTATGGTTTGAAAAAAACAAAGATTTTCCAAAAAAAAAGATATTATTAAGGACAAATTAAACTGAATTTTAGTCAGTGTACAAATTTTGTGCAACCGTATTGCAGGTGGCAAGGCAAGGTCATATATACGTCATTACGTCATAAAAACGTTGTTACTCTGAAATAACTCAAGTGGTTTGATTTACGTCAATCAAAAAACCAGTAGAATTCGCCACTTGATAGGTTAAATCGTCTGTCAGTTTGAATGATAATTTGACATAAAAATTCAAACGTCTCATAAATTAAACATTAACTTATTATAATTGTACTTGTATTTTATGTATAATTTTTCAATATCGTCTATTGATCAAATTGTTAGGAATTCTGATACTTATCTGAGATCGTGGGTTCGATTTTCACTCTTTTTTATCACGTCTTTGTATACTTCGTGTCCGTTATATATATCATGTAAACATCTTGGATACGGAAAACTAGTACAAAGATATTTTAATAAAAATAAACAAGTTTGAAGGAATCTTTATGCAGGTATATTTAAGTATTAGATTGCACCGCCACTTAACGTTTAAAATAATTACCTAAAACAAAAGTATTATATTATTTAATAGATAAATTATTGTTTATTATACTATTTCATTAGTTTTTTTATTATTTTATTTTATAACTTAAATTATTTCAGGTATATTAATATTTTTTTTACATTATAAAAAATTGCTTAATTGTAAGCGCTAAATTGCTCTGAGGCTAAATTTAGTCACAATTTGCGAGGAGTAAACACCTCGTTATTTCCCGTCAGCTTGAGAGCCGATTATATCACACGGTTATTTATATAACTTCAATTAAATTTAAATGTTATTTCATTATTATTACGATTTAGCATCAACACTGCTAAATAATTAAATAGGAATAATGGAAATGAATTATAAATCAGGCTATCTATATCTACTAGTCACAGCTTTCTTTTCAATTATATAAAGACTGTAATCCAACACTGTTTCAGTGCAGTGCGAGTTTCAAGCAATCTTTGTTTATTAATATTTTTGTCCAACGGGAAAGCTAGAATATATGTTATATTACACTTGATATCAAATGAAAACAAAAAAAGTTAGTCTTGTATTAAAAATATGAATTCAATAAATAATGTTGTCAAAGTATTATAGATATAAAAATTATAAATGTGTATTAAATATCTGTCATACTTTATTTTTAAATAAAATGTATGACTTTTATTCAATATTGTCTTTCGGAATTATTAAGTAACAATTTATTTATTTATTTAGATTTTCGAAGATACATACTGGCTTATTCCTTCCCGCTTCGTGGGCACACTATTAATTTGAACTTAAGTTTCTATGGTAACCTTTGTCATATTATTGTCATCGTAACCTTTGCTACAGTAACTCTTACCCCCGCGTTAAGTGTATAACTTCTACAGGCTTAAAACTTGGCGAAATGCAAAAAGTTTAAATCCATTGGGATAGGAATTCCCTAAAATCCTTTCTTAGTGGACGTCTACGTCACAAAAGAAGTTGCTATGTAAAATTTTAAGTTAATCGGACAGATAGCTTCGGAGATTTCGTGACTAGTCAGTGAGTGGTAATTACTTTATTTAGATTTTCGCAGATATAAACTTGTATTTGTTTAATACCGTTAGAATAAATTTCTTATTAAAGTCCTCATTCCTAGCACATTTAATGTTTATATTAATTTTATTAACTGTTGTCTTAAAATTTTCTCATGATGAAATTTAACATCTGGCACTTATTAGAATTGATTTATAACAAAAAATATGTCAAAAGAAAACTTTATGAAATTCATTCTTTTCTTTGTTTTTATTAATCTCTTTAGCTCTTTAGGGTTAGCTAGTCCGGGGAAGAACCACTCTCTCACGGAAGATCGACGTTTAGTAATCAGATTAATTTGATTATGCCTCAGGCGTATGAAACTTGGTTTAATGTGTTAGTCACTAAGAATGCGAAATCTAGAGTTCTGAAGAGGAAATATAACCGTGCCTCCAGATTCTTCAAACGGCAAATGGCTAGAGCAAAGTTTAAGCATCTCGTGAAATTGAGGATCAGCTGGTAAGGTACCCGCCTGGCATGCCTAAATTCTGGGAGCTTTCTAAAGCCACTCTGGGGAACTTTTGTCAGCCGTCCCTACCGCCATAGCATAGGAACGACTCTCTGGCCTACTCGGCAAAAGAGAGCTTTCTCTCAAAGAGAGCGATCTCTTGGGCACTCTTATTGCCTCAAACTAGATATTGGACGACCAAAGATAGACATCGCCGTCCATCCTGCGGAATCAGAGCTCAATGCAAAAAAATATTTTTTTGGCAAGAGAGACTTTTTACAGGAGAGTGTGCTGGATGGCATTTCTCCATTGGTGATATAAACAGGTGCTCCTGAGTTGACACCAGTGCTTACGTGTCTATTTTGGTACTCCTAACTTTAAAGGCATAATCCTGGTCTCATGGAAGTATGCTCTTGTCCACCCGACCCCTAAAAAGGTGATAGCTCGAGCCCAGCTACAGACCTATCGCCGTTACCTCGCTTCTCTCCAAAGTCATGGAGAGCATCATTAATCAACAGCTTCTAATGTACCTCGAGGATCACCAGTTGATTAATGACCGGCAATAGGACTTTCGTATATATGGATTTTCCGAGTGTTTATGCAAATGGATCACCAGCTTTCTCAATGGGTGGAGCATAAACGTCGTTTTCAACAGTGTTTGCTGGTGTACTACAAGGTTGCGTGCTATCAGAAACTTTGTTGCTCCTGTACGTACATAATATGTTGGATATTTCCAATGCACTTTGTTATGCCGATGACAGCACTGGGGATGCGGTATATTCCGGCCATTCAGGGCTCTCTCGGGAAAACGTCAAGGAGGAGCGGAAGAAACGTAAGTCTTCTGTAGAGACCTTCCTAAGGATGGTCTCAGAATGGGGTGAACTGAACCGCGTTCTGTTTAATCCCCAAAAAACACAAGTTTACGCATTTACCACTAAAAAAAAAATATTTGTCGTATCTTCGCTCTTCGATAGCTTCTCAATGCCTCCGCTCTTCGATAGCCTCTCAATGCCTCGCTAAGTATCAGAATATTGGGTCTTAATATTTCGAGCGACTGTCGGTTTCGTGGTCATCTGGAGAGCAAGGCCAAGCTGGCCTCAATGAAATTGGGAGTAAGTATCAATAGAGCAAGGTAGTATTTTAAGCTTGGCCAAAGACTTGCGCCCTATAAGGCGCAAGTCCGGCCACACATGGAGTACTGTATTCTCATTTCCCTTCTGGATCACCCCAATATCAGCTTCTAACTTTTGACCGCGTACAAAGGACAGAGCCGTTCGGATTGATGGGGACCTGTTTGTCTGTGAACGGCTGGACTCCTATGGCATTGTCTAGAGACGTGGTCTCTTTATGCGTCTTCTATCGCAATTACAACGGGGAGTGTTAAGAGTGTCTGGAAAGCTATTTGATCTGATTACTGCCCCCGAATTGCGTCACCGCATAGCACGCCATCGCCTGTAATACCATCCGTACTACCTGGATACGTTGCGAACCTCTACTGTGTGGTTTTCAAGGACATTTCTTGCACATATCACTAAAATGTGGAACGACGTCTTTCAGCGGTATTTTTGTTCGAAATATCATGGGTGCCTTTAATAAAGGCGTTTACTTCCACCTCCAAGGCCAGCAACGCTGTTGCGATTCCCGGAATGTTGCAAGAGATCGTGGGCAGCGGTGAACACTTTTCATCGGTGATTCGTACTCTTCAAAAAATCAAATTGTGTATTTGAGATTTGTAAAAATAAAAAATTTTTTTATGTTATAAAAATATGCAAAATTACGTAAAAACGTTACGTACGTATTTCAAATAAACTTACGTGTAAAAAACCATGCTCAGTATTTGCTCCATAAATATTGCACATCTATTTCAACGCAATAATAAAGATAAAATCGTTATAATGTATAAGACACATATGTTTTGTATACATTAATAACTGGATCATTATCTCTAAGTGCCGCGTCGAGACTGTTCAGGACAGCAGGACATAATAGCTCGGGTTGATAGTTTATAATTAATTGCGAGGAGGTCGCAAGTTCCAACTCGCTACGTTGATTAATAAACAAATATTTTATTATAATGAGTTGTAAAATTAATAATTTAAAATATTTGAACTAACGCCGAGCTATCATTCACGTGGTGTAATAAACCTTAATATAGTTACATATAAATGTCAAATAAATCAAGGTTTTGTAAACGTCACGGGTTAACGGAATCCAAATACATTGGAATAATAAACAGTAGCTCCACCACTCGTGTGTGCTTTAAGTTTAACAACGCACTGAGAATATTTTAAGAGGAAATTTAGAGAACATATTTGTACTCAAGAGTTGTATTTTGTTTTATATTATTAACTTTTGCTTGCGGCTCCGTCCGAAGATAAATATTTATTAAGTGAAGGTTTCACTTACAACATTTTACTGAATTATATATAGGTATACTATTGTGATGACAAAACCAAATTAATAACATATTCGGTCAAGATATATCAACGATTATATATTATTTTTAGACTTTCATGCAATGCAATAAGGATCTAAAATGGAAAAAAAACAATAACTAATTTAGGACTTTAAGTTAAATACGTAAAAAAACGTGAGAGAATGTACGTGTTACAATCCCACAAAAATACATTAGAACACATAAACAAGAACACAAAAACAAGTTTGTTTCTATTGGCTTGGTAAAATTAAGATTTCTCTTTTTTTCCAGTTTATTTTCTTTTAATTTTCTATTTACGACTTTCCATTTCAATTCTGGATGTCCGCCAGTGACGCCAGTGACGCCAGTCACCTGACTACAATGAAATCAATTAATGACAATGGTATTGAGGGCGACCGCATTATATGGTTTAACTGGGATTTTGTTACAGAAAACTTGGTGAAAACAAAACCTTGATTTAAACGAACTGTTATTAAATGGAAAAATGTTTTTTAATTTATATGTAAGGTTATTAGTTCTGATGTTTTTTATATTTAAGTAAAATAAAGTTAATATTTTTATTACATAACATGTTCTTTTAGTATTAAATATTATCATATCAAAAGTTAAAAGTTTCAAAGTTTTAAATATCAGCCGGTGTAAGTTCATAACCTTGACGCTGGTACTTACTTTTAATTAAGGCTGGTGATTTTAATTAAACAACATAATCTATAACATGTCCTTAACATAAAATATTCTAGAATTACCTGGGAGCATTATGTGTCAGTTGTTTACACAGTACAAAACGAGTATTCATGTAAACAAGTATAAGAAATGAAAATTGTAAACAAGTATGTTATAACTAAATCTGGAAAATGAGGTTGTTATTTAAAATGCCATAGTAATGTTTAAGAAAATTTACATTTATATGTCATTCCTGTCAGATTTGGGTTATAGTTACACTATATTTAATAAAGAGCTTATTTGTATTGTTTAAACGTCAAAATAATACGGTTCTGAGATATGTTTACATTTCATAATTTTCTATAAACCATGCCACGTTAAATCTCTATATATTTTTTTTCCAAGTATTTTTTTCCGAGTATATATATATATATATATATATATATATATATATATATATTTGTATTGACAATTTTTTATTCTACATTTATTGAAGCAATATGTTTACACCAGTGTTATTTTTTAATTCAATATGTTTTGTTTACCTCTGATTAATAATAATGAGTTTGTTTACATATGTTCAGTGATTATTAAAATAATACATCTGGTTTACATTGAGGTTATTAAATTAATAGCTTTGTTCCGGTTAACTCTTACTCATGATTCATCCTAAAGTTGAATGGTGGCCGAAATTAGATCATATTTTGTGTATTGTAAACAAAATTCGTACTATTTTTGGTATCAGAAATATTTTTTCTTCCGTTAGTGTATAGTTGTTAAAGTATTTTTATATTTAATTATTCGAATTAAATTAAAAATAAAATACAAAGTCAATAACATGTTCAAGTATTACTCGAGTTTCTTTTGCGATTTCCGTGAATGGGGTTTAAGTATCAATTGAGTTTAAAGCTGCATACATTTTATTAAAGATATCAAACAAATGAAACTATAATTATTCCATTTCATTTACATGATCCTAAAATATAACTATAATATACTCGTAGTTACAAAACGGTTGAAGCCCAATTCTTATCTTTCTTGTGAATTAAGAAGGTGTGGATTGCCTTGATACAACACTGTTCTAATTGAAGTCCGAGGACATATTTGCACACATCCATTGGCAACAGAAAGTTCTTACAGACTGAGGTCTTTCACAACTTGATAATATAAGAAATACTAATTATATTTTTATAGTAATAACGATAGTAATTTACGATATACATATAATAGAAATATTTATATATATATATATTAATCACATTAAAAATATTTAAACAAGCATTCTATCCTTAATTTCATACAAAATTATGTAACAATAATTGAGTTTCGTGAAAATGCTTTACACACGATTTTCGAGGACGAGGGTGTACTTGTAACTGTACTTTTAGCTGATGTAGCGCTCGAAAGCGCTCGAAAGCGCCCTCCGTCGAGCGCTCTCGGAGTATATCGCTTTTAATTAACTATAGATGATGTGTTTGATTTTACGTGACTTTAATAAATTATTGCCTTTATTACAATTTATTTTAAATTTTACTCATTATTTTGTCCTATTGTATATTAATCAGAATAACCTGAATGACTTAGATAAATATTTTTGTTAAATATTTACCTGACTTTTGTGGATTCTACATGAGAGATCTCAAATATATAAGAGTGAAATATATATATTTTTAAGACCTAGAACATATATTATTTAAGCCTAAATAAGTAACCAATTTCCGGATTCATTAATATTCGTGATAATGTAACAATTTGTGTGTTAAAAACAGATAAATACGATAAATAATAAGATAAAACCATATTTATATTTGTCATTACTTTTTTATCAACAAAATCCTTAATAATATATAAATGTAGTATCAGTTCGGCGCTGATTGAATGGCTTTTCAACAACAATTTATCTGATAAGGGAAATTGAATCTTAACATAACAAGCTAACGTTGAATTTAGGTTGATTAAAGTACAGTTTTATAATCACACTGGAGAATTTTATGTACGGAAACGCCATTTTGAGTGACAGTAAAATATTTTTGTTCTAAAATGTTTAATAGTCCTGAGCAACTTTCTGATTTGATATCATATTACAACTTAACATATAAACATTATTAGATGTACACTTTTTTTTTCTTTAATGACTTCTTTTGCTTTTTCACTTATTTCACTGTTCTAAAGAAACAAAAGTCTGTTTGAATAAGGTGAGAAATGAAAATATGTAGAAAACAATCTTCATACTGTAAGAATGTATAAAATACATTTTTTCTTGTTTAGGCGTAAATAATATCTAATAAGCTGCTGTGAGTTGGCAAATTTGAGTCTCAAATCTATAAAGAATATTAGAGTTAGATTATCTGAAGTCTAAAGAAATACTTACAGTTTACGTTCTCTGTATGTATGTAGAATTACATTTTATGTACATCTATATTCCATTCCTTAATATTATTTACAGAATTGTTGTCCGTTGGCTTTATTATTTGCTTATTTGTTTATCATTAATAAATTCCGAGTTTGAGATATATGGTATATTGTAATACAATATTTAATTTATCCAGTTTTAATGAACTGAAATTTATTATACATTTTCAGACGACACCAGTACATTTAGAGGTAGTTGTAAAATTATGATGAAATTTATAACAACTTAAAATGTAATGCATAAAATAAAATAAATAATATTTCCCGGTTATGAATTTTGTCTTAAATAATATAATACTATTACTGTGTTCAGCGTTGTTTAAAAAATATAAAAGTTATTAAGCAATCATTATTTTTAGTATTAGAGTAAATTTTATCTTGTGATTTTTGAACGACGTTTTTTTACTGGTTTTAATTATAGAGTTAAGTCACGTTACTTACACTTAAAATTACATACACATAATTCACAGCACCCATTTTTAATCGTCTTAACGAATTTAACAATCTTAGTGGTTTATTTATTAGTGATATTCCTCTTCGCAATTTATTAAAATTAAAATAATCTATTTATAATTAGTTATTTTTGCATTTAGTAAGGTACGCAGGGACCGTAGCGTTTGGCGCTCCGTCGTCTCTGGCTACCCCGCAAGGGACAAGGCGTGAAGCTAAAATAAATAAATAAATAAATATTCCTCTTACAGATACGGTGACATGGTGCCCGGTACAATCGCTGGGAAGATCGTGGGTGGAGTGTGTTCTCTGTCCGGAGTGCTGGTAATCGCGCTGCCCGTACCCGTGATTGTCTCCAACTTCTCCCGGATCTATCACCAGAATCAGAGAGCTGATAAGCGGAAGGCTCAAAGGGTGAGAACTACTTATTTATTTTTGCTGACCCTTCTTGCTGGATGTTTTTTTTGTTTAGCCTCGATTTTCAACATTTTCATGGATCAATAAATTGATAGGTAGACCAATTAAATTAAATTTTATTATTATTATTAATATCCTAATTATTGTAATATCTACTTTAAAAAGTACGATGATTATTCATTACAGTTTTTATTGTAAGATTAAATTATATCACTTAATTATGAATACCTAAGCATAATATATGTTATAAATTAAACAACAACTATTATAGTAATTACAGTTATTATACACAAAGACTCCACCGATTCAATTTAATTACTGCTTAGTATAGTATTATTATGTATAATAGCAATTAAGATTATTATTCATGTAACCTTCACAAGGGATCGTGAACGTATGTGGATCTATACGTGTGGTTAAACACATATAATATATACATTTATAAACATAATGCTACATTTCACAGGAGGCTATAATAAAATAAATACAAACAACTTTTCAGAAAGCCCGCCTTGCTCGTATCCGCATCGCCAAAGCATCTTCTGGTGCAGCATTCGTGTCAAAGAAGAAGGCGGCAGAAGCTCGTCTTGCTGCTCAGGAGTCTGGCGTCGAGCTAGATGACGCAGGTCGAGATGAAGACATCTTCGAGTTGCAGCATCACCATCTGTTGAGATGCCTGGAGCGCACTACGGTAATAGATATTGTTTGAGTGAGACAAACGGGTTCAAGATGGTCGTTTCATCCCACAAAATGTAATGAATAGAGAAATGGATTTAAACGAAGTTGGTGCAAATTGTGCAGAAACAGATCAAGACAATACAAAACTAGGAATAAGTAAACAAAATAACACCACACTAATCAAACCCAACAGATTCGAGGCCAATCTGAATATTTCCAGGATAGGGAGTTCGTTGAAATGGAGAATCCGTTCAACGGTGCAGCAAAGCGTCCAGGCTCGCCTTCACCACTAGCGTCGCCGGCGCACTCTGGCCGTGCACCAGCGCTGCTAGCGTGCTGTGCTCGCTGCGGCTGCTGCCCGCAGAAATACCAGGTGAATATCCCGTAGTTACATCGGATGAGTTAATCTTTTCTTAACGCTTATTAACATTACGAGGTACTTGTTTGTTGTGTGTTTTTTTCACTAACGATTTACAATGGATATTTCACACCCCTTGATGTCAAAGCCGAAGGTTAACAGTCTTAGTTTTAATCAAACTGAAGGTATAACCGAAGTGTAAAAGTGTTTTGAGATACACATGATTTGAACAACAAATCACAGCAATGTTTTTTCGGTAATGGTATCTATATGATTTATTTATAATATGGATTCGTTCTATTAGGAAAAAAAGATTGGATCAGAATGTTTTATTACCAGTCATATACCAGACAACATGGCCTATCGCTACATGAATAAACAATTTTCATAACAGAAACGCCGTCGTTCAGTACGATGCGTCAGTCCGATCGGCCTCGTCACGTGCCCACTTCGTGAGGTATTAAAAGCACTAAGCACGCGTTTGTGTCATACCAATTACGTATTAAGATCAAGTTATTTCTATGGCCAAATTTTTTAAATAATCCCTCTAGAGCAATACTACAAAGATTGCAATAAGATATAGATTATAATAAGTACGTGGAAGGTACAATTAATTCTAACTCTCTGAGCAATCAAGTAAAAAAAAATATTATGGTAAGAGGAACCATGATTTATAGGGATACATACTACGATATCGATCGATACTTCAAAGTCAAGTTGGCCATAGAAGTCTTTAATTCTATAACTATACGTAATCGGATCCGTTGCTTGTGTAAAACCACACGTGTGTGTGTGACCTCAATGTGTGTCCCCTGGGTGCTTATAATATGAAATGTCAAAGAATGCTTCCGCCTGTTATGTAAATTAAATATATATAGCTATATGTCTGCTAAGTCCTCGCTCAGTCCATTGGCTAAAGGAAAGACTCAAAAACTCAGTCCAATCTAAATAAATAACTTAAAATGAAGCTCGTTAAAAGCTTTCGCAAAGAAACATCGATAATAATTTATAACATTTATGATATACATTTCTAATTATTTTTAATTTTTAATTAATGGAAATATAATTATAAACAAAATTAATAATATTTTTTAATATTTTTTTTAATACGGTAAGTGTTAACTCATATGTAAGTATTATATTACTCGTTTATAGAGATTTTAGGTTCATTTTTTGTATTCAGTATTATATTTTATATTATATTTAAGTAGTATAGATTTTATGTTTATTAATTTTGTATAGAATTTTGTTATGAAGCTTTCATATAATTTAAATTATAATTAAGTTCCAAATACACTGAACACGACCACATCAAAATATATAAATAATTGACAATTAAGATACCAATCAATAAGCTGATGTCGTCAATTGGCTCATCTCGTCAATTGGCTCTGACAGGTCCTGCTTTTAGACTCGAGTAGGAAGCGAGCCCGCGGAACTCGGAGGTACACTGCGACCTCCAGACCTTCGGATACCTCAGTTTCCGCGGCCCCCAGCGAAGATCCCCTACCAGTACGTCATTCTAGTCTCACCACGCAGTGATGTCTTTAATGGACGGCTTCGTTGCACTCTAAACTCAATGTTAAATCGCTGTGTGGTGTACTGGAATAAGGCTTTCAATGTCTGCAGGGTGTTGGCTGCTGTAATGTCGCTTTATGGATATTATTGATATAAATATAATTATTATAAGTATGTTTGTTATATTTAAAATTCTCAATGTATTTTGGAGGCTTTCGCTGTGATGCTGTTGTCGTAAATATTATTTACGTAAATGGATTTGTATACCGTATTTATGTTTATATTAAGTATTAAATATTGTTAATAAATCGCAATATTATTGTTATTACATTTTAGAGAATAATTAATTAATATTAAATGTTATTGTTATAATAATAATGCGATTATATAAAAGTAGATCCACGAGTGTTGTAAATGTTCCGCGGATGTCGCAGCAAGAAGTAGTTTTTAATTAATATTATTATATAAATGCTGCAGTCGCCAACACACTGCACACTACTGATAACTGATGACTGATATACGTACTATCCACTATCAATATCAAAATAGTACAATTATATTAACTCTGATACACTCAAACAATATTCATTCATTATAATGACATCCATAGTCTAACATGTTACCGTTTAATGATATTAAACACAGCCACTGACACGGATACACTACTGGGTCTACATAAAACAAATTGTATTTTTAGGCATGCTTCAGCACAAAATCCTACACTTTTTTATCGCTCACATATTTCTTTTATTTAGCATCTTTATGACAAAGCTCCTTTAATTTGGAATTATTATTCTGCATTTATGCTTTATATGTGTTTATTTTGTGTCGCTAGACAATCATATTTTTACCAAATTCACACTATGCCTTGTCATATTCTTATGTGATATTGTATTAGAAAGAAAAAGTAACAAGAACATGTACAAAAATTACTTTCTTACTACTACTTACTATCCAAAAACAGTTAGATATCGAGGTTCTGATAATTTGTATTAATTTCTTATATATTTTATTATTTTTTCAGCAAGCATGCGGGAAATACATTCCAGCTGGCAGTACCGTTCAGGGTAACCAAACTGGTGTTGCAATGGACGGAACTTATCTTGTGGAGGCATCTTTCTAGGACACAGCATCTAGTGCTCATGTCGAGAGCTACGTGTGACTAGGACATAAGTGTATACGCACATACGGGATTCCTGAAAGACATTTCCTTTGAAAACCAATTACTAGAATATCTTGTATGTTAACACGATACTGCCTAATAATTATCACGGTTATGATATTATAATGGAGACCTTAATATATTTGTAGTTATGTTCTTAAGAAAAAACCTAGGGTAACAATGACTTATGTTTAATATGTGGGGCAATCTAAACAGTTTTGGGGCAAGTTGACTCATTGCAAAAACAAAATGATTTATTGCAAATTATATTATGGTAATGAATGATATGTATGAGCATATATATATATTTATAGTAATTGTTCGCTGAGGGATGCTTTTTATTATATAATTTACAGCATATATAGTTGGAGAGAACAATATCTTTAAGACATAAATAATTAATTATAAGAACACTTACGACTAATTCTATTTTAAGGTCTCTGTTAGACGTACATATGTACCCCATTCGTGATTTCTTCTATTCGTATAAATACAGTATTATTAAGATTTTTAATGTTAATAAATAAATCTACACGCGATGAGGTTTTGGATTTTTCGCTTCTGAAAATCGTTAGAAAAAAGACAAGTTTTCAAATTCACTCTAGTCAATAGTCAAAGTCATATCAGTAACCAAATAAATTTTAGCGATCTCTGATGTTAAGTTATTTATGTTTTCAATCCACTAGGTCACTAGTGCCTTCTAAACTCCGTATATTATAAATAAACATTGTAAACTGTTACTCTGTGTTAGTGAATAATAGAAATAGATAGATATTCTTGTAATGATTTGTCAGGCGTGAGAGGCACGGAGCGAAACTTATCTATATTGCACCCACGTGGGGCAATTGGATTAATATGATTATTCAATCGAGTAATATTGATTCACTTGATATGAAATAAATTACATTCTTTCACGAGCTACGTGCCTCTGACGCAGTACATGATATAATATAATTGTTCAACTCTTCTGATTGTAGCGAGTTGAAATAAGCAATGAATAAAAAACAATGAAATAATTGTCGGATTAAATGTAGAACCCTTTTAATTAATTCTAGTTATCAACGTCTTATGATCGCAATATATAAAGAATGTTATGTATAGATAGATGAATTTATGTGGTTAAATAGAGATTTATTTGAAACTAAATGTTAAATTAGACTATAATAAGTGACTATTAGTACGTGAGTGTTTACTGCATTGGATGCATGTCTTGTAGCCGAGTCCTCCATTGAATTAATGTGTCGTTGATAAAATAATGAATTATAAATAAATATATTGAGTTTCCGAATGAATAATACATATAGATAATAAATAATAATTCTATAAAAAACTTAGATATATTTATTTTGTAGTTATTTGTATAAATCGAATTTGATGTTAATATATCTCTTCCAAAATATTGCCATTTCTATTAAATGAAATATTCAACAATAATTTTGGTAAATATAATATTAAAATAAAAAAATATAGTTCGTAATTGATCTCTAATATAAAAGTTTTACAATTCTTTAAGATTTGTAAAATTTTAGTATAATCGCAATTATTAAAATGATTTTATGTTATCTTATTAAATCACGAGATTTGATTTATTTTTAGATTTATTCGATAATTTCTTATTTCGTACACTTTCGTCTTAATTCGGGCCATGGTTATCTTCAGTTTCCTCACCACCAAATGCTGAGTCAATTTAAGTGTCTTTTCAAGATATAAATAACTTTCAATAACAATTTTAAGGTGCTGTTTTACATGTCTACTTAAATGCTCGTTGTATATTTTACATGAACTTCTCTTAAACGAAGTGTAAAAACGACTACATATGTATATTTATTGTTATATTAATAATACAAGTATTTTATTTTCTATTTATGAGTCTGTTTCATTGTTTCTCATGATTTTAAAATATGATTGAGTTTTATGTAGTTGTGACTATTCTACCACTATGGGAAAATATTATAGAAGTTCGGCGTTACAAAGACCGTAGGACCGTTACTTCAATACTTATTCTTAGGGAATGTTCAGTCAGATATTTAAGTTATATTGAATAATGAAACAGACTTAATGCTCTAATTATTAAGGTCCTATATAAATTATTCCTCCCTGTGATTCTATGGCTGTTTTTAATATTTTGTGTCATATAAATGTTTATTTAGTCGTTTTCTTCAAATATTTTACTGTTATTCAGTGGATCAAAGCTGTTATTATTATGGCCTATGTATTCCTTTTGCATTTTGCTTCACATAATGATTGTATATACACATTGTTTCCGTTTCATTGTTTTTAATTTGATAATATGAATGTCATATTTAAAACACCAAGTCGTTTGCCAAAATCCTATTTAACGTTTTAAGTATGAATTTTCTGCGCTTGATGTCCAGAAAGATATTCCACAGATAGTGACAGGAGTAGGCTGGGAATTGAAAGATATAAAAAATAGTGTTTATATCACAAAAGTTTTCTCTCTATCGTTATTTTTAATAACTATAACACTTATTTGATAGTTTTATAGATTATAAAAAATTAAACTTAATTATCCTTAAAATAAAATTAGAATAATTTAAAGTCGTACTGTAACAATATCAATGTGGTTTAGATAAAGTTTATTTATGATTTAATAGTATGTGAGATTCGACGGCCATTGTATGATTACTGTTTACAGTAATAATGTGATTTAGTGTATACTTATCATGAGAACATATTGATAGAATTATTTGTATATCAGAATGACAGTTTCGGGGACAATACATCAGGTAAGTCACTTTGACCCGACGATTTTGTTTCAATTGACCTTGGAATAACAGAATATTTTGTATGAATAAAACGTATTATCAAGTATTCTCTCTTAAATAATATGTATCTATGACAATATGTTACCGTGAGAAGTGTACATTGATGAGTTGGACCAATGGGAGGTTCTTTTTTAGGATGAGGGTAGTGTGATGTGAGTTCTCGAATGATATTTTCAAGTTTTTAAATTTACTGTTCACTTGACACTTCCAGAAACAAAGCTTTTGTGTAGGAGGTAAAAGTATTTATAGAATTCAGGTTTACCAGAAAAACCAATAGTATTTTAAATTTACATGTTAAATATTGGAACCTTGTTAACGATATCTCATATTGATAATCAATTTAGAGTCGATGTTAAGATTGTCTTATATTTGTCTATATGTGAGTGAACGTGCCGTAAAGTTACCATTAACTAATTTCAGGTACAGCACAGGCACAGGTTGGAATACAAAATACTAGTGCCAACTATTGATGTAGTATCTTTAATCTGGCAGTGTCAATAGTGGATATATAAGATAATTAAAATTGTATCGTTTTCTCAGTAAGCTTACAATTGTAATGAAAAATTTAATGTCATAAACAAAAAGAAGTTTTGTCTCCAAAGTTAAAGTCATAATATGTAAATATATATGTATAAAAGAAATCTAAAAGTTTTACCATTGTTTCATGAACGATGATTCTAAATATTTTATGTATATATGTATAGTATATTATTGTTAATATAATTGTAAGCTTACTTGAAGATATATCTTCTGAATTGAACCTTTAGCTTAATAATTCTTTGTTATTATGAAAAGAAATGAAATAAAATTAATTGTATATATTTTTTTATTATTTATGCTCCTACATAATTTACCAGACATACACTATTGTTTAATCTTAATACGATTACTCTAACATACTGATTATAGTGAACGTGGGGTAAAGTGATAATTATGACTACATTATATACTACTACACATTTTCTGAAATAAAGCGCCATCTCACGACTTCCCATATAATCTATCTAACTGCTTGCTTACTGATATACATGCCTGTTACATTACATACAAGAGTAAAACTCTTATATAGCTTTAAATAGTATTGTTCTATTATATAAATATAGTAATTTTGAAATGTCGTCAGAACAAGGCAGAGAGTAAACATTTTATCTAATATTTTTATTATATACTAGTAAAATTGTAACAGCGCCATCTCTTAATGATTAATTACAACATTATAAAATGTTTTAATAAAAGGAACATAGATGGCGTTGTTACAATTTTATTGGCGTTGTTTGAAGAAAATTATGGAAACCACAAAGCTTCTTCCTTATTCATTTCCGTTTATTGTTACCTTTAACAAAACCAGGTGGCGTTTATTAAAATTTTCATTATTAATATCGTTATTTATCATATATGATTATATGATGTAAATAGTATTTGTTAAATTAATTGGGGGTATGGTGGTATTTAAATATAGAGATTAGAGATTTATTACTATAACAAATGTCATTTTGTATTAAAGTACTAACTGATATATAGTAACTATAAGTTGGTAGAATTAAGCATTGAAACATATACATGATATCAGTAAAAAATATCTGTAGGAAGAGATATAAAATGCAAATGACTTCAAGCTTCAGTAGGTTTGTGATGTATCGCATCGAAATGGGCTCAGTTTTTTTGTAACCTAACATCGAACTATATACGTATATGTATATTTTTACATTTTCCGGTTTGCTTTGTTATATAGTAGAAAGTTTAAATTTGTGTCTGTTTATCGCGAAGCCATATTTAAAAATTTTAAATATTTTTTTAAAAAACCACCAATTTTAATTTACATATTTATTTGAAATAAAAAACATTATTGATAAAAATATTTGCTTATAAATAAAATAATATCGCAGAATGTTTGGATATGAAATGAAAAATTTATCTAGGTATAAATAAATGTTTATGACAAAAATAAAAATATTTTTCTCAATTTGCCTTATTATAAATAAAAATGAACTATATAAAAGTGCTTACAACAAAGATTTAAAAGTCTTTTTATATAAAACAGGAAACAAAAAGTAATCTTTTGAATCAGAAAGTCGATTTAAACCATAAAACAATCTCGGGGCGCTCTTAACAGTTATACACATACACACATACATACATACACATATATACACATACATGTACACACACAGGAATTGTGGAGAGAATAAAAAAATTGCACTAAGCGTGCCTTACTTGTGCGATGAAAGTATAGACGATGGGGAAAATGGAATAAGATTATATCAAATAATATTATTGTGTATTACATGTTACAATGTTGTGTATAGATTATATTCGCATTTTTTTACATATTTCTTGACACGATATCGTGCAATGACTTCTTAACATCAAAATCGAAATTTCAATCTCGATGCATACATTGTACTTGTAACTTGTACGTCAAACTATAGCACGGTTCCAAGGATAGGATGGAGAAAAACTCAAATAAAATTCATAAATTCATATTAACTTGTGAATTATTTACAATTTTTACATACAAGCTATTATTATTGTTATTATTTTAATAACAATTCTAATATATAACCTCTTTCAAGTGATTACAGTGCAACTAGGGGTTCCTCCAGTATAGAAGTAAAAAATTAAAACTCACATATTGCATAACATTTCTTTATCTTGATTAAAATACATACATACATATAATAGGCAACAATATGATTTGTTTAAGAAAACTAATTAATAATTAATAAATAATGTTTGATTTGAATCCACAATCCCCTGTGTGCTGATAGCGGGCGTCGTTCCGCGCGGCCACAGTTGGTCGGCAGAGCGCGAAGTTCAAATCTCATCGTAATTGATAAATAAACGCGCGTGCTCGGGTCAACCAACTCACATTCATGGACCATATGCTTCTGCGATTGTCTTTTCATATAATGCCTAATGATCTTATTGTAATTACGTAGCAGGTGAGACAAGACGCTATAACCATCTCCAAGGCGCCTTAGGGAGTAGCGAGAAATGAATGTACTAAGGAAAGGAAAATGTTTTACGTAAGGTTGGAACAGTCCTTTAAAATAGCCTGAGTACTCGTTGGGTCCAAGTAAGCAATACTATTTTATACATGGCATTAATATCGATCGATTAATATCGATCGATGTTAGAAGTAAGATTCTAATTTTCAATACATTTCACAATTTTTCTACATTTATTATGATATTTTACATTTGTTTTAGCTTTTGAGATTGAATTTAAATATTTAGTTGATTATAATAATAATATTTTTATTTTATTACAAATATTATAATTAAGAATAATGATATTTTTTTATTTAACACTAGCTCATGCCCGTGACTTGGATTACGAGGGGTTCGTTATAAACTAATTCATTCGACCGTTGCAAACGTTACTAAGCAAAAATTGGTTTCAATGAAATTTATTTTATTTTTAATGCAATAGTACATGTAGCCTACCTTTCTGGAAGGTGAATTCTAAATATCAGTAAAATGAAATGTAATTGAGCTGAGCGTAAGCAAACTCTTAATCGTATGGGAGACCTTTTTTGTGTTTAGTTGTCTCCAGAATGCGACGAGATAATTGCGAACGCGGATGTTGCGAAAACAGATTGAAAAAATGTTTAGCCATTCAAAAGTTATCAAGAAAAGAAGAAAGGAGAGGGGCTCAGCTCAACACCCGCCGCGCACGGTTGACGGATCCTAGTAACTTGTAGTTTATAATATTTTTTCTCTAATAAATGGGCATTCTATAACATTAAAAATATATTTAAATCTCATACTAGCTGCTTTTTTCGTATTACAAGAATAGTAATATCAAATTCAAAATTTAAAATTAAAAATATCTTTATTCAAGTAGGCATTTACATGCACTTTTGAATCTTCAATTATTACAATAAAAATAACTTCTTCTAGAAGTATGTTAATATTTATTGCAGTATGAAACGTTACGCTTTATAGTTTAAATTCTCACATTATTTTCTTAGTATACTCTAAAAAGTAAGCTTCTTCGGAGACCCCTCGGGGTGACACCTGCTAGGGCTCCACGGTTCACTTCCTAGGGGTGTAAATGTCTTAGCAAGTGACTGAAGGGAATACCATGGAAAATGTAAATGTATTTCTGTTACGTTTAAAATAATACAACAATATTATTTTCTGTTCATTCCATGACCATTTATTTTTATATATATTAATACAGAGAATAAAAAAAAAAAAAATTTTAATATTTTTTTTTATAAAAATAATAATAAAAATGTATATTTTTTGCGTCTTAGAAGGAATGGTATATAATTGAAAAGAAATAATTTAAACTAGAAGATGTATCAGGGGTTATATGAACTGTTATATTTTATACATATATGACCGTTACTACTGCGCCGTTTATAGTTTTGTTAGGAAGTTAAGTTACTTAGTTCTTATATATAACCACAAATAAAGTTATAAATGATTTGCAAAGACAAATATTAACCAACAGATCAATATATCTAAACTAATATTGTAAAGACGACAGATTATTTTGTTTGTTAGTTTGTAATTATTTTTCTGTGTCCAGAGGTTCTCGAGGTTACAGACTATGTATTTAGGATGTAATAAGTATATATATAATTATTACACACATACGAGATGTCTATCTGTATGTCAAGTAAGGCATCAATCATAAGTGCTAGAAATTTCCACACACACACACACACACACACCCACACAAAGGTTTACCGATGTGTGTTACGTATGTGAGACTCGAGCGCCGATTAACTACATAAGTCGTCTGTCTCTGTCCATCTTGGTGTAAACGCAGCTGTCTCTCTCGCACGTACAGGTCAAATTAATTAATGCAGTACTGGTTTCTGACCAATGCAATCGCTTCAATACAGGTTCTGATTTTAGTTTTTGATGTATATTATTTTATTTATGTTGAAATATTTCAAATACATTCATAATTTGGTGGATTTATGTTATTTTTTTACTTAATTACTATGTTTAATACGTGTATATAGAGTATATTATATATTATTTGTTAACTGTCCGTCTGTTTGTTGTATCTTAGTTCTTTTTATTATATATCTTAGTAATTTTGTAATTATATAAAATATTATATATTTCCTGTACATGACAATTAATTATACTTGTTATTCATATATATATATATATATAATACTGTGAGGAAATTTGTACACAGTATATTTTTAAAACTGCTCTATTAGTTTAAGTAGACCTTTACATATAATTGTTTATTTTCTGTCTGTTCTTTAGTTTTGTAACTACAGTATGGGATGTTCTACTTTATTTTTAGTTCACAAACAAACACAGAAACGAATATCTTTTGCTGTAAATCTAGAAGTATATAACGAACTTTGCTTTAAAAGCCTTTAATATTAAAACAAGTATATAATATAAAAATGTTATAACTATGAGGTCAATGTACTGTATGTGTCCTTACCTTATCTTATCTTTTAAGAAAAGATCCCTAAAAATAATTGTAATGTAATATACAGGGAGATCTATATATATTCTATTATGTTTTTATTTTTAATATAAACATTTCATTTTACATATTGTATAAGTTTTTATTATTAAGGGATATTAAAGTCTTATATTTTTTTATACCAAATGTAAGTAGTTTTTTGTTGTTTAACTAAATGTAGGTACAAATATATATACATATACATGTATTTATATATATATATATATATATATAATAATAATAACATCAGTGTTAAGACTAGACTGGTAATTTCTTGAAGTGTCCGTTAGAACGGTTGTGCTTTCTTCGTCGCGGTCCGCCGCGTGTGCTGCTAGTGACGTACTCGTGTATTAACATCGATACACTATCGATATATCGATACATTATAATTGTATATCTTTAGCAGATTATAATTATAATATATATAAACTATTTTATTAGAATTCAAAAGAAATTTAAAATTTATATATCTTTTACGTGTGTTTGTAAAATGTGAGGTTAATGACCTCAAAAAATTTAATATATGTACAGTAGTTATAGTGTTATTTGTGAATGTTATATATGCTATCGACATGTCCCATCCCTATCGTCCTTCAGCGGAAGTACGATAATTGTGTCTTCCCCTCGCCGGACTCCTGGCGATAGGGACTACAAGTTCCTTGATATTATTAAATTTTACTAAATAATGTATTTTTAAGTAAACACTAATTAAACTCCGTATTTTCTATGGTTCATTTTAATAATATATATTTAGATTTACTTAAAGAAAGTTTTTACATATGTGTAAATATTTGTTAAAAAACTATTAATTTTATAGTTTAATATACATATGTATCTAGTGACAGACAGATTGACATGAAAATATAATATATCTTATATATTCTTTTATTCATTATCATTATATATAAAAATTCCTCCTAATATTATTTTTATAATAATTTAGACTTTCTTAGTCGGAGGTACAATTACGAGTGTCTAAAGACAATATTAATATCAATATTATACTTAAAATAAATAAATGTATATATATTTTATATCTTTACAGAATGTTTTAGTAAATACTAAAATGAAATTTTAAAATATGTAAAAAATTAAATTTTTTTTTGAATGTTCATTTGTGAGGAGCTTTTGTGACGCGTTGATGTCTTTTTCATTAAACTTGAAAAACTTAAAAATCAAACTACCATTAATGTACAAAAAGGTTGTAGGTATTATCATTTGAAGTCATCATCTTTTTTGAACCCTGAAATCTCATATTACGAAATATTATCTTAAGTTCATGATTTGAAAAATAAAGCTCTGGTTACAGACACATTTATTTAACACAAAATTAAACACAAACTATGCGTAATATTATATTTATAGTATTAAATCTTAATTGATGAAATATTTATAATAACAAGAAGTCAATGCGCCTGCGCAGCACTTTGTTAAATTTTACAGATTATCAAAGTTATATAAATATATATATATATATATATATTTATATACATTCTATATATAAATAAATAGTCTATTACGACATTCAGCCGTTACAATTTATTCACCAACTCATTCTTCCGTTAGAGCGAGACAGATATACACATACATATAAGTGCGAGGGAGACGGACGATCCACCTGCAACGAGCGCTGTGCTCTTGTTTTTTCGTTTAATTACAACTCTTGTGCAATATTAGATTCTATTGTAAGTTATTTGTTAATTTTATTGTGTAAATGTGGATTACAGCCTAAAATAGATGGTTTTTGTTAACTCTACGACTCTACAATGAAATCGACTCTATCAACTCTACCACCTCGATCTTAGCGTGGTCATAATACACATGGAACCTTCTAGAGCTGTGCAACAGGAGCCTATATGTTAAGTGAAAACATACTTGTAATAAAACTTTTTACTTAATTTTCAAATTCATTAATATTTATATTTATTTTATCCACCTAAGCATATCTTATCCAATCTAATCCATATTGTAAAGTTAACAAAATTGACAGAATAGACAGCTTTCATAATAATTGGAGGTTTTAATATAGCCCAAGGCTTAATTAACTATATATATATTATATGAGACCATGATAAGACTATCTGTTTTGTCTGGATTTAGTATGATCAAAGGAAGCATCATATATATATATATATATATATATATATATATATATATATGATTATTATGTTAAAGATGAGTCTTTTAGGAGATCATATGGTTTTTGGACTTTCAAGACTTTTAGATAATTATTTATTATATATATTAAATTTTAAATTTATATCTAAGAAATATACAGCTTTTTTATATGTAATTAATTACATCTAAACTTAAATCTGATTCAATAATAACTTGTATGAGGTTTTGTATGTAATAGGTACTACAAATACATATGATAAATAAAACTAAACAGAGAGACTTGATTCTAATTACATATTAACTTTTATTAAAACTACATTTATATATGTAAATCATATAATAAGCAAACAGACGAATTTATATACCTATTTAATAAAAAGAAGGGTGCTTACACACGGGTAATGTTACACAGTGTGCAAGTGTCCTTACGTGTATAGAACACAGTGAAGAAAGTAGATCAATGAAAGTTTTGATATTACAGTGTTATTCAAAATCATTGGATTTTACACACAAATAATATTTTATGAAGATTTTAAATAAAATTATGTACGAAATTCTAAGTCTTGTATAAATTAAGTTATTAAGTACATTAGAAAAGAAATAAACATAACAGTAAAAGTATGTTAATTAAATAAAAAATGTTAAGTTTAAATTTAAATTTTCACAAACCATATTTCTACTACGTGAATGTTGTTTTTCTTTTTATTTTTCATGAAATATTGTTACTATTTTAAATAAATAAATTAATATAATATTCATTTTATATAAAATATTACCATTAAATAGTATTCATCAATTTTTTCCCGTAAAATCACAGCAGTCGTATAAAAAGACAATTAATACAATACTGTCAACGGAATCACGAAACTCGGCTTAATGATCCTTTTCCGCCGTCAAAATTATATACCTTTTATATAACTTATGTATGTGTGTGTGTGTGTGTGTATGTGTGTGTGTGTGATACATGGTCGTTCAGGCTGCGCGGGAGTCGAATTGTTCCACTCAACCGCATTTGAGTGCTGGACGCCGACGCGGGAGGACGTACTGTGTGTGTAACTGTGTTACTGTGGTTATACAGTGTTCAGATTATTCGTTGTTTTTGATTTGTGTTAAAGAGGTATGTTTTTTTATGATATTTCAGTATCAATTCGTTTCTATCAGAGTTGCTTTGATAGAAATGTTTGATTTTTTATTAACCAATCAGTATTGAATTGTACGTTTCTAATAGTTGTTAGCAATAGTTTGTGGAAATCTGAACTGACTTACTTAAAACAAAACAATGTTCTTATTTATTTAGAAAGGTTTCTTGAGGAGTTTTATTGCTAATTACCGATAATACCGGTCCGGGACTTAAATACAATTAAAAAGAAACTTATTTGCTAGAATCTTATTGGGATACGCATTTTTCAGACATTTGGTTACATTATAATTATTACATTGGCTATGATTTTTGTCGATACAAAACTGTTCATATATCATTATATAGCCGACTATTAAGATGTTTTTAATAATCTTTTAAACCTATTAATGATTTAAAACTATTTGGTAAAGTATTATTGTATTTTGGGAGAACATTTAGTTTCTGCGCACGCGTCGGCAAAAGTTCCCAATATATAATAATTTTTACCTTAAAACCAACAAAGGATTATATATTTTATTTATATTTAATAATAGATATATATATATATAATATGTAAAATGTAAACATATATATTATATATATAATATGTATATATATAATATATATGTAACACTAAATAGAATATATACTTAAATTAATAAGTGATAAATATAATTAAATATTCCAATAATTATATATATGTAAAATTATCAAATTAATAGTTTTTAATAGTTGAGGTCTGTCCATTATGTCTCAGTTATATAATGTGTGAGTTACATTATATAATAATGGTGTTTCAAGTGTGCGAATATTCCTCTAGGTTGGTCTTTGTCTGTTCTCATGTGACTCAGATTGTTAAAGTGTATCCGTTACAGTGTTATTTGGGTGTATTTTAGTTTTATTGTTTGTAACATATTTATTATATATTTATTATTAATTTTGGCAATTAAATAATAAATTAGTGTTCTAAACTAAACTCTCTTTTTATATTTATGAATTTAAGTGGTTATAATTTGTATCGGAGTGTTATTTATCAGGTTTAAAGTATTAAAAGAATTTGAAGCATACATATGAAATTGACAATTAAATAATTAATTTACCAAATCTTTAATGCATATACCTAATTCCTAAATAATTGCAAACCTACTTACAATAAGAAATATTTGAGCTTTCATAATATGCTAATTTCCGTAAAATTGTCGTAAACATGATTATTAAACCAAACTCAAGCTCGGTGAAGTATAATATCGATATCGGTAATCGATTTACTCATAATATTTAACATGAATCCCCAAAATTAACTCCAAAGAGATCTATCGTCGGCACCTTTCCACGGGTTTTTGTAGTGAAAATAAATAAAAAATAAAGTCACAATAGAACGGTAGCACTTTCTAAACGCTCGTCGATACGAACGAATTGATTTACTATTTTGAATTTAACATTACGATATTAATGAACGACTTTTGAATCTTAATAGTTTTATGTGATTATTATTTGGTCATATATTAGCGGTGTTCCGGCATCGCGGTGACATTTTTCCGTTTAAAAAGATATCATTACAAATTGTTGGGTTTGCGTTTGCAATATTTGGCAGGAGATATAGATTTATATATATTTCCATATAAGTTCGTACGTCTATGCTCTGATAAGTTAGGTTAAAATCCGTGAAGTTACGGCCCACTCTCCGCTGACCATCGTGTCTCGCTTCACGCTCACTGTTTGTGTTTACGTCACTTCATTCATATATTATAAATTAATTTACATACATATTTTAGTGTGTATTTTTAAAGTTTTTGTCATATAAATTCGTGGAAAATTTAAAATTATATATAAAATAAAAAACAGGTAAAACCCAAATACCTATGAAAATAGACTGAGAGGCATTTTCTAACATAAACGTAACAAAAATGACATGGAGTATGGACAATACAGAAAAATACTGTTAACATTTTACACTTACCACTTTGATGTTACAAATTGAATTATATGAGCTTACAGTAAACTAAGACGTATATTTCTATATAACTAGAATCCCTTACTAACTTATGTTCACCAAAATGAAAGAACACAGACATATATATAAAATACGTATAATGATTTTATTTTTAAATTGCCTGAAGCAATCGAGATTCATGAGGTTAGATTTGATACCTGGATATTACTCTGCTTTGAAGCAGACATTCTGTCATAAGAATAACAGAAGCCAGTTCAGTATGGTTCATGTGAACAGATACGACTGCCGATGTCGCCCTGCTTTGGACTGGTGAAGCAAGTGACGTCACAGATGCCACAGCATACCTTAATTCCATAGAGCATTACATTGAAACCAGCAGTGCATCAACAAATTGCTTGGAGCACGTGGGCCATGGTTCAGTGGAGCAGGACGCAGGATTGTTTGATTCGCTCGTTGGCTGCACGTTTACTCATTGGGATATGCTGGCGTTACCGATTTATGTAATGGTTTGATGACCTGACTGTTACAGAATCTGGGACTGGGGGTCAAGGAGAGTGCACTTTGACCCCTAGTATAATCAGACCTTATAAAGAAAGACTGGTGTAACAAAAAACAAAAATAACTCAAAAATATTCTTCAACGTCCTCCCTCTGGGATCTTTGGGAGTGTATGTAGGAAAACTAACTCCTATTAAGATAGGAGGTTCGAATCCCTCTTGTTGTCATGAAGTTTTCATTATATATAATTTAACTATAACATGGCTAACATATTTAAAATACTGTTGTGACAGTTATTATTTTTTAACAGTCTCCACTCAAAAAAGTTCAAAGTTTTGGTGACAATATTATCCATCAAGTTTTTTCTATTATAAAATAATATACAAAATACATTAGTATTTTTTGAGTACTTTCTTAATCTATAATTGATTTAGTTTATTGATAAAAATTAATTGTTTTATTACAATGATATATAAAAACAAATAATAAATATATATTAAATTAATATTTTATGTAAGTATTAAATATATGTATAGATATCGTGTTGTTGAATTATAAAATGTGTTGCAGTAGTGTTTAATTATTAATGGCGACTATTTAGAAAGTTCCCACACAATGGAGATCATGTTATATATTTAAAATAATACATATAATTTGATATAATATCTCCACATGTACTATTTATAACGGTCATATTTACAATTAATTAATCTATACATATAAATAAAATTGATGTGTTTGTTTGTAATTCCAAATTAACAGCATCTCACTAAACCCATATGATAATATATATTTTACAAAAAAATATATTTTTGTAAACATTTCTTTGTTTGTCTGTCTGTTTGGTCCGGCTAATCTCAGAAACAGAGCACCGATTGTAACAGGACTTTCACTAACTGATGTTAATGTTATTAAGATTAACTTGGCTACATTTACTACTAAAAACATATTCCCCGCGAACAAAGTCGCAGACACAGCTAGTGCTAAATAAAATACTATTGAAGTAATAATTATATCCGGAAATCGAGTACAATAGCAACAGATACTTAATTCAGGTCGTGACGACAGTTTATATTACAATTATCAAGAGAATTAAACTTAAAAGATGTTTTATTAAATAACATTTTGCCACAATTATAATAAGATCATAACTAGTGGATTATTTCGTCTTTTCCAAGAAAATGATTGTAATAGCAGTGTTGTAGTTTCAAATGAAAGCTTTAAGTCGATATATATATATAAAAGTGTCTGAATTTATATATTTTTTATGTTATATATGGATTGATATAATATGTTATACTTTTATATTTTTCCATACACATCAATACAATCCATTCGAACTGTTGCCATTTGGCTGTGACATTTTCATTTTGTTTATATCATATAATAAATACTCCAAGCTATAAAGAATGCTAGAGTCCGCTATCATTAGTGTTGTTTACGTGAAATATCGAATATTTTCTAAAAGTTAAACAATAAGTGTCAAGAGGCAGTGTTGCGCAAACACTTCGGTAACCTCGGTGGTAATCGATGTCGATAAAAAAAGTTAGTCAACTATCGACCTCGGTTTTTGTTAGGGATGTTCAGATGGTCATATTTTTTGTTAGATTAAAAGATTATTGGGGTCATTCTGTATTCGGAGTAGGGCGGCCGGGCCCTGACTTGGTTGCTCATGTTCAAGATAAGATGTAATTATGTTTCGAGTGAAAATTAAGAATTTTTTAAAACCAAACGAAGTGCAAATTATGAAGTATTTTTATCGATACTAAAGGACCACTCTAAAAGTTCTGTAAAATCATAAACACATAAAATACTATAAATTATAATATTACGAACTTCTTTTATATTACGAACGCCGTCCGACAAATAAAATGTCATTTTTCAATTATATATAAAATATTTTTTAATTAATAAAAGTTCAGTATATTTTTCATATATATTAAACGAGTTACACACACACACACACACACACACAAACTATATAAAAGACGTTAGATAATATCGCGACTACATAACAATATCACACAATGACTGACACACAGACTACTTCTCACTGTTTTACTATATACCGAGGTTAGGCCAAGTTCACACTGAAGGCCAATCGATTGTCAACGCTTATTTTTTTTAATGTTTCTCTCATTTTGGCATTAATTTTAAAGTCATTTGACATTGATTTACTTGTTTCATTTAAAGATGCTTTTATTAAATCCGCTACTATTATTTATTTACAATTTATTTTATTAACATAATTTTTTAAATAATATAAAGCGAATTAAAGTATTAGAAATGTTGGATAGACGCACATACATACACACACACACACACACGCAAACATATAAAGTTTAGAACAAAATTATTTTTCATTTTAACTAAAGAAATATAGGAAAAAATGTTAATTTGTGTTTTTGTTTACTTTAGGAACTTTCCACAAGCTTCTTGAACTACGTAATATGTGCCCAAAAACCAAAAGTTTTTTAATCAATTGACTGCACATTAAAGAATTAAACTCAAAAATAATTAGACAACCCATAAAAATTGAACTTATATTTCCTGAGGGAAACTCATTTCATTCCTGTTTCCCATGGATCACAATGGTGCGCAGACGCAGACAAAATGGCGGGCGCTGACGTCACCGGAAACGGCTCCGTTTTGAATTTGGGACGGTCGAGCGAGTAATGGCGGAACATCCGGCGAAGACGTTACAATGACTGCGCCTGCGACGGCTATTACAGACCAGTTGTGTCTGATCTAGATACAGAACGAGATGATTTAGATATCAACCAATCAGATTTAATTATATTTATTTTATCGAAATTGCTACTAAGTATCAATAAAATAAGAAAGTAACATCCCATTCTGAAAAGTATCTTAACTAGAGCTTCTTTCTTGGACAAAATATCCTCCTAAAATATGTAGGTTATTTTACCGATTGCGTTAAATATGTTTTCAAACAATTTTCATATCCAAGATCGAACCATCAATTCAATGGCAAGAATTATAACCACTACGCCAAAGGCACTAACAATTTCATTATTATTATTATAAATTTGTATTCTAGTAGTTATTCTTAGCAAAACAACAATTATATTAAAAATATTTGTATTTTTTAATATAATTAAAAATATTAAAAAATACAAAAAAAAAAATTTGTTTATAAATACAAATAAAATATTGTATTTTATTTGTATTATATACAAATAAAATACTATATTTTATTTAAAAAATAATAATATATAATTATAAGATATATAATTATATCTTATTATAATTAGACACAGATATATATTTATATTTATTTATTTATTTAGCTTCACGCCATATCCCTTACGGGGTAGCCAGATACGACGGAGCGCCAAACGCTACGGTCCCTGCATACCTCTTTCGCCTCGGCCACAGACATCAACCTCTTCACACATGCCCTCCGGGGGGTCCTCATGCTTTTTACGTGACCTTCCTCCAGTATCATAGATACAGTGTTTTCGAAAGTCACTCGAGGCCTCCCCCTTTCTCTCTTACCACTCACTTTTCCTGTATAAATCTTTTTTACCATTCTTTCATCACTCATTCGTTCGACGTGCCCAAACCACCTGAGCACGTTCTTCTTCATTCTCAACGTAACATCTTCACTAGTACCTGCCATTCTGTGGATCTCTTCATTGCGGATATAAAAAGTGACATTTCTTATAAAATCATACATATACATCCTTAATTTGGTCCAGCATGGCCCAACAGTGGGACCAATATATTTGGCAATTGGCCCAACTTTCTTTATTGGCTTAAAATTCTCGGAAGCCAATAGTGAATTGATACCAACGTGTTTATTGCGGATGGACCATAATTGTTGGAAATAGTAAACAGACCACTAATAGCTGCGGTTTGGGATAGTCCAGGCGCTAGCGATATCGATACATTTTTCGTTTAGGGATTTATTTTATGTTTTTTACAGACATTATTAGATTATTTTATTGTAAATTTAATTATTTGTTTTTTATGTATAATAACTTTTTTTTTATATCAGTATTGTAGTTATCACAATGATGTTCTCAAGGCTCCATCACGGTTCATTACATTTGAAATTAAACAAATCAAGTGAAGTATCCTAAAGGTCGATAGATTAAAAAAATAATAATTATATCGATAATGGCACATCACTAATCAATTGAGCCAGCGGCGAGTGGTAGTAGAAAATACAATATTGGGTTTCGATTACATTTATTATTATTTTTTTAATAATTTTATTTTCTACGTAATAATGTTGTTAACCGACGACCGACACCACTTTGACCACTTTGACCACTTTGTACTTTTACTAAATGTATGTATTGTATTATTATGTTTGTTTTCATTTAGTGTAAGTGAATTTTAAATTTTATATTATGTATATTTAACTGTAATCTGGAGTCTGACTTGGTCTCAAAAGGGTAGGCGGAGGGAGGGGGGGTTGTGGATTTTTTGTGTATTATATATATTAAAATAAAACTAGAATAATTGCGACGCTTTTTTAGTAAAAGTATATTCAAATCAAAATGTATTTTTACAATAATTTCCACTTACTATTGTACAGGTTAAATATTTTATATTTTTAATTGTTTTCATTTATTGAAACAGTTTATTATAACAGCATATTACTTTTCAATTATTCATTTAAATATACGTATTGATGTCAGTGTGCGCGTGCGCAATTACGATATATGACTTAGGTTTTTAAAAAAAATCAACCAATCAAATTAGATTATTTAGTATAAGTAATTATATATTGAGGATACAATTTGTAGATATTAATGAATATGTAATATACTTTATTTATAACCACGTCAGTTTGTGATATGGCGGGTTATGTTGTAAAGCTACGTTCATACTTAATTTACCATGGTTATCAAAACGAAATTTGGAACCTGTTACCAGTATTCGTTATCTATATGTTATCTTTATTATTTACAGACTAAAAATGTAAAATATATCTGTCCACAAAAATAACGGTACCCAGAGAGATGAATAAATCTAGACTCGCAGCTTCCCTAGTCTGTAATTTAGGTGCTATCTGGGTTAGTAAAGATCTAGCCTGAGGCGAGAAGCCTCTTATTATTATCTAATATAAAAGGCATATTAAATAATATGTTTTAAAAACGCTTATACTTATTGTATTTTATAATGCTATTTTAAAATTACTACAAGGAAGTCACATCCATTTAATAGTCCTTTCTCCTGGTCAATTAAAAAAATATATTTGTTTTATATTTTTTATGAAATTGAACCTTATATATCCGTGTTATGGTATATTATTCAGTAAATTGATGTTGTTGTTGTTTTGAACAGCTGATTATTAGTTTTTTTTTTCTTGTAAGGGTGTAACGGCAAAAGAACATGCACTTAGGTCATGTAGGTCTAATGACCTCGGTGGGAAAATGGCTAGATTTGAATATGAATAAAGTTTTATTTTTAATTTTAAATTCAAATATTTCTTTAATTACTAAAAAATATAAAACAAAAACTTTTCCGTGAAAAACCTTATTTTTTATATTAAATTAAAAAAAAAACAACCTGTCATTGTCAATGTTTCCCGCCAAATCTGCATTCCGTTACAACCGCCGCGTAATTATAAATTTTTTTCTATCACTTTCCGTATCATTGTCATCACAGGAAGCGACTCACCCCTGTAATTGAGCACGTGCCGAAATTTGAATAAAAAAAAATTCAATGTCGGAAACATGTGTTAGATATATTGAGTTCCGTTATATTAAAGGATACAGATAGTTTTTTCATTATTTCTATTATGTCATTATATATTTTGTATTTGAGAGTTCTAAATTCAAAAATAAGTTAATCTATTTATTTGAATAAAAGACTTGTAACCGTCATTAACGTGCTAACAAAAATGTTATTTGACCACCTGTTCGAAATTCTAATTTTAAAGTTAATCCATTGTTATCTATCGAATTGACGATTTAAATTATTAGGAAGTACAGTTCTGGATTTGATATTCAAATTTGTACTTTATATCATCGATTTAAAGACTCATTTAAATTGAATTGTTTATTGATAAGTTCTACTTTTTGTTATTGAAGTGTTATTTTGCAATATTAAACAGAACCTTATGTCCTTACAATAAAACACATTATTCAATACCTAGTGAATCGTTTCGTCTGATCATGAACGGTATTATTCGCAATTGACTATAATTTTTGGTTTTCAATTGAACTAAATATTCACATTTATAAAAAAAAACTATTTAATTTATAACAATATGAACTGATAGTTACAAATAATAGTTATTAGAGTAAAATTTGGTCTGTTGAAAAGTATTTTTTAAATACTATTATGTTGGTACATTTTGGTATCACCGGACCCACTTAGTTGTATAGACTTATTAGCATATTAACTGGAAAAAAAATTACTAACTTCGAAGTCTAAATATGTCTTAGTACATAAAAAATCTGATAAAAAATTTTCCATCAAGGAAAAATTTATTATTTAAAAATTTATTTTTAGTTTGACTAGCTCTGATCCGCCACTCAGTCCGTACTATTGAAAGTTACACTTTCGGAACATTACTCCAAAACTACAGGTCGAAAAAAAAAAACAAAATCATCTTCATTTTGGTAAAATATTTGGAAATCACTTTCAATACTTTTGTTTAATGTTTGAAAAAACATTTAATATTTAAGCCGTTTAATATTGGTTTTTAATTTCTCAATTGGCCTAGTAAATTATAATTCAACTGTCAGTTTCATAGACTGGCGCGTGAAAACAAACACATCCTCCACCTTAATATATTAATATTGGCAGGTAAAAACATTTGTCTGTGTAAATATCAAATGCTATAATTCAAACCAGATTTGTGTTTTCTCGTTGAAATGGGGTATATTCAGGAGGTGTCCCTTTAATTGACTTGGATATGCGAAAGATCAAATACACTTTTTTTTAAGGTTATTATTGTCACAATTATTATTATTCTTAATAATAATACTTATGTCATTAATATTTGATAATAAATATTAAATTTTAATACTTTGAAAAGCTTTTGCCTCTGAGATTATAAAATATTTTTTTGTTTTTTATTAAATTTAAAAATAAAATTTTTATGAACAATATAAAAATATATAAATATTTTTGCTATATTAATGCGATACTGGCCGCTAACATAATTAAAAAAGTTATCTAGCCTGCACGAAGGTTAACAAACCTATACAACCTGTTGACATTTGCTGGACATTCAAAAAAATCACGCAATTCGCGCCACCTGTGCTCGTTTGCCGCCCTTTTGTTTATGGTGTTAATTGTCGTTTTGGCTTCTTCATATTTATTAGAAGTTTGTTTATTGCTAGTCTGAGTTTAGTTTCAATTTGAGTTAGTAATTTTAACTAACATTTAGGGTTGCATGGTTAAAATATTTTTAGGGTTGCTATATGTAATTTAAATATATTTGAATATGTTAATATTGCGTAACAGGTGGTGAATGTATGTGGGAATTGTTACTATGCATATTTTTTGATTGTTTAATTATTTATTTATTTTTATTTTGATATATGAAAAAAAATATTAACAAAAATTAAAAAGTAAAAAGGTAGTTTGTATGGTACCTAAAAATGCGAATATTTGTAATCTTCGTAAGAAAAGCCCTTATTTTCAGGATTTTTTTTCTGTCAATTTATATTTATTATTATTTCTTCTTTAATAGACCGTCTAAAGTCTTTCGACCTTACTACTTGGTCTTATATAGAATACTTTAATTTAGTCTTCCTATAATGTAAAAATAATTTCGTTTGTTCAAATAAAATTTATAACAAATAATTTAAATATCGTCCTAACACATGTGCAAGTCGTTAATGGCGCTAATAGTGACGCGTGCGGGAATCCGTTACATCAGGTGTCTAAGTTCGGTTGTATTTTGTTAAACACTATACATTATACTATTGACTTAGCCATATTAAAAAAATACCGAAACAGTTCAGAAAAATGTTTATAAATATATAATTTGAAATTAACTCTAAAACTACTTATTTTAATCTTAAAATCGTACGCCTTTTTTAAAGATAACCAAACACCCCCAAGGAGTGAATGAAAGTGTTTATTTATGTCAAATGTCATAAGATCTCTTTGGATAAACCTTCTTGAGAGGTTAAGATCTCACACTCTTATCAATAAAAAAAAACAAACGTCATCAGATCATCAATGAACGGTTTTGGCGCGAACACGTGTCGGTTACGTCAGGTGCCCTGCAGGTGGGTGTAACGACCGAGGTTCAACGAACAGGGTTTTTATAGTCTATGCCTGATTATGAATGTCTTGGGGTAGGACTTTAAATAGTTAAGTGACATTCTGTCATTGTTTTGACGGTTACAGATTTGGCGGGAGTTTCATTAAGTATATACAAGTAATGAGGTTTTAGATTTACGCATTTTACGTATTCGTTATTTTTATTTGCCATATTTTTATTATTATTCATATCCATACACGTTAATTTTTAGTCTCAAGATTAAAGCGATATAGAAAATATCCGTGCCTTGAAAGGCTATAATTCCATCCATCAGTCGGCGTGTTTACATCAGAATGTATTGCCTGTTGCGATCAAAATTACAAAGATATCAAACAGCAATATCAATTATAACAAAATAATTTTTATCAAAATCCTTTGAATGTTATTATATAACAATCAAACGTATGCAATTAAGACTTAAAAAAACCACTTTGATGGCTTTCCTTCCATTCTCCTTCAACTCTCCTTATTCCCTGTAGCAACGCATCTGCAACCAAAGTTTGTGGTTTTCAATTGGAGATACTTACATTCAGAATGACACCTGTTTCTTTACCTTTTTATTCTATCATTTTCCTTTCACCAATAGATAGTATTATCAAAGATCATTCACCTCATAATTACTCGATTTAAATACAATGATGAGAAAAAACAATAAATTAATTAAACAATACACGCAATTACGAATGGATTTAATATTAAAACTTCAATGTGACATCTCTTATTTGTTATTTTATACGAGCGGCAAATTAAAATAATACTTATATTATTATTTATAATTACCGGACTATTATTTGCGATAGATAATTGTTATACAATTATGTATAGTAATAATAAGTAGTTGTTTTTTCTGGATCATTAATTTTGATCTAATGTTATAGTTTTCTATGGACGATCTAGAGTGCAAGGGTACCTATCCAAAGGAACTTTGGCTTTTCATATAAGTGTCAATGTCCTTTTAATAGAAGTAGTTCTAAAGAAGGTTTGAAAGGATAATATTAACAATACATCCTGTATTAATTCTGATACTTTGTCAGTTTAATAGGATTTCTTAACTCAACGACCGTTAAAGTTTAGAGATGTTTGCTTCCTTATTTCCAACCTTAAAAATAGTATAATATGTATTAGATTATTTTAGGATTATTACAGAATATGAAGGATATTATTGTTTATAATAATAATAATTGAAAAGTTAGTATATCTGAACACAAACTTGAAATTGTTCATACCAAATCCCGACAGCATTAACTTCATTCACGTTCCAACTCAATACGCAAATAATTTCTAAACTAACATCGGAAGAAGCCATGATAATAGTCAAGTAATACAAACAAAAAGATTAAGTAATCTAGTTCAATTCCTATGTCAAGATCACTAACCTAGTGTTGTCGGGTTCCCACGCCGTCAATGGAGGGTCGTGAGAGGATGGTCACAATGTAACATTATGTCATATCGGAGTGCGCGCGAAAGGAAAAATCTACTTTCGTTTGTTGCTAGGTGTTTAGAATTCTTTTTAACGTTTATTATTTAAAAAACGAACGTTTTGAGTGTCTCTGGTGTAAAGACGAACCATATACAGATTTTTAGGTTATTTGTTCCACAGATTAATATTAATGTAATAAATAAATTTAATCCATAATTATTTTTTAACCTGTAGTAGAACTCATCTTCCGCTGTTAAAAACATGTCTATCTATAATAAAAAATTCTTAGTACGGTCCAATTACATTTTGTTTCAGATATCAATTAAAGAATTATTAGACAAATAAATATCACAAAATTATTGTCATAAAATAATCATCATATATTCTCAGTAATACACACAGACACCCACTCATATATATATAAATAGACACCTTAATGATACTATAATAGAAATGAACAAAGTTAAAAACCATAAATGCTAAATGTTTATCAATGACAGACTGCTGTTATCTATTATTTGATGTATAATTTTTCCCACTTGTTAACGGAAATCAAAATTAAATATGCGCATTTAATCAACTAACCCTAAAATAACTACAATTGACTGTCCGTCACGCGATGCAATGCTCGGGGGTGACTCTGACCATCGGCATCCACGGGGCTAGCTATTAACATTATAATGGGGTCATAAACGATACGACTATGGGAATTTTCTCATTGTTTAACACACACACACACACACACACATACACACAAACACACTCGCACACACAAGGATAGCGAGAGATACAAAGAAGTAGTCAGCGGACAGGCTTCGAACTGAGGATAACGTTTTCAATATAATATTTTGTGTGTAAATTCTTTCGCGTTATCGCAAATCTTTAAAGTGATGCCAAACGATTACCTCTACATTTTCGACATGCGCTTACGCATAACAAGGGGGTGAAATCTACCGTAAAATTGCCATTGTTTACAAAATAAGTCATTTTTAGTATTTTTCCTTTTATTTTTCCGCTCCAATGAATTGAGGGTTATATTTAATGCTGAAATTTGTTACGAAATTTAGAACTAGAATTAACGATTAGGAAATATATATTTGTATTTATGAATAATAATATATTATATTATATTTATTAATATGTATTATAAATTATGTTTATACTCCATTGAAAAATATCTATTAAGAAAAAATAGATAAAGATTACAAAATAAGGGCTTAAAAAATTCTTTCTTTACATTAAAAACAATTTAAAAAAATATTTAATTGTTTAATTTTAAACAATCCCATCTATATCTATAGTTAGTGATGTTAATATTACCGAAGATACCGGACATCTTTATCATATTTTTTGGTAATTAAGTAATACATTTTAAAATCAATTTGGTCTGTCCTTGGGACTTGAGTCATATCGTTAATAAGGACGGGTTTACGTTGAAACGAGTTAAGAGTAGGGTGGCTGTTACACACACGGGTATGGGACATTTTAATAATATATTATTTGTTTAACTAAAAGTGTTTACATTTTTTATATTTTAACGAAAATTGTGTAAATACTATATAAATTTGTGATATAAAAATAAATAAAAAATGAGTAGTGTGTACATTTCTCCTCAAAGAAAGTTTTAAAATCTTAAATAAATATAATAAATGAAATATTTTTATATTAATACTAATTCTGTAATATAAAATAATAAACACATAATTGTTAAATATAATGATATAAAAGCGTGGTCACATTAACCATAATTAAATATACCTTTGTCTAACATTTCGTTAACGAAACAATTGCTCGCAGTTCAATGTCGCTGTTTTTGTGTACGTGAGAACTCAGTTTGGGCGGCCATCTTGATTATGTGGATGTCTTATGTGTTTGGACGTGCTTATATGTTTTATATTAAATACAGCGTGGATTGCTTCGATTGCGTTCATAAGCATTTTTAATATTTTGACCTTGAGGAATAACTTTATATATGTGATAGAAAAATGTTTTTTTTGTATTTTTTCTTTCCTTCACTTTTATTACTCGTAAATTCAGTTAAATTTGTAGTTGAAAAAAATACTCGTGTCAGATATTGTATATATATAAAAGTATGTTATGGATAATAAACAATTGAAGCTCATTAAATATGATAATATAAAACTTCTTTATAATTTAAAAAACTTATTTTATTGTAGATCTAAAACCGATAATACTATATTATTAGGCTGGGTGTCACCTCGAAGCGCGGTTCACACGACATTAAATTGTTAGATTTGACTTGTCATTACATAAAGATAAACCTTTGTATATCTATGTTATTTATATATATATATACATATATATATATATATATATATATATATATATATTTATATATATATATATATTATAAATATATTATCAGAATGATAGTAAGGTCTATATTTAAGATATTTATATATCATGATTCAATGTAATCATACCCAGGAAGAGAATGAAGGTATGGCGCTAAGTATGAAGTCTGTTAGCAAATTTAGTTTTTTATGCAGAAATCAATGACTCAGAATGACTCAGGTGTAATGAGGACTCGATCTGCAAATTTTTGTTCAATTTACTTTTTTATGAGTTACAGATTAACATCTGTATGTGTGAATTTATTTCAATATTAAAGTTTTAGTTCAATATTTAATAAAAACATGCGATATTAAATATTTAATTGAAATATATAAATATTATATAATATATATATTTATTTTATAGTTTTGAAATAAATTATTTTTAATAATTCAAAACTATCATACTCTCTATAAGACGGTAAATATTAATTAAAATATATAAATATATAAATTTTTAACAAATATGAATATTATTTTTGACAGTATATACATATATTACTACATCTCCGGACGTCTGTCTCGTGTGCGCGGCGTCCATTGTGCACTGGTTTCCCACAGCCTTGTTGGTTTAACCTTTTTGTATTTAATCATTTAAGCTCCTTTGGATTATGTTTAAAATATATTATTTAATAATGTATTTTTATAAAAAGATTCAGATATATTTTTTAAGAAAAAAAACTCTTGTTTTTGAATATTTAATATTAATTAATTAAGGATCAGCTTCCAAAATTAGATAATAGAAAAGTTAATTCAATCTTATCTCTCAAAGAAACATACATACATGAATGAATATAGTAAGTACATGTTACATATGTATGAGTGTCGTAAATCAAGTAATACTTATGTTCCTACTTCCTTGATACTTACTATGACAGAAATACGTGTTACTGAATTACTAAAGTAATTAAATATTAATTAGTATTCAAATAAGTATTAAACCATTCGAAATTTCATGTTATTTTGAACACGGGACTCTTTAATAAGTGTTTTTTTGATACAATTGGTATAAATGTTTCGTGATTGACCCTCTGTCATCTGAGGCAGCGCATTTACTTGCCTTAATGAATATGGTACTACATACTTCTACGTTATCATGTTTTTCATTAATGTTCCTTAGTTTATCAAGTTTTAATTATTACAGGTCTTTTATTATAACCCGTAATTAAAATTCTAATTAAATTTTTAGTTTCTTTAATTACGTAAGTTATACGTAGAATATAAATATACTTATTCTTAAGTAAGTTTTAATATTTTTTTTTCTTATATAACTATATATTAATACATCATTTCTTTTTCAGGTAAAATGTTTAAAAAACGCATCAAAATACGCAAAAGGAGGTGACAGTGAGAATGTAATTAAATCAAACGTATAATACTCTAATAATTCTCGTAGTTTAAGTGTTAAGAAACTATAATAATAGACAACCCAGTGCTAGAGGTGAACAATACTGTGCACAGAACATATTGTGTGATGCCATAATGGATTTGCACGCACCGCTTGTCGTTCACGGGTATGAGACCCACGCGCCGCTCCTGGAGGTCGAAGGTCTGGACCCCCACAGCCCCCAGCAGAAGGTCCTCATCCACGCGCCCATCCAGACCCAGGAGATGATCAGTAATGATCACCGGAATGGAGGTTGGGATGATCTTTTATATTATGTTATGTAATACATATAGTTTAGAACGAAGGTCTTACCTGAAGTAGAGTATGATTTCACAGATGAGCAGTACCACGCGCACAGCAGCCAGAGCGGGGACGGTGAGTTTAATTCATATTAAATTAAATTACATTACAATATAATTAAATTACAATTAAAAACCTAATAAAATTTAGTCATATCTATAACTTTGTAGCTCTGCGTCCAGTTTATTTGCATTACATAAGTCCGTTATTACTTTAATTAACCGATACAATTATATACTTTCCCTTTTCACTTTTAATATTATATTAGTTTTTTAATGACGTTGTGTTGTTGGTTTACTAAACACTTTTAACTTTTGGGAATTAAACAGTTTATTTACTTACTTTTATAGATAATATTCTTATATACAAGGAAATATTTTTAAATAAATATAGAATGTAAAATTCATGGAGACTCCGACTTCCGACCTTTGGTATGGCTGAACATGTTTATAGAAACTTAAAAAAAAAATCAATTTTTATAATTTATCTACATTTTCTTATGTTAAAATATTTATTGCTCCTGTATCCAATCGTCGTAACTAATTGTATACAAAATGGATGTAACATTAAAATTTTATTTAAAATATTAATAACACTCTGATAAGCGCAGCTCTTTTTATGTTATAACTTTCTCGCTAACAAATCTCGTAAGCCATATTGATTCTTATATAACTAAGATGAATCATTTGCTACTGTCTGTCTTTATGTTTGCGTGGCGCGAGTTGTAGCGGGTTTGGTATTAGCGATTTTGTTGATAGGATGTAAAATTCCTGATGTTTTTTACATACATTAGTAGTACAAAAGTATTATTAAATTTATTTAATATATTTATATATTTAATATGGCTGTTATTAAAATTACACAATCTGAAAGAAAAATATTACATTTGTAATGGATTTTATATAAGATAATTTCGAAAACACGCTATCATAATCACCACTCACACTCGGACCCCACCTCATTACAACAAAACGCCAGCCGGCGGGCAAGTAATTTCACAGTGATTTAGTCAAGTGTACTGGAATAAAAAAACACTCCATTCACCAGCCTACACGACGAGACGTGGCTTCAATGAAACCACTACCATCATGGAATTTACTTTGAACTTCGAAAGTATAAAATATTTTTATTTTATTTTCAACATGACGTGTTAAAAGACCTAATTTTGACAGATATACTTTTCGTCGTGACGTGATAAAAGACCTAATTGTGACAGATTTGGATCTGTCAAAATTACGTTTGACAATGTAAATAAATTTAAACTTTGTTCGATTTTCAGAAAGATTTATTAGAATACCAAATAAGTGAGGTCAAAAATAATTAATTAAATCTAATATGAAGATAAGGTTAATAGTAAAACATACAATAATGATCTATCAAAACCTGTTTGCTGCAGTTTCTCTCGTCCCAGCGGTCACGCGCATCGAAAGCGAAATTGCTTAAAAAACCAACGTGACCGCCTGTGAAGGGTTGCTTTTTTGTAGAGTCATTGTATTTTTTATTTTAATGATAAGGAAATATTTTTTATATTACAAAATGTTATTCACGATATAACAGAGCTTCTGATTTTATACTTCAATACTAGTTACTGATTGCGACTTCGCTTCTTGTAACGCCTTTTACACAACTCATGTAAAATGCCATGTTTTTACTTCGAAAATGATGGACTCATACAAACGTTTTATCCTTTATCTGTCCTTAAGAGAACAAAACAAAAAATTATTTAACATTAAATACTTTATTTCATGTCTTAGTGAGAGCGTGTATCATAAATAATCCTATAATTGAAGTTTTCTTTCTGCCTTGATCAGTCAAATGGGTATATCTGAAAAAATATATATATTTAATTAGAGGTTTCATCACTATCATATAATACTTTCAATTATGATGTTGAGAAGCTAATTCGGAATGTTCATAATAAATCACTTAAACGGCATTATTTAAAATAGCTTATAACATAAAAATAGTTATTATTGTCTGGAATTTGTTAATGTATTTTCTTATCAAAAGAACATAATTATTAAATGAAGACAAACAGTTAATAATTATTTAATTTCAGTGCCATCTATTGGTGGCCAATACAAAATGTCACAACAAAAAATATTCTAGTAATATGATCATATAAAAATATATCCCAGTAATAATTTATAATGTTATCATAAGTCATGTAAAGACAGATCTATAAGCTAGTGTCTCAGTGTAATGGATATCTGGACCGCAGCCACTTCCCTGGGAACCAGTTCGAATCCAGATTACACAGGGTTTTTATATCAAACGATTAAGTTTGTATTTGTGTGTGTGTTGTCTTTATCTTGTATTTACATTTACACACACAAACATAATTTGGATAATTGGATACACTGATTTTGATAACCCTCTCATTGAACCGCAAATTGAGGAGATAAAAATATATGCATGATATATTAACTATATTTTTTATTCTATTTCATTATAAAATAATAATAATAATAATGTAATAAATTAAGGATAAAAGTGAAAGTCCGATATCCTGACTTTAAAGGTCACTGGTTCGAATCCCGGTCCGGAACTAATACCGTGACAAGAATGTTCAAGAGCCAGGAAGATATTTTAAAAGTTTTTATCTAAAACATGAAGTTTAGATTTTTAAGGATCTTAGTATTAATCTATATCTAATATATACTATACTAGGCTAACCCACGCGGCTTCACCCGCGTCAACTTAGTGTAAAACTTAACAGTATATCTATAGATAAATACAATTTATTTATAGATATACTTCTTCGAAAACTTCTTTGTAAACCTATTGTTAGTCCTACAATTCATTGCTACACAATTTCATCTTATCTTTAACCATTTAAGCAGCGCACGCTAAGAAAGGAAATTCACACCTTGGTTAATATAAAAAATTTTCTTGGAGTTTTCTTGGAAAAAAAATATAGCCTTTATTGATTAGTGATAAATCATTCCAACTGTAAAAATTTTCGAATCGGTCCAGTAGTTTTTAAGCCAATTTGTTACAAACACACATACGACAATACAAATTCCTTTTTATAACATTAGTATCGACAGATAGATTCTATCTGTTGTCCTCAAATAGGAACAGCTTAATCAAATACAATCTAATATATTATATATATATTATTGTATATCTATATATTATACGTTTTTTGAGATTGTCTAATAATTAATAAATGTAATAAACAATTAATGTATTTTCCATATATCAAATCTTATTTCCATCTGTGTATATCCCGTGTCATAGCCGATTTTTAATTTTATTAAATATATTTTTCTATGCATGATTGGAAAATACAAAATGGGTAGACAAATAAAAAGTAATTTTTTTTAGTACTTAAGAAAAGTACTAAAAAAAATTACAAAATAAATAAATGTTTAAACCAAAGTTCAATCAATTATAGCACAGTAATTATATATTATGTGCAATATGTATATATATATATATTAAATGAAGCGGCAAGTTTGTCAAAGGAGCGCATTAGTGGGTGATAGAGACATACATTTACAACCACTTCAACTGTGGATTGAGGACTTTAACAAAATAAATAAAAGTATAATTAATTTTAATATTAGTTTATTAGAAACTATAAAGTTTTAAAAATATTTTGGATATAAAATATTAATTCAAATAAAATTTTGGACGACATCCACTACTATTTTTATCATTAAAGTAATTATCTATATTAAAATAGAGATATTATTTGTATGTTTGTATGTTTGTTCCGAATGAGCAAATGCAAAAGGAAATGCTAGCAAGAATATTGACCGTATTTCTAATATGAATAAAAAGTAATAATAATTCTTTGATATCTTCTAAAACCTAATCGATAATAACTGTAATATAAGTATCATTTTGTTAAATATTTACAAATATAAAGATGATTTTACTTCTATAAAATTTACATTTATATGTTATGAAATAAACAACAATATTTTATCTCATCCAAGTCTTCATTAAAAATATATTAATATTTTCCTGTTTTCAACATATTTAATAATTATTATTAAACATATTTTTTTTATATTTGTTATGAAGGGGGCGGGGGGGCTTTACTTTCAAAAGTTCCTCTAAATACATTTTATATTCGAAAATAATAATCGATCTACAACCGCAGATTGTAATCAAACTCAAACATCCTTCAATCTCGCTCCAAAGGTCAGGTCGGTTAGCAATGATAATTCAAGAAACATTAATATTTGATTCTTCAGTAGCAGAGAGTGGATCAGGATTGATTATTAATTCCGCTCATAGATAGCTTATGTATCTCAACTCCACACTTTCCGTGGTCCTATCTGTCTATTAGTTAATTTGTCAATCCGTCGATTAGTATACATTGTTATCAATTAATCTGATGTCTTGTCCTGTATTGATTCAAGCTTTGGAAGGAGGAGGGGGGGAGACAATCTGTAGCTTATCGTGATTATAAAATAATTTCTTTTATTTTTTTTTGTAATTACATGAAATACATTTTCCATTTTGTTTCTGAATCAGTTTTTACATCAATTATTTCATATGATAATATTAAAAATGTATTTTTATATACAATGTAAGTAAGCCTTCTTCCTTCCTGTCTCACATACGCGAACTAGTTTCATATAATAAATATATTTGAATGTAGAAGTATCGATAATTTTGCAAAGAATATATAGGTACGAACTAATTTGACGTAAGTGGGAGAGAGAAAGATTATATCTCCCTATTAATTGCTATGTAAGTGCGAGCGGGAGGGAGGATACAAAAAAATCAGGATGACAGGGACGCACTGCTTTGACAACACGTTCGGATATCGTGTACGGAATATTTATTAAATATATTTTTATTATTTTAATTATGAATATAGAGATTTCTTTTTTTACATTTTTTTTTACGTTTTACTATGATTTTTTATAAGTATTAAAATATGTTAAAGTAATCTATTATATTACCTAAACTGACATTTAAAAAATAATATTTTTAATTTCAAACAACTGTCCTTTATTAACAATTAATATTATGATTATATATTGCTACTGATAATTAAAATGAATAATGGTCTATAAAATTTCCTTATTATGAAACAAAGCAATTTCTGGAAGTACCAGTCAACATTTTAACGAGTTGATACAGTTATTACCATATAGCGTTGCGTCAGGTTTACTTTAAAACCGGTATTTTTATGATGTAAGTATAATTATGTATGTGTCTATAATTTAGTATGACTCAATTCTATTAAAAAGAACTGTAATTAGATTCGCACTAGGCTTAAATTAGGATAGTTTTGATTTAAACAATAATAATGACTGTTATTTGAAGTTTTTAAATCAGATAAAGATACATGTTTTTAATAGATTAATGAAGGAAGTTGAATATCCAGTGGATTATTTTCTGAATTAAATATTTTTTGATCTAAAATTTATATTTTTTTTTATGTTTCCTTAGACACAGGTATTCTTGTTGCCTTAGTGATATAGAAAATTAAAAAGTTTCAAACACTTCTTAGGGAATTTCTATTAACATTCTTTTTTGCCTTTTATAAAAGTATAATATGTATAAAATATTTCTAGTTATTTTAAATTTCTTATAGATTTACAAATACGTTAGACTTAATATAAATATGTGAACTTTGTTAAGTCACATTTTTAACACTTTAAAAAAATTACTACAACAGATAAAAAAAATAAAAATAATAATAATATAATAATCAGCATCCAGGGGTTGTATCCGATCGCGCTCCCGGACGCCACGTGCCGTAGAGGGTGTTTTGATATCGCGGCGCGCGGTCGAGCGAGACGCGCGAAAACCGAGCGCGAATTTCGAATTTGGAATACTATTTTTAAAACATTCCTTTTTTAAATGTAGTCTCTTGTTGTGTTAAGTAATGTAGGCTTGTGTAAATAAGTGAATTTAGATTTTTTTTCTTATATTCAGTGAGTGAAATTGTGTTTAAGTGTGTGATAATATTTAACAGATGATGTGAAAAAAATATGTCTCGGTACGTAGGATAAATTTTTTGTGGACAAAAGTACATATTATAATATTTTTTATTTAAAAATCTATAATTTTAAAACATAATCAATTGCGAGAGCGCATAATTGTAGTTGACGTAACAAATGCAAAAAATAGTTATACAAGTTGTTATAAACCACGGAGTAGTTTGGAAATATATATATTTTTTTAAATTTGTACCAATAGAAGTGTCGAAAGTGTCATAAATATAAATTCTTAAAAAGAGGTGTAATATTTATTTAGATTTGTAAAAAAAACTATAACAATCAAAAGTTATGATAATAAAGAAATCAAGATAAATTTTAAATATTAAATATTCCTATAGTCAAAGTCAAGTCCAAAAAACACCCAAATAATATTAAATATTAATAGTTATAAATCGCGTCGGGAATCGAACACCCTGTATATATGTGAGACATATCCTTATATACAATATATGTATTTGAAAGCTAATACTCCATGTAATTCTACTACACATACAATGTATCAAGTTACAGAGCCGTGTGTATGTGTGTATTAAATGACATCTTCTAAATCTAGAATGTTACTTCACTAAGGATATTATTAACAACGAACCAATAAAAACTAAACTACTCAAACAATACATTAAAAAAAGCAATAAAAGTTGCATTAGTATCATAAATTCATAATAATTAGTTTGAAATACGTTTTATTATTATTAATATAATATTTGGACCTATTTCTTCCAAAAATATTTAAATTAGAATTTGAACATTTAATTAAAAGGCGAAAGGCTCGTTTTATTTGCATTTTCTTAATAAAATATGTATTAATTAAGTTAATAAAAAAAATAAGCAGAACATACACATATTTATTTAAATGGAGTAATAAATTATAATTAAAGTTAAATTACATTTTATGTTTCGTCTTCTTTGTTAAACAAATATAGAAATTTGAAAATGGAACTTTAAAAAAAACATATTCCAAGACAATGAGAATCAACAAATGATATTTAATAATTAAAAACAATAAAATCCCACGGAGCCGGACATCTTGGATAACAGACATCCGATATTTGTCACAATCCATTGATCTCGATTGAACCGACCGTAAAATATACCTCAAAATCTTAATCTTTAACCGCTCGGCCTCTGATTCATTAGCACGTATTGTATTTTTTAAATTTAGAATTTAGATTGGTGCGTTCTTAAATTCAAATTTGGAATTCCTTTCGCGATTCCTGACAACTACATTTTATTTTCTATTTGTGATTGAACATTTTAAAAATGGAATCGGTGTTGTGTTTTAAGTTTTGAAAGTGCAGTGTTTTAAGATTATTTTGTGACATGTTAAGGTCTATAACATAAATAATTGTTAGATACAGATAAAAATTTTAGTTTGAAGTATTTGAAAGTTAAAATATAAACTTAACGTTTCTTTAATCAGTTTTTGCTTCGTCAAAAACAAGACAAAATTTCTTAAGACAATTAAAAGTTAATCCCTACTTCCTCATTAACCATAACTTGGTCATTCTCGTGAGAAAACAACCATACAGATCCACCTGCCGCTGTTCAACCGGAGACGCGGTGCTCAAACACCGGAAAATCACCAAAAACAGTAGAAATTAAACCAAACAAATCAGTTTTAACGACCAATAGACGGCCACTTTTTACTTTCACGCCCTTTTTTAAACTCTTTAAGATAGTTTTATCAGCAATTAACTGACAATCGCTTTATAGGAGTAATAGAATTAATTGAAGAGCATTATTGAGACAAAATATCAAAATGTGGATACTTTCAGATATTTAAATATTATAATAAATAATGATCAAAATACGAAAAGTGCGGTGACGAAATCGAACTCGACAATTTGAATTTGGAACATGGCGGTGGAGGTTCTTTAAGTGCATAGATTGTGATGAGCAAAGTTCAGTGTTAAGTGATAAGTGAGAAGTGTTCAAGCTGGAGGGTCAAAGTAAGGCGACCTTTGCCGCCCTGTTCGGGCTGCGGGCCGGCGGCGTGGACCTGTCCGCCGCCTACCGGTACAACCAGAACATGATGGAGTACTACACGTGTAAGACGATATGTTACGGATATACATATTAATCATGTTGGTTTTTCTCATATCTTTAAATAATTTTATTATCTTTCTAATCTCGAAAGACTATTAACATACTTGCAAAAGACAATTTGGTGATATCAAAGTAACTTGACTAGATAACGATCCTATACCTCCCGCAAAAGACTACAAAAAGACGCTCTTGAAATATGCAATTATCTTAAAATAAGCCATACTCCTTAGCGAATAAAAAAGGAGCGTACATTATGCAAAAACAACGAGCGCTCCATCCATAACGATATTATCATAACACCAAACGACAAACATAAAAACCGCATACAATCATGCCTCTATAAAGTACCTAGTAACATCACCGCACATCTGCGACGCCGTGATTTCATAAAACACCCGAAAAATTCCCTCCAAATTCGAGATCGTTATATGTCGTCCAATGGGGAGGCCGAGTTCACGCGGGAGGGCGAGCGGCGCGTTCCGATTGGTCGGCGTCGTGGGGGCGGGGCCTGTTTTGCTAGTGTGCGTGGATGCGTTCAATTTTGCGGACAAGTTGAAAGGCTGTGCCTTACGCGTATGAGGCAAATTGAGAGCGATATGGCCGCATGAAATTGTGATTTTATAGCAAAATTTTACGCATATCAAATTATATTTTGGACGCTTTTTATAACTTATACACATATTTTGGTTTGTTTGATATAAAACCTGTTTCATAGCCGTCCATACCGACATTAACAGACAGATTTATAAGAAGTAGGTATTAAAGAATTGATCTCTATATGAAATATATCTTATTCAAATTCTCTAAATATGTTATACTTTTAAAAGCGTCAAAGTTAAAATTTCTAAGTTATTTCGAATAAGAATATCAATGATGAATACTTTTGCGATGTATTATTTAGTTTCAAAGACATTATAAATCCGACGCGGGAAGAATATTTAGAGCATCTATAGAGTTTAGAGTCGGTACATGTTATAAATGCAATGTACTCTACACTACTATACGTTTTAACTCTTCCATATGTAGAGTATATAAGATTTAGTTCATTTATATACCAATTTAATCACAATCATATCTATAATAATATATAAAACATTAAAAAAAGTCTTAAAAATACAATTATAGTAGGAACATCCTAGTTCATATTCATATATACATATATAAGTGTGTCTGTGCGTCCACATCCTCCTATATGAAGAACCGACGGGTTGTCGAGAATTATTTCGTTACTGATCATTTTAATTCATTCATTACATTTCACCTTTCATTTATTTAGGTATAAAGTCATTTAAAGTAATTTTTTCAAATATTTCTAAAGTACCTACTGAAATAACTTAAAATATTATTTTTTATTTCTATATAAATTTAATTCGTTTTAATGTTAATTCTTTTTAATCTCGTAATTTTTATTTTTTATTAGTAGATATTAAACTAACCTCACAATAGTTAACGTATAAAACTAATTACCGTAATGTAACTGCGAATATTTATATATACAAAAAAACAAATAGCGGTTCTTAGGTATATTAAAATAATAAAAAACACGAAGGGAAACTAAATCAAAACTATATGACAATTAAAAACATATATTTAGTATAATTCAACAACAAAAAAAGTACATTTAAACTAACAATGGAGTACATTTGTAAAAAAACTACTTCCTGGAAACCATCGAGTCATAGATCACGACGATCAAGACGCGCCTAGAGTGAATGACACACACAAACAAACCAACAAAAACACATAACTCATATCACATGGGATTACGGTTTAAAATACAATAGCAATAACAGAACGGACCGCACCATTAAAGATGTGGTAACCCGAGACAAATTACATATGTCGCACACATACTGTGTACACTGTACATATATAACGCACGCACACATGGCTACCCGTGCTGTGATTGGTGGGTGCGCGTGCGCATATATCACGGCGATCTTCGTTTTGTAAAGATTCTAGAAAGGTGTTTCGGTTTCGAAATATAACTGGTTATGTTGGTTTGTTATGTAAAGAGTTATCTACAATCAGCGAGGTAGTAAAATATTACATTTGTTATTAAGAAACGTATTTTTTTATATATTAATTAAAAGATTAGAAAGTTTATTATTTCTGTGGTAATTGTATAATGTTACTCATTAAAAAACTATCAAATCATCAAATATAGTAGAATATTTTCATATCTAAGCAAAATTTATTCTTTCATTGATGTATTGATGACAATCATTGATCAATTGATTATTGATGTCATGTGAATTGACGTAAAATATAGAACAGAACAGATTAAATATGAAGTCTTATTTATCTTATAAACCAAAATAAAATCTAAACTAACAGGACAAATAAACAAAATACGCTGATATTTATTAACAAGATGGCGCACAATGGCGTCGGGCGCGCGTCCGGTCACAGTATGCTAATGTAGCATCCTCTCGGACGTTTATTACTTTTGATATATTATGTGTACTTTATATATAACACACGACCTCTTTGTATTTGAGATAAACTATCAAGTAATCTGTGTGTATGATACTAAATTAATACAATAATAATTTTAGTTTTAATTTACCAACCAACCTACAAATCATTTTTTTTGTCTCCCATATAAATACTTATTTTATTTTCCATTTTTCAATTAAAAAACCTTATTCCAAAGATGTTATTATATTATAATTATAATATTTGAAGCACTCAAATACGTGAAGGTCAACAATGAGATCATATGACCCCACGTAAAGGGCACATGATGGGTGTGCGCCTGCGCATGACGGGGGGACAGCCTTGATCCTGAGGTTAATTACTTAAAGGGAATAAATATTGCAGGTTGAGTTTTGGAATGTGTTTCATTATATACATTTTGATTTTTATGTGTGAATGTCGTTTGTATGTATGTATGATTAAGTCTTTTTTATTATCTTCACTATTAGTACTGTTATAGATTATAAATAGTTTGAGCACCATGATAACATTTTACTAAGCTTTAATTCAAAAATTTTGAAAATAACCTTGCACAGCGACACATTTTTTAGTAATTGCTCTTGATTCCATAGAAAAGTTAAATCAATAGTAATAATTTAATTCCTAACGTAATATTAAACTTATATGTTAGACATATAGTTAGGGATCTAGGAAATACTAAAAATAATAGCTATATGTAAGCAATGATCGAATAAAGAAAACTAATCAGTTCTGTTAATACTAAACACTAAACAAGTTTCAAAGGAGTGCTTGTAAAGCAAACGTGTTTGCTATAAAGTATAGTATAACACTATTAATCCTTTCCCAATGATAATCTAGAGCGGTAGTAAATGGCGGCGCAGGTAGGGGTGTGCGCCCGCGCATGACTTTAGGGTACAGGAATGTTATCTTTTATACCTTTTCATGTGTACATTTTAATGTTAATATTCTGTTTTGTTAGTTTCTATAAATATCATCACATGTGATATTGACTGAATACAATTTTTATTTTATATTGTATTTTTTTAACGTTTAACTATCTAAATTTGTATACTTTTGTTACTTATCTATTGCTTTTATATAATTGAACAAAATATAAGAAAATAAATGAGATCGTAACAAACTGACAGACAATGGAGCGTCAAAATCACTCAAATCAAACATAAAATATCCTCACAGGAAACGGAAACGTCCGTCCCTTCAAGTTTGAACGTATTTTAGAACTTACCAGAACTTTGGTTTGTATTGTGCTATTAAATGAATAATTGTAATATTAAATATATATTTAGACATTGAGACTGTTTTAATACAAAAATCATATTAATAAGTACAGAAAAATATAATTCTCTTTAATAATATTACTGTAAACTCAATAACCAATGTGTGTGTAACATGCAAACAAATTTGCAGTTTCATTTGATTAAAAACTCAGTAATCAGATTTATATAGACGAATAATATACCTTGATTTAAACCTACGAGTAACAATGTTAAGGTTAATATACAATTTTAACCGATCTTTATGTAAACTTCAATGATATATATTTATTTTTGGAAAATAATCTAAAATAATAATTTTTTGTCATAATGAAAAATAAAAACAAACAGACAAGCCAACAGGAACAATTTTAGACCTTCCTTTTCTTAGTATTAAATCCAAAATCAAAAGTTTTTTATTAAATAAATCTTATTATAACGTTCAAGAGTTTTTAGTGGATCGAAATATGTGGAACTCAAGTTGTTGAATCATTTGCAGAATTTATATTATAATGTACATCACCTAAAATTGTTATATTTCTTTTGAAAAGAGCAACTGTTTAGTTTCTGGCCGTCTCTTCTCAGCAGAGCAGCATTCCGAGCCGGTGGTAGCTTACTTACGGACTGACAACACTGACCTTTTTTTGTATTGTAATAATTGATGATTCAGAACTGCATGTAAATGACTACTTGAATAAAGATATTTTGAATTTGAATCGTACTTTAAGGGTAATACTTAAAAGTAGCTAGAGATATACAATAAGATTGTTAAAAGTGCACAACAAAGTCACTATCCTCTTTTCTGTTACTTATTTTATGGGATAATGATAAAACTTGGTCCACTTAAAGGTGATCTCGCTTATGGATATCTAACACCTGAAAATATGGTAAATTAGACGTAGATTATAAAGAGATAGAGGTTTGGTTTGTTACTTCACGCCGATATATGAGAGATACTACCACGGTGGTTCAGCCCAGACTACAAAACTACTCTTTGAGGTTTACTTCCATTATATTGAAGATTTTCTCCCAGGAACTTTATATGTATATAACAATTTAAATAAGTTGTAGAATTACATCATGTCTGTTTAAGTTTTTAGGCCTATAAATGATTATTTAAGCTGAATTGATGCTGGCTTAATGTTATGAGACACGTTTATATATCTTAAGGCTTATATTTGATATACACATATATTTGGTTAGGTTTATAATATATATTATACACGGCTAATATTTTTAGGTCAATTTCAAACTACAGAGTCAAATTTTTTCATTTCAATTAGGCATACGTTGTACTCTAATCAGACTCTAGTTGGTTCCAAAGGGTAGACCCATGAAAGAACTGGCAAAATTTTCTTATAATTAATTTATAATTCTTATAATAGTTGTTTAGAATCATATTACTAGAAGAATAACTATGACTTCTATGATGATCTCAGATTCACAAAAGATTAAGGGATTCTAAATATAAATATTTAAAATAACAGTAATTATACAATACCTTACTTTTTTACTAAAAATGTTAATCACACCTTGGAAATGGTTGCAGTGAAGCAACATTTAATTGAAGACCTTCCACGGATATCATAGATTAAAATTACTATAACGATAACTAATTTTTTATCAATTATGAGCCTTATCATTAACTAATTAAATCTTTTACTGATTTTCATTTAAAACTTGGTTAAAATTTAATTTTTCATTACGTTTATTAAATAAATAATTTAGATCACTTAGGTTGTGAAAATAACTACTATTCTTACGCACGGATAACCGAAATTAATAAACGATCCTGATTTGAATCAATACTTTCGTTTAAACATTAAAACTAAATTACATATCTTGAGTTGTTAGTTCATATAATCAACCAGCCTTAATCGTATAATGTATTTGCCGTGCTATTTTTAGACTAATTGTATATTTATTCAAATATACTATTATATAACTTTCCTATATTTCTGTTCTATTTGTTTGTGCTATATATTAGTAATGTTATATACAAGGTCTTTAAATATATATTATAGAAATAGGTATATAGAAAATTATGTACCTATACGAACCTGGTGTTCCTAGTATTCTTAACAGATGTTAGGTGAAGTTCTCAGCTATATATACACACATATATATATATATATATATATACTGAACAATTACGTCTCATTATAGAATAATACGTTTTTATAACTATTACAAGATACAGCTCTACGTCCTATTCGTCTTGTATTTTAATATCCTTCATAACACATGTTACCTGTTATCCCTTTTAAATAAGGATATATTTATATTAAAAAATAATCTACACCGTACACCACATATGTAGGTTTTTAACGAGAATTAATTAGTTTGTTAGTTTTATTCAGTTAAGCTTAAAATCTTATTGTAGATGTTATATCGTATTGCAGATAAAACTAATTCAATACACTATATTAAGTGTTACTATAAATATAATATAATGAAGTAAAAGTGAATTAAATAGTAATCGCTTTAACTCTCCAAGTATCTATTTTTATACTATTTTATACACATTTAAAATAAATCATGATCTACCCAAGTAAAAGTTTATATCCCAATCTCCTCTCCATTACATCTTCCTCTAATTAAAAAAACTCATTATCTTGCTAAATATCTTCCAAAATAGTAACAGAGCGCCCTTGTAATTAAGTGTAATGACAAGATGGCGCGGAAGGAGGGATGAACGGATATCCTCCAGGTGTCGCCGCTCTTGTCGGATATAGTCGGATTTCATGAAATATGCTTTTTGGTAATCCAGAACCTAAGAGGTTATCTGTATTAATAGAAATTATTGTATAAGTGGCGTTGTTATATATATTTACTATAGCTATGGGACCCGGGTAACCATGACCCTGGATAGATCGATTTTGCTCAAACCCGGGTAATGATAGCTCATCACTAAGACGTTCATTTAAAAAGTAGGCTTAATACATATTATATCCGCTTTGAATATAGACTATCACTTATAACATGCTATTTAAAATATTAATTTCGTAATAAAGTTTAAATTTTAAATTTATATTTTTCACACCAGCCACAAGCTTCAGACAAATACACTTTTTTAACCGGTTTTTAGAACCGTTTTATAAAGTGTATCACCTTTTAAATATATTATTAATATTATTATATATTAAGATATAATATATATGAAATAAACTAAGAATAAACTGCTTTTTATACCTATCTAACTTTTTATACCTAATTAACAAGAGTGATATTGTCAAAACATAATAATAATAATGCATTCATTGATATTTGTATGTACAAATATAGTATAGTAATATATATAATATGAAAGGCACGAGATGAAAACAAACCCGGTGATAGTGTATCGACCGGGCGCGGGGCGTGACCGATCGATCTGTCACGCCTTATACCCGGCTATCTTTAACTTGTATCGCTTTTAGGATATCACATTAAAATGTATCACGTTATCACTTTATACATATAAATAATATTTTTACTAAATATATATAAAAGAAAAGGTGAGTCTATAATCATTTATACAAATCTTATCTACTTACAGAGATAGGGTCTAATAAAAATAAAAAATTTTAACTATTAAAGATTTCATATATAGTGTACATCGAAATACTTACTGTTTCTAATAATTTTACGTGAAAACTAATACCATTATAACGTTGTCTTTTTTTAAAGCCTTGTAACTTAAACTATAACAAAATACCCAACTCAACTGAAATTTCATTGCCATTATTATATAAGTATGTATATAGACAATCTGTCCAAACACAAAAACAAATCAGTAGATAAGTCATCCATGGATATAAAACACTAGTTATAAGCCCAATAAAATCCTAACACAATATAATCTGATAAATATGTAAAAGAGAAACATATTTTGGATGACACGAGATGAAAACAAACCCGGTTATAGTGTATCGACCCGGGTATAAGGCGTGACCGATCGATCCGTCACGCCTTATACCCGGCTATCTTTAAGTCTCGCTTTCCCGGTTATATCAAAATTTTATACACTTTTGCACGGCGATACAAACATATTTCTGTTATTTATATAAACCAAAAAGAAAAGAAAATATTTTTATTATTTAAAACTAACCTTATTAAAAATATAATTAATATTATTCTTTTTTAGATTAATTTTTGGTTTTGATAATATGGTCGGAAAGAAATACTTAAAATATTGTCAGAAGGTATTAAAATAATATTACAATATCATGTAATTATTGTAAGTATTCTTAATTTTTATAAATTTCATTAACTGACTAGTTGTTTTGCTCGTTATATTCTGAATAACAAAACCTACAATACACTTATCAGTTTTTTATTTTCATACAAAATTTCATTTAGAAATTCCTTTATAACTAAGTATAGTATATACAGTAAAATTCACAAAAAGGGATGTTCGTACTAAAAGATGAAGTAGTGAATCATCAACATCGATCGGATACACCCGGGTACTCACGATCGATACACGGACAAAGGGTCAAGACCATGACATTCTATAGTAATAGTACACACAGACTCACAGAAGCTTCGGATATTTCACCTCATACCTTCATTAAACTATAAAACAGCGCTAAGGTTATAGTCTCTGTTATAAATTATCTGTGGAATCGGTTATTTATAAAGAGAAAAAAATCGTCATCCTTATCCTTATTTCATTCAGTCTTATCCCACTTTACTAGTGCTCTTTTTACTCTGTCAGTGTTCGTGTCACGTCGTGTGACATTCACACATCTGACTATAATCACATTTTACCTAATCTATCTTTTCTTTGATCTTCTGTTTTCATATAATCCTCATGACTTTCACATTCTTATAACTTTCTTCGTCATATTTTCCTCATCCGATATATTTATTTATAGAAATGAATATTCATATACTTTTATATTCTCTGAGCCGTTTTCATTAAATTGTCATAGGAATTTTATTGATAACCAAAGCATACTGAACTGGAACTCTTTTATTGATTAAAAATATACATATTAACTATTTGGAATTAAAGAGACATTAAGAATTTCGTATAAAATATATAGGTACATATATATTAATATATCGCAGGTCACGGCGGAGTCAACCAACTAGGTGGAGTATTTGTAAACGGGAGACCACTGCCAGATGTGGTGAGGCAGAGGATAGTGGAACTGGCTCATAGTGGAGTGAGACCCTGTGACATCAGCAGACAGCTGCGCGTCTCACACGGATGCGTCTCCAAAATACTATCCCGGTAAGTCTAAAACATTACATATTAACATCTTAAGCCTTTAAAAGGATAGATACATAGTGTCATTAGTAACAGGACTTGAACTCACTACCTTTTGGAAAAGACCTCTAACATCTGAGTTATCATGTCATTATTTATCTTCATATCTTTAGATTAATCTTTCACAATCGTGGATAAACTTTTCCTTATAAAATATTAAAATGTCGTTGATTTAGTTTCATATTGTTCACACACACACACACACATATAAAACTCTTACATTTACTCTATAAAGTAAATGTATTTTATACTAAATACAGCTACATAACCTTATTACATATCCTCCTTTATTTTAATTACATGTGTGTGTGACAATGCTAAATCAGAACAATACGTTCCGGAGTATGAACAATCCGGCGCGTGCGCAGCTTGTGACTCCATCCGTTAGACATTACATTACCGTAGTCGGTTACAATCTATTTTAAACCTTATATAAACACGATAAAGTTGAGATTATTCTGTATATACTAACCATAATTGCTTTCAAGATTCATTTTAAACGACATTTTCGTGATTTTGTGTATAATTTAGTTTATTTATGACGAAAATGAACTTGCTCAATTTGTTTAATATTCAGGTCAAAGCACGCACATACATACACATACACACATACATACATACATACATACACACATACGTATATAGTGAGTTATGTATATATATAATTAGAAGGTTGCAACATCAAAGGAGGAACTGTTAAGCGTGTTATGCTATTTGGTTATATAAAATATATTACGAACTGTAGATAATATGACGTAAACTGATTTATAATTACCTTATTGGATATTTATTACTTTATAATAAGCTACGAATATTAATTATATTTTAATTCGTTGGATAAAGTTGAATCAAAGAATAAGTTAAAAATTTCTATATAAAACTTGGTAAAAGTTATTCCGAAGTTACGAATTATCTGAAGAATAAAAGTAGAGTAAAAAATAATCCATGGATTAGATGATGACAACCACATGAACCGACCCCTTTAATAGAGTTAATTTAAGCTAAACTGCGAATAAGTAGGTATCTTTAATTATTATTATTAACTCAACCACAAACAATTTTATTATACATCTTTTATTCTAAGAGAAATGGTTTAATAAATGTTTTTCATAACCATTGGAGCAAAGTAATTCCTCGAATATTTTTATTATAATACGAAATTGAATCCATATGTCTGTCTGTAAAATAAGTGTTAAAAAATCTGAAAGGTACCTTTTATACCTAAAGAGATTTACTAACGTCTTTATCTGGTAAAGTATGAATTTTCTATACTTTGATCAGTTTTTTATTGTATAATAATTACAAATATTCCTTAACAAAGGAAGTCAAATAAACAAATCAAAATGGACAAAGACAATAGATATAACATACAATGATACGAATGTCCGACTCACTATTGTTGAGTTTAAATTGAAACTGGCCGTAGTGATGCGACTCCGGGAGGCGGGATTCAAATTTCATTTATTTTTTATACAATCAGATTCATTATGAATCCGTATTAAAATTAAATAGTTTTTTAATGTAATTAAAGGTTTTAAAAGTAATGTTTTAATTATTTTTTTAAGTATATTAATACTTTTCGGAACTATTTTACGGCTCACTTGATATAATTACAACACAAAGAAAAGTACAATACACATTGTATAATATCGAAACTTTGATCTCATTGATTTTCATTTTCACACCTACTGGCAGTATTATATCCCAATCCCGGGATCCCGGAAACTCCGGGATTGTGAGCGCATCACTAGTCCCGCGGGGATGCTGAATAGCCGCTATTGCTTTTCAATTTATTTGCCCCGCGCGTCCTTCCATTTGAGTGTTTTGATCACTCTGTCAGCTATTTTTAGAATTTTAAATTCAATTTTTTTAACTCTTTTAGTTCGCAGCATTTGTTTTTTCTTCAGAGGCTAATAAATTTGCAATACTTTTGTACAAAATTTGTACCTTGATTGTATTTCTTTATCTTTTAATGTATTAATTATCTCGAATGTACCAAATAGTTTATAAAAGTATACGAGTTCCGTATAAAATACGATGCTCATACGTTTCATCATTTAATAAAGATCTAGACCAGAGCAGCGAGGCGTAAAGAGCTAAGCTAATTCATAATTATAATTATTTCTTAAAAATCATTACTTCAGCACACAAACAACAACAACAGAGCTTTTAATTGCACCTCAAATCACACGAAAATCGCCTTTATTGCTATGAAAATAATTAACGATATTGTTTATCGTATGCAGCAATAAAACATTGTTGCGAACTGTACCTTTGTATGCGCGTACCAAGCGATTTTGTGTTCTATATCCCTGCGGTAAAGTTCCTAATTCTTTGATGAAATTTTTAACGGAAGTGAGTCGGACTTCACGCTTTCTGCGTATAGACGTACGGATAGAAAAACAAGTAATTATTATATACGAACAGAACCGTGCTACTTTCATTTGTATGTTAGTGGTTTTGATTTTAATTTAAGCCCGGAAAATGTGATTTATAGATGATAATTATTAACATATTAAATTTATAATTAATTCAAACGCATAGAGTGCATACATATAATATGAAGATGGCACAAGTACTGCCGAACTTATGTTATACTAGCTGTGCCCACGACTCTGTTCGCGCGGGATTATTTTTTCGGTAAAATTGCAAAAATTTTAGACAATTTATCAAAAAAGTATCTTAATATTATTTTTATCGAATGTAAAGCAAAAGTTAAAGTTTTTTTTTACTTATTAATCGAATTAAATAATCCAAAACTTAAATGAAGATTCCAACAACCTGTCCAAACCGCATTCGAATTGGATAAGCCGTTCCAGAGAATATCGCGCACAAACGAGCAGACAATCAGACAAAAATCAGAAATGGTTTCCTCCAACTTGCATATATATATATATATGCAACCAAAAATGAGTCACATATTTATTATATGTGTAGATACATTTGAAACTCCTTGACACAATCTCGATTATTCTAAAAGTATCGATTACAAATATAATCGATTTTTACTACACTGCGATAAAGGCATATCACTGTATTATAGGGTATTCACATATAGACTGGAATAGGTTGACTCACGAGGTAGGCTACAATATAACATAGACATATATTTAAAATTATTTTTATTTGTTTTAAATGTCTAATATATTGGCAAGGTTACGATAATTTAATAAATATAATTACACACATTTATGTATATATTACATTTTATAACGGTTTAATCAATATTTAACAAAATGTTTATTCAATACTTATATTTATTATAAACTAAATATAGAAAAATAATATAAATGAAAAAGACGGCTAATAAACGTAATTTTCAGAAAGATTTGTTCCACTTATATAACAAAATATATTAGAGGTTTGAAGTAAAGTAACTCGAATTTCAAACCAACGAATTCTTTTTTTTAAATATAGGGTTGGGTTTTAAATTTGATATTTGTGTGATATTCTCTCTGGTTTTATTAGAATTATTAATAAGTATGATATAAGTGGTCAAACCATAAACAAGCTTACAGATAAAACGTAATCCAATGTCGCACTTAAGAAAATTTGGGGGGAGAGTAAGTCAATTATTACAGATCACACTCAAGTAGGTACCGGTGGGCTCAGAAGTGATAGTGATTTAATAAATTATTTATATTTATATAAAATTAATTAATGTGTTATATTAATTGCTAATATCCCATTGATTTATTATCGAAAATTGTTTAAAAAAAAAATTATATTTTATATACAAAAATAATAATAATATTTTTCATTTCATTTATAGATATTAATTAGTATGTTTTTAATTATAATAAACAAGTTTTTAAATATATATATATATATAAAATGGTATGAAATGATCACGACTGTACAAACGCATAACAATTCCCGCGGCCCTAGGGACAAGGGTTTTAGGGCCCCGTAATGCAGTGTTTTGAATATGCTCTTTTTGTTACAGGGGAGTAATGCGACCTTAATGTTGTTATTTGTAATAAATTTCAGGTTTGTAATCTTTTTAAAACGGATAATGGAATTTGTTATATTTCAAAAATTACCTTATAATCAGAACGACTTTACAACGAGACATAACTTAAAGTTAGAGATATACATTTAATTTGCAAATTATATGTAATAATAAATATAACAAGGTGGTTAAGAAAAATACTATTAATTAAAAAAAACATTAATACTCATAGTATTATGTATGTAAAAGTAATACTAAATAATAATTTTACGATATAACTCATATAATATTTAATTTTAATTTACTTCGGATCATTAGAGTACTTTTTTAAAATTACACTAAAATAATAGTGTAAAAATCATACCAACGTCATCACTACATCAATGTGACATCACAGTAATATCACCAAATTTGATACACAATATATTTTATTTCCTTTCCACATATTCCACTGGTGTTAATGAAAACAATCTATTATTTTCAAAGAGATTGTGTTATTCCCTCGGGATGCGTCCCTTGTAGGGACTGACGAGAGCCAGTTACTATTAGTTGTTTGTGAGCTGTCACTGGTGTACTGTTAATAAAATAATTAATCATTTTAAACAATCATTTTCTAGAAAATCTAAAACTAACATATTTTGTAACGGATTCTTAATTTAAACCTTACCTTTAATCGAACAATGACACAAACAGACAAAAAATACAAAAAGAAATGTTTCTAATAGAGCCGTTACAATAACAAATTGTTTTTCATTTGTATCTAAAAAGATAAAAAAATGTACTCAACTAGGACTGACCAATGAAAGCAATAAAAACACAATTATCGGATGCCAGTTTCTGGAAAGATGATTAAGGTAAAAATGATTTGACATCATCGTCAAGTGTTCTGATTGGTCGACCATCACGACATCAACCAATCAGAAGGATTTAATATTTAACAGATTAGTATTTTTTTAACACCCGGTTCTTAGTAATACTTTAAGTATACTGTTTCTAAATATAGTATAAAATAACTGTGTAGTATTACTGTAGTTATCTGTAAATATAATGTACAAAATTCTAAACATATTTAATTTATAAGCACCAAGAACTAATACTTTAGTTGACCATGTTTAAGAAAATTAAGATGAAATTTTTGTCCATACCCATGCTCTGCCAGAAGACTCCCAGCGGTCGCAGAGTTACGGTAAAATTTGAGTATTGCTAGCCTTAAGAAATATTAAATTCTGTCTCAAAAGTAGCTTAAGTGACTGCTTATCAGCTATCCGCCAGTGAAAACCCTGTTAAAATCGGTCCAGCTATTTCAGAGACTAATCAAGAATAAAACAGACAAACGGACAAAAATTTTTATAATGTTTTTTTTATATAAGTACGTAGTCTCATGCATTTCGTGAAAATTCTTAATTTAGAATTAAAAACAGATACTTCAATTTTATTTATATGTTTGAGATTTCATATTTTTTATTGACTTCTTTAAACAGCTCCTTCACGATAAGATTTATGATATAATAAACAAGAAAATACTAAATTAGAAATTGGAAATATATAAACGTAAAACGACTTCTACAAAAAGAGTGCTTAAAGAAGCATTACTATACTCTGTTAAAAAGTATTGTATTTCTTTAATATAATACAAATACCTCTTATTATTGTTACAAGAGAAAAAATAGATTATCGATACTGTCAGCAAAACAGCACCCCTTTAGAATAAAGGGTAGGGTACATAATCGAATTGTCATAATACACACTCATTATTTTATTGAGCAGTCTAAATTTAATTTTGTTCAATCCTAATGCCAGGTCCCCGGGGACGGGGGCGTGTCCGAGGGACTTTATGGTTGATCTGGGAATATCAGAAATTGTACAGTATGGTGTGATTTTTATGTACACAGCTTTATTTTTATATTAGCATCTTTTGCATTTGACATTCTTGGAATAATATATATTCGGGTTTTGTGTGTGTTCACTAAAAATATCCAAAAATAAGGATAGTATACACAAACACATAAATTGGTTTAATATGTATCCGTTTGAGTTCATTTTCATCAAATGTATGTATGTGTGAACTGTATATTTCTGATTATACAGTTATTTAATCAATACAAAAACACCATTACTAAATTCATTTGCAAAAATCTATTAACAAAAAAAATTTAAACGCAAAACATTTGTAACTCGGAATAAAAAAAAATGTTAAATTGAATTGTAATAGTTTGGTTAATCCAAATACATCCATAAATAAGTTCCGTTCCAGCTGACAGCAATACAACATATGTAAAAATTAGTTGAATTAATGGTATAGATAAAAAAAGTATAATATTATATAAAATTGGAATAAAAAAATCATTGTCTTTTCCCAGGTACTATGAAACTGGTAGCTTCAAGGCTGGTGTCATCGGTGGATCCAAACCTAAGGTGGCCACACCACCGGTGGTGGACGCAATAGCAGCCTACAAGAGAGAAAACCCCACCATGTTCGCTTGGGAGATTAGGGACAGGCTGCTGAGTGAAGGAATCTGCAGCCAGGATAATGTTCCCAGTGTGTCTAGTATTAATAGGTAAGTATTTATAACAAACATATTATGTCTATAACGTAGATTTATTCGTTCCTTCAACGTCAAATTTTTTATATTTTTTTAGAGACTAGTTATAACTATTATTAGTTTCTTCTGACTAATTGGTATATTATCATTATATAAATAAAGCTGTGTCTACACGCTATTGATTGTTAGTTAAATAACAAAAATACTTTATTCACTCGATCAAAGCTCCGGTAACACAATACACAATTTAAACCCCCCCTATTGGCCTCGTTGATATTATATTGTATCGTAATGGACCTCTATTGGAATGAAGGGAGAGGTTTTGGACCAGTTTTTTCCATTTCATAATTGTTTTTGATGAAATTAGACGGATATATATGCGAGATAGAAAATGTTTTTTTATAAAATTATATAATATTTTGACAACACTGTCAAGAGTTGTGATTGGCTGGATAGAGTGTATTGATCACGCTATCAACCAATCAGAAAGGTTAATACGGAGTTTGATAGATTTTTATAACAATAACAATTATGCCTCTAATAACAATTTTGTTTAAAAATTAAGCAGTAGATGGCGCCATAATAGCAATGGCCAATATGTATTCTATCTCATTCTCTCCTATGTATATATATTGTGTTTCTTACTTTATCGTGACGCACTTTTCGTTACATCGAGTTTCAAATCACAACGATCCTAAATAAGTTTCACTTTAAAAATCCATAAATTAAAAAATAAATAAAACAGTAACATTGACACTTTTAAAATAGTAAAAGATAACATATTAATCAATAGAGATATGTAAATTAATAAACGGTAGCATAGATTAAACAGATCAGTATATCTTATCTGGTAACACGTAATTAGAGGCGAGGATTGTTAAGGGCGACACTTAACACTCGGGTTGAGTGTGTGTTATCTGTTACAGCTGATAACTCTTTTATTATTTCATTTACGTGACACAATGTGTATTTAATTGCATTTCTTTGTAATAAATTGAAACTGAAATAATATTTTTGTTTGTGGGGTTGTGGTTATTTTAAATACTAGCTAGTCCGCTTGAACTACATAGGATAGAATTTGTTAGAAACGAATTTTCTTCAAGTTTTTATGTCAATTGCGAATTAATTCTTCACACGAAGTTCTTTCTTTTAAATGAGACATTACATATTCATGTCCACCCTAAAGATCCATTTTTGCTACAATTATCTTTCGAATCGACTGTGAATTATATATATAATATTTTTTTACAAACAAATCTATAACCAATACTATTAATACCATAGAAGTAAATCGAAGAAGCATGTATGTTGATGATAGTCACAATTATTATAACTGGCAATAACTCTGTAAGTCAGGACATCCGGAGCGCTGAGCACGTGTCCTCTTCCGGTGACGCCATCTTTGTTCTCCCTCCATCCGGTTACAGACACGCAACCCCTTGCTTGGGACATGAAATACGCGAATTTGTATTATTTTTAGTATTCATGAAAAATCATACTGAAACCAAAATATAAATTGAGGTAAAAAAATATGTTTTACAAAACGTATATATCCAACTGCTTAACAGTCAATCAACAGTCTAATTTAAAATTCTGATTGGATTCTTATATTCTACATTAAATCGTAGAATCTTAGGATAGTTCTCGCCATATCTGAGACAGCCACTACTCTAATTTGTACATTTAATTTTATATTACATTAAACTACAGAACACTAAAACAATAATCATAAAAAATAATCTAAAAAAGAATCGCCATTTCACTGGCCTCACGAAACTTCAGCGCAACTCTTTTTCTCCTTCCATCCTTAAACAAAAATAAACTCTAACACAGCACAAAAAGGTATAGATTACAATGCAGCTAAGTTTGCAACTTTCCCTAAAAGGGGCGAAATCGCTTAGTTTCTCGGTAAAAACATTTGAAGATCTCATTTCTACTTTCCTTTGAAAGCCACGCCTGTATCGATAGCGAAGTACCTACACTGTGGTAGGTATTAACATTATGAATATGTAAAAAATACCTTTTTGTCTCTTTAATAATGTATATATTCGATCAGAGATGCTTATTAGGTTATATTTGTATAAAAATAATATATTTATATAATATATATATTAGACCATTTAAGCTTATTTTCATTCATTTTTTAATAGGTTCTAAAATATTACTATTTTTTGGAATTAGTTATTTTTTTTTGTAAATAAAATTATGAGTTCTTATATAGTGATATAGTTCTGAATGACAAAAATCTTAAAATATTAAAATTAATAAGTTTTTTTTATCTTAATATAATATATATATACATTTGCAAACAATTGAAAATAAATCATCTTGACATCTGAATCATAAAAATTGACAAAATTATTCTGATATAAACACTTCCTTTTTCAATTTTAGATTATATCTAAAAACTGAAGCGATGCTGGAGTCAATTTTAAAGTAATTCCACAATACAAGGGCGATTCTCACCCCACGACACGTGACCGACACGCGTCCGTAATGTCCCGTCGACGACCTTCCTGTGGTCTCATGATGTATAAATACGAAACTATTTCAAACTGGGTTTGGGGTAAATCGAGCGACCCTCGCAATTTTGATTTTGACTAATTCTTAACGAACCAAAAAGATGAGGACATTTTTTTACACGTATACATATAATATATATATCGCCTTTGCAAAAATTGATTGCGACATTTACTATTGATAAAAAACTTTAAGCAAGTATTTATATTACGATTTTAAAGTTAACCTTGAATTTTATTCTATTACTTTTGAAGCCATAGTTTTTTTTACGAAGCCATGAAAGCTGCGATGCGGGATAAAAAGGTTACATATTCCCTGAAATCATGAATTTGGCAAAGCTTTTTATTGTACCAAAACCTTCTGATTTCTATTTTAAAGCATCAATATATTGCGAGTATCATAACCATAAAAGTTCATCGTAACAATAATAATAAAATAAAAAACAGTAAAAACGCCAACTTGTCAAACGCTAAGACATTTTTAATCGAGGGCGGGACGGTTGGTAATTGAAGCTATAATTCTGGCAGCCCCATTTTGACATTTGGTTTTTGCGCAAATGAATAATTTGTCAGATAGGATTTGGGTTGTTTATAGCGTCGAGTGTTGACGCTGGGTTTTTTATCATATTATGATTGCGTTAATGGTTTTGATTACAGGTTTATTCTCTTGTTATCATTTCACAGATTATTCGAGCGTGGTAGGACCTAGTTACAATCAAATGTCATTTGCTGTTTTACTCGGCTTGTTCGATTAGGAAGTTATTAACCTCTTACAAAAGATTAGTATAAATCCTTGTTATATCTGCACCTTAAATACTAAATTCAAGTTGAAGAAGTCCAAATGCTTTTCTATTTTCAATACGACTTCCTCTATTTTCACTCCATCATTCCACGTTAAGATACAATAAAATTACTTTATTCTACCGAATACACTTACACAGGAGGTCATTTACAATCAGATGGGTCGTCGTATACCTTTTAGAAATAATTTATTAGATTAGCAAAATATAAAAACATTAAAATTTCAGAACTTTCTTATAATAAATATTTCCTGTTACTTTCAATTTTATACATACTGAATAATTGTATCATAAATCAAAAATATCCGCAATAGAATGCATAATTCGCAAAGGAAGATATTAAAATGTTGGGGTAGCATGAATACGAGTAACCCTTCCGTCCGGAAACCGGTGTAGTTCTCGGTTTTTGCAAGTTATCATAATAGAAATATTTTTATATAAACCACATTATACGTCAGAAATATACAATAATGTTTATTTTTCGTTTGTTAAATGCATAATTGCTTGTTTTTATTTTTTTTTGTGCTAATATGCTAATCTGCAATATATCTAGTAAGTACAATATATATCATAATAACGACCCTAAGATACAAATTGAATTAAAATATATATTATAAATAACTATCATGTAAAAAGCATAAAATAAAATAACAGAACGGTGAAATAAATTACAAAAAATACTCCAAACAAAATCTCATTACTACAACACCATAAATACACAAACGCCATAAATCAGAGTACTCAGTCAAAACTGATGACTCTATTACGAGATGCGACCCTAATTCCAATTTGACCTTTTTGATAAGTTTGCAAAACAATTTTTGCATATGTCAACCCGCGAGATACTGGCAATAATTCACTCCCGCGACTATCCATCATGGCGGGAAATGAACTGTCAACTGAACGACGGTGACAAAATGGCCGCGAAACGAAATAATGATATTGCATTGTACATATTTAAAGCATATTTTATATGTAATATGTAATCAAAAAGGAACTTAAATCATACGTTCACTAGTGATAAAGTGTTATTGCAGAACGGAGATTAAAAATATATGAATTTGTATATAATTCGTTTTTAGACTTAGTACAAATGATCTACATATAAGATAAAATATTAAATTTAGTCAAGATATTTAACATAAAGGCCGACACTTAAGCGGTCGATATCCAACCCTGTTTTTTTATTAATACTAATATCATGTGAGAGTTTTTCTTTTCATTTTCTGCTGTATTTTTTTCCACTTTGAATCAATAACAGTGATCACTTGTGTTTGTCAAATAGTAGCGTCAGGAAGGCCTATTTTTATACCATAATTATCGAAATAAGGCCTTCTGTAAAGATACTCTCCAACTTTAAATAAGGCTCTGAGAATTCAAGAAAAACACAACAAACTCAGCCGTGTATTTATTTATTGTGATCACTGTTAAAGAACTCGCAGGCTTCGTCAAGTATATTTTTACTTAAATAAAATATAAATAATTAAATAATATATAAGAGTATTTTGGTAATTGTCCCATATATTTAGTGTGTAACTTGATTTATTCGTCTTATATTTTGTGATCTGTAACACAAAAATATGAGAAATATTATTGGCAAATATTATATGGTTGCTGATTTTACTTAAACCATTTTCTCGAGACTGAAGTTGCGTATTTCGATTATCATTCATATTTTTAGCTCTAATTGCATTGCAGTCTTTATTTTATCTAGAAATAAATAAACATCACTAGAAAAGGCCTCTTAAAATTATAATTAACAATCCGATCACTTTTATAATTTCACTTCTTCTAATGAAAGGAATGCATGTGCATTTTCTCTAAACAATGTTTTTCTTAACATATATTACAATAATTAAAGCGTAGAAAATATACATTATAAAACACTCAACATTTCCGAATAATAAAAAAATAATTAAAATTTCAAGTCATTCACAATTTATGACAAAATCAAAAATACAAAAAATAATATGAGGTTTATAAACCTAATTAACAACCGTATTTATTAGAAACATAAGTAATCCAAAAAAGGTTGGTAACTCCTTTTGTCTATTAAATTTATACGTTTTTTTTTCTTTTATTAATAACTTTAAGTAATTCGAAGATAATCAAAATGTAACTTACTTAAAACGAGCATAATTCATAGCTTTAAGAATCTGGGAGGTGCGTTCAAATTTTTCTTTAATATTAACATAAAAAAAAGAAACGAATTTTAAAAATTGTACACATTGTTTATAATAATAAGCATATATTTCTTAAAAAATAAAAAAAAACTCCAACTAGGCATTACCACAACAATACACCGCGGCGAATCGCCCGCGCCGCCAAATTGAGTATTGATGTCGCCACGTGCCGAGTAGAGTAATGGAACTCTCTTGTCATTATAATTATTATTATTTGATTGCCTTCATAATGGACCAATAAATATGCAACTTTTTTAGTTCTGCAAGCACATCACTTTATATTAAGGATCTGCCATTTTTAATTTAAGATTTTCAAATGAATTTACCTCGCTTGTTTTGCACGTTTATTGTAAGAATCGAGTAAAAATAAAAATATATTACATATAATCTGTTGGAAAGTTTTATTGAAGCGAGTGTCATTAAAATTATTTCATTCAATTTAGGATCGTTCGCAATAAGGCAGCAGAGAAAGCGAAGCACGCCCATAACCAGCAGCAGCAGCAACAACAGCAAGAGCAAGAGATCAGCTCAGCGCAAGGCAGCGTCGTCTCTGTAAGGCTTGATGTACTTTTCTTTTCTATTCTAAAAATCCATCTTCTGAATACACAAGAATCTTCAATTTGTACTCCAAATAATGTTTTTTCGGATTTTGATCTTAATTATCAAGCCTTGTTCTAGGTGATAACACATTCAGGGAACGCACCCACGACAGCTGTGCTTTCCCCTACCACGGAGCACGTCAACAACACGGGCAGTTACAGCATCAACGGCATCCTCGGCATCGAGCAGGTGGACGCCTTGCACAACGGAAACACCCTGAAGAGGAAGAGACATGAGGACCAAGGTAGGGGTAATTGAAATCGTTTTTAGATTACGAATATTACAATAATTTAATAGATGCCCTCAAATGTTCACGAGATGATATTATGAGAAACCCAATGTTCGGATAATATTTTACCAAAATAAAATAGTTTTACTTTGTTAAAAATAAAATAAAAGTACTTTTATTAAACTTTCTTCTGTACATACCAAAAAATAATAAAACGAATGTATAATAAGTATTTAGTACCATATACTATACATTATTTTTAAAACAGTTAATATTTATGACTCTCTTATTTCATACAAAAAACATAGCTTCATATAGAGAATTCTTCAATTTAAACAATTTTATTGAACTCCCCCCACTCCCAACCCCAGTCGTGTGCGCTCAGCAGAACGAGCAAGATTTAGTGCGCTATTACACCCCGCACAAATTGTGCCCATATTATATTAACTTATAAGTTCTCTTAAATTTCTCTATCGCGACATCGTATTTTATTGTATTCTTTTATGTATTTATGTATCCGAGCATATATTTATTTATTTATATTTTTTCCACTTTGAATACTAGTCATAACTTGTGTACCAAATGGGAGTCAAGAGGCCTATTTTTATACCATAGTTATATAGGCCCTTAAAGTAGGCCCAATAAAGACACTATCCAACTTAAAATAAGTCTACGAGTGTTCCAAACGCGCACAGAACCACACAATAAACCCAGCCGAGTTTTTTATTATTGTGACCACTGTTTTACACAAACGCCAAAATATTATGTATATTTCCGCAGATGAAAATAGAGATTTTAACAGCCATTCCGAAGACGACGTCAAAAGACAGAGAAGTCACTACAATGGAGACCAAATATACTCGAACGTAAGAAATATCATATTACATACAACAATACAATTTGATCAAATCATTATGTTGACCTAATCAATACTGTACCTGTAGCTTTGGTCATCCAAGTGGAGTCTGAAGGATGAGTACAAGCTGTTATCAGAGCTGGGTGGATCGGCCGGGTACTACGGAGAGCTGTTCGACGCTCAGTACGACCACACGCACCATTACACCGCACATACTGGTAAGTGTACATGTGTGGATGATTTAGTTTGATAATATTTCGTTTTTTCCATTATTACTTAACAATTATAGCTGGGACAAAATGCTATAAATTTAATACATTTTTGATTAGTAATCAGTACAAAATGAGCAATTTAATACTGTAATATATTTTGGACTTGATGCTAAGTAAACAAAAAATAACAAAACACGGAAGTTTTGATCAGAAAAACAATGACCTCCAAACAACCACAGGAAAGAATCCAGACACAGTTAGTTGTCACCACATTCGGGGCGTGACTGATGATGGTTATTGACGGTGTCACGACCTTCTTTGTTTAGCTTTTTGAATAATTGGATAACTGGCTTCTTAATGATCTAACAGTTTCTGCAATCAAAATATTCCTACAAACTTTCAAAGAACTTTAGGACGCGATGGAATTCAAACCTCTGTAACTCTGCGTGTGGCAACTCCGCTCCAACTAAGTTACACTTGCATAAATCATGTAACTTTATATCTTTCGTATTCTGTTGACGCTGCTACTATACTATTCGAATATTTTAATTATAAAAAAATATTTAGACCTAAAATTACAATTTTATATCAAAAATTTGAACACGCTATCCTATTCTGAATAACTCTTATTTCTCCACAAAAACCTTTGATTTCTTATAATACTCTAAATGTAAGAACATTTCCATCTCGTGTCTCATCACAAACCCAAGATATAATTTCAATCCTCTCCCAGTCTCCGGAAACAATGACAATGACGACCGCATCCCGTAACTCGAGTCGGTAACTCGAACTTGTCTAGCTTTGTGTCAGGTCGCTGACTTGAACTACTTCTAGTACCAATTTGTTGAATGGCTCTTTGTTAGTTTTAATTTCTAAACTCCTATGTATCTATCTTATTTATCGATGTTAAGTTAATTTTTATCTAAAGTAATAATAATGGTATTAAATGTTGATAAAATACTTTTTTGTAATCTATACATTTAATAAATTGGTAATTGATCATTGTCTGTCTATAAAGAAGGTAAGAGGATGGGAGGGAGGTCTTTACTACGGAACATAACCTAAAACAACTATTTTTGAATTTTTGTATGTTTATTTACGCTATGGTGCGCGCTAAACTCTGAACGATTTGGTGCGGTTTTCACGGATACATTGTGGTAACCTTTACCTAAAATCAGTTTTATTCAATAAATAAAAAAGTAGTGTCAGTAAAATTATCGCCCGCCACTACTTTTCTTTTACGTTTAGTTAGGTTAGTTAAAGATATTATTAAGAAACTGTTTTGTTATATTACCTGAAACTTTAATTTACGATATAATTAAAATCTGTTAAATTATGACGTTGGAAAAAAATGGGCATAACTAGATGACTTTTGAAAATATATTTTTGATATCGTTGAACCCCAGTAAATAACATCAAACAAGTCCTCATCAAAATATCAAAAATTATCACATTTCAAACTAAAAAAAGATAAAAAATCGAAGGAATGAATAATTTCTTTTCCAAAGTAAATCCGAAGGGCAGTGTTCCCATGGCAACGGACTAACCGCATCTCATCTTGCGGTTATCATTCACAGCCGTATCACGATATCTTGTTCTATCACATGGGAATAGTTCCGAGTTCATTCATTCGTCTACAACCAACACGTGGTTAGTGTAACAATATTAATAACTAATTAACATTTACCACAGATTATACAAATGATCTGTGCTCTTTACAGTCATTTAGGCATGATGCATATAACAACCTCCTTCGTGCGCAGTCGGTTAGACTGCCTCATGTCGTCTATGTTTTACCCAAAAATTTTTAATATTTACGATAATTTAAAATTGCAATGTGTGCCGGTGCCCACTAATAATGATTTTGAGCTGTTTGAATATTTCTGTTTAAATTTTATTGTGAATCACATTTTAGTATAATACTCAATATTTACTTTTAATGAAACATTCCACACAAATTAACATTATTTTATTATCATTATGGTTATAAGAAAGTAAAAAAAATACTGACTAATTAATGTAGATTTTGATTGAATTATTATTTACCAACAATCAACCAGGTTAGGTTTTTCGAAATAAATTCAATACTATGCTATTCTACATTTTTGTGTTTCACTGCTTCTGTTCAAATTATTAGTGAAGATATTTGTATGAGACAACAATGAAATTGATTATAGTTATGTTAAAAGATACAAATGCTTTTTTTATATTTTAAATACGTTTAACAAAATAGAACTTGGGTTCAGTGAGTAGTTCTGAAATTATATTGTTTTTATTTTTTCCTCTCTACCGCACTTATTTTTATATATAGTTTTTGCTAGCAGCTTTGTTAGTTCAGTATTGTAATAAAATCTTGAAGGTTTAGTGGTATTAAAAATATATTTGCTTAAAGATACCTGTCAAAACACAAAAATAAAAAGAGTAAAAATTTTGGTAATCAAGTTATGAAACGACTATATGTATATAACAAAATTTGTCAAATATTGTACAAACAGAACATACATCCTTATTTTATATAATTCAAGAATACATAATTCCATTATCGTAAGTGTAATAACTCCTTGGTTTCTCCACCCAGCGGTACCTCCCAGTGACTCGGGGTCGACGGCGGCGGGAGAGCCGGCGTCGGGTGCGGGCAGTCCGGACGCTGCCGCACTCGTGGTGCTGCAACCGCCAGCAGCATACCCGCCCTACGCACACTACGACGGTCAGTACTACACTATCACAATGAGTACATGTATTGTTAGGATAACCTTGCCAAATAGTATGGATATTGCGCTTGGTCATCACCCCTCTGTCTGCATATCTTCTGCATTTTTTTTACATTGCGTTTGTGGTATTATTATTTCGTTTCGTTGATTCTAACATATGATATGTTAAATTTACTAACACCTTTGTGATTTATCTAAATATTGTGTTTTTGAAGCTTCAGTTCGTTTATAATAATAGACTTAATAGGCATAAGTCGTTATTTAGTTAAATGTTATGTAGCTATCAACCCTCTAACTTATAAGCTGTTTCTGTTAAATTATTATTATTGTATAACTTAAGGATAATCCCATATTAAACAGAGCACTATTATAATAGTGAAGTCATGATGTCGGTGTACATTACCTCGCCACGCCCAGCACCGTATAATATTTACCTATAACCGACCCATTTGAAGAGGCGCCCTTGCATTCGCTGCGGTTCGTTACTCGCCCAGACAAAGCCCGTATGATGGCCCCCTCTAAAATTATTTGCATAGCCCCGAACGAGCTATTAAATACCATCCCCCCCTTTCCACTCGGGATAAGCAGATTGCGGTAGATTAAAGACCAAAAGCATAAAGAGAATCCCCGTTCCGCAATTTTGGCACTTGATATTAGTAGCTCAAGTGCGAAATTTGTGTAACGCTGTATTTTATGGTTCCATTGAAGAGGGGAACGAGAAAATTAGATTTACCGAGCGTCGAGTACTCCGGTCTCCAGTTTGAGAGTCTTTCCGATTTCTTTTGATTCTACTTTTGTGAATCAAATTCATTTACTTTTTAAGCACTATCCGCTGTTTTTTTGCTTGACGTCTTCTCGGTAATGTAGTTTTATGTTTGAAGATAAATTGTTTTCTTAAGTAGCCGTTATATTACTTATAGAACCTTTTTAGTATTAATGTATTATTTGTTTATTGTCGATATGCCTGTTTGCGAAATCTATAAAAAACTATGTGCTGCTAATTTTATTAAAATAAATGATGAGAAAAACGTTAAAAAATCAGATTTCTATTTCCAATAACATTAATATAAAATAAACGTCGATAAAATCATTAAATCTAATTATGGTGGTTTTAATTAAACAGGTTGTGAAATATCTCGGACATTACTTGTATTTGTTATTCATATATAATAACCATTTAGCTATAAGTACAATGTGAGCGAGCGAGCAGCTGTGTACTTGTTATATATATGTAATTTTGTTCAGACACAACGATATAGCGAGTGAGTACTTATGTACTTATTAATGACTTTTCAGGTACAACGACACTTGCCAGCGAGTACGCCTACGCGGCCCCGTACTCACAGTACTCGTACGGACCTTATGGTCACTCCGCTACTGGATTACTGTCCAAGTGGTGAGTATACATTTCAATCTCGTTAAAACTTATCAGTGATCGCAGGTTCGCTTCCTGCTCGTTTTGAATTTCACGTTATATGGTCAATACGTTAAAGATATTTTAATATCTATATCCTCCTTAATAAACGATTTTAATCCATGTTTTAGTAGAATTAGTAACTAGTAGAATCACTTAAAGTTACTCCTAAATAAGGTTATAATATTTAGATAATTTATAGCTCAACAGAGTAACTTGAGTAACGAGTCTCGTTGACATAACTTTTAATACAAGAAGTATGCTTTCCAGATATGTTTTCCGTCACTGTATGTTAACATACTTAATGTTATATTTAATTAACCGTCGTAAATCCGAGTCCCTCGGCTCCACCACACATTACATTTCTGAAATTTTACTGCCTTTAAATCGTTTTCACGTTTAACAACAGCGATACAAATGACGCTGTGGGAGATATAAATCTGTACGTTTTATCACTGGCTACCGGTGTACAGTCGACAACACCGTTAAATACTAGCACATGACTTTAATCTCTATATCTATGAATATAAGGACCAATTGGGCTTTAGAGAAAGTGCTAGTTTGTTGTCATGTCGAGATACCTCGGGGAGATATGTTAGCGCCTGTGGTTTTCCTATACCATGGATTTCGAAATTTACCTGTTAATTGGTGTTTTTTACCTGAAGAGTACAGCAATCAATCTAGTTAAAGCATTTTGAAAAATACGTTGTTTGGTTAATGGAATTTTTAATTGAAACCATAAAAAATATATAGCACGTATTATAGAACTTACAAGATAGGGTATTGGTTATTGTAGTACACGGGTGATCCATATCCGTGAATAAAGGACAATTTTAATTAAAAAATACAATAACCAACCACTGATCAACTAATAAACTCATTACTTCGTACAAAAATGTCAACAAATCAACAATAAAAGGGCAGCCAAAACTCTAAGGCGAAAGACAATTCTTTAGCACATTTGTCGATTTGTTCTCTCTCCCGTGGGAGACAAAGGGCTCAAGCCCGGGGGACATCGAGTAACTTATAGGACATTAAATTTAAGTGATTCTCTGCTTTTAAAGTTTTCCAAAGTTGGGGGATTGGAGAATCGATGCGAATGAACACAGGTATTTACGATTCAAAGCTAGGATTCTGTTTATAGAGTGATTTAGTGTTTTGATATACTACAGATATCACCGGGCGCCGTGCGAGCAGTAGCTGTCGGCGAGCCACAACGAAAAACAGTGATAAAGGACATTTAACTGTGAGAATATTAGTTTATTATCCATTCCTTTAGTTATTCGTATATGTAGATAAATAAATGTGTACAATTATATGTTACTCCAATTTGTTTATTTTCGAGGTCAGTATCGCTTCTGTTTCGCCTTCCTCCGTAATCGAACTATTCATTTATACTCATTATTTTTATAAATTATGAGAGAGCCAAAGTATTGATAAATCATTGAATGTAAGATGTAAATATTGTAACGATGTACTTCATTTATTGTCAGAATTAGAGTTAAGATTGTTTCCCTTACATCAAGTAACAGATAGTTAATATTTTGTGTAATAATTGTAATATTCATTTTCTGTCAGAGCACAATGACGCGCCCCTCGTTGTTACTGTTTGTCTAAGTTAATTTATTTTTATATTGTTATGATTAAATACACAATTGTATTTATATTCTACGATGCTTGAAATTAATATATGCGTACTTAATGTTTATAGATATTGAAATTACTATGAGATTATTTCTGTTTTCATTTTTTTTTACTTTTTATATTTAGTATCTAGTTTGATCTATATTAATTTAGTATTATGAATTATATGTTCAAATGTAGAAATTGTTTTAAGTTATAAATTTTAATTCGAGATCTTATCTTTTCCGTCCATATGTTTATTTTTGTAAATATAACAAGTACCCCGTGTCCGTATGTTAATATTATTTTGCAACATACAGTTTAGTGGTATGCCAAAGATGTAGGCGTCGTTACATACCTTGTCTTATATATTTGTTTAATGTGAAGCAATTATTATATCGCCAAAGAAATGGTGGACTTGTCTCGGTATTTACATTTATATTATACCCATAATATATTATTAATTTAGCGTTCATACATGTTAATATGTAAAATAAATAATAATTTAGACTCATTGTAAAATCAAATGTACTAATACGATGTGTACAGTAAATAAAATAATGTAATTATATAATTTACTATTGCAATTGTGTTAGATTTTAATAATTATGACCTTGAAAGTCCACTGTAAAATTCTCATTCTTACAATAAATGTATAATTTCCTATTTATGAATGAACTCTCTTTTGCTTTGACCCGAAAGCATATCGATTTAAGTGATTTGTCACGTCATAATAATAAGTAATACATGTAATAGTTTCATTTTATTTTTATTAAGTATATTTGTAAGGCAAACGCACCAGTACGAAATAAAGGCATATGAGTTTTTATATCTGGTTTTTTGTTTTTACATCACCTGAAATGATAAATGATTTTATACTTCTAGAAACTAGAAGTGGAACAATAAAACAATCGACAAGTTCTTTAAACCTTATCTTGGATTAAAAGTAATAATTTCTGATTTCTAAATAAATTCCACCCAAAAATAAGCACAATAAAGAAAAACAACCCTATCCGTTAAAAACCTAATCGGACCATCTGACCTGAAGAAGAAGCCAAATATCGAATTGCTGTTCTGGTTTATTTTATTTATAGATTGCTAAATTGTGATACCAGAAATTATAGTTTAATTATTTTGTTTTCATATCCATTAGGTAACACTATATATTTTGTACACATAACCTCTTTGTTAATATTCTTAAAATATGACAAAAGTCATCAACTTTAAAGAATAATGTCGGATTGACATACTGTCAAAATTAAAAATTTTTGCTACCTTTCAATAAAATGTAATTTTCAAATCTTATGTAGTAAAGACGATCATTAAAATGTCTACCGTCACGACCTAAATTAAAACAAATTATAATCCGTAATATGAGTTCTAAGGATTTGTATGAGCAGTCGTCGAGTAGTATTGGATCTATCTATAAAGACAGAGAAACTCAGACCAGCCAGATTTACGATTTAAGCACCACTTCATATACTACACCCAGTAGACCTTTACCACAGAATATTGAAGCTAAAGCTGAAGGAAATGTAAAACAGTTTGAATTTTGCGAAATTATACAAGATCCTAGTAATCCGGATTCAGTGAGTATAATAAAAGAAACCTTCTCCGAAGAAGTATTAACTACAACACCTAAAGGTTCTTATTTTGAAAAACCTACAGCTAATAAATATAAATATTGTAGAGAAGTTGTACAGCCATATTTGAAGACTTTTTCTGGCGAATGCCCTTCTTATGTTATACCGAGAGAAAAGAAACTTAAAAAGTCGGTGACTGATCCTGAGGAGCCAGACTATCAACCAGATTGCGAAGTTTATTCAGACAGTAAATCTATTGAAGAGAGAATAAATAGTAAATCTTGTGTAAGCGCCATGAATTCAGACGACAAATGCAAGATGCATTGCAAGACGACATTTATAAATCCCGAAGACTCCGCAAAAAAGTGTCCAAGTAAAACTGATCAGAACAAATCTTGTCAAAGAAAACCTTCAACAACATGCCCAGAAGTTCCAAAATGTCCATCAAAGGAAACACAAGAAAAGAAAACCTGTGAACGACCAAAATCACCAACTTGTCAAAAATGTGATCAAGTGGACGAAACAAAACTCAAATGTTGCATTTCATCTTGCCTCAAAGAGAGCATAAAAGCAGTTAAGAAGGGCAGTGCCACTTGTATAAGTGAAATTGAAAAATTAATAGGTGTAAAACACGGCGAAAACTGCGACGACAAACCCACATATTATCTATTGGAAAAGCCAAGATGCCCTTCTTCTTCAGGGCAGTCTAATAATTCAACTACAAATATTCCAGCGAGGAGCAGTGTTCAAAAATTTCTTGACTCTCAAACGCAAACAGTAGCAACTATTCAATGTGCCCTAAAAGATTTCGTTGGTACCGTCTACACCAAAACAAAGGAAACAGTTGAAGTTCTAAAATCCGAAAGTTGCAAGCATTTAAATATTAAATCCGAATCAACCACTGACAAAACGAAAGACGGCAAGACAAAAGATTGTTCAAATGTTAAATCAATATCATCTATTATACCTGAAAAAATAAAAGAGCAACTTGATAGAATAGATATAAGCACTGGCTGCGAAAGCTTAGAGAAATTAGCGGAACCAGTTAAACAAGTACTGGATCAAGTCGCTTCAATAGTTTTATCCACAGTTTCTATACAAAAAGATACTGATTTTAAAAAGATTGCTGACGATATTCTGGATGCGAAATTTAACAAAAGTTCGCCATTGGATCAACCTGTTAGCCAAAGACCACCAAAGCAGGTGTCGCAGGACCATGAACCAAGCACTAATTCCAATATGTTTACGACAATAAAGACAAAGTTATTTTCTATATTTGGACAAAGGGATAGTTGTCCAGAAGACGACGATGACGATGATGACGATCTTTCCGCTGAAAAGTTCTTCGACAAGTATTGTGATCAGTAACAAATGGTCAATTAATACAAAATATTAAACAAGTCTTGTTTTTATTAAACACAAATTTTCAATCTCATTTTAACTGCAACTGAAGAATAACCTGTTGTTACAGGTTTTCTTTGAAAAAATCATCATCAAGTAAAAATATAAATGTTAATAATACTCTGAACAATGTATACCGCAAGTAAAATTTAAACAACAAAATTATTACTATTTTAGGTTTATTAGAATGCCGTATCTACATACAATAATATACAATTAATATAAGATTTACAATATCTAATTGTTTTGGAAACAAATAATACATTAATAAATCCTAATTACTCCTTAAAAACAAAAACTACTATATACGTATATGTTGTTTGAATATATTGAAATTATCTCTTTCCAGGGAACTTCAACACAAAAATATTAATTATTAAAAAAATAATGATTATTGTATCTATGTTGCAGATGCATGTAAACAAATTAAATTTAAATGTTTAAGATGTAATAAGAAAATACCTTTGGGGTACAGAATGATATTTAACCATCATATTTTTTTACTATATTAATAAATTTTTCATTAAACGTAACCTTAACCTATAAAAACCTCCATTGTGTCAGAAATAATATCAACTTGTAACTGGCAACCAAATGTCATTTTTTTATCCCTCTTTCGAAAAACACAATCACTAACTGATTATCTCTCTGGATTTCACAATCAGATTCAAACACCGCAAACCACAAAGAAATAATGTGTCCAACATAGTTTATTTTAAACAAAATTATCAGCAAAATGTCCGATAAACCAGAGGAATATTGTCCAACATGCAAGGAACTGATGAGGTGTCTCCCCTGTGTGGTTACTTACAACAATGATATCAAAACTTCCGATGGAAAAAAAGTGGTCCTGGAACAAGCCTATCACGGCAGCTGTCAGTGTAAAGCCAATAAAGAAAAATTCATTAAGAAGGAACCGGACATATAAACCACCAGAAATTAAATAAATATTAATTTGTACGTTATTTTTTATTTTAGAATATAACTAACAGAGCTTTTTGCAGTCCATTTCGAGTAAACCTGCTATATGTAGAATAATATTCAAGAACAATATGTAATTATAATATGTGTATGTCATGTAATTGAAATATTCTAAAATAACAAAGTATTTTTAAATGTCCTTTGCATCTACAATACAGGGTGTCCAGGACAACAACAATGGATAACTTCTAAAAGGCTAATAGTAGAACTAAAGGCAAGCCCGCAAAAAAGTTTTAAAAAATTAGAACCTGTAAGGGTTATAATGAAAAATGAAGCTCTTAAACAAAAACATATTTATTATTAAATATTTAGGTATAAAAATAATTATGATTTTAACTGATTTGACCTCGTTACGACTAAAAGTTTGAAATCAGACAAAAAAAATGATGTGTTTTTTAAAGCCCAATTTTTTTAGCAGTAAGCAGTAAGGGTTTTTTCATTCACCTTCACGCCATATCCCTTGCGGGGTAGCCAGAGACGACGGAGCGCCAAACGCTACGGTCTCTGCATACCTCTTTCGCCTCGGCCACAGACATCAACTTCTTCATACATGCCCTCCGGGGGGTCCTCATGCTTTTTACGTGACCTTCCTCCAGTATCGTAGCTACTGTATTTTCGAAGGTCACTCGAGGCCTCCCCCTGTCTCTCTTACCGCTCACTTTTCCCATATAAATCTTTTTTACCATTCTTTCATCACTCATTCTTTCAACGTGCCCAAACCACCTGAGCACGTTCTTCTTCATTCTCACCGTGACATCTTCGCTAGTACCTGCCATTCTGTGGATCTCTTCATTGCGGATTCGATCAGCTAGACTGACTCCGCATATTCTGCGAAGAGATCGCATCTCCACAGCATTCATCTTTCTTACATTCTTCTTCTGTGTTACCCACGTTTGGCTGCCGTATAACAGTGTCGGTAGCAAAACTGCATTGTGTACAGCCAAACGTGCAGCTATACTGACGTTTTGCCGTCTCAACAATGCAGTCAAAGCACCATTGACTCTGTTACCAGCAGCAATACGCCTTTCCACATCCATTTCGTATCTTCCGTCTCTGCTAAACATACTTCCCAAATATACCACTTCATTCACTTGTTCTATTATCTTATCATTCACATTGATCTTACATTCTGTTCTTTCTTCATTTCTTTCAAATATCAGAACCTTCGTCTTATCTACATTCAGGTTAAGACCATTAATTTCACACCCATCTTTCAGAGTGGTGACCAATGCCTGCAAATTGCATTCTGATGATGCAATGAGCACTGCATCATCTGCATATAGTAAGCAATTGACCTTAAGGTCACCTACTTTCACTCCCATGTCACTATCTTTCACTCCTTGGAGACTATTTAATTTTTTTTAATTTTTTTTCGTGCTTGCCTTTAGTTCTACTATTAGATTTTCAGAGATTATGCAGTGTTTCCTAGACACCCTGTATATAGAAACAAGTACGACATGGGATACGTTTATGTTTTTTTTGTTTTTTCGTCTACTTATATAATTATCATATACTTATATTAGTTTATATGATTTATTAGTTATACGAGCTCGCCTTCTGTCTTTTCTTATTTAAGAAGCCTAAATATTAGATAATCCTCAATGACCTTTTTCCTACGTACCACTCGAATTTGGAACGAACTTCCTTCGGCGGTATTTCCAGATCAATACGACATGGGTACCTTCAAAAAAGGCATATACTCCTATCTCCAAGACCGGCAACACTCTTGTGAATCCTCAGATGTTGTAAGAGTTCATGGGCGGCGGTGATCACACGTCACCGGTGACCCGGAAGCTCGTTTGCCCTTTTTTTTTTTTTTTGTTGGAAAAATCCGTTACGGATACCCGCCGACCAAGAAGGTGATGGCCGGAGGGTTATGTGGGACTACCCGCGGCATAGAGGACGCTGCCATTTTTAAGGCTACCCACTAAAAAACCAACGGTTGCCCTCAACGCCTTAATGGGACGCCATTGGATCGCTTGCGCACTCCCCATGACAACCCGGTGGTAACCCCCCGTGTAATGGTGCTCCGAGCAACTTAGATCACCCTCACGACGTAGTCCTGCAGGTGAGAGAGGTCACCCTCCCCTCCCACCAAGGCACTACAGCTGAGGAAGGAAGCGGCGGGCGTACTCCCGCCTCCTTCTTCCCAGCCTTCCCCTACGGAGTGGGTCAGCGGTGAAGACCTGCTCCCTGACCCGCTCCGCGGGCTCCTTCGCTGCGATGACTTGCTCGCAAAAGGAGGCCATTGCGACCCAACACCTCTCGTTGCCGATCATTGCGCCTATAAGGCGCAGCAGTGAGAGGTTCCCGCCCACCGCAGCCACCAGCTCAACAGGTTGGTGGTCCCAGGCTGCGCACTCCGCCAAGGTGTGACGAGCTGTGTCTACGGCCTCGTCGCAGTGGTGGCAGGATGGTGTCGCCTCCCTTCGTGCGATCTTGTGCAGATACTCCCCGAAGTACCCATGCCCAGTGAGCACCTGCACAAGACGGAACGCAAGCGTTCCATGCCACTGGTTGACCCAACGATCGAGGTGGGGACGGATCACCCTCAAAGTCGTCAGTCCGGCGGCAAGGGACCCTAGGTCCCTCTCCCACCGTCGAATCAGGGCTCGTTGAGCTAGAGCCCTGACCCGAACCAGCTCGGACCTTACCTCCCTGGCCCTGGCTCCTGCCCGGTGCCAATACACCCCAGCGAGGACTTCCGCCTGTAGCTCCCAAGGCGGATCGTTCGCCAGAAGTGTGGCCGCAGTGTACGACACCGTACGATAGGAGGAAGGGGAGTCGGCAGAACGACCATCCTTCCGCAACAGGCACAACCTGCCCTCCTTCCAGGCCTTCAGGAGCTGTCCAATGCGCAAACAGAGGTTGAACAGTTCCCGAAGTCTGCCTCCCAAGTATTCCAGGGCGAGGAACAGAACTCGCCCCGGAATACCGTCTGGCCCCGGCGCAGTGTTGCAGGCTCGAAGGCGATTCAGTGTGAACTCCAGCTCGGTCTCCGTAATGTCTGGGACAGAACCCACCCCCCCATTTAGAGGAAGGGGGGGGCATCACGGAAGGTGAGTGGCCGGTGGACTCCGGGAATAAGTCCCCCACCAACCGCTCGAGGAAATCCGGCTGAAGGGACTCCATGACCGGGGCGCACGCGGCGCGGAGTTTGTTTCGAGCGACGCGGTAGGGGCGTCCTCATGGGTCCCTATCAAGATCTGTCAGGATCTCCTCCCGAACCAGGTCCTTCGCCTTCCGAATCGCCATCCGCAGAGTCGATTTTCCTCGCGGTATCGACTCCGCAGCTAGTCCTCCAGAACTGGGTCGAAGCCGTGATGACGGCGACACTGGGCGAAAGCCCTGCGAACCCTGCAACAGGCCGCCCGAGGTTACTCTTACATAAAAAATAATAAAAAATCGTCAAGACCAGAATTTTACCTTCGATTTCACTCTCTCATAGATTTCAGTGAGACAGTTATCTTTTCATATACAAAACTGGACAATAGTAACACATAATATGTATATTTCACTTTTCACAGAATACTTGATAATTTCCTTGTATCAATATCAGTAGCCCTTTCATTAAAGACCATAGACAATATACGTATTATATTCATATTAGGTAAGAACTTTAATATACCTAAAAAGTTTTAGTCTTTTTATATAAGCAAACTTCTAACCCACAATATCGGTAGCACTATATTTATAAAAAAATAAAAACAGATCTTGACAGATTATGAATTATAGAATAGTCATATAATAAATAAAATATAGTAAATTTCTGATTTCAAAATGATTTTTAAATAGATTTCAATAATATGCCTGTGAAGTATGTATACAAAAAAATGCACAGTCGAGCCCAAGCCTGAACCTCCGCCGCCCGACCCCTGCAAGTTACAACGAATCCAGCAGAAAATCAAGGCAGGTATAAAAATATGTCCACCACTTCCTGTTGAACCTCCAGAAGAGCCACCGGAGTGTCTCGCTGTATGTATAGAAAAGATAAAGAACCCACCAGTAACGGTATCTGAAGAGCCGGTAGTGTGCATTGTAGAGAGGCAAGAGACGGGCACCGCCCGATGTGACGAAATTGAAGACCTTACAGCTGCACATCCTGACCTACCTTGGCCTGGCTGCCCTCCTCCACCGCCAGCACCCCCACCCCCCGAACCCGATCTATGTGAAGAAATGGCAAAACAGGCAAAGGTAGAAGAATGTAAGGCCAGAATGAAAAGATATCTACAATAATAAATAATGGATAAGTTTTATAAATATAATTCTCCAAAAACTTCAACCATAAATTCGAAAATTGAAACAAATATAAAACAAGATGAACAATCTAAAAGTAAAGAAATTATGAACACAAAAAGTCATACACATGACTCTTTTGTTAGGACAGATGTTCGACCATCGTCACATGATATCGATAAACAAATAAATGATCTAGAGATAGTAATTAAAAATCTACAAGACGAAATTATCGACATGTCAAGGGACGTCGATCAGCTTTTAGAGGAAGAACATTTAGAAGAACATGAATCTATCACTCGTGATGGCTTTAAAATCAAAAGGGATAAAAGTGAAATTGATCTAGACAGAATGGGTTATATTAATCCCGTAATTATAAACGATTCTGCTTTAATAAGTGGTGCTTCAAGACCATATTCAGATTTGAAAATATCTGAACCTATCCATACACCGAGCACCACAGAGCTTGAGGAAGCATTCCTAACTATAAGAAGAAATTTTTCTTTACTTTGGGATGAGGCCGACGATATTGCTCAGAAGAAAGAAGAGTCAGAACACCTGGAAAGAAATATGAAACTTTCATTGTCTGATCTTAAATCCAAATTACTAGACGAAATAAACTATAAAGAAAGTGGTTTACCGCTAAATCACTCTGAAGAAAAGTTGGGTTAAATATGTAATAAAAAAAACTACCTTTATTTTATTAACCCTGCATGTCCCTTATAAATAATGGAGAAATGAAACACTCAACATAAGTATAATTTTCTAAAATCTTTATTTGCAATAACAATTATAAGTATAATCCATATAAAATACAACATTCAAATATATTATTCAATTTTAATACAAGAAAATCTTAGAAACAAGCAAAGTTCTGTTTGACTAGAATACACTCTTTAGCATTATTAGAGTATAATAATTTGTATCAACATCTATAAAATATAATACAATTATTTCTTAAAGTTAACAACAAGATACATATATTTTATTATTTTATATATTTTGGCTCAATTTATACTAAAACTCTAGTCGTGGTCAAGGCCTTTTGTAATCATAAAACATGATCATTATAAACGGAGTTTTTTTTTATCCTATAGTTTTTTATAAATTAAAACAGATATTTCAAAAGGTATATTATAAAGTTAATAAATTTCCAAGCGCTTCAATAATCTTTTATAACTTAAGGACAGTAGTAAAGATACACAACAATTTTATATATATTATATTTTAGAGTACTTAATAGCATAAACATAGCTAAATATAAACTATTATTTGAATATTACAAAATATTACGTTGGCACATTACGTTATCTTCTTTTCTTATTATTTAATAATAATAATATTATAAAAGTTTTAATTATATAAGGCACCTAGCCACGTTGTTCGATTTCAGTAAAGTCCTCGCTGACACGTTTTAAATTTATAAAAGCACATTATATTTATAAGTTTTAAAAGCAAAGCTAAATTATATTTTAATATATTAAAATGCAAGTTAATATATGTTAAATACAAGAAATGCATAATTATTAAATTCATTTATAAAATGAAATGCTTACTCAGTATAAAGCATAGAACGATTCTGCCTCCGAAATAAAAATATATAATCACGTATAAATTCAATTAAACACAACAACACTTAATAAATAATTCACAAAATAGACACGCTTTACTTGGAAAGTAATTTAATATGAAGTTTTAGGATAACGACTATAACAATTAAATTCTACAAAAATACAAAATCGATTCCAGGTGTATCAAAAGAAGCCCAAATCGCCCAAAACTCCACAAAATGGGGACAAAACAAAAACTAAAATATTTCATAAAATCTTCCCGTCTTGCCTCAAAGCGAAGCGAGCAAAGCCACAGGGCACGCCTGTCCGGTGTCAACCGTCCAGGGACAATGAAACCAAAAACATTTATATATTGTTTATTTCCCTCTCGGAGGTGGCTGGAGGGCCGGTTGATGGAACGGATGATACTGCCTCGACAGTATGCTCTCCTGGTAATAATTGAGGTGATTTTAAGATATTTTTAGTTCTGGAAAGTATTTTTCAAAATTATTTTACTCACCACATCATCAGGCCTAGAAGACTGTTTCATTTTTCTCTCTTGCAAAATAATTTGATTAGCAGCGCTGCAAAACAGGACTAACATATAGTTTATATTATATTATATCAATAGATGTATTATAACAATTTTTACATAAAATATGATGAATACCGGTTAAATGAAACATTCTTAAATTTAGAATTGACAGTATTAAAGTTTTAGGATCTAGATTTAGACATTCCCTATTAATTAATTTATATGAATGAATAAAATCATTTTTATGAATGAATTAATAATACTATTCTAAATTAATAATAAATAAATTCTTATACACTTATACCTTTCCCCTCAAATAACTGATCGCTATTTTCTATGCTAACACTGTTAATTACCATTGAATAAGTCATCGAAAAGACGTTATACATTTATATTCATATGGATTTTTTTTTGACTTCATCTCCTCTACAATCAACAAACACACAGAAGATCGGCGTGAAAAATCTTTTATAAGTACAATTCTAACGTTGAGTAAGGAACCGGATGCTTAAATTTTTCTCGAGGGTAATAGCGATTTTGTAACTATTCATATTTGTAGATGTCCATAAGCATCGGCACTACTTACCATCGGGTGGACAATCTGTACGTTTACCGCTAAATAAAATATAAAGAAAATGCTATCTCACGCATCCATCTCTTCCTGTGTGAGGTCGAGCGCGTCCTGCATCTCCCTCGCTGTGCTCCACACGAACTCGTGGTCACAATACTTGCCCAGACCTTGCTCCATTAGAACCTTTACATTATGATTAACGTTTCGGTTATATATGCGGAATGAACTAAACAACTTTACTACGTTCTTATTATTACTATATTTTTATAGATCACCAAAATAGAAAACACTATGATTGCTTGAAAGATACGAGGGCTGTTCCGAAAATTATTGGTGTGACCAAAGTAAATATAATTTTTACGTGTTCTAAACTATTTTAAATTGACGGCTAATTTCATTATGAAACTCTTTGGTGAAAATAATTTGTCACTTAGTCGTAGTTGTTTTTTAAAATAATTGTAATTATCAGTCAACCTTCAAGAAATCTTATGAAAATTTACAAGCTGCTTTTGGTTAGTCTGTTTTCTTATTGGTTTCGTGAATTGAAACCTAGTTTCTAGAGAACGTAAACGATGACTGCCAGACCAGGCCGGACGATGACTGCAGTAATCCATGAAAACGTCAACGGCATCGAGTGGTTATTGAGAGAAATTAGATTATCATTAGATTACTATAGATTAGGTTCATGCTGAACTAATGATTCGATCAGAGGCAGCTTCCACGATCCTGTATAAACAACTGGTAGTTAAAAAGATGGATACCTCATTTTTCTCACTTAGGGACAAATTTCCAGTATTGTTCATTGATGCAAAATTTATATTGGAAAAGTTTAAAGGAGCATCTTAGCAAGACGGATTCTACATCCTTCTAACCAACCAATCTTGGATTTAACCGATCCTCTCACGAAGCAGCAATCAACGTAATGGATGTTTGAAGAAGTAGATGTACCTACAAAATACAGCATAAGTTTCGTGGGCAATTTGGAGCGTTAATAAAAGCAGTGAATCAGTAGCAGTAATTCTACTAGAAGATTGCCTTAGTGGTAATGCAATAGAATATATATTGGAGAAGAATATTTTGAAAAGAAATAAATAAAGATTTTTTTATTCGTACTATTTTTCATTTCTCTTACAAGTTTCGGAACAGCCTACATTTTCAAGACGATCACATACTTCTTTATGTAAAACTACAAAAATACATACACGAGTAATGAGATTTTCCGCTGGGTTCTCTACACAATAAGGCACTTTCTTGATGTTTCTGGGCATTCTGTCACGATCTAAATAACAAATTAAGGTAATGTTATTTGAAATTTTAATTAAAACTGTTTTCTAATATTGCTGAAGCCATAGTTCTACATTATTGAGTATCGTTACAAGCTCTTTTTGCCACATGCTGTTATGAGCACCGCCTAAATACAATTACCTCGATCTACACATTGTAATATATTAAAAATAAATATATAAACATATCTACATAGGTTAAGTGAACACAATCACAACACACTAAAACAAACTTACAGTTGTTTCTCATACTCTGCATTAAATCGTTGGATGTTTTTCTGGAAACGTAATGTTTTTAACTATCTTTATATTCATGCCAATAAATAACAATTGAAATAGAATCATAATGCAGCGCCATCTGGCGGATTCACTGGACAGTACACAATAGACTCGTATATGTTCATAGAAAGGCCCTAATAATCTTATGCCATATGAGGAGTTACGCATTTTTCTCGCAATTTTGTAACTTTAACTAGTGTTTATAATCTTTACAAATACCTCTTTGTACTTCAACCTATCTTCTTAGGATATATAGTTAAAATTAGAATTATCATTGACTCATTTCGTTATTTACATTTTGTATTGGCACACTAGCGCTAATTTATAACAAAATGTTATAACCTTATTACTGCTTACGATTGTGTTGTCTCCCTCACCTAACAGATGGCGCAGTTTTAAAGGAAAATAAAGATAAAACAAATGATGTTTAAAAATATAAAGAAAATACTATACTATACCAACCTACTATGTTAAAAAAATATCATAATCAAATGGTTATTGATTACAAATATTTATATTAACAAAATGGCATCAATATAAAGATATTAGAATAAAATTTTAATGTGCCATGTTGTGACTGAAATACATACACATATAACAACGACAACACAGTAACATATATTAAATATATTATTTATATATTCCTAATAAACCATATCTTTATATAATATGTGAAGTTTATTAAAAAGTATACGACAAAAGATTATATATATCATGATTTAGACAAATATTGAAAACAAGACACGATTACGTACAAACAATGTCTTTTATATTTGTACAAATTAGTAAATGAAAAAAAATATATTTTTATACTTGTTGTTTACCGCCCGTGGGCGATTCATGGCTAGAGTTAAAGCAACAAAGTATTTAAAGTGACACTCACTCGATGACCTTGAATATCTTCTCGGAATCTTTTCCTTGAAGTAGAGGCTGCATCGCTATTTCTTCTTCACCGTCACTTTGATTGCCTTCTTCGAATTTACTTCAAAACAAAAAATAATACATTATTTATATAAAATATACATATTACAGCATATATTTAGTTGTTTTAAAACCATAATAAAAATATTTTAATTCAAATAGTACACATAACTATTTATAATACTAAAATATTGTCTCAGTATTTAATTATTGTTACAGGACTATAAATTTATGAAAAAATTCTTAATCATACAATACTCACTGCTCCTCATCTGGTATTTTTCCATCCAGACCTAACTCCCTTTGCATCATCCAACTCAGAGATTGACTCTCTTTTTTACCTTAAAATAAACATAGTTACATATAAGCACAATGATTGAATTACCAGAGCATACTATGAAGAAATAAAGGAAATTTTTACCATTAGAGGCAGTTTTCGGTTTATTCGGAGGAGGTCGATAGAAACTTTCCCGACCCTTCTTGATACTCGTCCACACCGCGCCGAATAGAGTGTGATTACGCTTTAATAATAAATAAATAAAATAGGATATAAGTATAAACTACACGAAATATTAGATTTCACATTAATTAAGTTCACATATCCTAACAGTTTTTTAAGCATATTACTAACGTTCTACCAATTACAATAAGATTTGTTCTAAAATAAATATTATGAGTTATTTATTTAATATAATAAATTGTGTTTATATAGTTTAAACACACTTAACAATATATAACAAAAGAAAATTGTAACAATTTAAAATGACATTTATAATCTTTAGAAAAACAATTTTCCCTCTGTTATTCCACATTGACATTCCCAGTTCCCTCTCACCCTATGCATGGGTTCAACGGTCTCCGGCACGACCTCGTCCAGGTTTCCTGAGATCGCTCTCTTGAGCTCCGGCCCTGCCTCGTGCAGTGTCCGGAGCCCCGCCTGCAGCGTCATCTGGTTGTTCCGGGCCGACGCCGCCGCCTCTTGCTCCTTGCGTTTGCGGAATCTGTCCAAACGTACTCTTCGTATCATTACTAATCTTTTGCGTATATGTATTGAAGAGGTCTGTACCATCTTCTCCAGCTCGCCAATACATATACGTCGATTTATTATTATTGCTCGGTTCGCGCATATGAGATGAAGTCTATACAAAATCAAATCAATGGAGATGATGAAATGAACTTAAAAACAATCCCAGTAACATGTCTTCTCGATGTAACTCAAGATGTTAGACAAGCCAATTGTGGTGACCTACATGCAAAAACACAGACAATCGGAGGACCGGCCAACGTGTGTCAAAGCGAACAGTAAGTTACGGACGGAGAAAACATGCTTAGGATTTCGGGAAATAAAGAATAATCATGCGCTAAATCCAGATTGGAAAAAAATATCTGATGCTGTGAAGCTAAAAAATAAATATTATCGAAATCATACATTCATAAATATTTAAAATTTAAAATTTATCAACTTTAAAACAATAGTAGTGATGACACAAAACTGAAACTGAAAATGTTAAGATTTAAATTAATATTGTGTGGTGGTTTGGTGTAAAACATGATTGTATGATTTGGTTTCAAAACAGTAGTAGTAAAAAAAATCAATATGATAATCGATAAGCATCATTCTTGGTCGTTTTGGTCACTTAAATGCCAAGAGAAAGCAAAAATACAGCGCCCGGATGGGTTGCTTAATATTTAAATGTGGACTTACGCATGGTTCCTATAAAAATAGAAATATAACTGTTAATTTCAGACATTAGTACTAATATACGTCTACAAATAAATAATTATATTTAGTTGCTACATATAACTACTTTACCAAGGGTTTACAAAATAACAGCAAAGCCTATAAATGAAATAAATAATACACAAAAGATATTAAAGTTAAATGGTAATAAGATAATATAACAAATAAATGAATAACAAATAAGCAACTTAATAAAAATAGTTATAACAAATAACATAACTTCCTTCTAACATGTATTTTTCAAATGATTTATTAAATAAATTATATTTTTATTTGTTCTTACAAATATTCAAATTCAGTGTGTCGCTTACCTCCTGAAGTAATCTTGGATGAGGAAGGTGGCATAGAATTTCCCCACAGTGATCTCGTTTGGATCCCCGGGAGGTGGTACAACCTGATCGAGGAGTTTGGGAGAAGTTCTCTTCCAAACTTTTTTGATGATAGCTCGTAACTCCGTATTACATTCATCAATGACACCTAGAGTATAGAAATGGAGCGCGTAAAAAAATTATAGAATGCATAAAAATGTTGTAATTTCGTCTTTGCATAAAATTCAAGACTTTTGTTTTACATGCAATATATGTATGTTGCATTTAATAGTATGCTACTCTGAAAACACAAAAATCTTGAATTAAGAGTAGTCAATATGTTTCAGACAAAAATACCATGTTATTGTAAATTATTCCCACGGACTGACACTGACTTTTTTTATGAAATAATTGACGAATTAAAAGTGCACGTAAATGCATCAAAGATATTTTGAATTTGAATTTTAAGTGGTCATTATGTGTATTTCGTTATTTTAAAGTCAAAAAGTGTCATTTGATATATTTTATTTTAGTAGTAACATTTGAAAATTATGAATAAACAAGACACTAAAAATGCCACTCTAATGAATAAAGAAAATATATATTCATATGTATTCGTACGACATAAACGTACAAAAAATACATCTTACCAGAAGTTTTGATCTGTAGTTGCGTCCTGACGACAGCGAAGAGTGTGGCGTTGAAGTTAACGGTGCCGTCCGAGTTGAGAGGCATGTTCATAGACACTAGGCGTTTGCAAGCCGTCCTGTGAGGACACAGCTTACCGAAACCTAAGCAATTTGGGGTCCATGTAGATGAATTATTTAAATCCATAAATCATGACTAAAATTGAACATCAAAATATGTCATACCCAGTGGTGGACTTATTTTTCTCAATAATGTCACGATATCCAAATGCTTGATCCTTCCTTTTGCGTCCGGGTCGTATTCACTCCAAAGTCTAGACAAGATATACGTAAACGACATTTTAATAAAACAATCTGCAAATGACCAACATGCGTCGCAGTTAGGAAGAAACATGACAAGCAAAAGCGGTTCCTTTAATTAAATTGAATCAATCCAAAGATAAGAAGTAAATAATTAATTACTGTTTTATAGAAAATCCCATCATATTTTAAAATAGATACTACGTATAAGATGGTCAGACCGTAACTGTTGTAAAGAATACATTTGAAAACTGAATTTTAAAATATATTCTTTACTACAGTGACGAAGCGAAACCGTAGTCAAATCTAATACCCTTTAACACACACACACCTTACAAACTCGTCCAAGTGATGAGGTCCTAAAATGGACCAATCTCTGGTCAAATAGTCGAAGTTATCCATAATAACTGCCACGAACAGGTTGATAATCTGTAAAAAAATATAATGTAGTTTATAAGACTTTAAATATAAGGTACATACACACTACGATTTGATAAAATTGAGTCATGGATCATTTTCGGATTTTCCATACTGATTTTATTTATCAAATATAACAAATTAACATATAACATTTCGCGATACTTATGGAAATCTACGAAAAAGGAAATCAGTTTACCAAAAAAGTACACAGCAGCGAAAAGGATATAAAGTATGGATAGGCGAGCCTGGTGCCGCAACTTTCCTCGGGCTCTGCCTTCGAGCCGTCGTCCGCGTCCCCATCCCGGAGGCAACCAACGGGTTCTCCGGGGTGTTCCGAGTCGTTGGGGGAGAGCGCCATCATTATCTCCTGCCAGGCCTCGCCTGTGTGGGAGCGACATTTGCGATGAGAAAATAATTAGAGTTTTGTTCGCATTTAGAGCTAACTGAGATTTATAGTTTATTAAGTAAATTTCATTCCCCATGCCCCCAGTTCTGTGTTTCCAGAATATTTTATTTTCGATTTAATTCGATTTTAATTCTCTGCTGTCGGATACTTAAATGTTCTAAACAGACGTGAAGTAGTCGCCTACATATAATGATAGTAACTTAAGAAACTCTAATAGATTAAAGTTTCTTAATTTTGTTCACGTATGGTTTATTAAAAACAATAAAAACTGAGAACATAGAACTAGGGGTACGGAAAACGAAATCTCCTGTAACTTTTACGTGTTGATAAAATTTTATACAACACTTGCCAAAGGTTCAAATTAATTTGATTAATCGAATCGGAAAATAAAGAATTCGCTTTTAGAACCAACGCAGCGAAAGTGTTACCCGTCGCAGATCTGAATAACACCATTAAAGCTCCACCGAATGTTTGGAAGTTGTTATTTCTTGTAATTATTTCATCATCTTCTTGCACTTTTCCAAATAACTGAAAATAATAATGACATTTTTATATTTGAATAAAAGAGCATAAAGAAAAGTCTATAAAGTCCTACCTGCATGCCGACAACAGCATAAATGAAGAATAATAGTACGATCAGCAAAGCGACGTACGGTAAGGCTTGAAAAGACTTTATAAAGGTCCACAGTAATGTTCGTATTCGTTCTCCCCGTGATAAAAGTTTTATAAGTCTCATAGCTCTGAACAATCGGAAGAAAGCTATATATTTTAAATGTGTTCCCTGAAATGTAGTTATTTTTAGATATTGTGCTCACTTCTGATTAGGTGAGGTATTTCTTTGGGTTATTTACTAAATTCTACAGCTACAAACTAATCTCTCTCACACACACACAAAAAAGAAACTTCTACTGTCACACAAAATAAAAATATCTGCGGATTTTGGGATTAGATAAATCAAAATCAACTAACATTATCAAGTACCTCTTTACTTTCCTTTGAAGTGCCAAACTGTAAATAGACGGCAGTATTAAAAATAATAATTAAAATATTTAAAACAAAAAAGAAAAATACTCACTTCGTTTGGTTCTTTATTCTCATTAACCTGTGTAACTACAATGTCAATAATACTACCAACTACCAATATGAAGTCCGTTGTATTCCACGCGTCCCCGAAGTAATTCTGAAAGTATTATATCAGTATATAATATAACAAATCAAAATATACGGAACATACAATTAAAAAACATTTCACCTTAAATCTGAAGGCAGCTAGCTTAAACACAAACTCCAACATGAAGACGGTCGTCAATATCATATTTAGATAATCCAAGACCTGGAACAATATTTGTATATGTAAAGTAGGGCTAAAATTTATAACTAATCAGTCAGTCATTTACGCATAATAGTCAAGTTTATATTGATATTTCATATTTATTACCCACAATCCTCGACTTCTTACGAGAGCCTTTACTGATGTCGAAAATGATAAGTGCGGTTGGCAAAAAAATGCATTTATTTCATAACATATCTATCACCAGTGGTTCAGAATTTGCGTTGAAATATCTAACTGAACATTACATAATCTTATGGTTTTTTATTATAATTTCAAATTTACTAGTAAATTCTCCACGAATTATTTCATACAAACCATGACACTTATAGATAACAGAAAAAGATAAATAAAATCATGTGGCAATTTTTTTTATATATATCGAATATTTTTTATAAAAATGTTTGAGAAATAAATCAATCAACTAAATCAATAATACAAACCCTTTTATACTCAGGATTCGCGTCATGATACTTCATCATAAGTGCAATGGTGTTGAGGACTATGAAGAAGAAGATAACGTATTCAAAGCGCTGTGACGTCACAAACCACCATGTCTTGTACTGGATGCGGTGCTTCGGAATGTATCTGCGAGATTTGGGGCAAGGTCAGGTAAAAAATATATGTTGAAACTAATAAGACAAATAAAGTTTGTAAAAAAATAACTAGATCTTCTTCTCATCTCATAAAGCAATCTTTTCTTTTAGGTTTTTTTATTTCTTTATTGCTAATAATATATTACCTTCTAACTGGCTTAGCTTTGAGCGCGAATTCGACACAATTTCTCTGGTTCTTATCGAGTTCGCAATCTTTAAACTCCTGCTCTCCTTCTTTCTGGAATGTAACTATGACGAAACCCACAAAAATGTTCACCTGAAAATAATTAAGTGCTGGTAGACTGGTTAAAGAACTCCTTACTATGTTGAAAATCTTACAGCTACATACCATGAAAAATGCAATAACGATAATATAACTGATATAGAAGAATGCTACCAAAGGCCGCGAATTTTCTATTGGTCCATGATTCTCTTCATTAGAATCCATTGACGTTGACAATAACCTAAAATAATGCGTAATGTAAGACAAGCAAAAATAAAAACTATCGTAAACCAAGAATTTTCTAATATTGACCATAAAATGTTTGGATCATAAATATAAATTGCTTTCATAAACGTGCTTTTGCAGAGACTGGTAGATACGTCAAATGATTACTAGCTGTGACCAATGCTTTATCTTCTGATGTAAAATATATAAAAATCTCCTCACCCCGGCCATCCCTCAAAAGTTGAA